>OX381623.1:4220621-5623328 GCA_947459985.1 Diloba caeruleocephala | reverse complement strand
AAACTCGCAATACAACATCCATCTAACACGAATCCTATAAGAATATAAAGTTATGTCCCACAAATCCCACTCATTCCCAAGCTGTTAAAACACCAATCTCTTATCAGACAGTTATGTTAATAAGACACGCTAATTCCCAAAACCAACAAACGGGGAGTAAAAGGAGCAAAAAAAGGAGTTAAGGGCCTCGGGGTCAAAAAAGGAGCAAGACATCAGACGGCGCCAGGCGCAATTACGCGGCCACTGTAGCCCAAACCGAGGCCCGGTATGCGAACAGTATTCTAGCTAGAACTTTTTTTAGTCTAGATTGTTCGACGAATACTTTGGTTGAAGTTCTGGGAATGACTTGGAAAAAGATGACAATGTTGTAGAGATAGTTCTTGGTTGTATGTTTTTGATTTAGAGTCAGACTGGTTTATTAGTCGATACTAGTGATGCAACGAATACAAATAATAATATTCGTATTTTCCGAATATGATCATGATGATGACTTTCGTTCAAAATATTTGAGTATGACGGCACGCATTCGGAAACAATACAGCTCCGCTTCATGTATACGAACATTTGTTGTCGTTTTAGTTTCATTATTCGTGGATTATCCAATTCACAAACCTTCCACCGTCACCTCAGATAGGCTATTTTCAACAGCTGGCTATAAATACTATAAAATAAATTGTATGACGCAAAAATAATTGCATAGTGTTATGCATTAAATATAAAAGTACTGGGAGTTAATTTTGATTATTAAAGTACATCTTGTATTTATATTGACTACCGTGTTTGATTGTCTTTGACTAATTACATTCAGTGTATTCGTATTGCCCCAATATTAGAAACAGTATTCGTAAAAATAGTATTGGTTGCATCACTAGTCGATGCGGTTATACTGATGAAGATGGTGATACTGTAAGAACTGAAGAATATGCATCTTTATAGGTAGGCGTTTTGATCAAATAATAAGTGTATGTATTTTATGGTCGTTTATTGCTTTATAATACAGAGACTGACAAACAACCGTACAGTGCAACCGTTTCTGTAATAATAAATGCTTCGCGCAACATTAATCCGTTTGACAGCTATTATTTCGTACCATTTTCAAGGCTTATTTTTTTCTTGAAGGTCATTAACCCGCTATAATACTAAAACTTACGAAAAAGACAAAGGACACTTAACTGACTTTTAGGTAGTGTCTATATTGACTTAATTACAAATTAAAGTGTAAAAACGGAGAAAAGAAAGAGAGAAAAAATGTAAGATGACTCGCTGTCTTGAATAATTTTTGACTCTTTTATTTTCGTGGAACTATTAAAGTTTTTGATTGCGTGAGGAAATGTCAGTAAATATTCAAAGTTTTGATGATTTTTTTATCTTGTGCAAGACCATAAATAACTTGTTAAAGGACTTTGTAGTGACATTTAAAACCTATGCATCAAGTTCGCGAACGGATACCAGCCGTCGGGACTTGTTTGATGAAATTGCGGTTCGATCTGCTATGACTGCAAGATTATGTCACACAATAATTGTCGTTATGGCGTTGTAAATATATCGTAACCCATGGTTTTGCAAATAAAGCTTTGTTTTGATTAAAGTCAACACTGCTTCTATAAATGAAAGTTGTTTCTTGCGTTGTCACTCTTCTCCTCCAAAACCGATGACTGTATTTGAATAGGGATTTCATCGCTGGATTGCATGGGTCTTCGGCAAGATTTTAAGCTATATTTGACCTCGGGAAAATATCATGACAAACGAGATTTGTGTATATCCCTACCTACTCATTCGAAGCCAACCGAATAGCTAACTTTATATATATAAAGCTGAAGTGAATGCAAGTTGTTAACGTATAGCTAAGCGGTATTTTCTGTGAAAGTGCTTATCATATACTAAAAGTATAATCAGAACAGAAGATGGAATTTAAGAGTTCAATGGTGTGCGGGTATGCTTGTATTGGCTGTTCATAGGACTCACAGATTGCTACCGTGCAACATCCTGACGTTTCATAGGTAATTAGCGTCTATAAGTACCTATAGAAGCAGAATAATGAAAATAAATAAAGCGAAAGAGCTCGAAGCTGCTGAAGTTTAGCAAATGCGATTACAACTTAATTTAAGACGTGTCTGTTCATTCTTTGCCTACAGAACGACCTTAATTCAATAATGTATTCACGAAATTTTTGTATTCAACTATACTCATTACGAAAATAACGTATTCTGCAATCTGTTTAACTTAACCGATAACGAATTACGATAATCGAGTATGCAAATTGTTCTTTGAATCGATTGTTAGTACAAAGACGGCCAATCGGCAACTTCCTAACAGCAGCGGAGTATCGGACAGTGCCGGACATTCTAATCCGGTAATTCGAGCGTGGGTAGGCGTGACCGGCTGCCCGTGACGTCATAGCCGTCGACCAATCAGAACGCAGCGGTAATCTGATTGTCACCCTCGTGTCGATAGAGTAATAGATGTAGTGACTGCCTCTTGCAGTGGTAGCTTTAGACTTTGAATTCCCTGGTACGAATGTGACGTAATTGAAGACATCAGGGGATAAAGGCGTGTTACACGGAACTATTCTCAGATAATAAAAAGAACTTAGCAGCTTTATATTCTTCAATGGAACTTATAATGAAAATGTCATGATGCCTGTATCAATTTAGAATTTTAGGCAGGAACATTTTCACGTTAATATGTAATGGTTACATGTTTCTACACCACATAATACCTTTTTTTTATTGGTGCCCCGTGGAAATTCTTCATGAACTTCCTTCGCCCCCGGGAAGGGGGAAAGGGGTATGCCGGACTCCTACCGGCTAAAACCACTGGAGTGGTCATCTTCGACACCTAAGGGAGGCCCCAGGTCCACGTATGATCACACTAAAGCCGCCCAACCACATAATACCTAGTAAACAAAATACGATTTTAGGAAAATGGACATGGTGACATGGTGCCTTTATCCACCATCTCTTCAATTATAAGATAAGAGACTGATCTTTAATAGAACGTCTTTAATACTTTACAACTGGTTCAAGTTTTGATTATATGGATTAAGTGAGATAAACCACTTGCCGTGTGGTGCCGGCTACGAATAGCACCAACCCATCTCTTCCCGTGGGTGTCATTAAAGCCAACTTTGGGATTAGCCGGAGGATGGGCAGCAGGGTCCTTCTTGTACATTAACAACTCAACTGCGATCGCCAACCCGTCGTTTTTGGGGAGGCTTCTGTCCAGCAGTGGACGTTTTTTGGCTGAAATGATGAAGTGTAGTGTGTGTGTGAGACTGTGAGTTTGTGTATATGTCAACTGTCTGTGCCGAAGTACTCCAAATTATTTATAATCAATCCGATTTGTTGAAATTAAACGGCGGGTGAGACCGCGGGGCACAGTTAGTTATTTAATAAAATGGTTATATTTTAAAATCTAAGCGAAGCACACCAGGGCAGTAGGTGTTTGGTATTTTTATAACCGAGTACACTAAAACCACATACGAAAATGATTTTTTTTTATATTTGAAAACACGATTCGTCTATGACCCTAACATATTCTCCTTTACTCAATTTACCATCAAACAGCGTGAACTACATTCCAATCTCAACCTTAACTCTTGGAAATAAGTATTCGCAAGTATTTTGACAACTGCATTTTCAGTGGTGTAAAAGCTAGGGTGACGAACTAGGGTGGTGATACAATAGATGCAACGGATTAGTCGCAACAGGCTTACGCTATTACGTCACGGCAGTAATGGCCGCCGCATTATTAATAATAATATTCGTGTTAGTATTATTAGATTGGATAAAGTGGTGCAATAATGTAATGAAGGGTGATTGGGTGATTTTTATCGCTGGGGATTTTAAAAGATTTGAGGATGTTAATAATACTCGTAAGTATTAGTCGATACTTGAGAAGAATGCTTGGTATATCATGGACTGATTTTAGGACTAACGACTCCATCATTCAAGAGCTCGGCATCAAACAGCGTCTGTCCTTCATCGTCCAAGCTCGTACTTCGGCCACGTCTCTCGCCGGGGAGATGTTTCCGTGGAATGCCTCGTGGTTCAGGGGAAAGTCGAAGGCACTAGACCACGCGGCAGATCACTGATGCGATGGACCGACCAGGTGAAGGCTGCCCTCGGCGGCCCTCTCCATGATTGTACGAGAAAGGCAGCTGTTTGCGAGGATTGGCGACGGATAGTGAAGCGCTACAAACCCTAAAGTGATGACCACGAAGAGTCAAGTCAAGAGTGTAACGATTAAGAAGAAAGGTAGAGTTCAGGAATACCTAACGAAATCGAAAAATGGATTGGTGCAATAATAGATCGATATAAACTTATCTGCCTGGATCTTCTATTTGTTTAATTCAACTCTACATTAATTAAAAACGAGTAAATTGAACATTGTAGAGATATAGTACTTATTTTTTGCATTGCAATCTTAAAGGGTATGAACCTAGAGATGTTATACGAACAAAGATAGAGCATTTTGACACAAATACATTTTTGAGGCGGTAACAGGCTGGGTGGTTGCACATTTGGCTTGCATTCAGGAGGGTCTGAGTTCGATCACGGCCCGCACCTCTGACTTTTCGGATTCATGTGCGGATTAGAACTTGATTATCACTTGCGTTAACGGTGACGGAAAACATCGTGAGGAAACCTGCACACCTGAGGGGGTTCCAAAATGGTATGGTGTGTATGGTATATACCTGTCACGGCACACCCGTGACAGGTATAATGTAAATTAAACCTTTGAGTGATAGAGAGATGGCATAAGAGTTAGACTTATTCAACTTTATTGTTATTGTCAAAACGCGACCGCGTAGAATTTGGATGTTCGTGAATCACACTATAGGTATTGATTTTAACAATATACTTTTATAGCGGTTGCTTGTTGAATAAAGAACCTTCCTTTCAAATTTCAAGTTTGTAGTTAGCGAGTTCATCAGCTTACAGCTGAAAAATATCCACTGCTGGACAGAAGCCTTCCCCAAAGATTGCCCACAGCGATCGGTTTGTGTTGTGTGCTCATTTGGGGGTTTTGCCATAATCACCACGCTTGGCAGACGGGTTGGCAATCGCAGTTAAGCTATAAATGCAATCGAGAACGCTGCTGCCCATCCTCCGGCTAATCCCATAGTCGCTTTTTACGACACCTACGGGATGAAATGGGGTGGTGGCATTCTTAGCCACCACACAACCACATGGCATATTATGGCACGGCACGATAGTTAGCGAGTTACTGAGTGGTATTTTACTTTTATATTATAGAACAACAGAAATTCCGTGTGGTGTCCGGATTAAGAATGTAGCACCACTCTATCTCCTCCCGTGGATGTCGTAAAAGGCGACTAAGGGAATCTAAACCAGAGGGATGGGCAGCAGCGTCCCTTCTGTGAAACGGTAGCAATACTGCGCTCACCAACCCGCCTGCCAAGCGTGGTGAGTATTGGCAAATACCCCCCAAAATGATGACACAGTTGTGAAAATCTATGGGGGAGGCCTTTGTTCAGCAGTGGACGTATAAATGGCCGTTATGATGATTATGATATAGAAACAAAACCTTAGAACGTCTCGAGTTACATGTTTCTCGTAGGTATGTATATGTTTGAAATATTAAATGGTTCTTTATAAAGGATGAAATAATCCTTAACCTAATAAAAATAATAATGTGTAAGCGAGTAAATATTAATCTGTCAAATTTGGTGCCGTAAACATTCCGAAAAGGAGCCGAAATAGGTCATCCACCTAGAAATAGGGGGTTATAATGTCTTTGATTTTGGAAAAATATAATGAAGGACCTCTCCAGAAAATTAGGAAAGCTCTTGAACGGATAATCGAGAGATTTTGTATTGATTCCTTTAGCTGGGAAGAGGCTAATTCTCGTAAATTGAAAATTTATTTATTTATTTATTTATTCAGGTCTTCCCACAGCTCGTGTATACAATATAATATTTAATTAATATATATATGGTAACAGGCCTACACACTAACCAATTACGGGATAACCAACATTTTCAATAATGAGAACATAGATAATATAACTAAATCTAACAGAAGGGTGAGGCAGCTTAAGCTTGAGATTAAAATTATTGAGTAGGTATTACATTTTTAACAATTCTAGACTAAAGGCTCAAGAAAGTATAAAATCAAGTTAGTTTTCTATAGTATTTTCATGGAATTCAGGATTTTGGATCTAAATGAATTTATCGAATCGTGGTGTATGTCGGCATCTGGTACTGACTTCACGAATGAATTCAATTCTCTACACATTCTGTTAAGCGGTGAATTTAGTCCTATATTCGTTTTACAAGACTGAACATGGTATGGTTTGGTTATAGGATACCTGGGTAATTTAAAAGGTACATATAATAGAATACGTGTAACGAGTTCATCACTGTCAAATCTATTGTTGATTAATTTGTAAAGGAACATTAGGTCTTGTAATCGCCGACGTTCTCGTAGAGAGATCATGTTGAAGCAATCAATACGTTGGTTATATGGACTTCTGGGAGATATTTTATTTGTACTATACGCGAGGTGTTTAGTGAAAGCTCTCTGTATACTTTCAACCCTTTGCGAGTGAGCCGCATAATGTGGACTCCACACTATGCTGGCAAATTCTAAGTTACTACGAACCAGTGTGTTATATAATATAATTTTAGTCCGCGCCAACTTGAATTCTTTTGTGCTTCTTTTAAGAAAGCCTAGCATTTGTGCAGATTTTTTGATAATATTGTCAATATGACTATTGAAGTTAACTTTACTATCTATGATAACACCAAGATCTCGCACCTCATTAACTTTATTTAGAAAATGGTCAAAATATATTTCCAATCTAGTCTCAGCGTCGTAAATGTTACAAATGGTATTCTCATAAACTAGAACTACCAAACAACGTCAAACGTGAACTTTACTATAATGAGATGGAAAATGGATCGAAAGTTGATCGAAGCCAAACGGTATTGTGCTAACATCCTGACCCGACAAAGGTAATAAATTTGGTATTCTTTCCTTAAATAATCGTCAAAACTGAGATTGAAAGTAGATTGGGACCATTTTGAAACAGGACAAAACTTTAAGAGAAGCAGAAAACATTTTTTAAAAATTCATAAATTATTCTCAGTTCGATTAAATTAATTAATAAATTCAGTCTTCGTGAAAATTAATTACGAGAATATCTGTATTCTCCAGATTAAATGGAAATCAGCCGTGAATATAGTGACAGTGTTAATATTATCTTCTACAGTACTTAGGCATCAAGAACACAAACAGGTCATCCAAACCCTTGCCGGGTTGGTTAATAGGATAATATTAAAAATTCAACACTATTATCCGAAATTGTTTTCCGACATTCATTATTTAATCTCAGTTCGGTCAACCTTCAGTCACCGTGTAAATTAATTACAAGAATATCTGTGGAAAAAACCTGTATTCTCCACATTAAACGACAAGCAGCCGTGAATATAGAGGGATTGTTAATATTAACTTCTACAGTACCTACGTGATGTGATGACCAAGAACACAAACAGGTCGTCCAAACGGCAAGGGTTGGTTAATAGGATAATATTAAAAAATCAACACTATTATCCGAAATTGTTTTCCAACATTCATAATTTAATCTCAGTTCGGTCAGCCTTCAGTCACCGTGTAAATTAATTACGAGAATATCTGTGGAAAAAACCTGTATTCTCCAGATTAAACGACAAGCAGCCGTGAATATAGAGGGATTGTTAGTATTAACTTCTACAGTACCTACGTGATGTGATGACCAAGAACACAAACAGGTCATCCGAACGGCAAGGGCTAATAGGATAATCTTAACAATTCAACACTATTATCTGAAATTATTTTGCAACGCATAATACAAAATAAATCGTCTATTATTCACACGAAAGAGGTCTAATAGGTACAAAACAAAGTTTCTCAGTAGTGCTTCGTTAAACAAATGATAATTTTTATGCAATAAAAGCGCATATTGCATAGCAGGATCCTAATACTAACGACATTATACGTCGTGCTCTTACCGCTGCCGGCGTGCCAGCTTTATTGGAACTCAACGGCTTCGCATGTAACGTTGGCAAGAGACCTGACAGTACGTCGTTTCTGCCACGGAAAATGGCTAGGCCTCTGGTGTGGGATGCAACCTGTGTGGATACCCATGCTCCGTCCCATCTTCCAAGCACGGCTAGCTGTGTTGGCGCTGCCGCTTCTACAGATGAAATCCTCAAACGGCGCAAATAGAATAACGTCATCAGAAATTATTGTTTTGAAACGTTTCAGGGCGAAATGGTTGATGGATACTTCAAGGCTGCCAGTCTTCTAGAAACGTTACTTTGACGCCTAAATGGCCACTTTTTTACGGTTTTTATTTAGTGTTAGCTATTTAAGGCATAAATAGTGTGTATATTTTACTTAGAATCACAATTTGATTATGACTTGCGTCAACAGTGAAGGAAAACATCGTGAGGAAACCTGTACACCTGAGAGGACTTCAAAATGTTCTCAATGGTGTGTAGTCCGCCAACCCGCACTAGGTTAGCGTGGTGGTTGGGGGGATCCTTTACAGTCCTCCCCAAGAAGTGCCTGGGGGGGCGACCTTTTTACAGTCGCCGTCCCTCCGCTAGAGAGGGTGACCACTTTACAGTCATCCCTTCCGAGATGTGCCTAAAGGCGTGGTACCAATGGGCGGCTCTAGTGTGATCTTACGACGACCTGGCCCCCCTTCGGTGCCGAAGATGACCGCTCCAGTGGTTTTACGCGGTAGGAGTCCGGCATACCCCTTCGCCCTTCCCCGGGCAAAGGAAGTTCCATCTAGAATTTCCACTGGACATCAATAAAAAAAAAAAGGTTAGCGTGGTGGACTAAGGCCTAACGATTCTCATCGGGAGACAAGACCCGTGGCCAGCAGTAGGATGTTATGCCCCACCTAATTGTTGTAAATACTACTGATCAAACAGATTCCTACTTCAATGTCGAGAATAATTAACTATCATGTGTGCACGCTCGCAGTTCATAATTTCTATGCAGTTTTTTTGTAGAAAAGGTACTGAAAATGATGCGGGCCTCAAGATTCGCGTGAATCGAACATGCGGGCGATACGATTACTGCCAAAGATTAAAAAAATACAGGTGATGTTTCTTTCACTTGAACATCACTCGTATTTTTTATATGATGCCAAAATATGATTTCTCTTGTAGAACTACAAGCCAGGGAGATGGGCAACAGCATCCCTTTTGGAGCAGTACTAGCAAATTCCCCCCAAAATGACGACACAAGGCATGTAACCGGTCGTCAATGGAAGATGCCTCTGTTCAACAGTAAGCGTCTTTTGGTTGACATGAAGATGATGATGATGATATGGTAGCCATCTTATTTCTGCAACACAATTACTGGGGTTTACAGATAATCGGTTAGAACTTTCCAGCTTCCAACTGCCCATAACCATTGCAATAGGTATACGTATGACAACGGGATCGAAGGCTTAACGTGTTCTCCGAGGGTCGAAAGGGCCTTGATGTGGAAAGAGTGGTCATCTTCATCATCAGTGTATGAACGCGGTCAGCGCAGCTTTAACTCGCATATCAATTAAATGGCTCATTTCTAAACTACCGTATTACGCAAATACAGGCTGATTTGACATTGAGAGGAGTCGAGAGGAGGAGAGAATGGAAAAATCTGAATGTATTAGCAGTAGAGAAAGCATTAGAAGGACACGGGTATGTATTTGTAGTTTGTAGGGAATAAGTATTACGATAGAGATCCCCAAGTATATAATAATTTATATTGTAATAAAAGTCTAATCTACCTTGTATTTACACTTTTTTCCATTTTGTCCCATCACAATGGAACGGCCTGTATTTTATGAAGCTACTTTATCGCTTTAACTGTTACGTATTGAACTTCAGTGACAAAGAGCGTTGAAATAAAAGCCGCAAGCCCACCGCAAATGACGACAACTTTTCATTTATTTTATTATAATATTAATTGCAAAGATCAAGGGAGATTGATGTCGCAGAGGTGACAATGCTTTCACTGATATGGAGGTTGATGTTGATAGGGAAATATGAAACCTGGTCAAATATTGTATTTTTGGTAAAAGATTTTAGTTTATTTGGTTTTTGCTAATTGCCGAGTATTTACGAAATGTTTAAATTTTATGTTCGTAACAAGTAGCGTTAACATAATTTTATTATGGTTTCATCATCATCATATAAGCAATTTACCTATACGTCCACTGCTGAACAAATGCCTCCCTATAGACATCCACAATTATGTCATCATTTTAGGGTATATTTGCCAATACTTACTACGTTTGGCAGACGGGTTGGTGAGCGCAGTATGGCTACTGTTCCACAGAAGGGACGCTGCTGCCCATCCCTTTAGTTTAGAGACCCTTAGTCACCTGTTACGACCTCCACGGGAGGAGTTGAAGTGGTACTATATTCTAACGTCGGACACCACACGGAAAATTTGGAAAATTATATATAATTACTGTAGTTTGTTACAAGAAAATGTTAGTATTAATTTAAAATCAGTCAAAAATGAAATTTATAATTGACCTTAGGTTTTTGGGATTATTAGTTACGTACTCATTATAATAATAAAACAGTTTTGAACGGATTACATCCTCCGTGTAATACGGTTAAGTGTTTAATTATAATTTATACTTGATTAATAATTAATCAAATTATTACTTAACAAACGACAGAACATAGGCAATCATCATATAAGTACCAACATTTTTTGTAAACTAAAGGTCTATCAAAGTAATATGTAGTCAATCAATGTTCATAAAAATGGGGTCGCTACAAAAGTTTGGAAATTGTTAGAAAATGATCAATAAAAAATGCGAACTGTCGAACATGGTCATATAGTCTTCCAAATACGAAAGTTTTAATAAATTCAGATCCAAGAAACCGCAATCAAATCTTACACGACCTGCTACACCTTCTTCAAACCAAACTAATTGCGCATCTGCGGCAAACTCATTGCCGATAACTGAATAACGACAAATAAAATCGCTCGTTCGTTCATTCGGTCTCGTTCGGCGCGTTTGTTGGGCTCAAAGGAGGCCGATTTGTTTAGTATAAAGACCTCTTTATAGCCGTGTATCGGCCTCATGTGAATTTATTTTCGCAGTTATTATTGCGATTCAATTAATGCACAATGTTCGATCAGGTTTCGGTCGCTTTATGAACGCCGCTTTAAGTTTTGTCAGTTAATATTGGTTGGGTTGTGTCTAGTCTGATATCGAAGGCTAAGGGTTACTTGTGACTATAATGTTTTTAGACATTAAATTGAATATCATGTTTAAAGTTACTATATACATATTTCCAAAGTTTCGATATTAAGAAACTTGTAAAGTTCAATTTAACTATGTGTTCGGTGCAACGCAACCGACCAGCAGCTCAGCATTTCTACTTTTACACATATTTATAAATGCATGAACGCGAAATATGAATATTTAGTACGCAATCGGCAATCAAACCATCATCGCGTACCTAACTCATATCAAATTCAAATCATCTTTTAGTCTTAATTAATAATTTATATACCTACCTACCATATACACAGTTTATTATTTTACTTGATTTATAATATATCTACTTCTTTAAACTATAATTATCTCTCATCATTTTAATCTTATATATTTTATACAATTTCAACTAAATGGTCAATCGATTATGCAACGAGATTAAACAATACCCAATCAATATTGTTCATTAATTTAGAACTGCAATAATAACAGAGATTTTATATTTTTCGTAAACAAAATAATAAAAGCATTCCAAATAAAAAAATAAGAGTGTGCAAATTACAATTAAATGAGGTATAAAACCTTTTTATGTAGAAAAAGTATTTATATATCGAATATGAATACTGGCCATACGGCTACCGAAATTCGCGCTTCAATGACCGACACCGTTATAATCTGTGCCTTTCAAAAAAGAGAACATGACGGTGATTATCTCTTCATCCTTCGGCATTTAAGTATAGTCATACTTTTTTTGGGATTCGTAATTTTTAAGTTTAGAATATATAAAGTATGAGTTCTATTTTTATATTGCCCTTGTATTCGGTTTCCGTTAAAAGTAGTAAGTAAGCAATGCTTTATTATAAATGCTTCAATAAAGCCTATATTTACAAGGCAGCCATAACTTTGACAAAATATAGGTAAATATTATATCTATATAAAATGAAACAACTCCATTCCATTGGATTTAAAATATTTCACAACTTTTATTTTTATTACAACTTTGGTTTTACTATGGATATAAAAATACGATATACAATTTCGACTAATGTTTTATTTTCAATCAATCGTTTCAATCATTCAACTTAATAGAATAAGTGTAGACTTTATACTTTTTAGACCTTCGGCTTTCAGACATTAAGGTGTTTTTTCCTTTATAGTTTATTTTTCTATTATGAAGGTCTCCTTGCTTAGACGAATGGCAGAGTTCTCATTAGTAAGGGCAATCAGCAGCAATTACCAGTTCTTTTCTCCATTATATTACAAGGTTCTAACTTTTTGTGGAACAGCTGAAAATCGAAGATGCTGAACATCTAACCGATTACATAAATGCAATATCCAATCCATATAGAGGGGTTAAGCTGCGCTTGCTGCGGCCCGGCTTTGGATGGGAGACCTTTCTTTTCACGACAAGTACCTGATGCAGAGGCTGACAGAAGTGTACAAGAAATTCTGAAACCAGGCTTATCAGGAGATCGAGAAACGCGCTAAGAGGGTCATTAACAACGATGCTCTGGCCGAGGCAAGGCTTAGGGCCCCGAACATAGAATAGCATTTATTTCATAAACGCAGATTTGCAAGCTTCCCGGTTTTTAATCTTTCTTTCTTTTTTTTTTGAACGTTGCCCCACACTAGGATTTCTCCTGTGTCGTGGGTGCGTTTACAGACATGAATTCCACACACAATACACCCAGACCCGGAACAACTACCTGCACATCGTACAAATATTTGTTCCGTGCGGGAATCGAACCCACGACCCGGAGCGCAGCAGTCGACTGTATCAACCACTGCACCAACCATGCCGCCAATCCGATGCATATCTGGCAATGTGCATTGGAATTCATGTCGCGAGTGTATAGGTTTCTTCTAGGCAAGCTTGCACCGTCGTCGACTGCATAGTCACTTAACATCAGCATTGCAATTCCCTAAGCTCAAACATCCATACATCCTTGAACACAGAATTGAAATAACGGTGAAAAACCAATTTAGTATTGGGGGATTTTGCACTACAGGTGAGATTGTGATCAAGCGCAAGCCTAAGGGTGGTATGACACTGATCGAATATATTAGTCTAATGTTCACTTGATCAACACAAACAAAATTGATGATTTCATAAATTTTTGTATTTGTTTTTATTTGGTCACAAATTCTGACATTCTAATATTTATGATCAGTCACAACTAAATGGGTATGAAAGGAATACTGAATGAATATGATACCAGCCAATGTCTTTATAATAGACACAAGGCGCGCCGATTTTATAAAATAAATTCGTTCAGAATTTAATATGGCACGTCTTGGCAAACATATTGGATGGGATATTGGACGCAGTCGTCCAAGAAATTGGATCAAATCTTGGACTAAGATATAGGACGAGTGACATACCGCACTAATCAATAAAAAACGTAAGGATATCGGTATATCCTAGTAAATAGCGTAGAGAAGTCAGATGGCACTTGCTCTATGTAACATGCTGATATTCAGCGGTATCTAGGGTGACTGAAGCCGACCCCGTCATAGTTGGGAAGAAGAATCAGTCCGTTTACTGTGGTAACGTTTGGGTGGTGATCATTCATCGTAGCTGTCTATGAGGAGGTTCAAGTTCAGCAGTAGATTTTAAAATTATTTTTCCAAGGTTTTGCCAAGTGACATCTGCTGAGATTTTTGAATAAGCTTCAAAACGGCTCAACGGATATCAATGAAAATTTTAAGGGTTTCGGGAATTTTAATTAACGTGTGTCCTATTTTTATATCTTGCAGAGTTCAGAAAATACGAATATATTTATATATATATATATAAAGTCGAAGTGAGTATATATGTTGATATGGACTTCAAAAAGCTGGACTGATTTGATGAAATTTTCAGGCAAAGCAAAGCCGGGCGGGTTCCTAGTATAAATATAATTTAATAGCGGCTAGCCTTCAATAACTACGAACTTCACACAAGCGATGCAGTTATTCTCCTCATTAAACCAAATTGGGTGCATGTGTCCAGATATGGGCTAAAATAACGAATTTTCTTCTTCAATTAGTAACATTAAATGAATAATGAATATGGGTTGTTTTTAAACAATCTTGTGACGAGACGAGCAAGAAATTCGCCAGGTGGTTATTGTAATGCTACCCAGGACTTGTCCTGCCGGGCACCACACTGCGCTCGTCACCTCGAGACATTCGTTATTTAGTCTCTTATGCCCAATAATCCCCCTAGCCACAGTGCTCTTCAAACCCGAACACCGTATGTTTAAAGTTTAAACACTACCTACTTGGCGGCACTGCGGTGCTAGCCGGACTCTTGCAATAAAAGAGGTAATGATTATCTAATTTTACTGTTCAGATTTATCACACGTTTATTCTTCGAGTACCTATTTCCTGATGATCCCGTTACTTATATTAGAGTTAAGATAAATCTGGAAGTTAATTAACACTTAACTTATAAAGTCAAGTATGTTTGCGAACTCATGTCAGCAATAGCTAATGAGTGATGAGTGAAATCTTTAATGCTGTTGACAACAAGCAGAAATTTATGTTAATGGTATTTGTTAAGTGTATGGTTCTAATACACCATGGCCCAAGCTACAGTCACTTAGTCGTCCATCAATTCATTTGTATGCCTTTATTATATAATTGAAAGCCAGGGTAAAGCTACTGATCAAACGTCCTTCTTATGGTTGTGTCGTGTCGTTCGGTTCCGTGCAGATAATCGATGCTGATGCAAGCTTGTGATCCATCACTATCAGTCTATGCTGCAATGTCTGAATAATATTTTTTCCTGTTTAGTCTGAATTTAACTACTCTGTTCTCACATATAGTTTGTCATCAAAAACAATGTATGTAATTAACAGTTTATTCTTGTTATAATTCAAATAAAATCCTAAATAGCTTGAGCTTGACTTTCTTTCGCCATTTCTTCTCAAAGGTTGTCTTGTAGTGGAAATGCCCGTGGTTTTAATATGACGTATAAAAGTGTATATTAGGAACTAATATGCGAGGAGGGTGACCGCTTTACGGTCATCCCCTCCGAGATGTGCCTAATGGCGTGGCACCAATGGGCGGCTCTAGTGTGATCTTACGAGGACCTGGAGCCCCCTTCGGTGCCGAAGATGACCGCACCAGTGATTCTGCCATGTCTACCATGTCGGCAAACAGAAGGTGAGTGATATACTCGCAGTGGAAAAGATTCGGCATTAACATCAGCGTGTTGGATAATGTTGATGTTAATGCCGAATCCTTTCCACTGCAGTAGCTTGAAGGCATCCTCCATTGCAGCAGTGAACAGTTTCGGCGAAATCATCCCCCTGTCTCACCTCTTTGCAATGAAATTGCCTCCACTCTCTGTTCATGTACTCGGACCGACATGGTGACGTTTCTGTATAAGCACTTCAACACTTCGATGTACCGATAGTCAATCTGGCACCGCTGCAGAGATTATAGGACTGCCCAGGTTTCGATCGAATCGAGGGCTTTCTCATAGTCCACAAACGCCAAGTATAGTAGCAGATTATACTCATCGGTCTTCTGTATAACCTGCCATAGCGTATGGATAGTCTATGGTACTAAAACCTTTTCGGATACCGGCTTGTTTGGGAGGCTAGAAATGGAATGGTCAAATTTCGTTTTATTTTCTTAAATAACTTTATAACGATATATTTTAAAAAGATAAAATAAATATATTTGAGACCCTCATAACAATCCCTCCCATTTCATATGTTACACGGTACAGTTTGCAAAACTTTATCCTTTATTTTTCTATATTGCCCCCCATATTCATAATTCATTTATTTACGTTACACGTCCGTGTTTGGGTCGCTAAAATCCATATGGTACCAAATTTCAACTTAATCGGTCCAGTGGATTCGGAGCAATATGGCTGTGACAGACGAACAGGGGATAAGGACCTATAAGGGATCCGCCGTTTTTTCTTTCCGACGTTCGGAATCTTAAAAGTATACACCACGGAAGCATTAGCTTTTCACCTTTTTTGTAGCTAAGTCAGAGTCAGATTCTGGTTAAATCAGATCCGCTTAGAGATTAACATTTTACACATCGACTTCTATATCTTAAGAAATTCAGTTATACAGAATACGTAAAATTTATTGACTGATTAACACAAAATAATCAAACACTGTGCCGTATGTGATTTATCAACTTAACTCGTGTTTTATTTCCTTACCTGTGAATATGGTAGTAAATTGTTTAAGAAACTAAAAAACATGCTTTGTTTCACTATCCACCTCTCGGCTACATCATCTGATCCTTGTCACCAAGTATAATGTATGGGACTCGTTAAAACAAACTACATGAGTCCAAACATGAGGGGTTTAATTGTAGCCATTGCAGAGAACCACTATCTACCTCCCGGCTCCCGGCTTCATCACCAGATCAGCTCGATGTCATCACATTACTGTATTGTCATCCAGATTAGATATACTTGCAAAGTTTCAAATCGATATTAGAAGTAGGTTAAAATCCACTTCCAAGATTTGTTTACATAGTTACTATAAAAGTTTGTTTAAACAGGGCAACGATTTACTAATCCATCCGGTGGATATGTTACTGTTTACAATGTTATGACAATCTTTTCCCCAAGTTGTTAATGATTTTATTATATTTCACAGCTGTTTCCTACGTCGACGAAATCTCAAATAATATTATCTATACATAAAAAGAAATAAACAATTCTCCACTTAAACCGTTCGCGAGATTACACCAATCTCACACTACTCAAACCGATTAAAGCTACCTACCGCATCCACGTATTCAAACATCGGGCCACATTAGCCGCTGGTGACAAAACAAATGACGATTTTAGCGGTATCAGCCGACTTTCATCTCGCCGCGGTAGCGACCAAGATATGCTCCAACCTTTTATTGGGAATAATGGTTGTGATAGGACTACGGTGGTCAAGTGTACTTTAGATTATTATGGTAGGCTTGCATTTATTTATGACTGATGGAGTAGTAGAAGGGTTATATATTTGGTTTCGTATATGTAGTTTTCATTGTCTGTGTCACTGTGAGTCATTGTGAGTGAGTAATGTATTTGTGAATTGTAGCCGGCTACGAATAGCACTAACCCATCTCATCCCGTGGGTGTCGTAAAAGGCGGCTATGGGATTAGCCGGCGGATGGGCAGCAGCGTCCTTTACATTAACAACTCAACTGCGATTGCCAACCAGCCTGTCAAGCGTGGCGATTATGGCAAAACCCCCCAATGAGTACACACACCCAGATAGCTCGGTGTGGCGATTTTTGGAGGAGGCCTGTGTTTAGCAGTGGACTTTATTCGGCCGAAATGATGATTATGTTGAATGTATTTGATGCGTTTGGGTTTGTTTATGTAAGGATTTCACTGTCTGAATAGTATGACTGGAATGTGTCTAGAGCGACTCTATTATATTCACATTTATACTGGGCCATAAGTGCTTTCCCTTCTTTTACGGCAGAACTCTTATTATATTTATTTAACTGATATGGATGTCAAGTTTTGGACAGCTTTCGGCCGAATACTGAAACCCCACTTAATATTAAAACCCCGCTTAGTTGTTTGGGACACCCAGTTCCGGTAGGAAGGCGGGGCGTCAAACAGCTAACGGCCGTGGAAACTCAGTTGTAAGTTAGTAAACTAATGCACAAATATTCCAACTTAGCTTATACGAGAAGGTTTTTCCAACACGCTACGGTACAAATAAAAAAAATATATAAATGCTCGACTCTAAAGTTTTCCCTGTCCAACATGACCGACCACCAATAGGCCCGCTGATACGCCGATAACGCGTTTAAATCCAACTTTTTATTGAGCCTTATCATCGGTTGAAGCTCATTCACCCACACAATCACACGTACTTTTATTTTTTTGCTATGTGTACGCATTTACACCCACACAAGCACTTACGAAACACAAAATTCTGTTTACGGTTGCCTAACTCAATTGTCATTTGACTTTAAACCTTATGACAAAAAGTAACGTGTATTAATGTATTTGTCAGTTTGATAAAGATAAGAGTGTTGGTGCCGCTTAAGGAAATTTTTAGGATGCTTCCCAAAAGTGAACTTTAATTTGTTTGCCGATTGGTATCACTTAATGTAGAGGTGTTTTGGTTTTTTGTCGAATCATTTCGTTGTAATTTAAAACTAGTGATGGGTAGGCAGTCCAATTAGAACTAATTGGTGAAACTTTATTTTAAAGAGAAGTTCGTGTACGTAACTTCGGATTGAGCAATCGTTGGCGTATATTTTATTTTATTTCAACATTTTTGGATCAAGAGGAATTTCATGTTATCATTTTAGTATTGATTATTAAAATGCATTATTGTGAAAATTACATACCTACTTATGCAAGAATTTGTAGCTATCAGCATTTACAAGTAATCAAACATATACCTAACATTTTCGTAAATGAATGACATTTTTTATCACATTTACATACGTGACGTTCGAAGCTTAAAACAAATGAATTTTATTTTCAAACATACCGCTTTCGTATATCACATACACAAACGATCGAATTCAAACATCGAACCTCATCGAACATTTAAATTAAATTGAAATATCAAAATTCTGAAATAAGAATTATGTGATGACGTCAGACCACCAAAGAGCCGCCATCAATGAGATCAATACTTTGATCACTTTATGGCGTATGTAGGTACATGGAATGTCACTTGAGTTTTATACGTTGATACGTTTTATCGGTTATCTTAAAGGAATTAAAGAGCTACCGGTCTTAGTTGATACCTTTGGCGTTCAGTAAACTTTTTAATGTTGATAGTTGATTGGTAATGGAGAAAAGACACTTGAATTTGATGTGTTTTAATTTTTCGAAGATTTTTAAGCCAGGTGTCGTCAGTGAAATATCCGAAATTGCCAGTAAAAATACATAACTATATACTGATAAAAATTACAATTTACAATTCATTCATGCCCAAAAATATTGACTAATACAGTTTTGGTTTACCCATGCAATTCTGTAGGAACGCAAAGAAAACAGTTATTATTCACCATTTCATACTGATGAAACATTTTTTTTACCTATTCTTGACAACAAATTGCTATAAAAAGGTGACCTAGAGATGAGCAAACGACCTGTCGACCGCAATCAATCTCCCGCCCACGGCACGTCATTTGGGCGCCGCCCCACGCCCGCCCAGTGTGGCGACGAGATAGGTGAGACATAAATTGACGACATTGTCGACATTATCGATATAGGTAAGACTAGAGGACGGCCTCAACAGCAGGTCTTAGTTGGAACGCATAAACTAGGTACATACAGGGTACGACAATACTAGTGTATTTAATTCCAAGGGCACAATCAGAAGGTTATAGGGATCGCGTTTATTAAAAAAACAAGCTGTGATTGCCATTTTTTACTATTATTAATAAATAAAGTAGCTATTCGATCCGTTCTTTTTTGGCAGCAGTTTTTTACAGCTGCTCGTGTTCTTTATTTGTGTAAGTATTCGTAATAACATTTTGAAAAAAGAATTTGTTTTTACTATTCTAACATCAGCTTTAATTCGTCATCACATCAGCCAATAGACGTCTACTGCTGGACAAAGATTTGACCGGTTAAATGCCGTGTGTCGTCATTTTGGGGGAAATTTGCCACGGGTTGGTGAGCGCAGTATGGGTAGTGTTCCAAAGGGACGCTGCTGCCTATCCATATGATTTAGAGTCCCTTAGTCGCCGTTTACGACATCCACGAGCGGAGATGGAGTGGTGCTATATTCTTTATCCGGCGACATCACGGACTTTAATTATTAAATAGTTAAATACTTTGCAATAATATTTATTAATCAAATACATATAACTTACCTTCTGATTGACAAGGGGACAAAAAATTATTATATATACCTATATAAAAAGGCACACTTTTTGTGGGAATTATTCTTAAAGCATAATTAAACTAAATTTGAAAAGCGAACACTGGTTAAGAACGAAATATAAGTTACAAGTCGCGCATTAAAAGATACATAATTATCTGAAACCTAAATGAGCACCCAAGCAAAATACTATATTAGTATTAGATAAACTTGGTGAAAGTTGAAACAAATTTCCCCCACTATTGAAGGACGGGAAAAAGACAATAGAAATAAATTCTCAACAATAAAAATATTAAATGAAACGTATATCGAAAACTTCCACGAAATAAAGTAAAATATACAAAATATTTGCACTCCGTCATATTATCACGCGAGTGTGCGTCAAAGTATTTCTTTTTGACGTCCGCGTCACCTTCTGGCTTGTAGGGTTGACATGGAAATTTTTGAATTGAATTAGTAATTTTCATTGAAATAAATTCAACATAGCCTATCATTGAAAGATGGTCTAACGAACCGGCGATAAACTCAAAGGATGCTGTTTGGTTTCCCAGCCAAGAAAATCATCATTCTCCTTTCCACTCACGCGTATCGTTCGAGAACACTTAAGGATATTTGTTAAGAATTTACATACTATCTATATATCTCATCTGTATATATCTCACATGCACAAACACCAGACTGGGAACAACTACTAACTTTTTATTTTTATTATTTTATTGATGTCCAGTGGAAATTCTACATGGAACTTCCTTCACCTCGGGGAAGAGTGAAGGGGTATGCCGGACTCCTACCGGCTAAAACCACTGGAACGGTCATCTTCGGCACCGAAGGGGGGCTCCAGGTCTTCGTAAGATCACACTAGAGCCGTCCATTGGTGCCACGCCTTTAGGCACATCTTGGAAGGGATGACTGTAAAGCGGTCACCCCCTCTAGCGGAGGGAAGGTGACTGTAAACAGGTCGCCCGCCCCAGGCACTTCTCGGGGAGGATTGTAAAGGATCCCCCCAAGCCTCGCTTTGCGCTGTGCTGCGCACACGGCGGTACGTGACCACGTGCGCGCCACCGTCTACCCGGGGGTCGCTCGGTGTGAGCACGTAGACTCCCCAATCTGCGCACCCGCGACCCCTGAGGCCCCCCACCATGAAGTGATGGTAGGGGGCCGGAACAACTACCTACAAGACAACTAATATTTGTTCCGTTCGGGCATTGAACCCGTGCCTGTAACGCAGCGATACAGCAAAGCCAATCGCCTAGCCACTGCGCCTGAGTTGCCGCCTGAATTTTGAAGCACCGGTCTCCTGAGTGCTAATCTTCTTCTTAGCATATCGACGGCAAATGGAAAGGAAGAATATAAGAAATAAGAAAGAGATAATAACTTTGGACAAAATGTCACACTTTATTGGCCCAGTATTCTACTACACGCATTGTATTCACTGTAGGGGCCACGAGACCTTGTTGCAAGCGGGACATGATAACATATGCGCCATATTCTCCACGACATAACACTCACAGCATGAAATGAAATAGACACGCCGGAAAAATCTCACCAAGTTGCTTGGGCCAACCTGATTCCGAAGCATGTTTAGACTTCCAGATTGGCTAAGGAAGGCCCTATCCCGGGAGGAACCCTGCAGTCGGTGCCACAAATAACGCAGGTAACGAGTATGTCTCACACCACATGGAATACTTTAACTGTGAAGGAGAAGTGGGTTGAACGCACTTAACAAAGAAAATCGTCTTTAAGTCTTTGCGGGACAGCTGTGCAATGGGTAATGTACTTTTTTTCATTTTAATTCGTCCTATCGAACTTCCCACAGCTCTGCGAACTTCGGGAAGCGTTATATCGGCTAGTGAAAACAACATGTGTATCGGGGTCGGCTCAAGACTGCCCATGATGATCTGTGTCGGATAAAACCATATCCACCAGTTTGGTATGAGCCGATCTGCTCCATACTGGGCTGGCATATTCCCCAGCCGAAAAGCATAGGGCCAGGCCGGTGGAGCGCATAATTTGTGGCGAGGTGCCCAATTCGCCGTGGTAAGCCTTCTTCAGAGGTTCTTCCAGGCATTATATTTCTGCTTCACAGATTGGCAATTCTGTCTGTAGATTAGGGATCTGTCCAAGTAAATTCCAAGGTACCTCAGGCAGTGAGTTCAATAGGTGCCGCGAGTTTTTGAGCTGATGGTATGCTCCCTGTTACGGAGGTGAAAGGCGCAAGACTGCACTGCGTCTTTAAAATGTTCATTGTTCGTGTAAGTGCTTTCGTTAAGTTTGCCTTAACTTCTTCAAAAGACAGGGCCTGTGACGTCGGTGATAAGTCATTCACGTATAGGATACGAGAAGTGTTGGGGGATGATGGTTGATCATTGGTGGAAAGTGGACCCAGCGCGGTGCCTTGTGGCAGACCATTTTACTGTAAGCGCTAGCGGCTTTTGCCAGAGATGACTTTAACTTAGTGATTATGGGGAAGGTCTCTTAGGTTTTAGACAAAAGTCTTGTCTCCCGTCAGGTTCTCTACTTTCCACAGCAGTCGTTTTAGGTTAGCGGTGTCATAAGCTGCAGACGACGAATACAGCACCTGTCACCCTCCCCAATTCAAAACCATCTTTGATGATTTTCCTGATCTAAAGGCTGCTTGTTATGAGTACTAATAACAACATTCTACTATCACCAAGCCTGGGCTTGAGTCAATGTCCTGCCTTGTCATGAACGTAAGAAACCCATGTTTAGCAGCATTTACGAGCGGATATGATATGATAAGGTTAATTGACAAAGTATTCAACGAACAAATTTTCGATTTACTGGGCAAGCGGGCAGATCGGTTTTTACTTCCTTAATTTAACTTGTCTATGATTCTCAAAAACATAAGACATTATGTGATCACAAAAATCAGAGACTGAAACTCAACCTACACAGCTGAATTTTACTTGAGGGGGAGCGACCGCCAGCAGCTCATCCTTCCGTCTTTCCCAGGGCGAAAGAAGTTCGAGAGTTATGCCACCAAAGAAGATAACTGAATTTAGCTTGACTTGACTTGTCTTGATCTCAAAATATGATATATAATAAAGATTATGTATTAATATTTTGTTATCAAAAGACTTTACAACTCAACTTTACGACTCAACAAGAAATCATAATTTGTCTAACACAAGAGCTACCATTGTCTTGCAAAGAGAAGACTTTAAATTAAACAATGGATTGACTCAGGCTGCAGATAATTATTATGAAAAATTATAGTTCTGGTGACAAATTGTATTGGAGTCAGAACAAACTACTATGACAAAAACATTTATATTATAATGAGTAATAATCACGAAAACTGAAGACGCTACATTTTAAATACATTCTTCGTAACACAGACAACCCTAACGAAGAAGAACAGTAAATATCAAATACACTTGTGACTAGAGAATGCGGAAAATGTAAAATTGACGTTTTCACGATTCAAGGGGCAGGTGTGAGGGCGACACGATATAATAGAAATGTTGAAGAAACAAGCAGACATTCCTCACACGATGATAGAAGCAATAACAGGAGCGCTTTTAGGAAAACTAGAGGGGTATTGACGGCAACAAAAGCATTTAAAAGATTTTTTGATTTTGTCGGTTACTTTTGTTTATGTATGTATACCTTGCAAAATGCCATATAGCTGAATTTACATAAAAAAGAATTTGTGCTCAAAACACATCTGAGTAAAAAGCCTGAATGCGAAATAATTCTGTCGTCATGGTGCAACTTTTAAGAGTCCTAGCATCCAGCAGTATGAAGAGTAGATATGGTAGGTTAATTAATGAATACAGGTAAACATCTGCTTTATTGCTCTGGCTAAAGATATGTGCATCTCAGTGTTTCCTAATAAATATATACATGTTTATAAAAACAAAATGTGTTTCTACGATTACAAGGCTTACCAAAGTATTTAAAGACGTAATTATTATCAGCAATTTCTTCAAACAGAAGACTGCCAAAACTGTACATTACTGTAAATTCATCAAATATATGCGGTTTTTCATACCGCTTTCGTATCGTAATCATAAAAAAATTACGCATTTATGTAAGTCCTCCCGAAAAGATAAGTGCCAACGAATATGAAAATTGAATTCTAAATATTTTTATTCGGATATTACCAATATCATGACATGAGAGCTTTTCAATCGTATTTTATGGTTATTACTGTATAGCGAGTTCAAATTTCATAAGCGTAGCATTTCTAGACGAATGTTTCAACTGTCACATATTTTCCCCTGATTTTGTCACTTGTGTGCAAATGTTCATCGAGATTTGAATAGATTTTCGTCTGAGACCTCAAGTTACCTTTTTCAATTTTTCTGTAGAATTCGCAAAATGTTTTCGAAGAAAAGAAAATACATTTCGTAATAAAGATTTATTTTCTGTTAAGAATTCACTAAACATAGCTTATACAATTGAGGATATATGGTAACCAAATCCCGCAAGGTCACAGTACAAAACAAATAGCGTTATTTTCTCCATAAAGGCGTTTCATTTTTTCTCCACTTTATGCATATAATATAGATCAAGACAAAGCACAAATATTCAATGACATTTCCTCTTCAATTAATGAGCGCTATCAAAACATGACCTTCGTAACCATCGACGTGTATTCACGTCCACTGATAACGACTTGTACAGACTTGAGGGCTGTGTCACGGTCGTCATATGACGCGCACCGTGTGTCAAATGCGACAGCTTTACGATTTTTTCATGCAAATCATGACGGAATAGATGGTCCAAAACTTCGCGTAATATTTCATGCAGTTAAGTGACATTTTTTGGTAGGCTGTATAAGACTATATGTAGTAAGACCGTAAGAATAGAGACATTGTTAGCGTTTTATTCAACAATGTTTATGAGACACTTGAAACAATGTGAAGTGATGAAATGAACCCTTAAAAGTATAAAATACGCAGTCTCGTAGGAGAAGGATAAATACGCTTCAAATTCGGGAATGTTGTCAAACATTTTAGTTTTTCGCCAAGTCCCAAATCACCATTTCAGGGGAAACTTTGCCAATGAACTCTATACATATGTACGTTGTCCAAAGCGCTGAAACTACTTTCAGATGTTACAAAATTCATAGGATCCAGACCATTTTGGAATATTCGAGAAGCATGTGTAGTTTCTGTATCATTTCCCTGTCGGTTTCCCGTGCGTTCCCCAGTGGCAGCTTTGTTACAATATTTATGTCGTAACTTGACGCAAAACATATTCTGTAGCTTCGTCGGATATATCTTGATGTTTGCTTTTTGGTTTTACGTGTAAACATTTGTAGACGTAAGAAAAATATATTGTTTAAAGCTAATATTTTTTTGTTTTGTTTATAGACACAATTACAGGCACTTAAAATAGAAATAAATAGTCAAACTTTAGCTGCTACGTTCCAAGATCTAGATTTCCCTAGGAGAACGGAAAGGAGAAGGTACGAAACTCTAGATTATTCTTTGTAAATCGGAATATGTTATAATGTTTCGTGTGGTTCCCGACAGAGAATAGACCACCTCTCTCCATATATAGGTGTCGTAAAAGGCGACTAAGAGTTGATATCAATAGGATTGGCAGCAGTATCCTTCCTTGTGCTAATAAGAACATACTGCGATCACAATTCGATTGCCAAGCGTGGTCAGTATGGCAATATCCCTTATGACCGCTCATGGTAGTGATCATTGGGGCCCATATGTTCCACAGTGGACGGCTACGGGCTGATGTAGGTATGTGTGTGTTACAATATCTCTGCTTTGCCAAGTTAAATTGCTTTTTCTTTGTACAACTTGCCTTCAGTAATCAGCTAATGTCATCATCATCATCATTATATCAGCCAAAGGACGTCCCCACTGGTGAATAAAGGCCTAACCATAGATTTCCACAATTGTGTCGTAATATTGGTAGAATTTGCCAGTTCTCACAACGCTTGGCAGGCCGGTTGGTGAGTGCAGAATGGCTGCTGTAAAACAAAGGGACGCTGGTGCCTGTATTTCTGGTTTACAGTCCCTTAATCCACCCTTTACGACTTCCACGGGAGGAGATTGAGCACAATTGTGCTAAATTCTTAATCCGGACACCAAATGTAATATCAACTAATGTAAAATTGTAATTCTAAAATTTTGCGAATTAAATACATGATTTTAAGACAGTATCAGGTCTTCACGCGCAGGTTACTATCAAAATGATATTTTGACGAACCTCAACTTTTCGATCAAGTTGCATTGACCGTGGTCATGAGTAGACTAAGGCCCGTATTACAGATTAAAAATCAAGACTCAAGTAGAACTTGAGTCGAGATTGCTTCAATTGAATATAAATGCTGGATCTAATACGCAAGATCTAAATTTCAGTAACGCAATCTAGACTCAAGTTTTAATTAAGTTTTGATTCTCGTTCTGTAATAAGGGCCTAAGTCTATGCGCTAAGAGACCCGGCACTGTCTTAAAATAGTGTATAATCGTTTTATCACCTACTCTATAAAATTGGCTTCCATATTTTTATATGTTCATGTATGATGAAGAAAATGTGTTATTAATCACATGCTCAAAATAATAATGTTACTTAATTGTAACTGGTCAAGTAAAGCCATTAAGTTTACAACATTTTCCAGTGTTTAATGGGCGCCTATCCTAGAAACGTTTCCGTCATTATTCCACCTCAAAAATATCCACTTCACTATATAAACTGTGTACACTTTTACACTCAAATTACACCATCAAGCGTGCTGTTCAAACGGAACACATAAAAAGGAACAACACGTGAAGCCGTTAGTTTGGCACCCCCCTTAATAATAGGTGATTTGGCCTCCCTTTCGCCCACATATAGACACCGACAGGGCATTCATTTCGGCTGAATGAAGTCCACTGCTGGACACAGGCCTCTCCCAAAGATCACCACAACGACCGATATTGATGTGTTGTGGGCTCATTGGGGGGTTTTGCCATAATCGCCACGCTTGGCAGGCGGGTTGGCGATCGCAGTTGAGTTGTTAATGTACTCGAAGGACGCTGCTGCCCATCCTCCGGCTAATCCCTTAGTCGACTTTTACGACACCCATGGGAGGAGAAGGGGTGGTTTTATTATGACCAAAATATTTTGGCCTATACGTAGCAAAAAGTTCAGGAGAATTTGAGAGCATCGGAATAGGATTTTTGAGGCAGGGCAGGTCTTTCTATTTTGGTGATTTGGTGTAGATGCGTGCTTCCGAGCCATCTTGGAGGTTTCAGTCTAATGCCACTTGTATTGGACATTTTATTGTCACACGCTGCTACTTTTCCGTTGAGTTGTGAAGCTTGAATTTTAGGAAGTATGTTCCCACTGACGTTTTTATAGGCACTAAACGTAAAATAAAAGTGAACTTTGAGTGTTTCTAAGTTCTGCGGTTCTTTTATTTCGTTTTTTATTTACTGCTGAGGTGTGAGCGTAAGAATGTTTCAATGAATTTGTAACGGAAAGCTATTGCCTCGATTGGTATGAAAATATGTAGGGCAGCTATTTAGGTAGCTTAAGAAAATAATTTGTTAATTACATTTTGAATTCTGAGGCAAATTGTTTTTAAATTGGTAACATTTTGCGAAACTAAATTAATTATAATGATGTTATTATAAATATCTAATTTAAAAAATATTCACTCAGTCATACCCAACGAATTTGATCTATAAAATTCTTTCTCAACTATTCTTACTTCCGAAACTTAAACAATACTACAGGAGCTCCGAAATATATCCTACCCGGTAACCGCAAAGAATTTAATAGACACATCAAACTGAAAACTTTGGGTCCCGCAATAAAATCTCCCTCATTATGAACTTCGCTCAAATACTCATTCCGAATATTTCCGAATAATTTTGTTGTTTTATTTTTTAATGCTTCCGTGGCAATCCGGGGCGTTTGGTCGTTTGCATAAATTTCGTGTGAGTTTATTAGACTTTGTGGTACATGGAAGTGTCGTTTTCTCAATTTTCCCGCAATTTTTTGGTTACAAAATGGCGGCCGGCGCGTCGGCACGCACGGCCCTCACGCGATACGCCAGCATTCCCTTTCAGCTTTGTTGAATTATTTATACGCTTTCAATACCTCTGAAGCCACCAATAAAAATTGTTAGTATCTTTGTCCGACATTGCCGTACAAGACATTGCAATTCCGGATGCGAATAGTGTTATGATTTTTCGCGTAAATGTTTTTGAGGAGAAATATTGTCGGTTACAACTTGAGGGGCAAGAATTGTTTGGAGAAATGACTGCTTTAATCGTATCATACTAATCGGATTATAAAGAATGTGTGACTGACACTGCACTGTTTATTACTGCAGTAAATCTAATACACTTTTACTCATCACTGATTTCTGGGAGATTTTCAGTTTAGATTGATAGACTAAAATACAAGATAGCAAAAAACAACGTATGTAGCACATTCACACAACAGAAGCCTGGAAATAGTAAAAAGAGGTCTCTGCTCTACAGTGGAAATTAATTTTGCAGTGGCTTACCGCAGACGTGACAAAAACTTTAAAAATAACAAATTTTCAACATTGTATTTTTATAAAATAGTGTTATTTCATCACTCTGCCCACTAATATAACAAATAGTAGGCGTTACGACCGTCAGTCACGCAGACCACCCAGAGTCCACTAATGCTACTCAACTAGCGATAAGCTACTTGCAGGTGTCTATTGCGTAGGTAAGCCACAAGGCAGCAAACCGTCATCGTAAATGGCTCTTTTACTTTGTGTTTTTTAACTTCATAATGGGGCGCCTATACGTGGGAAGAAGAGGAAGAGCTCATATAAAACGTCACGATGTTCCATTCGGCCAGCACCGGTGGCTGAAGGCCGGTTGGCTTCGCCAGAAACGACCGGTTAAGCAAACATATTTCCAAGAAATACGTGCGAGAAGCCCAACAAAAGCGAATCTCTCCGACTGGCCGCCTCGACGTGACGGCGCTCCACTCTCGCCAATACGTCTCGACGTCGCTCTAACGGTCTACCGGCGTCAATTATAGAGAAAACTATAGGTATATACATTGTTAATAGATCTTTGACATACCTGCATTTCTTATATTCGTATTTTTATAGAAGAAAACATTTTCTTTATAGTCAAATATGTTAATGTTTCCCATATGCCAGGCGTCCCACGAACGCTCACTTTTTATACATAAGAGTCAATATGACAGAAAAGATATTGCAAATCTTTTAAGACATTTATCACGTGTGGTGTCCGGATTAAGAATACAGCACCACTCCATCTCCTCTCGTCGATGTCGTAAAATGCGACTAAGGGACGCTAAACCCGAGAGATGGACAGTGAGTATTGGCAAACACCCCCCAAAATGGCGACACAATTGTAGAAACCTATGGGGGAGACCTTTGTTCAGCAGTGGACGTATAAATGGCTGATATGATGATGATCACGTTTATCCATACATTCTGAACAATCCAATAAAGGTATCTCCTCTATAAGTTTCTGCCAATAATACAAAGGTCGATATTTTTTATATGCTTCGAGGCAAAGGTTTGTTGTCTTTAAGCAAAAGAGGAATTATCTACTTACACCGGTTGTTAGCCATACGGGGGGCCTAAAAAACATCGTATACTTACATAGCGTTCCCAGTAAAGAACAGGCCACTCTCTTTTTTTTTATTGGGTGTCGTAAAAGGCAACTAAGGCGTTAACAAGAGGGCTATGAGAGAACTACGATCACCAAATCACCTGCCAAGCGCGGTGATTACCTACCGTAGGGGTAATAATAAAGGTCTAAGGGATGAGTTATTTATACCAAACAGCTAACTAACCTTCTTCTTAAGTACATCAACTTCACTACCCTTTCCCCTATCGATTTATTCGGAAATCTCTCCCCTTCGCACAAAGTCCGTCAAGTGCGAAGCTCAAATATTTGCAACGTCCGTTTGGTCAAAAGAGAGGTACGCTTGTATCATTTGACACTTTTTCCATGTTGCCAGGATCCTCTGTAAATAATCTACTACAAATAGATTAGCTGGAAGTACTTTGGGTTCTCGAATCTCGATATAGAAGTCGCCGAGATTTCGATGATCATATCAGCCAAAGGGAATCCACTGCTGAACCAAGGGCTTCCCATAGATTTCCACCAGGCAAGTCTTTAACTCACACACACACTAGAGATGTGGTCACTTACTATAGACCTCATAAGAAAGCTCAAGGTCACTCAGCGAGCTAAGAAGAGAGCTATGGTTGGTATTCCTCTACGAGAACGAATTAGAAATGAGGAGATCCGTAGTAGAAGTTGACGACATAGCTGAAAGGATAAGTAAACTGAAGTGGCAATGGGCGGTGCGCATTTCTCGTAGAACTGATGGCCGTTGGCCGAGGAATTTGCCAGTAGGTAGATACGCACCACGTTTGGCAAGCTGGTTGGTGAGCGCAGAATATCTGCTGTTACAGAACAAGGGACGCTGCTGCCCATCCCTCTGGTTTAGAATATCTTAGTTGTCTTTCACAACTGGTACTATATTCTTAATCCCAACACCACACATATAATATTTAATTGCTATGTTATTAAAACAAGACCCATCTCGAATATTGAGTTTCCGTACATTTCCGTATCGAATTTTATCATTTAATTTGCGAATTTAATATTTATAATTTCCAGCGAATTTCCAAGACTACCTTTCATATCTGACAGAACTTTCTCATGAATAAACAAAATTTTTCATTTCACTTAAAATAGTAAATTATAAGTGAGTAGCCAGTGGTAGTGGCATTGGAAGTGAAGTGCCATAACAATGTATTTGATCCCAACTGATCCAGCGCAAATATTTGGTCCAAACTTGATGCGGCGCAAACATTTGCAAAGTATCACGTTTTGTGGGAACTGCACATGCAGTTCAACAAAGATTTGTTTTTACAGTTATTTTCGAAAAAGGAGTTTCTATATTATTATCTTTGAACATAACCTTCATTTATTTATTAAAATCAGAAAGACGCTTAGAGAATTGCACCCCTGACGTCAGTAAGTACGCAGCGTTCCAACCGCTATGCAAGCGTGCTGTCTCAATAACTATACAATCGAGCTGAAATCTGATTTCTATATTTCAAAATCCAATAGTGTAACTCCTACATGAATAAGAAACCCTTGAAAGTTAAATAAAAAGTTTTGCGGTTGGGGTACCCCCCGTTTGGAACGAAATTCCTTACTTGGAATAATGACATGATATAAACCCCTTGTGAATTAATAACAAAAATAAGTTTAAATAGTATTTACACGTGTTTAGAATTGAGGTTATACAGCTGACCGCGCACAAAGCTTGCTGTTCGAATCTCGATAATCGTACGCACACACACACACACTTACACGGTATATAATAGAAAGAGAAAGAGAGAAAGAGATGGAAAGGTCGCGTACCGTATATAATAGAAAGAGAAAAAGAGCAGGAAAAGAAAAAGAAAGGAAAGGTCGCCTGGAGGGGGCATAACGCTTTGTCCTTATGTGTCGATTTCTGTCAGTTCACTTTACTACAAGCCGTGTAAAAAAACTTCGTTTCAAAAAAATTACGCGTTTTATCTCTACGTCTGCTTATCTACACATCCGGAAAAATTATCCACATAATTATCAACACCATGATATGCTCATTTAATTAATTCATGGACACCTTAAGTATCATAAAATTTATAGTTATACTTAGTCCTATTATTATACATGTTACTTTTTTAAATTTATGCAAAGATGTCGACACCTATACCGTTTGTTACGAAATAAATTCGCAGTGAGCACGTAAAACCGGCTATTGTTTTTAGACTAGTGCTGTCAACATGTTCCACACATGTATATGTAGATGTTCGACCGCAGCGCAGACCCGCCCGGATTACGGCACTAGCCTATCGATTACGTCACCGAAGCCCTAATCCTAGCCAAGAACTATTGAGGGTTGCCACAAAAGTTAATTGTCATTTTGTTTTATTTTTTATATCACTAAAGTTTGGGTATGGAGATCGAGGCTTATATCCAGGTCAATCCACTTTCTTTTTGGTTAGATATTAGACAGGGTGTCCAGGTAGAGGAACGGCTGTTGTAGGTATGGGATCGCGAGAACTTTAAAGGCGACCTCAGCGTGGTTCTACATACCTGATAACCAACTACAGAGCTCCATATTCGGTATAGTTTCGTCGAAGTCACGCGTAAGATTACAGCTATGACCAAGTCACAATGTTACGATTCAAGCTAAAAAGTAAAGCTACTGTTTAGAACATGTATGGAAGATGCTGTGACACGTGATTTAGAACTGAAATTGGCTTGAAGTTACGAGTACATACTACCAAAATTATTCAACAGTTGTTCATCGCTTATGGGGTTGACAACTTTGAAAGGCTCCTCGGGATTACCCCGTGGCAGGCGGTATCAAGAAGGCCAAAAATCAATTTAAAAAAATCGTGACCAGATGAATATGTCGTACCCCCAGCTCATAGTTATTGTAATACTACCTAAAACTAGTCCTGAATGGCACCACACTGCTCTCGTCACCTTGAGATATTAGTTATTTAATATGTTATGCCAATTGGCTGAATGCAATGCCTTTATACATGTATAAAGATGTGACTGAACTGTGACTGTAACAAATGAGTGAATAAAATTTCGAATACAACATTTAAAATAAGCTGCGAACTAGTTTTGCCAGCCCTGTAACGAGTTGTAAAACATAAGGGCGTGTGTACACGCTATCGTTTGAAAAACGGCTGTGTTTACACTAGCGCGTATGACCCCAGCTTGGGTCAGATGACAAATGGACAACTAGTAACGCTATACCGTTACTATTATGTATCTGATCTGACACTGGGGAATATTTTGATAGGTCAGGGATGTTGTAGGGCAAATATTGTATTGTTTTTTGAGGTGCAGTAAGTAAGTTGGTTCGTAAGTTGTCCCTTAGAAAATTATGTTCTAAATTTATATGGCCATACCTAAGCCACATATCTTTACTAAATAATTGATTTTTGACGCCATTTTTGCATCTATCTGCCATAAGTAAGATTAAGTGTCGTAATCGCTTTAAATTTGCAAGTATCATTAAAACTATATGTTTTAAATATCCCTCCTCTCAATTGCAAGAGTAAAGTGATTGTGATAGTGATAAGCAATTAGCCAACAAGGCTGTTGGTAGAAAACACAATAATTTCCCGTTTAAAATTCCCAAAATCTTATTATAACCTATTATAACTCGTTTCACAAAAAACGTACCAATCAAATCGAAATCCGAAAGCTTTTATCACTGACCAGTATCAACTTTTATGATTTTTAATCAAGTTAAAATTATTTAAAAACCCGCCTGGCGCCAGTCGTAATCAACGTGTACCGAGCGTAAAAGCGGGCTTTGGCAAAGGATTACAGTAAACACTTGATGGAACACGATGCATGGTGAAAAAGTAACAATAAAAAATACTATTGTGTAGTTAAAATGTTCTCTAAATAATGGCGAATTAGTTTTGAAAAGGTTTTAAGAAAGGATTGAAATTTGCTCTACTTGGATACTTTGTTCAGAAAAACTGCCGATTGAATACAACTTCTTATTTCAAATTTGACTGTAATTTACTGAAGATTTGGAAGATAAAATTGATGATGACATTAATTTGGTTTCTTATATTTTAATATTACTTTTCAGCTACCACAGTTGTAGTCTAAAAAATTTTCTTATCTTTCAGCAGCTGAAGAGAAAGTACTGACATACAAAAACAATTCACACGCACGAACACATCGCCATAAACAAAACATTGTCTCACAAAGATACCTATTCTCAAAACCACCAACCGAACCGCTCGATAATTAATCCACTGGAACACTATCGAACCGTTAAGACGATAGCCCCTTCGCAAGATTTTATCGCCCTTAATAGAGAACAATTCGGTGGGGCTGTTCATGTCGCCTCAATGGCTGCCAAAGGACATCACCTTTTGATCAATAACTGTATATAAATTACCGAGCATATGCCCGTTCCTGCTCGAACGAACACCGACCGGTCCTTTGTAGCCCTATTTGTATATATTCCCGTTTATATGACCGTGAAGTTTGCTTGCGCAAGTTCCAGAAATAAGTTAAAGAAAGAGAAGCCTTGCTAGTTTTGTTCGATTGAAATTTTTATGCTGAGTTTTGGAAATTAGTTTAGTAGATTGTTCTAGAAGTCATTATGAAATAACAAGTTACCGATCAAATCAGTATTATACGTATTTATGACTGATATGATTTAGAGATATTTTATTACTTGTGAAAAATTAAATACAACATACAATTTTTGTATCAAAACATAGGCTTTGTCTATGGGACATAAAATTTTACTTAAACCTTGAGCCGAAAGAAAAAAATAAGAACGCAATTTTTTTTGTTCCGAACATACAGATGCGTAGCGGAACAATGCTACTTGAACCGAATTTGACGCACGAAAAACTTAAGCCATAGACAATTAAGACCCCCATATCGACGTATTAAAGCTACCTCAGTACACTTTGCAATGTATTAACGTTACCTCAGTACTAATTCAAGATGTTTTTACAAAGACTTTGAGAATAGACCCCGATTAGCGAGTTTGAATGGACTCGATACTCCTGTTGTCTGCTTTTTAGTGAGATGAAGATGTTTTGATGTTATTAATAACAAAGAATCATCTTTTTATGTGGTTATTATACAGACTACTAGTAGATACAGAATAGAGTTAAGTGGAGAAAACTTGGAATCAATTTACACAACAATGCAAGATGACGAAAATGTTGGAGCGCCAACGAGGGTCTCGTTTCGTGGCAAATATTAGCACGGTCTAAAAAATAGATACCGTTGCTGATAGGATTTTGGACTCAAACTGAACGCAGTTAGGACCAGAAGCATTCCAAAACTTTGGTCAAATCTAATTAAGTACACAGACAGGAATAGTACATCTTATTCTTATAAGCTACGACTTTTAGTATGAATAAGTACTGTCAGAAAAGGTGGGAGCGCGGACGAGTCTGGCCCGGTCTCGTATCGTGACAAATACTAGCACGGTCTCAAGATAGGTACTGCTGCTGACAGGTTTTTGCATTCAAATTAGATGCAGTTAGAACGGGAACCATCCCATAACTACTACTACTTCTTTCTGGATCACCCTAAGGTAGAGTGGTAGAAAATGCCTATGGCATTAAGTCCGCCTCTGTACGTGTTTGTGCATAAAGAATAAATAAAATAAATAAATAAATAACTTCGGTCAAATTGAATTATGTACATGGACAGGATTAGAACATCACACATTTTGTATGAAAAAATATTGTCAGTAAAGGTATTCATATTAATTATTAATACTAATTTATTACTTTGGTACCAAAGTAGTACGTAGTACCCACTTAAAGAAACCTTTGTAAAATAGAATAGAACCATGCTGCATAGTTTCAAAAACCTCGACCTGGTGGAATGGCAATTGAATTTGATGTTAAAATCGTAGTCAGAACGGAACGGTATTGCCCTGATCCCGTGGCCCAAGTTCTCAATTAGTGCAAACTTGCAAAAGCTCTTGCTCATCCACCATCGATAGAAAATCTCTTTTTCGACCTTCGTTTGCCTGTATCACAGTCGAAGCAAAAAAAGGTATCAATATAAGTATCCTTTCAATCCTTTACGATTGAAATATTTATTCCTATAATTAATGGGTACAATACACATTAAAGCACAATGATTGATAAAAGGCTTCGCCAATAATATAATTAAACGCTTTTTGCGACTTCAAAGTCGATATGTGTTTAAAAGTCGCCACGCCAATCTCGGCTGTTAACAGTGTTATAAAAGTGCCGCAGACGGTAAGGGGTTTTACACACTGGACGCGACGAGGCGCGACTCGCGACAATGTCTGAAAAATTTGCTCAATTTACGTAACTGTAGTTTGTCTATAGAAAATCAGACGACAGCAGTCATTTAGATTGCGATTTTTTTTGATCACCTACATATCATATAGAAAATATATAAGATAGCATGTAGTACTCGCATATGCTCTAGCAGCTTATCCGCTTGGAAAATAGATTAATATTTTTTTAAACATCATTTCAGTCAAACAATATATCAAGAAACAAAAACCTACAGCAATATTGTTATCACCTAAAATCGCTACACACCTTACCAAATCGCCACTACTCGAAGCAACTGGCCGCTTACTTTGCCGCGCCTGGCTGCGTAAGCCATAAAATTAAGGGCGTTGTAAATAACAGCGATTGCCGTCAATATATCCAACTGGCCGTTTGATTCACGACAGAGGTTCGACGCATTTGTTTTTAATTTTTATTAGCGGCTAGAGATACGATCTGTCAAATGGTGGGTACTTAATTAGTGGGTGATTCGCTAAAGGTTCACTTCTGGGCAAGATTTTACAAGGTTATATTATACTTGAACTTCGCGGTCGTTTTGAAATAATTTTGATGGTAATATTAAACATTAAAATATACTTTTTCGTTTTTTATTACCAACCTTATTATAAACTAGCTGGGACCCGCGGTTTCACCCGCCTATAATTCAAAAGAAATTTAGAGTACTTCGACATAGACACTTGACATAGAATATATATATATATCGGATTTCAAAGGCTTTACTTTTTTTACGCGTAACCAGAATAATTTTTCTAAAATAAAAGTTGCCTAAGTTATTCCTTATAACATCAGCTATCTGCCAGTGAAGGTCCCGTCAAAATCGGTCGTCCATTTCGGAGATTACCCGGAACATACAGACAGACAGACAAAAAATTTAAAAATAGTTTTTTTGTTATATGTAACGTACATACTTTAACATGCATTTAGTAAAAAGCTGTTATTTTGACATTACAAACAGACACTTAAATTTTATTTATTTGTATAGATTGCAAACTGCATTGAATAAGGCTTTAGGTATATATACAAATATACAAATGTTGAATATATCCTTAGAGAAGGAGCAATAACACTGGTGAGAGTGTCAAGTCATTCAGTCGCCTGGTGGTAAGAGTTATATCTGCCCACAACAATTTTATTGTTGCTACCTACCTGAGCTAGCCTGGACTAGGTCTGCGTAACACCACATAGCGCTCCTCACCTCAAGACATAAGTTATTTACACTATATAGCTACAGTGCCCTTCTAACCGGAGTAAAGTCTAAAGTTTAAACACTACTGGTCCGCGGCGGATATGACACTGGGGTGGTACCTACCTACCCGGCCTCATGCAATAACTGACCTACCAGTCTCCAAGAGGCTGACTTCTCGTGTAGTGTACAGGCTCACACCAGCATCGCATAAAACATAAGACGTTTCAGGCTTTTTGCTACAAAACCCGTAGATGTTATTTTTACTCCGGGCCATTTTGCACATGCCCAAGTTTTGATATCATCATCATATCGGCCATTTATACGTCTACTGCTGGACAAAGGCCTCCCCCATAGATTTCCACGACTGTGTCATCATTTTGGCGGGTATTTGCCAGTACTCACCACGCTTGGCAGTTTTGATATGAGAGTGTTATATTACTTTAATCTATGCAGTAAAAGAAATGGGTGCCCGGAATATTAAGGATTCGCTTTTTAAGTGCTACGTTGCGGGTTCAAAATCTGGCTTGTACTAATGTGACTATTTCAATGTCATATTATGTTCATTCTTAGTTAAACTAATCAAATCTATTATCGGCTATATGTCGGGCTCAGCTGTCGCCGAACGCACCTCGGTCCTTGTGGGTTTTTGTGCTGACTATCCACTACTACGTTGCTGCCACATTGAAGAGTTGTTCTGGAAACTCTGCAATTGTGCCAGCATGGAACTGCGCGTAATCATCTGGTACAGGATAAGCTGTCCTGTTTTTTTTTTGTGGATATTCTTTTTGAACTTTCTTCGCCCCGGGGAAGGGCGAAGGGGTATGCCGGACTCCTACCGGCTAAAACCACTGGGGCGGTCATCTTCGGCACCTAAGGGAGGCTCGAGGTCCTCGTATGATCACACTAGAGCCGCAAGCTGTCCTGACCTGGGGTGCCCTACGACTGCCAAGAGTGTCGCGGTCACACAATATGTCTAAAACATCGACTCTTTTTGCAGAATCTGCATGTATCCATCGTGCTCAGTCTCATTCTGTGGCGGTACCGAAGTGCTCTGTGTGTGCACCTACAAGGTGTCTCTGTTGTTTTTTATTTTTTAAGACGTTGCCCCACACTGCGATTTCTCCTGTGTCGTGGGTGCGTTTACTGACATGAATTTCACATACAATACACTCAGGCCCGGAACAACTACCTGCAGATCATACAAATATTTGTCCCGTGCGGGAATCGAACCCACGACCCGGAGCGCAGCAGCCGACTGTATCAGCCACTGCACCAACCATGCCGTCAGTTATGATCTGTTTCAGTTTAATCATTGAAGTTAAACTAATACACCATTGACTCATATCGGCCATTTATAAGTCCACTGCTGAACAAAGGCCTCCCCCATAGATTTACACAACTGTGTCATCATTTTGGGGGGTATTTGCCAATACTCACCACGCTTGGCAGGCGGGTTGGTGAGCGCAGTATGGCTACCGTTTCACAGAAGGGACGCTGCTGCCCATCCTTCTGGTTTAGATTCCCTTAGTCGCCTTTTACGACATCCACGGGACACCATTGACTAAAGATGAAGAAAAGCGCCGTGAGGAAACCTGAACCTAATAACCTGAAATTGCCAACACGCAGTGTACAAAGTGTGTAGGTAGTAATAAATGCATTCTCGGTATGAGAAGAGGCTTTTGCCCAGCAGTGGGGCAGTTACAGGCGGACATTTTTGTCACTACTTTAGCAGGAAAGACGAAATTTCTACATTGAGTTACCATACTCAGTATTGCAATATCTTTAATTGGTTTATTTATGTAAAATAAGCAAACCAAGTCAAGGGCTAATACTAGTCTTTTATAGATATTTACCTCAAAACAAGTTATACTATACGGTGCGCAGCAATAACTTAAATACTATCCCAATACCAATTACTTTGACATACAATTAATAGATAATTGAAAATTATTAAGTTATTAAAGGTTATTACTGTATTTATAATATAGAGCTTAGCCTTTATTTCTTTGGTATAGTTAAGTAATAAATATTATGTAAAACAAGAACTACTAAGTATGTACCATTTAACTTCTACAACACAATGCTAGTGAGCTGTATTTCTTACTTAGCAAGTTTCTTTTTTGTATTTTTAAAATACGTTGCCCCACACTAAGATTTCTCCTGTGTCGTGGGTGCGTTTACAGACAGAAATTCCACAAACAATACACCCAGACCCGAAACAACTACCTGTAGATCATACAAATATTTGTTCCGTGCGGGAGTCGAACCCGCGACCCAGTGCGCAGCAGCCGACTGTATCAGACACTGCACCAACCGTGCCGTCAATTATTTACTAGCTTTAAACGTTTGACTTGTATCTTTAAACCATAAAATTCCCTTTTCATTCTAAAATTAAATATTTATTTAGCAACTAAAAAACCTAATATTTCAAATCAATCGTTACTGACGAATGTATCGATAATATCTGTATGAAATGGATGGTCGTCCGAAAATCGGTATGTCCCGTCAGAGCAAGGGACAAAAAATTCTAAAAACAAAACACATCTATCTTGTCAAGTGGTTTTACAATTTTTTCTACTTTCGTATCACAGGACCAACCTTTTAGAGGTAGAAAACCATATATTCATAGAAGTAAATTTTAGCGTCGGTCGCAGTTTGCCATACCCGAAAGCCTGACAACTGGTCTAATCTTGATCATCATCATATCAGCCCAGGGACGTGCACAAAGCCTCCCATCATTTTTGGGGATTTTGACAGTGCTCACCACGCTTGGCAGAGGGGTTGGAGAGCGCAGTATGACTACTGATCCATAGTGGTAAGCTGCAGCCCATCCCGAGTTCCTTAATCGCCTTTTACGGCATCTACGGGAGGAGACGAAGGAAATGCTGCTATATTCTTAATCCAGACACCGCACGGATACTCTAATACTTTAGGATCTAATCTTAGGATATCGGTAACCCTAGTGCAGGGAGCACCTGGCCGGACCACCGCCCTGGGATCTGGAAGCGAGCTATATCAGTGGCGCCGGGAGGCGCTAAGTCGGGGCGAACGGCCTGTACCCCGTGAGATCGGGGTACGACGGTTCGAGCTTCGGCGGATCCTGGTGGCGAAGTGGAAGGAGCGACTAGAGCAGCCCACTGCAAGGCACGGTAATAGCGGCTTTAAGACCCGTCATGAAGGAACCTCCTCACCCTCTGGATGACGCAAGTACTCTGAACCATGAGTGTTTCGGGAAGTATCTGTGTCGACTAGGCCGAGCAGGGACGCCGGTTTGTCATCACTATGGAGACTGCCTGGAGGCAAGGCGTAGCACACGTTAGAGGAGTACCGCAGCGCCGTGATCTCGTCGCGGCGGCCGAAGGGGGTGACCTCTCACTTCCGGCCGTGGTTCAGTCCATTGTCCGGAGGAAGAGTGCGAGGGATGCCGTCGCTTCCTTTCGCGAGCACGTAATGCAAGCAAAGGAGGCGGCAGAGCATGAACGGGAGGAGACCACCTCTGATCCCCGCTGCAGAAAATGCACCGGGCGCAGGAGGGTGCTGAACGATCATGAGAAGCGGCCAGCGGGCGACGAACCAAGGGCAGACGAACACGATCAGGCCCGAGACGGCGGCGCATGTGTTCTGCGCGCGCCTCTCTGAAGATAGGTGTGGCCAGCAAGATCGCCAAAGATGGGCCCCTCAAACAGTGACGGGCCGATACCTGCCGGGGGCGCGGTCTAATGCAGAAAAAGTGTACAACTCATCCCCGGCAAGAGATAAGTGGAAGGACACCGTGGGGTTATAACCGGTAAGTCACCCCGCCGCCCTTCCCAAGGCGTACGAAGTCCATGAAGATTTCCCCACGACAAAAAAAGATATCGGTAAATCCAGTAATTGGATTGCGGAGATCAAATGGGAATGGCTTCGTGTAAAATATAGAAGCAGAATCCGTAGCAGAAATGCTAGAATACTGATGTTAGTAAAAGTCAATTTACTGTGATTATATAAAGATTTCAAAATAACAATTATTAGATGATAGAGAATAAGATAACATAACAGTTTCTATGCACTGTTTTAGGTAAAATTGACGTAAAATGTGAAGGAGTGCATTGTTGTTGGTATTTAATTTAAACCCGTAATTATTACCGTACCACATATAAAATATATGAGACCCCGAATGCAACACACATTCATAATGAGCGACAGATGAAAAATACAAAAATATACATCACTCGAGTCGAGGGAGTCAGCTGTTGTCAAAATTCTACGCATACCACTCCACGACCGTCGTTATTTCAATTACCTTCGTCCCTCGTCAAAGACAAAAGGCCTGACATAAAAAAAAGAAAAAAGGGCAAGGGGCTCATCGAGCGAATTAAAAAAACAATCGTGTTATCTATGATTGGATCGCGGTCGCGTAAACGGTCAAGTGTAAGTTACTAAAAGATCCCGCCTTTTTATTTACAGTAGCGTTTTTGAAAATGGACCGAGCATTCTTTTTTTCGCTAATCTCAAATGGGGTTTTGGGTGGTTCCTACTTCGAATGGAAACGAGTTGTCCCGAAATCTAATTAAAGTGATTGACAGCTGTGACGTTACATTTTGAAAGATTTTCGCGCCAGTATTTTATTTTGACCTACAGTTATAGTTTTAAACTATGCATTTTTATTAATCACTTGAGATTGGAGCTTAAAAATGATAACATGAGCAGTTTTTAACTATTAAGTAATGCTCATTACGTAAGTTATTTACAATAATCCAAAATTAAAACCTGTCACACAAACTTAAAACGCCCGGCCCTATCAACACGCTATAAAAAAAAACATGAACATCTGAAGCATACATACAGTTACCGCTCAAACATGGCGATAATCTATTGAACTAAGGCAAGACGATGAGCACCCAATGTAAATATCAGTAATAGCCGTAACCGGCACAAAAGGCTCCCGCAGACATCAACAGGGGTCCTACCCAACCTCGTTTTAATTATAATATCACCCACATTATAAACTTTTTGTTCAAAAAGTAACAAAAAAATAAACAGACTGCTACTTTTCGGATGCGGTTTAATGCTATTGTTGGTACCAATTTTTGTGTGTAATTGATTGTTCGTTATGATCAAAAGGCGCATAATGTGGAAACTATTGTGGCTTTGGAATCGTGGAGGTTGTTGAAGGAGCAGAACTTAGAGATTAAGAATTCCTGTCTGTTTAAAAAAAAAATTGAAGTTTCTTCTATATTTTATTTTTTTGTTGGATATCTTATAAATATAGCACCAGATTCAGGTATTTAACTGTAACTGTGCCTAACAAGATATTTATCTTGATTTTCTTGTTATTTTAAGGAACACGCACAAAAAGCACAATCATTTTATACATAACCGATATTATACCACCCTGAACCCCAAGGACTCAAAATAGCTTCAGCGGCGAATGTATTTGATAGGAACAACTCATGGACCCAGTTTTAATCCATAGAAACAAAATTTTAAAGAAAAATCCAGATAAAAATTGTCGTCTTGAAAATTAGGCCCAAGACGCTAAGCCTAGACGCAAGAATAATTAGGCACCTACATGTTAAAAATTTAACAAAAATGTTCTGCCCCCACTGTTCACAATTCCACAGCTAAAAAAGAAGTCGGTACTCACGAAACCGTGCTTGTCGCTAATGTTGTTTGTCAGTTTCAGTTTGTGGAAGGAGACGACCTTCTGCATCCACTGCTCGCCCGTCGACGGCGAGTCAGGGTGGATGTACATCCTCTTCGGCATCTCTGGATCCGCCTTCCCAGCCACCATCCACCGACTCCGAAAACAAACGAACAAGGTCAAGAAAAAAAGGGAAAATCATTCTAATTGATTTAATAAACCAATTATATCAATCAAAATTCTTCCTATAATTGTAAGAAAGTATTGAGCGATTGACATGATTTTTTTAATAGTTCATTAGCTTTAGAAAACTTTACATCAATATTATAATAATTGATTGATTATTGGTATTAAGTAATCAATTTGGAGGTTGGCGAAACTATGAATTTTATTGAAGCAATCTCGTCCTCGTTTAGAAAGCGTTCAACATGCACTAAGATACTAATGATGATGAAAAACATGCTATAAGTAAGACAAATAAGCAATTAGGTTCTACAGACAACAGTGCACAAAACAATGTGAATGAAAGATCTGCGTGAAACGGTTATTAATGTTAAAAAGTGCGGTGCCAAAACAAAAAGTAGGTAAATTATAACAGAGTATAATAATGTGGTCCTCACAAGGTATTTTTATTTCTCAACTATGGATTCTCTTCGCAAAAGCCACCCGAAATATATAATAATGTTGGATCGTTTAATAGAATAGTTCAGGATTGTCCCGAGTCCTAAATATCTAAACGCAGATCTCCAATATCACATACAATTGCAACAACACGCATGCTTCTTGCCTCTCATTTATGTCAACGAATTACATTAAAATAAGATCAACTAATTAAGTCCCGTCATCTACGATTTTCTTATTTTAATTTAATTCCATCTCTTTATTTATACCTGTTGTGGAATTTGTATCTGCAATCGTCGGCAGCTACGATGTCCATTAGCAAAATGTATTTTGCTTTTTTATCGAGACCAGAAACGCGGAGTTTGTAGGCAGGAAACATACGTCTGGAAGCAATACGAGAGAAAAACATGGGTAGGGACTTGTTCTTTTGCGACAACGATTTGACATCACGTCGATTGTGAGACATGTTGCTGGACTAGTTTCACTTTTTATGTTCATGTACTAAGAAACCAGTGTTTAGCTTGTGATCTTGCGCGGTGTTAATTAGATTTTATTCATTTTATGTCGCTCATAAACTTGTAACCAACAGAGCATTGAGGATATACAACTGGATTTAGATCAACGTTAGATTGCTCGCGTTCTTTTTCCTCTAATCAGTTCGACACGACGAGGTGTTATAAAGCATTTGCGACGTGCAAAAAGTCCGTGTTTCTGCCACGAAGGACCAAAAATGGCGATCTGCGCGTCCATTGTGCGGTTTTGCAATGTCGCGAAATCGTGACTACCGCACGTGATCAAATGCAATGTTACACGAACTTACAAGAATATATCAGTGATACAAGCGTTCAAGAAAAAACCGTCTGGATCTCGTTTAGAATTTCATCTCGTAATTGGTAAGTAATTTATGTACAAAACATTTGTAATAATTAATTACCATATTAACGGCGCTAGGCGGCCGGCCTTTGTCGGCGTCTGTATCGGTTTACGGCTGACTCACAGTCGCATTTTCGACCGGAATGCTCGGGTCGTATTAATTAACGGATATTAAATCGAAGTTTATCGGCTGCATCTCGATGTTGCCAAACCTGCGGCTTGATACCCGGCGTCGATCAGACGTAAAGCGGAGGAACGAACCTTATCGCGGCATGTCATCGGGAATCAAACAATGTACCATCGAATACGATGGTTATCGATATCACATGCCGATCAGAGGGATGTTCACAACACCCGGAAGACTGATCGTATTTTTTGTCTCCAAGATCTCCTAACAAGATTGCCGCCTCGAGGTTAACTCCAATTTTGGTTAATTTGGGAGAACAGTACGAGTCGCGTTGGTATTTCTCACCTCTGGTGTCGGCCTGGCTTTTTACATTACCGCTGCGGCGTTTGAGACAAAGATATTTTAATGATATTACCCATTGGATGCGAGTTGAATCCTTAATCGTCCGATCCAGGCGGTGTCCAGTTGTCGTGCGATGTCGTTGCCCTTAAATTAAGCGTGTTTCGTACAAATTGTCTGGGCGCAATTAACAAACGCATCGGAATCGTTTCGTGATGGGAACTAGTGCATTGCGTGGGGAGAATCACAAGCTAAATGAAAACAAGCGTGTAACGGAACGCTGTTAAAATGGAATGGGCATCTCCAATCAACGGTGATGTCTATAAACGTGCCGACAATCTGGCGTCGGTGTGACGCCAAATTCTCGGTCGTGGTACATTGACAAGCGGACATATGAAGACGAGGGTGGTGATGTTGACCAGCAGGCAATGAATGTGTGTCTACCTGTTATGAAACTTATATCTGTAGTCGTCAGCGGCTACGATGTCCAGTAGAAGGATGTATTTGGCTTTTGCGTCCAATCCAGAGACGCGGAACTTCATTTGTGGAAACATTTGTCTGTGAATGGGAAGTTTTATGTTTTTAACATACTTGGGTTGTTCCTAAAGGTTCTTGGTCCTGCAAATAATTAACACAAAATCATATAACTTAAATCTAGATACTGATTGACGTCGCTCGTTACCTTTACTGAGACCAAACAACAAGGATTCGTGCCAATAATAGTTTTTGTGTGTAATATGAGCTCCGGTATGAAGAGTCTAATATAGTCGCATGTTTTTTTTTAATAATTTTACTACACACCTTCATTTCAGTTTAAATCCGAAATACCACTTCTGTCGCAAGATATACTATTGTTGTTCCATTGCTCGATGTTTACACTATAATTATATCAAAGCAGTGAGCAATCGATCGGTCGACGTCAAAATGACGATTTCGACCACTGTGTGTCAATCAAAGATTCCTACAACATAACTCATTGTCATTTACAGCTATTTCGCAACGTTGACATCATCATCAAATGTGCATCCAGGAAACACAAAGCTTATCGAATAAGGATAATCAGAGGCTGTGCAACTCATTAGCTTTTTATTTATAGAGCTTACGTGATCAACACCGCAATGTTTTCCCCTCAACCAGATAGATGTCATGCTTTGCTAACATGTGTTTTGCATACAGAGTGTTAAACAAAATGCGCACCGTATACCTACCTCTCTTTCTCACGTTCTAATAAAGACAGAGAGGCGAAACTTTTCACCGTTTTATCAGTAATCTTTTTAGCATCTGATTTTGAACATTGAGCGAATTTTGATCTGTACCGTGGTACATCCGCTAACGGTGTTCTTTTTTAATTTTCAAGTAGTTTGATGTTTAAGCTTAAAGTACTGTTGTAAGACCTAGAGTAATTTAGATCCTTTGATCTTTTGAAGTCTAACGCCTCGTTCACACCTAAACATAAATACACCTAGACACGCGTCATCAACGAAATCTATTCATTAATTGAGTGGTTTACACAGAGACAGTGCAGATGATATAATTCACCTTCGTGTGGACAACGCTTTCTTAGACAATCACGGGAAAGATTTCACCTCTCGCCTTCGTTTTATCGTTTTCTTAGCCGATAGACTAGTTAAAGTAGTCTGGTAGTCTTTTAACATTGCTTAAGCTTACTTCTAAGATGCTGGTACGCATAGCTACAAATCAAGCTATAATTTTCCAGTGCAAACTGAACTCACATTTTATAGGCATTCCTTACAATGAGAGGTCAGCGTATACTAGAAATGTATAGTTTGATATGTAGCAGTATGTACGCATACCTACATATTTTTGCTCATGAGTACCTACTACATTTTTTTGAGTAGGTATCTACCAGCTTTCCTGCTTTGAAGACTGGAGCTTTTTTTTAAACGTTAGGATTCCTCCTGTGTCTACGGTGTGTTTACAGACACTAATTGTAGTAAAGGTAGTTGTTCCGGGTCTGGATGTATTGTGTGTGGAACAATACATCCAGACCCGGAACAACTACCTGCAGATCACACAAATATTTGTTCTGTGCGGGAATCGAACCCGCGAGCCGGAGCGCAGCAGCCGAATGTATTAGCCACTACACCAACCGTGCCGTCAATATTCGATTCCAGAGTATAATTATAATACGTAACTGTGCACTACCCACAGCCACGGGAAGACCTTAATACAAATCAGATTTACTTTTTGCCCAATTAAATATAGATGAAGTCGCCAGTAACATTTATTTCCTCTAACCTTATCAAAGCGTTTGTAAGATAATTAAATTAGAATCAAAATCGATTGATACATGAATAATTAGATTTTTTCCGCAATATTTTATTTTTTAGTTAGCATAGCGACATCCATTGGACAGGTATTATTTATAGGAACAGGTCTCAATAAAATATAATCTATAGGACCTTTGACACGCTGACAAGAATGTGGAAACCTGCTTAGAGCGTTGAAAACGGAACCCGTACATGCCCGCAGAGCATGTACGGGTTCCGTTTTCAACTAACACGCTACAAAGACAGATATTAGTGCTGACCGCATAGCCCATAGGAGCATTTTAGTACTCATAATAGACTAGTTGGCCCGTTCGGTTTCGCACGGGTGCATCATATCTATATCGAGCTTTGTGCTGAGCTCTTGTAGAGATTCTGCCAAGACTGGTAGTCGGTTTGTCGTCGGCAAATAGAAGGTGAGCGATATACTCGCCATTGATGTTAATGCCGAATCCTTTCCACTCCAGTAGCTTGAATGCATCCTCTATAGCAGCAGTAAACTGCTTTGGGGAAATTACGTCCCCTATCTCACACCTCTCCGCAATGGAATTGCCCCTGTGGTCTGTTCATGTTCTCAGACCGACATGGTGGCGTTTCTGGATGCACTTCAACACATACGATGTACCGATAGTCAATATTGCACCGCTGCAGAGATTGCAGCACTACTGCCCAGATTTCGGTCGAATCGAAGGCTTTCTTATAGTCCACAAGCGTCAAGCATAGTGGCAGATTATACTCCTCGGTATTCTGTATAACCTGTCGCAGCGTATGGATGTGGTCTATGGTACTGAAACCTTTTCGGAAACCGACTTGTTCGGAAGGTTTGAAGTTATAAAACCTGGCTCGAGACGATTTTGCTACAATTCTATCAAATGTAATAACTTTAGTAACAATCAAGCCGTTAAAAGAAAATATGTCGTTAAAGCTAGTTATAAGTTGTAACTTAATACAAACATTGGCGCTTGCAACCGCGTAGTAACATAATATTACCGCTAAGTAATAGAGTGAACCTGTAAGTTATAACTTGATTGGAAATATGTTACTACGCTGATCGAGTAAGGACGAAACTGTTTTTTATATATCCCATACTATCACGGCGATTCTCCGGAAGATAAGCAGAGGTGTTGGACACCCAATTTTCGCACAGTGGATTACTGGGCATAAAAAAGTACACAACTAATGTAATCGACGTGACGAGCACATCGTGGTGCTACTCAAGACTTATCCTAGTTAACTTAAACAACTATTATTCGCAATGCATTACCAACTTGCTTATAAATACTAAAACGAACCCTTCTTCTCATCATCATCATATCGGCCATACAATGTCCACTCAAAGGCCTCTCCCATAGATTTCCACAACTGTGTCATGATATTGGGGGGAATTTGCCAGTACTCACCACGCTTGGCTGGCGGGTTGGTGAGCGCAGAATGGCTACTGTTCCACAGAAAGGACGCTGCTGTCCATCCCTCTGGTTTAGTCCCTTAGTCGCCTTTTACGACTTCCACGGGAGGAGATGGAGTGGTGCTATATTCTTAATCCGGACACCACACGGAACCCTTCTTCTGCGAGTTTATAACCCAGCATTGAAACTTCAAGCCTATCATTACTGAACAAGTCACAACATATAATTATACCGATTGTCAATCAAATGACAAACAGTAGCTCCTTCACACTTTGAAAGCGCCCTTCTTTACTCAAAATTTTATCGTTTACTTGCTTTTGCCCGCGGCTTCGCACGCGTGGAATTTGGAATATCGTCATCATGGATATTGTTCATACAAAAATACTAACATCGCGATAAAACAAATGGGGGGTGGAGTTAGGAGGGTTAAAAATACTTTACGACCTATTCTCATACCTACCAAATATACCAAAAAAAAACATTAAAATCGGTCGAGCCGTTTCGGGGGAGTGTGACCACAAACACCCGCCTTCGGTGCCGAAGTAGACCGCTCCGGTGATTTTAGCTGGTAGGAGAACGGCATGTCCCTTCGCCCTTCAACAGAACGGAGGAAGTTCATGACGAATTCCACTGGGGATCAATAAAAAAGGTACCTAGTCCAATCAAATATGTAATTGAAATAATGCTATAAATTCGTGACAGGAATTAAAACGAAGGTAATAGTTAAACTTAATCTGGCCCTTCCCTAACGACGTCATACTGACGCCTAATGACTGACTGAGCTGAGCGATGTAGCGAAAAGGCATTTCACATGCCAGTGAGGGACGAAATTAAGTCAACCAAGTGTATATGTGGCGTACCTATGTAGTTCAGGCCATTACAAGGTTTTAACCTTGCCGTGTGGCTTTGAAGTGTGGTGCCGGCTCAGAATACCACCACCTCATCTCCTCCCGTGGGTGTCGTAAAAGTCGACTAAGGGTATAGCCAGAGGATGGGCAGCAGCGTCCTTCGAGTATATTAACAACACAACTGCGACCGCTAACCTGCCTGCCAAGCGTGGCGATTATGGCAAAACCCCCCAATTGACCCACAACACACCCATATCGGTCGTTGTGGTGATTTTTGGGGGAGGCCTGTGTCCAGCAGTGGACTTCATTCGGCCGAAATTATAATTATTATTATATAACCTTCAACTGCAGCCGTTTGAAATCCTGTATGGGAAGAGATTACACATGCAACTTAGTAGTACAATAAAGATAAGACAGCAATTTATCCCGGAATTATGGTACCAGTTTTTGTCATTTTTGAGCACGCAGTGTATTGTAAACAACGCGATCGAAACGCTACGTTATTATTGTACTATGTTATAATATTATTATGCTAGTGCAAGCGATGACCTCATCCATGAACTGTAGCGAAACAACAGCTGTTTAGTTTTTACTTGCATTGCAGATTTATGTGAAAAATAAATAGTTTGTGTTTTTATTCAAAGTAGTGTTACAATAGACGAAAACAATTATTTTATACTAGCTGGGACCCGCGGTTTCACCCGCGTTTAATTTAAAAGGAATATAGAGTACTTCAACATAGACCCTTGATATAGAATATATATATTGGATTTCAAGGGATTTTATTTTTTTGTGCGGAACCCTAATTATTTTTCTTAAATTAAAGTAGCCTAAGTTATTCCTTATAACATCAGCTATCTGCCAGTGAAAGTCCCGTCAAAATCGGTTCAGCCGTTTCGGAGATTACCCGGAACAAACAGACAGACAGACAGACAAAAAAATTAAAAATTGATTTTTTGTTATATGTCCCGTATATACTTTCATATGCATTTAGTAAAAAACTGTTATTTTGACATTACAAACAGACACTTCAATTTTATTTATTTGTATAGATTGAAATCAGTTTCCTCATTTAAGAAGTAGCAATTACTTAACTATATACTATTTTGGAATCCAGACTAAACGCGTCATCTTTTAAAGTTACTTGCCAAAATAGTGTAGTACTTACTTTTTTTATAACACAGGCGGTTAAAGTTGGGAGATGTAATATTCTGAATTCAATGTTGGGCAAAAATCTAACATTTTATTTAAGGGTTATTCATGATTACAACACAGGAAAAACACGGACGAAAAGTTAATAATTGTAGTCACAGAACTGGAAAAATCATCACCGCGTGTCAGTTTTTAAGATTTATTTTTGAATCCTTATAATTTGAAAAGTACATGACCAAGATATTTTTTTCATATTTTTCTTATAACTGTCACGACTTGGCCTATTGCCCGTTCCCGACTTGACATTGATTTCTGGGTCAACCTGTATAATATAGACATTGTTGTTATAGTGATCCAAATTCGTCACATCAAAAACTGTCATAGTATAATTCTTTTTTGGGTAAACACAATGAGGTAAAATGTACAGTGTTCACAAGGTACAGAGCACTAACAGACTGCCAGACGAATGGTGTCATATCCGTCACTTTTATAAACTGACTGACTGTCACCCAAAATAGTTAATAAAATAGTAAATTTGATTTCTGTGTGTTTTTAGATTTATTTTGCGATTTTTAATCCAAAATAATATAAAAGCAACAAAGGTATCAATAGTCAAACGAAAATCAATGCACATCATTCAAATATTTTTCTCCGCAAACGCAGTTTTTGCTAGAAATTTGTACTCTTTGTAATAGCGCGGCTTACTTTTTTATGGATTTTTCTCAAACATGACACATTTTCGAACGAAAAACTGAAACACATTTACAATATTTGCCTGTCCACTTCTGGGACCACGGTACTAAGCACAATGGGCAAGCCCCTTTAATCTTTAATATAAAAATAACCAGACCAACTGACTCGGGCTAGGAACGCATTCTCTCCATACGACGACAAACACGGGAGGAGGTCGTGTCATCAGTTGGTATCCTTTTCCGGAAACTGCACACCAATTGGTAATTACTGAATTAATTTCAAAGTAATTCTAAAACGTCTTAAAAACTATCCATTAGATACTTCATATTAGTACAAAAACAGACAAGTTATTAAAATTTAAAAACCCGTACTTAAATTTATCATTTTTGACATGTGTCAAAACGGCGCCTTTATAAGGTGATTAATTAAAACCCCTCTTTCAATTAACGTGCAGGATAATTGGTGTAGTGAAATTTTCACTTTTAAAAGTGTTGGGGGTTGTGGAGGGGGGAGGGGGTGCATCTGCTCTGCACATTGACGCATTCTTGCGGCTTCGTTCGAGTACGGTAGATTGCACTGTCATAACTACGGTTAGTAGGGAGTTAGGATTGTATAGGTTTGGTAACGTGTTTTTTAAATCTTAATTTAGTCGATGAATAGTTAGGATTTTTTTTGGTGATAGGTATTGCAAGAGTCCTGCTAGGTAGATAAGCATACCCCCGGGAAGACAGCGGTGTGCATGTGGTCACGTACCGCTGTGTGCGCAGCACAGTGCATAGAGAGGCTTCGGGGGAATCTTACAATCCCCTCGAGAGATGTTTGGGGGGGTGGCCTCCTTACAATCGCCTTCCCTCCGCTAGAGGGGATGACCGCTTCACAGTCATTCCCTCGAGATGTGCCTAAAGGCGTGGCACCAATGGGTGGCTCTAGATGGAGATCTTTCGAGTTCCTGGAGCCTCCCTTCGGTGCCGAAGATGATCACTCCGGTGGTTTTAGCCGGTAGGAGTCCGGCATGCCCCTTCGCCCTTTCCCGGGGTGAAGGAAGTACATGAAGTATTTCCACCGGACCAATAAAAAAAAAGGTAGATAAGCATCACCGCAGTGCCAGATATTCGCCACCGAGCAGTATGTGATTAAACTTTTAGACATTACTGTGTTCTGGTTTACATGGCACTGTAGGTAGTGAAATGACTGGGCGATAGACACTAAAAGCCTCATAGAGTAAACGTAGTCGACTAGTCCTGGGTATCATTACAATTGTTTTGGGAAGGCGTGACGCGTACCACCAGGCGAATGACTTGCCGGTCTCGTTACCAAGATGTATAAACCTTGCCATGTTTAGACTCATGTTCTTCTGTTTAGTTAACAGTCAACTTTCTGTTTTAACATACTAATGGGTAACTAGTTCTATGCAGAATTCTCAAAATAGTCAGGACAAATGGTAAAGAACAAGATACTATTTACAAAAGGTAAGTTGAGTCTATAGATAATGCTAATAGTGTTTGATCTCGCTTGTAAAATTCAACATTTATAATGTATCACACAAAACGATTCAACCTTTATAGCAAATTCAAAACAATATCATAATCAAATCGGTGTATAACCGATTAAACACCTGATTAATAATTGTTCTATGGTGTAATCAGCCGGTCACTCCAACTTATCTTGCAACGTGCGACGCCGCGCACTACACACATATGTATAACTTAATCAATGGCACCTACTGACATCAAATGTGACGAGAAGTGCGATATTTTCATACTAATTTTAAGACGCAAAATTTCCATGTTTTGCTGATGACGTCAGCAATCTATCGCTGTTAACCGGGCAGTATTCTATCATCATATCAGCCAAAGGACGTCAACTGCTGAACAAAGGCCTCCCCCATGGACTGACACAATTGTGTAGTGATCTTTTTAGGTTGTTGTTTTATGTTGCTAGTACTCACCACGCTTGGCAAGTGGGTTGGTTAGCGCAGTATGTAACACAGAAGAGACGCTGCTGCCCATCCGTCCGGTTAAGAGTCCCTTAGTCGCCTTTTACGACAGCCACGGGAGATGGAGTGGTGCTATAATCTTAATCCGGACACCACTCGAATTCGTATTCTATACCCTGAGCTAATAAAGACGCACGGATCTTAAGCGATCTTGAGTTAAAGACAAGGGGTTTTATTGCACTGTTGCATACCGCAAAACGGACCAAAAATCCCTTCTGCGCAGGTGAAGGGGGAAGGTCAACGCTCAAGGTCGGTGACGGCTACTAAATAGTAGAAAGCGACTATGGGTTAATCCGGAGGATGGGCAGCAGCATCCTTCGCGTTAATAAGTCTATTGCGATCGCCTGCCAAGTGTGGTGATTATGGCAAAACGCCGCATTCGGCACACTACACACCCAGACCAGTCGTTGTGGCGATCTTTGGGGGAGGCCTGTGTCCAGCGGCCTTAATTCGGCTGAATGTTGACGTTAAATTGTAATTGTAGTGACGTTGATTTCAACAATAAAGTCTAATGATTTAAATCAATATAATTTACGACAATAACAACGTGTTTTAGTGTATATAATAAGATTTTATGTTTTCCCACGAGAAAAACGTGCTAGACAATTATTCATTTACTATTATAATGCAGGTGTGATAAATATCTGACGTAATAAGACTTTTATTAGTCGGTAATTATGAGTACATTACATTTATTGTGCTCAAGTTTCAGTCTAAACACAAAAATAGTTTTAGAATCTATTTTACATTTGAAAAAAGAACATGTACACTCGGCTACATATCAAACTAAACATCCAGAGTAAGCTGACCTTTCATTGTACCGAAAGCCTAATCCACGCGAGATCAGCTTATACTGAAAATATATTTAGCCTTGTAGGTACCTACTTAAGGATATTTATTTGTACTAAATTAGCTTTTGCCGAGGCGTCAACGCGGAAAGACCACTTTTACTTGATCTTTGCTTAGTATAGAACGATATACTAAAGCCAGTTCAAGTTGTATTTCCGGTTCTACTACATCGATTCAAGAGGATATTTAAGTCAAACTATTGCACATACAACAGTGAACGTCTCGTCCAAATCCTTCCACTAATGTTGAGTTGATGCGCGAACAGACAAACAAAGCGACACAAAATAGTGAACTATTGTGGCGGCATCTGTACATCATTAATAAATGCATGAAAATGTTCTATACGGTTCCCGGCAAAAAATCTTACTTTGCCCCACACTAGGATTTCTCCCGTGTCGTGGGTGCGTTTACAGACTTGAATTCCACATACAATACACCCAGACCCGGAACAACTACCCGCAGATCATACAAATATTTGTTCCGTGCGGGAATCGAACCCACGACCCAGAGCGCAGCAGCCGACTGTATCAGCCACTGCACCAACTGTGCCGATTGATAGCCGTGTGACAACCGTGTGTAGGACCGTGGGTATCGTAAAAGGTAACTAAGGGTTGATATCAAGCGGTGCATCCACCCGCGTGCTAATTTAATAAAATAAAAATTAACATTCTTACTGCAATCACCAATCCAGAAACCCATTTGACCGTTCTTGTAGTGATCATTGGGAGGCCCATGGTCAGCAGAGGACGTTTACATAAAATGACCACGTAGTACTTTAGCAACTCCGAGATGTGCCTAAAGGCGTGGCACCAATGGGTGGCTCCATATGGAGAGTATTCGACTTTCTGGAGCCTCCATTCGGTGCCATAGGTGACTACTCCGGTAGTTGTAGCAGGTGGAAGCCGCCCTTCCCCGGGGTGGAGGAATTACATGATGTATTTCCACCGGCAGACTGTTTAGCTAACAACAGCAACAGCAGACGCGATAGCAGCTATCGCGCAGACAAGGATCCACCGGTGGCAAAGCGTCAAAAAAATTGGTATTACGTAAGGCATCGCCCGCCTGTCGCTATTGTGGTAGATGTATAGTTACTAGCGCCAGTAGCCACCAGTGGAACTAAAAATAATTAACGTTTTTAATTCATGGATTGTCCGACAGAGGCGCGTCAGAGATCTTCGCCTGTTTAGTCGCTGTCGGCAAATAGGTAATACCAAATTGACGTTTGACAGCGGCGTTGGAGCAGTTTACGCGTGCTGCAAAACGTCTGCGACTTAGGTATTCAGCCCGCCAGTCAATAAAAACGGTACTTCAGCAAAATGTGTAAAATCGAACCAAGTTGCACATACGCAACTAAAATATTCAGAACAATTACATATCTAGTGATATAAATGACGTTTTGTATAGTCACTTGTATTTCAACACTTATTCGCGACATTTATAACAACATTTACACCAGCAAAACACAGCGCAAAAACTTGTTTCAATTCTAATATATTTACAGCTGGTGTATAACAAAAGGAAATGGCGTCAAAATATTAACATACAAGGTGAAGAGCCAAGTTTTAACACGTAAATAATATGAAATATAATTTTAAACGTTACCATTGGGCTTGCGACCGAATTAAAATTCCAAAGCTGAATGTATTTGTGAATTATAACAATGTGGGTTGAGGCCCTCGACTTAGATGGCATGGAAAAGGTTTGGAAAGTAACTTTTTTTTGTGTTTGTGTGTATTTCGTGATAATTACGTGCAACCGATTTAGGGTACCGGTTACTGGTTAGGCCGTGTGGTGCCGGCTAAGAATACCACCGCCCTATATCATCCCGTGGGGGTCACAAAAGGCGACAATGGGATTAGCCGGAGGATGGTCTGCAGCGGTCGCAGTCGGAGGACCGAGTACATTTATAACATAACTGTGATCGCCAACCCGTCTGCCAAGTGTGGCGATTATGGCAACACCCCCCAACGAGTACACAACACAAACCCATAACGGTCGTTGTGGCAAATCTATGGCTTCTGTCCAGCAGTGGACGTTTTTCGTTGATCCCAGTTGTTGCCAATGGCAGCCGTTAAGCCAAGTCGGAGGCCTTCAGCGGCTTGAACCAAATTACACAAGCTTGGCCACTAACTAAATTTGGCATACATAGCTAGCACTGTTGGCGCATTGGCTAAACGATTGGCTTTCGGGTTCGATCCCCGCATGGAATGAATATTTGTATGATCTACAGATAGTTGTTTCGGATTTGGGTGTTTCTACATGTGAGATTTATGTCTGTGAACACGATACAGGAGAAATCAAAGAGTAGGACAAAGTAAAAAAACAAATAATACGTATGAATTTATCAATGCTAGTTTAACTACTATACATATATATTAGACTATTTACTACTAGGACTTTTCGTGCACAGATAAATCAAAACAATATTTTGACTAACCTTCTTCCTTCAGTCTACTCGTGACCACGGTCAATGTATCTTGGCCGAAACGTTGCGGTTAGTCAAAATATTGTTTTGATTTATCTGTGCGCGAAAAGTCCCGAAATCATAGTCTTATGTGAGTGAAATTCGCGATAGTTTAAAAACGTACAGTATCAAAAATCGCATAACATACCTAACTAATCGCACTTTTTAATTTTTGTCATCATCATCATCATTTCGGCCTAATAAAGTCCAAAGATCACTACAACGACCGATATGGGTGTGTTGTGTGCTCATTGGGGGGTTTTGCCATAATCGCCACGCTTAGCAGGCGGGTTGGCGATCGCAGTTGAGTTGTTAATGCACTCGAAGGACGCTGCTGCCCATCCTCCGGCTATTCCCATAGTCACCTTTTACGATACCCAAGGGATGAGATGGGTTGGTGCTATTCGTAGCCGGTACCACACAGCAATTTTTTTTATCATGTTTTAACCAAGAAATATAATAAAAAATCCTTAAATCTCTCGTAAACTTTCTGTCGCTTCTAGCTTCGCTATAGCACAACACGACACATCATGTGGGGCACAGTCTACGCCTAACGTAGTGCCGCGATCGACTATAAAGATAAGCCGAATTCCGCTACCGAACACCATCTGACTAATTAATAAAAAATAATTAAGGAATTTTTACTTCGAACATACGTTTGTTACACTCAACGCAACTGTTCAATAATAGACATATCTTGTTACAGATACGGGAACATCTACTTATTTATAAATAAGGTCATGGGGTAAGATCAACTCCATAAAAGTAATAATATGGCAAATTAGAACATTTAATCAAATCTGTTGCAGTATTTCTCGCATACATTTCTGCGAAATGTGGTTGCTTAACCGGTCATTTCTGGCGAAGCCAAAAGAGGTCTACAGCCAGCTCAAAGAATAGAGTAGAATCCATAGGTTTATAAGGCATATCGTTTATTGAAATAAAAAATGCAATTATTGTCAATAAAGCTGAAAACCCTGCAAAAGCAGTCTTCGCGTATTCATAACGAATATGTGAAGATAAATATTTATTTTTAATCTTTAAGCTGTAATTAAATAAGAAGACTTTTTAAGTGCTCGAACAGCATTTTTGAATTTAGAACTTGTCTTTTAATAAACGCAATCTCTGTAAACTACTGGTTGTCCCTATAAACATACAAGTTCACTATTTTTGTACGACCCATTTCAATAATCAATCAATAAAATTTCTACTCGAGCTAAAAATTACTTTTTGCACTATATTAATACGAAAACGCATCTTAATTTATAAAGAAGCACACCGCTGTAATACATTTGTGAAATTATTTTTAGTGATCATCAGAAATCTACAACAAGTTTTATTACATAAACGTGATGTCCATTGCCTGTTAACTGTCCCCTTGAAATAGAGTTCAGTACTGTTATAGGACGCTTTAATAAATTGATGATTTCTTATTTAATATAAAAAAAAAATACAACTTGTAACATGACCCCTATTGCCTACTGACTACACCTTGAAATGAAGTTCACTATTGTAGGATATACCTATCATCATCATTTCGGCCGAATGAAGTGACACAGGCCTCCCGCAAAGATCACCACAACTACCAATATGGGTGTGTTGTGGGCTCATTGGGGCCTTTTGCCATAATGGGCTCATTGTGGGCATATTGCCATAATCGCCACGCTTGGCAGACGGGTTGGCGATCGCAATTATGTTATAAATGTATTCGAAGGACCCTGCTGCCCATCCTCCGGCTAATCCTTTAGTCGACTTTTCCGACACCCACGGGAGGAGATGGAGTGGTGGTATTCTGAGCCGGCACCACACGGCATACCTATACTAAGATACTTAATTAATTAGGTAGATTTAACTAATTAGGAAGAAATAATACTATTTGTAATCCCATACATCGCTGGTTTATTTTTCATTCGAAACTCAATATGATTATGACGAAACCCAATAATGCTACTGCGTCGAAGTTCATCATCATCATCATATCAGCCACAGGACGTCCACTGCTGAACAAGGGCCTCCCCCTTAGATTTCCACAACGCGCGCTTATATGCCGCCCTCATTCAGCGACACCCCGCGACCTTCACCAGGTTGTCTGTCCACGGCCATTAGTTCTACGAGCTATGTGCCCCACCCATTGCCACTTCAGTTTACTAATCCTTTCAGCTATGTCGGCAACTGTAGTTCTTCTACGGATCTCGTCATGTCTGATTCGATCTCGTAGAGAAATACCAAGCATAGCTCTCTTCATGGCTCGCTGAGTGACCTTGACTTGCTTGTGAGGCCCACAGTGCGTGACCACGTATCTGTTCCATTCGTCGAAGTTGCAAGAAATAAAATATGTTACTAGTAAAAACAAAGTCTACAAGAGATAAATTATGGATTTCGTCAAAAAAAAAATGTTTCTTTTATTCAATTAAATTTTGCTTTTTATATATAATTGAACAAAATAAGTACATAATTTACATTGCAAGTAAACATAGTGATTTCAATGTTATTATCAAACACAATTTATAAAAGAAACCAGTTTATTCGTTAAAAGACTAAGCTACGGCAATGGATCAGGCCACACACACAATCGTATTTCAACCCGCAAGATGTCCACAGCTGAACATTGACCTAGCAATTAGCAGTTATAGGGGATATTGCCATAATGACTACGTTTGGCAGGTGGATTGGTGATCGCAGTTTGATATCATCAGCACACGGAGGATGCTGCTGCCAATCCTCTTGATATCAACCCTCAGTCGCCTTTTAGGACACCAATAGGTGGAGACGGGTAGCCTATTATTTGTCGGGAATCACAAGGAACCAGTCCATCCGGACCTTTTCCAAAAAATTACCTCTAAATATACAAAATTACTTCTATCCTAAAGCAGACCTAGAATTTAACCAAACCAATCAAGTTTACGAAACACCATCAAATCAGCGCCTGAATTGTTTTAAAGCAGGGTAAGCGTATATGGACACCCAATGGCATTATATTATGGATATTAAAATACATTTGATGGTCATGTATGTGATTTAAGACAAAATGTCGGTAAGTTGTGGATAAAAAAAGCTATAAATAATGGTTAACAAAAGCGTTGTCATCTCGTTTCCCTTATCGAAGGGCTCGACGGTAGCTTTGATGACCGAACAGAATCTGTAGAGTCGGATATTAGTATGATTTTTTATTAAATATACTTGCATATATTGTAAGTTCCGTTCTCCACCTTTGGATCTCACCTGGGCAGCAGCTTCCTCCCGTGTGCTAATGATAACATACTGGGATCACCATTCCACCTGCCAAGCGTGGTTATTATGTCAATTATGCCAATATCCCCAAAATCCCCAATGACCGCTCATTATAGTGATCATTGGCAGGCCATGTTCAACAGTGGACTTTTACGGGTTTGTGTGTATGTGTGTGTTAGAACTTAACGCTACAAGTGACATGGTACTGTCGGTGCCGAACAATCAAGCTACATTCTTTTTATATACATTGCTGTGAGCTGTCGTTAAACACGATACAAAAGTTAAACTTTATGACGCATGGGAACGTTTTAGAAGATTAAGAAAAATACAGCTTGTCAAAATCACAGGTGTGAAAAATTATCAGTTATACATTTTGTGACCTTGTTTAATGTTATCCATCTGTACCTACAGACAACAAAGCAATATATTTAAAAAAAACTGTTCTCATGACTTTTAGCTAAGGGTACAAACAATTGAATTAGTATATCATATCTACAAACCATAGCTCAATACAAGCATATTCCAAAACAAAAATACTATCAAAAATATATTGTCGTTCGACTCCACGCCCTAGAGATGTAGATAACGGCTTGTAAGTTTCATACGGCGCCATGCCGGGGTGGGCTGGCACGTTACTTAAACATGTATCTAATAATGAGCCTTAACTTGATTCCCATCTCATTTTTGGAGTTAAAATTCCGGTAGTAACTTTGACTTGTTCTACAGTATAGTTTGAGCTTTCTGAAAGTTGGTAATATTGATCGGAACAAAGATATGTAGATATCTTAAACCTGTTTCACTCACACACATACATGCTCACTGATAGGTAAACAATCGGCGAGGTAAAGCAACGCTCCGTACGGTCTATAGATGGGTGACCGCATAGTGGTATTTGTACTGAGCGTCTCTGCGCTTCGGAGGGCGCGTAGAATCGTCAGTCACGATTGAAGCCATTAGACGGGAGTTGTTAAGCCAAGTCAGAGGCCTTTCGGCGGCTTGAACAACTCTGACGCAAGAATGGCCACTAAGGAAACGAAAAATAATAAGAAATATTGATTGCGAATCAACCAACTTTTGAGTTGTCGAAATAGGAACTAACGATGCCGGCCAACCTCATCCCGTGGGTGTCATAAAGGCGACTATGGGATTAGCCGGAGGATACGACCTTCGAGTATTTTATAACTCAACCCCGATCGCCAACCCATTTGCCAAGCGTGGTGATTATGGCAAAACCCCGCAATGGGCACACAAATCCAAACCATACCTACCGGTCATTGTGGCAATCTTTGAGGGAGGCTTCTTTCCATCAGTGGACGTTTTTCGGCTGAAATGATGATGCCCTTTATGTAGCTAGCAAATAATTAAATCAGGTTTTTGTAAATATGTAAATTTATATTATGAGGCAAGGTAATTATAGTATTTTTTTATATCGGAGTCAACAGCGCGGCACCATCCGAAACTGTCAAGGACAATTTTTCAATGTGTAGTGATTTTTTATTGATGTTTATTTAAAATACTTAAAGTATAATATTTAATAATAATTTATAGTATTGTGCTTTAACAAAATACAATTTTTTTAAAGGCAATGAAACAATATAAATTTACATTAAGCATAACAACATTATTATGTATAAAAAATCCTTATAATCTTAACGAATAATTATGATAACTAAATTAAAAACAAAATGTAAATATAATTTTACTACCATGTCATAAAGCTTGATTTTAATTTAAAAACAAAATTTGTTGTCATAATTACGGCAAGTTTATTAATGTATAATTAGTATAATAGTACTTATGGATGTTTGTTAGTAGGTACCTACGTTAGCTAAAGTGCGGCCGCCGGGAGAATGCGTTCCTGACATCTGTTTATTGGTCTATTATATATTAATATGGTTTATGTTTTATTAAACATTAAATTTCATATTATAATATGATTTTAATGTAGTAACGTCAACACACAATAAACATGTTTTTTAATTTTTTATGATAACTTTTCCTCACACTAGGATTTCTCCTGTGGGTGGGGTTTCTCGTGGGTGCGTTTACAGACATGAATTCCACATACAATACACCCAGACCCGGAACAGCTACCTGCAGATCATACAAATATTTGTTGTGCGGGAATCGAACCCACGACCCGGAGCGCAGCAGCCGACTGTATCAGCCAGTGCACCAACCGTACATAGTGTTAGGAAAGCATTCTCTCGGTAGCCGCGCTGTAGTAATAATGTTCTTTTGCAGTGGCTTTAGAGGATGCATGTTTGGAACGAATACATTGAGAATGTACAACATGTATGCAATAAAATTATTTGGTTTGATTTGAACTTCATTAAAATACAAAATATTTTTTTAATAATAACTTCATAATTTCCAAGACTATCTATCTATATATCTATCTGAGGTAAACCAGACCAATCTTTACCCTTCTGTTCCGTAGATCCACATCCGATCAAATTATACGACGGGATCACGGGACATGTAGTCACTTTTGAGACGTTTGATGGGGTAAGCTGCAAAGTAAAAGTACTATCCTATGCACGTTTTGGAATCACGGCTATGATTGCTCAGAACTGGTTGACAAATGACCTGGGTGCTATTCTGTAAGAACTTACTAGCAAATTCACTTCTGAATCCGCAGTGAAAAGTAGTAAAAACAACATGAAATTAGAGATTTTACTGAGAGATTCATAAGTGAGTTTGCTAGTGTAGCACTCACTCACTTATGAATCCGCAGTGAAAAACGAGAATGAATAGAGATAAACGATTTCACAGGGGATTCAAAAGTGGGTCAGTTAAGTAGTGAGTTCTTACAAAATATCATGATTGCACTGGTTGAACAGTGATCAAGATATTTCTTATTTAGGTTGCAACTCTTTTCTTCTTCAGACTTTTATTACAGCAATAGTTGACTTTTACGACTGGCATAGACTAGCTAGGTAGGTAATTATTTTAATTTTATTTCACACATAAAATTTGTACAGAGGCGGGCATCATCAGGCATTTTCTACCTATCGACCTTAGGGTGATGCAGTAGCTCAGTAGAACTGTGAGCAGTTCATTAACAAAATGCCAATATATGAATAAACGCAATATGTGTTCAATCGCAAACATAAAAAATATATATGCATACCTAAATATACCTACACAAACATATAAATACATATACAATAATAATATATTGGGTACATAGAAATGAATATACCATAGAGCAGATCAACGTTGACATGGTTTTTATTCTTTCTTTGGAACGAGCTATCTTTTCCTACTAAATCATCTTACATAATGTATTCACGATATCAGCAAACCAAACCATAATCATAATATTTCCACTGATCTCTACTTTCCCTAACTCAAAAATAACCGTAAAGATAAGTAAGCCTTTAATTACGAGAACTTAATTAATATGAGCGGCGTGCACCGCACCGGACGAGTCCACAAAAACATTTGCACCTGCTGCACTGAGGTTGGTATGGGATATTGGTGTTGGTCGAATAAGCCTCGGCCAATGTTGGTCCTAGACGAGTTTGAGATATTTTTATGTTCTGTACTAAATGTAGAACTGGAAAATAACTCTGATAGGTATTTATTTATATATTACATAGTTTTTAGGGTATCGTAGTTTTTTTGTTGAGTAAGTTTAATTCTATTGCACACTTTTTCCCGCGTTTTGTCATCTATACAAATAAATAAAATTGAAGTGTCTATTTGTAATGTCAAAATAACAGCTTTTTACTAAATGCATATGAAAGTATATATGGTACATATTACAAAAAACTATTTTTAAATTTTTTGTCTGTCTATCTGTCGGTCGGTCTGTCTGTCTGTCTGTCTGTTTGTTCCGGGTAATCTCCGAAACGGCTGGACCGATTTTGACGGGACTTTCACTGTCAGATAGCTGATGTTATAAGGAATAAGTTAGGCTACTTTTATTTTAGAAAAATAATTAGGGTTCCGCGCAAAAAATATAAAACCCTTGAAATCCAATATATATATTATATGTCAAGTGTCTATGTCGAAGTACTCTAAATTTCTTTTAAATTAAACGCGAGTGATATAGCGGGTCCTAGCTAGTTAATAATATAATTCGCTAAGTTCGACCTTGAGACAAAAATGCTACAGTATGTAGCTACCTACCCACCTGTTACTTTTCTACGTAACATATAGTTATTTTTGTATTATTTAATTGTTTTCAAACTCAAATTGATTACTTAGATATCAACACCTGCTTTGTACAGGTTTTTACAACCAATAAAAATTCCAATTAATTTCACACGCTTGAATCAATCTCTGCTGATACTGCGTTCGAAAACCGTGATGATACTCAACAAACAACCGAAAAACATGCAATTAAACAAGATCCCGATTCAAAACATCAATAATAACGCGTCACCGACTTTTTGTGACCCGAAAAAAATAAACACTAAGACAAAATGCGGGTCTTTTGATCCGCGTCTCGACAAGTGACGATTAGTCGCAGCTAAAAAAGTCGATGTCGCTGTCATGTCACACTGTCGCAAAGGCGTTTTCGATAGATCGGATGATAACAGATGAGTAATGATATTTTTTAAACGCCACATAATCGAATTTATGGCCCTTTGAAAATATTTGTTTTATGGTATCTATTAGTAAGTTATGATAACATTTTAGGATAATAAACAATAGTTATTTATGTTCAAAGTAATGATAGCGGTATCTTAAATGATAAATACAACTATTAGTGGCATTCCATCGTTGCTATTGTATCATTTCAGTCGTAGACCCGTCATCCATGTTAAATAAGCTGAATATTAAACTAGACTAGCTACGTATGCATTAATAAAAAAAACACTAATCGTTCGACCACTAAACAAAGACGTGACGATATTATTTAAAAAAGCTTGAATTTATCGTAACATACTAATTTAAATAATCGACTAACTTTCGAATCGAATCAACTAAACTAAATCACGCACAGCTCTACCAGAAGAACGTAACAATTATGTGGCAATTAATTAGAAGGAGCAATTAGCCAAAGTTACACATTCTACGATCTATTTACGTGAGCTGCTTACTTATAACCATATGGTGAGAACCACAGGGCTACGTGACAGCCTTACGAATTTAAGACATGTATTATGCCTTGATGGGATAACTTGACATTATTAGAGTACTCTGTGATTTGTGAATGTGTTTTAAAAACAAATGAGATGACAATGGTTTAGCATTTATGATCATGGGGACGATGACTCGGTTGAAATGGATTTTGTTATCATGTGTGGGCCAGGTGGACCAAGTTTGTGCGTAGTCTCAATTGTTATGTAACATTTGTAAAACATTAACTGTAGTCTAAAAAAATCCCACCGTATCTACTTGTTTGTTACACTACACATTTTTAATCTCGGGACTCGCTCAAACAACATTTTCGGAGATAGCTCAGTAAATCGACTAACATTTACGATAAAATGAAATCACTACTTCATTATCAAATAACTGCCAAAATTATGATATTAATTTTCGAACGCGCCTTAAACGTCGTACATTCTAGGGCCACGTAACAAGAGCAAAAAAATAATGGCAACGCGGGCAACAACAAAAAAGGTTAAGATGGCGGCTTGCTTACGACGAAATGTCGGGAATGTGTCCACGTGGAGCCGAATTCAGGGCCGAATGTAAACGCTCCCGTTTTATATGCTTTATTTTGGATGTCTCCCATTTGTTATACATAATACATGTAGGGACCGTATCGCGGGATCGCGACTGTCAGAGAATTTTCGACGGCGCCATCCAGCCCGCCGCGAATACAGGCTGATGTTGTTTGGGGAACCATCAAAAATGTAATGCGGGAGCAAAATAAAGGAGGGGAGTAAATAATAAAGCAGGATCGAAACTAAAAACTAAATTTTTCTAAAGATTTTTTTTTTCAATAATATGAACCGATTGTGTTTAATTTGACATTACTTCTTTTCGAAGACAGTGACCACATAGATCATACAGACGGAAGTAAATTGCTCCAAAATGTTTGAATTTAGTTTTTCGTAGACATAATGTGATGATATCTATTCGAATTCGATAAAATCACCAATACCTGATGAGCCTTAATTACTGAGTATAAAACTTCGTTTTTTAAACACAATTTAAATTGATCTTTCTTCCACGTTTGGTACCATCCTCTATGGTCCAAATAATGGTTGTTCGAACTGAGAAAGAACGCGGCGCGACATGAACTTATGAGCTACAGACGCCATGACTTTTTGTAGCGCGCCGAACGCGGAAAAATTAGCTTTGAGAACAAATACGCACTATGGATGCTGCTGTTTCACAGGGTACACAGAAGTGTTAGACGTAGCTATAATATAATATAGCGCTATTTTGCAAGCGAATTTGGAACAAATCATCTTACATAGACAGTTCATTGATCCACGCATTGCATATTTTGTTACGATTCTGTGTAGTGGGTATGGGTACTTACGTACATATTCCTCCTGAATATGAAATTAATTATACATATTAACGGCTTACATCATAGGAGATTATGTTTTTGGAAAACGCTACCGCAACCAATCAATAAAAGCGAATTACGAATTATCACTATTGTGAAATTTGTGATGTCTGTCTGTCAGTTTCGTTAAAATTAAAGTATACTGTTGGACTACCTATCTAACCGTTGTTAGCACACTTCTTTTCAGTAAGTCGATTATCATTTCTATACGTAGAACTGATGGCCGTTGGGGCACAAAGGTTCTCGAATGGAGACCGCGCACCGGAAAACGCAGCGTGGGACGACCTCCAACGAGGTGGACAGACGATCTGGTGAAGGTCGCTGGGAGTCGTTGGATGAGAGCGGCATGTGACCGCTCGTTGTGGAAATCTAAGGGGGAGGCCTTTGTTCAGCAGTGGACGTCCTGTGGCTGATATGATGATGATGATGACTTGACATACTTAAAAAGCTAAGTACGAGTATGTCAATTGAAAGTATAATGGAACACAGCTGATGCAAAAAGCGTAGCTCACTAACAGACGCACTAAAAATATTAAAACCATATCATAGTAACTCTTCGAACTAGTCAAGTGTTGGTCAAATATACTTCAACATTAGGATTCGAAGAGTGAATGTCTTGTATTTGCCAAGAATGGGAAGAAAAAAAATCGTTCACGTTATTCCTAATACGGGCTAGACACAATGTCACTATTCAAATCGTCACCTGTTCTGTATTCAGAATTGACTAACCACAGACAATAAACTTTAAGCCGGAAAAAAAACAATTAAATCATTCTGTTTTAGATTTTCTAGAAATCCTTGAGTTTCTGCAAATTTTTAAGCACAGTTCCGTTTCTTATAATTTGTAATGTATCATTCCACGTAAGTCTTGGAGATGGAAAACTGGGGGACAGATGTGAATACAAATTGCACAGGTAGTGTATGAGAAAAATACGCAAAAAATATTCTTATTTAGTCTTGTCACGCAGCACATAAGGTGATGATATAAAATTAGCAGCCTACAAAGTGATGACGCTAATTTATTTGCTTATGATTCTAAAGTTGAGGGACAGACAGAGAGAGGCTGAGCTTTAAGGCCCGTATTACAGATCGAGAATCAAAACTCAAGCATAACTTGAGTCGAGATTGCATCAATTGAATATAAAAGCTGTGCTTGTTACATAGGGTTCGTATTTGATTACCGCAATCTCGACTCAAGTTCTACTTGAGTTTTGATTCTCGATCTGTAATACGGGCCTTAGGCCGAAACTGATTACTAATACTGAGGGTATATGTACATTTTTATGGGTTTTCTGTCAGCATATTTTCAGCTCTAAGTCAACCGAGGACATGATGTTGTGCATAGAAATCTGGCGCTTCTTTGATGTTTTATTTGACACTCGTGTAATATAAGCTATATTCCACTAGATCATGTATAGTTTATTAACTTACCGTGGAATATCTACTGAGTTAGCTGTCTTACGAAGGTTTTTGAATGGTGTCTACCTAGATGTCGGACTTAGCACAAACACCGTGCAAAACCACACTATAAGGAGTCTTGCTAGGTTGCTAGGAAATCGTCTATTAACTTTCTCTCAAAAACAATTTAACATTAATAGATAACCTTATAGATAAAGTTTTTCTGGAGAAACAATGACAATCAGTTTTGAAATACACTTCTCCTTCTTAAGTATGTAGTTTATTTAACCTTCAAAAGTTAAATGCACGACATAAAAGAGAATAAATTGAGTCTTCAATTTTAGAAGTGGCATCGAACACAAAATTGGCACTCGCAATTGCTGCGGGATCGTATTTATATGGAGTCAGTTATGTGCACGCGACGTCAATGATTTGTTGTAGAGGTAGCAGTAATGACATAACAGCTGATGTTTTTGTTTCTTGTTTGTCGAAGTCAGGGACTAACACAACGGGTATGATAATCAAATATTTTCTCTACTTAGTTAACCTCGGTCTAACGTATACGACTGGAAAAAGGGCTCTCCCCAAAAGGGAGGTTGATACGTTAACGGATTAATAAAACCTTTAAAATTGATCTTTGCCAAAGTCTGCCTATATATGTCAGTTGTTCCAGGTCTGTAAAATTTATGTCTGTAAACTGTACCGACGATATAGGAGATACTCGAATATCTTTAAAAATACCTACCTGCTCTGGACAAAAAGTTGTTATTAATAAAGTATATACATTACAGCATTTCATTCCCGGATCAACATAAAAACCCAATTAAAATTACTACTACAAATCCTTCGTGGTACAACAACCGCATCGAAATCGACCTACCGGTTTCCTAGTTACGAACAAGCATAAATACATACATAAATTTACTTTTAAATAGGCTGAAAAGACGAATTTTTCTCACAATAAACACTCATATGCATTTCAAATGTGCCACATTTGCATCGAGTTGTCTTTCCGTTTTTTTATATGCTTTTTAGCTACTTAATATGCACCGTTTATAAGGGCGCATGGTTAAGTCTTTAATTTATTTAATTGTGTTGAAAATATGAAAGTTGGGAGCTCGTAAGCATTTGAGTGTTATTTTTATATATTTTTTAATAGTAAGGGTGTTTTTAACCAATGGTAACATTTTTAGAGAGTGGAATAGGGGCCGGGCGTCTATTTATCGATCTTTCCACACGTAGGGTTCTAGCTGCGCTTTTAAATAAAATAATGATAATGGCCTTATAACAGTGAAGTATCGTTATTCGATTACTTATCCTAGCGTCTTCTCAGTATATTCCGGTGGCCTTTCCTCTTAGAAAGGGGTAAATTGTACCTCGCCAAATATCCATTTGTCCGTGTGCTGTCCGGATTTAGAATATAACACCTCTCCATCTCCTCCCGTGAAACGGTAGCCATACCGCGCTCTTCAACCCGCCTGCCAAGCGTGGTGAGTATTGGCAAATACCCCCCAATGACACAGTTGTGAAGTCTATGGGGGAGGCCTTTGTTCAGCAGTGGACGTATAACCGCTCTTCACGCATGGGTGTCGTAAGGCGACAACGGTTTGACATCAAGAGGATGAGCAGCAGCATCTTGCCGTCACGGACTAGAATTTTTCTAGTCCATGCTTGCCGTATGCTTGTACTGCGATATCATCCATACCATCCCGCCTGCTAAGCGTGGTAGTTATGGGATCATGATTATTGGGAAGTTCATGTTCAGCAGTGGACGTTTACGGGCTGATATGTGTGTGTAAATGTCCACTAAACGGCACTGGCGCACTGACGGCACGGTTGGTGCAGTGGCTGATACAGTCGGCTGCTGCGCACCGGGTCGTGGGTTCGATTCCCGCACGGAACAAATATTTGTATGATCTGCAGGTATTTGTTCCGGGTCTGGGTGTATTGTGCCTGGAATTTGTGTTTGTAAACGCACCCACGACACAGGAGAAATCCTAGAGTGGGGCAATGTTTTTATTAAAAAAAAAAAAAAAAAAAAAAAAAAAAAAAAAAAAAAAAAAAAAAAAACTTGACTAGGGACTGGGCAGATCGTAACGGGCCAATCAATCTTTTTAATTTACTTAACAAGTTATTATTATTGTATTTCACTATTTTCATATTTTGCCAAACATTAGCTTGGTTTCTCATGTCAAGAATTTCAGAGATTATTCACGATCGGATCAGGATCCGCGCTTGGCCCTTAACACACACTGGTTAAAGATTTTCGTGTTGAGGTACTGTGGGATTGTTGACAAAAAGACGTTGCGAAATTCATGTAATACCGGTACTTATTCCGAAGATGGTGTACCATTATTTCTAGAAGCAACTCATTTGCATCAATTGAATAACATTCGTCTTCATGACATCTGACATCCGGGTCGGCACAATTGTTCTAAAAATAATTCTCATCACGAATACCTAATGCCCCTCAATCGACGCCTCGTCCATCTCACCCGGTTATTTCGGCCATCGCCCGATTCACAATGTTGCGTGGGCAGAATGCATAATTTCGGTCATACTGGGTTTCCTGGTGATTAGCAATTGTTATTAGTTCTAGGAGACTAGGAGTCTGGCCGTGCGGGGATTTATCGTTACAGTTTCGGTGTTGAGGATTGATTTAAATTATGGATGATATTCGAAAGTCGTGTTGGGATATGGTGTTTCATTTTAGGGTTCCGTGTGTCCGAATGAAAAATCGGCGGAACCTTTATAGGATCACTCGTCACACGTAAATAATCGAATTTTGAATTTGGGAATCACTTCTGGGTGGATATTAGAAAAATAAAAATTTTGTTAAAACTGTGCCGCGTATGTAATAGGTATATGAAATGGAACAGTCTTGTTGTGAGGCTTTCAATTTTTTAAATATTCTTTAATGTAGGTTTTTTTAAAACGTTGCCCCGCACTGGAATTTCTCTTGTGTTGTGGGAGCGTTTACAGACACAAATTCCACACACGATACAACCAGACCCGGAACAACCACCTGCAGATCAAACAAATATTTATATCGGAGCGCAGCAGCTGACTGTATTAGCCACTGCACCAACCGTGCCGTCTATGAAATATGACCACCCGCCCATACCAGTGAACTACGAAGCCTAAATTACTTTTTAATTTACATAAAGCAGCTTTGATTAAATAAATACATCTTATCTTATTGATTACGGGAATACATATAAGAAGTCTATGGTCTTTTCAATATTGTGCGTACAAACTTACATTTGCGGTTAGAATGTATTGGCGAACATGTTTTTCAACTACCATGTTAAGTTCGTTCTTGGGATAAATTATTTTAGTTACCACAAACTTTGTGACAAATAAAAAAAATGGTAGATAACATATTTTTCGTACGAAACCCTCTCCACGCGAGTTCATCTCGCACTTGTCCGGTTCTTTATATAATACAATGTATTGCGAACGAACATGTGGGTTACCTAAGCGATCACCGGCGCCCATCCGCAACACCAGAGGAGTTCCTGATATGTTGCTGACCTTTAGGGCAGTCACTTTTCTTTGAAGCCCCATGTCGAATTACACTTTTTTTTATTGGTACCTGTTGAAACTCATCACGAAGTTCCTCCGCCCCGCAGAAGGACAAAGGGGCATGCCGGAGTCTTTTTTTTTTTTCTTCTTTTTTTTATTGGTGCCAGTGGACAGTGGTAATTCATCATAAACTTCCTCCGCCCCGGAGAAAGACAAAGGGGCATGCCGGAGTCCTACCGGCTAAAACCACTGGGGCGGTCATCTTCGGCACCTAAGAGAGCCCCCAGGTCGTCTTATGACCACACTAGAGCCACGCCCATATGCACATCTCGGAGAGGGTGACTGTAAAGCGGTCATCCGCCAAGGGGATTGTAAAGGATCCCCCGAAGCGTCCCTGTGCGCTGTGCTGTACTGCGCACACGGCGACGCGTTAACACATGCGCGCCACCGCCTTCTCGTGGGTCGCTCGGTGTGAGCACGCAGATTCCCCAATCTACGCACCCGCGAACCCAGCATATCGTATGTCTGCCAAATTTTTGGGGGTTTGACATCCGACATTCATCACTTACCGTACGAAACACTTTAATTTTGTTATGTAGGTGCTATAAGGTGGGGGACCTCTGGGTTCGCGGGTGCGTAGATTGGGGAATCTGCGTGCCCACATCAAGCGACTCAAGAGAAGACGGTAGCACGCATGTGGTCACGCGCTGCCATGGGACGCTTTGGGGGACCCTTTACAATCCCCCTGAGGGGGTGACCGCTTTACAGTCACCCTCTCCGAGATGCGCCAATAGGCGTGGCACCAGTGGGCGGCTCTAGTGTGATCATATGAGGACCTGGAGCCTCCCTTAGGTGCCGAAGATGGTCATCTCCAGTGGCTTTAGCCGGTAGGAGTCCGGCATACCCCTTCGTCCTTCCCCGGGGCGAAGGACGTTCATGAAGAATTTCCACTGGGCACCAATAAAAAAAAAAGGTAGTGGGTGAAGATCCAGCACGGAATAAACATTTGTTTTATAAACAGATAGTTGGTTTCAGGTCTGGATGTATTTGCATGTGACATTTATATCGTAAACTGTACCCACGCCACAGGAGATATTAAAATAATGATTATGTACGCACGACCACATATCAAGCTATACATTTCCATTATAAAATGATCTCGCATTGTAAAGGCTTTCCTTACGGTGAGAGATCAGCTTAAACTAGATAAATGTAGCTTGATGTGTAGCCGTGTGTGCCAACATTACTCATAGTAAAGCTTTGTTATTGGCATCTCTTCCGAATTACTTTTTGAACCCGAAGGTTGGTTGGTAGAGAATGGCATGGCATTAAAGTCCGCCTTGTATACCATCAATGTACATAAAAGTATAAATAAACAAGTCAAACCTCTTTCGTTGGTCTATCCAAAGTCCACAGACGAAAATATTATACAAAGGCCTCTTAAATTAATTTTAAGATTTTCCGTCCCATCATTTCACCATACACTGTATATATTGCGTCATCTATATAGCACCAAGCTATTTAGCCTAATCACCAATCGGCTCACGTACGTCACACTCCGTTGCAGCTTAGGTACCGTACAGATGTTTATTTGAAGCAGACCCGGAGGTTACGTTCATGGTCTTTACCTATGTGGAGTAAGCAGAAGACATAACAATGAGGTCATATAAGCGAAACTTTAATATCTACTTATGTCTCTTTTTATCAAAAACGTGTTATTCTTTTAGTATGGTTATTGATCAACCTTGCGTCAAGTGCCCAAAGGCCTTTAACTTGGCATAACGACTTCCGTCTAATGACAACAACTGCAACCGCCGATTTTACGTGGTCTCTGAAGTGCGGAGACGCTCAAATTACATAATGCATCCATAGACTGATCGCGTCATGCGGTGCTTAACCTCGCCGATCATTTGCCGATCAGCGAGTACAGCTGGGTATGAGCGCCTAAAATCATGCTGCAAACTAAATTGCACTTAAGTGTAGACTAATAATTTGGTACCTATTTATAAGTCTGTTGTAACATGGAATTTGCGACTGAATCAAAAACTAAATTACAGTGATGACCAAAAACCCAAATGACCACGATAATGTAATTAAACGGCAATAAACAAATAAATTAATGAACGCCAAACTCGACGTTGATCCTTGTCATAAAATGCCAAAACAACACTAAATTAAAATATAAGTCCTTTTCTTTGTTGCGACTTCTCAGAAGTATTATTATGACAAATATCATTTGGTTTAAATGTTCCTACGTGATATATGTTGACCGTACGCAGGTGTACGGTCAGCAACATAAGTCGCTGAACAATTACTTTTTTCAAATCGCTCGCACCTTCTCTTTTTGCATCATATCCATATTGTTTCTTAAAACAAGCCATTATTTAAATGTGTTGCTATTACTTGGTTATGAGAATGTTCACCAACGTTTCTAAAATAAAGAGAATTAACGACTCGATTTTTTTTTATTGTTCAGCGAGTTATGTCGCTGACTGTAGAAGTGTAGGTTATAATGACAACATTTTATTTTCAGGCTGGAAGCTATTCATGCTCGGCCAATTTTGGTCCGGTTAAGCAACTACATCCCTCTCGGGACGTGTGCGAGAAGCCCTACATAAAGAAAAAATAAATACGGGTTGCACTCTCGAGAGTGCCGACAGAAGTGAAAATTTTATTTATTTATTTATTTATTTATCTGGACGCGTTCGCGGTCTGCTATATGTACATGCATATATGCACACACTATAGCTGCGTCTCGAAACGGTGTCGCGAGTCCAGAGATTTTATCTCATCTAAAAATATGCGTACCGCGCTAAAATAAGTTTTCACTTTAAATAGCGTCTCGTAACGGTGTCGCGAGTCCAGCGATTTTATCCCATCTAAAAATATGCGTACCGCGCTAAAAGACGTTTTCACTTAAACAGATACATTTTATACTACGGAAATTTTTAGGTCATGTTATAGAACCTAAATATGGCCCTCCTAATGTTTTTTCTTGCTCATTTTCAATGAATACATCATCTACCCATTTCTTGAATTTGTATGCAGCTCACAGCTCATAGGCCACTCAGAAAATCATCATCATCATATCAGCCGTAGGACCACTGCTGAACAAAGGCCTCCCCCATAGAATTCCACAATTGTGTCGTCAATTTGACCCCCCAATGTTTACCAATACTCACTACGCTTGGCAGGGGGTTTATGAGCGCCTTTGGTTTAGTGTCCCTTAGTCGCCTTTTACGACATCCACGGGAGGATATGGGAGTGGTGCTATATTCTTAATGCGGACACCACAAGGACAAGAAATTAATTATGCTAAAATGGATTTATGCTTTCATCATGATGCTAACAACCAATTCCTTCACCAATGAGCTGGTTAACTCCTGACTGCTCAAAATCAGACTGCCTTTGCTCGGAAAAATTCCGCACTCTGATGTTATCAGTGTATAGAGAGATATTGCTGCCCATCCACTAAATAAATACTTTGGTTTACTCATAACAGCTATCAGCCCGTCCACTGCTGAACATGGGCCTCCCAATGATCACTACAAGGACTAATCACAGGGTATATCGTCATAATCACCACAATTGGCAGGCGCATTAGTGACCGCTTTTTTGAAACCTTGATCCGCACTGGGTTTTTCCTGTATCGTAGCAACAGTTTTCAAACATAAATCTCACACGCACAAACATGCAGACCCGAGACAACTATTTATTTAAACTTCATGCAGCAAAAACAGCACAAAGGCGGACAAAATACCAGACAAACATTCTCTACCAGTCAACCATAGGGTGATGAAGAGAACATGGCAGGTGCAATATGTTCAAAACAACATAAAATGAAAGAAATCTAACAATCAATAGATGGGGCAGTTCTTCGCCCAGACCACACAGTAAATCAAATGTCTCCAAACCCTCAAAAATGGCATATCATCATCATTTAAAAAGATTATGTTCAGGCTTTCGGATCGTTGATGACTGTTGTTATGAACGCATAGAAGTCTGCGGTTAAAATTTCGTTCAAAGACGACCACTGTTCATTCCTAAACGACCATAGACCAAAGTTCACCACAGACTATAAACATCATGACTGTGACTCAATGCTTATCTCCATAAATAAATCATGCTACTTTACGGCAGTTTAAGTGGCATTATCTAACCTGATTAGGATACAAAGATTCTTCTTCGCAGATCATGAAAGGACTCATTCTTGTGACCTAAGGTCACGAGATAGGCGGGAAAGAGCTCCATTGATAAATTTATATTCGTTTACAAAGGTCATCGCGTCAAATCGTAGAGATAGAGGTTTTTTTTTTACTTATAACAAAGAGGCTAGTATATTAAAAACTGCTTGGCAGATTGTGATAAAGCCAAGAGAAGTTTATCGTCTTATAATTTCCTGGTTAGCATCACGTTTTTATCGTTGCTCCTTTGTCGGTGTGATTCTCGGTCAAGCAAGCCACCTATCTCTCCCTGGGTGTCATGAGGAGTAATCAAGGGATCAGCTCGCACGCACCCATCAGTCCGTTATAGTCCACTGCTTAACATGGGACTTCCAATATTACTGCAATGAGCGATCACAGCTTATATTGCCATAATCACCACACTTGGCAGGCGGATTAGTGACCGCTTTTTTTTAAACTTTGGCCCTCACTGGGATTTCTTCTGTATCGTGGTAACTGTTTACATATATAGCTCTACAATGAGCGATCACAGGGTATATTGCCATAATCACCACACTAGATAGGCGGATTGGTGACCGTTTTTTTTTAAACGTTGGCCCACACTGGGATTTATCCTGTATCGTGGGAACTGTTTGCAGACATAAATCTAATATTAAAAAACACGCATATCCGGGACAACTATCTGTGGGTCATACAAATATTTGTTCCGTGCGGGGATCGAACCCACAACACGTAGCGCAGAAAGCCAATCGCTTAGCCACTGCGACAACCGGGCCGTCAATTTTTATTATTAGCACACGAGAGGATGCTGCTGCCTATCCTCTTGAAAACTCTTTGTCGCCTTTTACGTTAACCATGAGTGGAGATTGACCAAGTGACAATTTTTTTGCCGGGAACCACACGGAATATACAGATTAATGTTTCCCAACCCGTTCGGTGGGAACAAAATATTTTTATTTTTTTAGGTACCTATTATGCTATGTACTAGGTAACACTATGTTACCTTTCTCTCTCTGACTGCAACAATAAAGTGTAGGTACACACGTTATACGCCATCGTTCGCCTATTATTTTTATTTCGCAGCGGAAATACAGTTCACAAACGATTAAAGACCGCTTAAGAAAAACTATATACATTATAACATAAATAGTTTTCAACCCGCCTATAAACACTATAAAATGTATAAAGAGGGTTTATGGTAATTAGTTATCAGAGTACACGACCTAAATTTTAATCAGACCAATAGGTAATTTAAAAAGAATATCGCACGATTATAAAAAGAGTACAATGCACACTTCGGCTGTCACACAATTGTTGAAAGTTAAGGAGAGGTTTCAACGGAGTCAATCACCAGCCGCCCTTCGGTTGGAGTAAGTGCCCAAATTTTGGGACCCTCGAACGAACAACTTAACTCCCTTCTCCTTCACTCTTTTTGTGAATGGTCGGGTAATCGTCCGATGTATTTTTTATTGTAGAAATTTAGAAATGTTCGGTACATGGTACTTTGTTTTCTTTTAGAGCCTGTTTCAGTTTTGGTTTAGGCATTGGAGAAGAGGGTATAAGTGAGTGTGTCTACCAAAAATAGTAAAATAAATATTAGTTATTGTCACTAGGATTTCTTCTGTATCGTAAATACCTACAGTTAAAGGAAAGTTTTATTTAGGTATGCACAAGACTTGGAACAACAACATTCGGTCATACAAAAATTCGGTCGAATCCGCGACCGTAGCACAGTATGATGTTAACTTAGCCACTGTGCTAATCAAGCCGTCCTATCCCTTGCTCTTGACTGCCTACGGTAGACTTCGGCCGAAACTAATAATAATCAATCTAATCCAAAATCTTTGGAGTGGATATTCCATATAGATTTTGATTAGATTGACTATTAATTTCGGCCGAAAATTCCTTACTATTTCTTAATGGAGGATTGCCTCCAAATTCCAGGAAGCCATTGGGCTTAGTGACTCAAACAAATAGGTAACCGTGTAATCGTGAAATCGTGTAATCAACATAGCAATATTTTAGTTTTATTATGCCTAGTTTTGCCCGGATCAGGGCGTCAAATATCGGGGCAGATGATAAAAATGGGATTTTTCTTTTATAATCGGAACAACTAAAATACTACTAGGATTTCATTGGTTATAAGATTATTTTGAGGGTGAAAATAATATAATAGGTGGATAATGAATGTCCATTAAAAAAAAATGGGTCAGCCTAAGTTTTTCAATTGATAATATCCACAATATGAAATAATTATCGACGGTTGGTGTAGTAGCTGAGACAGTCGACTGCGGCGCGGGTCGCGGGTTCGATTCCCGCACGAAACAAATATTTGTATGATCTCCAGGTAGTTGTTACGGGTCTGGGTATTGTATGTAGAATTCATGTCTGTAAACGCACCCACGACACAGGAGAAATCCTAGTGTGAGGCAAGGTTTAAAATAAATAAATATATATATATGTATATATATATATCTTCCCGTGAATGTCTGGACTCTGACATTTCATTCAGTGTCCCAGAGGGATAGCGGCAGCGTCCTTTCTGTGGAACAGTACTGCGCTCACCAACCTACCTGCCAAGCGTGGTCATCTGGGTGTATTGTACGTGGAATTCATGTCTGTAAACGCACCCACGACACAGGAGCAAACATAGTGTGGGGCAATGTTTCTTTAAAAAAAAAAATTTGCGGCCGCAAGCAAAACTGATTTATTAATTAAAAATAATAAAAGAGAATTAAAATAAAATCTTTTAAGTACCCACTCCATTAGCGCAGAACTTTTATAGATACGCGTAGGTCACTAATTAGGTCTCGTAAAACTAAAGGGGACTCGTCAATCAAGGCTGAGGGTGAAGCTGAGTTATGGCGACAGGATCCCGAGGACATGAGACGCAATTTAAACGAATGCCTGGAATTCCACTGTCGGCCGTCGCAATTAAAAGGTTACTTAATAATAAGGTAGTGCCAATAAAAGGTAATTAGTATTGGTAAAAAGCGCGAAATGTGTGGCCCGTATCGGCCAATGTGTAGGTACTGGACCAAGCTTAGTCCTACTATAGCGATCATCGGCGGACTGACACACAATGATTTAAACTATTGTAGATTCTAATTATAAGCAATAATCATTTGTCTAGATAGCAAAGGTAGGTGGCGCCGCGGGTATCAAGTATTCAAGTATAATAAAGTGATGCCACAGAAGAAATAAGCACAGAAGGTCCACCTCATTCATTACACAATCTCTCAAATTTAACTCCAACCTCGCAATTTGCAGTCTTCTTCGACAAACAAATGCAAGCGTTGATACAAACTGTACGCTAATGTAAACAGTATAGCAGAGTAGAGAAGTGCTGATTGCACGCGACTACTTTCTTTCTTTTACCAAAATTACTACAGTAATTAAAAAATTGTCAAGTGTGAGTTCACACGCGGTAGAAGTGAAACTTTGTATTTCGGTTAATTTGTAAGAGAATGAGATGAATACAGTATGGAGGTGGTAAACAGAGAGAGAGAGGGATTAATCGACAAAGGGAATAGGGAAACTATATATAAACGTGTTTTATCTCATTCTCTCACAGTCTAAGCCCTATAAATACATTTATAGTTGTCTCTTTCGTTACACATTTTCGTTTCATAAAATCCAATTCACACCGTTCCAAAATAGGTGTCACATAAAAACAAAAAAAATTGCATCAGAGATATTACATTTAAAAATAGTTTCAACATTAACCCAGGCAATAGTCTCATACAGTTATCATTAGCAACTTAAGTTTGACTTTTCATAAGTAAGTATTGTAAATGGTATATATGTATCTTTCATATACATGAATAAATACCCTTTTTATCTTTAAGTTATATAATGTTTTAATTATAAAAAAAAGTTTACATAGTTAACTATTTATAATTAAAACATTATACATTAGTAAGAATGCTAGATTATTTAAAACAAATAATGTAGGTAAACTAATATTTACCAGAGTGAAACTTCTGTACATTCTCACTTTGTGGTAAATACTGACAGCTCAAATAAACCATTCGGTCGTAACGATATCAATAAAACTTAATGTTTTTAACTATGGCACCAAAACAGGAGATTCTTGGCAAAAACTCGGGAGAATAAAGAGATTCTTATTTTAATATTATCTTTGAATATGTACATTTTGTTTTATTTATTTATTTTTATTGCAGATAAAACTGTTTAGGATTTCTGAGTAATGTGTGAGTTTTCTTTTAAATATTATAAGAATACGGTTTATATAGAAGGTGCAGTAGCCCGAGGGTCTACGAACGCGATTTTGAAGCCCCAGGTTGCAGGTTCAAAACCTGACATGTACCAGTGGTACTTTTACAAAGTCATACGTAATTTCGTAGTTATTATAATATAGCACTGACTAGGTGAAGATGACCGCCCCAGTGGTTTTAGCCGGTAGGAGTCCGGCATACCCCTTCGCCCTTCCCCGGGGCGAAGGAAGTTCATGAAGAATTTCCACTGGGCACCAATAAAAAAAAGCTGAAAACATCGTCTTGAAACGTCGATCAAGTGGTCTGAAGGCCAATTCTCGTAATTTAAAAATGTTCAAAATATAGTTCCGATCTAGTCTCAGTGTCATAAATGTCACAAATGGTAGTCTCCTAAACTAACAAACAACGTCAAACGTGAAATTCCACTGTGATGAGATCGAAAATGGATCGAAAGTTGATCGAAGTCAAAACGGTATTCTGCTAACATTTCGAACTGTCACATGTACTAAATTGTCATTAGATAAACGTCAAAATTGAGATCGAAATGAGACTAGACCGAGATTATACCGAAATCCGACTGAACTTTAAGAGTAGCAGAATACCATTTTTTCGGTCAATTCATAATTTAATCTCAGTTCGGTCAAGTTTCAGTCACAGTGTCAATTAATTACGAGAATTGGCCCTCTGAAATCACCAAGACGCAGACAAGCGTGTTGATCAACGATCGTATCTTCTTTGTCTGTAAATAAGCCTTTGCTCTGCAGTAGGGCAGTTACCTGCTTATATATGTATGTATAATTATGATATAATAACTAAAGTTAACATATAAGCTAAATAAGCTAATATCAGTAATAAAATAAAAGTTAATATAAAATAAACAAAGATATTTACGAACTGGCAATGTTTGGTTTTAAAATCGTTGCCCCCTCACTAGACTTGCTCATGTGTCGTAAGGTCAGTTTACAGCCATAAATCTTACATGCACAAACATCCAGACCTACTCTAACTATCTGCAGGTCATACGAATATCTGCTTCGTGCGGGGATCGATCCTCGACACGCAACTCAGAAAGCCAAACGATAGGTTACTGCGCCCAACACGCAGTAAATTTTTTCCATCAATATATATATGTATTTTTTTTTTAAACGTTGCCCCACATTCTGATTTCTCCTGTGTCGTGGGTGCGTTTAAAGACACAATGCGCCCACACCCGGAACAACTATCTGCAGATCGTACAAATATTTGTTCCGTGCGGGAATGGAACCCGGAGCGCAGTAGTCGACTATATCAACCACAGCACCACCCGTGCCGATTTATATTTGAATTTACAATAATCAGCCTACCGGTCAACTTAGCCATTGCAATATTCTGCTATTGCCTTATTTAACTTTTGTTCTGTGATCTGCGGAATGATACGAGAATATCAGACATATACTGAATAGCTACAGCTACAGGGAACGGCTATCATCTTGAGCAAAAAGCGGCGAAGTGGGGAAAAGGTCGTTCATTTTCACCATCATTTATGTTTACTATATTTTACGCGTGGTGTCCAGATTAACAATATAGTAACATTCCAACTCCTTTTCAAGATGTTTGCCGATCTCTATGCAGCTATCATATATTACAGCATCCAATATTTCTACCTTTACATATGAACAATCAGATCCTATTCGGATTACAAGATCATGTGTCACAAATTCTACGTTCACCAGTCATTGAACTGGACAAGGTTATATGCATTGTAACATTTTCGCAAGGGGAGCGACGACCAATTCATTTGAATAATATATAGCAATCAATTAAAGGTGATTGGCGAACAATTTACATCACGGAATACAATAAAAATAAGTTTTAAGTGTAGCTGTTTTTTTAAATTATTATTTTGGCCTGGAGTCTATGTCCTTTGGCCAGTCGCTGTTTTTATCACGCTCTAGTGTTGCCATTTTTTTAATTACGAACAATCACGTCTATTGAATTTTTAAAACTATTTTGACAAAAGAGTCGATGGATATCAGCATAAAAATTTGCAAAAATCAGCATTGTTCTTTCAAAGGTAGTATAAGGCACAGCCATCACCATCATCAATAACTTACTGGTAAATACGTACGAATTGTTTGGTAGGAATTGTTAGTAGATACAGATATATACTTAAAATTACAATCTTTAAAAAAACAACACTCACTCGATAACACAGCGTGAAATCTGGAACTAAAAAGCCAATCAACTTGAATGTTGGCATGTCGGTATCTTATAGTTTTTACGAACAGCAAGGGAGTTAAGTGAGGTGTCAAAGTTTGTATGGAATGAAAGGTGAACGGAATTTGAATTCAACACGGGCGGCTCGCGGGCACAGCTAGTGTTACCATAGGAAAAAAAATTGCGATGTAAGACATAGAAAATGAAACCTATGTTTAGGAGTAATCTTTAACTTATTTTACTGCGGTGAGACTTAACAAGATACTAATCAACCAACATCAGAGGGCACTAAAATAGTCATGCTTACTTAGTAAAACAAAATAGTGTGAACTTAAGTTTTACATTACACAAGCAAGTTTAAATTCGTAACTGCTTTGCCACAACAACGTTTTGAATGAGTCGGAAGCTTCTAGAACTTTTATTAAGTGATATTTTAGTGAGAAGTGTAATTATGCGACTGGAGATTTTAAGATAGTGAATCACAAATACTTAGGAATCACAAATACTTAGGAATCACAAATACTTAGGAATCACAAATACTTAGGAATCACAAATACTTAGGAATCACAAATACTTAGGAATCACAAATACTTAGGAATCACAAATACTTAGGAATCACAAATACTTAGGAATCACAAATACTTAGGTATGTGATGGCTGGGTTGAGGACCTTATTTTTTGATGTGGAACATACGAGCGCTAATACGGGGTAAGAACGGCAATCGACCAGTCTCGTGACTTGTCGGCTCTCTCCGCCTCTACTCGGCCTTACACGCTCGCGACTTGTGTGGTGTATAACGTCGTCGTTTCCTCGGCAATACACTTGATAGTTTATTATTACTTCAAAAACATTGTTTCACGTTTCAGGCGTCCTGCTATCGGCCATCGGAGTCTTAACTCATGTGCGGCCAGCTAAGTCGCAGAGAGAAGGGGGTACGGTCTAATGATGACAAGGTGAACAGCTCACCCCCAGCCAGATATAAGTGGAAGGTCACCGTAGTTTTCGGTAAGAGTCCATGCTTCTCCGCCCCTCCTAGGCGGAAGAAGTCCATGAGAATTTCCCTATGATAAAACTAGAAAAAAGGCATCACTCACCGATAGGTTACCGATCAGTGAGTATAACTGTTAATGACTGCATAAAAGTAGTCTTACTTTAAATAAACTATATTTCATTTCATCACTATGGAATAGTGGGTGGTACTTTACCTAGCCTTATAATATGATAATGCCTGTAGGCTTAAGATCAATATTGTTATTCTGTACGATCCGGGAGTTAAAGAAAAAAGATAATGTATCTTTCAGCTGTTATCTCTCACAAGTCGACTCAACTGAGGAGAAAGTTTGAGGTTAAAACTGAACAGACGAATAAAAGGTTAAAAGTACAAAACCGAATATAACTTGTAATATTTAAGGAGTCTAGAGCAATAGTTGAAAAGATCCCGTATTCTCGGCAAGGGACCACCCCTCTCCGCCCAGTGTTATAAAAGGCGACTAAAGGTTCAAATCAAGAGGATGGGTAGCAGCATCTTCTATGTGCTATACTATAACAACATACTGCGATTACCAATCCACCTGCCAAGCGTGATGATTATGGCAGTTACCTCCATTACAGCTCATTGTATCATTGGGAGGCTAATGCGTACACCAGTTGATTATCAATCATATGTTATCTATACTCTATACAAATAAATAAAATTGAAGTGTCTGTTTGTAATGTCAAAATAAAAGCTTTTTACTAAATGCATATGAAAGTATATACGGTACCTATAACAAAAAAACAATTTTTAAATTTTTTTGTCTGTCGGTCTGTCTGTCTGTTTGTTCCGGGTAATCTCCGAAACGGCTGGACCGATTTTGACGGGACTTTCACTGGCAGATAGCTGACGTTATAAGGAATAACTTAGGCTACTTTTATTTTAGAAAAATAATTAGGGTTCCGCGCGAAAACAATAAAACCCTTGAAATCCAACATATATATTCTATGTCAAGTGTCTATGTCGAAGTACTCTAAATTTCTTTTAAATTAAACGCGGGTGAAACCGCGGGTCCCAGCTAGTTAGTTCTATAAATGTGAAAGATTGTATGTTTTTCAGAGTCCATAACGCTGAACAAATTGTGATGATATTTAGTATAGGCGTAGATTATGTCGTAGAATGGAATATAGGTAATAGGATACTTTAAAAACACTTAATTTTTACTCACATCCAGCGAACTGGGCGTTTAACAGCTAGTCTAGTGTAAAATGAACAAAAAAAATGCAAGATATATTTATTCAAATTACATATTTCCCTTTAACGTAATTTTTTATTAAGCACTGGCATATTTTATTGCTAGACTAGAGTTATAATTGTATAATAGTTATAAGTACTAAAAACAACGCTATGTAGCTACATTATTTTATACAGATTTACGACCATTAAAAATAAATGTTTTAAATACAAAATAATTCGCGGCATCATGATATGTTGAGAGTTAAATATCTATTAATGTAGGCGTATTTCCGAGGCTGTAATTAAGAGAAGAGGCTTGGTATCATCGCGTCCCCTAATCGCGGTTTCGGTTCCCTCTTCGTATATTAGAGGGACCAAGCGTCGCGGTTAAAAACGGATACGAACATGTTTTTTATACTATTTCAGATTTATAGCAAATTGTTTTCAACCTTGTCGTTATTGACTTTTTGTATCATCGTAAATAGTCCCAAAGAAAATTTGCGTCTTTGTACTAACACGCTTTTATTAGCTTGGAATGTATCTATGTAATGGAATTTTTGGACTCGATTTTCATCCTCTTCAAAACGTCGGATTGATTTGAAACTTCGCACACTTATCAAGGACCGATGAGAATGCAATAATTTAGTTTGTCCCATTGTCCTTGCAAGGATTAGCGGTTTTTTCATCTCTGATATCCGGAAATAATGATAAATTCATCGACATACACAAAGTTGCACAAAAAATAATACCTCCATTAGATGTCGATTCAATTTTCCGCGGCAAGAGTGCGACGAGACTCGCGATGCTTTATCAGATATTTTCATGATGACGCTACTTTTACAAATTTTCTTAATAACATTTACAACAATTGACATCAAGCACCCCACGCTTTTTTACTATAAAATATTTTTTTTTGTTAATCACACTATTGTTGTTTTAAACTTATTGAAAATTATTTTTACTTTTTAGTTCGGTTATCTACAAAAGCGTGTTTTTTTAGTTTTTTTGAACTATTATTTTTTAACATATAGAACACAACAGATGTAGAATCAGAAATATAGGTATCGCTTTTTGTCTGAAAATGGGATTGCACCTCATTCATCATTTCAGACATGACATATACCTACTAAGTTAGTTAGAGAGTAAGCGCACTAACTCTCGTGACAAAAAATCTAGTTGAGATGTCATCTCTAGGACGTAGAACATTATACCTCAATACCTATACCCAATTTCATAAACACACACTACGACACTTCATAAGAAAGTATAATTTCAGTAATTATAGAAATGCCAGTCGCCTGGTGACTCTACAGGGTCCGGGGGCATTGGGCAGAAACTTTCCCGTTTCACTTAACTGTGCCAATGGGGAATTTTAATGCGAATAATCACATTAAATGTAATTGATTTTCAGAACACTCGAACCCAAGTATCCGGTGTAATCAATTAAAGAGGGAACAAGGTTATATTGGACAATTTTGTAGCAGCATATCGGTACACTGATGTTCTCTATATGTTGTAGAGGTGATACTGAATCACTTTGATCTTCAATCATCATCATCATATCAGCAAAAGGACCTCCTCTGCTGAACAAAGGTTCTCCCATAGATTTCCACAACGAACGGACGGACGAACATGCCACCCACATCCATTGACTCCCAGCCACCTACACCAGGTTATCTATCCACCTCGTTGGAGGTCGTACCACGCTGCGTTTTCCGGTGCGCGGTCTACACTCGACAACCTTTTTAACCCAACGGCCATCAGTTCTACGAGCAATGTGCCCCGCTCATTGCCACTTCAGTTTACTAATCCTTTCAGCTATATCGGCAACTTTAGTTCTTCTACGGATTTCCTCATTTCTGATTCGATCTCGTTAAGAAATGCCAGGCATAGCTATCTTCATAGCTCGCTGAGTGACCTTGATATTTCTTATTAGGCCCATGAGTGACCTCATTTCTGGCCCATGATTAGTGATACCAGTGATAACAACTGGTAACACACACCGGTTAAAGACTCCTCTTGAGGTATTGCAGCATTGTTGACGAAAAGACGTTGCGAAGTTTCCTGAACTCCGCCTAGCCGAGTCGGATCCGACGATTGACCTCTTTCATAGAAATGATCTTCGATATAAAGTATATATTTTTTTGGAGACTTTGGATCTTCCCCATTTATCTTCACAACACCCGCTTAGGAGCAAACCAAATCCAACGACTACCAGCCACCTTCACCAGGTTAGAAGCCGCCCCACGCTGCGTTTTCCGGTGCGTGGTCTCCCCTCGAACTTTTTTGCCCCAACGGCCACCAGTTCTACGAGCAATGTGCCGCCCCGCCTATAGCCACTTCAACATACAAATTCTTTGAAGCCTTTGTTCAGCGGTGGACGTCTTTCATCTGATAGCACAGGTTCGAGAAGGTAAGTATCAGATTTAAGAGGGGATAATTGTGTTGTATTAAGGTAATTTAGACTGAGATTGATAAAGATACTGGATAACTTTAGCAACAAAATATATTAAACCATCTAAATTAATTCTTAACTTCATAGTTTTACTGGTGGTAGGTCTCATATAGCAAGAGGCCGGCCATATGGGTACCACCCCAGTGCCAGATAGCAGCCGCCGCGAAGCAGTAGTGTTTAAACTTTGGACATTACTGTGTCCCGGTTAGAAGGGCACTGTAGCTAGTGTGCTGGGCTTAAGGGAATAAATTACTTAATGTCTCGAGGTGACGAGCGCAGTGAGGTATCACGCAGGACCAGTCCTGGGTAGCATTACAATTGTTATGGGCAGGTGGGATGCTTACCACCACGCGAATGATTTGCTCGTCCCCTCACCACGCTATATATAAAAAGAAGTTTAATGTTGACAACTACAAACAACACAGAAAGGCAGTTAATATTCATGGGTTCTTATTGTTTTACTAAACTATCTTTGTTTACCTAGAAAAAAATAACTAAACAACCGCCAGCCCAAAGTCAAAACTACGCTTAGTTATCTAGACTAAAAACAAGGTACAGGGTCGTGGCCCAGAAATAAAATGGTCTCCAAACACCAGACCAATATCACCGCAGAACAGAATGATAAATTATCGTACGTCTAAGTTTCGGTTAGACTTTTTGTGTTTCAACTACATTTAAGGTTTATACATATTTTTGACTAGCTGGGACCCGCGGTTTCACCCGCGTTTATTTAAAAAGAATTTTAGAGTTCTTCGACATAGACACTTGACATAGAATATATATATTGGATTTCAAGGATTTAATTTTTTTGCGCGGAACCCTAATAATTTTTCTAAACTGAAAGTAGCCTAAGTTATTACTTATAACATCAGCTATCTGCCAGTGAAAGTCCCGTCAAAATCGGTCCAGCCGTTTTGGAGATTACACGGCACAAACAGACAAAAAAAGTTAAAATTGTTTTTTGGTTATACACAGACACTTCAAATTTTATTTATTTGTATAGATGGCATAAAAGTTAAAGCCTACATTTGTTTTGCTGAATGTTAACGCTATGGGTGTGTTAATGCGTTAATGTGTGTCTCAAAGACCGAAAACGCTCATTGTGTCAAAACCCAACGCGAATATTAACTGTTTTTAAGGTTCCGAACATCCAAAGGAAAATCACTCGTATGTCTGTCTATCAGTCTGTCACAGCCAATTTGCTCCGAATCTACTAGACCCATTAAGTTGAATTTTTGGTATAGGTACATATGGATTTATGCGACCCAAACCCGGACGTGTAACGTAGATAAATGAATTTTGAATATGGGGTCACTTTTGAGGGGTAATATAGAAAATTAAAGAATAAAGGGCATGATAAGAGGATCGCAAATATATCATCATTTCGGCCGAATGAAGTCCACTGCTGGACACAGGCCTCCCCCAAAGATCACCACAACGACCGATATGGGTGTGTTGTGGGCTCATTGGGGGGTTTTGCCATAATCGCCTCGCTTGGCAGACGGGTTGGCGATCGCAGTTGAGTTGTTAATGTACTTGAAGGACGCTGCTGCCCATCCTCCAGCTAATCCCTTAGTCGACTTTTACGACACCCATGGGAGGAGATGGGGTGGTGGTATTCTGAGCCGGCACCACACGGCAAATATATATATATTTAATAATTTTAAAATATAAAGTTTTAAAGTTATTTAAGAAAATAGACGAAAGTTGACCATTCGCACACTTATCTGCGAAACAACTTAGCCTAAAATTTAGGAAAATATGTAGATAATAGCTCTTTGCCTATAGATTACAGAAAAACATATAAAAAGTATAGGGTGTAAAAATAACATGGTAAAGCTGAATATTGTGTGTACAAACTTACGTTTGCAGTTGGAATGTACGGGAGAACATGTTTTTCAACTACGATGGTAAGTTTTTTCCAGAAAAGTTATTGGTTTAAGACCGAATTCAACAATAGACAATATATGTCATTTACGACTAAGAATTTGGATCAGATAAAAAAAAACATGTAATGGATATGGATAACATATTCATCGTACGGAACCCTCTTCACGCGAGTTCAACTCGCGCTTGTCCGGGTTTATTTATGTGCCTGTACTGTGTTAATGGAGTCCGTGGGAGTCCGTGTGGTGTCCTGATTAAGAATACAGTACTACTCCATGTCCTCGTGTAGATGTCGTAAAAGGCGACTAAGGGACTGTAAGATAAAAAAAAATATTTCATGTAAACCATACGGGCACTTATGTTACATCAATTGCCGCGTTCCGAGGTGTAGATTTCCTATGGAGAAGAACGGTCAACAAACCAGAGGGATGGGCAGCACCGTCCCTTCTGTGGAGCAGCCAGCCGTTCTGCGTTTACCAACCCGCCTGCCAAGCGTGGTGAGTACTGGCAAATTCCCCTCAAAATAACGCACAGTAGTGTTTATATTCTCGATTCGGAACAAACACGGTACGGACACCATACAAAACACCGCTGAAATAAATTAATTACTACGCCACCAAAGGTGATAGTATAACAAATTGCTTTAAGCTATGTATTATAAATAGCTAAACTAGATACGTTAACAATAGTCTATTAAGTTTAAATTGGGTGCGTATTAGTTTGTTACAATACCCATTAATTTAATTCCCTCGCTAACATTGCGGTGCAGATAAGCTGTACATTCTAGTTTTAATTAACCGATAAGCTTAAGAATCGTTATTCACACCTTCCTTATTTCTTTTTATATTTCTGACACATTAAACATGTGCTCTATCAAAAAATTTAACACCACTATTTTGTACGGAAATGATTTTACCTTTAAAATCCCGGAAAGCCGATAAGATAAAAATACGATAAAACAATGTTGCCACACGAAGCGTTAAGCGTAAAAAAGTTACCACTTTAGCAAGTACGTAAATGACGGTGTTGCCAGCACTAATGAATATTGACAGCAATTATTAGTAACATAGGTTCTCGCTACAAACGGTTTAAAGATAAATATTACGCAGAAACGCGTTTTCATTAAATATTTTTACAGACGTATCGTTGGAAATCATAAATGTTAGTGTTGGTACAATTTTACACGCTATTGCTGTTTCATAAATACAGCCGTTTATTATGTATGCATTGATTTCATTAGCATTATCTAGCTTCTAAATATTTAGTACCATTTATGAGTAGGTTTAAATTGTGAAATAATACATATTTGGGGCTTCATTAAGAAAGGTTGACAATGTTAATGGCTCTAAGGTCTTAGGTGTACCAAAATAATATAGGACGGCATCGTTGGACATTGATATTTTTGATGAAATGAAATGACTAATAAAATTGCAAAAAGTGAGCAGCGCTTCTCGCTCAAATCAAAGTTTAAACGCAAAATAAAACCAGGCAAAGGAGCACTTCATTCAACCTTTTTTCTTTTTAAACATTTGACAACGGCGGCGCCTACAGGCGTCGCTGTCCCCGCAAACGCGTTGCGGCTACTTACCTATTCCCCTTGTACGAAACTTGCGTTTACGAAGCTAGGTAGTATTTACGATTTTTGGGCACAGACACTTTGAAGATTTTTTGAGTAATGGAGCGCAACTCAATCTGTAATTTATTGATAGGTTAGTTGCTGAAGTATGGGTACATTTTCTAAAAAAGATACTCGCGGTACCTATGTAGCACACACAGTACCGATTTTGAGCAAAATTTTTAATATGTTAAGTATATTCTACCATACTTCAGACCTAAACCATGTAGAGTATTTTCAATAAAACTTAACCCGTAAAATGTCAAACTGTTATCGTAATTGATTTATTCTGCTCGCGTGTTGTCTGCAAATGGAATTACAGTTGAAAGTACAACATACTATCACTTTAAATGGTTATTATATTGTTGGTTGTCGCAGCTCGTAAATGGTGGTCGAAGTGACAAGTTTTTTGCATTGAATTTAGTAGGCGTTGTAGAGTTATTGTAAATATAATGGTACATTGGACAATTTTGTTTTTTAATAGGGCCGGTTATGTACTTTTATTAAAGTTCTGGAATGTAGAACTCCTTTTACAAATAACTAAACGTTCGAACATTATTTTGCAAATTCATAAATGTTAAAATAGTTGCATACCGAATGTGTTTACTTCCATATTTTATCAAAGCCAAATGTAGTAATTTACATAAAACATTTTACACCAACTTAACACCTTCACAGCAAATTAAAAAGTAATTGAATCAGTCCGTCCAACACGTTTACCAAAGAAACCAGCTCAGCTCGGATGAAATACCGGATATGAAGTAAAAACGATGGTTTACTATGTTTGGCCGGCAGTGTTTGGGAATGTTGTTGGACAGTTAGAAGGAACTCTGGTGGTCGCGCTATGAGAGCCTTATGACGTTGACACATTGACACGAATGCGGTTAACCCGATCGTACAGATGTTACTTACGTTGTAAACTTGTCTTATTCTGTATGTAGATATAATATAAGGCGTTAATTTTAAATACCTCAATTACGATTTACCATTTTCTTTTCTGCAGTTAAGTTGGAGTAGTTATGAACAGAGTTAAAGATTTTTTTGAGAGAAGTTTTCGCCAGTAGTGTAGCCGCGCTAAGAAAATATGAAGGATTTTTTTAACTTAATAAACGCTATTAATTTCTTGCGTTTACCTATGTGATTTCGGTGTGGTCATCATCATGATATGAGCCCAAAAACCTCCACTGCTGAACAAAGGCGTCCCATTACATGTCGTGTGATTTTGAGCTTGGCAGACGGGTTGGTGAGGGCAGAATAGCTACTGTTCTACAGAAGGGACGCTGCTGCCCTTTCACACAGGAGATGGAGTGGTGCTATATTCATTATCGGGACAGCACACGGAATTCGGTAATGTATTTTTCTTTATTTCCTTTAACGTAACATGATGTATATGTTCATGCATATAATATTGTGTAACGCATAGTAGATCATCACTTCAGCCGAATTAAGTTCACTGCTGGACACAGGCCTCCGCCACAAATCGCCACAACGACACATCTGGGAGTGTTGTGAGCTCATTGTGGGGTTTTACCATAATCACCACAATGGGGCAGGCGGGATGGTGGTTGCAGTTGAGTTGTTAATATACTCGAAAACCGATGGTGCCCATCCTCCAATTAATCCCAAAGCCTTTTTCGACATCCACAGGATAAGATGGGTTGGTGCTATTCGTAGCCACACGCTATAATAGATAGTTTTATCTATTACGTTACATATATTCTATTCTATTTATTAGTAGTAGTATAGTACTTTGGGAACGGTCGGCACAACCAACATTAAATAGTGAAAGTGTAAATTAAACACCAAACTTGAATAGTGTTGCCACATATTAAAGAAGAATGTTGCCACTTTTGCACCGATAAAGTCCTTCCGTCGCGCGATTGTCTTGCCGCGCCGCCCCAATATGTTGCCATCCTTACCAATAAAAACACAGTTGTGGCATGCTGTGAAACAATTAATTAGGCATCACTTGTGCATCACGTTTAGATATCGCTAGCAAACATTCGTAGCGTGAATCTTATAATTGTACGGCAATGTACCGTGCGATGGGAATGAAGGATAAAAACTCAAATGTCGGATGTTTAGCCATCCGGTGTATTGCAGAAATCGGTTATAATTGTATTGGACTATTACTAATAGCAGCAATAAAATTCACACCAGCTTTCATCGGCCGATCGGGCATTTAAATACCATGCAGTTTACGCGCTAAGCTAAACTGTGCCTTGCTAGAACGCGTTAAAGAACGGATTAGCGTGGCAGTTTATTTGCTGTATTAAACTAACTGACTAGGTATTGTAGGTGGGAATTTACTTTTTACTTTCTTACTTTCTTTTCGTATGATCACTCTAGAGCCGCCCACTGGAGCCACGCCAATAGGCACATCTCGGAGAGGGTGGCTGTAAAGCGGTCACCCCCTCGGGGGGATTGTTAAGGACCCCCCAAAGCGTCTCACGGCAGCGCGTGACCACTGCGTCCTACCATGCGTGCTACCGTCTTCTCTTGGGTCGCTCGGTGTAGACTGTAGGCACGCAAATTCCCTAATCTACGCACCCGCGAACCCAGAGGTCCCCGCCTTATAGCAACGGCAGGGGGTTTCAGGCGTATGAGAATTAGGCGCAAGGGCGGTTGTTACCCCGGCGCCGTCTCATCCCTCTTCGAGCAGGATTGGCACTCTCCCGATCCCGCTCTGCGGTCTCCTTCTGGAGCATGACGCTCTCACAGAAGGAGACCGATATATGTATGGCCTACAAATAGTTTTTGCGGCTTTGGATGTTTATGATTATGGAGTTATGTCTGTAAATTGTACTCACGATACATAAGTAATCCTAGTGTGGAGCATAATTAATAACGATTTCTTATCATGGTATCGTTTTATGGGTACCCCACTAGGCGATCGCGTTGCACTCTTAATCACACAGTGAGCGTTCGAGATCCGGTGCTATATCGAAAGGTGATTGCTGCAAGTTATCTCATCCTCATGAGAAAACTCCCTAGTCAAATATTACGACACCCACAGGGAAAAAGGTCTGTGCATAAAGAAGCCTAGGTCCAGTTGCAGATAGATACGAAATGAAGGGGCCGAATTCTAACTGACAGACACGCTGGCTGATCTGACTAGGGTTGCCAACTGTACTGCTAAAAACAGTATAACACTTTATTTTGCTCTATACTATTTACTGTTTAATAAAATAAAGTATGCAGAATACTGTATTTTATCATCCATCTAATCATCTTTACTAAAACCGGCAAATACGGAGGTAAATAATTATTCGACATAAATAGAAACATGTATTTATTAGGAGGCAGGCTAGAAACAGGGGTTGCATCGTGCACAAAAAGTGTTTTCAGTGTTAAATGCAATATGGTTGGACAAATTTTTTTTGGGCTTCTCGCATGCATTTCTGTGAAATTTTGTTGCTTAACCGGTCATTTCGGGCGAAGCCAAAAGAGGCCTCAGCCAGGCTTAAAATTTATATTAAAAACTAAGCAACTTTCGCTAAGGGCGCCCCCTGCGGGACACGGACCTCGGCTTAGGGCGTTGCTGGGGATAACAAGCTATTGTTTTGGGGACAGCTGGGTTGGTATTATTTATAATGTATTAGGGGACATTTAAAACTACAGGCTCGGCACGGGCCGGCGCGAGCAAGAGACGGGAGGGAGAAGTGCTAACTTGAACGGGAAGGTGACGCGGCGATAGGCCTCCGCGACATCGGCGAGGCGGAGGTTGGTCAATAGAAAAAAAGCATCAATAAATGTATAAAGAAATTAGCTTCTCATTTATTTTTATTTTATTTTCCAATATACCTAAGTGAGGCTTACGAAGCTCAACCGATAAATAAGTTCCGCGTTACAGTTACAAATACAGTTTAAATTGTCTAAATACTGCTTATATTTCTTCTCCGACCATAATCTACTCTAATATTTTCTTTATAAATAGGGTTGCCAACTCTCGTGAAAGTTATTTCTGACATCAGTCGTCTGAATTTCTGAGCACCACATAAACAATTCCCCTTCCTACTCAACTAATTACAATATCAACTAGAGTTGTGATAAGGCGACATTATCGTTTCGTGTTTACATAATATCAAGTTACGCGGCGCGCCCACAAGATGGCGTAGACCGGCCGCCGAATTACTTCTGTCTCACTGGGTAGTGCTAAGTACAGCTGATTTTATAAACATAGTTCTGAACTTACTAGAATTTTGATAAGCATTTATCAACTTATGTATATACGTGATTTTTGTCAGTTCCACTATGAGTTGAGTATAAAACTAACTTACAATTTCAGAGAGTGGGCAGCGTCTTTTACCATTTCCTATTGGGTCCAGTGGAAATTCTACATGAACTTCCTCCCGGCCCTTTCGGCTGTTTCTCGATCGCAACTATATGGCTGCCAAGTGCGTGGTTCAAAATTCAGGTAGGTATAATAGGCCTTCATAGGGTATTAGAAAAAGTAAAAAAATACTGTGGACGGTGCAAAAATGTCGGTCTTATGGAGAAGATCCGGCGAGAAACCCCATGGACAAGTTGCCGAAACTAAGTAGATAAGTAAACTATAGGTACGTGAAATACACACAACAATAAAACACACGACTGGCCGTATATTGCCAGCACTGTTATGAAATTCACAGTAGGTAGATAGAGGTCTTTAGATTGTCTCAGTAATAAGGAATAGATTGCTACCTATTACATATTATAAAATATGCCCTACTTTGTACATGTACACCTAGACTGCTCGGTATCTCCTTCTTATTTTCCAAATCCATCCAAAGGTTGTCTGGAAGAGATCGCTGTATGCGATAAGACCGCCCATTGTACATTGACTATTGTTTTTCTTCTTTTTTTTTTCCTTATTTTTGTTATATGGTGTACAATAAAGTGTATATAAATAAATAAATAAATAAATACATTGACTTTAAACTGTTACTGGCAAAATGTGTGTAGGTATGCCACGGTACGGCTCTATCTCTTTAGGGAATCCAGAAGTCATGTAGATATACTGAAACATGAACATATACTGAAGTAATACTGAAACCTTTTTTTGATAAATGAGCTGCTGCAGTACAATCTTGTGTCACAGTTGTTTAAGCAGGCCAAAGGCCTCTTGGCTTAACGGCTGCCATCTAGTGACCACAACCCTGACCGATTATTTTACGGTCCCTCCGAAGCATGGAGACGTGCAGTTGTCACTATTCGGTCACCAATCGAAGGGCCGACCGCGCCGTTGCTTAACCTCATCGACCGTTTACCGATTATTGAGTGCAACTGACTATGATATTCTGATATAAAATAATCATTAATTAGAGTTATTTTAAATCAACGATACGCACAAAACTTACGCGATACTTAGCAATTATTTCAAAGACCTCGAAACGTGATGCATATACTCAAAATACCTATTCTCATATCAAAAAACAGAGCAGCCATATCTCTGAAACTTAATCCTTGATCCCTGTTTAATACCTATTTTACTTTAGATATATAATAATATAACATGAATGTAAAATTATAATAAAACACTAAACGGATTACATCGCGTACCTATATTATAGAAAAATCTATACCTAAGTAATTAAGTATTAATCGCGAAAACCTAAGACATTAATAAATTATTTGTATGATCTGCAGGTATTCATGTCTCTAAAACGCACCCACGACACAGGAGAAATCCTAGTGTGGGACAACTTTTTTTTTTTAAGAAATCAAGAAAGAAATATATGTTTATAGTGGCCGGCACGGATCTTGAGCGCTCAGTAAAAGAGTGAGGACCGGTTTGCGCAGTTGAAGACCACCATCATAACAGCCGAAAAACGTCCACTACTGAACAAAGGCCTCCCCCAGACAATCGGCTATATGCCGTGCGACATTTTCGAAATTAAATTAGCCGTGCTACGACTGGCAGGTGGGTTGGAATGCTGCAGCTCCATAGAAGGGATGTTGCTGCCCATCCCTCTGGTTATACATCGCTTAGTCGTCTTATACGACATCCACGGGAGATGGAGTGGTGCTTCGGCATCGGCGAACTTAATCGGACACCACACGGAGTCTTATTCAAAAACATTTAGATATCTGTCTGCCAAATCTTACCGCCTTGCCCACCGAAAACAGGTTCTCAAATAGTTAAGCGGGATTATAAAGTGGCGTTTTGTTATTCGGCCGTAGGTAAGGGAAAATAAACCAGAGGGATGGGTCGGAAGCGTGCTCTTGTTGAATAGCAGTCGTTCTGCGTTCACCAACCCGCCTGCCAAGCATGGTGAGTAGGTAGGTACTGGCAAATTCCCCTCAAAATGACTACACACGGCCATCTATGGGGGAAGCCTTTTTTCATCATATCAGCCACAGGTCGTCCACTGCTGAACAAAGGCCTCCCCCTTAGATCTCCACAACGAGCGGTCACATGCCGTCTGTCCACCTCGTTGGAGGTCGTCCCACGCTGCGTTTTCCGCAGCCTTTTTTCAATTGTTCATATTTCGGCTAATATAATAATGAATAAGAGCAAACGTTTTATAAAGGATTGCGTCACAAAATTTCCTTATGATTTTAAAATTCTTCCTCGGACGAAGTCGCGGGCAAAAGCTAGTACTACATAAAGTACATTATCGCGTGAGACGTGACACAGTCCACGTTGTGATAATGTCCTATAATTAACACGGCCATATTTTGTGCCACTAGGCGTCTGCACATATGTAGTTTAATAAAGTCGCACTTCTGTGACATTGTAGACTAAAAAAATTTTTTTTTAATGCCTATCTATGATGACGAAGGAATAATCAGTCTGATCCATAAGCAGTAATTTTATCATAAATAGCACGATGGCGCAGTGGGTAAGCGATTGCGCTACGGGTCGCGGGTTCTATTCCCGCTAGGAAGAAATATTTATTCTGGGACTGGGTGTTTGTGTAAGATATAAGATTTATTTCTAGAAACTGTACTCACGTTACAGGATAAATCCTGTTTTTTATTTAACCCAGTGGAACTCCATCCCGGGAAAAGGCGGAGGGCCACGCCGGACTGCTACAAGCTAAAACCACCGGAGTGGTCATCTTCGGCACCGAAGGAAGGTTCTATGAAGTCGAAAAATCTTCATCTAAAGCTACCCATGCTACGTCTTTAGGCACATCTCAGAGGAGCTAAGGCTATCACGCCATCTAGTGGAGGCGAAGCGTCTGTAGAGAGCCCGTCCTTAAAAATCTCAGGGTGATTGTAAAGGATTCCCTGTAGCCTAGTTGTGCGCTGTGCTGAGGACACGGCGGCACGTGCCAAAGTGCGTCTCCTAGCGGTCACTCGGTATGAGCACGAAAGTCCCCCAATCTGCGCACCCACGACCCCCGAAGCCGCCCACCATATGACGACGACAAGGGGCTCAGGCATATTGGACATGGGCGCCAAGACGGTTGTTACCCCGGCACCGTGTCCTCCTCCGAGCGATAGACCCTCTCACGATAAGAGAGACAAGATAATCTCCCGCTCTAAGGTCTCCTTCTGAAGCAAAACGCTCTCACAGAAAATAACGGCACTTAAGGTTGGCGATCGCAGTTAAGTTATAAATGTACTCGAAGGACGCTGCTACCCATCCTCCGGTTAATCCCATTGTCGCCTTTTGCGACACCCACGGGATGAGATGGGGTGGTGGTAATTTTAGCCAGAACCACACGGCAACATAGTTGATTCCGATGATGGAATGGGCTTGGGGGAATGACAGCCCATTACTGTCCCACTGCTGGGTACGGGCCCTTACTCACAATACGAAAGGTTAGGCCTTAGTCCACTACGCTAGCCTAGTGCGGGTTTGCGGACAGATACCATTGAGAACATTTTGGAGCCCTCAGGTGTGCATGTGACCTCGCGATGTTTTCTTTCACCGTTAACGCAAGTGATAATCAAATTCTGATCGGCATGAATCCGAAAAGTCAAACCTGCGAGCCGGAACACTCACACCCTCCTGTGTGGAAGGCAAGCGTTCAACCACTAGGCTACCCAGTGAATTGGATGGGGGAATTTTTCAGACATTAATCTCACAAGGCCAAACACTCAGACCACACACCCGAAACAATTTTTTATTTCTTTAATGGTGCCCAGTGGAAATTCTTCATGAACTTCCTTCGCCCCGGGGAAGGGCGAAGGGGTACGGACCGGACTCCTACCGGCTAAAACCACTGGGGCGGTCTTCTTCGGCACCTAAGGGAGGCTCCAGGTCCTCGTATGATCACACTATAGCCGCCCACTGGTGCCACGCCCATAGGCACATCCTGAGAGGGTGACTGTAAAGCGGTCACCCCCTCGGGGGGATTGTAAAGCGTCCCACGGCAGCACGTGACCACATGCGTGCTACGGTCTTCTCTTGGGTCGCTCGGTGTGGGCACGCAGATTCCCCAATCTACGCACCCGCGAACCCAGAGGTCCCCCGCCTTATAGCTACGGCAGGGGTTTTAGGCGCATGGGAATTAGGCGCCAGGGCGGTTGTTACCCCGGCGCCGTCTCCTCCTTCGAGCGGGATCGGCCCTCTCCCGGTCTCGCTCTGCAGTCTCCTTCTGGAGCATGACGCTCTCACAAAAGGAGACCACTGCATTCCAGTTTTCGTGCTCTGCTAACATAGTCGACACTACTGCTGGCAGAGAGAGATCTTGCCCGATCCGATCGACCAGGATCCGCCGCTCGGCGGCACGCCTCGAGCGTGTGCTGTGCGGTGTCCTGGTGGACGCGAAACACCTGCAGACCACACACATATTTTTTCTGTGCGGGATCGAACCCGCAACACACAGCGCTAACGGCAATCACTTAGCCACTGCGCCTGCATGTTGTTACGATTATTTATTCGCAATGTATTAACACCGAATATAACACTTCTTCATACTTCAACTTATGTAAATGCTTAATAAAAGTTAACTTTATAGCTAAGTTAGGTAATAACTTAGTGAGTTAGAATGTTAATAGGTATTGCCAGCTGTCTCACATTGACTATGTTGTCTGGTATGACCATTTTCAGACTAGTCTGGTCTATACTAGGGTGGCTAAGTTAAGTGTTGTTCTGTGAATAAAGTTTAAATGTCTGGATTCGAACGTATTGATAACTGTTCACATAGTATTTCTTCATTTATTCTGTTTACATAGGTGTACGAAAATCAAAGTTACGCGTCGTTAACGGTGAAATGCCAATAAAATAGATTTTGTTTTGTTTATGCTCGAGAAGTTTTGGACTAACACAATGAATTTTTTATCAGAGGCGCCACCGTAATAAAAAAAACTAAATACAGTTCCAATATAGTCTTAATACCATAAATGTCACTAATAGTATTTTACTAACTCGAATGTCAAAATGTCAACTTATAGGTACTGTGATGAGATCGAAAATGAATCGAAAGTTGATCGAACGGTATTCGGAACTGACCGTTCCGAATATTGAAATGACACAGGTAGGTTCTAAAATTCTATGCTCTCGTTCTTAAAACGTATACGTCAAAACTGATTAAAATGATAATAGATTATACAGAAACCGTTCATAGCTTAATCTCAGTTCCGTCTGTCTACCTTCATAGAGGGACTGACAAAGAATATTTAGTCAGAATATTTTAATCTCAGTTCTGTCAACCTTCATCAGGAACGCTTCGGGGGATGGCGGATGACCGCTTCACAGTCAGCCTTTTCGAGATGTGTACCAAATTTCAACTTAATCGATTCCCGCCCCCCCGCTCTCTCTCTCTCTCTTCCTCTCCTCTCCTCTCTCCTCTCCACAGTATATTCATCTCATTCTCTTACAAACTAACCAAAAAACAAAGTTTCACTTCTGCCGGGACATACGGGACCTTATAAGATCACGCTAGAACCGCCCATGTACTCGTATATAGCTAAGCTATAGTAAAGAGTAAGTACCAACATCTCTTGCCCTACCTAACGCCATCACCTGGTCACTGCAGTCTCTACTGGTGCGATAATTAGTTGAGGTAGACTTTATCATCAAATACCATTGCAAGCTGTAATAAAATTAATAAAACAACTTATTGTACACCTGTCTCACTCACTCTTGCTGAATAATTTCAGCTTAGGAAGCAAGAGAACATTCTTCGAAACTTCTTTTATTTATATTATTTAACATTTATTTTCTGCGTGTTTGGGGCGTCATAATTTGTTCAAGCTTAGGAATGATATAAAAATGTACACTACTCTGAGGGTCATAAAAATCATAGAAAGTATGTTAACTACTTAAGTATATGCATAACTCACAAATCGTAAAAGTCATACCGCCTTGCTGGTATGTTTAGGGAAGTAACACGTATATTACCCCCCTATTGTGTATCGTTCTTGTACCGTACTTTATTATATACATGTGCCATAACACTTATAATTAATAAGACTGTAATGCATCATATATTTTAAAAGAGTATATCCATGGAGTTTCTTGCCGATTCTTCTCCATAGGACCAACGACTTGGAACCGTGCAACTATTTAAATTCTGACTATTCGTAAGTGCCAGCAAATGGTTTACATGAATAAAAAACTTTTGACTTTGACTTTGACTTTGACTTGACTTAACTATGGTACGCGTAAATATACATCGAGCATTTTCGGGAAGTGCTATGTAAGTATATAAAAATTGTGTTTCTTCGTTTGTCCCGTAAGCGATCCATCCGATTGGGTTAAAACTAAATACAGTTGTTGCAGCACTTGCATGAACATTTCTGACAGAGACAAAAAATTAGAAAATCTTCGGGACGCGGGCATTAGATAGATTGAAATAAGTATTTAATAATAAAAGGCACTCATAGCCAGTTGCGCTCACTGATCGGTAAACGATCGGCGAGGTTAAGCAACGCTCGGCGCGGTCAGTCTATGGATTGGTGACCGCATACTGGTCTCTGTTGTTAAAGCTTAGTTGGGACGCCTTCGAGCGGCTTGAACAACTCTGACAAAGTTGGCCAAATTATTCTAGCTGGATAAGGTAAAAAAGTAAACTTTCAAAAAAGTAATTCATGCTAGATTTCTATAAGTGCTTATTATTATAACACCTTTTAAATCGCAGGATTGTATTTGTATTGGACTCAACTATTTATACAAAATATTCCTGCTAAATACATAGAACATCTACGCTTACGATGTTCCTGTGAAGGCTTGAAATTTTCGCGTTCAAATATAATTAGAATGCGTCAAATGGGCAGTCTGCTAGATATGTAATGAGCAATTGTAGGTTTACACAGATTACATATTAGTATAAATTATTTTTATCCACAAAGAAAGTTACGTTAGATAAAGAAGTCTCTCTTAAGGAGGATTTTCTTAGTCACCACTTATGCTAGGAAAGCGGAATTGTGGTTTCAGCGCTAGATTACAATCTCCAGTGGAGGCAGCGAGAGCGGCGCGCGGCTCGAAGAATTTTAGACTGGGACGTCAGATGATAATCCCGTCATCTGCAGAGCCTCGTTGATCATTGTAAAGACTAGTTCAGGGCCATGAAATAAGTCGCTGGTTATGTAGAATCTTGTACACACTTAAGTCGTTAGCAGTGAAATGTATTTGGACTGATAAAGTGCAACAACAATATATGGCAGCTAAGCCGTGTGGTTTCGGCTAAGAATACCACCACCCCATCTCATCCCGTGGGTGTCGTAAAAAGCGATTAGCCAGTGGATGGGCAGCAGCATCCTTCGAATACATTTATAACTCAACTGCGATCGCCAACCCGCCTGCCAAGCATGGCTATTATGGCAAAAAAACGCCCCCAAGGAGCACACAACACAAACCCATACCAGTAATTGCGGCATTCTTTGGGGGGGGCTACTATCCAGCAGTGGATGTTTTTCGGCTGAAATTATGAAGCGCCAGAAAAACAGCCAACACGGTCGTATGTCGTGGTGGCGAGACCAGCATGAGATATTTTTGTATGCAAGGCCTGTTATACGCCGCGGGAAGGCCACGGCCAAGGCGCGCAAAGGGTCATGTGCCGCCGTGTGCGCAGCACAGCGCACAGAGAGGCTTTGAGGCGATCCTTTACAATCCCCGATAAGATGTGCCTGGAGCGGTGGCCTCTTGACTGGTGCCTCCCCAAGCACGTCTACACCCCCACCAGAGCCACCGCTTTACAGTCTTCCCCTCCAAACTGTGCCTAAAGGCGTAGCAGCAATGGGCGGCTCCACTGTGATTGTTCTCGACTACCTGGAGCTCCCGTCGGTGCCGAAGATGACCACTTCGATGGTTTTAGCCAGTAGGAGTACAGCCCACCCACCCTTTCCTGGGGCGGAGGAAGTACATGATGTATTGCCACCGGGTGAAATAGAAAGCATTGTTATCGAGGTGGTGTTATGCGCTTAAACACCCAGTACAATTACCCCTATTAGTACAATGATAAATTAATTACCTTACACGATAGACCGTTAATGCTGGCGCCTATTTGCCCTGCAAGGTAGCTATGATTGCTAATATAAACAACAGAAGATGCCCTCTGTAGTATATTGAAAACTCTTTAGACAGCCGTCTGTATGTTAACTCGCTAGAGGCCATATATTATAAGATGTCAGGAATACTGTCTGTCATATTTAAATAAATGATTTTACGAATTAGCAAGACTTGTTATTGGCGACGAGAAAAAGCTAAATAAACGTTGTGTAAATAGAAATATGAAATGGACAAACTAAGAAAATATCGTGGCACCCTGCGCGGGATGCTCACGCGACTCGACACCTATATCGATCAGAGGGCAACGATGTCTGACGAAGACATTAATGCTCGCTTCCTGGGCCTGAAGGAGACGATCCTAGCTATACGGGAAGTACAAGAGAAAATCGAAAACAAGACCGTCGACGACAAGGACGATGACGCTTATGATCAAGAACAAGAATACAGGTACGAGTTCGAAGAACTTCATACAACGATAAAAATTAAACTTTTAACTAAACAGACACAGAATGAAGGTCAACAACAGAACCAGCAACAACAACAACACATAAGACAAAGTGAATCCAGGCATAAAAATACACCGAAGATACAATTTCAACCCCTACAACAATCAGAAACTTTCAACAATTTCAAAAAAAGACTGGAAGTATACTTTCGATTGAACGATATATCAGATGCACACATGAAATCAAATATCTTACTGTCAACATTATCACCAGAGCTCCATGAAAAACTTTGCGATTTATCCTCACCGGAAGAACCAATGAATATGTCATTTGCTGATATCACTGAAATACTTAACGACTACTTAGACCCAAAACCTAGCAAATGGGCGCTACAACATAAATTCATAACAAGAATGCAAAAAGCTGATGAAACTGTAGCGCAATACGCCGCAGAGTTGAAGAAACTTACCACTAACTGTGATTTCAATTGCCAACACTGTCAGAAAGGAACATCAGAAAGCTTTTTATCCCTACAATTTATAAGGGGATTGAAAGATAGCGATGCACGTTTAAAAATCTTACAAGACCGAACAGTACATACATTCAAATCACTGACACAGATTGCGATATCTATTGAAACGGGTAAGGCAGAAAACGCATCAATGATTACTAATGAACAACCAAGTGCCAATGGTGACCTCATCAACAAAATTACCCCCTATAAGCGACCGGCAGGACGAGGACAAAGTCCAAGACAAATTACACCTAAAGATCTAAAAGGGAAATGTTTCCGCTGTGGTGCTGCGAATCACGAATCCAACAAATGTGGCGCTATAAACGTTACATGCTATAAATGCAATAAAATAGGTCACCTAGCCCGTGTTTGCCTTCAGCGCCACTCTAATGCGAGTATTAAAAAGAATAAACCGAATACGAACCTATTAGAAGACTCAATGACAAGTGACCACGATGACTGGAATAATATTAATATCATATCTGGAGAATCATCTGAAAAATATATGATAACGGTACATATTGAACACGTTAAGATAAAGATGGAATTTGACACTGGAGCTACACTAAGTTCAATGTCATTACGAGACTATAAAAAACTAAACATTGGAAGAAGAATTTTTAAGACAAACCTAAAACTCAGAACTTATACTGGAGAAATAATTAAACCAACAGGAGTAGCATACGTTCAATGCAGATGCCAAGGAAAAGAATTCCACGGAAAACTGTACATTATCAACAGCAACGTTGATCCAATTTTTGGCCGCAGCTGGATGAAAGAACTCGATACACTTAACTTAGCAGACATAAAAGCTGTACCACTTACTGAAAACATAGAATTAGACCAACTTCTGGAGCTCTACAAGACATCAGTCTTCAGAAACGACCTTGGCGAAATACCTAATTTCAGAGGACACCTAAACCTGAAAGAGAACACTAAGCCAATTTTTATAAGACCACGTAGAATACCTTATGCTTTAAAAACCAAAGTGGATGAAGAAATAGAGCGACTATGCACACAAGGTGTAATCACGAAAGTTGACCACTCTGAGTGGGGTACTCCAGTAGTACCAGTTGTCAAACCAAATGGGGATATCCGATTATGCGCTGATTATAAGGTTACCCTAAACAAAATTATACAAGATGAACAATATCCAATACCTATGATTGAAGATATTTTCTCAGAGATGAATGGAGGTAAACTATTTTGTACACTCGACATAACTCAGGCGTACCTAAACATGGTAATGGATGAAGAGAGCGCAATGCTACAAACACTCAGTACACACAGAGGAACTTACAGAGTAAACAGGCTCATGTTTGGAGTTAAGGTAGCTCCGAGCCTATGGCAGAAATTCATGGACAAACTGTTACAAGGCCTAGAAGGAGTTAAATGTTTCTTTGACGATATAATAATACAAGGAGCTAACAAAGAACAACTACTACATAGGCTCAAACTCGTACTCAATAAACTAAAAGAAAGTAACCTTCGAGTAAACAGAGACAAGTGCCATTTTTTCCAAACAAGTATAAATTACCTTGGACACACTATTGACAAAGAAGGTCTACACAAAAACAGGGACAAGATAAATGCAATAGTTAAAACAGAACACCCAACCAATACAGCAGAATTAAGAACATTTCTTGGGATAGCAAATTTTTACAACAAATTCATACCAAACCTAGCATCGATCACGAACCCACTAAACAACTTACTAAAGAAAGAATCAAGCTTCCTCTGGTCTGCAGAGTGTGAACAAGCTTTTAAACAAATAAAGAAAGAAATTGTAAGTGAAAGAGTACTGATACACTTTGACTCGAAGAAGCCGTTAGTACTTTCAACAGACGCATCACCACTGGGAATCGGAGCAGTACTATCACATAGACTTCCAGATGGATCAGAAAGACCTATAGCATTCGCTTCGAGAACGCTGTCTAGTAGCGAGAAGAATTACAGTCAAATCGACAAGGAAGCCACAGCGATACACTGGGGATTGAAAAAGTTTTTCTACTATTGTTATGGTCGGAAATTCATCCTCGTCACAGACCATAAACCACTGACAGTAATTTTCCACCCACATCAAACGCTACCGGCAATGAGTACGATGAGGCTGTTTCACTACGCTCACTTCTTATCTGGATTTGACTATAACATCGAATACAGAACTTCGGCGAACAACTCAAATGCTGATTATTTATCCAGGTTCCCAGTAGAAAACACCAAGACCAACAGAATTGACCAGAATTACAGTTTTCAATTTCAGCAAATCCATACCATTGATATTAATCCAGATGTCATAGCGACAGAAACAAGAAAAGACGTCGACTGTACATCTTTGCTACAAGCATTGGAAACTGGCCAATCACTAAAAACACTCGGTTACAAGGACAATGAATTTACTTTGCATGATGGTTGTTTATTGAGAGGATCACGAGTCTTAATTCCAAAAGCACTACGCGAACAAGTGCTAGACGAACTACACCTCGGTCACCCAGGCATTGTAAAGATGAAGCTATTGGCTCGCAGTTTCGTATACTGGAAAGGAATTGACAACGAGATTGAGACCAAAGTCAAATCATGCAGAACCTGTAGATTGCAACAAAATGAACCAGAGAAAGCGCCACTGCACCATTGGGAACAGCCAAATGGCCCATGGCAAAGACTTCATATTGATTTCGCTGGACCTGTGCACGGACACCAACTTTTAGTTATTGTAGATGCATTCTCAAAATGGACTGAGATTATACCAACCAAGTCAACTACAAGCTCTTGGTGCATACAAAAACTGAAAGAACTATTTTGCACCTTTGGGACACCTCACATCTTGGTTTCAGACAATGGTCGACAGTTCGTTTCAGAAGAGTTCGAAAAATACTTAAAAGATTGTATGATCATTCATAAGACCTCCGCTCCATACCACCCTGCAACCAATGGGCAAGCCGAGCGTTTTGTGCAGACAATTAAGAGAATCTTACGAAGCATACAGGGGGAAGGAGGTAACTTAGTAGAGAAGTTGGTGACAGTGAAAACTCGTCTCCGGCGGACACCAAATGCTAATGGTCAAACTCCGTACCAGCTTATGTTTGGCAGAGAAATACGCACGGCACTACATTCTATGTTTTTAAGAAAAGAAAAGGAGACCGCACCAACGCTTCAGGAGGTCAATGTCAGAGAGTTCAACCCAGGCGATCGGGTACAGGCTCGTGACTACACGAGTGCCACGCAGCGGTGGCAGTTTGGCAGCATCATAAAACGTTTGGGCAGACTGCACTACGAGGTTCGCACCGATAATGGTGATGTCTGGCGCCGACACCTCGACCAGCTTTTGGGTGCACCCTTGATCCACAGCAGCTAGGAGGGGAGAGATGTAGTATATTGAAAACTCTTTAGACAGCCGTCTGTATGTTAACTCGCTAGAGGCCATATATTATAAGATGTCAGGAATACTGTCTGTCATATTTAAATAAATGATTTTACGAATTAGCAAGACTTGTTACCCTCAAATTAATAAATCTTAGCGCCGACGATAAATTGCCATCCGATTATTAGCATTTCGAACTGTAATTGACATGTCGCCATTTTATTTGATTGTGAGTGTTTGTTACACACTGTTAATAATAGATGGCGGTTTGTTTAATTGTTGCAAATATCTTGTAGTAGATGGTACATAGTTTGTATGACTTAGTTCGCGAATCTTAAGTGCTCTACTCATTTTCTATAACTATATTTTTGTACTAAACATTTTATCGGGTTTCCGTTTATCATAACTGTGTCGCGAAAGATATAGCGAATTAAAAAACAACACTGAAATGAGCGCTTGCACTGTGTAAACATTTTATCTTCTATACAAATAAATAAAATTGAAGTGTCTGTTTGTAATGTCAAAATAACAACTTTTTACTTAATGCATATGAAAGTATATACGGAACATATAACAAGAAATGCATTTTAATTTTTTTTGTCTGTCTGTCTGTCTGTTTCTTCCGGGTAATCTCCGAAACGGCTGGACCGATTTTGACGGGACTTTCACTGGCAGATAGCTGATGTTATAAGGAATAACTTAGGCTACTTTTATTTTAGAAAAATAATTAGGGTTCCGCACAAAAAAAAAACCCTTGAAATTCAATATATATTCTATGTCAAGTGCCTATGTCAAAGTACTCTAAATGTATTTTAAATTAAACGCGGGATAACCGCGGGTCCCAGCTAGTAATAAATAAAATGTAAATTTGATAGCGAAAACCATGCACACAATAACAAAAAAAATGCAATAAATATAAATAATGTGTTAGGAAACCATGATTAAACACATTAATTAAATTTCTCAGAGGCACACGGCATTTTGAATTAAGTATAGGTACCTAGTTATCACCTGTCTCGAACAAACGCTCTCAATTGAAGTAACTAGGCACCTAAGTATTGTAATGTTCTTATTATTTACTAGTGAGTTGTAAGGCGCCCTTTGAAAAAGAAAGAAAGAATAAATCATCTTACAGCGTGACATAGTCAGTCAGTGAGTCAATGAGCCCATCACTGGCTCACTTAATACCTGTATTATATTTTAATTGTACAAAGATTACAATATACCAACCTTTTTTTTATTGGTCTCCAGTGGAAATTTTACATGAACTTGCTCCGTCCCGGGAAAGGGCAAAGGGGCATGCCGGACTCCTACCGACTTAAACCACAGAAGCGGTCATCTTCGGCACCGAAGGGGGCTCCAGGTCCTCGTAAAATCATACTAGAACCCATCATTGTTGCCACGCCTTTACGCACATCTCGGAGGGGATGCCTGTAAAGCGGTCACCACCCAATCTAGCGAGGACAGGCGACTGTACAAAGGTCGCCCCCAGGCACCGCTCCCCCCAAGCCTCGCTATACTGCGCACACGGCGGCACGTTACCACGTACGCGCCGCCGTCTTCCCGGGGGTCGCTCGGTATGAGCACGCAGAATCCCCAATCTGTGCGCCCACGACCCCCGAGGACAATATACCTACCTATGTAATTCGTAAATGATGTTATTAATACGTATTTTAAATAAATTCAATCTTTAATTAATCCAATAAACAGTTACATAATATTGACCTCGTAAGTCGCAAAATAATATGTTAAGTAGGTACCTACTCATAAACACAATTCGAGTCACCAACTGCGTTCGAATTTGAAAATTAAAACAAAACGTTCGTGCACAACCGATCAAGTTATTACTGAAATAGCGTATTTTTATTGGCTCAGTGAAATGATATGATATGCACTCTGTAATTTATTTCAACTACACACTTCAAACTGGATCTAACCAGTAATTTATTCTGCGTGTAGGACTTAGGACATGATAGCAGTCAGCTGTGGTTTTACTTGAAATTAAACATTAACACGTGTTTTCAGTATTCAAATTAAAGTATTTTAGACTATGATTTCGGGACTGCGCGCACATATAATGAATCCAAACAATATTTTGACTAACCTCGACGTTTCGACCAAATTGCATTGAGCGTAATCAATGACGAACGAAATCGTGGTCAAACGATATCATGGTCTAATACCGAGTGAAATTCGCGATAGATTCAAAACTTATACAGCCTTTTATTTTGGATACGTTATTATTCACAATAGTAATGTCTTTATCTTTTTATCGCATGTATATTTGTTTTTTAACATTTCGAATGCTGCGTTCTTAGTTTTCATCGAACGCAAGTCCTCACGAAGGAGAATGGAGAAAATGGTTGGCATGCATCACCGGTTTGGAATCCTGATTTAAAATAATAAAGTCCCAAACTTCATATCACACTGAAAAACATCAGGGCTAAGTAGGTACTGCGTGCATCGAAACAATTTATGATTAGAATTTAAGTAGTAGATAAAATTTAGGTACTTTCTGGAAATGTAAAACCGTATCAAGTTACCGACATATTAGTGTAATTATTTTTATATTTGTGCAATATGTTATGAATGTTTAAATATTGATTAATCTGAACACCGAACCACGTTGCCGATATTTGGCAAAACTGTGGGGGACTACTATAAAGAAGTCAGTTTCTGGTGCCACTTTAGTCATCCTGCCACCACGAGCGCTCCAAAATATTTTGGAACGTTACATAAGCAGAAATCAGATGCGACGTAATCTGGTAAAAAAGGATTTTTATTATTATTACCCATGACATTTTTTTCTTATTTAAATGATTTAATTTTATCTTTTAAATTAAGATGTAATCAAAGGTCATCTTATACAGATAGATGTTCGTGTGTGTATACTATTCTGTGCAGATCATTTATACAATGTAAACTGTGATATTGGATGTCGGTACAAGTTGTTATCAGCCGTTTAGTTGCACGTACAACGGTTAACGCAGTTGCCCTGTATTTTCAGTCTGGTTTAGTCTCTTATTCGTGTTTTTACGACACCCACGGGAGGAGATGGAGTGGTGCTATATTCTTAATCCGGACACCACAAGGACTAGACTCAGAATATTATTCTAAGGTTTAAATCATTGTCATGGAAAAAGTATTGGTTTCGCTACTTTTTTGACCACGGTGATGTAGCCATTACTGCCTGGCATAGATAAGGAAGCTGGAAGTTACATCTTAAACTCATCGCTCATAGCTATTCATTTTAGGCACTGCTAGCGAACTGATTATGGCCGTATGTGATGACAGCTAGAATAAGACTGACCGACTGGTGACCAAGCGCAAAAAGAAGCAATGTTGATCATCCGGCGGCGAGAACAGCGAACAACATTGTTGCCATCGTAGGACCAATCTAGATGGATTAGCACGTAGTAAGGAAACTGGAGGTTTAATTTTGAACTCAACACTCATAGGTGTTCTAGGCACTGCTAACGAACTGCTGATAAACGTACCTGATGACTGGTGGAGTAAGACTGTGACCGACTGGCGACCAAGCGCTGGAAGAAGCGATGTCACAACAACATTATTGCCATGGGAAATATTCGAGCACTTGCTTATGGGAGCACACGGTGGCTAAGCAAAGGGCTAGCCTTTGGGTAAGACGCGGTTATGCAAAAAAAATAAGTATACCTACAATGATTACATAAATGCCGTGTGGTGCCGGCTAAGACACCACCAATCCATCTCATATCGTGGGTGTCGTAAAAGGAGACTATGGGATCAACCGGAGGATAGGCAACAGCGTCCCTCGAGTACATTAACAACTCAACTGCGATCGCCAACTCGCTTGCCAAACCCCCCAGTAAGCAACACACCAAACCGGTCGTTGTAGCTATCTTTGGGGGAGGCTTGTGTCCAGCAGTGGACTTTATTTGGCTGAAACGAAGACATAACAAAGGTTTATTATAGATTATTTCATTATCAACCTCCCGCTCGTTGTTTTCGTCCAAACAGACAGACAAATCTATCCTCTTTAGTATAAAGTATAAGTAATTCATAGTACCTAAGGATAAGACAAAGTTGTTAGTGTAATGATAGGCTTAGTAATATTTTTCGAATCTTGCGCAGTGATTAAGTGATTATGTACGGACCGTGTTCGGAATGTTTTGATCAATTTATGGATAAATTGCTAGTTTTACAATAATTTATTACTAACCTATATAACTGTTTTGTGCGCAAGATAGGTATTCCGTTTAATTTTGTTTCAGCCTACATTTGTTAACAAGGTTACAGATTAACAGTAAGAAGCAATTAAAGAGTCAAATGGTATCGCAAAATAAAGAAACAAGATAATATTAAAGTCGGCCATATTGTATAACTAATATAGCCACTTTTCTGTATATAGTTCATCTTCATCATCATCATTTCAGCCGAAAATGGTCCACTGTAGTGGCATAGGCCTCCCCAAAGATCTCCACAACGATTGGTATTACTCGTCGTATCCTCTCATAAAATTGAATTGTTGTACCCGGATCAAAAAACCACAAATAGGTAGGTAACATATTTGCCTGGATCTTTTAGAAATACATCCTCAAATAAAAACAGTAGGTACAGAAGAAAAAAATGGATTTATCATCTAATCAAATATTTGTATGTTACATGTCATTTAATAACTTGACAGTAGAGTTGTAACGACACGGCATACCTACATGTCACGCTACCAGTTTGTGTCGTTAGTAATTATATGCGCATGAGCACATTTAACCAAAGTAGGACAGCTACTGTTTCCAAAGTCCACTGCTGGAAATAGGCCTCCCCTAAAGAGCGCCATAACTGTCCGGGTGTGTTGTATGGTCATTGGGGGGTTTTGCCATGATCGCTACGCTTGACATGGCGGGTTGGCGATCGCAGTTGAGTTGTTATTGTGGTCGAAAACAGCTACTGCACTTTTTCCTGCTAATTCCATAGTCGCCTTTTACTACACCCACGGGATGAGATTGGTTGGTGCTATTCGTAGCCGGCACCACACGATTGCAATGCTTGTTGTAAGATTTACTTACATTTTTTTTCATGGCATCTGTGAAGGTAGACAATATGTTTTTTGTGTGAATGCCGTTTCGTTCTCGGCGAAGAGGAGAACTCTCCTCAATGCATATACCAAAGTGGTACTAAGAAATGACTAAGAGAATGGTATGCAACGTTGTACAGTTTTTTTAAACATTGCTCCTGTGTCGTAGTTGCGTTTACAGACACAAATTCCACACACAATAACACCGAGACTAATCATGGTTAACATAGCGTCTAGCGCGATTAAATTGCGCGCTATATTTACGCAACGTTTAGCAAACGCTATGCCGGCTCCAACTTGACGCTATAACGCGAGAATTCGCGCGCTATCGGTCCTTACCTAACGCGTTAATTAAATATTTATTTTAGACACGCTAACAATGCACGTACATTAAAATTTCGTAAAATTAAAATATATAACATACATGACATTTGATGACGTCAAAAATAGGCATTTCTTTTTTTAACGTTGCCCCACACTAGGATTTCTCCTGTGTCGTGAGTGCGTTTACAAACATATATTCCACACACAATACACCCAGACCCGGAACAACTACCTGCAGATCATACAAATATTTGTTCCGTGCGGGAATCGAACCCACGACCCAGAGCGCAGCAGCCGACTGTATCAGCCACTGCACGAACCGTGCCGTCACATACACGACATCAAACCATTTCGTACCATGAAAACTGCTATAAGAAATTCTTAGTAAAAGAAATATAACCCTATCCTGTGTTAATTGAATACATACAAATCTAGTATCCCCAGCATGGAAAGTATGAGGAAAAGTTTATTAACTTTTCTTTACTGCTTCATTTTATTTTGATAGATATTATTTACGTATCGAATATACTATAAAGTATTAATTATTAAGAATTGAACCAAAACAGCGCGCTGTGTTAAGACAGCTGTCTGTCCAACGACATTTATCGTGATTCGAGAATATTCACCGCGCTTTTATCGCGTCATTCGCGTACGCCCAGTTCGTTATAATTGTAGCGTGTAAAATAGCGCGCTATTTTATTAGAGCAAATAGTCTGTAGCCCGCTATTGCCATATAGCGTTTTTGAACACCACTAACCGATACCCGGAACGACTATATGCAGATCATACAAATATTTATTTCATGCGGGAATCGAGCCCGCGACCCGTGGCGCAGCAGCTGACTGTATCAGCCGCTGCACTGACCGTGCCGTCTCGTCTATGTTTGCCTGATACAAGATATTGCTTTCACGAATCCGTTTGATAGGCGTGAAGATTTAGCCATTATTGCATAGCAGCGGCCATTGAAAGGCCCATTATAATATTTTGTACACTTCGTAGTAACGAGATAACCGAGTCGTAGGCCTGGTCACTTGTTAATGTCGGTTTAATCATAATACGACTAACAGTAGAAATCACAAAATGGTCCAGGGGCCTAAGAGGGTCGCTTTTTTTGCCGCTTTGATTTATAATATGATCTCAATTTCACATTAGAAATCACAAATTGTCACTTAATCATAACTGACCATTTAGTGATTCACCTAAACGGCCTTTTAGGCCCCTGGTGGTAAGCGTGAGCCTACCAATAAAAATTATTGTACTGTCCGGTATGGCACATTGCGCTCTTCACGTCGAGACATTAAATAAGTTTAAAGTAGTCTTTTAAGCCCAATAATTTTACTAGAATACTAGAGCTAGCCGAGTGGTGTCCAGGTCAAGAATACAACACCACTTCTTCTCCCGTGGATGTCATAAAAGGCAACTAAGGGAATCTCAATCGGAGGGACGGGCAGCAGCGTCCCTTCTGTGGAACAGTAGCAATATTGCGCTCACCAACCCACCTGCCAAGCGTGGTACAGGTATACATACAAAATCAACCCATTACTGTCCCACTACTGGCCTGGCCGCTGAACGCTTGCCTTCCACACAGGAGGGTGTGAGTGTTCCGGCTCGCAGGTTTGACTTTTCGGATTCATGCCGATCAGAATTTGATTATCACTTGCGTTAACGGTGAAAGAAAACATCGCGAGGTCCCATGCACACCTGAGGGACTTCATGAAGAATTTCCACTGGGCACCAATAAAAAAAAAATAAAAAAAAAGGTAGGTAGGTATCTAGTAGATTGCTCCAGAAGGAGGTCGTCGTGATCGGGAGAGGGCCGATCCCGCTCGGAGGAGGACATGGAGCCGGGGTAACAACCATCGCGGCGCCCGTGTCCAACACGGCTGAGCCTGGGCCTTGGGGGTCGCGAGCGCGCTTATTTGGGAAATCTGCGTGCTCATACCGAGCGACCCCCGGGATTACAGCGGTGTGCATGTGGCACATACCGCTGTGTGCGCAGCACAGCGGATAGTGAGGCTTCGGGGGATTTTTTTACAATCCCCCCGAGAGATGTCTGGGGGGAGGACTCTTTACAGTCGCCTTCCTTCAGCTAGAGGGGATGGCCGCTTTACAGCCATCCCCTCCGAGATGTGCCTAAAGGCGTGGCACCAATGGGTGGCTCTAGATGGAGATTATTCGAGTTCCTGGAGCCTCCCTTCGGAGCCGAAGATGACCACTCCGGTGGTTTTAGCCGGTAGGAGTTCGGCATGCCCCTTCGCCCTTTCCCGGGGCGAAGGAAGTACACGAAGTATTTCCACCGGATCAATAAAAAAAGGTATCTAGTAAATAAGATATTATTTATTACAGATACTTAACAGACAACTTTATTAATGTTATTAATGTACTAGACATGTTCTTATTAATATTAAAACGCTCTGTACTTACATGGTATACACATTCACTTAAAATAATTAAAATACATCATGTTTTCTAGATTACTAAAACTTGTTTATGGACTATGGTGTAATAAGAACAAGACAGCTGGTCTTTGGTTGTCTTTAGACTGATTCACACTATCCCCAGTATCAAAAACTCTATCACGATCAGATAGTCTTCCTCGTCCTCAGAGCAACAGAATGCTTTATTGTTCTTATTGTTTAATGTAGTTTTTTAATTATATTCGATTTTATTTTATAAACATCATGTTGAAGTAGTCATGATCATTAAAACTGAGGTTTGATAGAAGTACGTTTACGGCCTGATATGATGTGACAATAAATGATAGGCTCCGTATATTCTGCATAGACTATATACCCTCCTTATAGATTTCCACAACGACCGGCTACATGCCGCCTGCATCCAACGAGTCCCAGCGACCTTCACATAGTCGTCCGTCACGAGTCACGCTGCAGACTCCGATGCGCGGTCTCGACTCGAGAACCGTTTTGCCCTAACGACCATAAGTTCTACGAGAAATGTGAGTAAAGGATTTTGCCGAATCCAAAAATCTCATTCCCGACGAACAGTTTGGTTTTAGAACCAAACACTCGTGTGTACAACAAGTCCACCGACTAGTTGAACACATCACGTTCGGATTCTCACGCGGCATGATGACGGGAGTCCTCTTTTTCGATGTTTCGAAAGCATTTGACAAAGTCTGGCACAACGGCTTATTATATAAGTTGTATCAACTCGGAGTGCCCGACCGTCTCGTTCTCATCATACGAGACTTCTTGTCAAATCGCAGTTTCCCACTAAGGATTAGGAGTAAGATGAAGTTGCAATATCTTCATCTTACTCCTAATCCTTTCAGCTATGTAGTCTTACCTACAATAAGACCACACCACCCCGATCGTTTCGTTTTTTACGCCCCTGCGGCTTTGAAATAGTTGACAGCCATAAATCGCACATGCACAAACACCGCAACCGGGAAAAACTACCTGTAGGCCGAACAAATGTTTTGCCGTATGGGAACCGAACCTACTACTACCACTACGCTATCCATGCCATCTTATTTATCATAGAAGAATGGTGTATATTTTACATGTCACTCCGATCCCCAAACCGCATATAAGCACTAAGTTTAGATAATGTAGATCGCTTTGTTCAGCAACAAAACGGCATTCAAGGCTTTGGTTGGAAGATGGCGGCAAAAGACACTTAATCAATTAAATTATTTACAAAATGAAGTGGATTTCGGTCATAAAAGGTAATAATTAAAACAGAAAAAGCTTAAAAACTTTGCAGTGATTTGTCTTGTATTCTCAAAGAAAGTACAACTTTCTGGAGGTGAACGGGATTCACTTTAAATACCTTCCGTTTAACGTTGAATACCTTGAAAAATCATCTACCTTTAGGGGTGTTAGGGTAGAATTTTCTGAAAGTTGTGCTTAAAAAAGAATGGGTGAGTGAGAAAAAAATCGCCCGGGTCTTTGCGGGAAATCGGTTTGGTTTTTTTTTTGCCTTTGAAATGTTTCGTGGGAGGCGCTTATGACAAAATTGTCCGTGACTCTACTCAGGATTCGGAGCCTTTAAAAGTATTGCCTTTGATGTTACCAGTGTTACCCTTTCTTATTCTACTTGTTTTCCTTTTCGTGAGCTTGAGTTGCGTTCAAGTGAACTTATTTTCGTACATTGATGTTTTGAACTCTACTCTATAAATTTTTGAAACCTTTATTATTCCAGCTGCAAGGAAATGCGCTTATAACATATTCGGACTGCACTTCTTTCTATGTTCGCTGTGGTGTTTAAGATGTCATTCGTCTATGCAAATCTGATATGATTGTATAATTTTAAAATGAATAGGTATTAAATAACATCTTAATCATTCGCGTTTGTGATTTAATACACTCACGGCAGGAAATAAAAACTGATCATTTTTCAAGTTCATTGATAAAATACAGCTTACATAATAATCATACTGATGAATAGGTACCTACTAATTATGTGTAAGTAGGTATAAAAACTGATAAAATTATGAATGAACCGAGTTAACCATTCCAAAATGAATAAAATATTGTCTCCGGACAAAGAAACATGAATGACCTATTATCATATATTCTAAATAATTTACGACCAATTTAAATAAAATCAAGTTTACTTATTGCCTATCATCATTTCGGCCGAATGAAGTCCACTGCTGGACACAGGCCTCCCCCAAAGATCACCACAACCACCGCTAATCCCTTAGTCGACTTTTACGACACCCATAGGAGGAGATGGAGTGGTGGCATTCTGAGCCGGCACCACACGGCAACTTGCCTATGCATTTAGGAATTTATTTATTTATTGTAGGAATTACCCATTTACATTAACCTATTTATTTTCTAGAGCATCATCATGTTTGTCGTTAAATACCTAAGTAAGCCATGTTTACCTACATTAGGTTAATTAATACCTACTGATTAAATTTACGCCTATTTGAAAATACAAAAGATGATTTTATTATCAAAAGTTTATACCTACGATATTGTTACATTTTAAATTGCATACTAAATACTTTATTAATCGACACATATACATAAAAAAGACTGTCTCTGTGCATGAGGCTTGAAAGCAAATTTATATACAAATAAGTTAGTTAGTTATCCGTGTGGTGTCCGGATTAAGAATCCATCCACTCCATCTCCTCCCGTGGATGTGGTAAAAGGCGACTAAGGGAATATAAACCAGAGGGCCATGCAGCAGCGTCCCTTCTGAGAAACTGTAGCCATACTGCGATCCCGAACCCGTGTGCCAAGCGTGGTGAGTATTGGCAAATACCCCCAAAATTATGACGCAGTTGTGAAAATCTATGGGGGAGGCCTTTGTTCAGCAGTGGACGTATAAATGGCCGATATGATGATGAAGTTAGTTAAATATTTACATACACAGATTGTTGAGATTAATCCATAATTTAACATCATAAAAAAAATTAGTTAATATTAAAAACAATTCACGGCAAGCTTGATTGGTCATAGATAGGTATAGACAGAATAAATATGCAAGAGCTATAGAAAAAAATGTGTTTAAATCTATAGCGTACACCGATGTAATAATTAATCAATTATAATAAGTAGGTACATATTTACCTAATTATTAAACTACTGTTTGGCGTTGGCTTCGTCCAGTTGTCGACGTGCGACAGGCTCATTACAGTAGAGATAGTGAAAGCTCTAAATATTATGCAAACTGTCATTGTTTTGATTCCAACACAAAAAGGTGAAAGTCTTTAATAGTGTTCGGGAATATTGTTTTACAACCCAAAAAAAAGAAGGAAACCAAAAAAAACACAGCTTAGTATATGTACAGAAATTTTCGCGTGACACGTTTTTGTTCATGTCAAATAAATTTGTTAGTAGTGATGTGCGTGCGTCACATTGTTTTATTACATGTTAGGTACGAAATGGAGAGGTACCTATACTAGGGTAGTCCATAAAGTTATTCACGCGCCACATGTAAATAGTTGCGCAATCATTTTTATAAACACGACACTACATGCGCGGGCTTGATTTTTAGTTTCCTATTTCATTTTTTAGCAAAGGTTATCCTATCATACCCTATCATAAAAGAATATTCGTAGATGAACTTTATCATACCCTACCATAAAAGAATATTCGTAGATGAATTTAAGAAAATGAGAAATATTTTAATTTCTGTTTGCAAAACAACACTATGACCAATGCGAAGGAGCTAGCGTCGGTTTATATTTTTATGCGCTCTAGGTTTCTTTGATTTGGGCTCCACAAAGCACAAAATCAATAAAAAGCACCGAAATACCAAGCACTGTATTCGGATTTCTATTACAAAACTAAGGAACACTGGAAGTTCCCTAAACAAATACGAGTCAAAATTAGTTACTGGAATTGACAAAACTTAATCATCTCAATATCAATACTATGAAAGATAAGAAACAGAATTATGGATACTTATTATTGATAGAGTTCGTTTATTTGCATATTCATATTCAGGATTACCTACCTGCCATATGCAATTTATGCAAACATAAATCAAATAAGACATTTTAAAATATATGTAAATGTAGGTACATAAATGGTTCACTCTTATCATAGTTTATAAAGGTTGTAAGAATTTATAGATCAAAACAATTGTATTAAGCCAGGCAAAAAGAATAGCCAGCCATCTTCTATGATTTCTAAATTTAAATTATTTCTTTCTTTAAATAATGGTTTTATTTTATTCGCATAACTCAGTGGCAATAGTAAGTATTCGCTTTGTTTCAAACTTCATCGGAATTAAATCTTACATGAGATAGAAGGACCTATGTGAACTTTAAAACAATGATTTCCGCGTATTTCATAGTCAAACACAAGGAATATTTTAGAAAATAAAATAAAACTATTGCATAATTCGAGCCTCGGACGACGGAGCGTAATTAATGCTACAACATGTTCCGACGGATGCTAGTTTTTGGCGAAAAAATACGCCTATGCTTAGGTCCGGACCTTACGTGATGGCGAAATGTAATTAACCAAACTCAACGCAACTACCATATTTTAATATACGAGTATTTTTCGTGCTACTGTAGAGTAAAAACTACTTCTTGTTATATAAAATACAACATTTAAACTAAGCGCATCCTACCTAGCAAAAATAGGGAAATTTTCCAAGACATATTACGTACTTAGGTACGTAGGTATGAAATTTATAGTTGCATCTGATGGCATTTACGCAATGTGGACTACCAATCTAAAATTTGTAAAATAACTTAAAGTATACTTCTTACTATACATACGTATTACTTTGTCATTATTTTGACATTTATCTGAGATCACTTTAGAAGCCCACTTCGTTATTTATAGCTCACCTATTCATGAAACATAACAGTTTTCAGTGCATATGAGTGTTTAAAAAGGCCTAACTTGTAATTGTTTTTGTAAACAACTCCATGTGACTGCCGTATTGCATAGAGTCGGTGAGTTAAAACGTTATAATTTATGGGGCCTGCTCATCTGCTTACTTACCGGTCAGTGCAGGTGCTATCGGTACGTTAGGCGGTTCATATCACACACAACACTGGCACGTCCGCGGTTCTTATATGACACGATCACAGGCATCGGTAGCGAGCGACGCTACGTGGCGCGGGGCCGTACTGACCTGCCACTCTTGGTGATCACCATCTCGGTGCCCAGCTTGTGGAACTTCTCCCACAGGTCCTTGCCTTCGAGCGTGACCTTGGGGTCGTCGACGACACCGTCGTCGTCTGGCGGCAATGGCGCGTAAGGTGGCGGCGGCGGCTTCAGCAGCGGACAGGGCGCGGACAGCGCGGCAGCAGCGGCGAGAGCAGCTGGCAGGTACGGTGGCGGCGGCAACGCGCCCGCCGTCAGCAGCGCCGACACCGAGAAGTCGCTCGGCCGCGGCGCCAGCAACGGGTGGAACGCGACGGCGTCGCGCCGCTCCGCGCCCTCGAAGCGCATGCCCGCGCCGCCCGGGGCCCACGGCGCGCGCTCCACGACCGGCGTGCCCGTCGGCTCCAGCGGTCGCTCTCGCGGCCGCTCATGCAACGTCCATAACGCGCCGGCCGGCGGCTCGTGTGACAATGCTCGTCCCGTGGTGACACCCGCTCGCGCGGCAGGCGTCAAACGACTGGCCGCCGGCGGCGCCGCGCGCGACACCCCTCCCGCGCGCACCGCCCAATCGCGCGTGTTTCCCCGCGCGCCCCCGCGCCGGGCGGGGCTCCGCGGCGCCGCGTTGTTTTTTGGTCGCGGGCGAGGTGTCCGCCGTCGCCACACCTCGCGCGCGCTCCGCTCCGCTAATCTGGTTAATGCGGCGCGCGGGGGACGCCGTACACCGCCAGACATCGCGCCCGCGCCCGCGCCCGCCGCCTCCTTCTAATTGGACACGTTTCCGTTGGTTCATCAATTGAGCTCGTTACGGCGTATCTTTTGTGCGGCGCGTTAGAGATACGACCGACTCGCGGCCGCTCCGCGACTAGGCGACCGCGGCATGGTCGCGAGGCAAGTTACACTCGATGCTAAAGTTTTGTTAGTCGCAGTCTGTTGCTGCTGTCTAGCACACTGAACAACTAATTTAAGTTTGTTTAAACCCGCCGAAACCCGGTCATACTTCTTTCTTTAGAGTTTCATTTTTATGCGCTAAGATTAAAATAACGCTTTGAACTTTTCTTTAGTAAAGTAGGTACCTACCTACCTGTTTATACATGATTTCCTCCTCTATGATCTGTACAATAAAGCTGTTCTAAACATTATCAATTTCACGACTCAAGATCGCTCTACGCAGATGATTCGAAAAGTACCTAAATTAAATTATGTTTTCCAGCTTACCATTAGCATAACAAGTCTCGTGTTCAGATTCCTTTTCATTTTAACACCAATTCGTTTGTTAGTTAACGGATTGTGAAGCGCTTATTTATTAATATTATAATAATATAAAGTAGGCATATGGTTGATGCATTTCTCTCTGTATTGTAGACAATAACATGGCTCTGGGTATGATTCGTGTGGTATTAACAATGCTAAATTGGATGCTACTTTTCCAACTTTTACTTCAAGGCTGGATGAGTTTTGTTTTTGGTATTAGGTAGGTGCCTTGTCATTAGTTTTGTAATTTTTTCGACCGTTGTAGTTGATTTTGCTTTATGAATTTATCTCTAGGTACCTAAAGATATAACGGAAATTATTGAAGCTATATGGAATTATGTACCTACATACCTTTGAAAGATACGTTTAGTTGTCCCTGCAATGCGGCCGCCGAGAGAATGCGTTCCTGGCACTTTCAGTAGGACAGGTTTCTTTTACAATAAAGAGTAAATTTAGCACTAAACTATTTTAGTTTATTGTAGATTGACGTTATTTGATACCTATATTAAAATGTATATCCAACTGATAGGTATCACGAACACATTCTGTCATCGGGCGAATTTTATACGAAGTAAGATGTAAGTAGAGTTTTGACTCTAGATTAAGTTTGGTATAGTTTTTTGTGTACCTATGTGGGGCTAGCAAGTTTCTTTTCAACCCATATATGCCTATATGGGTTGAAAAGAAACTTGCTGCTTTGCTTGCTTAGTAATTTTTAGATAAGTACCTACTTATAATAAACATAACAATAATGTAGTTTCTTGTCGTTTGAAATTTGCTAAGCTTTTACAAAATGAGAAACTAAAGACTGGTGAAGTCGGAGAAACCCAATAGGAACACGGATAATAAATATTGTGCAAAAACAAAGTCGGTAACTACCTAGGTTAATTTATATCAAAAACATGGGGTCACCGCAGGACATCGTAGAAGGTAGGACGAATGATCTAGATGGCTCTGATTAAGGCAAATTAAAAAGTTGATAACATTAACATCTAATTAAAAAATTGAAATCAAATAGCGCGGGTTTGCGAAACGTCGAAAAAGGGACCGCCTTAACAAAATAACGTTTTCTCTTCATATCAATAAATCAATTTCATCTGTCATAGTCCAACCTACTTAATCTATACATAAACAATCGGTAAGCTTAAGCTCGCTCCGTGCAGTGTCCGGATTAAGAATAGGTTAACACCACTCCATCTTATCCAGTTAGTCCACTAAGGGACTCTAAAGAGATGGACAGCAGCTTCCCTTTAGTGGAATAGTAGCCATACTGCAGTCACGAACCCGCCTGCCTGGCGTGATAGGTACATGAAATGAATAGGTACCTACCGGCTAGTTCCTCCCAAGATGATGGCACAATTGTGAAAATTTATGGGGAGGCCTTTTTGCAGCAGTGGACGTCCTTTTGCTGAAATTATGAAGCAATGTTGGGCGCTGTCAGTCTTTAGATGGGTATCCGTGCTTTGGAGGGCACGTAAAATCGTTGGTCTTGGTTGTTGTCATTAGACGGGAGTCGTTAAGACAAGTTGAAGGCCTTTGGGCGGCCTTAACAACTCTGGCACAAGGTTGGTCGCGAAAAAGAAAGAAATGTTTTATTTTATATATTTATCGTGCATGCATTTACGTTCCACTATACGAAGATGTTGCTTAATTGTGTGTTACATATTAAAGAAGAAGTAGATATGTTACATGCGTGACAAAGGTGAGAACCAAAACTCCCCCAATTGTAGCACCTCGCAATCTGTTCGCCTAGATTGCTATCTCTTTTACTCTTGTTGTTTTCGTATCTTCTTTCCCATGGTTGTGCAAGCGAGAGTGTATTTTGCGCGCCATTTAATATGGACGTAACAAATCTATGGTATAATATCATTGGTATTACAGATATAATTTTTTCAGGTTCTATTATGAATAAGTACATATGAGTATGAAGGGTAGAACAATAAAATATTGTTTTATTTCATATTGTATTTCATATATTTGTGTATCTATACAAATAAATAAATTTGAAGTGTCTGTTTGTAATGTCAAAATAACAGCTTTTTACTAAATGCATATTCAAGTATATACGGTACATATAACAAAAAAACAATTTTTAGATTTTTTTGTCTGTCTGTCTGTCTGTCTGTCTGTTTGTTCCGGGTGATCTCCGAAACGGCTGGGCCGATTTTGACGGGACTTTCACTGGCAGATAGCTGATGTTATAAGGAATAACTTAGGCTACTTTTATTTTGGAAAAGTAATTAGGGGTCCGCGCAAAAAAAATAAAACCCTTAAAATCCAATATATGTATATATTCTATGTCAAGTGTCTCCAAGTACTCCAAATTTGTTTTAAATTAAACGCGGGTGAAACCGCGGGTCCCAGCTAGTTAATAATATAACAATTGTATATGCTAGGACTGTTGCACGTATAAATGCTGTAGGTACGTAAGTATATCGAATGAATGGATTAAACGCGATATATTTCCATTAACTATTTCAATTCAATGGATGCCATTAGCGTAAACTTCAGAAAATATTAGGAACTAGCAGGGACACGCGGTTTCACCCGCGTTTAATTTAAAAGAAATTTAGAGTACTTCGACATAGACACTTGATTGTATTGGATTTCAAGGGTTTTATATTTTGCGCGGAACCCTAAATATTTTTCTAAATGAAAAGTAGCCTAAGTTAGTCCTTATAACATCAGCTATCTGATAGTGAAAGTCCCGTCAAAATCGGTCCAGCCGTTTACATTACACGACATTACAAACAGACACTACAATTTTATTTAATTGTATAGTTGAAGATATCACCTACATTGCAGTGGCCGGCATGGATCTTGAGCACTTACGGCCGAAATTAATAATCGATCTATAACATCTTCGGATTTCGGATATGTGTTTTTTGTGTTAAATGTGATCATAACACAACAAAGGATGAATTTCAAATTCTTAAATCTGAAGATTTCGGATTAGATTGATTATTAATTTCGGCCTTTACTGAATGAGTGGTAATCGGTCTACAGATTTACTTATATACAGTCAATTATATTCAAAAAATCACTTCTGCGCAGGTGAAGGGGGTTGTAGATCAGCGCTCAATATCGGTGCCGGTGGGTACTGGGGCTAAGTCTCACCCAAGTTGCGCACAATACCCGGTTCTACCCGCCTTCCTCGTCCAGTCTACGGCAGCCGTGTCCTTCAAGTCGTCGGTCCATCTGGCTACGATGACCGATCCGATGTCTCATCCGTTATCAGTGTTTGTCAGACATCACCCGCTCGCTGCCATTTCGGCTTGTTGTTTCTGCAAGCTAAGCTTTTAAACTCATAACTTAACTCATAAGCGTACCTACTTGTAAGTAATAAATAAAAAGATAATTCTTTTTGTAATAATTCATACTCACATTAGTTAGGTTTCACATCAAAATGTTAATATTTTGACGTTTTTTATACTTAATAATTTAAGAAATCTTGTTGGATACTTAAATAATTAAATTTGTCGTAAAACAGCCGAATACAAGTTTAAACATGTCACCTATACAGTGGGTACCTATCTACACTCGTAAATTTTATAAAGTGGACAATGTCAATGCTCCATGAATAAATTATCTAATGTTATACAAATTTACATAATTACCTACTTACGATACCTACACTACATACACACCTACACTACACCGAGTTTTGCAACGTGGGCTGATTTGATTGATCGATTGATAGTTTTTCATCTTCAAAACTATCGTTAGCAAGGTGTAGATATGGGAATAAATTATCTCATTTCGGCCTAATGAAGTCCACTGTTGGACACAGGCCTCCCCCAAAGATCATCACAACCACCGATATGGATGTGTTTTGAGCTCATTGGGGGGTTTTGCCATAATCGCCACGCTTGGCAGGCGGGTTGGCGATCGCAGTTGAGTTGTTAATGTACTCGAAGGACGCTGCTGCCCATCCTCCGACTAATCCCTTAGTCGACTTTTACGACACCCATGGGGGGAGATGGGGTGGTGGCATTCTGAGCACACATTATCTAATTATAATAAAACAATTTTAAACGGATTAAATCGCGTGTATTATTGATTTTTGTTTTTCCTGACGTTTCGTTTTTAAATCTGTAACGACGCTTGTCACCTTAGTTATCCTGCGACCACAAACCCTGCAAATTGTTCGAAGCGATTGGTTTTCTACGCTATGTGTCAACGGGTTCGTTCCTCGCGCCGAAAAAATATTCGTGTGATATACAGATAAGTAGTTGTTTCGGATCTAGCTTTTTGTGCATGCGGGATTAATGTCTGTGAAATGTACCTAGCTGCGATAGGTACAGGACATTGGCTAGAGTTTCGAATCGGTTTATAAAAACTATTTTTTCCATCTAACATATAAATTGTGTATTGTGTGTTTTAAGTTCGAACTCATGGCCTTTCGATCGGCAGTCCAACGCTTTAGCTATTCGACTATTGCCGCTTGTAGTCTCGTAGTATAGGGGGAACGCTTGTAACCATTTGTCGGGCACGAATATAGGAAAATATTAGCATACTAATTAAAATGGGTAGGTTATTCCAAAAGGAATTTGGTACATTTACCAATATTAAATGTATAATAGGCACCTACTTACGCTACTTAAGAAGGAAGGGTCAGATAATAATAATAATTTCTCCCTTCCAAGTGTTAAAATTTACGTTCAAAGCAAAAGAAAATATTTGAATGTAGAAGACGTTGGATTTTATTTTACAGTTACTTTTTTCGCGTTTTCGTAGTATTAAGTATTATTGAACTTGGAACGCTATTCCCATTTAGAAGTTTTATATATTTTGTCCTGCCTTATTAGGTAATTCTGAAAAAGCGTGCTTGGAATAGGTACCTATATCTATTTTATCACACACAAAGAACAAGTGCGGTAAGAATAGTCCTGGGCTTTATGTAACCAAGCAGCTGGTATCTATTTAATTTTGAATTACGAATGTCAAACATTTTATTTACACAGTTTTTTTTGATATGGCAATTGTTATGACATTTTTCCAGTGTTAAGTTAAGAAACAGATACGAGTATATTGTCCTTAGAACGCACTTAATTAAATTTAATGTTCCATGTGATTCCAAGTCAATAACAGACGACCCCTCTACACCAAGTGTACTACGACTAAGTGTAGACATCAAGAGGATGTGCAGCACCATCCTCTTGTGTTCTAAATAAAAATATAGGTAGACTGTACTGCGTATCACCCATCCGTACTATACCGGACATTGTAGTGAACACGGGTAGCGTTATGTTCAGCATTGGACATTTACGTTTGACTTGATTTGTATTTAATTATTCTAAGTAATTAATCATTTCTCAGCGATATCATCCACTCCATAAAATCATTCTTCAATTAGAATCGAAATACATATTTTTTTTGTGTCAGCCTTCTGCTGATATGATAACTATATTTGATATGATAAATCGCTGCGATACCTAAAACACTGTGACAACTAGGTACCTATTAAACTTTTAAAGTATAATGATTAACGCTGACGAGTTTATAGGTACCTACACCTACCATTTATTTGCTTTTATATCAAAAGCTAAAACTGTTGTCTGTATTGATCGGGAAGTCATTTCTCCGTCGAGGTGAGCGAGCCTTCATTGTTTTATAGCTGAATCAAAAGTAACGAAGAAATTATTTTTTCATTTTATTATTGTGGCCTGGAATCTAAGTCCTTTGGCCAAACGAAGAACTTCAAGTACCAAATGTAGCCATTGAAAATTCGGGTTCGATTCCCGCATGAAACAAATATTTGTATTATCTGCAGGTAGTTGTTTCGGGTCTGGGTATATTGTGGCTGAAATTTGTGTCTGTAAACGCACCCACGGTACAGGAGATATCCTGGTGTGAGGCAACATAAAAAAAAACAATTCTAAATATCTACGACATAGATACAATTACACATACAATTAGTGGTACAAGATCAATATTCTTTGGACATTTTCAGTAGATATATAGGTAGTAAATTAAGATAGGTAGGTATCTCAACAACAAATGCTATGACTTAAAAAAAACAGTAGGTAGTTCTCCTTGGACTTTTTCTTTAGACTACCAAAATTAATAATCAATTTTGCCAAAAATAAATTTTAGATTTTGAAATTCATCCGTTTTTGTGTTAAGATCACATTTAACACAGAAAATAGAAAAAACTCTTCATCCCAGATACAAAGATTTTGGATTAAGTTGACTATTAATTTCGCCCGATGGTGAATCAGCGTTAGGTACCTACCTTTATAAAGACACAACCACAAAATGGAACGAGTTGTCAAAAACCGTGGATATTCCTGGGACTTTTTCTGTAGACTTTACGGCCGAAATTAATAATCAATCCAATCCAAAATCGAGCCGACAACTGTTGTTTAACTGTGCAAACAAAGTTTCTTATGTTTGTAGCACTAGTCTTAGTGATAGTAGTCATATCAAGTAAAGTATTAATGTGTTCATTAATTATTTTGAATTTGTGGTCATACCTCTCTTTCAGAATTGAGAGCGAATACTAAGAGATACATCAAACCAATGCACTAGAATAGATTTAAGATTTGATCTTGGACTATTTCTGCTATGATCACACTTAACACAAAAAAAAAGACAAATCCGTAATCCGAAATCCAGAGATTTTGGATTTATTTCATAAAATATATGGACTATTTAATATCATAATTATAATAAACAAAGATTTGATAAAAACAGAAAACATTATGAACTAAAAGTCGGAGATTTTGTATATGTTGAAAACGGTAACCGGTTAAACTGAAAAAAATTAGATGAATTGAAAATAGGACCTTATCAAATTGTAGACAAAATATCCAATTCAATTTACAAAGTAAACACGGGTCACAAAAAATCTGAGTCAAACCTCTTCCATATTACAAAACTTATTCCAGTAGTAGAGTAAAACAGTAAAACTTTGTAATTTGGAAGTGCTTGACACTTCATTTAGTTTATACAGTTTGAATTTGCCGCGTAATAACTATGATGTATAATTTATCTGTGAACTGTTTGATTCTATGGAGCCGTCTGTCATATTGGATGATTGAGACAGCATTATAATATAGAGGTTATGTTAGGTTAAATAAGTGAGAATTATATTGTAATTTGAATACTTAAATATTAATAAGAACTGGTGAAACAATAGCTTTAAATGTTGTTTCTCTTTTCAGGTAACATTTGTGATTAATGAATGTTTTGTAAAGTTGTTAGTTTATATAATAAAATAAAATGTTCTCTTTTCAGAGCAACTCAATTTTGGTTATAGTTTTACTGTTCACCATAATATCCAAGGATAATTATAAATTAGCACATTATATATATATATATATATATATGGATTAGATCGATTATTAATTTCGTCTGATAGCAAATTAAGATTACCGTTATTAACTTCACGTCTCGAGGTAATGAGCGCAGTGTGGTGCCACGCAGGACTAGTCCTGGGCAGCATTACAATTGTTATGGGCAGGCGTGATGCGTACCATCGGGCGAATGATGTGCTCGTCGTCACGAATTTGTACTTATTAAAAATATAATTAATAACGTCCAGAATAACTTAAAAAAATACCTGATTGTTATCACTCTTTGCGTGTAATTACTCGTATAATAAGGATTAACATGTGAAATATACCACTAAATACCGCGTGATTGAAAATATTGGCACTATCCGAAGTCAGTCAGAAACTTGTACAACTTATTAGAGTTGATCGGTTCACTCATTATAGGTTTACAAGTGCGTGGTTAGCAAGCACCTGGTATTTATACATTTTATGTTGCACTTATCATACATATCTAATAAGATCACTTATGCTAAGTTTTTAAGTACACTTATTTTAAGTTTTTTTAATAAACTGAAATTACAATATTAGCGCAGTTTCTATGAGTCATTGATTAACACAGTCACTTTTAATGTTATATTTTTTTTGTAAAGTTACTTAACATTAATTACAAGTTGCAAAACACTTTTAAACGTATCACATCGTGTGTATCAGAGATTTTTGATTTTCCTGACGTTTCGAACACTTTGCAGGGTTCGTGATCGCAGGATCACTAACGGCCGAAATTAATAATCGCTCTAATCCAAAATCTTTGGATTTCGGATTACGGATATGTCTTGTGTTTGTTATTTTTGTGTGATCGTCACACAACAACGGATGAATTTCAAAAACTTAAATCGGTTTCGGATTAGATCGATTATTAATTTCGGCCGTAAGGGGACAGGCGTCGTTGATTTATGTACTCACTGATTCTCAGCAGCGAAAAGGAGATAATTTGTGATCGGATCAGCCAAAGCACCTCCACTGCTGAACAAAAACTTTCCCTATAGATCCACAACCATGTCGTCATTTTGGGGGGAATTTGCCAGCCTCACTACGCTTGGCAGGTGGGTTGGTGGACGACGTATGACTGTTCCACACAAGGAACGCCGCTGCCCATCCCTCTGTTTAATAGGTTCTCAGTTACCTTTTACGACGTCCACGCGAGGAGTTAGAGTGGTGCTAAAGATATTCTTAATCACCACACGGAAAAATTGAAAAGGGAATTAGTGTTAGAGGAAAAAAATAGCTAACCAGTATTATTTACGAAACTTTTATTACATACTGGCTCTTGCCGACCGCAAGTAAAGTAATAAAAAACTCTGTTATTATTCTGATTGGAATATTGTGGTCCTTATCAATTAATTAACATACAATCTCGGATAGGTACCTATAGTAAATCATTATGCGTAATAATGTATCTACGTAGGTACTTACTATGGATGGTTTATTCAGTAATAAGGCCAACAGCCCCTAAAAGAGAGTTTTACACGCTTTCTGTAAAGAAATTCCTTACTTAACTATATACTGATGCGGTGCAGTTTTTCATTTTCCCATATTGCGTTTTAATCAATGATATTATACCAAAGATATGTTACGTCCATATTAAATGACGCGCAAAATACAGTCTCGCTTGCACAACCATGTCGTGAGAAAGAAGATACAATTGCTAGAAACGAGGTGCACAATTGGGGTAGTTTTGGTTCTTACTTTTGGCACGCGTGTAACATATCTACTTCTTTTTAATATATAATATCATTGGTTTTAATATTATTTCTTTTCTTCTTTTTGAAAAAAACGTTGCCCCACACTAACATTTCTCCTGCCTCGTGGGTGCGTTTACAGACACAAATTCCACACACAATACACGCAGACCCGGAACAAATACCTGCAGATCATACAAATATTTGTTCCGTGCGGGAATCGAACCCGCGATCCGGTGCGTAGCAGCCGACTGTATCAGCCACTGCACCAACAATAACAACCATATAATGGTCATTTACACATTTGGTGACATAACTTCATCATCATCATAATGTTAGACTAAAAACATCCATTGGTGGAAAGAGGCCTCCCCCAAAGATCGCCACAACGACCGGTCTGGGTTTGTGTTGTGTGCCCATTGAGGGGTTTTGCCATAATCGCCACACTTGGCAGGCGGGTTGGCGATCGCAGTTGATTTGTAAATGTACCATACTCGAAATACGGTGCTGCCCATCCTCCGGCTCTTCCCATTGTCACACCTTTTAGGACTTCCACAGGATAAGATGGGGTATTGCTATTCTCAGTCACGGATACAACAAAATCGACAACATTCTTTCTTTAAACTGTAAGATAATGTAACAGCGCCATCTCTGGGTGAGTAGCAATGAACTAAAATTTCAATTCACATACAAAGTTGTTCAAACCTTTTATGAATTCATAAACTCAAATATATGGTAAAAAATTATTATTTTACCTGTATTACACAATTTTCACTAACTGGATAAGCAGAGTTCCAAGACAAACGACGTGATAATGCCAATTTCTATTGAAATAGTTCTTGGGAACTTCAAATAAAAAAATTATTATTGACAAAAAAAAAATTTTTAAGTGATGCAAAAAGAATAATTAATTCTGCTAAAAGTAAAGGAACTTTCAACCTCCAATAACCGGCCTCGCTATAACACGCATTAGCCATTACCAGCCAGTTAATTATAAATTTTCGACCTAACTAGAAAACCTTTGCATGTATACAAATTGGATTTTAATTATTGCGAAGCGATAATATGTTTGGCTACTTCATTATGAAGCCATCTATGAGGTCGGGTATTTGAGGTCTCTTGAGAAAAATATTTAAGTAATTGGATTCTTTTTTGGCTATGGGACATTGGTTGCATTGATAACACACATGTCTCATGGCCGTGTGGTGCCGGCTACGAATAGCACCAGCCCATCTCATGCCGTGGGTATCGTAAAAGGTGACTATGGAATTAACCGGAGGATGGGCAGCAGCGTCCTTCGAGTAGGTACATTAATAAATGAACTGCGATCGCCAACCCACCTGCCAAGCGTGGCGATTATGGCACAACACCCCAATGAGAATAAGATACTGGTAATACCATAGTATATTTTATGAGAGCCACGTTAGATGTCGCTTGTTCTTTACCGGAAATAGGAAGTAGATATCCAGAATGTAATACATATTTATAGGCATTGTTTTTAAATTCATCTCTTCATCAGATCATAGCTGATTACAAGAGACTATGCTGCTTTACCCACACGTTTCAATGGCAAACAAGCGGATTTTCTGCATTTCAAAATATATTTTTTTCATTTTATTTTTAAATTAAAACTATTTCTTGTTTCAGTAAATAAATGTATTTTCTGTCTTTCTTTCTTTCAGGAGGTGATCAATTACAATACAATCATGATATAATCGTGTGACGATTGATGCGAGAGGACTGAGGTTCACAATTTGAGGGAGATATAGGAATAGTCGCCATTGTAGATCCTGGCTTACATTAAATTAAATTGCAGTGGTTGGAAATGAATGAAAAGATAGTCCCAGAACAATTCTGATCTGAGATCTGGTATTTTAAACCTACGGGTTTCTGTACGTACACAAAATTGTCCACTATGGATGTTGGTCTTGTCTGCTTAATAATTTTCTAGGAGTTATGTTGAGAATATAGCGATATTACCAAGATTGCTCAACATAATATAGTATTGAAACAACCCATTAGCTATATAGGTAATATCATCATATTCTACTATTGTGTATTTTATAATCCTACATGTGTATTATGAAACAATTAGCAAGCTGCATCTTCTTTTCCAAAACTTGGTCAGCTCGGCGGCTCTTTGGTAGGCTTCAGGTAACACACAGGAGGCAGGACAGTCGGGGCCCAACTCGTGGTCATGTTTGTACGTAGTCTTTTTAAATTCTGTTACAATATTTATATACACTGTGTGTTTATATCGAGCAGAAGCTACCCCTTCAAGTTATTGTTGCTTGTCTGTTTATCTGTTTTCTCGTATCACTTGAGAACGGCTGGACGGATTTCAATGAGATTTTTAATGTTGTATAGGGAATAATCTAACTTAAAAGTGAGACATGATTCATCTCAATCAGTTGAGTATAACCTGAGATAGCGCTTGATATGAATGCACGATAAGGTATAGTAGGTAGTAGCGGAGGCTGCGCGCGGACGGAACCGCGAGCAAAAGCTAGTAATAGATTCTAAACTCTATTTGGAAAGACAAGTGTCTTCAAGACAAGACTGTTGTTCCAAAGCCTAGTGACGTAACCAAATATTTTTAAATCGTGAACCGGGGAAGCGTAATAGCCAGACAAATCGATTATACCATGAAGATCGCGTGTCCAATTTTTTTGATCATTTCCATCAAAATCGTATAATTGAGTCATTTAGCAGTAAACGTAACTAACAATAAATTTAATTGCGGTTCAATCCAAATAAATTGCTGCTTCACGCTTTTTGTTATAACGAACTATGTATGCACAGTTTTACGTTATTAAATATGTATCTACATAGGCTGCACTAAAAGTATCGGGAATGGAATATTTCCACTGTTCCTGTCATATTAAAACCTTTTTAATTGAAAACTCCTTGGTCTTACAAATCGAATACCATTTATTTATTTTAAAAAAGATTCACGGTCTTGTCACAAGGTTTTGTCAAACTTGTTTAGTCGTTGAGAAAATGGAAAGATATTCGACAGAAGCCATAATCTAAGAGAAGAAGAAGAGAAAATGGAATTGACTCGAGAAAATTCAAGAGCGATGATTTATTATGACTTTCGAAGTGGTTTAACAAAAAAATAGTGTGTTGACCGGATGATTTCTGCATTTGGTGATGAAGCCCCATCCAAAACCACAATTTATCGCTGGTTTGCTGAATTTCAACGTGGACGTGTCAAGCTCAGTGATGATCCTCGTCAAGGTCGTCCAAAAACTGCAGTCACCCAAGAAAACGTTGATGCTGTGCGTAAGCTGATTGAGGAAGATCGACATGTGACATACCGCGAAATTCAGGCAACTTTAGACATTGGCATGAGTCAAATACAAATAATCTTGCATGAACAATTAGGTGTAAAAAAGTTGTTTTCCCGATGGATACCGCATTTCCTATGTGAAGAGCAAAAAGCGGCTCGCGTTACTTGGTGCGTCAGAACTCTCGAAAGATTCCACGCAGGATCCTCAAATGCTGTATACAACATCGTATCAGGTGACGAATCCTGGATATATGCGTACGAACCCGAAACAAAAAACCAGTCACGAGTTTGGGTGTTCGAAAATGAGTTAAAGCCAACAATAATTGTTCGTTCACGGAGTGTTGCAAAAAAAATGGTGGCCACGTTTGTCTCCAAAACCGGCCATGTTACGACTATTCCTCTTGAGGAACAAAGAACGGTTAATGCAGAATGGTATGCTAGCATTTGTTTGCCACAGGTCGTTTCTGAACTCCGTAGAGAGAACTGCAACCGCCGCATCATCCTCCATCACGACAATGCGAGTTCTCACACCGCGCACAGAACAAAAGAGTTTTTAGAGCAAGAAAACATAGAATTATTAGACCATCCGCCGTACAGCCCCGACCTAAGCCCTAATGATTTCTATACTTTCCCTAAAATAAAGTATAAATTGCGTGGACAGAGATTTTCATCACCTAAAGAAGCTGTGGACGCCTACAAAACGGCCATTTTGGAGACCCCAACTTCCGAATGGAATGGTTGCTTCGATGATTGGTTCCATCGTATGGAAAAATGTGTCAAATTCCGCGGAGAATACTTCGAAAAGCAATAAATACATTTTTAAATAGTAATGTTGTGTCACTTCCTTGATTCCCGAAATTTTCAGTGCCGCCATGTTTTGATAAGTTTAGTAATAAAGTATTTCACAGTGTCTGAAATGTGTTGATCTTTTTTTTATTGTCCTTTAGGTCGCAATCCGCGATCAGTCGATCCCTCGGATCTCAAGTATATTACTGCCTTCAATACCACCTCGAGAATTCTTTCAGGTCGCGTGACGCATGGCTAGTGTTGCCAGGTCTAGGAAGCCAAATATAAAAAATCGGGACTTTGGGTTTCAAGTCGGGACGAAAAAAATACTAGGCTTTTACATTAGATTAAGTAAATATCGCAATATTAGGATCCGGCTTATGGAAGATATATGGCTATGGAAGAAAATAATTTTAAGAGATTTGGAAAGCTTTTCCAGTTGTTGGTTTCAACAATTGTTTTAAGTCTTCATTTATATTGACAATTGATATGTAAGTTAAATTATTGTGTTAAGGAAAAATCTGCAATTCAATGAAGGATAATCGGGACTCCTGCTAGGGTTGCCAGATGTGAAGACTACAATATCGGGTAAAATTTTCAAAATGTCGGGATTTTGGGGTCGTTGTCGGGACAAACTAGTATAAATAACAATCTTCCTTTTTTTAATTAAATTAACATCATGACAAAAAACTTAACATTTTGGCACAGTACATAGGTTCTGGTTCGCCAACCCGCCAAATCTGCCAAGCGTGGCGATTATGGCAAATCCCCCCAATAAGCCCACAACACACCCATATCGGTCGTTGTAGTGATCTTTGGGGGAGGCTTGTGTCCAGCAGTGGACTTCATTCGGCTGAAATTATTATACATAGGTTAATAATAATAATTTGAAACATAATAGAAAGTCATACTAACAGGGCATGTCGTATGCTTCTATATACCCTACCGTTATCATTATCTTGCATAATCAATACTAAAAATCTTCTGCTACTGTAATGTGATTTGTGAACTTTCTTCTTATGAATAAACTGCTGTGACTCTGTGCCGTGTTGACTTTGTTTTTGGTGACAATTAAAACAAATACAATAATTTGGTGGCGATGGCGTTCCGTTCAGTCCGAGTGAGGTGGTCGTGAAAGCGTGAGGTAATTTTAAATTTCTGTTTTGTTAGGAACTTTACGAGAAGCTGTTTGTCGGGACATGTTGTATTTTTTTGGGATTCTGAACATCATATGAAATATCGGGACAGTCCAGACGAATCCCGACCATCTGGCAATCCTAACTTCTAGCCACGCGAACAGGCTCTAAAGGACTAGAATCCAGGGGCGTTAAAATATTACAAAAAAAAGCCACGCAACCCACGACGTCTCACTTGTGAGTTGTAGGTACACGTACCGCGCAGCCTATCATTTAGATAAAAGGCATAAACTGTACGGCAATTGCGGGTTCGATTCCTGGATAGAGCAAATATTTACTTCTACATGAAGGTAATTGCTCCGGTTTTGGGTGTATCACGTTAAATGTATGTCTCCACTTCACCCCCGACGCCGGAAAAATCCTGGTGTAAAACAAAACAACTCAGGTAAAGTACCTACATATGGGTGGTTGAAATTGGCCTAATAACAAGCATATATTTGACCGATATATAAACATGCGCATTCGTACGGTGCAGTGTGGGTCTAATTCGCTGCTCATTATAATTACGATTATATTTTTTCGCGATCGGATTCCGGCTCGTGATTTGTTTCTGGTTGTGTGCTATTGTGTTTAGTGCTCGTTTCGTAAGTTTTTAACGTCCCATAAGTAATTTATTGTGTTAAATAACCGAATTAATTTCTCGGTAAGTACATTTATTTTTGTTAGTACTGAGGGTATCGTGAAATAATACTGCACCCGTTATTTGGCGCTCGTCTATTGTGGCGTTAACCTTGTTATTTATAATTAAAACCAACTTTTGATATAATAAGTATGTCGACGAATAATGATGACCCGCCCGACCGTGGTGGGGAAATATTTCGTAGAAGCAATGTAACTAACAGGTCTCCGACCTCCGTGAACACAAAACGTTTATTTAGCGAAATTTCGCCATCATATATTTCACCCGAGGATAGGTCCAAGCGGCTGCAAAAATCGGAATCTATTGAAAAAAACTCGTCAATTTTAAATGTTAGCGACGCGAGCCAAGCTGACTATTGCGAACTAGTATCTGAGGCATCAGCGTATTTATCAAAAATCAACGACCTTGTTAATGATCAGGGATCCCGCATAAACATAGCGAATAAGTCCGCGATCATGGATATTACTCAGCGAGTAACGGCTATCGTGTCTTTACTAGCGATTAAATCGTCATGTAATGAAACAAAGCTAGCGAGAACGGAACGGGAATTGGAAAAAATTAAATCCAATACGTGTGATAATAGTAAGCAATTAAACAAGGTATCATATGCCGATTCATTAAAACTCCGTTTATCAAAAGTTGCTCCGCCCATGGAGTCGCGCGTACCGCTTCCCTGTGTAGTTGCATATCCGACCGCCGAGCGCTCAGCTGATTATGCGTCATCGTCCGCTACGAAACAGGCCTTAATGAAAGCGATTAATCCTAGCGACGACGGTTTCCAAATCGTAGGCGTTAAAAAAACCGCAAAGTCAGGCGTTGTATTGCGCGTCGCGAATGAGAAACAACTCGCAAAGCTTCAATCGGTCGACGCTATTAGATCCGCTGGCTTACGGCTTGAAAAGCCAAAAGGTCGCAAACCGCGTATTTTAGTTAAGGACGTCCCTTCTTCAATGGAAGACCGCGCTTTTCTGACCGCATTATACCGGCAAAATATTAAGGACGAGTTGTCAGTTGCAGAGGATGATTTTATCAAATCAACTAAAATCACTCGCAGGCGTTCCTTAGAAAACGGGCGGAAGTGGATAGGCATAGAAATTGAATCCGAAGTGCGTAAACACTTGGTCACTACCAAGGATAAATTGTTTATTGATTGGGCCACTTGTCGTTTTATCGATGATGTCGAAGTAGTCCGCTGCTTACATTGCCAATATTTCGGCCACGTTAGAAAACATTGCGTTAATAAAACACCTACCTGTGCTAACTGTGCCGAGGCACATGAAACGATGGAGTGCCCTCATAAGGACAATTTGGAGCATTCACCAATATGCGTGGCGTGTAAACGCTTTAAAAAACCGTGCGACCATCGTTGCGGGTCACAGGATTGTCCTACCTATAAGCTCAAGCTCGAACAGTTAATCCTAAATACTCACTACTAAGGATGGCTTACACAGTAAATAATCTTACCGTTGCACAATTAAATCTTCATAACGATAGGGTGGCCACGTCGGAGTTAGATAAATTAATTTTAGATTATAACTTAGACATTGTCCTTATTCAAGAACAATATCAAAATGCAAGCTTACGTCAAAAAGTAGTACAACTAGATGGCAGGGCACGAGCTGGAATTTACGTTTCGCGTTCTACTAGTTTTTCAGTGACATCGTTACAATATCTTATGACGCCACACTGTGCTGTCGCGGAGGTTTCAACGGCACTTTATAAAGTTTACGTTGTGAGCTGTTATTTTCAATACTCAGATCCTGTTGCCCCACACATACATAATCTTCGCCACGTTCTGCGGTCGCTTGCAGGCCGCAAAATAATCATTGGCGCTGACGTTAACGCGTCATCATCACTCTGGTATGGCAAAGTACGGTCCACTGATTTTGAACGACGTTGTGCTGTCGAGGATTTCATCGCTGAGATGAACCTATCAATACACAATACCCCTGACGCACCACCTACTTTTTGCAGCCAAATGGGCGAGTCTTCTATTGACGTCACACTATCTAGTGCAGACGTTCGCTTGGACAGGTGGCGCGTCCTTCCGGACGCGTCGTGTAGTGATCACCGCCTGATCGTGTACGAATTTGTACCTAGATTGACACAAAGTTATCAAAATATTGGATCAAATTTTAGATACAAATCTAAAGGGGCGAACTGGGATTTCTTTAGCTCACTTTTTGCATCTCATGCCAGAGACTTCACTCGCGATGGGTTGTCAGCAGAAGAAAGTGCTAAAATCATGTCAGACACATTTACATACTGTGCTGATGTTGCTGTAGGTCGCGGATCAATAACCAACACTCGTAGATGTGATTGGTGGAATAGCTATTTAACTGAACAACGTAAACGTTTTCGCAGAGCGCGCAAAAAACTAAACAAGCTTAAAAAACAGCAAATCACGGGAGACATATTTATTGATACATTAAATAGATTCAGAATTGCCAGATCTAGTTATAGAGCCGCGGTGGCAAAATCGAAGGGAAATCTGTTACAGAAGGTAGTGCAAACACTAGATAGGGAGGGTCCGTGGTCTCCTCTGTACCACGAGTTTAAAGCCAATAGATCAGTCGATCTTGCTTATATCCAAAATATTAAAATTAATAACATGCATACCACTGGTATTGAGGAGACCACGGAGGCTCTTCTCAATACTCTTATACCTGATGATCTACCTGGAAATGATAACGAGTATCATCAACAGATTAGATCATGGGCTGCTGAACCGCCGGAATCCCCAGCGTCTGACTTACCATCCACTGACGAATTCATAAACGTTGTCAATAAACTACCACTTAATAAAGCATCTGGAGAAGATAAAATATCGAATAGAATGATTAAAGAAGCTTGTAAAATATCGGGTGACTCTATACTGACCGTTTTTAATCGTTGCATTGCTGAAGGCATTTTCCCTCGTATATGGCGTTCCGGTTTTATACGCATAATACCAAAAAGTGGTGACAACCCCCCGGATGATCCTAAATCATACCGGCCTATAACTTTACTACCATCTTTAGGGAAACTTCTCGAGCGCCTTATAGTTCCACGTTTGCTGCCAGATGGACCGAAATTTCATAATAACCAATTCGGCTTCACAATAGGAAAATCTACTATTGACGCGGCAATCTCTGTCAGGAAAGTAGTAAATTCATCTGAACATAAGTACGTGATAGGCATCTTCCTTGATATCTCTGGTGCCTTCGACAACGCGTGGTGGCCAATGCTACTACTTAAAATGAAAGTCCGCGGTTGCTTCAGAAACATCTACACTCTCGTTTACTCATATTTTGCACACGGATCTGCAAAACTTAAACTTGGTCATCACGCTGTGTCGAAGGAACTCACGATGGGATGTCCTCAAGGATCCGTTATTAGTCCTTATCTATGGAACATGGGTTTCGATGATTTTCTAGCGATTCCATTACCATCCGGCTGTTCATTGACTGGTTACGCAGACGACGGCCTTCTGCTTATTCAGTCAAGTACAAGGGCGAGCCTTGAAAAATTGGCGGATACTTGTTTACGTTTAATCTCTAGTTGGGGCGAACGAAACCGCTTAATGTTTGCACCACAAAAAACCTTTCAACTAATTTTAAAAGGCAATCTTAAGACATCACCGAGCATTAAATTCAATAATGTTACCGTAAAAAGAAAGGAGTCCGTGTGCTACCTTGGTCTTGTATTGGAGAGAAATTTTTCATTCGTTGAACACATAAAATCTGTAGGTGAAAAAGCTAAAAGGAACTTTTATGCCCTGACAAGGATATCAACAGCTACATGGGGTCTTTCATTTTATACTTTGAAAACTATTTACGGCGCTACCTACTTAGGTTGTATTTGCTATGGTTCACCTGTATGGGCCGATAGGGCTACTATCGGCGCGGCAAGACGTAAACTGCTCCAAAGCCAGCGCTTAGCGTTGATATTCTTGTGCAAGGCATATAGGACAGTAAGTACTGAAGCTCTGCCTGTGCTAGCAGGTGTTTTGCCAGTCGATCTTGAGATACAGCGACGTGCTGCAATGTACTACTCAACTAGAGAAAACATGGACGCGGAATTTCTGCTACAACGCGATCGTGTTAGGATCTGCAGATTGTTTAGACCACAGACTGGTGTTTGGGAGGAACTCTTGGCCGAATGGCAATGCAGGTGGGACACGTCTATTAAGGGCCGTCACCTATACCAGTACTTTCCATCCATTCGTGAGCGGTTGGCAAGTGCATGGTTGGAAGTTGATCATTGCGTGGCTCAATTTCTCACCGGCCATGGTAACTTTAAGAGTAAATTGTTTAGCTTCAAGCTTGTCACCTCACCATTCTGCAAATGTTCAACACCGGACTGTGAATATGAACAGTCTGCACATCATATCCTGTGGGAGTGTATTCTTTGGCAAGATGAACGCAATATTATGTTTGACAGCATGCAAGTTACATCCGGGGTTGTTTACTATACAGATCTTGTTGCGACTAGGACGAATTTCCGTGCGTTCAAGTGTTTTTGCCATACCTACTATTGGAATCAGTCACAATAGCTCACAACATAGGACCCGTAAATAAAAAAATTGTACCCGTGGTGCTTGGCAACTGGGCTTAACCCTGTTGTAAACTCCCATTTATTGTGCCTATGGCCTATCGTTTTTCTCTGTCTCCTGCTTGCAACGGAGGGAAGTGGAACGTATATTCTTTCATACTCCTCCTTTATCTTTTCTGATTAATTTCGGTGCGGGTTCCAAGACAGTTATTCATTTCTCTGGGACACACCGAGCTTCATTGATCGGTGTTCTTTTCGGTGGTCGCCATTGTAGATCCTGGCTTACAGGAGTTGCAGTGGTTGGGAATGTGTGGCGGGCTTGTCCCATATAAACAAAAAAAACATGAGACCTTCATTGATAAACAGTGCTTCTACTTACATATCTGCTTAGTCCCACAATAATCACGAGGAACGGTATAGATACAGAATATAATCATTCCACGAATTCCTTGGCGGCCGCAGTGCGAGACTGGCAGTCCTTTTTTATTATATTTTTATTCGTGTCCAGTGGATATTCCACATGGAACTTCCTTTACCCCGGGGAAGGGCGAAGGGGTATGCCGGACTCCTACCGGCTGAAACCACTGGAGCGGTCATCTTTGGCACCGAAGGCGGGCTCCAGGTCCTCGTAAGATCACACTGGTGCCATTGGTGCCATGCCTTTAGGCACATCACGGAGGGGATAACTTTAAAGCAGTCACCCCCTCTAGCGGAGGGAAGGCGACTGTAAAAAGGTCGCCCCCCCAGTCACTTCTCGGGAAGGATTGTAAAGGATCCCCCCAAGCGTCGCTTTGCGCTGTGCTGCGCACAAGGTGGCACGTGACTACGTGCGCACTGCCGTCTTCCTGGAAGTCGCTCAGTGTGAGCACGCAGACTCTCCTATTTAAGCACCCGCGACCCCCGAGGTCCCCCACCATGTAGTGACGGCAGGGGGCTCAGGCGTTTTGGACTTGGGAGCCGGGAAAATATGGCAGTCCTACCATACGCCGATTACCTAAAGTCGTAGCGTTGACGTACATACATAGATATATATTATTTATTGTTCTATTTGTTTATTGCATTTTTATCCTTTCATCATCATCATCATCATCATATCAACCATAAAACATCAACTGCTGAACAAAGGCCTTCCCCATAGATTTCACCAATTGTGTCAACTTTTGTGGGGGAATGCCAGTACCTGATGATGAATTACAGAGCTAAGTATAATATAACTTGAGCATTTGTTTTAAGAAACTGGCGTTCGTCTAATAGACACTGGTAGTACATTCCATAAGCGTGTGGCCCGAACTGAAAAGGAATTCTCAAATAATGTTGTTTTGTGCATCAGCATAGACTTTTTCAGTTTTGGAGTTTCTGATTACCTTAAGGACACCGAGTGCGTATAACGGGTGAACTCAAAACTTTTTAAGATACTAATTATACCCTGCCACACGTTGCTGTGGCTAAATGCACGTAATGACAACACGATTTTCATTCTGAATAAAAAATACAATTATGGGTCTCCTGGTTTAATAAAAACAGGCGCGTATATAAATACAACGGTATGTAAAAATTTCAAAACGATGTGTAAAGAACTTTAGGATATTTGCGATTTTGTACAAACGATATTTATATATATAGAAGAGAACTCTCTGAGCTGAAAATTGAAATGAAACAATTTCATATTTTCTAATCCAGTGCCCAGTTTTGACGAGTTTTTACCGTATATTCTAGACATACATATATACTTTTTGGTGTCCTATGGATCATCCCCTCTATTCCCCCTTAAAACTGGGGTCGAGGCAGTAAGTTTTTTCTTTCCCTTCATATCTCTTAGTAGGTTTCAGTTCTAACATCTTTGATATTATCATCATCATCATATCTGCCGAAGGACGTCTTCTGTGAAACAAAGGCCTCCCCCATAGTTATCCATAACAACCGATTGCATCCCGCCCGCATCCTACGACTCCCAGCTACCTTGACCAGGCCGTTCGTTCATCTCGTTGATATCATCATGTTCACAGAATTCAAATATTCTTTCTTAGGCCTTCCTCTCGCTCTGTATCCTTCGATAGTTATTTTCATCACTTTTAATGTGGCAGCTTTTTGTCTCATGTACTTATATTATACCTACCTTTTTTTTATTGGTGCCCAGTGGAAATTCTTCATGAACTTCTTTCGCCCCGGGGAAGGGCGAAGGGGTATCCTACTGGCTAAAACCACTGGAGCGGTCATCTTCGGCACCTAAGGGCGGCTCCAGGTCCACTTATATTAAAACTAGCTATAAAGAGAGCGAATGATTTTAAAATGTAAATCATCATTGAACACCATGTAAACTGCACATACATTTCAACAAGCGAGCTCTTTTCTTCTGATTGGCATACGTGCTTCACTTTATACCAGTCCAGCTGAAATTCAGCGTCAGGCATTATTCGTCCGGGTTATACTGAGTTGGTCACCCCTTTGGTGCAAACTCGAAACACGTGTAGCTCTGTGTATTTTTTTGAATGTTATTTGCTTTTTTATATATATTTTTTATTTCAACTTTTATGTGTCTCTGTTTGTGTCACGTAAATCTTTTTCTTTTCTCTTGAACCAAATATTACCAACACTTCTCTACGTAACAGAAACATCATGAAATAAGTCTTATCACAATCTCAAATTTGGATCCCCACAATTTAAGCGTCTTCAATGCAAAGACACCTTCCCCTCAACCTCAAATCTTATAACGGAATTATCGGATACCTTCAACAATCACTTATTTTGCCACCCTCCTCGAGTTTGTGCAACCATGTCTCATTGAAATCGTACGAAAATACTTTCGACAACGATTACGAAATCCGATGGGGAAGTTTGACATGGTTCTAGACGATCAGGGTTCAGTGAGCTCCAAATTTATAAATTTGTATTAAACGTAAGAATGGTTTGTGTTTGTATTTTTATGTTCCCATATGCAGACATTTCCCTGATAAAGTAGGTGCCTAACGCAACTCGGAATACGCCAAAGTGCCTTTAACTCTTAATAACTGATTGACATTGTCTATTTGCATAGATTCTTTTGTAATCATAAATTCCATTGGCTATTGTTCACAATTAAACAAGGTTGCTCGCTGGATGGGCCGTTAAGTTAATCAATGGGTTATAAAATGTCATTGATCTGAAGAGAATGACGACGTTGAATAGTCAGCAGCCTTGATGACCCGACACAAAGAAAAAAAGAAGCTTGTATTTTTATTCAGTTCCATATACTTACAATACTATCGAAATTATACTATGTACCAGTAGGTTACCCAGAGCGCGGCGCTGCGCAGGTGTTCACGCACCACCGTGTGCGTAGCACAGCACAGCGTACAGGGACGCTTCGGGGGATCCTTTACAATCACCCTGGAGGGGTGACCGCTTTACAGTCACCCTATCTTATATGTGGTGGTGGTGCGGAACTCCTACCGGCTAAAACCACCGAAGCGGTGATCTTCAGCACCGAAGGGGTGCTCCAGGTCCTTGTACGATCACACTAGAGCCACCCGTTGTTGCCACGTCTATAGGCTCATCTTGGAGGAGACGACTGCAAGGCGGTCACCCCATCTAGCGGAGGGGAACGAATGTAAGAAGGCGAGGCACTTCTCGGGGGATTGTAAAGGATCCACCCGCTTCGCTGTGCGCTATGCTGTGCAGACGGCGGCACGTGACCACGTGCGCACCGCTGTGTTCCCGGAAGATCAGCTGTCCTACCCAGCAGTCGATAAGTTAACAGCCCTCAGTGCATAGCTAAATTACTTTTTAATGTTAGTAAATGTACACTATATAGATTAAGCGTTAAACAAATAATCACGTGCACATAGTCGCGGGTCCAGCTAATGCAAAATAAAACTATTCGAACAAGAAAACGAACGGAACCACACAATTCAAACACTGATCAGTCCCTGATGTATTTAAAAAGATTTGTTACGTTTTAAGTTGGTGTGATCGCGGTGCTTTCGAGGGCGATGTTATTGAATATTTTCCGCCGACGCTCGACGAGGAATTGATTTGAATATTTCTTATTATCCCCTCCTTGTCTGGTTTGGGAATCAGATGGGTTCATGTTATTGTAATTCACTGGGCTGCGGCTTTGATTAATTTATTACTTTGTTTGGTCATTAAAACGCGGTTCGTTTCGTCCCTTGGCTATAAGAGGGAACAACTTTATTGCCACACTATTTATACGTTATCAGCTGATTTCAGCTCGAAAATAGGCTGCCTTGATTGAAGAAGCGCCCTCTTCCATCACGCTCTATTTTGTGTGGCAGCTCGCATGCATCTCAGGGAGCTGCTGTTTAATTGCGCAATCCAGCGAAGTCGAAAAGCCTCCAGCCAAGCATAAAACTTAAGAACTAAGCAACTGCGACGGCACGGTTAGTGCAGTGGCTGATACAGTCACCTGCTGCGCTCCGGGTCGCGGGTTGGATTCCTGCACGACAGCAAATATTTGTATGATCTGCAGGCAGTTGTTCCGGGTTTGGGTGTATTGTGTGTGGAATTTATGTATGTTACGCACCCACGACATAGGAGAAATCCTAAAGTGGAGCAACATTATTTAGAAAAGAAGAATAACGCATTAGTTACCGGTACCCCCTGCAGGACTCAGAGCTCGGCTTAGGGTGTTGCTGGGGATCAAACTGAAGTGGAGATCAGTTAGCTTGACGCAGTGCCGTGATCTCGTCGTAGCGGTCGAAGCGGGTGACCTCTTGCTTCCGGCCGTGTTTAAGTCCATCGTCCGGAGCGAGAGCACGTAGGATGCCAACGCACTGACGCAATCAAAGGAACGGCACGGGATTGGAGGAGACCTCCTCTGATCCCCGTCGCAGAAAATGCATCGGGAGCGGGCGCCGGTGGAGTGTTCTAAACGGTCTCCGGCCTTCATGAGAAGTGGCCTACGGGTGACGAACTAAGGGCAGTCCGTCCAGGCAGTGGCTAACCGATACCTGCCGGGGTGCCGTATAATGCTGGCAAAGAGAAAACCTTACCTCCAGTGAAAGGTAAGTGAAAGGACACCGTGCATTTTAGCGGCAAGAGTCCGGCATGTCCCGCCGCCCTTCCCAAAGCGGAGGAAGTCCACAAGGTTTTCCCTTCGACGAAACAAAGGTGGCGATCAGCTGGATCGGTAATATTTAATACATTTTAGGGGATATCTAAAGCTTCTGGCTCGGCACGGGCCGGCTCGAACCAGGGTCGAGGGAAATGAATGGGTTGTCCGGACGGGCCTCGGTGGCAAAATGGCAAAATGCGAGACCAAGACGAGACTAAGACAGTTTGGTCTGAGTCTCGCATCGGAAGCTACACCTGGGTCTGGTCTTGGTCTTGCTGCAATAATTTCACAAGTCATACAATGATCTATTCGTCATCATCATATCAGCCAACGGACGTCCACTGCTTAACAAAGGCCTCTCCCAGACCAGGCATTTTGGGGATAAGTGTTTGCCAATACTTAATTTACTTTGCTCGATTATACAGCAGCTCCCTGAGATGCATGCGAGCTGCCACACAAAATAGAGCGTGGTGGAAGAGAGCGCTTCTTCAATCGAGAAGCCTATTTTCGAGTTGACATCAGCTGATAACAGATAAATAGTGCACACTTGGCAGGCGGGTTGGTGAGCGCAGTATGGCTATACTGTTTCACAGAAGGGACGCTGTTGCCCCTTAAGTCCCTTTGTAGCCTTTAACGACACCCACGGAGGAGATGGAGTGATGCTATATTCTCAATCCGGACACCACACGACCATGACGTCATCAGATATGTTGAAGCGAATAAGCAAATCTTATAACTGTAAAATATTATGTCAGCGTACTTCGAGTACATTAATTCCAACTCAACTATGATCGCCAACCCGCTTGCCAAGCATAGCGACTATGGAAAAATCCCCCAATGAGCACACAATACAAATTCGTACCGGTCGTAGTGGCAATGTTTCGGGAAGGCCCGTGTTCAATGATGACGATGATGATAATGAGGTGACCCAAATAAAACAAAGAATTAGTCTTTCTTTATTGCAATTTAGGTAGGACACACTTTTTCATATTTAAAAATGTCATACACGTCAGATAGTCAATCAAAAAATTAAAAATGTCATACACGTCAGATAGTCAATCAAAAAATTAAAAATGTCATACACGTCAGATAGTCAATCAAAAAATTAAAAATGTCATACACGTCAGATAGTCAATCAAAAAATTAAAAATGTCATACACGTCAGATAGTCAATCAAAAAATTGATGAGGTTCAAATATTTAATCTAAAGATTTTGCATTACTTTGATTATTAATTTTGTCCGTACCGTGTGGACCAAGCGACCTAAGAGAAGACGGTAGCACGCATGTGGTCACGCGCTGCCATGGGACGCTTTGGGGGATCCTTTACAATCCCCCGGGGGGGTGATCACTTTACAGTCACCGTCTCCGAGATGTGCCTATAGGCGTGGCACTAGTGGGCGGCTCTAGTGTGATCTTGCGAGGACCTGGACCTCCCTTGGGTGCCGAGGATGACCGCTCCAGTGGTTTTAGCCGGTAGGAGTCCTTGGCATGCCTCTTCGCCTTTTCCCGGGGCGAAGGAAATTCATGAAGAATTTCCACCAATAAAAAAAAAGGTCGAAGGAACACCTTGGCAGTTTTAGCCAGTAAGAATCCAGCACATCTTTTCCTCTTTTCCATGGAGGACTTCATGAGGCTTACCCCATGGAAAAAATAAAAAGATAGAAAGATAATGCTTTTATTTTGGACTCTACAAAATGGAAGTGAAAATTTATTATTAATAAAATAAAATATATATACAGCAGTGTTGTACGAGGGCAAAAAAATCCCTATCTCAGAGTATGCTGCAGCAATTTATGCTGCAGCGCTGGTTTTCTGATAATGAAATATTGGAGGAATACATAGAACAAACAAAAAACAGCATTATTGCAAGAAGTACATCTTATATGGTTATTTAATGAAGTTATTAACTATGGCTGCTTCGTTGACACAAAGACGACAGGTAGCTTATGGATCGATCTGATTTCAAGTTTTTATGAATATGACATCAATAATCGTTTAAAATGAAGCAAAACATGGCTGAGTTGATAAATAAAAGAAAAAACTGAAGCGTACCAATACTACTTATGTATATAAAACTGAGAGTTGCTTCCCGCGTTGTTATTCTCCTACTCCGAAACTACTGAATGAATTCGAATGTGTTATATAAGTGGGTACCTATGTTTTTGTGCAAAGCCAGGACCAAAGTACACGTTCCGTGTTATTTCTGGGATAAGAATAGACCACACATTCTCCACCTATGGGCGTGGTAAAAGACGACTAAAGGTTGAGATGGAGGGGATGGGCAGCTGCATCCTCCCGTATGCTAATAACAACATACTGCGATCACCAATTCGCCTGCCAAGCGTGGTGATTATGGTAATATCCCTTGTGACCGCTCATTGAAATGATCATCGGGGGCCTCCCAGCAGCAGTTGACGATACGGCTGATATGATCCCCGGTACATGATCAAACCTGTGTGGAACAGCAGCCACTGTGTGCTCACCAGCCCACCTACCAAGCATGGTGAGTACTGGCAAATTCCCTCCAAAATGGCGACACGCAAAATGTAACTGGACGTTTATGGGGGAAGCTTTTATTCGATTTTATTTTATTGATATATGATGATAATTTTATTTTTATTTTTATATCATCATCATCATATCAGCCAGTAGACGTCCACTGCTGAACGTAGACCTCGGCCAGTTCTGCGCTACTCGCAACCTTCACCTGGCCGTCGGCCCATCTGGTGGGGGGTCTGCTCACACTGCGTCTTCTGGTGCACGGTCGCAACTCTATAACTTTTCCACCCTATCGGCCATCCGTTTTACGAGCAATGTGCCCACTGCCACTTAAGGTTAGCAATTCTTCGGGCTATGTCAATTACCTTAGTTCTTTTGCGGATCTCATCATTGTTTGTCGATCTCGCAAGGAAACTCCGAACATAGCCCTCTCCATTCTCTTTAGGTGACCTTGACCACCTTATGAGACGTATGGTGAGCGACCGCGTCTCAGTACCGTAGGTCATCACCGGCATCACACATTGGTCAAAGAACTTCGTCTTGAGACATTGTGGCATTTTGGACGAGAAGATGTTGCGCAGTTTCGAACCGATCAACAGTCACTCGAAAGTCTCGAATTCCTGTCAAAATCGTTTTAAGCCGTTTCGCAGATTAGCTAGAACAAACAGACAGACAGACAAAAATTAAAAGTGTTTCTTTTTAGTTATGAGTGCCGTATATACTTTCATATGCATTTATAGTAAAAGCTATTTTGACATTACAAACAGACACTTCAATTTTATTTATTTGCATAGATAAATTCGTGACAAATGAAATGACAATTATTTTTGCTTGTATGCCTTTACTCATCTGTACGAAGCCGGAGCTACAAAATTATAAAGTAACTACTTAATGAATTAATTACCAGTCTTAGTTAGCTCGCAAGATAATTATACGACGTGTACGACATTAAGCAATGATGCATCCATTTTTATTGAGATTAAGATCTAGATTAAATAGATAATATTTTATGTTCCAGTCCTCAATCCTCAATTTCTATGCAAAAAATGCAAGTATCAACAAAGGGATATATGAGCTCAGGGTATACTCGTGCTACTTGGTACTATGGAAGCGAAAAGATGTATACATTTATTTGTATTGTTTTTTTAAACTAACTTACCCCACACTAGGAATTCTCCTGTGTCGTGGGTACGTCTAGAGACATGAATTCCACATACAATACACCCAGACCCGGAACAACTACCTGCAGATCATACAAATATTTGGTCCGTGCGGGAATCGAACCCACGACTCGGAGCGCAGCAGCCGACTGTATCAGTCACTGCACCAAGCTACTCTTCCACAGAAGGGACGATGCTGCCCATCCCTTTGGTCTAGAGTCCCTAAATCATCTTTTACGACATCCACAGGAGGAGAATGAGCTATATTCTAAATACGGACACCACAAGGACTTCTTTACTACGTATGACTAATATTAGTATCTAATGTTTAATTTACGAAGCAGTAACATTTAGAACCACTAAACTCAGATTGACTAGTTTCATTCGCATCAAGTGAAAGTGTTTCTTGAAACTTCATCATCATCATATTTTTTACTATTTACTATAAAAAAAAAACCAGATAAGTGATATAGCATTAGTAAACCACAAAGGTAAGTTATTAATTAATGCTACAAGTAGTCTACATCGATAGTTTTAATCAATAAATAAAATAATGTATAAAGTAAACTGAAAGTTGGTGAGTGTATTTCCAAGCAATTAGCATTTCATGTGCTCCAAGAAGTAAGACTTAAGTTGAAATTTAATATTACTTGGCGTGAAGTCACTACGCAAATTAGAAGGTAAGTTATTAATTAACCGAGGAATAAGATATAACGATGGGCGTTCGCCGTAGGTATTTTTGGGAATTGAACTTGGTAAATAAAGGTCGTTTATACCGGGTTAGTCGGAAAGGCTGTAGGTACTAAGCCGAAAGGGTGTAACACTATGGGTAATAATGAACAACTTTTGTTCGACGACTTTCACTAAAAAGTTAATAGTTACAGAGTTATAGCTGTTCAAACTTTTCATGAAAAATACGCTGTCACAACCCTATAATCAGTTGTGTCTTACATTTAACGTCATATTTGGGTTCACAGACCTGGTTTTCCTTACTTACTTTTTTTCTTACAAAGGATTATTTCGGAATGAAAATAATAAATAGGGCTGCGCATTTTTTAAACAACAAAATATTAATTTTACTTTTGTATGACAATAAAAATATACGTTTAATAAGATGAGGCATTTACTGTGAAACCGTCATCAATGGCACTTTAAATTGGCCGCGGCTTTCCGACTGACCTGGTATAGCAGGGCTTACTAACTTCGGTATGAGTTCAAAAGCATTTACTAGGTCAGTTCCAGTGTACTTTTCGTTTCCACAAAATACATCTACGTGCTCGGCTTGCTGACGAGGACGACACAATGGATGGACTCGACTTCATAGCATGACCTATCACCAACTGAACGAGCTTCATCTCTGCAGTACTTGGGGGTAGCAACAAAATCTATTAAAAGTACTTCTTAGAACATCGATAGCAATTTAAATAAAACATGTTTAAACATAGCTACGAGTACTGTAGTCGGAATTTTTTTAATATAGCACCTCTCTATCTCCTCCCATGGGTGTCGTAAAAGGCGATTAAGGGACTCTAAACTAGAGGGATGGGCAGCAGCGTGGAACAGTAGCCAGACTTCGCTCACCGACTCGCCAACAGTAGCCAGACTTCGCTCACCGACTACCCAGCCAAACGTGGTGAGTACTGGCAAATTCCCCCCGAAATGATGACACAATTGTGGAAATGTATGGCGGAGTCGGTGTTCAGCAGTGGACGCTCTCTAGCTGGGATGGTGACTACATCAGTAGCGTCTATAAGTTCCCCTACCGAGCAGCCGTGAGGGCACGCAGGACATGATGTTCAGTGCTACATCGTCTGCGGAACAACACCACATTAACACTCCAAGTAAGAGTTATCTATGAAAAAAGTCTGTACAAGCGATACACGCTGATAACTCATTATGTCGATGACTATCGTAAGTAATTAAGTTGCTTCATGGTGGCTGGTCTTGAATTACGAGCTGCTAAGTATAGATATATCTGCATTCTTTCTGATATTGCGACTAGAATTCCATGCTAACAAGTCAACGAACATAACACGACGATTTGACGGCACGGTTAGTGCAGTGGCTGATACAGTCGGCTGCTGCGCTCCGGGTCGCGGGTTCGATTCCCGCACGGAACAAATATTTGTATGATCTGCAGGTAGTTGCTCCGGGTCTGGGTGTATTGTGTGTGGAATTCATGTCTGTAAATGCACCCACGACACAGGAGAAATCCTAGTGTGGGGCAACGTTTTTTAAAAAAAATAAGGAAAATAAAAAATAACAATAGACAGATGCTCTATTACTAGTTGCCATATGGTTCCGGCTAAGAATAGCACCAACCCATCTCTTCCCATGGTTGTCGTACAGGGCGACTATGGGATTCACTTTTGTTGCGATTATGTTAACGAGCATTCAACGCAAACGAGGCTTCATTCAAAAAAATCACTTTGGTAGGACCAATAGGCTCTTACGAAAAGTCAACAGTTAGGCGCACAGTTCGGAAAAGTCAGCCCTAGTCGTATATAGGTTATATAGGAGAAGAGCCGGCGAGAAACCACTCCAAACTTGGGATGCAGTGCAAAAATTATGATGTAGACTCAATTACTTTGTTAGTACAAGAAAGGAGCGATGGTCGTCGCTGTGTTTAATTTAAGTCATAGGATAAATGCGTATTATTAAAAACAGAGTTATTACTTATCTATGGTGAGTACGGACATGGGTATGAGCGGTTATAGCCAGTTACACTCAATGGTCGGCAAACGATGGGCGAGGTTAAGCAACGCTTAGCGCGGTCAGTCTATAGATGGGTGACCGCATAGTGTGAATGGGCTTCCCCGTGTTGTTATTAGACGGCAGTTGTTTAGCCAAGTTGGAGGTCTTTGGGCGGCTTGAACAACTCGGACGCAAGGTTGGCTACTAACAACACGAAAAGGAGAAGAAGTATGCATAATCATCATCATCATCATCATCATATCAGCCAAAGGACGCCAACTGCCGAATAAAGGCTTCCTCTGTTTCCACAATAGGAGATTTCCACAATGTCTCGTCATTTTGTGCCGTATAAGTGTGGCTATAGATAATTAGTGGAACTCATGCGAAGCCGGGGCGGATCGCTAGTAATTAATTACAACTAGTTGCACTCCGACGAATATCGAGCCAATACCTTTGCAGATGAGATTGCCAGAGCTGCGTATTCTCTCCCATAATGATGCAAGGCGACTTCGAATAACCAACTGCATAGAATTTGATAACCCCCGCCTCGGGAACATGCTCGACGTGCTGCAGTATCTTGGTAATACGGTATGCATCTTTGTACTGCACTTTCATGGCGCTCAGTAAGATCTCTTGATTTTGTTCATAACGGCCATATATATAAAACATAGATAATATGCCCGAAGTAGGGCTTTTTAACACTTGAATTGCAGATAGAAATTCTCTGTACAAGCATATTGCATCAAATAGAGAATGCCCTTCTTTCCCCCTCTATGTCTGCTTCATCTGTAAGATCGCCAGTAAGGTTCCCCGATATTTTAGCTCTTGTACAACGTGTACTGCTGATCCATTAAATCGGGACGGTCTCTGGACCTTTCCCAGCTCTAAATACTAACATCTCGGTTTTTAGAACATTGTAAACATTGTAAATCATACCGTCAAAGCTAGCATAATTCTTACAAATAGATGGAAGCTAGTTTCCGCAAGCCCCTGATTGAGGGGCTCAGAAGTCCATATCATGAGAATAACTTAAATGATTAAAGTAGACACCATCTATGTGGCAGCCGAGAGCAGCCCTTCTCAGCTCCTCGATCAAACCAATGGTTAGATTGATTTATATTTAGCCATTTTCGCGCATCACTAAGCGTCATAATTAATTACATGTCAGTAGTAGCGTTCATAAGGAAATGACCGTGCACTAACAGGCCGCCCAGCGAACGGTGTCACATCCGTCACCACTCAAATGGTTACGCATAGCTTGTGCTGAATAGTAGTTATCTGTTGTTTTTATCCTCATGCAAGTAGTTAATGATAGATAATTAAATAAAATAGTATTTTTATTACAGTGCACTGCTGTACCGCGTGGGTGGCCTTTAGAATTACAAACTTATGTATCTGCTTGGTTTATTACATAATCCATTATCATAAGACTGATTTTTGCTTGTCTCAATGTGTTTTACAGCTGGTAGTTTCGTATATTTGGTGTCAAGCCGTTTTGGTATTGGAATGGGTTTTATTGGTAAAATAATTCTTATTTTTTATGAAGCGGCTTATTTTGTGGTGTTCACAGTTAAATAGTGGGTAAAGTGGGGTCCTCTTTGGAAGTCTTTATTAAAAATAAATTATGATGTTGATCGTGCATATTCTTGCGGTTTGATCCGAATGAGGATATCGCACACGGAGGCCAACTGTGTAATTAAAATAAAAGATAATTGACGTTAAAAATAACCGAGTATAATTAACTGATAAGGGAAGATTGCGGACTAAAACTTTCGGAAATAAAAGACACTTTGTAGGCAACGGTGTACAGTAAGTAATTTTGATTTGAACTTTATATTTAACTAGTTTTACAACACGATATTGATTCTGAATTAAAAAATAATATGGGTGGCTTAATAAAAACATGCGTGTATATGAATACAACGATATGTACAAATTTCAGAACGCTCTGTAAATAACTTTAGGAAATTTGCGATTTATTTTATGATTTATTTATTTTTAGTAAGATGTAACACTACCAGGGACCTTGGAGTTTATCATGATAGCAAGTTGATCTCTGGCACGCACATTGACACGGTTGTGAAAAAAGCTTCAAAAGCACTTGGATTTATAATGCGCTTATACAAAACTTTTACTGATGCCAAAACCCTCAAAATTCTATACTGCACATTTGTAAGGAGTAATTTAGAGTACGCCTCCCAAGTATGGAACCCACCCTACCTTAAGTATATAGATCGTGTTGAAAAAATACAAAAACGCTTCATTGAGTATTTGTGTTATCATCAAAAGATTCCTTATCAGCCAAAAGATTACGTTCAACTCTGTAAAAAAATGCCACCTCCTACCGCTTGCGAATCGTCGTGAAATAGCCGACTTTACTTTTCTACTAAAAATTTTAAATCATGATGTTGACTGTCTGACCTATTAGAATAAGTAAAATTTAATGTACCATCTAAATCAATCCGATTTAATCCTCCCGTCCGCGTTCCAAATGTTTCAACAAATTATAGACAAATCAGTTGCTTGGTGCGTACTAGCAGAACTTTTAATAATCTATGTAAACAGCATGATATCGATCCCTTTATAACTAGTGTTACCTCGGCAAGAAGGTGCCTAAGCTCTGAGTTTTATAGTTAAGCATAAGGTAGAAGTATACTGCGATATTTAGTAAATTTTTGTGGTGTGTAATGTAAATGTATAATGTCTAAAAAAAGTGATTTATATGGCTGTTATTCTGCTTGCTCATATTTCATTTCTTAGTCAATATCTATAAGCGAAGACTTGTAATTGGATTTCAAATAACTAAACTTGTGTTTTACTTAAGGTTCTCTAGCTGTAAGTCTTCCATGCAATAATTAAATAAATAAATTTTGAACAAACTGTGAAAGATAAGAAACAATGGAAAGAAAAATGATTTATTAGAAGACACAAAAATACTCAAATTACCGATGGAAAATCTACTTACATCATCATCATTTCAGCCAAAGGACGTCCACTACTGAACAAAAGCCTCCCCCATAGACTAACACAATTGTGTCATCATTTTGGGGGGAATTTACCAATACTCACCACGCTTGGCAGGCGGGTTGGTGAACGTAGTATGACTACTGGTGCACAAAAGGGACGCTGTTGCTCATCCCTCTGGTTTAGAGTCCCTTTGTCGCCTTTTACGATTTCGACGGGAGGAGATGAAGGTGCTATATTCTAAATCCGGACAACACAAGGAAAGTGTACTTACATAACCTTTCATAGATATATTTTTAACTCTTAATTTCGGCCGAATAACGTTCACGGCTGGACAGAAGCCTCCCCAAAGATTGCCACAACGACCGTATTGGTTTGTGTTGTGTGCTCATTGGGGGGTTTTGCCATAATCGCCAAGATTGGCAGGCGAGTTGGCGATCGCAGTTGAGTTATAAATGTACTCGAAGGATGCTGCTGCCCACCCTCCGGCTAATCCCATAGTCGCTTTTTACGACACCGACGGGATGAGCTGGGGTGGTGGTATTCTTAGCCAGCACCACACGGCATTTTAAACTATGTAGAATAGAATAGAATCATTTATTTATTCAGTGGTTAGGTCATCACAGACACTTTTGCACGTCATATTGAAACAGCCTTCCGTATGGTGTCTGGATTAAGAATATAGCACCACTCCATCTCCTCCTTTGGATGTCCTAAAAGTTGGAGTCTAAACCAGAGGGATGAGCAGTAGCGTCTCTTCCGTGGAACAGCAGCCATTCTGCGCTCGCCGACTCACCTGCCAAACTTGAGTACTGGCCTACCTAACTCCCTCAAAAAGACGACACAAGGCACGTTACCGGTCGTTTATGGGAAGGATTTTGTTCAGCAGTGGGAAATCTTTGGCTGACATAATAATGATGATTGAAACAATGGATGGTAAAGACATACCATACAAAGTTTGCATCAACGTGTCTTGGGCGTTTCTATGGAAGGCCCATGGCCTGCCCCTTCGAAAAGTCGGAATGCACGCGCTTCATCAGAACTCTTTCAATATATTTAATACGGAAAATTTAGGTTCCATTGATTGATTGTCGACATTCCTATGGTATCCCGGTACTTTCGAGACACAGGATCCCGGCTTGTGACCCCTGTTTACGACACAAGATACAAAACGAACAATATGTATGCTATGTTGTTGAAGAATGATACTATCAATCCTCGTGCAACCTGCTTTTACGACACCCAGGTTATTTCAGGATATTTCAGTACAATCAAATTTAATATAGTTGCGTCTACTGACACTCGCGAAAACGGATGAAGTCTTGAAGCCCCCAGGCTTCAAAGGCATCAAATGTCCGGAAAGTTAACTTATTGTCAGCAGTTACTGATAGCAATCAGCAACCTTGTAACCGGTCGTAATTGTCCAGCCAGCGCCATTATTGCTATTTGTTACTATCAACGGATAGTTAAGATGTCGAGTAGAAATTAATAGTCTGTATATTTGATGGATACTGATGAAGCCATCTGTCGGGATAGTTCAACTCAAAACTGCTGTCGTACTGGCAATTTATTTCTACATCATTCGCACACCACGGTTAAAGAACGATATATCAGGAAATTAATTTTAGTAAAAAACCTTTTATATGTCGTTTTTTATCACGTTTATGAGTCGGAGTAAAAAGTATTTCCGAGTGGTGTCCGGATTAAGAATATAGCACCACTCCATCTCCTTCCGTGGATGTCGTAAAAGGCGACTAAGGAATTTTAAGCCTGAGGGATGGGCAGCAGCGCCCCTTCTGTGGAACAGCGGCCATAGTGTGCTCATCAACCCGTCTGTCAAGCGTGGTGAGTATTGACAGATTCCCCCCAAAATGATCACACAATTCTGGAAATTAATGGCCCCCTTTGTTCATTAGTCTTTTGACTGATATGATGAGGTATTTGTTGTTTTAAAGTACATAATAATTAATCCATACTCATAAGTTATTTTCATCAGCTTATCCTATAATACTTATAGCGAACGTTATTTTAATTATCCTAATACGTATGAGACTCCACAAACAGGTATTTAAGTAAGTAGGTACTTCGAGTCCACAACAACATTACCTACATAATTATCTAACTTAGATAAAACTCTATACTTAAAATCCATACCTCCGTCTCCAAACATAGGGAATCACACGTTATAATTACATACATGCGCGCATACGAAGCACTTCCAGGACTCTCTTGGCCTCCCCTTGCCTCCCATAAGCCTGAGAGGCCCTCAGGCACACAGGATCAGCGGTGCGTGTCAGATCTTTCCGAGGTTAAGCACCTTGTATAGTCGATGCCTTTATTAGATCCTTTTTAAATAGTTAAGAGTTTCTCTGTGTAGTCTGTGGTGGAGGTAGTGTGCTATTTTGTAAACATGGCAGGGAATAGGTGGGTACCTACTGTGAATTGTTGTGAAATGATTTACTGGTTTAGTAGAATGTTGGGAATAAATGCATTGGATCATTAATTTGACTGGCTCAATATAGTGTATATCTCAATGTAGTTATCCGTGTGGTGTTCGGATTAGGAATATAGCACCACTCCATCTCCTCCCGTGGAGGTCGTAAAAGGCGACTAAGAGACTCTAAACCTGAGGGATGGGCAGCAGCGTCCTTTCTGTGGAACAGTAGCCATTCTGCGCTCAGCAACCCGCCTGCCAAGCGTGGTGAGTAATGGCAAAGTCCCCGCAATATGATGAAACAGTTGTGGAAGTCTATACAAGGAGGCCTTTGTTCAGTAGTGGACTTGTATGGCCGATATGATGAATATAGTGTAAGGGGAACACGTTTAAAAAAAATACAACGAGGTGACGTGACACGCTAGTCATTCGCCTGGCTTACCACCAGGTCATGTCTGCCCATAACCATTGTAATGCTACCTAGGACTAGTCCAGCTGGCACCGCACTGCGCTCGTCGAGTCGAGACATTAGTTATTTAGTCTCTATGCTCAGTAATTTCAATGACCGGAACACAGTAATGACTAAAGTTAAAACAGTGTTGCTATACGGCGCATATCTGGCGAGATATCTGATTCAAAAGTCTGACTTTAGTAGATTTCATACCTCCTTTTTTCAATAAATTTATTTCAGTAGATATTATATTTAAAATAGGTGTGAAAATCCGGAAGGTTTGTTTGCTAGACTTAAGTGGTATTAGGCGGGGGGCATATTGCTCATAGAACGAATGGCAAATGGGACCCAACATTTGTCAAGTAGTGAACACGTACATTAATATACAGTGTGGGCAGACGCCACTCTGCCCACTCACAAAGTCTGTGAAGGTTGCCGGAATCCGCTGGATGCGATCAGTGCAGGAGCGGTCGTTGTGGCCATCTTTGGGGAGGCTATGTCCAGACTTCATTCAGCTGAAATGTTCATGATGATAACAAAATCGTTAAGAGAAACACTAAACCAAATATAATTGTATTTATATGATACGAATTCTAGAATGACTCAAATCTGTTCTCGAATCTCGGAGGAATCGAAACTGTTAAGATATCATCTAGGTAAGCGCAGTAAAATTAAACCTGTTTATTGAAGTTGAATTAATAAACCACTCAATCAAATGTAATTAAACTTATATAGGACCAAGTCAAAAGCATTTTGCACCTATTAAAAAAAGAATAGCTCAAATCGGTTTGCAAATCTCCAAGTAAAATGCGTAAATACATAAAAAAAACAAATACGATTCTAATTGAGAACCTCCTCCTTTCTGAAGTCAGTCCAAAATTGGTTCCTCATGAAACTCTACAAACAGGCACACGACACCAAGCTTTAGGTAGGTACTGGCCTATACTAAAAATAAAAGCTAACATAGTAATGTCTTAGATTTTCGCGATTTATTTATTTATTTATTTACACATTATAATAAAACACTTTTAAACGGATTCTATCGCGTATATTTTGATTTTTGATTTTTTTTTATTTGTACGGTAGATAAAATAAAATAACTTTTTAAAATCTGTAACGACGCCTGTCACCTTAGTCATCCTGCGACCACGAATGCTGCAAAGTATTCGAAACGTCAGGAAAATCAAAACTCAAAATATACGCGATAGAATCCGTTTAAAAGTGTTTTATTATAATATAAAAGCTAACTTCAAATTAATTGCTGATTTATTTACCTACTACTTTTAGAATCATTTTATTTTTGACCCAAAGTTATTTACCACCATTACCAACAATTTTATTGTTATGTTTGATACTACGAACTTATATTTTTTCACTTTTATTAGGGTTTAATTAACGACGACTATAATGAATTCATGTGGCCAGTCGTAATTGATATAGAAGTGAACAAGTAATATAATTATCAACTGCTTTATCCTGCACCGATTAATAATAAGATGGTGACAGGAACTGGTTATTGAGGAATCATGAAGTATATACCTACCTATGTCTGATATCCAAATGATTGATGAACATAATATGATGACATATGGAACAGAGACGTGGTCACTCACTATGGGCCTCATAAGAAAGCTCAAGGTCACGCAGCGAGCTTTGGAGAGAGTTATGTTTGGTTTTTCTCTACGAGATCGAATAAAAAATAAGGAGATCTGAAGAAGAACTAAAGTTGCCGACATAGCTGAAAGGACTAGTAAACTGTGTGCAAAGTGGCAATGGGTTTAGTACATTACTCGTAGAACTTATGGCCGTTGGGGTAAAAAAGTTCTCGAGTGGGGACCACGCAGCGGATAACGCAGCGTGGGACGACCTCCAACGAGGTGGACAGACGACCTAGTGAAGGTCGCTTGGAGTCGTTGGATTAGGGCGACATGTAACCGCTCGTTGTGGAAATCGATGGGGGAGGCCTTTGTTCAGCAGTGGACGTATTTTGGCTGATATGATGGTGATGATGAATTTAGTTATCATTACTTTAGCTGTATAGACTTGAGGATGATGTTTGTGGATACAAAACCATGTATTTACCAGTTTGACTTTTTCCATGTCATCGGTATACAGGTAGGTAGGTCTTAGTCAGAAACTTTAATAAATAGATAGCAGGCTTGTTTAGTGTAGACTTTTTAAGAAGTTTAAACTCGTTACCCCTATATTGTCTTCACATAACCTGAACTTAGAGAACAATGTACTCATAAATATTGGAACATATTATGATTTAAAAAGAAACCATTGAGTTTCTTGCCCTTTCTTGTCCAATCTCCATGAACGCGGCAACTAAATTATTGACTATTCATAAGTTAATGTAAATGGTTTAAATTAATAAAAATTTGTCCGTGTGGTACTTGTAATTTCTGGGGGTGACTTTTGATCAGCAGTGGACGTTTTTCGGCTGAAATGATGATGAATGATGATTAAAAATCTTTTTATCTTATCTTAGTTAATTTAAGACACTTCAATTCTCTTAACGGTGCAGGAAAACATCGTGAGTCTAATGGTCTTAAATCGCCATCACACAGTGAGCAAGCGTGGTGATCAATGGTCGTTCCTTCTCTGTCTATTAATTCATATGATATTTTGCGTGGGAGAGCCTATAAGCTTTAGTTATCTTAGCTCGTAAGTGGGCTGGCTCGACCATCATCATTTCAGTCAAGTAAATCCACTGCTGGACACAACCTCCCCTTACATCGCCACAACTACCAATCTGACCACATGCGTGCTACCGTGGCGATCGCAGTAGCTACAGTTGTAATTAATATACTTACCTACTCGAAGGACGCTGCTGCCCATTCTCCGACTAATCCCGTAGTCGCCTTTAACGACACCCACAGGATGAGATGGGATGGCGCTATTATTAGCCGGTGCCACACGGCATCCCATCCCGCAAAAGAATATAAAAGGTAAAAGGCGTAAAGTAGCAATATTGCTGTGTTTCGTACATTACGTGACAAATACCAAACCGCCAAGATTAAATACGACATGGGGGAAAAGGAAAAAGGGAAAAAGTCTGCCTTAAAAGTCGGCAACACATCAGCATCTCCTTTAGTGTTGCGGATATTTATGGACGGTGATATCGCTCTGATGATGAATTAAGATCGTTTGCCCTTCTATATAAAAAAAACCTGAACAATAATTAGGTACCTACATTATAAATACCGGCCGTAAATTTAAAAATAAATGATAATTTTATCTATTTCCACGACTTAATCTACCTCTGTTCTAAATTTCATTCGAATAGGCTCAGCCGTTTGAGCATGATAGAGCCTCAAACATTCAAACATACAACATTTCACATTATTGTATACTTAGCTATGTACCTACATACTAGGTACTTACTATCCTAATAGCAGTAAGAGAAGATTGCAAAGCCATCATCAATCATCTTTTTCTTCTTATTCTTTGTTAATATCATCGAAATGAACTTATTTATACTAAATTATAATCTATCTTATGGGCCCCTAAATAACCTAATAAGTACTTAGTACATTCATTTTTGGGATACAATTTCTATTAACATAATAACAAATACTAGTTGTTGCCTAATACATTTGTAAATAATGTATAGGATAAATTATATGGAACGCCAAATATTGTAGACACAATACAATTTTTTTTTAAATGGTTGTAAGTCGGGAATTAGCGCCATCTATTGGAGAGTGGAACGAAATATTTAAATCGGAAAACGATAGCGCTACTTGTATGTTTATTTTAAATCTAATAATATTATTTGGGGCTTATAAAATATGTTTTCAGTTATAACTCTGTAATAATCAAATATTTTTGGAGACTTTTTTATAGTTAAATACTTACTAAAACTAAGCTACTAGCACTGTCAATTGATATTGATACCTATAGGTAATGTATACAATAAAGTACCTTTCCATTTGACTTTAAGGCTATTGTTAGCAACACTATCCATTTCCAACCCACATTCATCCAATACCTACCTACATCGCTGCAGTTTTTTTTTCACATTTCCAAATCCTTCGATCAGAATTCCACAACACTGTCAACTTCATCAAGACACAAATAAAAGTAAGATGCATTCTTAAAAATATTTTTCGGCATGTCTCAAGATGCGAACTTACTTTCAAATTAGACATCCCAAAAAAAAAGTTTTATTCTTCACAAATATTGCACACGGAGACGGGCGGCATCGTATGGTAAAATAAAAGAATCAAACATACTATTTTTCTGTAGAAGCCGGCATTGTGACGTCTGAGCTGCGCTTGCGACGAAAACGAACAAACCGTGCGCTTGACGACACCCGGTGGATAGGGACAAATATACACATCCTTCCATGAGTAAGGGAGACAGGTATATTATGGGCGTTCCTACATCGATTTTTGTACCCAATTAATGGTCAGTGGGCTTCCACGTAGGCGGGGCGTTTTCAATCCAAGCTAATAGGGATCCAGCTAAAATGATCTATAGATCACTGTGCGGTGCGCCTGCACAGTGTATTGTTATCGTTAATATCGTGGATTATTTATTTTATATCTACGGTTGATGGCTGAATAAATTTTCATGTGCCATTTTTTGTTGTTTTTTTAGATTTTTGGAATAGGGGGGTCTTGTCAACTGAATCCGTTTAAGTTTTAATATGGTGTTTTAATCGTTGTCTTGGTGGTTTTGTTGTAAACCTTTATTATATGAAATCTATTTTCGATTCCACATAAACAATACTAGTATAGGTACTGTAATATCGATGATTATTTTTGGTGGGAGACCATTTTTTCTTGGTCTCTAGTGGAAATTCTACATGAACTTCCTTCGACTTGGTGGGAGACCAAGCCATTTAGAAAATATATATTAATTTATTTTGAATTCATAATTGAGAATGACATCGACAGAAAAATAATTCGGCTGTAACAGCGAGCTTGTCGGGTCGATATTGTATTAGTAGGTACCTAATTGAGAAGCGAGTACGAGAAAATAATAAAAATCCTGATTCCCCAGGACCTAAACTCTCCTCTGAGCACGCCAGACATTACAGTACCTATCTAACTGAAGTTTTTTAGTTAGATTTTACTTACCTACCTATATCTACCTAGGTGTCTAAGTTAACAGTTAGAAAGTAATTGGAGAAATAGTTAGGTATACCTATACCTAGGTAGGAATCTACTCTATTTGGTCGAGGGATTGATTTTCCGACCATTATTCGGTACCTAACTCAGTTACCTAAGCCAAAATGTGGTTCGATTTATTTGAAATCACGCCAGTTTTTATGGTTTAGGTACCTATACCTACCTTTTTTTTATTGGTGCCCAGTGGAAATTACTCATGAACTTCCTTCGCCCCGGGGAAGGGCGAAGGGGTATGCCGGACTCCTACCGGCTAAAACCACTGGGGCGGTCATCTTCGGCACCTAAGGGAGACTCCAGGAACTCGAATAATCTCCATCTAGACTTCTAGAGCCACCCGTTAGTGCCGGTTAAGAGTAGCACCAACCCAACTCATCCCTTGGGTGTCGTAAAAGGCGACTATGGAATTAACCGGAGGATGGGCAGCAGCGTCCCTCGAGTACGTTAACAACTGACCCCCCATAGTGATTGTGAGTGATTTTGGGGAGGGATGTGTCCTGCAGTGGACTGATTTTATTTAGCTGAAATGATGATTGCTATTTTAACTCTTCCACATCAAACTGAATAAGGAAAGCACCCAAAATATTGGTAGGCACTAATTTCACAGCCGTGCCGTGTGTGCCAGCTAAGAATACCATCACCCCATCTCATACCGTGGGTGTCGTAAAAGGCGACTATAGGATTAGCCGGAGGAGGGGCAGCAGCGTCCTTCGAGTAGGTACATTTATAACCTAAGTGCAATCGCCAACCCATCTGCCAAGCGTGGCGATTATGGCAAAACCCCCAATGAGCACACAACACACCCATATCGGTCGTTGTGGTAATCTTTGGGGGAGGCCTGTGTCCAGCAGTGGACTTAACTCAGCTAAGATGATGATGATGATTTTTTAATACATAAGTACCACCACATATAATACCTCTACTCTCCTCTTCTTTTCTCCTCTCTCCTCTTCTTTTCTCAATTTCCATAAACTCTGTCACATAGTGTCTCCTGTGACTCTTTTTACATGTGCCCACGTCTTGTAAATAATACATTCTACCTATTTGCCTTTATTTGAATCACTATCACACTCACTACAAACTAGATTAGGTACCACTTCTCAGGTTCAGGTTCTGAATCGGAGCTCAAAACCCTGTCAAAGTCAAAGTCAAATATTTTTTATTTCAAATAAACCAATTACTGGCACTTATGAAACGTCAGAATTTAAATTGCTCGGTACCAATTAGTTTTGTTAGTTCTGTTTTGAACCCTTCCGTATAACTAAGTACAATAATTGTTTTCTAAAACTTCAGCAGTAGCTAACTCGTACATCTCCTGGATTTGAGTTGCCCACTCTGCTTTTCTCATACCTATAGGTACTCTCTCATTCTAAAAGATAACAAATTAAATGCAACACTGTAGGTATACCTAATAGATCCCAAAATTTTGTTACAATTACCCATGAACTGTCAGCCCCGTTACTAACTTTGCTAATCTTTTTACCAAGGTAAGTACGAGCTATTCCACGAGATATATAGGTATAAGTATAGGTTTCGCCTACGTAATGGAATAATTATTTTATTCATAAATTGGTAAGGACTTACTACACGCTTCCGATTTCAATCATTACCGTGATCTCTGCCTTTGATAATGCTCACGCCTAGACATTTTTTTTTAGGTAAGCTATAGATTATCTACTCGTAAAAGGGAAATCTTGAAAGAAAGAGATCATTAAATAATAATACGCACGAATTATGCAAATAGATTCACCATTAAACATTAAAAAACAAGACCTTTCATCAGATTCCATTACACACTGTATTTAAGCGTAATTCTAAAAAAATAATTCAATTGTCGATGGCAGCCGGCGCGGCGGCGGCGTTCCGGTCCCTCGATGGCAGATAATTAGGGGTAATTTGACACTTCATTGTGGCAACCCAGCGGAAACGCGCCAACCGCCATTGAAATAGATAGGCGTTTAGAATTATTTGTATGAATCAAGAAATCTGGGTTTTATTTGAAAAGTTTGGCATAAAGATTCGTACAGTTAAATAGTAAGTAGGTAGAGAAGATTATGGTCAGGCTTTAGCTAGTGGGTACCTAGTCCCACCTAGGTACCTACTCGCTACTCACACAACTTAGGTGCGTATCTCATTCTAATAGTTCTAAGCTATGGTATCTGTATTTTAGTAATATGTAGGTATTATAAAACTTGCAGTTTTATTTAAATAATATATTGTTAATGTTTCTGCACAAAGTGAAAGAAAGACAAAAACGGTTTTCGAAATAAGTGGGGTGTGGTGTGTACTCAGATATGTAAAATTATTAGTTTATTATATATCTATTTACTGTTCGTCGAAATAATAGTTGTATGGTATTCCTTCTAAGTTAATTATTTCCAGTAAAAAGAAAATAAATAACGTAGGTATTACCTACTTTATATTTCAAACCAAAATTGATACCGTACTTAAACTGGTTACAAAAGCTTCCTCTGGCAGAGCCGGCTTTCAACAAACTGATAATAAATGACATTACTAACCCACTAATCATTCTTATTTACATATATAAACGTAACAGTGGGTTGTCATCGACATACGTGAATTTCAAATTAACAACACGATTTAAACAAGTTCCCTTTTCCACCCTATTATTACCATTCTTTCCGTTGGCAGCACAGATTTCGAAAATCGAATTTAACATCTGTCGTCACTCAATATGTGTGTATTGTATGTTTTTTTTTCAATTGACAAAAGCATTCAATAAGTCTTTATGCCTGTTATATATTTCTTTAATTCTATGTTTACCTATGCTGGCCTGGGATATAATGGAAGTCAGCTGCGCAAATCCAGATTTTAACGAATCAGCTACACAGGTTAAATTATTTAGATAATGTGGCAAAAGCAACAATGTGCATTAGGATCAGGATGTAGGTAGCAACTAGCAGGAGGACTAAAGGCTTGCCCCCATTCAATTTTATCATTGATCATGATCATTAGACTCATTAGGACATGAACAACTATAAAAACTGACGTTTGACCATGCTATGATAAATTCTATTATTTCTTATATCTTTTTCAAAATATTGTATTTGATCTAGTCTATTGTAAAGAGTATTCGTATGTTCTGAATTCTACATGCCCCATACGTTAAAACACGCGTGAAGTTACAAGTAATGTAAGCACCGGATTACATGTCGATATTCGGCTTCGGTTTGTCAGCAGTGTTATGTTACTCACTCGGACAGAGGCGGCATCGATGTATCGAATAACACATCGGTTCAAACATGGCGTTATTTGAAAATCGTGTGGTTTCCTACAGAATTAATGAGATTGTGATCTGAGAACTAAGTTATGTAGGTACTCTGTTAAAATAAAGTATCGTGCTTGAAAGAAATACGATTATGTAGAACACGAAACCACTGACAACTAAATATAAAGTTATGTACCTGCCTGGATCTAAGCAATATTAGGTAGGTACATTAAAAGCATTGGTGCTAAATAACTTGACAAAACGAAGGTCAGTGTGCTTTTAGACACATAATAATGTGTCTAAAAGCTCCAAGGTCAGTAAGTGCTGCAAATTGCAACAGCGCTGATTTTCAGCGAAGCCTCAGACTCAGTCCATCGCAGTCTACCCAAATCACAAGACTTGGTATGTACCTACTTACTCCACCTATCGCATGCATACCTACAGCTTACTTACCTTAGTCTTCTTCAGTTCGTCTCGTCGGTCCATCAGGCTGGGTGGTGTCTGCCTAGTCACGCTACGTTCGCCTATGCGCTGTTTCCACTCAAAACCTCAATTTAGAACCATTTAAATGTAAAAGAAAAGCTGAAATGTTTATTTAAGCGGCTTATGTACCTATGACGCCCCAGACGTAGGTGGGTAGTTAGGTAATAAGCTTATTTTACATTCTGCTGGGAAATATTGGAAGGAGGAATGATACGGCATATCGTATTATATTAAATAACATAACTTATTTAAAATTTGTGGTAATTTACTCTTTGTAGTTTGCGATAAGTATATAGTATCATCACTTATAATAATTTTAGGTAGGTACCGTGATTTTTTGAAAACTTTGATGAATAATATGTAAGTGATATACCACCCTGATTACGCCAACCAAAGGTTAGGCAGAGGTTATAAGTAGATGGAGAGAGTAGAGGTTAGAAGTATAGGGGGCAAACCTATTGTCTTTTACCGGCCACATTCCCTAATTTGGATTTGCTACTGAGAAAAGTAGATACTTACCTATTGATGTCACTGATCAACCCGAGAATCTAATGCAAGACTACACGCTCGGCAGCCGGGCTTGCGCGATCGTCCATCAGTAATTAGTCGATCAATTATTGTAGTTATTAGAACGCAATATATTAACAACAATATTCTGTTTATTTTTAAATTTAATAGGAACAAACAAAACCACTATCCCGCTTTTTTCTTAACTGTAATTCGAACGTAATGCTGCCAACATGAAAAATAAATGTAATTCCAGAGTTGGCGTCTAATTGTTTGACATTAAACACAGTTAATTACTAACTGGGAATATATTCCATCAGCTATGGTCAATGGACAATTGACGTTACCTCGATGTTACGCACCGACTTGTTATTATCCTTAAGTGACTGAGCATTTCTGTTTTTTTTTCAAATGATGTTCACGATTATGGGTATTTGCGTCGTTTATAGTATAGCTCTTGTTAATGTGTATTTTTCTGGGAAGAATACGCAATGGTCGACGCGATACGATGAAGTAGTCATTTATAGATTGGAAAATACTTTGATACTTAAGTCTTATGCAGGTATGTACGAAAGGAGCTACATAGCTATTAAATTAAAAATATAAAGGTTTATAGTTATAAAAAAATATGATATGTAGGTAGGGAAATAAAAAAACTGTTGTGAACAACAGGTACCTATTATGATTTAAAAAACTTGAAACTATTATTAAATGCTTTCGGCATTTTTTTAAGTACTGGGCGGACCATCAGGCTTACAATTATTGTTATCCTGTTTTGCCTATGAGCTTTACTTTTTCATATAAAGGATATCGATTCCCACCCACGAGAATCGAACAAAAAACTGCTTCTCATATCTACATCCAAAAAATCGCCTAAAACCGCAACTGTCAAAAAATATGAAATCGATTAAAATGCGAGTACTCGATGCATCCTGTCTGAATCGAATGTTTTCAAATGAACAATAGGGAAGGAAGTGGTGACCGCAAGTGGGAATTACGGCCATGTCCCTAATTATACGATTTTACTATAATTTTGCGGCGAGCCGGGACTAAGGAGCCAATACTTAGGGAATAGGGTTGTTACTGCGTATGTTTTTTAATTTTCAGAATGAATTTAACTCGGATGTTTCTAGATGCTGTTATATCCACATACTTATACTAGGATAAAGTTATTTATCAAGCTGTTTATCAGTTTACGGTACCTTTACGACTACACCTTTGTAGGTAAAAGGTGTAGTCGTGGTCTCGACTAACAGACTGGTTACACTGCAAACACTACTTGTGTACTACATTGGATACCATATATAGAACTTCTAGTTCACCCTATAAGAAAATAAGGACGATGATGAAATGCAGCCCTTTCAAAGTTCCGATTTGACAACCCTGTTACTCATAAAATCACCACTTCCAATGGACTACCGTTGGGTAGGCAACTTCAAATCAAATAACATTAACGTCTACTTAAGTCTTTTGTGTTGCCATTGAAAAAAATATTCTTTCCATATTTAAAATATCGTAAATTATCAGTAAGATTGCTAGTGGCGACCACTTGTGGTGTGGTGGCTAAGAGTAACGGTTTTTGAACGTTCGTCAAAATTACCTTGAATGTACCTATTGTGTTATGAATGACTGGTTTTCTGTTGTATCATTACCTGAGTAATTTTATTATATTCAAATTTTTCGGTGCCTGTAGAATAAGGCGTGTGTGTCAACAGTTTTATTATCTTGCGCCAGTTGAACCGTTTCCTTGAGTCTGTACCTATACATTGCTTTATATACTTAGGTTAAGTAGTCAAAAATGTATCACAGTTTTTGTAATAAAACGCTGTTTTGTCAGTCACGTCGGATTTATTGATTTATTAGTAGGATAATATACATCGTCATCATCACCATCATTACAGCCGAAAGACGTCCACTGCTGGACGTATAAGCCTCCTCAAAAGAACGAACAATGACCGGTCTAGCTTTGTATTGTGTGCTCGTTGCCCCCGTTTTGCTATACTTGTCATGCTTTGCAGGCGAGTTGGCGATCGCAGTTGAGTTTTAAATGTCACTGCTGCCCATCCTCCGGGTAATCCCATAGTCACCTTCAACGACACCAACGGGGCGAGACGGGTTCGTGATATTCTTAGCCGGCACCACAAGGCAATTATTTATTTATCATTTTATGTGTTTTTCAACCAAAACATTTACAGCACACAATTTCTGTTGCCTCTTTGATTTGTTTGCGTAGTTTATTTAGTAGTACGAAGCGGTTGGTTCGGGCTTGAATATAGCTCAACAGAAGCTATATCCGAAAAGCTTTACTTTCACTCACGTAGGAACACCTACTGTGGATTTTGAATCTGAAACAAGGGTGACTATAGTTTAAATAACATATCGTCGGGGATAGTTCAAAAGCGCAGTAACATTGGTATTTTTTTTCAGTTGTGTAATTATACTTTTTATTTCTGCGTTACAGTGCACAAGTGCCCGAACTCAGTTTAGCTACTTTCATCACTGACGCGGTATTTAGATAAATAATGCTAGTTACAAGGTATTACAATCCCCGATGATATCTAATTTGAAAACCCATATAGAATTATTAACGAATTTATGTAATTGTTAGTTACATTTATTAATCTTTACGAAGAATCCTCATCCACAGATTAAAATTCACGATACAAATCTATACAGCCAACCTAAAAAATATAACTGTCATATCTTTGAAATAAGAATCAAAAATTCGTTAACGTTTTTCCCATGTCTGCCGTGGGTTGCGAGGGGAGGGGGCAGTATCACAAAATAGATTACAGAAGGTTGAATCCACATTTCTTGGGTATTTTAAAACCCGTCCCAGTGATTGTCTGTCAAGAGGGTAGGCAACAGCACCCTCATGTTTGTTCATTTTATTTATTTGCTTTCAGGTAATTATTACCTACAATTAATTATACATCTTTTAAAAGTATGGTGCGTTCACCAATCTACATCTTGGAACGCGGCAACTAAAATCTCGACTATTCATAAGACCCTGTTAATGGTATAAATGAAAAAAAAAAGACTTTGTCTCTTTAATCCGTTGGTAGTGATAGTATTAATATCCTATCGTTCGCTGTAGCGATCATTAGGAGGTCCAGATTCATTGGTGAACTGATAAAATAACTATGACCATTTACATCGCACGAAAAGCATTTCACCCGTACCTACATAATCAGCACATTACTGTCCCACGGCTGGGCACAGGCCATTTCTTACGATGACAATTGTTAGGTCTTGGTCCACCACGCTGGCTTAGCGGACTACACACACCACTGAAAACATTTTGGAGCCCTCTTAGGTGTGCAGGTTTCCTCACGATGGCTTTCTTCACCGCTAATGCAAGTCACAATTAAATTCAGATCCACACATGAATTCGAAAAGCCAGAGGTTCAGGCCGGGATCGAATTTGAACCCTCCTGTATCGAAGGCAAGCGTTCAACCACTACGATCATTGGTTTTTAGTTAGAAATTCGCCCACATGTTAGAACTATTTTATGCTAAAATCTTCATCATCGTGTCTTTTCCGCAACTATGTCCCAAATTAAAAAACAAGCATCATAAGCAATTTCAATGTATAACCCTTCGGTTAGAGACTGTTTTAATTTACCAATATATATATACCGAAGCTTTTTATGTGTGGCAGTATGAGTATCAGTGTTTATTACCTATGGCAAGTAAAATCACGCTTATAAGTATAGTGTAATAATAAGTTTTCTTAATTGAAATGATCCGATCTAAGCCTACTGACTATTTTTTTCTAGTTTTACCTAGTGATGTTATGGATCGGATAGGACCAGAGTCGTGTACAGCTTTTTAGGCGTGGGTTTTCTGTACTTTATTATTTTGTGGCGTTAGGGAGGGGGGAGTGTTGAGGTTAGTCGATCGACAATTAATATTAAGTTGGAATCTGTGGGATTCCGCGCCGCTGTCCGAATTTTATAGCGGCCGGCGCCACCCAAGCTGAGGGACAGGGGTGGTGGAGCGGCCTTTATTTCGATTAATAAGTGCTTTCATGTGGTAATTTGGAACGAATTGTTATTCTAATTAAAGAGGTCATAAGTACCTATGATTGAAATGCAAGTAAAAAGCATTCGATTTTGAGGTCATAAATATGTAGGTACCTATTGAATTGATGTCATAAAGGGTTAGCTCAGGATTCTTAGGAACGGCGTGGCAGGCATAAGGCATTTCTTCTGCCAAAATAGACTAGAATAGGCACTGATTTATAAGTTTAACGGTGACAGAAAGAGTGTGGATTTTCAAGTTGTACAGAACAGTCACGACCCAAGAAATCAAGACTATTACAGGGATATAATCTAACTTAACTGTTACCCTCGTACAGAAATGATTTAGATTATTATTAGAATGTGCATAGGCAATATTTAAATACAGAAACAGTTGAAGAGAAAAATTATTTCTGCGGTAAATAAAGAATTTCTATAAAGAAAATTTATTTATAGGTAGGTATTACTATAAAGAAAACTTATTTTTTGAACATCCAATAAACTTGTTCATTGCTGATGTCTACACCTGAGACTTCTCGTGTTTAAACAAAGTAACAGCGAAATGTGTCCACCTCACTAGATGCACCAGAATCATTTTTGTAAAGTACCTAATAGCGGCTCCACAGCTCTGTGCGTGGCGCGGCGCCTAGACCGCAGCGAGCGGCGCGTTCCGACCGCGCTACATTATTTATATACGACAGACGCATAACACAACATACAATCACTTTTTTTATGTATAGGTCTAGGTAGATGCCGCTTGTGTCTAGATAAAAGTATAGGATACAGAACAACAACATTACAAGAACAAAGTGAATTTTTAAACTGTGAACGAATACTAAAAGCTAAAACTTTAATCAATCTTCCTTCTTCGTACAGTCTATTCTTCTGTGGAATGCGCTTCCTCTGGATGTCAGGATGGCTATCAGTCGCACCTCTTTTAAAATAAAAGTGCGTGAGCACCTTATCAATACATTGACAGAATCCTCTCAGCGGTGATTTGTCTATTATTTAGTGTTTTTATATATGTATAATATATATTATAAATGTAATTATGTATTCGTACACATACGTGTGTACCTATATTCTTACTTTTATTTTTACTATTCTAAATATATTTTGCTAATAATATCACATTAAATCAAGTTGCAATAGTGTTGTTAAGCACTTAGGTACCATATCTTATTTCTGCATTACCCTAAGGTAGACCGGTAGATAATGCCTATGGCATTAAGTCCGCCTCTGTACGGGTTTGTGCATAAAGAATAAATAAATAAATAAAAGCTAAGACTTCATAAGGACTTCCTACTTAGTTGTTAAATCATATCACTCGTTTTTATAATAAAGTGATGCGCTTTGCATTGCAAAACTTTAATGTCGTTGTAGTACTTACACGAGTATTCATTAACTTGTGGTTGCAAGAGGTAATCATAGTCAAATTTTAGGGCCCTTTAAGAAATTCTATGGTTCTCTTTGGCATATTAAACCAAACCACAAACTAGTCGATACTAAAACCGGCTTCAATTCTGTGCTAACGCCCGACTCTATTTTAAAGCATCAAAAAGCAATAGGGTGCTGAACTTTCACTTTTGTTTGATAAAATATTTCTACACATACGAATCCTGATCGAAACTGCCAACTACAAATCTTCATACGGGTTCAAATGCAACAAAAGTAATTTTAGTGTAACTAACGGAGGCCACTCCTATGCCATAGGTAACGTAAGTTACTAAATAAACTTTATTAGGAACAGGATGACGTAAGGCAATTGGTTAATATGACAGCTGTCTTGCATTGGGCTTAACGTTATGCCGTTCGTTTGATCATTCCATTATTGTAGCAGGAAACATACACGATGCACTGCGGTAGGTAAAATTAACTTGAATGTAGAATACAGGTGCAACGTGGGTAGGTACATCGAATAGTACCTATATACGCATTTACTACAATGATACATATTCAATTAATGAATCGTTTATCACACTACACGCGATCCTGATTTATTTAATTACTTTCGTGTTACTTAGGTAGACAACTCAAACTTAACAATAACTTAGGTATAAAATAATAATTTCTTAGGTTTTCGCGAGTATTTTTATAATAAAACACTTTTAAACGGATTCTATCGCGTATATTTTAGATTTTTGTTGTTCCTGACGTTTCAAACACTTTGCAGTGTTCGTGGTCGCAGGATGACTAGGTGACAGGCGTCGTTACAGATTTAAAAAACTGTACGGTAGATAAAATAAAATAACTTTTTTCAATCTTTATATATATTCTTCTATCTAAAATACACGCGATAGAATCTGTTTAAAAGTGTTTTAGTTATAAAACATAAAATAACTGAAAAGTATTAAAAATACGTATTTATTGCTAACCTACTAAATTCATCATGTGGATAAGCTTGTAGTATCTAATTAGGTATGTAAAAAAGTAGATTCCTTATTCTTTTTGATCAGCATGCTATTCTATAAGGTCTCAACATCGTCGCGTCGAACTCTGAACGCTTCTGAATCCGCAGTGAAATCTCAAATTTCGTACCTGCTTTCAGTCTTATCACTGTGGATTCTTGATTGAAAAATCTTGAATAATTCTTTACTTATTGTGTGTTGCTTTCAATGGTGAAAAACTAAGTCTAATTTGGAAACCAAATGAATTCTAGTTAGTAACGAAACAACGCGATGATATCAGCATTTACTGTCAATTAATGAATAACATAGCTGATAAAAAAAACGATTTAAAATAAAACGTTATATCGGTTACATCCCATGTCAAGCAACATTGTTGTAAAACGATAGCTGGAAATAGACATCTGATGCTGCCATCGACGCCATGATGTGGGAAAATTAAAACAAAATATCGGTGCGATGGCGCGCAACGTGGTATTGGCGGGAAAAGGTATAAAGATTTGTTATGTAACGTTGGCTCACCTTGGAGTTGAGAGTCCTCGTGATGGAACCTTGGATTGATTTGAATTTGGAGTTCTGTCGATATTGATTTTGTGTGTGTAGTAGTAGTGTAGGTTAATTTGAAATTTGTTGAGTGCTAGTTAATTATTAATTTGTGTGATATTATGGTAAGTTACCTATGTCTAAAAATACCTTTTATGCAGCTGTAGTAATAATATGTAAATGGGAGATACATTACATAAAACAATAAATATTTACTTAGTCTATTGTCCATTCGATGTGTAATGCAATAATAAAACTTGGATACCTACATGAAATTATGTAGGTAAATTAAACGATCTATTAATTAACACCAACTAGGTACCTACTTTACAAGTCGGTAGGTACCTATAGCGAATTAAACTGACTTTATATAAGATAGAGATGAAGATAAAAAGATTTTTATTCATTTAAACCGTTAATAGCACTTATGAATCGACAACACTTTAGTTGCCGAGTTCCAAGATGTAGGTATAGATTTCCTATGGAGAAGAACGAGCAAGAAACTCCATGGTTACTCTTTTAAAATCATGTTACAATATTTATGAGTTATGAGGTACCTGCAATGTTCTCGAAAATCCAAGTTACATAAAGACAATGTTCCTACATTAAACATAGTAAAGTCTAAACCACTTAAGTGTCATATGTCAATAATTTTATCATGTTATAAATAAGTTCAGGTGTAAATAATCAATAATGACAATGCTATGTCAAAAACAAATTGAAATGTCAGAAAAGTAAGTCTGTGCCTATATACACAACGTTTTTTTTATCAGCTATGCACATAGGTACAAAAAGTGCTGTTACGGATATTATCTATCGTGCTCCAAGTATCCCGAGCCGACCAATCAGAAACTTTCGTTCTATCCACAAATAGCACTCTAGGTGTTAAATTTAACACCTACTACTCCAAACAAATGTAAACCTTCATAGAACTACATATGATTCAGAATGTGATTCATCGTATCCTATCCCTTAAACAATACATCTTCCAACCACATTCGAAAGTAACTCTTATCTTAACGCAATAAGGTTCACCGATATCGCTGATTATAGTTTGGTTATAGGCGTCGATTTTCACACCTCAAGGCGCAAACCAATCTCAACCGTATTTTTACCGTATCAAAGTCCTATCTTAAATAATCACTATCGTGTACTTATGTTAATATTTAAATGTGGTCTAGAAAGGTGTCGAGTTTCGCGCCTCCGGCGTGAAGGGTCGCCATGCGAGCCTCTGATTGGTGGACGGTCCCTTCGCACCATTTGCTAGGTGTTGATTACCAAAGACAGCTGTCGAACAGATAAAAAGCACAAAAAATATTAGGTACTTGTCCCATAGAAATAAATTCATTGAAAGTTAATTCTAAATGGTCAGGAGAGATTGGTCAGGTCATAGTACCTATCTACCTAAGTGTTCCGAAAATCGATTATTGCATCAAGTAATGTAATGTTTGAATTAGGTACTTTTTCCTTTTTTTATTACAAATTTTTCATAAAATACCTCTACATTAAACTTAAACACATTAATCCACTTTTCGTTGCGCTTTGATGCAAAAAAAAAATGCCTAATCCTATACAAAAATCTTTAAAACAAATTTCGCATACCTAATAGGTAAACTTTACTAAAACCTTTAGCTTACGAAATATTTGTCGCTTTTATCTAAAAGTAGCTTATAATCTAGGCTGTAGATATCTATTATGATAAATAGCCACATGCTCACATCTGTCGCGTCTGCATGTCAAGTGAATAGATCACGCTTGTTATCGCACGGCATCGCTTCGCATCGCATCACGCTCCACGCGCTACAATATTCCTATAATATTTCGTCTATAGGTACTACTTATTGGCAGAGCAAGAAAACTGGAATGCAGTGGTCTCCTTCTGTGAGAGCGTCATGGTCCAGAAGGAGACCGCAGAGCGGGATCGGGAGAGGGCCGACCCCGCTCGAAGAAGGAGGAGACGGCGCCGGGGTAATAACCGCCCTGGCGCCTAATTCCCACACGCCTGAAACCCCCTGCCGTTGCTGTGAGGCAGGGGACCTCTGGGTTCGCGGGTGCGTAGATAGGGGAATCTGCGTGCCCACACCGAGCGACCCAAGAGAAGACGCTAGCACGCATGTGGTCACGCGCTGCCGTGGGACGCTTTGGGGGATCCTTTACAATCCCCCCAAGGGGGTGACCGCTTTACAGTCACCCTCTCAGGGATGTGCCTATAGGCGTGGCACCAGTGGGCGGCTCTAGTGTGATCATACGAGGACCTGGAGCCTCCCTTAGGTGCCGAAGATGACCGCTCCAGTTGTTTTAGCCGGTAGGAGTCCGGCATACCCCTTCGCCCTACCCCGGGGCGAAGGAAGTTCATGAAGAATTTCCACTGGGCACCAATAAAAAAAAATAGGTACTTCTTATAGTACGCGGGTGCGCAGATTGGGGAGTCTGCGTGCTCACACCGAGGGACCCCAGGGAAGACGGTGGCGCGCACGTGGTCACGTGCCGCCGTGTGTGCAGCACAGCGCAAAGCGAGGCTTGGGAGGATCCTTTACAATCCTCCCCGAGAAGTGCCTGAGGGGGCGACCATTTTTACAGTTGCCTTCCCTCCGCTAGAGGGGGTTACTGCTTTACAGTCATCCCCTCCGTGATGTGCCTAAAGGCGTGGCACCAATGGGCGGCTCTAGTGTGATCTTACGAGGACCTGGAGCCCCCCTTCGGTGCCGAAGATGACCGCTCCAGTGGTTTTAGCCGGTAGGACTCCGGCATACCCCTTCGCCCTTCCCCAGGGTGAAGGAAGTTCCATGTAGAATTTCCACTGGGCATCAATAAAAAAAAAAGGTACTACTTATAGTAACGCTCCAGTAAGTACGAGGATGTGCCTTAACTTTTTTATATATTAGTGGAGTGTTAACTACTTACTAGTGATGACATATGGAACAGAGACGTGGTCACTTACAATGGGCCTCATAAGAAAGCGCAAGGTCACTCAGCGAGCTATGGAGAGAGCTATGCTTGGTATTTCTCAACGAGATCGAATCAGAAATGAGGAGATCCGTAGAAGAACTAAAGTTGTCGACATAGCTGAAAGGATTAGTAAACTGAAGTGGCAATGGGCAGGGCACATTGCTCGTAGAACTGATGGCCGCTGGGGCACAAAGGTTCTAGAATGGAGACCGCGCACCGGAAAACGCAGCGTGGGACGACCTCCAACGAGGTGGACAGACGACCTGGTGAAGGTCGCTGGGAGTCGTTGGATGAGGGCGGCATGTAACCGCTCGTTGCGGAAATCTAAGGGGGAGGCCTTTGTTCAGCAGTGGACGTCCTGTGGCTGATATGATGAGTGTTAATGAATATGTGGCTTGCCTAAGCGATCACCGACGTCCATAAACATCCGCAGCACCAAAGGAGTTGCTAATGTGTTGGTGACCCTTAGGGTAGCCATGCACTCTACCTTGAAGGCCCCCATGTCGTATGTCGGCCATATTTTAGGGGGTTGGGCATGCTGTATTCGTAACTCACCGTAGCAATGGTACCACTTCACCCCATTCTGTGCCGGCGTGGGACACCTACTTCACCGATCGAGCCAGCCCATTTACAGGCTCTAGTCATAAATTCAGCTAAAGTACGTCCACTCCTGACCAAGGGCCTCCCCCATAGATTTCCACAATTGTGTCATTTTGAGGGAAATTAGCTAGTATCCGCCGGTTTGGTGTGCGCAGTATGGCTGGACACTGCTGCCCATCTTAGTTTATAGTCCCTTACTTGCCTTTTACGACATCCACGGGATGGGGTGGAGTGGTGCTATATTCTTAAACCCGGCACCACACGGAGTCTTAATCCTCCTTAATATTTTTTTTGTTTTAATCGTTGCCCCACGCTCGGATTTCTTCTGTGTCGTGGTTGCGTTTACAGATATGAATTCCACATACAATACACCCAGACCCGGAACAACTACCTGCAGATCATACAAATATTTGTTCCGTGCGGGAATCGAACCCACGACCCGGAGCGCAGCAGCCGACTGTATCAGCCACTGCACCAACCGTGCCGTGATTAAATGTCTAGTCAACCTATTACTAATGCTAGTATCTCCCGACCATCAACAATGGATCGGCTATGATTTGCAGCCTTGTGTCCCAATACCCCGCAAGAGAATTTGAGCGTGCACTTTCTGGGATACCTACTAGAATTGTCCCAAATAAAGCTTTGATTGGTAATAATTATGGCAACACTTCGAAAATAAAACTGATTTTCTACTTTACTTTCTTGCAGCAGTCCGTAAATTACCACTGATGGACATACGCCCCCCTATGACTGCTATAATATTTAATCGGTCAAAGGGCTAATTGCGATAATCACCACGCTTGGCAGACGGTTCGGGACCGCAGTTTTTTTAGCACACAGAACAACGCTGTGCCCCATTCTCTGGTCTGACCCCAGGCCTTCTTTTAGTTCACTCATGGATTGAGAAGGGGTGAACTATTATTTTTATGAGCAACGAAAGGTCCATAACCCACCAATGGGAGACCATTTATGTTTACGGAGTGGAGATTTCTGTCGTTGGATAACTGTTAGTTAGGTAAAGAACTGGGAGAGTTATGATGTTGTGTATATTTACAAAGTTCATCATCATCATATCAGCCAAACGATGTCAACTGCTGAACAAAGGCCTCTATGAGGAGGATTTCCACAATTGTGTGATTTAGGAAATTGTCCCGTACTTACCACGCTTGGCAGGCCCGTTGGTGAGCACAGTATGGCTTCTGTTCTTCAAAAAGGATGTTGCTACCCATACCTCTGGTTTAGACTCCCTAAGTCGCCGTTTATGACATCCGCGGGAGGAGATCCGGAGTGGTGCTATATTCATAATCCGAACATCACACGGAGTTATGTTGGAATACAGACTTGAACCCCATTGAGCTCCTTCTTCCTCCATAGGCCGAGGACCCAAGTTTCACTTGCGCAGTTGTCCATGACACCGCCACCCAATTGAAGATATGAAGCCTTATGCCGTTTAGGTATAGTAAAGAACTAGCTGCCGGACTACCCGCGGATCAGCTCTGACAGTGAAAGTCCCGTCAAAATCGGTCCAGCCGTTTCGGAGATTACCCGGAACAAACAGACAGAGACAAAAAAAAGGAAAATGTTATTTTGTTGTAAGTACCGTATATACTTTCAAATGCATTTAGTAAAAAGCTGTTATTTTGACATTACAAACAGACACTTCAATTTTATTTATTTGTATAGATGTAAAGATACCTCGTATACCATAAGTCTCGTCTATTCACCGTTACCGCCATCCTGCAAGCCCTGCTAATCAAGATGGCGTGATGTATTTGGAATATTCCGCGTAACACGAGCGACGCGACACGACCACGCGACAGATATGGACGACGATACACGCGGCTGAGATTAATCGCGGTCGCAAATCGCGGCTTCTGCGAATGCTGACTAGCTATTTATAATTTTGTTTCATGATCGTGATGTATAGTTTATATTACTGAAGTGATTAAAGTGGTAACTTATCCTAGCGTTTTGAAGCCTCTTCAACTATAGGTAGGAGTAGTTGCGTTCACAAATAATAATGTCATTCATACAAACTCACACTCAGACTTGGTAAAACAAATAGATCAGATAGGCAATACAAATTTTACCCTTTCGGGAATTTTAATCAAGATCCTTTGCTTAAACATAAATCGGACGGTCGGTGACTATACTATATACTATCACTGAGATCTGCTTGCTTTGACCTAAGGATAATCTCATAATCTAGCTGTCTTTAAACTTTTCTAATATAATTTATAGGTACACATTAAAACGAAATAATATGTGTCACTATTAATGATTAAACTTAATAACATAAACCAAAACTAAACAAAACAGAAAGAAAAACTATAGCAGTGTGCCCCCAGCACTTAGGCATCAAATTCATCGTCATCATCATCATATCAGCCAGATGACGTCCACTGCTGAACAAAGGCCCCTTTGATTAGATTTCCACAACGAGCGGTTACATGCCGCTCTCATCTAACGACTCCCAGCGACCTTTACCAGGTCTTATGTCCACCTCGTTGGAGGTCGTCACACGCTGCGTTTTCCGGTGCGGACCCAACGGCCATCAGTTCTACGAGCTATGTGTCCCGCCCATCGCCACTTCAGTTTACTAATCCTTTCAGCTATGTCGGCAACCTTAGCTCTTCTACGGATCTCCTCATTTCTGATTCGATCTTATAGAGAAATATAGCATAGCTCTCTCCATAGCTCGCTGAGTGACCTTGAGCTTTCTTATGAGGCCCATTGTGAGTGACCACGTCTCTGTTCCATATATTATCACTGGTAACACTGTGCCGGCTCAGAATGCCACCACCCCATCTCCTCCCATGGGTGTCGTAAAAGTCGACTAAGGGATTGGCCGGAGGATGGGCAGCAGCGTCCTTCTCGAGTACATTAACAACTCAACTGCGATCGCCAACCCGCCTGCCAAGCGTGGCGATTATGGCAAAACCCCTCAATGAGCCCACAACACATCTATATCGGTCGTTGTGGTGATCTTTGGGGGAGGCCTGTATCCAGCAGTGGACTTCATTCGGCCGATATGATGAACACTGGCGTCGAAGTTAGTACTATTAATTTTAAGCTCATTATCTAGTTTATTCATCCCGAGTTTCTAGTTTCACCTTTTTTTTATTGGTGCCCAGTGGAAATTCTTCATGAACTTCCTTCGCCCCGGGGAAGGGCGAAGGGGTATGCCGCCGGACTCCTACCGTTCTAGTTTCACCTAGGTATTTCAATTTCTCCTTAAACTCAAAGTTTAGGCACTTAAAAAAGTCAACAGTTAAAGTGCACCGTACGGAAAAGTTGATCTTATGGAGAAGAGCCGGCAATAACCTCCACACACACTATTTAAAAAAGTGATATTACAATTTAACACCTCAAGTTAGGTACCCTAACGTTACGGGATATTCCAATATGATTTGAGTGTAAATACTCTTACAAAATCCACTGACACAGCACAAAAATATCACTATCATATCATAGCCTGAACCAACGAAAATACTTCATGAAACAAAAACAACACAACCAAACAAAGAGTCATAATTCGCGTGAAAACAGACTTCCATCCCACACACACACACTCACACAAAATCACACATAAAGCTAAGCCTACGAGCTACGGCCAGGCCACATAACGACACTAAAATCCACTAAGGCGATTACACTACAGGCACCCGCTGAAATTGATCCCCCGGGGACCCACCCCCCGGGTGGATGCTTCTCCTTTGTGATGGCCCTTTATCCCCCGGCTGGGCAGTGACTTACACACGTCTTGGAATTTAGGATACTACCATTACTTTTCTGGAATTCTGGTGCAATTTTCAGGAAAAGGTATAGAGTTTGGGAACGTAAAGGTGATTTATTTGTTATTTTGTTACCAATCTGTCCATTCTGTACCGACCTCAGGATTATAACGCGTAGATACAATAATTTGTGGTTTAATATTACTAACTTCTACAATTCCTATATGAATACGTAAACACATTCTGCAGAATGATCGTGCCATGAAAAATATAAAAATAATTCCTTGAAAAAAAAAGGTTTGAATCATCTGTTATGTGACACTGAACCGAGTCAAAGTGTTTTCGATTTGATGCAATGTATAAAAGCTCTATAAATAAACATTATTATAAACAGATAGTTAACTTAAGTCGATGATAATTTTTGTCAAGACGAAAGTTTTGTAAAGCGATTATTTTGTTTTCATTAACCTATGTTTGGATGAGATAGGTATTTTATTGATATCCTATTACCTGTTTATTGCCGGCAGCCGCGAGACACAATAGATTTTTAATTATGTCTGGCTTTGTAACAGTCAATGGGTTATGAACCTTTTGACTACCTTTATCATTTCAAGTGCATAACCTTTGTGGGATAATTATGTCGATGCTGTAATTTTATTTATTTATTTATTAAGTATCTGTAAACTGTACCTACCCACGATACAAAAGAATTTACAGAGTACGTCATCATTTTCTTTTAAAATAGAATCTCCTCTGTTTTAGTATCTACATCCAGGGAAACAGTTTTAGGAGTATTTTTATATGCAGTAGAAGAAGATAGTACTTACATATTGACGGAAGTTCTTGAATAAATAACATCGACAAGAATAAGAAGTGTACAATTATATTTTGTAGATTTCAAATGTTGCTAAATATACTATGTCTATTTCTATATCAAAACAGGAATACACCGACAATCACCAGCCACATGGCCATACATTAGCCAGTTGACACTTGCAGATATAGGACGATTGTATCTACGTATAAAACTATACTAAACATTAAACAAACTAACCTTTGCTAGAAGCAAGCTAAAATCATCCCTATAACTTACTAGTAAAGTTCCAAGGTATATGCAACTGTAATTTGTTTACACGCAAAGTTATCCACTGTAGCCCTTATCTCAGTCAAGCGAAAATCACGGTTATCAACACGCAACAAAGTCGAAAATATTTGCAAATTGAGTTTGTACAGTTGCAAAACTATACTAGTGGTTGAACATTGAAAAATCTGTGTTATTACTATGCAATAAGGTTGTAATGGGATGCAAATGTGTAAATAATGCGGAAGGCGCGCGAACGTCAATATTAGGTGGACAGAGTAGGCGAAGTAACGACGTAGTTTGAATAAACCGAAGGGAAGTGGGACTTTCTTGTGTAAGTAATTCTGTACTATACAACAGCGATATTTATATTATAGACACGTTGCTCAGAACAAAAATTGTTCCAGTAAACAAAAAAATATATGAAAAGGATTGTTTGAAATTTGAACGCCTTTTGTGCCACAGCCAAACTATTGAGGCAAACTTTTTGATACTGACAGCCATTTTTTTAAACATATTGTTTGGCCTGGATTCCACGTCTTTTGGCCAAAACTTTTCTATCTACTGGTGGTGTTGCTATATAAGATGTCATACATCATGTTGTATTTCGCTCACATATGTTTTAGCTCTTCTGTCTGAGATCTGTTAAATAGTAAGTAAAATTATTCCGCGATTTCCTACGCGTTTCAGTAGGTAATCTTGCTGGGGTTAGGTCTGATAACCAAACCAACAAGTGGATAATGGTGAAGAGTAGGCGAATCATAAGTGTTGTAAAAGACTTGAATAGAACTAACTGTTTAGTTTTATTTGAATTAATTCGTTTTGATTTTGACTTTTAACTAGTACTTAGGTAATGCTGGAGAGCGATAATCTGTGTGGCCTGCCTGTTCTGAAAATATAGAAACAGAGACATACGTTAATATGAAGTCAGACGCCTGAAAGATATAACGAATCTAACCTTAGTGTACAATTCGACTAAGGCCTAACCTTTCTCAACCTGAGAATAAGCCCATGGCCAGTAATGAGCTGAATATTATTTTCGAGTTGCAAAGGTCATATATTCAACCTTTTGCAGTTAAATTAAAAGCTAACCTGAAACCTCAAATACTTACTACACTAAGTACTTTGGAAAAGGATCATAATAATAACCAAGGTGCTTCCACTGTGTCGTCATTTTGGGAGGAATTTTCACGTAAGTACTCACCGCGTTTGGCAGGCAGATTGGTGAGCGCAATATGAGTACTCTTCCACAGGAGGCTGCCGCTAATACCTCGGGGCTTAGAATCCCTTAGTCACCTTTTACGACAGCCATGGGAAGAGACGGAGTGGTGCTATATTCTAAATGTACGAACACAACATGTAATCTACGTTGTCGTAAAATTGGTTCATCTGGTTACAAATCAAAAAACTACGACCGAGAAAATGATAAGTTCTATAGTTCTGTAGAAGTATACTTAGAAAGCCTTTCTTTTTAGATCAACATAGTTAAAAACCTTGCCGTGTGGTGCTGGCTCAGAATACCACCGCCCCATCTCCTCCTGTGGGTGTCGTAAAAGTCGACTAAGGGATTAGCCGGAGGATGGGCAGCAGCGTCCTTCGAGTACATTAACAACTCAACTGCGATCGCCAACCCGCCTGCCAAGCGTGGCGATTATGGCAAAACCCCCCAATGAGCCCACAACACACCCATATCGGTCGTTGTGGTGATCTTTGGGGGAGGCCTGTGTCCAGCAGTGGACTTCATCCGAAATGATGAAAAACCTTCATTATTATAATTACAATCAAAATTTATAATCACACGTGTTGCTTACGTCATAAGCTGCACTGCTTACCTATTATGTCACAAGGATGAGTGTGTATATATAACATAAGTGGGTCACAAGTTTAAATGGATTTAGTTAATAGCCTGTGTAAGTACCTGCTTTTAAAACTTTTACTTAGGAGTAACTTGATACTGATAAATTATAAGTCGGTATTTATTTTCACTTAAAAATAAAAATACATTTTCCATCTATATTTTGTTTGTGGAATCGTAGGTACTGGCTGGAAATATGTCAACGCATCTCTTCCATTACAGCTTATGTTAATTTTTTCAGCCCTTGAGTTCGAGACTCACTGTCACAAATATTTTGATTTAGTCAGTGTAAAAACTAGTTAAGCCATCATAGCCAGTTGCACTCACTGACCGGTAAACGATCGACGAGGTTAAGAAACGCTCGGTGCGGTCAGTCGACAGATGGGAGACCGCATAGTGGTATTTGGACACAGCGTCGCCGTGCTTCGGAGGTCACCTAGAATCGTCGGTCTCGGTTGTTGTCATTAGACGGTAGTTGTTTAGCCGTGTCGGAGGCCTTTCGGCAGCTTGAAGAACTCTGTTAGAAGGTTGGCCACTAAAGATACGAAAAGTAGAAGTGAATACTCACTAACACTCAAAGGTTTTGCTGGTAGAAAACTCAGTCTGAGTTAAGCTCGCCTTTGTACATAACATTTATATTGACTGTCTGATTTATATTTTCTTTTTGTATAATAAAGAATTTAAGAATTTAAGAATACTTCATCATTTCGGCCAAATGAAGTCCACTGCTGAACACAGGCTTCCCTCAAAGATCACCACAACAACCGATATGGGTGTGTTGTGGGCTCATTGGGGGGTTTTGGGGGGTAATCGTCACGCTTGGCAGACGGGCTGGCGATCGCAGTTGAGTTGTTAATGTACTCGAAGGACGCTGCTGCCCATCCTCCGGCTAATCCCTTAGTCGACTTTTACGACACCCACGGGAGGAGATGGGGTGGTGGTATTCTGAGCCAGCACCACACGGCATACTTAGTAACGGTTTTTTTCTAGTACCCAGTCATGAGACTAGCAATTTAAGTCATTCGCTTAGTAGTAAGCATCGGTCCTGCCCATGACCAGTGTGGTTTCACCTCGAACTAGTCCTGTGTGGTGACCACACTGCGTTCATCACACCGAGACATTAGTTATCAATCTCTTATCCCCAGGAATTTTACTAGCTACAGTGCCCTTCAAACCCATACAGTAATGTCTAAACTCACTGCGGTTGTGATACCTGGCCGGACTTTTGCAATAAGAGTCGTACCACCAGTTGAGTGGTTTTTGCAGGTTTTCACTCTCATATCATCATATCGGCCATTTATACGTTCACTGCTGAACAAAGGCCTCCCCCATAGATTTTCACAACTGTGTCATCATTTTGGGGGGTATTTGCCAATACTGACCACGCTTGGCAGGCGGGTTTGTGAGCGCAGTATGGTTACCGTTTCACAGAAGGGACGCTGCTGCCCATCCCTCTGGTTTAGATTCCCTTAGTCGACTTTTACGACATCCATGGAGATGGAGTGGTTCTATATTCTTAATCCGGACACCACAATTTTCACTCTACTAATAACTAAAACACGTAAATTATCCTCAAAAGTTGATAGCAATTTGATAGCCTTTATACTTCTACCTTCAGCACAATGGACCCAATAGGGTTGAGGTACGTTCGGCTGATGCTGAGCCCGTGAGAGCCACAATAATAGCCTTCTGCCCGCTCTGGTAAGCAATACCTTTGCTTTTTTAAAGTGCCGTCCAGCTTTTAGATTGTGAATAGTAAACAAGTGGATGATAAATCCTTCTTTCTGCTTGGAAGAAGCATATATTCAGCAGAGGTCCGCGATACGCTGCGTAGATAGATCATCCTGTAAATATTATAGCTAATTTTAGATGGAATCTAGTACCTACTTATAGTATGGTACTATTTTTTGTACGCCAATATCAAAGTTACAAACGTACTTAAAAACATAGCACAATGGGCGGTCTTGTTGCAGTCTGCGATTTTTTATTGACAACCAGACGCACAGGATTTCAATTAGAAAGAAACTATAGTTCACAATTCATCATTCAGATAGTTATGTAAATACATTGCAGCCGAAGGATTTTAACTACTGAACAAAGACTCTCCTTAATAATATAATTATAGGTAGATAGTATCTAAATGATGTTATTAATAAATACATTTGCCGTGTGGTGCCGGCTCAGAATGCCACCACCCCATTTCATCCCGTGGGTGTCGTAAAAGTCGACTAAGGGATTAACCGGAGGATGGGCAGCAGCGTCCTTCGAGTACATTAACAACTCAACTGCGATCGCCAACCCGTCTGCCAAGCGTGGCGATTATGGCAAGACCCCCCAATGAGCACATAACACACGAATATCGGTCGTTGTGGTGATCTTTGGGGGAGGCCTATGTCCAGCAGTGGACTACACTCGGCCGAAATGATGATGAATAAATACATTCTACTAGATAATCGTCGCCCACCACGAACCGTAGTTACTACCCACAACAGCTTCAAAACTTGCCAATTATGGTTGATATAAGTGCCTTCAAGGGAGAGTGGAACTTGACATTACATTAGGAAGGAAATGTAATCAACAAGATACACCGTGTTTGAAGACTTTCTTTTAACTACCAGAGCAAATTGGAACAAAATGATTTCACTTGAAAACTTAGCAGTTTCAAGTTTCAACGCCCAACGGCCTCCGCGTTTATAATAGACCGAACATTCGGTTTAATTTAGAGCCATTTGCTGTAATTTAAGGCCAACACGTTCACGTACACTCGCGTGCAGAAGCCGCAAGCGCGGAGGAATCTGGTAGGAGGAGGCAGGGAGAACGCTCCCGACCTCCCTGCCTCCGTGCGACGTCCTGTCACTGACAAATGGCCCGGAGGAGAGCTCGACCCCGACACCCTCTCCAGGCTCGGGGTAAGGTGAAGGAGCAAAAAGATAATTGTTTTACAAAATCTTGAAATTACTGGGCATAAGAGACTAAATAACTAACGTCAAAACGTGATGAGCGCAGTGCGGTGCCACGCTGGGCTAGTCTTGGGTAGTATTACAATTGTTATGGACAGGTGTAACACTTGCCATCAGGGGAATGACTGGTTCGTCTCGTAAAAAAAAAGTGTCGCAGGGTCGAGAAAAAATAGGGTATAAACTCGTGGACTTATAATAAATTTGAAAAAAACCTCCAAAAAGGTTCTCAATTTTTATGTTTATTTATTGCATGCATAATAAATTTAATTGAAGACAACCGATGTTAAACTTGACAAAACCTTTTTACATGACAAACTTCAATTTCGAACTGCAACGAAGATATACTTTCATCCAAAGATAAGACTATTTCTTTAAATCTATCTCCGGCCAAAATATTCCCCTAACTTCCTTACTTCACCCCGAGTCCTACGGAGGGGTGCTATAATTTCATAGGACGGGCGTCGCCGCGCTTATCTCGGGCGCGGCTGCAGGCGCCGCGAGCAGCGCCTCTACTTACCCCCCCATGCTATTGTATTGGGAATTTTCGATAAACCACATTCTTAGTACAGTAATAAATCATGGGACGTGTTTGTGGTATTTGTTCTCTAAATTGGGTGTTGGGTTAGGTTTTCAGGTTTTTTTGGATATCATATTTGGATTATGTTGTAGTAATTAGGGGTTATTCTTTTGTGTCGCAGGGTTTGCTTCGATAGTTGGCTGGTCATGCGATCCTATTGAATCTTTTCTTCTATTGCACTGTTATTCATTCTGTGCTTTTGTCATAATAAAATGAAATTGCGCTTTGCGTGTGAATGTAGGCAAAATTTCAAGGAGAGAAGTGTCGATTCAAGCAAGAAGGAGGGACCTATCCATCCTTTTTCCTTGAATAAGAGACTACAATAAACGGAGAATCAACATCTAAATTAGGAGCCTTAAATGTATCCATTTTAGCATAATAAACTATTTGGGAAGCTACGTGTATTATTAAGGCAAAATGCAGGTGGGGGCTATTCATCTACTCGGTGCCTCGCCTTTGTGAAATTAAAGTGTTCAACTTCTTAATCCGGGAACACTCGACCCTGAAATTCATTAATTCGATGACGTATTGCATTAATCGGTTGTACGCGAGTGTACGCGTGCGCGCGACGTTGAGTGTTGTCGCCGCACATTACTAGTCTCACTTAAACACAGACCTGTAACTGAGGGTATGTTCAACTAGAGGATGTGTAGAGGTTATGTGGAAAGTACATTACCAGAGCATGAAAAGTATCGTTGTATTATATAGTAAACCCCGTGGGTGTCCTAAAAGTCGACTAAGGGATTAGCCGAAGGATGGGCAGCAGCGTCCTTCGAGTACATTAACAACTCAACTGCAATCGCCAACCCGCCTGCCAAGCGTGGCGATTATGGCAAGACCCCCCAATGAGCCCACAGCGCACCCATATCAGTCGGTGGTGATCTTTGGGGGAGGCCTGTGTCCAGCAGTGGACCTTATTCGTCCGAAATGATGATATAGTAAACTGCTGCTCGGTGACAAGAGTATACTGTAATTCCTAATTTTGCTATGATTATAAAATGTTGGTAGATCACTTTTATGATACTTGTCTGATCTTCATACGGCGTTTTCATTATGAGACTTTTCGGCCGAGTCCGAAAAACTGAAATACGTCGCAGAACGAAAGTTTACAGAGTACGATGCTCATAACCAGTTACACTCACTGATGGCTAAACGATCTGTGAGGTTGAGCAACACTCGGCCAGTCAGTCTATAGATGGTGACTGCATATTGGTTTGTGAACTGAGCGTCTCCGTGTTTTCGAGGGCACATAAATATATAAATAATTTCACCCCAGTTGTTATCATTAGATGGCACGGGGTCGTTAAGCCAAGTCTTTCTGCTTGCGGGCGGCTTGAACAACTCTGACACAAGGTTAACACTAGCCAAATGTAAAAGAAAATGAAATACGGGCCTATACTATAAATCTATATACTATAAATCTAGCTAGACACAGTGAAGGACAATGGAGCACATCTCAGACCGAGCGGTGGTCGAGATTAGGCCGAAGCAATCCGGAAGGTCCATAAAGCGCGTTATGTTGACGACGAAAATCAGAACATTTTGAATTCGAATTAAGATTGCATATTCCAATTAGTTACAAATTTGCATTTGTAAAATTGACGCCATTTGCTGTAACTAAAAAAATCAAAGAATTTTGCGTTAGTATCTTTTCAAGGTTTATACTTACCAGACCTGGCAACATTTCGTTTTAAATCAATTTAATGGCCCATCATGAGTGGCGTAGCGTGGTATAATCTGACATTTACTATGAACATTACTGATTACGCGCAGCAGTCGTCACAAGTTACGCGTCGCATCTCTGTCACGTATCTTAAGTGGTAAATGTCGTCATATGCTAATCTTCCACTTTGACGGATTTCAATCATGGCGGCTTGAATTTATAAACGTGTCTGTAATACTTGTGTATAACTTCCATTTGTACTGATTTTATTTGTGTTCTTAATAGAAATTCAAGTTAAACTAGTATGAATTTTACAATGATTAAGGTTGAATTTGACGACTTGTACTTTATTTTTGGAACGAAGTTCCTTACGGCAGGCTTGGAGGGGATAGGGATTTTGCTGCGTGACCGAACTGAAAAAAATGTGATAGTAAAACCGTAAGAAAAAATCCGTGGAAAAAATCCGTGGAAAAAAGTGCGTGGAATAAAACCGTTAAATGAGACGTGCGCAGGCGCGACAGTCGCATACACAAGCGAGTAGTGTATAAGTGTCGATTCTACATTAGCCGAAGGAACTTCGTTCCTACCTGGTGTCCCACGACACCACATCATTTTTTTAAGATAATATCGGGCCTATTCGCGTTTGTCCGTGTGGTGTCCAGATTAAGAATATAGCACCACTCCATCTCCTCCCATGGATGTCGTAAACGGTGACTAAGGGATTCTAAGCCCGAGTGATGGGCAGCAGTGTCTATTCTGTGAAACGGTAGCCATATTGCGCTCACCAACCCGCCTGACAAGCGTGGTGAGTATTGGTAAATATCCCCCAAAATGATGACACAGTTGTGGGAATCTATGGGGAAGGCCTTTGTTCAGCAGTGGACGTATAAATGGCCGATATGATGATGATGATTCGGGCACAGATTAATATCAAAATAACATTTTGACTAACTTCGACGTTTCGATCAAGTTGCACTGACCGAGGTCACGAGAAAGTTTTATTCATAAGTATACTTAGTATTGTACAAACCCTATGTTATTACCCCGCGAGTGTCAACCATCGTTGTATCGTGCTAACTTGAATCAGCCGTTTGATGAATAGCACCAGGCGACTAGGGGCTTAACCGATGGATCAGCAGAAGCGTCCTTCCATTGCATTAACAACTCAACTGTGATCATTGACCCGCCTGCTAAGCGTGCACAAATCCAACGAGCACATAACACAAGCCCAAACGGACCGTTGTTCGTTATATGGGGGAGGCTTATGTCCAGGGACGTCTTTCGGATGAAATGATGATGATGAACTTGAGTCATTGCTTGCAATTATCTTTATTGCTTATTTTTCTTATTTCAGGGTTCATTGAATCATTGAATCAATTACCAAACCAATAGCTTGTCTCTACCTTTTGTCTTGGGTTCAAGCGAGGTAGCTCGTTCTATTCAATTTTTGAGTCGTAAACTCTTCATAAGTCCTCTTGTTTCTCTCAAACCAAATTGCATGATAATGGTCACGACATGATAGGTACAATAAGCAAAATGAAACGTGGAATAAACCATGCTTTTTATCCTAAGCCAATCCCATAACAGTTACAGCTTACCATAAAAACCATACGATACAAAAAGCTGATGTTGCCTATCGCCGCACTTATGGCTGAAGCTCATATCATATCATTCAGAAATGCTGATGTGTCCGAAAGAGGCGAATATGTCTCTAAATAAAACGGCCAGTCTAGTCGACGCTGTAAAAATACAGGCTGGATAAATAAAAATATAAAATAAGATATGGTATGAAAGTGGCGCGGGGCGCAAGAAACTCGTGATCCTTTTGAATGTGTACTGTGTGGGATAGAGGTGGCGTGAAGTAGCCTTGAGATTTTATTTTTATATTTGTCCTGGGACAGGTTTTTTTTGGAGGTAGTTAATGTTTCTGACTTGAAAGTCACTGTTATGTGTGGTAGTAGTTAATTAAATCTTTATGTAAACATGCAAAGAAAGACGATTCAAATGCATCAATTTATCTTATATTTTCATTATGTCCTAATCGCAGCACTTAAAGAAACTGTATGTTATAGTAAATAGTGCTAAAGTAGGTTTTTAATTTTTCAATATATTATACCCGTGTGGTGTCCGGATTGAGAATATAGCACCACTCCATCTCCTCCCGTGGATGTCGTAAAAGCCAACCAAGGCAATCTAAACTAGAGGGATTGGCAGCAACGTCCCTTCTGTAGAACTTTATTTTTGTTATATTGCCTGTTGCGAACATCTAAGTTCGATTTAATATATATAAAAGTTTTCTTAATATGATATTTTTATTAAGTTACAATGTTGATGGTACAAGCTAGCAGTCATCATTGATCATACACGAACTTTGCCAAACACTACTGAACTATTCTATGCTTCAAACAAAAATGTGACCTACAGCAAACAAGGTCCATTAAAGTTTTGTTTCGCTGACATCTCAAGACTACTCCACTCTCTTATTCCCAGGGAGTGTTTCTTTGGCCGTAACAATCTGAGGCGGCGCCACGGGTCAGCGAAGACCCCCCAGTTCCCCCCCTGTGAGTGTGTGTGTGTGTGCATATCATAGATACGTGAGAGGCAGAAAATTCGCCGTTTTGTACGTAGAGACGTGGAGTATAGGTTAGAATTATTTGTGTAGGTAGATGCGTCATAGTGATTGGCTTGAGGTGTGAGAATATAATATAAATGATATTTGTAATAACCCAAATGGCACATCTCTAACGCAACTTTTTTTGCTAAACATAAAAAGATCGATTTAAAATAACTCTCATGCCAATCAACATTTCAAGAGATATTGTGTACGTCCATAACTTTTTCAGTTATCTTTTTATAAGTTGGTATCTAAAAATACAATACATGAGATTTGTTAATTGAAATGCTTGGGTGTGTATAAATTTGTGTTAATGATTTAAGCAGAGGATAATCGACTTTTCAGCGGTAGCCGTAAAGAGCCCTCTTCGAAGTGTGTAATATAGCTAATAATGAAATAAACCTATAACAATGTAATAAAATTGAAGTGGCTGTCTGTGATTTCAAAATAAATGCAAATATTTAAGTGAATACTGCTATTTATTAATTACAGTTTTTAGTATTTATGTCTGTCTGACTGTCTGTCTGTAATGAGCTCCGAAACTGCACAATGAATTTTTTGGGATTAAAACAGAATTTTTTATAATATTTTCGTGTTTGTCCCATTTATTCCAGGGTTCAGAAGATATGAATATAAATATAATTTACGGCGAACAAAGCGGGTGGGAAACGGATACTATGTAAATAAATATTAATTGAGAATAGCTGTTATGATTGAAAGTGTTCTTATTCTAAATCTCTTTACCTCGTATTCTGCTGGCCAAACTATTTTGATGATCTACTTAAACTTTAAGTGTAATTATTTAACGAAAGCCATTCTATGAAAGCCTGGCTTCCTTCATAAGTCTTGGAATACAAATGATAATGTTTCCATATGCCGTAAATTGCACATACCTATCGTGAATGGAGGAAATGAACCGGATAATGAGTTAAAATGAAGCATAATGTTAGATAATCTACATTTATATTATCTTATACTGGTGCACCGGGTGACGATTTACGTTGATGCAGGTTGTTGCTGAAAATCAGCGCTGTGGCACTGTTTGTGCACATCAATATCCTGAGCGACGGCCATTTTGCATGCATGTGCCGCATGGACGTGTGTAATGACGTAACGAATTATTAGGGTCTTCCCAACTTACTGGGAAGACCCTAATAATCTTTTTTATGTTGTGTTTATGTGCGTCATACGGTAGCAAATAAATTATTTTCCTTTTCTCTCAGTTAGGTAATATTCCTGGGACATAAAATTTATAAAGTTGGAATAAAGTCAGATTATATAGGCAGTGTTAAATCAGCGGTGATTGGTGATTATGCAAGTTACTTGCATTGTTCGTATATCAGATCATACTAATATGCTACTTAAATTTACTTCAATAGCATTTATTCATGTGGAAATTATATATAATTACCTTCAAAAGAGAGTCCTGTCTGTTCTTACTCTGTGCACTAGCAATGCCTTTGACCGATGACGAGGATAGTATTATTTTTTTTTAACTTTGCCCCACACTAGAATTTTTCCTGTGTCGTGGGTGCGTTTACAGACATGAATTTCACACACAATACATCAAGACCCGGAACAACTACCTGCGGATCATACAAATAATTGTCCCGTGCGGGAATCGAACCCACGACTCGGAGCGCAGCAGCCGACTGTATCACCCACTGCACCAACCATGCCGTCCAAATTGGGACCATGGTGCATAAATTAATATATAAAGTCTTATTTATTGATAGATCTTTTTGGAATTGGTGGATAGGCTGTCATAAGCATACCCTATGCCTCAGAATATCGAAATAAAAAATCTCTAAAAGAGAAAGTCGCATCTGTACGTACATTACTCTGTGCACTAGAAAGAAACATGGTGCCTTTGTCCGTCGGATCTCAAGGGTGGTCAACTTATTGGGACCATGTTACCGCGCCTCCGACCTTTGGAGTCGGTATCATTCATCCGTCTCAGAGGTAGGCAGAGATGTAGCTTGATGCAGCGAGTTTAAATATATATTGAAGAATTTTGTTAACAGTATTGTTTGAAGTTTCGATGGGGTTGGATTATTTTTAAATATGATGCCCGGTCACCAATGTTACGATTTACAATTGTTTTTATTAAATTAGAATTTTTACTTGTTTGTATTGGCAAAACCATGATGACGTGATATTTAAATGGTGGAGATCCGTAGAAGAACTGTAGTTGCCGACATAGCTGAAAGGATTAGTAAGCTGAAATGGCAATGAACTAGGCACATTGCTCGTACAGCTGATGCCCGTTGGGGCAAAAAGGTTTTAGAGTGGAGGTATCGCACCGGAAAATGCAACACGGGACGGTCTCCAACGAGATGGACAGACGTCCTGGTGTAGGTCGCTGGGAGTTATTGGATGCGGACGGCATGTAACCGGCTGTTGTGGAAACCTATCCCTTACCTATATGACCTTTGTGTAGCAGTGGACGTTCTTTAGGCTGATTCTGAAACAAATAAGTCATTCTTAAGGAATATCATACGTTTTTATAACATGTTTATAAACGCGTCTTTATTGAAAATGCTTATTTATTTATTCTTGATGTACAAAAGTGTACAAAGGCGGTCTTAATGCCATAGGCATTTTCTGCCAGACGACCTTTGGGTGATGCAGAGAAGAGACAAAAAGGTAGATGCACCAACAAAATAAAAGTGAGACTTTAATATACATAGAATACTAATATGTAAACTTACATAAACATTACATGTATATATTTACATATACTAAATAAACATATATACATATATAATAAATATGTGTAACTAGGACAAAAAGAAACAAAATCAGAGCCGAGATGAATCTGCCAACGACTTATCATATAGGTACTTTCGTACTTTAATTTTAAAGTAGTGCCTACTATTAGCCATTCTGATTTCAAGGGGGAGTGCATTCCACAGTAGAATAGATTGAACAAAGAAGGTAGAGTGAATAAAGTCGGAGTGATGAGTGGGACATTGAAGGAGACGATTATTAGTAGAACGAAGATTTTTTTCATGGTTGGAACAAAGATACTGGAAGTGAGAAGATAAATAAGAAGGAGAATTGGGGGCGTGAAGTATAAAGAACAGGGTGTTGAGTGCTCTTATGTTTCTACGCTGGCGAATGGGCAGCCAATTTAAAAGAGATCGATACGCAGAGACATGATCATATTTTCGGAGATTGAAGACGAATCAAATGCAATTGTTGAGAAGGCGGTCAGATTTGTTGAGTAGATCTGCATTCAAGTCAAAGTAGCACACATCACCGTAGTCGATTATGGGAACAATTAAGGTCTGCACAAGCATTGCTTTTGTATGAGGCGGGAGAAAGTTTTTCAGGCGATAGAGAGCCCGCAAATTTCCCGTAACCTTTTGGCTTACACTTGTAACTTGGGACCGCCAACTAAGAGTAGAGTCAAGATGTAAGCCAAGATCTTTGACGCTGGGGCTGATAGGAATAATTGTGCCGTTGTAGATGATAGATGGAACAGTAGCACTACCCAATTTACAAATATTTCTATTGCTTCCTAAAATGATGGCTTGGCACTTAGTCGGGTTAACAGCCACACCAAACCTCTCAGCCCAGTTCTTGATAGTTTCAAGATCGTGGTTTACGGCTTTGACTGCATCGGTTAAATCTTCCAATCGAGCTTGGGAGTATAACTGTAGGTCATCGGCATAGAGATGATACGCACACTGAAGCTTTTGGGTAATTAGATTTATAAAAACGGAAAAAAGAAGAGGAGATAGTATGCCGCCTTGTGGAACGCCAGTTTCCAGGTTGCACCAAGTTGAGGAGGACTCCTCAACGTGGACTGATTGCTGACGCTCCCGAAGATATGATGAGAACCATTCCAGCGCTTCGGGAGAGACCATAAGATGGGAAAGGATGGACAAAAGGATGTCGTGACTGACGGTATTGAAAGCATTGGGGAAGTCAACCAAAACTAATACAGTGACCTTAGTATCCTCCATAACTTAATATCGCCAATCACTTTAAGGAGGACAGAGGCAGTGCTATGGCCTGGTCTAAACCCAGACTGAAGTGGACTTAAAAGATTATTGTAATAAATGAAGCGGGAGAATTGTTTGTGGACACAGCCCTCTAGCACTTTAGATTGGAAAAGAAGAATGGAAATTGGACGGAAATGACTGGGAAGAGAGGGGTTAGGGATCTTGGGCAAGGGTAAAATTATTATAAAGCTCTAGATTATGTTGACGACAGGGATGTTTTGCACTGATCATGCACTGATTCTTTCTGCACACGTGGCTTCCCTGAAACCTTATTGACAACATATGCGTTTATCTAATAATTAATCTGAATTACGATGAATGTGGATATAATTATTGTTAGTAGATGTATACTATTTTATATTCAATTTTTGACATGATAAAAATAGCACAGCGTTGGTGGCTATAATGCCATTTGTTTTATAAATGTGAGTACTTTTTTACTCGTATCAAAGTTACCTATGCCATTCTCAATTCCTAATCGTATATTATAGAATCCATCTCGTCCCGTGGGTGTCGTAAAAGGCGATTAAGGGATTAGCCGGAGGATGGGCAGCAGCGTCCTTCGAACACATTAACAACTCAACTGCGATCGCCAACCCGCCTGCCAAGCGTGGCGATTATGGCAAAACCCCCCAACGAGCACACATCACACCGGTGTCGGTCGTTGTGGTGATCTTTGAGGGAGGTCTGTGTCCAGCAGTGGACTTTATTACGGCCGAAATGATGATGATATTGTAGAAGCAATCGTGTGTTTTATTATTGTGTGTATTACACGTATATTCCACTTTGTTTTCACGTACCTGACGGGTTAAAATGTAATGAATTAACAGTAAAATATTTTTTGACTGCTCTTCTCCATAAGACCGACTTTTCCGAACCGTGCACCTTAACTGACTTTTTTTAAGTGCCTATTAGGGCCTATATGAAATAAAGACTTTGAAATAGAATTTGATATACCTAATAATAATAATAATGTTTATTTACGCAAATCACAGACAGTTACAAGAAATGACATGTTATTACAAGACAGATTTGTCTGATGACTATACATTCCAGGTTCGACATATCAGTGTAGTAGAACGATTGCATAGATTAAGTTCCAAAACAATACATACATTCCATTCACTAGTTTCAGAAATGTGTCTCATTTAAATTTTAACAAACTACTAAAGAAAAAACAAACTTTGCTCCATATTTCAACAGAACTCCAAAGTAGAGCCGTTAGTGACCGCCATCTTAATTTTCTACTTCCGCAACACTTAATATTTCTCGCCGGAGTCACTGACTTTTCGTTGGCACCCTCTTTATGAGTTTATGAACTGTTTGGTTGAGTCCGGCTAGGTAGGTACCATCGCAGTGCTAATTTCAACGATTATTTTTTTGCGCATTGTGGTGCCACGCAGTGTTAGTCCTGGGCAGCATCACAATGGCTATGGGCAGGCTTGACGCTACCAACAGCTACTGTTATCCCTCCTTTTAGTCACTAGCTAGTCCTAGAAATACGTCCACTGCAGAACACAGGTCTTCCCATATATCGCCGCAACGACCACTCTGGGTTTGTGTTGAGTGCTGATTGGGAGGTTATGCCATGATATCCGTGAATGTACGTGAATCCGTGTGGTGTCCGGATTAAGAATATAGCACTACTCCATCTCCTCCCGTGGAGGTCGTAAAAGGTGACTAAGGGACTCTAAGCCAGAGAAGGATGGGCAGCAGCGTCCTTTCTGTGGAACAGTAGCCATTCTGCGCTCACCAACCTGCCTGCCAAGCGTGGTGAGTACTGGCAAAATCCCTCCAATATGATGTCACAGTTGTGGAAATCTATGGGGAGGCCTTTGTTCAGTAGTGGACGTTGTATGGCCGATATGATGATGATGCCATGATCACCATGCTTAGCAGGTGGATTGGCGATAGCGGTTGAGTTGTAAATCAACTCGAAGGACGCTGCTGCCAATCCTTCGGCTAATCTCATAGTCGCCTTTTACGACACCCACGGGATGCGGTGTGGTGGCTATTATTAGCACACGGTCTTTATTTATTATACCCGTGTGTCTCCTGATTTGTAACTAGAGGTTCCTTATTAACGGAGTTAATAGGCTTATTCTGGATAAGTCTCGTCCCTGCTTACCACCAGGCGTGATGATGACAATAATAAAATATTTCAACAAAAGTAAACTTCAAAGTTTAAGGTGGCTGCGTTCATAATTGTCTTCTTCCACAACACTAAGTACTTCTCGCCGCCGCCGCTGCCGCAGCTTCAAACTTTTCGTTTGCACCCTCTTCATAAGTTCATGAACTGTCTGTTCTCTTAAAAGTTTTGTTCTTCCGCGTCAACGTTGGAATGTACGTAGTTGGGCATTGAGTTGTTTTCTGAAGAAAATAATTAATAAGTATAGAATGAACTGTGATGTTGGACGGTGAGGAAGTGAACAGAAAGAGTAACATTATATTCATAAATAGTAACGGATTGGTAAGAACAAATTTAAAATTGTGTGGCAATGATATATTGAGATTATACCATAGATATGTTACGTCCATAATAAATGGCGCGCAAAATACAGTCTCGCCTGCATACCTATGTCGTAAGAAAGAAGATATTGTAAGGTGCTACAATTGGGGGAGCTTTGGTTCTTACTTTTGGCGTGCATGTAACATATCTACTTAATATATTTAATATATAATATCATTGTTGGGTGGTATGTTTCGAGATATAGAGGCGTGAAACGGAAGACATTTGCTCATAGGATCACAGCAATCTATCAAGATTCGTTCCTTGCGGTGAATATAGCACCACTTAATTTCTTCCTGTGGATGTCGTAAAAGACGACTAAAGAACTCAAAACCACAGAGATGGGCAGCAGCGTCTCTTCTGTGTAACTGTAGCTACACTGCGCTCACCAACCCGCCTGCCTAGCGTAGTCAGTACTGACAAATCCCCCAAAATGATGACACAGTTTTGGCTCAGTGGAAATTCTACATGAACTTCCCCCGCCCTGGGGAACGACGAAGGGGTATGCTGGACTCCTACGGGCTAAAACCACTGGGGCGGTCATCTTCGGCACCTAAGAGTGACTCCAGGTCCTCGTATGATCGCACTAGAGATCGTGAAGAAACCTGCACACCTGAGAGGGTTCCAAAATGTTCTTAATGGTGTGTGTAGTCCGCCAACTTGCACTAGGCCAATACACCCGCACTAGGGCAACAAGCCTGATTGTTGTATTTATTTATGAAAGTTTACGATTAAATTGTCACTGCAGCTTTGGCTGACAATAACAACATACGGCATTTGTTCCCGAGCATGACGCAAGCAGCACCTTCGCTCAGCTCGACCATATTGTAGGGAAACTCGGCGACCTTACTGCGACTGTACTTACAGGTGTAGTCTTGTTATAGAAAGAAAGAAAGAAAGCATTTATTACCACACTAATTTAGCAAAACATTTTTTAAAGAATAACAAGAAATTTGTTTGTATGGTGTGGCAAAAGCAGCGGTCTCAGCAAAATGTTGAACAGTGAGCAGCAGAGCCGTAACACTGCCCAACGCTGGTTTTCAGTCCGCCCCATTTACTACCGTTATGTAAACTACAAATATTTCGGGGGTAATATTTTATTTACAGTTTGGATAATACATACTAAAATACAATAAACAAAATTAAACATAAGTAAAAAAAAAAGAAATTATGTAGATTTAAAGATTATAGATTGCCTCTACAATAATAAAACGAAATTTATAATTTGTATAGCCCTTTCTCAGAAGCCGGCCCCGTAACCAATCCGTCATCAGACAATAAACAATCATCGTATTATCTCTCTACCATACTCAAAAAAGTTAAGCAATCTTCATTGTCGTCATCATCACTATCATATTGTCAGCCAAAGGATATCTTCTGCTGAATAAAGACGTCCGCCATAGATTTCCATAAAAATTATGTCGTCAGATTGGGGGGAATTTGCTGCTAGTAATCGCCACGCTTGACAGGCGGGTTGGTGAGCGTAGAATGACGCTGCTGCCCATTCTTATGTTTTAAAAGTCCCTTACTCGCATTTTATGGCATCTACGGGAGATAAAGTGGTGCTATATTCTTAATCCGGACACAAGTTATTAAGTACGTTGCACAGGTGTAGACGCCCTCAAAGTTTCAATGAATCAATCACTTTAACTTCTCGCAGCCAACTGGACTGGACTTCCAAAATATCGCAACGACACCCGGTCCTCCGTATTCCAAATCCAGTAAACCCTGTCTATCTTCTTAAGGTTAACGCCCTATTTATTTACTATCAACTCGTTAACTCTTCCAATGTACAAAACACATAGAAACAAAGGTTGCAACAAATACCCGTTTAAAACAAATTAGGTAGTCCATATCAGACTCCAGATTTCTACGTTCCCTCTCAAACAACAACAGCGCAACTTTAACTTTTATCAGACCCAAATCCACTTTTACTTAACGTGTTACCGCCTTATCCCCAACTATCCTCAGTTAAGAGGAATTATCTCTTCACCTTCGCAGTTTGCCCCCTTGATATCCCCCTTGTCCTCCCCATGCCCGTTTCCCCCTTCCAAGATATCGCCTGCTGGTTCTGTGTTGGAGAATTTTCAGAAAAGTTTCGTTCGTGTTTGGATTTTTCAGTCGGTTTGTCCCAAACATGAGTGCTATCGGTAAAAGTTGATAATATGTAGATATGGTAAGTACAATTTTTAAAATTCTTAAGATTAGGCAAAAAATTCTAGTGTATGTCGTTAGTGATAAAACTTTTAAAGAGTCTTCTTTTCATACACGTTCTATAACTAAAAATATGTTTAACTCTTTTAATATGTACAATAAATGCAAGGCAGATATTTTATAATTCAAAATAGAAAATAATATGGTAACATATGAAAAAGAGGCCATAAAAAATACAGTAACGTTTCAGCCACGACTGACAGGTGGTTCATTTGCCTGCGGTTAGATTGAAAGAATTGAGAAAGAAAGAGTTGGTGTTCGACTTGGTGACACAAAAATTTTGTCGTTTGTGATGTTGATGTTTAAAAGGTACTTTAGAGCAATTATTTTTTACCCGTCCCAATTTCGTTTTCCCCTGTATGATATTCTCACTTCCAATTTTCCCAGACTTCCTCATTAATATTCCATTCCTTCTTAACATTGTTTCGACAATTCAATCAATTAAAATACTAAATTAATTTATTAAAAGAACAAAGTTAAGCTAAGAAGGAACATTTACCTTATAATTTTCTGCTCACTAATATTGTGATATTATCTTTTTTAAATGTAGTATTTTAGGTAGATCTGTTTTTGTATCAAGGGCAATTTGATTTAATGGTTTTTCTTAGTTTTTTTATCTAACTTTGAAATTGGTAGACTCGTCGACATATCGATGGAGCTAAACTATAGATGTCCGTTATTCGGTAGCAAATCGTACCTACCTATCTTAGGGAGAAATGTTTGCTTTTTGTGAACAACATAGCCCAAATATAAATATCATATCAATGTATAACTGCGTTAACTAGATACTATTTCTATAGGCGTCACTTGGAATATTACATAATATTGTTTGACAGTTGATACATCTACATAGACTAGTGGTCGCCCAGAGGTGGAAATTCAACCGTAATTCCTTCATCATTTTAAGTTAATTTCATGTATTTTGTATTTGTAACACACATTATATGCAAATTATAACTTTCTGCGCTCCTCCTGTCAAATCTCATACTCGTCCGTCCGCGCAATGTGCTTTTTTGTCTTCACGTATTAATATAGAGATAGCTGCTACGCATTCCATTTACAATTTATAAGAAAACCAAACCTAGGAAGTAAATCTATAATAAAAATAATAGCACACATAAAGCCTAGAAGTTCTACTAGAACACACTCGCGAGACCCGGCTTTTAATACAACACGAGCGAGCGTAAAAGCCGGGTGGGAGGCGGTATTATTACACCTACGCGGCGTGCGTATCTCGGCTATTTTCCGGATAATTTCCCACAGACTCCAGCGGGCAAGAGACCGTGTCAAAGACGGGGGGTACAGGATACGGCGGCCTCGGCTGAAGTCATACATAGCTATAGTGTAGGTACACTTTTACGTTTATAGTGTGGATTATTTTTTATGTAGGTTACCGCGATAAAGGTGAACATATCGTTTCTTCCAATTCTAAAGCGTCTTATGGAAAAGTAAATGTATATCTTTTTTATTCGCGCCATATCTAGAGGTATACGAGCTAGATTACATTTTTAAAAAATTGGTGTCCTGTGGAAATTCTACATGAACTGTGTTCGCCCTGGGGAAGGGCGAAGGGCTATGTTGGACTCCTACCGGCTAAAAGGCCACTGGAGCGGTCGTCTTCGGCACCTTAGGTGGTTCACATTAGAGCTGTCCATTGGTGCCACGCCTTTAGGCACATCACGGAGGGGATGACTCTAAAGCGGTCACCCCCTCTAGCGGAGGGAAGGCGACTGTAATAAGGTCACCCTCCAGGCACTTCTCGGGGAGGATTCTACAGGATCCCCCCAAGCCTCGGAGGTTAAACACCTAGTTCATAGAAATTACCAAACTCCTGATCAATAATATGAGTATGTTTGTTCACGCTTCGTTTATGAGATATCAATAAAGCATACCTTGTCCGTGTCATGTGCGGTTAAGTTCTCGTCACCTGTGTGTCATTACAGACCAGCAAGGGATTGTATTAAGATTAAGGGTAGCAGTGTATTCCTATGTGTGTGTACAGTAATATATCTCGTAAAACTATCAACTACTTACTCGATCAATAGTAGTTGCTGACATTTTTTTTAATTGTTTTTATTGATGTCCATTGGAAATTCTACATGGAACTTCCTTCACCCCGGGGAAGGGCGAAGGGGTATGCCGGACTCCTAGCGGCTAAAATCACTGGAGCCACGCCTTTAGAGGGGATGACTGTAAAGCGGTCACCCCCTCTAGCGGAGGGAAGGCGACTGTAAAAAGGTCGCCTCCCCAGGCACTTCTCGGGGAGGATTGTAAAGGATCCCCCCAAGCCTCGCTTTGCGCTGTGCTGCGCACACGGCGGCACGTCACCACTTGCGCGCCACCGTCATCCCGGAGGTCGCTCGGTGTGAGCACGCAGACTCCCCAATCTGCGCGCCCGCGACCCCCGAGAGTAGGTGCTGACCTAGGCTTAGAACGTTCTTTTTCAAGATCCCGCCTTGCTGAAGATGATTAATAAATTTTTGCCGGTAAGAGTCCGGTACGATAGCAATAGTGTCTTTAAACAATTAAAATTATATTAAATTATAGCTCCGGTGATACATCACTATTGCGGTCCCTACATTTGTTCCCTTACACTTTGCTGATAATCTTTACCGAATTTAATGATACGTGCAAACACAGGAGCCATAAGACAGTGCCGCTAGCTTGGCTTGCCTTAGTACATGACCATTTATTCGGTAAATTAGATGTAAATAATGCTTTTACAAGTCACTGTGTTAGCTGGCTTCGACGTTTCTGACCCTTTTGAGAAGAAATGACGAGACAAACAGTGGGTCGTGGTCACTTTTGAATTATCTATTTGTTTTAGAGTTCAGATTTATTTTTTGCCACATATGTGATAGGGCATTCGGGGGCATTGGGGGGATCCTATAAAATCCTCCCCGAGACGTGCCTGGGAGGCGGCCCTTTTACAGTCGCCTTCCCTCCGCTAGAGGGGGTGACCGCTTTACAGTCATCCCCTCCAGGATGTGCCTAAAGGCGTGGCACCAACGGGTGACTCTAATGGGATCTTGCGAGGACCTGGAGCCCCCCTTTGATGCCGAAGATGCCCGCTCCAGTGGTTTTACCGGTAGGAGTCCGGCATACCCCTTCGCCCATCCCCGGGGCGAAGGAAGTTCATGTAGAGTTTCCACTGGTCACCAATAAAAAAAGGGCATTCGGCAACCTTTTGAATAGAGAGCCACAAATTTGACGTGGATACTTGGAGGGCCCCATGTAGTCTTTGTATAAAAAGATATCTAAATCAGCAAAATAACAAGCAGTAGTACATTTTAATTCACTTTTACTGTAAATTTTGCTGGTCACACCAAGGTGACGCACCGGCCGTTGCCAACCGCTGGTGTAGAGTAAGCAGAGAAGTAGGGTAAGGGCAGTCAGTCATGTGTTAAGGTCGCAGAAATCTATATGTGTACCAAATTTCAACTTAATTGGTTCAATAGATTCGGAGCAAATTGGCTGTGATAGACAGGCAGACAGACACGAGTGATCCTTTAAGGGTTCCGCCGTTTTTTCCTTCGGACTACTACAACGGAACCCTAAAAACAAGCTAATCAATATTCATAGTAATGTCTTAGATTTTCGCGGTTGTCACTTATTATAATAAAACACTTTGCAGCCTTGTGGTAGCAGAACCCTGCACCCCGCAACCCTACAAAAATATACAATATCTGAACGCGATTTAATCCGTTTAAAAGTGTTTTTATAATAATAATCAACATTAATTAATCCAGACATTTCCAGCACTGAAATTCCTGTATTTTTTCCAAAATAATAGCCAGCCATCTTTGTATTGGATGCATTCTACCTACAATAATTAACCCCGAACACACCATAGTTTACAGCGCAACCAAACGCCGTCTAAAGGTAGGTCTACACAATTGGGCTCCGCAATTTTTTTCCTACCACTCGAGCCCAATTCTCGAAACTAGTTTCCTTCCAAATGACGAATTAATCTCTCGAAAGTTGTGGGCCGGATATTTTTTTGAATGTTTTCTGAAGCAGCCAGTCGGAACAGATTGTTGTGACATTTTGGTAGTAAGTAAAGATACGTCCATTTTGTGTACAATTCAACTCGGGATAGATAATGTACGCTAATCTGTTTTGTCGTTTGATTTCATAGACGTCAATGTCAAAGATATTTAGTGAAGTGGCGGCGACATTGTAAAGACATTGACTGTTAGTAAATGACAGCTAAGTTCTTGCTTAGTCAGTATTATTATAGGCGGAGCTTTAAGATTTATTTGCTTTTAATCTCCGAGAAAAGAGTTTTTAATTAAATACCCTGTTATTTCCGGCGTTGAGAGCTTAGGCCACATCCTCGCAGTCATGTCGCAGGCAGTCGCAGCCGACTGTATCAGCCACTGCACCAACCGTGCCGTCTTATTGTCGTTACCATTTTGCTAAGTGTCGTAATTATGGTATTCATACTGACCCATCATGGCGAAATATAAGGTAGATAAAGATAGTTTATTACGAAATACGCATAACTAGTTCATCGAAAAACAAAACAAATAGGTAAAAATATTGTGTAGTATGATAAAAGTAAGCAGTGTGCAATGATTAAACCACGCACTGCTCAACGCTGGTTTTCAGTCCGTCCCCTTTTACTACGAATAACAATAAGACCGCGGGCCTATAAAAAACAAAACATACGAAAATCAAATCAAAGTAAAAAAAATATAAAATAATTAATTAATACTTTTATTGAATTTGAAAAATTGTAATAATTTCATTATTAAAACAATAGCAATGTGCACCAACCTTTACAATTTATAGGCACAGAGTCGCAGCAATTATGTGCAATTTGTGCCGAATTTGGTCGCAACGAGAGTACCTTAAAATTTATAAAATAAACACGACTCCAAATCGATAGCTTTCGTAGCTATACGAGTTCTTAGGTAGCTATATAATAGTGATTGTTAGTGTATTTTACATTTTTTTTTCTTTTTTTTTTATGTAGGGCTTCTCGCAGTAATCCCAAGGGGGATATATCTGCATAACCGGGCAAAAGTATTTTACAAATATTGAAGTTAATATATAGGTATGGAAATATTTTAGGAGGTAAATCTATAGTTTACAATGATGCGTTTTAGCAAAAATGAAAACGTAACGTTACGTACTTACGTAACTTTTATTTTATTTTTTCACTCATTTATTTCGGCCGAATGAAATCCACTGCTGGACACAGGCCTCCCCCAAAGATCACCACAACCACCGATATGGTGTGTTGTGTGCTCATTGCGGAGTCTTGCCATAATCGCCACGCTTGGCAGACGGGTTGGCGATCGCAGTTGAGTTGTTAATGTACTTTTTATTTTTATTATTTAAATTAATTTTGAAAATGTTTAAAATAAAATGCATACATACATGCCGTACACAATACATGCCGTGTGGTGCCGGCTCAGAATGCCACCACCCCATTTCATCCCGTGGGTGTCGTAAAAGGCGACTAAGGGATTTACTGGAGGATGGGCAGCAGCGTCCTTCGAGTACATTAACAACTGAACTGCGATCGCCAACCCGCCTGCCAAGCGTGGCGATTTTGGCAAAACCCCCCAATGAGCCCACAACACATCCATATCGGTGGTTGTGGTGATCTTTGGGGGAGGCCTGTATCCAGCAGTGGACTTGATTCGGCCGAAATGATGATGATGATGATGTAAGGGTTGAAAGAGTTGAGATTAGGGGCACGGACAGTAGCCACTTGTTAACCTGTGCCAGTCTACAGGTCAACAGGATGCCTGGTCTCGACATTTTTTATACCACTGAGTTGACAAATAAGCATTCAACCGTTACCGTAACCTATGAATGCTTACAACACCTGGTGCAAGTCGCGTCTTGCTGAACCAGTAAAAATCTTTTCACGCCCTATTTGAAGAGGCCTAATCTGTAGGGAAAACATCGGTGGGGAGCTGAATCCATAACTTGAGCGAGCGTGAGATGTAGTTCCTCTGAAACCGCACGGTACGATACCAATTTATAATAATAATAAATTTAATTCAGATTCCAAGATCCATAAATGTTAGTAAATACTTAGGGTCTATGTTAGTAAAAATACATTTTATTGAAATTTATTTGAAGACATGGAGAGCAACTCAATGTCTCATAATTGGACAGTCCCTTTTATCTGCCAACACCCTTAGAATGCTGTTGGTGCTTGTGCGGATACGATGCAGTATAGATGCAGTTCTCTTTCTCATGATGGCGTGAAAGCCATCTGTGCGTGCCTCTGCAAACATACCAGACGCACTACAGTACCGCGGCAAACCCAACAGCATCCTAAATACATTATTATATTGTACTCGGACACCATTGAGTGTCACCTGGGCATAGTCAACCCATAGGCTACACGTGTAAAATGATTGGCAATATGCCTTAAATGCCTCCAATTTAGCTCTCGGGTATACGGTTAAACTCTTCGCCAACGGTGGGAGGTGCAATGGTAGAAAGTAGCCGTTAGGATCATACCGAACAAGTGTTCTAAGGACACTCTCCGTTGTACAAGCCGTAGAACACTTACAGGAAGGCAGTCTCTCCTCAGATTTAGAGGATCTACGGCCGAATACTAAAATGCCACTTAAAATTAAAATCCCGCTTAATGGTTTGTGTCGCCCGGCTTCCTACCAAAACGGGGCGTCTCAAACAACTAATCGGGATTTAAATATTAAGTGACATTTCAGTATTCGGCCGCACGCAGTAACAACAATGTGGGGGCAACAGGGAACCTTGTGAGATGCCAGCGTTTGTAATAATGTGTAATGTCCATGTTATCGGAGCAACTACCATCGATAGCTCTTATGCTTTTGCTGGACAGAAAGCAGGTAACTTAGCTGCTTGGGCAGTCCGATGGTAAATTCGATAGAAGACCCCGGTGCCAGCTATTTCAAAGCTACAGCCAATGCATCATCTACAGGATTAAGAATAATATATTCCACACCCTCCAGAATTGCCTTAGCAATGGTGGCCGTAAGGACGTTTAATGCGAAAAAAGCTGTCTTCACGGGACGATGCGTAAAACACACGCAATCCATGGCATGGGTCTGCTGAATTGTAGTGCCACATGCGACGTGTCACTCGTTTGGCCGGTGCGAAACGGGCGCACCCACGGCAATTGCTACCGGACGAAACAGTGATCTTCAGATCAGACCTAATTGGCGCATCCACTAAGATGGAGTATTCGTCCATTCATGTGCTCAGCAGACGGTCCAGGAAGGAGCTCGTATGGGTTTATAGAAATATTTGTATTATCTACAGCTAGTTGTTTCGAGTCTGGGTGTTTGTGGATGTGAGATGTACGTAAGTAGTTTTATTTAAAAAATGTTGATGTCACTGCTATTGGATATTAATTGTTTTGTGCATGAACATACCTAATATAGTCTTAATAAAGAATTCGGCTTGCAATTGTTTAAAAGTACTAATAATAACATACTACAGATAGATCTGTCCATGATGACCACTGGACATCGAGAGACGCCACACGCAAAGCTGTTACGAAAAATAAATCTGCAAATTCAACAATACCCATTTGAGACTTCAATGAACATTACTTAATCCCTTAAACGTTCAAATAGATATTTAATTTTAATCTTGCGTCCGCCATTTGTAGGTTAGTTACCTGAGCATCCGAATTGCGATTTTCATGACGCAAAACGCATGACAGCTCTAACCAACGCAACGGTGCGGAAACCTACGCAGAATTTAAAAGGTGCCGCTTCATTATTACCTATTGGATTGTCGTAAGCTGACAAAAAATTATACGCAAAAGAAGTAAGTACAATGCACAAGACATTTGGCAGTGGAGCAATTATTTAAACGTTTTCTAATTGTTTGTTCGTGTGTAAAATGTCAAAGATTTCTTAGGGGCTTTTACTCGCAATTGAACTCAGGTAGGCACAGTCCAAATAATACAATTACTTATCTTTGTAATTGGATAGGTATTAACAATGGATCGGTAGCCGTCACATGGGTCTTGGTGTCTGATGATTGTCGTACATAACGTGTTGGACATACTTTGACGTCCATATGACAGAAAACGTATTTACCTAACTATTCCATCTGCAAGAAATTTTACAGTCTTCCTTTTCCTTGCCTCTCAAAGGCGGAAAATGGCTGATATGGTCTTTTTGTTTGGTTTAACTGACTGTCCAGCAGAATTAGGGTTAGTATACCATTCGCTTTTTAAAAAAAAACTTTTGCATGTTATTTTTATACGATTTAAGAAAGAAAATATTTATTCAGCCACAACAAGAGAGACAATATATGTATATACAAACAAAAGGATAAGTGTAATTATACAAAGATCAATAATATAATAAAAAATATAAAAATTGCGTGTGAATCGCGGTTGTGCTGAATAGGGTCTAGTTCAGCGTGTGCCAGACAGAAGCCTGGTTTTCGGCTATATTTATTTATTTATTTATAGTTTTGTACACACAGCGATAATTTATTAGGATACAGTAGGTATATACAGACACTTGAGTACAAAGGTACTACTTATTTCAAAAGAAATTTCTGCCAGCAGACCTGCGATAGGAGAGATAAGTTGTAAAATGTTGACAGCAGTGTGTAATGGTAGATGAGGAGAAATTACATAATGATTGTATAAATCTTAATTTTTTTATATATATACATATATATATATATATCAATTTAAATACATACATACATACATATTCTAAAATATCACAAATAATTAGGAGAGGTAATGCTCTTTAACTTTTCCAGCTTCATATCCGTGAGTCACTACAGGGAGCTGGTGCTTCTATATGTACTGTACTTACTTATTGACAAAACTCTCACATGCTAAGGGCTAGCAGAGCTTACAACTCTATCAGAATATTGGTGTTTTCCACCAGTATCCCTAAACTGAAAAAGATATTGTGTAACAATTTCTTCAAATACTACTGAAACTATCTAAATTCTTCCTAAGTGCTTTTATTTTTCGGTCGCAGACGGTGAACTCTCACCCCCAGCCATGGTTTTGTCTTGTGTAGTGCGGAGCAACAGTGCGTAGAACCCTGTCGCCTGCGAGGTCTTGCCCACAAAAGAGGAGGTGGCGTGGCGGCGGCAGGCTTGGGGCAGTCTATCACCCGAGATGTGGGCCTGAAGCCTGACAGGGGGACCCATCTACTACCGCGCGTGTCTCTCTAGCTGATGGTATGGCTGACCAGGCTACAAAGGGGAATGAGATCTGCCAAAAGTCGCGTGCGTGACGGGTAAAGACGTGCTAGAAGTGCGGTAATGCGGGAGCGCACCTCTTGTCCCAGGAAAAAGGTAGATGAAGGAACACCGTGGTCGTTTTAGCCTGTAAGAGTCCTACCCCACCCTTCCACCTCCTTCAGAATGGATGATGTATCCGTCAGGATTCTCCCATGAGATTTCCGAACATAAAAATGCCCTGAAAAAGTAATAATATTTTTTATAAAACTAGAATTAATTCAATGAAACAACTTTTAAAATTCAACTCCTTTAAAGTAGATCAAATATACGAAACAATCGTAGATGACAAAATGTCGAAACAGCAAGAGCGGACCGCAAACACGTAGGAACATTCTTTTTGAAAAATAAAATTAAAAAAGAAAGAACGGCAGACATTCAAATAAAGAGCATCGCAGCGCGTTGGCGCCAACGTTCCGCCGTTTATTTTTTTTAAAGGGACCACGATTCAATTTGCTGAGGATCAACCGCGGAGGTCACAATGTCAGGTTGTACCTCCCGCTAATTAACAAGGGCGCCCTTTTTCTGAAAAATAATACTGATACATCTTTTTCTTTTAAATATTCAGTCTGTTATTGTACTTACATACATTTATTTTTATCTATCATAGGTTACTGTTGTCATATTTTTTAAACTAAATTACAAGTTAAATGTCTAATTTTTTCACTATGCTTTTAGTTGACCAGGATTACAACCGAATGTCGGAATTTACTATTTATTTTGATATTTTTATTGATAAACAATTTATTAAACTCTGTTTTGGCTAGTTTTTCATTTATCATGCACATACAAACCATTTGTGTTTGGATCAAAATAACATATCACCCAACTAAACCTCCTAGTTGACAAAATTCCCAAATAAAGGAAGTAAGTAATGGGTCTGCTTATTTATAGCTAGAGACAACACCGCTCTCAAACAACCTTTTAATATTGTAGTAGAAGTATCATAATTCAATCATCAATTTATCATATTAATCTATCGTAATTTCTGATACTTAAAATAGTCGTAAGGAGATGATTTGGTAAATACTTTCGATTTAATTTGATAGTCGCTGACAGGGTTATGAGTTATGTTATCGCAGAGTGGCAGTGCGTCGCAGCGGGGACTCCTTTATGTTGGAGACCACCCGACTATCCAGGGCTGCCTACACATACTTCATAGCCTACTTGAGTGGACCTTGACCACTTTATGTTACAACCCTACAGAGAAAAGCTTAAATAAGTTTACATTTTTTGACGATCTCGCTGGGGTTTACTACACTTCTAAACAGTACTACGACGGGGCACTTTAAAAAAAAAAATTGTTATTGATTGTAGGATATTGCCGTCTTGGTTAATTCGCATTCGTACAGTCGCCAATCGACAAAGGTAGAGGAATCGTCGCGTGAAATTCACAGCGCAGTACCAGACGTACCCACACGTGGAATATTGGTAGTGATCGAAACTATCTATGTAGGACGCCGGTGAGCCTTGGTCGATCGGTTTACGCAAAGTCTTTCTCTATCAGCAGTAGGTTTTTTTTTATAAAAACCCCCACAGAAACAGCCCTACACTAGGATTTCTCCTGTGTTGTGGGTGCGTTTACATACACAAATTTCACACACAATACACCCAGACCCAGAACAACTACTTGCAGATCATACAAATATTTGATCCGTGCGGTAATCGAACCCGCAACCCGGTGCGCAGCAGCCGACTGTATCAGTATGGGTTATTATGCCAGAGCAATTGAATAAGAACTCGTAGTTCAGAAAGAGGCTATCGAGCGTGATCGAGAGATGGTCCTTCCAGCACGTAGACGTAGGTGCCGAGGAGGCAACTACTTCGGTAGGTCCCGTCCTGGAGGAATGGCTTGAGAGGCGGCATGGCGCCCTGATGACGCAGGTACTCTCGAACCATGGGTGTATCGGAAAGTATCTGCGTCGAATAGGCCCAGAAATTACACCCGGTTATCATCACTGTGGAGACTGCCCGGATGACACAGGGCAGCATACGTTGGAGGAGTGCCCAGTTTGGCGCCATGATAACATCGCGGCGGTCGAAAGGGGTGACCTCTCACTTCCGGCCGTGGTTCAGTCCATCGTCCGGGGCGAGAGCACGTGGGATGCCGTCGCCTCCTTTTGCGAGGACGTGATGCAAGCAAAGGAGGCGGCCCTACGAGGTTTCGCTGTTTAGTGTTGGATTCAGAAAAGAGGATTCTATTTCCCCTCGAAAAATGCAGCAATGCACCAGACCGCTACCGAGACGGGCCCTGCACACCTCTAACTCAACTCTTACAGAAAGTTGGATGCCGTAAGTCAAGAAAACTAAGATCTGTTTACGCGCAGTTGGGTTAGATCATTCTAACAGGGTTTAAGTAGACTTGTTAGGTTCTGTTATTTACTAACGGAATATATAAGTGAAGCAATTGTATGGAGTATGACGTATACTGGTGGTAAGTCTTTTATTGCAAGAGGTCGGCTAGGTAGGTACCACCCCGCCCATGTAGTCACGCGCTGTCGTTTGCGCATAGCACAGCCACAGGATCGCTTCGGGGGGTCCTTTACAATTCCCCCGGGGGTGTGATCGTTTTAGTGGGTCGCTCTAGTGTGATCATACGAGGACCTGGAGCCCCCCTTTGGGGCCAAAGATGACCGCCCCAGTGGTTTTAGTCGGTAGGAGTCCGGCATGCCCCTCCGTCCTTCCCCGCAACGGAGGAAGTTCATGAAGAATTTCCACTGGGCTTGATAAAAAAAAGGTAGGTATCACCCCTGTGCCAGATATTCTACTGCAAAGCAGTAGTGTTTAAACTTTAGACTTCACTGTGCTCCGTTTTGAAGGGTACTGAAGCTAGTCAAATTACTGGTAATAAGAGACTAACTACCTTTTTTTTTTTCTTTTTTTTTATTGATGTCCAGTGGAAATTCTACATAGAACTTCCTTCACCCCAGGGAAGGGTGAAGGGGTATGCTGGCCTCCTACCGGCTAAAACCACTGGAGCGGTCATCTTAGGCACCGAAGGGGGGCTCCAAGAGACTAACTACCTAATGTCTCAAGGTGACGGGCGCGGTTTGGTGATAGGTGACTAGTCCTGGGTGGCATTATAATTGTTCTGAATAAGCATGGTGCTTACCACCAGGCGAATGACTTGCTCGTCTCGTCCCTAATTTGTTTAAAAAAAGCGTTTCCTGATGCTTCTCCTTACAATCCTTAAACTTTCTTTTAACTTCTATTAAGGCTTTTGTAAAGTATTCTTCCACAATTTTGCCAGTGTCATGTATATCAGCAGCGTTGTTGGTGTTCTGATTAATCAGATTTTAAAAAAGTTATTTTATTTTATCTACCGATTTATCTGCCAATTTTAATAGAGAAGATGGTTGGCAGGTACCACCTGTTTGGAATCCACTTATTAAAATAATAAAGTCCCTATCAACATACCGTACTAAAAAATATCAAGACACTGTGAGTGATTACTGCGTGCATCGAAACTAATTTTTTGATTAAAACTTGTACGGTAGATAAAAAAAAAAAACTTTTTAAAAATCTGTAACAACGCCTGTCACCTTAGTCATCCTGCGACCACGAATGCTGCAAAGTATTCGAAACGTCAGGAAAAACTAAAATCTATAATATACGCGATCTAATCCGTTTAAAATAGTTTTATTATAATGATTCATGATATATTTTACAAAAATGCAAATACTTGACATAAAATTTCGACAACATTGTACGGTTTCTTCTTAGAACCCTGATTAGGAAATGAATAGGCTCCTGATGTTAGAAACATAAAAACGGATCAGATCTGATTAGCGTGGCCGCTGTCATCTACTATATGACTTATGTGTAGAGTGATAAACATGACCTGTGTGAAGTCTTCTTTACCGAACCGCCTGAGTACAACATGGCTCCTTCACCATATATCCTACGCCATGTCTCCTACGCCATGTCTCCTACGTCATGTCTCCTACGCCATGTCTCCTACACCATGTCTCCTACGCCATGCCATTTTTAATAATTTATTTCTTAAATAAAACGATAGATACATAGAATAAGATTTCTTCTATTTTATGAGTACTTTCACTTGTATTCGATATTCTTTTGAAGTTTCAATTAAAAAGGTATATAATTTTACAGCCGCAATATTTGCATGCTATCGTAAAAATTATGTATACAATAAGTTTAATTTAAAATTATGCTGCATACTTTGCCTACATTTACATTTTCACGCATAACTGTAGAGCGGGTTATTTGTACTTAAATATAGATACAAGCTGATCATCATCATTTCAGCCAAATGTCCACTGCTGGACACAGGCCTCCTTCAGAGATCCACCACAATCACCGGTCTGGGTGTGATGTGTGCTCATTGAGGGGTTCTGCCATAATCGCCACGCTGGGCAGGCTGGTTGGCGATCGCAGCCGAGTTGTTAATGTACTCGAAGGACGCTGCTGCCCATCCTCCGGCTAATCCCTTAGTCAACTTTTACGACACCCATGGGAGGAAATGGGGTGGTGGTATTCTGAGCCGGCACCACACGGCAAGTATTCACTTAAAGATTTGCATTTATTTTGAAATCACAGACAGACATTTTCTATTTTATTACATTGGTATAGGTTTATTTCATTATTATGAATGTATGTCTAGTGTAGGATAAATTAACACTGCCAGAGTCACGGATCGATGCCGGATGCCGTGTGGTGCCGGCTTAGAATACCACCACCCCATCTCCTCCCGTAGGTGTCGTAAAAGTTGACTAATGCAAAAGCTTCGCGACTCCTACACAATGTGCACAGAGGCACACTGTAGGGATTTTCGTTAGCTGGTAAGAGATGCCGTCCGTCCTAGGGTAGTTGTCGTCTGAGGATTCCCCCACGTACAAAGAAATAGGATAGAGTAACACTAGGGCGACGCTATACTCGTATACGATTTAACCTTTACTTACTTTCTCTAATGCGATTAGCATAGAAATCGCGGCATTCCTTTTAGGTAAAATACACACATAATTCTTTATAATTCACGTAAAACATTTCTACACTATTAATCGTTACAACTGTTTGGTCCTTATATAGAGCTCTATATATTAAAAACGGAACTGTATATGGGGGCAGTTAAATAAAATAACAGTTTCCTACTATCGTTTTTCATATAGTGATAGAGTGTTACCGTCTTGTATTTGTAGTGTTAATAAACTTTGTAAATGGCATTGCAACATATTGCCAGGTATTGGAGCTTTCTCACTGATGTGGAATGGACTGGCCCCATAACTAACATTCCTTATACAACGTAATAAAATAAAAGTCGAATAGAATCTGTTGTCTATTAAACATGACAAATAAAGGTTTTTTAAAGCAGTATTTATTCCCTTTTCTGACTAGTACAACATACTTCACATTATTTGACTCGGATTAAATGTATATCTATCTATATATACGTTTCTGGACGTTTCCAACACAAAGGTTATTTTTATTTTTGGTAATAATTTGGATGTTCTTTATTTTAATTTGTATTTTTAGTACACTTGCAAAGTTGTTTTTTTTATTATTCGCATGGTGGTATATGTCATGCCTGCCCATTACAGTTCTAATGCTGCCCAGGACATCATCATTTTAAGACATAAAGTTTTAGTCTTCTCTCTCTCTTAGATCGTAAACGTATTGAATGACAGTACACAGACAACTAAGCATCACTTAGTCCCCCGACTCAGCGGAACTTAAAGTCCTGTCTATCCTCGTTCCTGGTACACGCAGCATCGCCACGTGCTCCCACGGGCGGTGTCTTTGTCGGCGGATCAAACGCCACGCGTCGCCGCGCGCGCCGTACAGCGACCTGCGCCGACGCTGCTTTCGAGAAGTGAGGCATGAGCGAACGGAGATTCAAAAGGTTTAATTGTTCTTACTAGCAGACTGATTAGTAATCATATCGGCCATTTATACGTCCACTGCTGAACAAAGGCCTCCCCCATTGATTTTCACAACTGTGTCATCATTTTGGGGGGTATTTGCCAATACTCACCACGCTTGGCAGGCGGGTTGGTGAGCGCAGTATGGCTACCGTTTCACAGAAGGGACGCTGCTGCCCATCCCTCTGGTTTATAATCCCTTAGTCGGCTTTTACGACATCCACGGGAGGAGATGGAGTGGTGCTATATTCTTAATCCGGACACCACACGGACACTGATTAGTAAAACCGTCTCTAAAAATATAATTATAAGTTATAAGATGCCGTGTGGTGCCGGCTTAGAATACCACCACCCACTCTCATCCCGTGGGTGTAGTAAAAGGCGACTATGGGATTAACCGGGAGATGGGAAGCAGCATCCTTCGAGTACATTTATAACTCAACTGCGATCGCCAACCCGCGTGCAAGCGTGGCGATTATGGTAAAACTCCCAATTAGCACACAATATAAACCCATGCCGGTAATTGTGGTCGTTTTTGGGGGAGGCTTCTGTCCAGTAGTGGACGTTTTTCGGCTAAAGTGATCCCGGAACAACCACCTGCAGATCATACAAACATTTGTTTCGTGTGGGAATCGAACCCACGACCCGGAGCGCAGCAGCCGACTGTAACAACGAGATGTGCGCTGTGATGCACACGGCGGAACGTGAACGCCATCTTTCCTAGAATGGGTGATGCCGCATGTTGTGTGACATTTTCTAGACTATGAATAAACCTGTATTAAAATAGATGCCGTGTGGCTATGAATACCACCACCCCATATCTCTTCTATATATTGATGCCTGAGGAATGTGTGATAACACCATCGATCATCATCATATCTGCCTCTGCAGAATAAAGGCCATCCCCATAGATTTCTTTTGTGTCTTGTTTTTAGGGGAATTTGCCTAGATTGGCAGGCGGGTGGGTGAGCGCAGAATAGCTGTTGTTCCACAGACGGGTGCTGGTACCCATCCCTCTGGTTTCGAGTCCCTTAGTCGCCTTTTACAACATCCATGGGAGGAGATGGAATGGTGCTATATTCTTAATCCGGACACCACAAGGAAATCCATTGGCTAAGAGTACCTTAGTCACCTTTTTTCATGTGTGGTGCTATATTCTTAATCCATACGAATATCGATACTGAAAGAGAATTTAGAATTACGGTATCTGATTATAATGTGCTCGTGGAAGAGAGGCAGTATCTTCTCTGTTGAACACAGAATAACATCGCCCGGCTCCTACGACTTGTGCCAGATCACATCTGCATTTACAGGAATGGAATGCGATGTCATACGGTGTGGGTAGGCTTTTCTAATCGATTGTAAATTGTATGAGTATGTGGGAGCGCGCTGCTTTTGTTTTTATGCTGATCTGTAGAGGAGTAGGTATCGGGTTGTTACAACCTCTGATAGTTGTTTAGTTTTCAAGTGTCAAAGCATTCTGATGTTTCATATGTGTTGATGGCTGTGGTTCTCGACAAAGTAAACGCAGCTATTTTTAACTAGTGGGTGCTGTAGAACTGAGGTTTTTGTCATGACGATGAAAAAAAAAACGTTGGCCCGCTCTAGGATTTCTCCTGTATCGTGGGTATGGCTTACAGACACACACATTTCACATGCACAAACACCCAGACCCGTAACAACTATCTATAGATCATACAAATTCTTGTTCCGTGCGGGGATCCAACCCGCAACACGTTGCGCAGAAAGCGTAAGCACTGCGCCAACCATTAATAACGTATTGCAAATAAAATTGTGATTAAGGGAATTGGGAGGCCCATGTTCCGCAATTGACGTTTACGGATTTGAATGCTGTGTCGTGAATGCCGAATATAAAAATCACCCGCGAACCCGCAAAGAACCTCGAATAGTCTCGATGCGGGAATCAAAATTGCGACGCTTAGAATCACATTAAATTTTTCATTATATGCCTCTTCATTACCTTTAGTGCTTTAAAAGATGCTCATCATTACTTAAGGACCTAGAAAGTCACCACTTTTTAGGTAGGTAGGTTAAGGCATTCGAGCTTTTTAATACACAATACCATATTTCCAACGTACATGGAAGATGCAATTAAGCTCTGTCCCTACAATCTATAAGGGTCACGCTGCATTTATACACAAATACCGAGAACACATCGCAGCGATACGGTCAATTAGTGCGGGGCCACACATGCGTATCGCAACGCGATCGCTAAATCGCCTTGGCGAAACGCGCTGTTCAGTACTTGCGCGAAATACGACTGTACGCGTCATGCGAAGATAAAATAAGGTAAGGTTGGGAAACGAGGATAAGTCTTGTCTAAATACGTTCGTTTTTTTAAGAACACTAAGGCCTTTTACAAATCTTAACCAGTGATAGCCTAGTAGTTGAACGCTTGCCTTCCATACAGGTGGGTCTGAGCTCGATTCCAATCCGCCCCTATGACATTTTGGATTCTTGTGTGAATCAGAATTTGAATTGAACGGTGAAGGAAAACATCATGAGGAAACCTGCACTCCTAAAAGGGCTCCAAAATGTTGTCAATGATGTGTGTAGTTCACGCACTAGGCTAGCGTGGTGGATTAAGACCTAACCTTTCTTATCGTGAGAAAAGGCTCGAGCCTAGCAGTGGGACAGTAATGGGCATCAAGGCCTTTTGGGCAAACACCTAGAAATATCGGTAATTAGGTAATAAAAATCATAACTTTCAGGTACTTTCAATGACGTATTGCTATAGGACGCCGTGTGGTGCCGGCTCAGAATGCCACCACCCCATCTCCTCCCATGGGTGTCGTAAAAGTCGACTAAGGGATTAGCCGGAGGATGGGCAGCAGCGTCCTTCGAGTACATTAACAACTCAACTGCGATCGCCAATCCGCCTGCCAAGCGTGGCGATTATGGCAAAACCCCCCAATGAGCCCAAAACACATCCATATCGATCGTTGTGGTGATCTTTGGGGGAGGCCTGTGTCCAGCAGTGGACTTCATTCGGCCGAAATGATGATTGCTATAGATATATTTGAAGATACCTTCTCCAAAATAATCGGAACGTAACAATGATACCGTACCAAATATTGATTGAAATACCCATTTGTGGCAGTAGTATGTGCGTAATGGAAATTCGGATTAAAGATTTGATGCGGGTCAAAGAGACGCCCTATGACTTGCATTGCATGAGATATTTATACCAAAATTCACCTGACCACACACTATGGACATAAATATTTTACATCTAAACTACACGATGAAACCTGTGGGTCTGTGTACAGAAATGAATTAATACATAAATAAGGTCAGACGAGGTATAAATAAATAAATACAAATGGAGGCTACTGGCGCCACGCTCGCCGGCGCGGACGATCCTCTTATTGCCCAATATGTGGACACGGATGTTGTGGAGTCGACAGCAAATATTACTTTTTGAAACATATGTTAGAAATATCTGTTCAGCAACGTTGAATGATTACCTATATTATAAAAATTATTGCCCCACAGGTCATGTAGTCTAAACACATGTTTATGAGGTTAGGTTCCTAACTGGGGAAAAGCGAGTAAGGACGTGATTTAATTAGATGTTAAGATATAAAATAAATGACCTGGGCACCTATACAATTTTTTTATCATTTGGCTAACATGCAAACCATAACAGTATCTTATGATTAACTTGATGTAAAACAGAAATTAAAAGTACTTGTTAACTGTACAATAATCTTAATTTGATAAGTCAAAAAACAAAAACTATTACGCTATTTCACCATGTCAGTAAAAAGAAGTTAGGAGTTTCATCAAATCCCTTTTCTTTTGGATTTCACAAAAGTTTGCTTTTGATTCTTTTTCATGTTAAATAAAGCTGTCCATTATTTACTCAATAAACTCATCATGTATGGATATTATGGATTATCAATTCCCGGCTTATGCTCAAGGAAAATAAATAAAGATTCCAAAACTTTTAGCCTATGTCGCCTCCACGCCCCTCCCAGTCACATAGGCTTATCCGATTTATAAACGCAATATTGTATTTGTATAAAACAATAGCCTTATTATAGGTGGTTCGCAGTCGTGGTAACATTCGGTTTTTATTATTTTATTTCGTCGCTACAAAGCATACGCCAAAAAGTCCTGTACGCGTCCGTTTCGTTATTAATATTTTATGTTGCAAAATGGACTTTTATTTTTCTGGAGCTTTTTTGGGTTAAATATTGTAGTGAAGGCGATGTGTGGAAGATTGCTGTTAGAAAATAAGGTAGGCAGGGGTGTGTGAGAGGGCAGAGGTTGTCTTATAGTATTGCTCTTTTAATTATTTATAACTAAGTATAACAATACGTTTCTATTATAGTTCCATCAACTTCTTATCTGAGAATTGAATGGCGACGCTACCGGCAATATGGCGCATATATATATATATATACTATGTAGCTATATATGTTGTTGCTGTGCTCGACAGGGTCCATAATGAGCTCATAATTTTAATTTACCACCTATGGCTACATTGTGGAATGCAAATAAATGGTTGCGTAGGTATTGACGAGTAATGTATACTAAAAGGCAATGAGCGTTATACGGTTGTAGTACCAATGTTTGCGACTTCACAGATAAGTTAGTGGCATAACTATAACAATAGAATGGCAACCAATAGTCCAAGTTTTTATTTTAAACTAGCCCGCCCCAGCTTCGCACAGGTAGGTACATGTAAACCCGACTGCAGCGCCACCTGCCGGGTCCAATAGTAAATCTAAACCAATCAAGGACCCACACAGATATACACAAAAAATCCTCAAAATCGGTCCAGCCGTTTAGGAGGAATTCAGTGACATACACACGTACAGAAGGATTATATATATAAGATGAACCAATTACTGTCAGTGAGTCCGTGTGGTGTCGGGATTAAGAATATAGCATAACGAATATAAGTGCGGTGAGTACTGGCAAATTCCCCCCAAAATGACGACAGAATTGCAGAAATCTATGGGGGACGCCCTTGTTCAGCAGTGGACGTCTCATGGCTCAGAATTTAAGTTGCACGGTTTCAGTCGGTTGTTCCTACGGCGAAGAGGCGGCAAACAACTCAATGGATACTTTTTAACACGCTTTTATTAGCTTCACCTGTATGTATGTTTGTTTGTAACCGACTCCTTTGAGCTCGATTTTGCCCTACTTTGAACGATCAGATTTGATTCAAACTTTGCACACCTGTCAAAGGTCGATGACAATGCAATAATCCGATCAAAATATCCGATTATCCTAATTAGATTCGCCAGGATTAATTAATTTCTTTCCGCATCCTTTGCATGCGAGTAAGAGAGACAGAGCTAGTGCGCGAACTACGCATGCGTGCAGTTCCAGACTTGCTCTTTCGGGCACTCAGTTGTTTTTTTTGTGTCAGCGTGTTTTTTTAGTTTTTTTAAACTATTATTTTAAATAATTGCGAATACAATAATGATTAATAAAAATCATGGTAAAAATATAAACATACCTATGTGAAGTGTCCGGATTAAGAATATAGCACCAGTCCATCTCTTCCCAAGGATGTCTTACCAGGCGACTAAGGGACTCTACACCAGAGGGATGGGCAGCAGTGTTCCTTCTGTGGAACAGTAGCCAGCGGCGGCGCGGCAGGTGGCGCGCACCAAACCAGCTGCCAAGCGTGGTGAGTATTGGTAAATGACGACACAATTACTTAAGGAAATCTATGGCGGTCTTTGTTCAGCATTGGACGTCTTTTGGCTGATATAATGATAATCGTAAAAAATATAAGTATTAAGAAAAATGTAGGTTAATATTTAAATAAGCAACGTAACGACAATAATATAATAATTACTTATTTGCTAAGGCAGTTCGGCTGACCAGTCCTGATTGGCGGCACATTCAGTGTGGTACCCGGTAAAGACAGATTCCTTTAAACTCTAAAGCATCTATGGACCTCCTGCCGTGGCTATAAGGCGGGGGGCCTTGACAAGGACGTTTCGGAGGATCTTTTACAACCCCCAGGGGGTGACCGCTTTACAGCCACCCTCTCCGAGATGTGCCTATAGGCTTAGCACTAGTGGATGGCTCTAGTGTGATCATATGAGGACCTTCGGGTGCCGAAGATGACCGCCCCAGTGGTTTTAGCCGGTAGGAGACCGGCATGTCCCTTCGTCCTTCCCCGGGGTGGAGGAAGTTCATGTAGATAAGGTATTTCGTCAAGGGGATGGACTTGGACTGTCTCTCGATGACCGCTACAAAAGCACTAACTCTATGTACACTTCAGATTTAGAAGGAACTTCGATCTAGCTGTCTGTAATATTCTATTATATTGTAATACTTATTAACGGCAAGTTTGGCGCCTTGGCTAATCGCTTGGCTATTCTGTGCTACGTGTTTCGATCCCCTGGCGGAAAAAATATTGGGATTAGAAATATTAGTACCGTCCGGATCTTTGTGTGTACAATATTACAAGATTCTCACTACTACTTTGCAAATTCCCTTTTGTATTTTGATGCATAATCATCATAATTATCATCATCATGATAACTGAAACACGTCCACTGCTTAATAAAGGCCACCTCCATAGATATGCATAACGTCGGATACATGTCGCCCGCATCCAACTATGAAGGCCGTCACACGCTGAATTTGGTTTAAACAAACCATAAATATTGTTGCTTCTGACTGTACATCATAGGAACCGGCTCATTGCCTTAGTATTCCTCAACTTTTGGAACACCCATGAATAACTAAAGGGTGGTCTCATAACCGATAACCATGTAGTAATAATCGATACATACAAAAACGAACGGATCAAGTATTAGTACAATAATTAACACAATCATTGATCATCAAATGCGCACGCGTCATTCGTTTGATCTGCCGACTGCTCCTGATTGGTCAGCGATTACCGGCAATCGATTCGTATTGGCCCGTTCAAATTTGGAATTACCACTGTGACTAATTGAGAAAATTCGTTCGCCATTTGCGCATGGGCAAGTAATTGATTCGACGTGTTCACTACTCGATTTTATCTGGTTTTGTAATAACTACAAGGTATGGTAAAAAAATATGACAGCTTTATGGACGGATATTCAATTCCCAATTCAAGTGGCACTTGAGGTTATACAGTATTACATATTGTGAATTTTATATTAAGAGGTTACAGATACAGCGTATATAAAAATAGTTGTCCTCTCTAAATTTTATGCTATTATTTTGAATAATGATTAGATAACGAATGAATGTTAAGGATATAGAACCACTCCTCCCGTGGCTGTCGTAAAAGGCGACTAAGGGAATCTAAACCAGAGGGAAGGGCAGCATCGTCCCTTCTGTGAAACGGTAGCCATACTTGCTCACCAACCCGCCTGCCAAGCAAATTCAAATTCAAATTCAAAATGCTTTGTTGTGAATCATAGGTACAGAAGATGTTTAAAACATAAATATGATCAGCTATGCCCGCCTCTCGAGCATACAATGTTAAAGGATAATTAGGTAGTCAAGCTTGTTCTTTTTTTATAAACACGATCCCTTTAATAAATATAAACTTCTTGTTTCGTGTGGTCAGTGGCAAACCTTGTGTCAGATTTGTTCAGGCCGCCTAAAAGCTTCCGACTTGGCTTAGCGACTGCCATCTAATGATAACAACTGGGACCGATGATTTTACGTACCTCCGAGGCACGGAGACGCTCAGTTCAAATGCAATGCGGTCACCCATCTATAGACTGACCGGGCCAAGCGTTGCCTTGACTGTCGTTTACCGGTCATTTAGAGCTGGCTATAAACGCCTGTACTCTGTATAATCTAATTGTATTGTCCCCGTAAAATACAGTTCACAATTTTTACTGTAATATTAGCTGTTTATAGCTGCCGATATTTTCAAAACAAGTTTTCTAGTTTAATTTCCACTATATAAAACAAAGTCAGTCGTAAAAGCAAGGTATAGGTATCGGTACGCGAAGCAACCACTGTTTAACATTCAAGATTCTTTGTGTATATAGTGCCCTAATTAGGTTTTGGTTAAATTTGAATGTCTCTTGATACCGGCTCTGGTGCTGCAGAAAGTCTTTGAATGGTTTAGGCATCTCGCTCCCCTCCATTTTCTGAGGTATTCTTTTCCAGTAAACGCGTGTAATGCATGTTGGTAGGTACCATGAGGTATTCCTAGAACTGGCTCTGGGCAATGAGCTGCTTATACATTATTATTATTATATACGAGCCCGCCCTTGCTAGTTGTTATGTTTTCTCGTTACATGTTGTTGTGTTTTCCTAGCTTATTTAGTAAGATAACACATTCCTTCACTAATTTTGAATTTACTTAGCAGTTCAGAGTAGCTTGTACTGTAATAATACAGTACTGAGTATGTACGAGTTTGTCTTCATTAGTATTTCTCTAATGCTGTCAATTATTGCATACGTCTTCGACTGGAAAACCGATGATCCCATCGATTGACTGATATTGCAGTCATTGGACCAAATTCCTGCTCCCGTACTGACTTCATTTTAGACTCGTCAGTATACTAAATGAGATAAGCAGTGTCGTTTTTGGGCTTGAGTCCTCTCAGTAGTAGTACACTCTTCCCTTGTCGGTATAGTATTCTGTATCTCCTAATGAAAATATAGGCTTGATTGTCGGCATCGCATGTCATATGCATTAAGTCATTCAATTCTTTCACAAGATCAATTGATGTGTGTTTTGTGCTGGGCTTGTATCGATCCATACGCCTGCCTTTGCAAGTCTGTAAAGAGATTTGCTTGCCTTCGTATATGAATATGTAGTAAGTAGGGTACATTATCTATTTACGTTTTTACTGTACCTACCTTTTACTCCAAGAGGCCGGCTAGATGAGTAACACACTTTTTTTATTTTTTTTATTGATGTCCAGTGTAAATTCTACATGAACTTCCTTCACCCCGGGGAAGGGCGAAGGGGTATGCCGGACTCCTACCGGCTAAAACCACTGGAGCGGTCATCTTCGGCACCGAAGAGGGGCTCCAAGTCCTCGTAAGATCACACTAGAGCCCCCCCAGTGATGCCACGCCTTAAGCACATCTCAGAGGGGATGAATGTAAAGCGGTCACCGGAGGGAAGGCGACTGTAAAAAGGTCGCCCCCCAGGCACCTCTCGGGGAGGATTGTAAAGGATCCTCCCAAGCCTCGCTGTGCGCTGTGCTACGCACACGGCGGCACGTGACCACGTGCGCGCCACCGTCTTCCCGGGGGTAGATGAGTAACACCCTAGTTCCCGATATTCGCCGCGAACCACTACAAAATAATACAAACACTTTACACATTACTGTGCTCCGGTCAAAAGGGCACTGTAGCTAGTGAGTTTAAAGAGATAAGAGACTGATGTAACGTAGTGTCTCAAGGTGACGAGCGAAGTGTGGTGCCACACAGGACCAGCATTACAATTGTTATGGGTAGGCATGCGCTTACCACCAGACGAATGACTTGCTGGTCTCGTCACCACATAGTTTTTCTTTTTTAATAATAATAAATCCTCTTCACTGCACACATAATAAAGTAAAAGTACAATCATTTTGATCATATGAAAAAGGTACAACTGGCGGTCTTATCGCAATTCAGCGGTCTCTTCCAGACAACCAGTGGATGGATTGGAATGTTATGGAAAGTACAAGGGTTAGCTTACGGTGTAATGGTAGAGTAAAATACTCAACATAATAATAACACAACAACCATATTATTAATATATATACAAAAATATATACACATACAATATATACATACATTAAAATATATAAACATATTTACAAATTACAAACACATACAGACATTCTAAAAGAAGCACGAGATATTCTTATCGAGAAAGTACTAAGTAGTGCTCCTTTACCAATCTCTTAAAGATTTGTAATGATTGTGGACGTCTAACTGATACTGGAATACTTTTTTTAAACCGTACCTAACTATTAAAACCTAAATAAAACAACTTCCGCCATATCAGCATTAACACTTGTGTCATTTGGTTATCGGCAGCCTGAACTGCAATCAAAAGAATAAGTGATGCAATGATTTAAAAACACAAACAAACACAGCGATATAATTTCCAAGTTCAATTTAAGAGAGCATCACGAACACACACATTGACATAATATTAAATGGCCACAGCTTAACACGAGCTTCACAATGAGCGGTCATAGGGGTATTGTCATAATCACACTCTCCGGAGGTGGATTGGTGATTGCAGTACCTATATTATTAGCACATGGAAGAAAGCTGCTACCCATCTTCTTGGTATCAATCCAAGTTGTCTTTTAGAACAACCATAGGTGGAGAGAATCTTACGAGAAGCACGCGGCATAGAACATTAGGAATATCAATCAAAATGTCGTCAAAAAATCATAAGTTTGTCGTTTGAAAACCAACTTCCTAAGAATGTAACCATGTAATTTGAGCCAACTTCGTCTTGAAACTAGCCAGTCTTGGTTATTTCTGTATCAATAATAAAACACCCAGCCGTTCTTAAAAATACACCACTTAACCCGACCCTTCATACATAATTCTACAATCCCTTGGGGCGCTAATGTCACGCCTCCAGTACGTACTTATAACAACAAAACTAACAATCAAATATGACACGTAATTAAAAATCAACGTTAGAATCAATACTTTAAAGTTTTATTTTGTTTAGCAAAACCTAGAGTAGAACGGGGTAATATGGCACACTAGTTTGAAGAATAAGACTTCAGGTGCTATACAAATTTTTAAATGCACTCATATTCCATACCGTTCACTTGAAATAAGGTTCAGAATTACTTGAAAACGGGTTAGCGTATATTTGTCAGAGGTTAGGTGACAATCGCGACGCCATGTTGGTTTAGTGGGGAAGTGGGGGAAACTATGGGGTGACTAATAAGAGGTTTATGGCACTTTAATTGGGTCCACGATGGAAATTGAAACGATAAATAAAGGGAAATCGATAGGTTCGTATTTTATTCAGAGAACAAGGACGCTCTGTTCATTGGTGTGTGGATAAGTGGAGCTTTCGTGTTAAACATATTTTAAATTAATTTTACTTTTGTAGTGATTTTTTCTGTGAAGAAATATAATTGAAACAAAACTTTGGTTTTTTTTATTTGTTGATAAGACAGTACAATGCTGATATATCTAGTTGTCTAATACCAAAAAACTTGCTATGAATTATATGTCAAGAAATGCGTAGAAGAACTGAAGTTGCCGACATAGCTGAAAGGATTAGTAAACTGAAATGGTAATAGGTGGGGCACATTGCTCGTAGAACTGATGGCCGTTGGGGCATGCACCGGAAAATGCAGCGTGGGACGACGAGATGAACAGCCGACCTAGTGAAAGTAGCTGGGATTTGTTGGATCCGGGTATCATCTTAACCAGGGGGAAGGCCAATTCTCGTAATTAATTTACAGTATCACTGAAAGTTGACCGACATGAGATTAAATTATGAATTGACAAATAAAATGATTCTGCTACTCTTAAAGTTCAGTCGGATTTCAGTATGATCTGAATCTCGTTTCATTTCAATCTCAATTTTGACGTTTATTTAATGACTACTTTGGTACTTGTGACAGTTTGAAATGTTAGCAGAATACCGTTTTGACTGCGATCAACTTTCGATCTCATCACAGTGTAAGTTCAAGTTAGACGTTGTTTGTTAGTTCAGGAGAATACCATTTGTGACATTTCGGACATTGAGACTAGATCGGAACTATATTTTGAACAGTTTTGAATTACGATAATTGGCTCTCTGTTCATAACCGCTCGTTGTACAAATCTATGAGGAGGCCTTCGTTTAGCAATGGACATCCTTCAGTTGATATTTTAAATTTGTAGTAAGGTTATTAATATGATATTTTTTGAAGCATTTGCAGACAGAGGACGATTAATTTCAAATTTATTCACTACACACACACACAATTTCAAAATTAATTCTCTCTTTTGACAATGATGGATTTGCACTATTGGATTGTTCCTACATCCTGGGTACAAAGATTTAATGACATCTCGCATCACCATGCAAATATTTGTTCTGTGTGGTGGTCATATTCGCGACCCGAAGCGCAAAAACCAAGCTCTAGGTTACTAAGCCAACTAACTGGAGGTTCTTACTATTTAATGTATTTTTTTATACTAATTACAAACTCCGAAGTCAAATAATTCCAAATTCGAAATTTCAAACTTCCACTTTTGCACTAACAGCTATCTATTGCTTTTTTATAATTGAGCAAACGCAAACGAGCATGCGCGGACCGCGGAACAGCAGAGGATTGGTACTGTGTTGCTGACCATTAGGGCAAACATTAACTTTTCCTTGAAGGAAAGCCTTATGTCGTGCGTCTGCCAGATTTTTAGAGGCTAGTCTTCCAGTATTCGTTATTTTCCGTATAAACGAAGCAATACTGTTGTTACCAAAAATGTTGCAACTTCACGCTGGTATTTTGTGTCGGCGTGGTAAGTACTGCCCCGTTCGTGCCAGCCCATTTACGAGCTCAACAAATAACTACAGCGAGGCTCTTCTACGCAATGCAATCGGAATATAATATATATTTTCGAAGATCCTTATCTATACAAATAAATAAAATTGAAGTGTCTGTTTGTAATATCAAAATAACACTTTTACTAAATGAGTATGAAAGCAGCATATATGGTACCTACAACAAAAAAAGGTTTTTAATTTAAAAAAATAATTAGAGCTCCGCGCAATAAAATTAAAACCCTTGAAATTCAATTTACATACTATACCTACCTATGTCAAGTGTCCATGACGAAGTACATTATTTATAAGTAATCAATAATCAAATTTATTTTAAATTAAACGGCGGGTGAAACCGCGGGTCCGAGCTAGTAATAAATATTTTCGAAGATCCTTGTTTCTATACCTATCATATATCATAACCGTGATATTATGTATTCCTGGAATGATCCAGAGATACTATCTATTGGATTCTTCTAACAAAGCCACCATTGAAAAGCATATCTACAAAAATTACTAGAGCATGTAAAAACGAAAAATATGAACCGAAAATACAAAGGCAAACAAAGAATTTCATATTGTAGGCTCGAGAATTTCAAGTGCTAATTTCGGGCTCTTCGCCTCAAGTTGGGTTAGCACTTAAGGGCAATCGGGGGTTGAGGGGCTATATTAGGCTATATTGGGCTGTATTAGAGGCCACCTCGGTACGGGTGAGCCGTCTCCATGACACCTTTAGATGTCCGGTCCGTGGCGTTACTAGGGGATAGTTCGAGTTATATTAAAAATTAATATTGGACAGTGGAAATTTGTTTGACAGTTTCGAAAGCAAACAAAGGCAGTATACGGTCAAAAACTTGAATGGCCTAGGCTATTTGGCGGTTGCTTCGTAAAACCAGAATTGAAACTTACATTTATGGTAAACAACCCTCTAAATCTGTGGTTAAGTATTTATAATACAGGCTCGGTCCCGATCTGCGGGTTATAATGGCATCTCTAGGGCTTATTATGAGCTCTTATTAGAATAATAACACATAGAAGGATATTCAACATAAGCAATTCGGTACCGTTTGAACGGTGACAAATATGTAAAGACGCCCTTCGCTGGGCGGGCCGTCAGTGTACTGATTTCTGACGATTTGTGCTGTGGCGAAAATGAATTACCGGTATTTTTGTAACGATATCTATAACGGTGCTATTAACGTTATAGCGTTACTCAGTTTACGTTACTGATAACTTTGCAAAATTAACAATTATCATAACGATAATTATTATACTTGCATCGCATTCTATTAATTATGCTTAAGTTTTGTGTTCTTGTGTTATCCTGGTTGGGCTGGTAGTCTGTGTGACAGTAAAAGTAAACACATGCTGCTAACGCACACAAATAAGGTTTAGGTTACGTGTTTGCGACAGCGGTCCGCAAGAGACTATCCTTCTAAGGCCCGTATTACAGAATGAGAATCAAAACTTACGTAGAACTCGAGACTCATTATCATCATCATATCATCCAAAGGAAGTTCCTAAGGCCTCCCTCATAGATTTCCACAATTGTATTATCATTTTAGAGGGAATTTGCCAATACTGATCATGCTTGGTGGCGGGTTGGTGAGCGCAGTATGGCTAAGGTTCCACAGAAGGGATGCTGCTGCCCATCCTTGTGGCTCAAAAATCCTTAGTCGCCTTTTACGATAGCAATGGGAGAAGATGGAGTTGCGCTATATTCTTGCTTCTATACCACACGTATGAGCTAGAGACTAGATTGCGTTAAGCAAATATTAACTTTACGTACGGTCTTTAATTTATATTCAATTGATGCAAATTCATATCAAGTTCCACTTAAGTATTATTAGCATTTGCTAGTGGCAAGTAGTATTTTTTAATACTAAATGACAAGCATTTGACTAGCAATTACAAGCATATCAGGCTCCCTGAACTTTTTTGTCGTCTGTAAATGTCAGCATGTCCTATCTAATTATGGATGTCGTAAAGAAATCAATTTTAAACTAAAGTATTAGATTTATTGATTGTGACGTGTAGAAAGGAAACATTAAAAGCTATGAGGCACTGATACTGTCATAAAATTACTTTAATTTGAATACACACTCAGTAAGTCCTTTATACGAGAACGCCGACAGAAATTAAAATTGTGATGGAATAAACTATCTACTGTTTTTATTCAGTGTAGTCGTTAATCTACATGATGTTCTTAAATTTATTTCAAATATTTAAGGTTCAGTTTAGCTAGACAAATCATAGTTGACGCCAACAAAGTTGTTATCTAATTAATTTCCCACTTTGACGTTCCCCAGCAAGATGGACCGACGACCTGAAGTAGGTCTCAGTGACATTGGATGTGGAAGGCGGAAGACCGTGTGTTGTGGCGCAGCGGGAAGACCTAGGTCCAGCACCGCACCAGTATTAGCTAAAAACAGCGACAGCAGACGCGACAGCAGCTATCGCGCATCTAAGGATTCCCCGTAGAAAAGAGCCTGAAATTCAAAGCCGAGGATGCAATTTTTTGTTCATTGGTCGTCCAACAGACTGTGCGTCAGTGATTTTTGCCTGCTTAATCGCTATCGGCAAATACATAATGCCAAAAGGACGTTTAAGAACGGCGTCTGCACGATTTACGCCTGTCGCAAAGCGTCTGCGACTTACGTAATCAGCCCGCCGGACTGCGAGTTGATTGATTGTTGCCTACACTGGCGTGTGTAAAGTGAACAATTGGATTTCACCAGTATAGGTACAAGTTATGTGGTCGATTACGGACTGAAAAAAGTTTTACGCAAATATGTGGTGTCCGGAGTGAGAATATAGCACGAGTCCATCTCCTCCCATGGATGTTGTAAAAGGCAACTAATGGACTCTATACTCTGCCAAGCGTTGTGAATATTGCCGAATTCCTCCTAAAATGATGACACAATTATTGTGCAAATATATGGCGGATGCCTTTGTTTTGCAGTGAAAGTTCTTTCGATGATTTGATGATCATAACGCGTATCAAACGCATTCATTCAAAACTACGAATCAGTTCAAGAACGTGCCCATAAATATATTGCACGTTATATATTTTCAATAATTAAAATAATATATAAATGAAAATTGTTTGCCAATAGTTCTAGATATTCTTAAGTTTTTAACGAGAATTTCTTTTCTCTCACGATATCTTCACTGCAATCGAGATTCCATCGTACGTATACTTTAGCAACGGTCAGTACTCAGTGGGGTGGCAAGACGGGGAGGCAGGGGCCGAGTGCCTCGGACTCTCGAGGGGAGAGCCGGCATTGGCTTTTGACAGTCCACATTGCTAAGGAGCAGTCTCGGAATGCTGGCGTTACATTACCAGGATTGTTCTATGTACTTTGATTGTTATACGATTGGTTTTACGATCCGTGTGTCTATAGATTTAGACTTGCTTTGTCAGGGGTGGAAGATGTGTAAACATATATGTATCTTATAGCTCGATTGGAGTAATCACTTCGCTTTCTAAATTCTTCGGTTTGTTTTTCGTGTTGTGTCTGGATTAAGAATATAGCATGACATGCCTTTTCTTAGGTTTCGTAAAGGCGACTAAGTGAATCTAAAACCGAAGGATGAGCATCAGTTTCCCTTCTTCCACAGTAGCCATACTGCACTGACCAACCCGCCTGGCAAGCGTAGTGAGTACTAGCAAAATAGAAATAAAAGAGCGCAAAATTCTATCTCGCCTGCACACTTATGTGTAAGAAAGAAGATAGAAAAACTACAAGAGTAAAAGAGATAGCTATCTAAGCGAACTTATTGCTAGGTGCTACAATTGGCCTCAGAATAGGATGCGAGGCTACGGCACAATGTCACCATTGTGATAGCGACCAGGATACCGCACAGCACAAGCTCAAGGAGTGCCCTGCGTGGGCTGCCGAGCGGCGGTTCCTGGTCGATCAGATCGGGCAAGATCTCTCTGTGCCGGCAATAGTGTCGACTATATTGGCAGTGCATGAAAATTGGAGTGCTGTGGTCTCCTTCTGCGAGAGCGTCCATGCTCTAGAAGTAGACTACAGAGTGGGATCGGGCTGATCCCGCACGGAGAAGGACAAGATGGCGACAGGGTAACAACCGTTCCGGTGCCCAGGTCCAACACGCCTGAGTCGCCCCTGCTGTTGCTTCGGGGGTCGCGGGCGCGCAGTTTGGGGAGTCTAAGTGCTCATACCATGCGACCCCCGGGAAGACGGTGCCTCCCTGTGTGCAGACCAGCACACAGAAAGGCTTGGGGGGATCCTTTACAATCCTCTCCAAGAAGTGCCTGGGGGTGGCTTTTTTACAGCCGCCTTCCCTCCGTTAGAGGGGATGACCGCTTTACAGTCATCTCCACCAAGACGTGCCTAAAGGCATGAAGACCTGGAGACCCCCTTCGGTGCCGAAGATGACTGCCAGTGGTTTTAGACGGTAGGAGACCGGCGTTCGCCCTTATCCGGGGCGAAGGAAGTTCATGTACAAATTCTACTGGAGACTAATAAAAAGGGCTACAGTTTGGCAAATTCTCGTTCTTACTTTATTTTATTTGTTGGGCTTCTCGCATACATTTCTGGGAAATGTGGTTGCTGAACCGGTCATTTCTGGCGAAGCCAAAAGAGGCCTCCAGCCAGGCTTAAAATTAATATTAAAAACTAAGCAATTTTCACTAAGGGCGCCCCCTGCGGGACACGGATCTCGGCATAGGGCGTTGCTGGGGATAACAAGCTATTGTTTTGGGGACAGCTGGATGGGTATTATTTATAATGTATTAGTGGACATTTAATACTACAGGCTCGGCACGGGCGAGCAAGAGACGGGAGGAAGAAGTACTAACTTGAACGGGAAGGTGACGCGGTGATATGCCTCCGCGACGTCAGTGAGGCGAGCATCCTCGGTGGCGAGGGCGGTAAAACTGTCGGGTGTTAAGTGAATGAGACAACGCGAGTCTCTTTATGTGATCTAACGTGATTTCATCGTCTGGATCGACCAGAACGTGCCTCAGGCATACTCTACTGATACGGGAGGGTTGGTAATCGGCGGCTGGTTCTTACTTTTGACGCGCAAGTAATATATCTGTAGATGTAGGTAGATACCTCTACTTAATATAATTGTGTCACGTCACGTCGTTTTCTTTGCTGCCATTATTTAACTCATTCCTCACAGTGTCATAACTTTGTTCTACCAAACTTTGTCTAAAGCTATCCAAGAACCCACACTATCCTCGTGACAACGTGTGTGTTTTCTCACGAGGTTTCCAACGATGTCATAGCAGGGTGTACGTAATGACATGTTAGTGGCGTGCAGCCACGGTAATGACACGGTGCCATCACGTTGACTCTTATAACAAGTGCGGGAATTAACAGGTGTAATCCATGTAGTGTATTTCTTTACAGTTTTCCACGACAATATTGATTTTGAATTTCCCTCTCTAATCTAATGTGAATTAGAAAGCATCATCATCATATCAGCCATTTATACGTCCACTGCTGAACATAGGCCTACCCCTAGATTTACACAATAGTGTCGGCATTTTGGGGGGTATTTGCTAGTCCTCACCACGCTTGGCAGGCGGGTTGGTACTGTTCTACAGAAGGGGCGCTGCTGCACATTCCTCTGGTTTAGTTTCCCTTAGTCGCCTTTTAGGACATCCACGGGAGGAGATGGAGTGGTGCTATATTCTTAATCCGGACCCCACACGGAGTTTAGATAGCATGAGCCCAGTATATTTTAGTAAATAAGTTCTTTACCCTGTGGTGCCGGCTCAGAACGCCAGCGTATCGCGGACCTCTGCTGAATATAGGCTTCTTCCAAGCAGAAAGAAGGATTTATCATCCACTTGTTTACTATTCACAATCTAAAAGCTGGACGGCGCTTTAAAAAAGCAAAGGTATTGCTCACCAGAGCGGGCAGAAGGCTATTATTGTAGCTCTCACGGGCTCAGCATCAGCCGAACGTACCTCAACCCTATTGGGTCCATTTTGCTGAAGGTAGAAGTATAAAGGCTATCAACTTGCTGTCAACTTTTGAGGATAATTTACGTGTTTTAGTTATTAGTAGAGTGAAAAATGTGGTGTCCGGATTAAGAATATGGCACCACTCCATCTCCTCCCATGGGTGTCGTAAAAGTCGACTAAGGGATTAGCCGGAGGATGGGCAGCAGCGTTCTTCGAGTACATTAACAACTCAACTGCGATCGCCAACCCGCCTGCCAAGCGTGGCGATTATGGCAAAACCCCCCAATGAGCCCACAACACATCCATATCGGTGGTTGTGGTGATCTTTGGGGGAGGCCTGTGTCCAACAGTGGACTTCATTCGGCCGAAATGATGATTCTTTACAAAGGATAGGGCAAGAAAGATCAATTTTCTCCGAAAAATTACGCTTAGTAGTAATAAAGATAGCTAACTAAAAGTGTACCGTGTGGTTCCCAGTAAGTAATAGACGGCACCCTTTAAGCGTTGCCCCACGTTTGGATTTCTCCTGTGTGGTGGGTGCGATTCTAGACACAAATTTCACACACTTGACGGCACGGTTGGTGCAGTGGCTGATACAGTCGACCGCTGCGCTCCGGATCGCGGGTTCGATTCCCGCACGGAACAAATATTCGTATGATCTACAGGTAGTTGTTTCGTGTCTTATATATATCGTATATTGTGTGTGAAATTTGTGTCTGTAAGCACTACCACGACACAGAAGAAATCCTAGTGCGGGAGCAAAGTTGAAAAAAAAGAAAACATCCAGACCCGGAACGGATCATACAAATATTTGTTCCGTGCGGGAATCGTTCCCGCGACCGGCGGTCTGATTACCTAAGTCGCAGACGCTTTGCAACAGGCGTAAATTGCTCCAACGCCGCTGTCAAACGTCCATTTGGTGTTACCTATTTGCCGATAGCGACTAAACAGGCGAAGATCTCTAATGCGCCTCTGTCGGACAATCAATGAACTAAAAACTTACATTATTTTTAGTTCCTCTAGTGGCTACTTTATCGCTACTGGCGCTAGTAACTATGCATCTTCCACAAGTAGCGACAGGCGGACTAATGCCTTACGTAATACCATTTTTTTTGACACTTTGCCACCGGTGGTTCCTTTGCTGCGAGATAGCTGCTATCGCGTCTGCTGTGGCTGTTTTAGCTAATCAGCCCGCGGAACGCAGTAGCCGGCTGTATCAGACACTGCACCAACCGTGCCATCTTGGTTTTCATTATCATTGTGTACGAGTCCAAAATGTAAGATTTTCTTTATTTTTTCTTTCTTTCTCCACCCATGGGTGTCATAAAAGGCAGTGAGGGTAATCAAAAGGTATGGTCAGCGGCATCCTCCCGTGTGCTATTACTAACTGTGGTCACCAATCCGCCTGCCAAGCGCGTTGATTACACCAATATCCTTAAAACTGCTCATTGAAGTGATCATTGGAAGTCCATATTCAGGAGAGGACGTTCTCGGGCTGCTGTGTGTGAACTAAAATAAATATAATTTAAAAAAACCTTGGGTTCTCTTTAGGTTTTGATGTTTTTTTTTGTTTGATTTAGACACAAATATTTGTAGGTGCTAGTCAACATGAATTATATTTTTAGCACATATTTATATCTACGTAGCGGTGAAAATGATTTCCAGATCTGTTTAGACACTTATGTTTTTAAATTACGTTTATTTGAATTACGAGAACTTTAAACACAGAAAAAGCTATTTATGGCCATGCTAATTAAAAAATGGAACAGTGTAAATTTAAACAATTTATTTATAAAAACGCATTATTATATATATATGTCTTGGACGTAAATACACTATTCTTAAACCAGCCAGTACCAATTACACCATAAAGAGGATGCATTCAAATACATGGGTGGTCCCTTAAATAGGAAGCGATGGGGTCAATTACTAGTTGACAGAGACAATTAACAGACAAACAGTCGCGTCTTGCGTAAATGGTATGACATACCTCAAAAATCTAAATGGAATCTATGCTGGAATTTTATAGATATCTGAACACAATAAATAAAAATTTCTTAAAGGTGGCTTTGGAAGGCTTGTATGAAGCTGTGGTGAAATGTGGCGTTAGTTTGCGAGCTTCATATTTGCATTAGGGTTAGGGTTGGTCCGTCCCGGTTATATCGGGACTATCACCGTAATCGAGCCTTGTGCAAAATCTATATTGGTCTCGATTAAAAACTCATAATACAGAACTACTATAAACTACATATATAGATATATATATATCTAGTGAGAGGGGGGCCAGAAAGCGTGTCATGCTCATTCGTGGTCAAACAAAATTGAAAAATATCCACCGCTTTCCTCAGTATGTAAGCCTATTTCCTACTAACGGTTTTTTTTTTCTGAATAATCATCATCATCATTGCGACCGAATGAAGTCCACTGCTGGACACAGGCCTCCCCCAAAGATCACCACAACGACTGATATGGGTGTGTTGTGGGCTCATTGGGGGGTTTTGCCATAATCGCCACGCTTGGCAGGCGTATCGTATTTCATGAGACGGTTGCTGCAAGTCAGAACCTTATCCAATAGAATTTTACCGAAATAATCACCACGCTTGGCAAGCTGATTGGTGATCGTAGTATCTAGTTTTTAGCACCATCCTCTTAATAGCAACCCTTAGTCGAGTTCGAAACATAAACTTTTAACTCATCTTAAGTATACTAATGTCACAATATAGGCACAATAGTTAAATTAAAGTGAAATAATATATATTTCCATTGTAGTAAATATAGTGAGATAATTAATTTGCTGTTGTACGAATGAAAAATAATTTCAGTTCCGGTGGCAATATTGTTTTGTATGTAAGTACTGGGGAGTACAGTAACAACAATGGTGTCATATCCGTCACTGTTCAAATTGGAACGCAGTGCGTGTGCTGGTGACGATGGTTGACGTATGTGTATCATTAGACAATATTTTATTATTATTGAAGGCTATTGCTATCCTGGGGCGCAATTCTCTAAGCTCAAACATCCATACATTCTTGAACATAGAATTGAAATAACGGGGATAACCCAATTTGGTATTCGCTAAGACTGGCCCTCATGGTTTACCCTCTGCAACGTGTCTTTGAATAGCTTCGATCATGTCTTAGCGAATACCGAATTGGTTTTACACCGTTATTTCGATTCTGGATTCAAGGATGTATGGATGTTAAAGCTTAAGGAATTGCACCCCTGTTCTTGTTTAATTCGATATAAAATATTGAAGTAGATATGACTAATATGAATTATTATGTAACACAGCCAGTAACTGGAACGGCAAGTGAAATTGAAAACCATCTCATAGAAAAAGGACGAAACACTGTATCGTTTTACTTTATTGTATTTATTTTGACAGCATAAGTCAGCGTTTATAATTAATATTTGGCATTTATTAACAAAATCCTGAAGAAGGTTAACCAAAACAAATCTCATCCCTATACCTTCTTTATAATAGACCCCGTGACAGAATAACAAAAAAACTAATTTTAAATTCGATCACATTTCAATTTTGCTTCTTCTTAACCAAAGCTATCTACATCAGATGTATCTATTACAAACCTATCACTTCCAATTTGTAGCCAAAAGACATCGTATCATGATACTTTAGAAAAAACATGACAGTTTACTCCACCTGTGTCGCAACTTAAAAAAAAACGTCAAAAATGAGGCCAGTACCTTAAAAAAGGTTTGGTTATTTTTTACAGTCTGGTCCCAAAGCCAGTGAGCGTGAATGTAATGGTAGTGGAACACGGAGGATCTATGTTTTTAACAGTTGACTAGTTAATCGTATAATCTACAAGATGGCGGGACGTGATTTATAAAAGATGCGCAGGCGCCACAGACGTTTTCCAGTCGCGCCGCGCGCCTTTTGGTGCTCAAAGTTTTGAGAATAGAATTTACTTTTTCTTACCGGATTGTGAGATTAAGAATTATATACTATGCTACTATGCCTATAAGTTAAATTCCGTAGATTTAATTATATTAAAATCTGGTAAATACTTATTTTTGTTATAATTATAAGCCAATAAAAAGCAAATAGTAATAAACGATATTTACGTTCTGAAGCATAATTTGTAATCGACTATGGTGATGTGTGCTACTTTGACCTGAATGCAGATCTACTCAACAAACTTGACTTCACACTTGTGTGTGTGTGTCTATTCAACAGCATTTTGGGGGGTATTAGTCAATACTCACCACGCTTGGCGGGTTGGTGAGCGCAGTATGGCTACTGTTTCACAGAAAGGACGCTGCTGCCCATCCCTCTGGTTTAGATTCCCTTAGTCGCCTTTTACGACATCCACGGGAGGAGAGGGAGTGGTGCTATATCTATCACACGGATCTAGGAATGTTTCCAGCGGTCAACGACGAGGAGCAACTTTGAGAGCAACCGGTTTATTTTTATTTTTATTTACAACATATTTTAGGCATAAAATGTTCCTAGTATTTTATACAATAAACAAATATATTTCCATGTATTTAAATAAATAATGAGTCAGACAATTGCTCCACCAGAAAATCTACCTTTCCTGACCATGGTGCCATACTAACTATTAGGCCAATGACGCAACGAGAAAAAATATCTTAACATTGCTTTTATATTCTTAATCAAAACCCAATTATCTACGTCGTCCGTAATCAAACTAATTGGCTTTTAGGAACGGTTTGATTCGGATACATCTAATAAAATCTGGTGTTATTTCGTCACCCTACCTACTTATCATTTTGTACCTTTTGGTGATAAAGTTTGATGAGGTCAGGGGAGCGATTTCGGGACTTGGAAATCACACATATCATCATCATCATTTCGGCCGCAAAACTTCCTCTACTGGACAGAAGCCTCCCCCATAGACACAACGACCGGTATGGGTTTGTGTAGTGTGCTCATTGGGGTGTCTTGCTATAATCACTTAGCAGACGGGTTGGTGATCGCAGTTCGCATAAATGTACTTGATGGATGCAGCTGCCCATACTCATAATCGCTATTTACGACACCCACGGGTTGAGATGGGGTGGTGGTATTCTTAGCCAGCACCACAGGGCACATATACTCCAAAAGAGCTAAGCAGAGGATCGCTGTGGAGGAATAACATACATACATACACACATCAGTCAGTTAACGTCCACTGCTGAACATGGGCCTCCCAATGATCACTATCATGGGCGCTCAGAGAGGATATTGCCAGAATTAACACGCTTGGCAGTTGCATTGGTGATTTGCAGTATGCTGTTATTAGCGCTCGGGGGATGTTGTTGCTTTCTCTCGGTATCAACCCTTAGTCGCCTTTTTCGACACCTATTGGTGGGGAGGAGTGATAGACCACATTTCTTTACCGGTAACTACACAAAATGCATGCAAAAGTATGTAATGCATATGTAAAAACCCCTGGGCATATTTTACAATTACGTGCTGGTTAGATTTTTCTTAAAAAGTACAATATTACTTGTCATAATGTGAACCTAATCTAGGATCAAATATGACTTACATCTATGAGTTCAAACAAACTTTATAGTAGCTTTTTTCTGAGGAATAACCAAGAAAACTTTGAGCAGCGCACTCGCCTAAACGAGATCAAAGAACTGAGATAGTCGCGACATCGATTCCACTCGATTCAGAATTAAAAATAAACCACATCAACGTCGAAATTCCTACAGAACTACGCACTAATGTTGGACAAATTCATCAGAAAATGTTTCCTAAACTAATTTGTCAACGAAATCTTGCATACATTTTAAAAGAATGAAACAAACTTTTTTGGCTTGCGAAATATTGTTTCATATTTCAAAGAACTACGACAATTTGTGAAAATATTGATTACGTTACGAACAATAAAAGTATTGGCGAATGTTAACAAAAACTGAAATTGATTTCTCAATCAGAAACCAATAAGCAAACACCCGTCAAGTACAATTCCACTAAATCACTACATAGTTATACTTACTAAACAGCTTATAACTCGTCACGAGGACGAACTTTCTTCACTGACCATAATCACTAACAAGAAAGAGACAACGCACATTTTAAACCTGTTGAAAAGAGACAGTAAATCCCGAACCCGTCATCGCGTAAGTAGACGAGGATAGTCTTATTTGTATGATCACTAGAGTGAAGGGTTTGAACACCGGTATGGGTGGCCACCCCCCACGGTTGGTCGATGGCCATAAAAATTGGTATAAAATTGAAACATCAATATAATAAGCAATCAACCGTCTGACCAGACCTAATTATACAGGCTGAGTGTATGTTATAAATTATTTCATGACTTAAGATACAGTTTGTTTCGAAATTGTGTAGTAGGTATTTGGATGGTTGCTTCTTCTTCATTTTAACTTTAGTGTGGGCCTACCATGTTTTGGTGGCTATGGGAAGACTTATGGAGGTTATGTTTGTTTATTGGTTGATGACATGTCTAATGAAGAGGTTTATTTGGCAAGTTAATCAAAACTAAAAAAATGTGCATGTAACTTCTATGTTTGTACTCTGAAGACCCTCTGTGTACAGAGAAAATACTAGTGAGTTAATTTAAAACACAGAAACAGAGACGTGGTCACTCATAAGAAAGCTCAAGGTCACTCAGCGAGCTATGGAGAGAGCTTTGCTTGGTATTTCTCTACGAGATCGAATCAGAAATGAGGAGATGCGTAGAAGAACTAAAGTTGTCTACATAGCTGAAAGGATTGGTAAACTGAAGTGGCAGTGGGCGGGGCACATTGCTCGTAGAACTGATGGCCGTTGGGGCAAAAAGGTTCTCGAATGGAGACCGCGCACCGGAAAACGCAGCGTGGAACGACCTCTAACGAGGTGGACCGACATGACCTGGTGAAGGTCGCTGGGAGTCGTTGGATGAGAGCGGCATGTAACCGCTCGTCGTGGAAATCTAAGGGGGAGGCCTTTGTTCAGCAGTGGACAGTCAGGTCAGTCCTCTGGCTGATATGATGATGATGACGATGAATTTAACACAAAAATTAGAACTTGAGGTTCGGTTTGGTCTAAAAATCTATCCCAATTTTTTCACTAACATTCTAATTTTTGGGTAGTTTTTTCACCGACTTTCCTTTAACTGTTCAAACTCAAAATTTGACTAGTGTAACGACCGAATACTGAAACACCACTTATTATTAAGTCCCGCTTTAATTATTTGACCTGCCCGGTTTCTTACCGAAAACGACTTCTCTTCGGGTAAATAGTGCAAAATATGTTTGGATACATGAATCGTAGTTCAACGTTCGCATTGTTTACGATTATGAATATTTTTCTCATTACTTCCAGGGTTTCATGATGGAGATAAAAATAATTACTGGAACTTCAAAATGTTTAATAATAGTTTTGTGGATTATGGCTTTATTTATTTGGTTTTGATGAGATTTATTTATCTCGCATTTCTTTCCGTAGGTCATTCCCGAGTTGTGACACAATACTTGATCCTTTTTCGTCATTATGAGCAGTAAAAAGAGGAAAAAAATTATGCACGAAATATTCATAATTGAAAGAAAGAAAGAAAGAATTTGTTTTTATTGGACAGCAACAACAATACTTATGATAGTTAATATACCAATTACATATAAAGTTCAAATACAAATATAATAATTACATAAGTACACTGGTTACAAATATTTTACTGTACCAACAAAGGTCCCCCATTCATCTATATGCTACAAAACAGCAAGGCGGTCTTGCAGCGCTGCTTTTCGATGACTGATCCATGTGACGTACGGACATTATGTCGGTGTACAAAGGAAGTTACTTATGCCAGGACGAAAAATAAATAAAGAGAATGAAATTTTTTATGTTTTTTTCCGTGTGGTGCCGGCTCAGAATACCACCACCCCATCTCTTCCCGTGGGTGTCGTAAAAGTCGACTAAGGGATTAGCCGGAGGGTGGGCAGCAGCGTCCTTCAAGTTCATTAACAACTCAACTGCGATCGCCAACCCGTCTGCCAAGCGTGGCGATTATGGCAAAACCCCACAATGAACCCACTCCACACCCATATCGGTCGTTGTGGTGATCTTTGGGGGAGGCCTGTGTCCAGCAGTGGACTTCATTCGGCCGAAATGATGATTTAAATATGTGCGTGTTCTGTGTATTGTATGTGTATAGAGTTGTCTATTATCCATGAAGTTAAATGTGTCGCATTCCAAGTAGTTTTCCCCATGATAGAACTAAAAAAATTGCTGTTGCTGGACAGAAGCCTCCCTAAAGTTTGCCACAAAGACCGGTATGGTTTTGTGTTATGTGCTCATTGGCCATAGGTGATCGCCACGCTTGAAAGACGGGTTGGCGATGGCAGTTATAAATGTGCTCGAAGCATGCTGCTCCGGCTAATCTCATAGTCACCCACGGGATAAGACGGGGTAGTGGTATTTTTAGCCGGCACCACACGGTTTAGAATACCACCACGAAATGTAATCAGAATAGCTTTTACTTCTTCCATACTCCTACCATCTCTCTATCCATCCATGTGGTTCCCGGCAAAAATAGGCCACCCCTCTCCATCCATTGATGTTGTAATAAGCGACGGGTTGATATCAAGATGATGCAGCATCCTTCCCTGTGCCAGTAACAGCTGTATTACAATCACCGACCCGCCTACCAGGCGTGGTGATTATGGCAATGTCCACTATGATCGCTCATTGTAGAGGTAATTGGGAGGCCCATGTTCACCAGTGGGCGTTTACGGGCTGGTGTGAACCGTAGAACTGTTACATAATATGTTGGGGCATTTTTTGCTGACTTATCATGTCAATAATATTATTGATTATCAGATAAATTAAGTGCACATTCAATTTCAGCCTATAATCGTCCACTGCTGAACAGTAGCCTCCCCCAAAGATTGCCACAACGACCGATATGGGTTTATGTTGTGTACTCATTGGGGGGTTTTTGCCGTAATCTCTACGCTCGGCAGACGGGTTGGCGATCGCAGTTGAGTTATATATGTACTCGAAGGATGCTGCTGCCCATCCTCGGGCTAATCCGATAGTCGCCTTTTTACACCCACGGGATGAGATGGAGTGGTGGTATTTTAGGCAACGGCAACACGGTACACGGCACATTAGCGTCAGTAAACTATTTGAGCCGCCCGTTTACCTTATTTTATTTTTTTATTGGTGTCCCGTGGACATTCTTCATGAACTTCCTTCGCCCCGGGGAAGGGCGAAGGGGTATGCTGGACTCCTACTGGCTAAAACCATTGGAGCGGTCACCGTCGGCACCTAAGGAGGCTCCAGGTCCTCGTATGATCACACTAGAGCCGCCCACTTGTGCCACGCCTATAGGCATATCTCGGAGGAGCCGCCCGGTTACTTACCGAAAACGGGTTTCTCGAATAGTTAAAGAGGTACTTAATATTAAATGGCGTTTCAGTATTCGGTCGTAAATCTGATGAGCGTCCATGAAATCTGTTCTGTTTATGAAAAAAGCGTTTATTAAAATGTTTTTGTTATCTATTGATATATTTTCATATTTGTTTTTTATGTAATACTATTAAATACTATTAAATAAGCAGAATTTAAATTCGGCGTCTGATTCTTCATGGACTTCCTCCGCCCTGGGTAGGGGTTGGCACGTTGTTCCTTCTACCTACCTATGGCCGGGGGTGCGGTGTCTGTACGTTCGGTATTGGGTCCGAGTGTCTTGGGGGCCTCTTTACTGTCGCCTTCCATCCACTACAGGGGGTGACCACTTGAAGGTCATCCCGTCCAAGATGTGCCAAAAGGCGTGGCACCAATAGGTGGCTCCAGATGGAGATTATTCGAGTTCCTGGAGCCTCCCTTCGGTGCCGAAGACGATCGCTCCAGTGGTTTTAGCCGGTAGGAGTACGGTATACCCCTCCGCCCTTCCCCGGGACGGAGGAAGTACAAGATGTGTTTCCAATGGATCAATTTTAAAAAACAGGCATTTTGTCACTCTCCTCCCTCAGCCCGTTACTTGGTCTGACAGGTCACGTCTCTGTGCGACTTGGCCAACCGTAGATTCATCAGATGACATTCATCAATCATCCAGAAAGGCGCACGCAGAAGAGCGCTCTACCGCCATCTCCGACTTGATTCTGGCGCTGCACTGCCTCAATTTAGAAATGGAACTCCACGAAATGCGGCCAGTGGGTACCGCTCACTGGCCGCAACTCATGGAGGCCTGAGATCTTTTGAAAGATTTTTTGAGGCGGAGAAGTGAGGTGGTCTCTTCCGGCCTCCGCTCCGCCACCTCCTTTCCGCAAATCACGTCCTGGTAAAAGGAAGCGACGGCATCCCACGATATCTCACTCCGGACGATGGACTGAACCACGTCCGGGAGTGAGAAGTCCCCTTTTTCGGACGCTGTTGTAACCAGTCCTCGTACCCAGCATAGCGTTGGTCTCTATGGGTATTAGATTGAAAATTACCTGTAATTTTTCTCCCGCCAGGTGACACTACCGTGCATGAATGAAGATGGCGTAAAGATTTGTACTATACGGTAACATGCCGCCCGCATCTAATGACTCAATGACGATGCCTCTAAGAAGGTCGACAGACGACCTGGTTGAAGGTAGGCGGGAACCTTCACCAGATCGTATGTCGACCTTCTTAGAGGCCATCTCACACTGCGTTTTTTGTCGCATGGTCTCCACTCGAAAATGCCCGGCCCTTTGGCACTTCAACTTACTAATCTTTTCAGCTATATTGTAGACTATATTTCTTCTACGGATCTCCTTATTTATTGTATATTAATGCAAGTCATATTTTTGCATACATTGGCAAAAACGAACCTCGGTCACTACGCTGCTGTGCCAAGATTCTGTAGGCAATACAATACCTTGAGAGCCCACGATATTGACATCTGTGAATCTCAATCGAAATATAAAAAGATTTTAAAACAGCTCTTTTAAAAGAACTTTTCGTTTTTATTTGAACTTATATATGTACAAGCAGTTCTTACAATAATTTTACCTTAATGTATTTATTTTTAATTTAACTTAAGTTAGTTGTGCTTTAGCTTAGTCGAATTTTTTTGGATGCTGTGGCCTCCTATAACTGAAGGAGTATACCGTTAAAGGACCCATTTTAATTTGTATTTCTTTATGATGTTATGTGTATGTCCTTTGTTGGAAGCCCTTAATAAATAAATACATGTGTACGTACATACTTTGCATATAAGAATATTATATTACGACCGACAGGGACTTGTCACTGGCTGTTTCCTTGTCGCTTACTTTCCCAGCCAGGCCATTACCGCTTTTTTAGTTTTAACACTAGGCAGCAGTCATTAGCCTGATGGCTGAGAAAATAATATTTAAATGATATTTCAATTACATTTAGCACAAATTGCAAAAATAATAAGCCCACTTCAGTCAAAAATAAAAGCATAAAAATACCATGTTTAGAGAACACGCTATATCTGACGGTGTTGCCTGTCATAACTGGATAATAAGTATGATTAAATTTCGGCTCCCCGAGGCTGTAGTGACGTGATATTCTGTTTGTTTTAGACCTTTACTTTTTTGAGGCCAATTTCCGAGTGTAGGAATAGCGTGGATGTGCTCAGGTGAGATTAATTAATTAGTTTACCGACACTCAGTGTTCTAGCTTCTAATTATGCTTTATTGTACATAATAGTATCTTTTAGATGTATATAGTGGATTCTTGTCGATGAGCCAAAGTATCCAATCAGATAATATGAGCCTAAATACAGGTGGTTATATCAAAATGAGGACATCCGTTGAAGAGAGATAATGAAGTGGCAATGGGCGGAGCACATTGCTCGTAGAACTGATGGCCGTTGAGGTAAAAAGGTTCTCGAGTGGAAATCGCGCACTGGAAAACGCAGCGTGGGACGACCTCTAACGAGTTGGACAGCATGTAACCGCTCCTTATGGAAATCTATGGGGCCTTTGTTCAGCAGTGGACGTCTTTTGGCTGATTTGATGATGATGATATCAAAATGATCTATATAAAACGGTTCTCACTTATGATCTATAGGTACAATCAGGTCAAAAAGATGTAAACGTTTTACTAGCCTCAGGACGCCCACTGCTGAAAAAAGGCCTCCCCAATCGATTTTCACAATTGTGTCGTACTTTTGGGGGGAATTTATGCAGTATGGCTACTGCTCCGTAGAAGGGACGCTACAGCCCATCCCTCTGTTTTAGGGTCCCTTAGTTGCCGCGGCATCCACGAGAGGAGATGTAGTGGTGCTATATTCTTAATTCGGACACCACATGTCAACTTTGAACTCGCAACCTAATACTTAAGAAGCGAGTTCGTATACCACCGGGCGATCAAAACAGAATAGGAATTCATCAAATATCACTAACTATTGCTTGTTCGCAAAGTGAACCCCTGTGGGTCTAGTACGAATATTTTGAAGTATAGTAACGTAAACGTAACGCTAGCTGAGTGAACTTTGAATAAAAAATACTTGTTTCGCACATGATTTAAATTTAAATTCAAATATTTATCTATGTATGATACAAATTCCGTTTGTCGCATAAATTTAAACAAAAATGCTATAGAATAGTTGAATTTTCGATTCCAAATTCAAATTCACATTACGTTTACCATACTATACGTCAAAGTATTCGTGCTAGGCTTACAGTACCCCTAGTACGAGTTCCTTTTTTCAATCGAAACGTCGAAACGTATTGATTGGTTGAAAAGTTTAGAGCGGGCGAATCCAATTACGTTTCGATTGTGAAAAGCGACTTGTACTAGGGGGTATAGATCATGAGCCCAGAATGTAGTCACTACCGGCGTAAAGCAATTAATTAGAAACGTTAGGCCGATCCACACTTTTCTATCGTGGAACAGGCCACAAATTTAACAGTCGACACGATCTTGTATTCCCATAATTTTCGGGCACCATTGGTGATAATCACGTGGCCTAACTAACAGCAATTCTGCAAGCTGTGGGTGGTACTTATAGTGGTACTTCGTTTCTAAGTGGGCGGGAAACGGGTCTTTATTTATGTGTGGTGCCTTACACTATAGAGTTTGTCAGAAGGATAAGCTGCAGTATCCTGGTATGCAGTGAAGTAATATTAATGCCATCACTGATCTGTTTGCCAAGTGTGGTGATTATGGTTATTAGTGATCTTCGAGGTGGCCTATGATCAATAGCGGACATTTACGGGTTGATGATGATGACGCTGCTTTTTTGGTCCTGGTCGTTGTGGAAATATATCTAATCTTTGTTCAGCAGTGGACGTGCTTCGGCAGATATGATGATGATGATGTATTAATATATTTATTTAAACGAAGCTAGACTTATTTGTAAAGATGTTTATCCTAGGAATACTAGAAGAGGAGATCGGCTTACCCTGGATTTTATTCCAAGAACCCCAATAATCCAAAAGAATTTTTATGCTGTGTGTAAATTTTCGAGACCTTCCTTTACCTCATTTTAAATGCAAAATGAAAGCATTACTAATTTAAAAAATAACGTATTCAACAAACGAATGGTTTAATCATTAAATAATGTTATGAATAGTAGGATATTAATTATGGTTTTAATAATTACGAACCCAATAGCAATGAATATTTAGCTGAATAATTTTAGATTTGAAAATATTTTAATTTTCATTATTTTAGTTTATTTCATATTCACATAATGAGCTAATTAGACTAAGCAATATAATTATCTTAAACAAGATCCATTGTACTCTATTTATAGTGAGTAAATGAATCGATTGATTGATATACGCCTTTTAGCTTACCCCACTTTTGCGTCTACTCACTTTCCAATGCTCCATCGCTCCGCTGGACGTCCCTTGCGCCGACTACTGTTTAAGTTACTCTTATAGAATCTTCTAGCCTCTAACGTTGCCCAGCCGTATTGATTCCTGTCTTATGTGTCGTTGTGGCCGGAGGTTTACGGTTTCGCATTTTAAGTTTAAGGTTACAGTCAAAACCTGACATGTAACCATAAGACTTTTTAAATATAATATGTGGTTTCTTAGTCAATCATAAACACCACTGACTACGGTGAAGGAAAAGAAAGTGGGGAATCCGAGATCTAAAGAAATCGCTAGCAGGACACTTCCTGCATTACTGCAAACCCTCGTTTAAAAAGAAACTATTCATAGCAGGGAACTATAATAATAATTTTAACCTATACTTAACCCACTTATAGCCTATACTTAACCCCTATGCTTAACGAACACAAACGACCATTAATCACCACGCTTGCACACTTGCAAGCGTGGTGATTAATGCTCGTTTTTCTCTGAATGCGAAGAGGCGTTTGCCCTAGAGTGGATTAAGTATAGGCTAAAATTATTATTATAGTTCCCTGCTAAGAATAGTCTCTTTTTACCAGGTATATCCCTGACAACCGGTTTGCTGAAGACTAAAGATTACGATCACCAATCCGTCTGCCAAGTGTGGTGATTATGGTAATCTAATGCCCGATCATTGTAACGGTCATTGGTTGGCCCATGGTCGACAGTGGACGTTTCAATGACGGTATGCATTTCTTTTACATTGTGATACTCGGGTGATTCAGTGGAAAGTGATAGGGAGGTCTATTTGCAACCCAAAGCGGTACACCACTGATAATTACGCACCAACCATCTCCGTAACTAGATGTCTGTGGGTGGTATAAGTAGGGTTACCCAATTTTAAAGTGTCTGTGAGACATTCCTAGCTAAACTCCACACTGCACCGGTCTACCTTTTCTTCGAATTTGCTATCTCATTTCCGTGGATGCTTTAAAAGATACGTAAGTGCGTATTCAAGAAATTGTTTGAGAAGGATTCCCATCCTGAGTTGCATCCACGTGTGCTCAGACAATAAGATACAGTGAAAATCTTATCCTCGTATGCAAAGAACTTATAACAATAACTCATACCTATCATTTATGTTCCTGGAAGTCCTTCTATATGACGAACTTTATCATCCTCATCGCCAATCAGCGTAAGGAGGCCCACTGCTGAAAAAAGTTCTTCTCCATAAATGTCCACAAGAGTGGTTTTATGCAGCCCGCATCTAACGACTCCCAGCGACCTTCACCAAGTTGTCTATCCATCTCGTTAGAGGTCGTCCTGAGTTGCGTTTCCCGGTGCGCATTTTCCACTCGAGAATCTTTGCTTTTCTTACGAGCAATGTGCTTCGCCTCATCAGCTTACTAATGCTTTCAGCTGTGTTGGCAACTTTTTATCTTCTACGGATCTCCTCATTTATGATTCGATCTCGTGGAGAAACATCAGAGGGCCAATTCTCGGAATTAATTTACACTATGACTGAAACTTGGCAAAACTGAGATTAAATTATGAATTGACCGAAAAAATGGTATTCTGCTACTCTTAAAATTCAGTCTAATTACAGTATAATTTCGACCTAGTCTCATTTCAATCTCAATTTTGACGTTTATTTAATGACAATTTAGTACATGTGTCAGTTCGAAATGTTAGCAGAATACCATATTGACTTCGATCAACTTTCGATCCATTTTCGATCTCATCACAGTGTAAGTTCACGTTTGACGTTGTTTGTTAGGTTAGGAAAATACCATTTGTGACATTTATGACACTGAGACTAGACCAGAACTATCAATTAAAAAAAAAAAAATTACGAGAATTGGCCCTCTGGCATAACTCATTCTTCATGACTGAACTTGCTTACCTTAGTAAAAGGGTTAATCAGCGATGTCCTATGACGACATAAGGTACCAAATAACAGGGGGCAAGCCAATTGCTATTTACGGTATCAGCCTGTAACAGTCCCACTGCTGGGCAAAGGCCTCTTTTCATACAGAGAAGGAATGAGCATTGATCACCACGCTTGCTCACTGTGTTTTGACGATTTTAAACCACTAGAGGGCAAGGCTTCTTCACGACTCAACTCAGTTTTCCTTTATCTAAAGTTAGTGATGGCTTAGATTCACTAAAGAAAGTACATAAGTATCTATTTCATCATCATCATATCACCCGAAAGGTGTCCACTGCTGAACAAAGGCCTCCACTATAAACGACGGTTAAATGCCGTGTGTCGTCATTTTGGACAGGTGGGTTGGTGAGCGCAGAATAGCTGCTGCACCACAGAAGGGACGCTGCTGCCCATCCCACTGGCTTATAGTCCCTTAGTCGCCTTTTACAACATCCACGGGAGGAAACGGAGTGGTGCTATATTCTTAATCGGGACGCCACACGGACTAAGTGCATAATAAGTACCTATTTATGACGTAAAAAATGACATTGATACATGCTTTGTTTTGAAATAAGCAAGTCAGTAAACCTCCGGGCCACCACGATGTTAATAGCACGTCAAATATATTTACATTGGCGACACTAAAATATAAAAATACAATCGGCAAGAATTTCTACAGATAATATTTATTCTATTACAATTTTTTTACTGCCATTTACCGCACACAGTTCTGAATTCCTGGCGGCTACTGGGAATTTACTTCAAATGCAAAAGATTTTTATATTTTTGAACTGACTATTTACAGGTATTTATAAGAAAAAGTCAAAATGTAGTTGCACAAAATCAACCTTCAAATTCAAAACCCAATATCACTTTGCCAGGCATGGGAATTGATGCCAAGATTTCACGTTCGGTAGCAGTATTTTCAATCACTGGTGATGCAGCTACGGAAACATCCAACATTTTTTTTTGTTTTTCTATTTTTCAGTTTAAAAGTCCGGCCATAATATTTGGCGATACTACAACATAGCTATTGATTGCTATCAAATTGCTCGCTCGTGACTTACCTTTCGAATGGCTAATGTCTCTTTTTACGTAACTTCATAGAGATTTAATGTCCTAGTAATTCGCTGTATGATGGTCATCGTAATTCCCGTTAAACTACTTTTGATCATCATGTATAATTTTTTGGTTGGGCAATTATGTTTGAATATCTTCTTTGTGAGGTTATGGTGGTGGCTATGGATTTTAGTACCGTTTGGTTCCAACCGAATAATTGGCCAACATTGCTCTTTCCCAGAGTGTCATACGAGACGACTTAAAAATATGTGAAGAGGATGACGATGATGATGATGAGAGACCTCAAACTCGAACAATTTGTTTGTTTGAATTTGGCTTATAATGCTGGGCTTTGAAGCTTTTAACCGCAAAAATTTGAGTGGCCGGTGCCAAATTGTTCATATAGATAAAAGCCGGCATGATACTCCATGGATACATCTTTTTATATAATGTAAGTATGTATAGCACTATTGTGTTTTTTTATTCAATATCTGTCTACTACAAAATGTGATCAATGTTAGGTGCGAATAATGTAGAATAATCTCAAAATTCTGTTTCATAGGACTCCTTGTTGGTCAGATTCATAATCCATCGGATTAAGTACTTTTTCTGTCTTGGGGAAATCGGCATGGACATCCTCCACTCCGAGGAAGGTGAGGGCTGTGCCGAGTTCTTACCCACTAGATCCACCACGATGTTCCTTCGACTTACCGCCGGGCGTGCGGGGTTAGTTCGCTCATTCACCGAAACCCCAGCAGGTTTCAGCTCGCCACTCTTTCTGGCGGACCCCATCCGTCCTGTGCAGCATGACCAGATGCACAATACTCAAGAGTGGCTAAGGCGATCTAAGGTAATGGCTGACTCTCGTAGCCGAGACGACGAATCGAAACGCTTTAGGTGAAAGAAGCAGTAGCCTAGGACCTACTGGATTAAATATACGACAGTTAACTAAAAAAAACCGTACTAAGTTAACGATGAAACTTCACTGATGTAGCAGATTGGACGGTGCAGTGGCTAATCGATTGTCTTTCTGCTACAAATCATGGGTTCCATTTTCAGAGGCAGTAAATATTTGTATAACCCACAGATAGTTGTCTCGGTTCTGGGTTGATGTGCATGTTAGATTTAAACTTAAGATCTGTAAACGGTAGGTGTCCACAATAGCTTTAGTGTGATCATACGAGTACCTGGAGCCTCCCTTAGGTGCTGAAGATGACCGCTCCAGTGGTTTTAGCCGGTAGGAGTCCGGCGTACCCCTTCGTCCTTCCCCGGGGCGATGGAAGTTCATGACGTGGAAATGCCAATGGGCACCAATAAAAAAAATAAAAAATAAAGTATCCACAATAGGATAAATCCAAGTGTAGGCCTTAATTTTTAACAAACTGAAGGTATTTCTAAGGATGCGAAATGAATAACTTACTAGTATAATAGCGTAACAAAGATTATGCTGTAAAATTCTTTTTTTTAAACAAGATTTGTGTTGTGGGTGCGTTTACAGACATGAGTTCCACATACAATACACCCAGACCCGGAACAACTACCTGCAGATCATACAAATATTTGTTAAGTGCGGGAATCGAACCCATGACCCGGAGCGCAGCAGCCGACCGTATCAGCCACTGCACCAACCGTCTTGGTGGCCGAAAGTCATAGTTTTAATAATATTAATATCGGCGCATGTCACTGTCCTATTGCACGATATCTCAACAGAGACTCTCTCATAAATGGGAGCTAATGTCACATAAAACGCCGCTGATTTCCCATAAATAAGAGGCGTGTATGTTCAAAGTGAATCAAGCCGTGTTCAAATGCTGTGTGGTCACAGATAGGATAATCGTGTGTAGCCGGCGGCTGCAGCGACATTGCCACATTATCACCTGTGTACCATGGACACAGGCAGCTGTGGAGACGCTATTCTTTAAATATTTAAACCTTATCAACAGAAAACTTGCGCGAGTTGGCAGAGGATTGGTTTTTATGCTATGCGTAGCGTTAACAGCGTTGTCCGGACGGTTGCATAAGTTAGCTGTCGTTTTCTAAGCTAATAATTCTTCTGGTGTGTCAAGCTCATGGACAAATTCCATATATTATCTATGATTAGCCTACTGAAAGACCCTTTCAACTCTCAGGAAAACGAGATGATTGCTGTACACATTGGTCGTGGAACTAAAAACGCTATCATATCTTCAAAAATACACTAGCAGACAAGATTGGTTTCCTAGCTGAATAAGAAGTAGTGGTTAGTCCGTATTTTCCGCACATGTGAATGGCCAGTGGGCCCGAATAGTTCTCGAGCAGAAGACGCAGCGTGGGCAGACCCCCCACAAGGTGGAAGACGACCAGGTGAAGGTTTTGAGAATCTACTGGATGTGAGCAGATCAGGACCGGCCGTTTTGGCGACCTTTGGGAGAGGCCTATGTCAAGCAAAGATGCCTTTCAGCTCTGATAATGACGATAATGATTCCAAGGCTGCCTCGTCTTATGACACCACAAACTTTCCGGAGTCAGTGTGTCATAACAATTACTTTTTTGTCAGCGAACAGAAAAATATCAGTAGATAATTTAATTACAATAATTTTAAATTATTCTCTATAGCTCGACTCCACCACACCTCTGTCCTCTAACACGAAACTCAGGTTCGTGATACCAATGCTCATTATCGAGTTGTAGCTCGTTTAAAAAATATAAATAATGATGGCGGACGCAAATTGACCTGTAATCATAGCTTTACCGTGATTAGAGGTAAATATAGAGATTACGTAGCACGCTGGGTGGCGAAGGGACAATCGAACGTGTTTACGGTTTGGTTAAGGCGAAATTATGTCAATAAATCATGGTAAGTACGTAAGTACGTGTGGTCTTTGGATGAGAATAAATTAGCCTCTCTCTTACAGTGGGTGTTTTGTCGTGACCTTAGTCAAAGTGACCGTTACCATCCATCTATCATTATAGGTTTTGCTTATTTGAGTTAGAAAGGTTCAATTACTGTCATAAACCTTAAGTGAAACTCAACAACAACATTATCAATCATCTTCATTCATTCAACGTTTCAGCCTAAAAATGTCCACTGCTGGACACAGGCCTCTCCCAAAGATCGCCACAACGATCGGTCTCAGTATTTGGTGTGTATTCATTGTGACTCTGCCATAATCACCACGCTTAGCAGACGGGTTCGCGATCGCAGTTGACTTGTAATTAATGTACTCGTGCTGCCTATACTCTGACTAATCACATAGTCGCCTATTACCCTCGGAATGAATGGGATAGTGCTATTCTTAGCCGGTACCACACAGCAAAGCCGATAGTGTTGTCGATATTGGTAGGCTATTGGGTCCAGCTATAAGGTTACGAACACATCACATCAAGTAGATACAGCCCAACCCCACCGGGAAATCGGAGAGCAGTGGTCTCTTTCTGCGTTTTACTCCATAAGGAAGGGAGAAGGCCGATCCCGCACGGAGAAGGGAGAGATGGTGCCTGGGTAACAACTGCCCCGGTGCCCAGGTGCAATACGCCTGCCCCAGCCATTATTATACAGCGGGGGCCTCGGGGGTCACGGGCATGCAGACTGTGAGTCTGCGTGCTTATACCTAGCGACCCCCGCGAAGACGGTGGCACGCACGTGGTCACTTGCTGCCGTTATCGCAGCACAGCGCACAGCGAAGCATCGGGGGATATTTTACCGCTGCCCTCCTGTTTATCCCCTCCGTGATACGCCTTAAGGCTTGGCGCCAATGGATGGCTCTAGTGTGATTGTATCGAGGACCTGGAGCTCCCTTCGTTGCCGAAGATGACGTACGTTGCAATCTGATTAATTGAAATCACACGAAACCCAAAATTTAATATTCACGTCTCGTTGTGACGAATGTTTGTTCTAGTGTCCCTAGGCCTTAAAATCTCTAGGACGCCAGGTGACGGCACAGTGTCACCACTGTGGAGTCGATCAGGATACCGCACAGCACACACACCGAGCGGCGGATCCTGGTCGATCGGATCGGGCAAGATCTCTCTTTGCCAGCAGTACTGTCGGTTATACTGGCAAAGCAGGAAAATTGGAGTGCTGTGGTCTCCTTCTGTGAGAGTGTAATGGGATCGGGAGAGGGCCGATCCCGCTCGGAGGAGGAGGACACGGGGCCGGGGTAACAACCGCCGCGGCGCCCGTGTCCATCACGCCTGAGCCGCCTGTCGTCTTTATACGGCGGGGGGCCTTGGGGGTCGCGAGGGCGGTTACTGGAAAATATGCGTGCTCATACCGAGCGACCCCCGGGAAGACAGCGGTGCGCATGTGGTCACGTACCGCTGTGAATGTTTTACAATCCCCTCGAGAGATGCCGGGGTCAGGGGGGGGGGGGTGGCCTCTTTATAGTCACCTTCCCTCCACTAGAGGGGATGACCACTATACAGTCATCCCCTTCGAGATGTGCCTAAAGGCGTGGCACCAACGGGTGGCTCTAGATGGAGATTATTCGAGTTCCTGGAGCCTCCCTTCGGTGCCGACGATGATCACTCCGGTGGTTTTAGCCGGTAGGAGTCCGGCATACCCCTTCGTCCTTCCCCGGGGCGAAGGAAGTTCATGAAGAATTTCCACTGGGCACCAATAAAAAAAAAAAAAAAAAAAAAAAAAAAGGAGTCCGGCGTGCCCCTTCGCCGTTTCCCGGGGCGAAGGAAGTACATGAGGTATTTCCACCGGATCAATAAAAAAAAAGGCCAAGGCCAATAAAAAAATAATGTAGGGGAGGTGCTACGGCAGCAGCAGAGTCCGAGATTAAAATTAAACTTGATATCTCAACGATATACTTAAATTTTTTTATTTCATATGTGGTCTTTCAGGACAGAACTACTATAACTTCTGACAATCTTTTTCTGTATCCTCGAATTGACACTTGTGTCGTGCTTGTATCGAAAGAAAGAAAGAAAAGAAATAAAGAAAAATAGTTATTTCTTATCTGACACGGACATAACGCATACAATAAAAGTAATCATAACAGCCATTTATACGTCCACTACTGAACAAAGGCCTTCCCCATAGGTTTTCACAACTGTGTCATCATTTTGGGGGGTATTTGCCAATACTCACCACGCTTGGCAGGCGGGTTGGTGAGCGCAGTATGACTACCGTTTCACAGAAGGGACGCTGCTGCCCATCCCTCTGGCTTTGATTCCCTTAGTCGCCTTTTACGACATCCACGGGAGGAGATATATGGTGAGTGCTGCTATATTCTTAATCCGGACACCACACGGAAAAAAGTAATATGAAACAAGAATCGATTACAATGCAAAATTGTGCGCAAACAGAAACGGGTATATCGCTCAGCAAAATGCAGTGGCGTCACATAGATATAAAACTACTTCGCAGATCTTTTTTTTTGTTGGGCTTCTCGCATAGATTTCTGAGAAATGTGGTTGCTTAACCGGTCATTTCTGGCGAAGCCAAAAGAAGCCTCCAGCCAAACTTCGCTGCTATTCTGCGACATCCTTATACATATTAGAACTAACTAACGCTAACGTATTGACGTCGTCCAGTGTTACATAAAACCACAAAGTATCCTACCAATAAAAACATTTCTTAAACTGATGCTAGTCTTAAAAGTTACATACACTGAATAAAATGTGTAATTTATGAGTATTAGTAATAATAATAATAATGTATGTTGTTTTTGTGTATCATCATATCAGCGATAGGACGTCCACTACTGAACAAAGGCCTCGCGCACAGAACTCAACAATTGTGTCATAATTTTGGGGTGGAGTTACCTATACTCACCACGCTTAGCGGGCGGGTGGTGAGCGCAGAATGATGCTGTTTCACAGAAGGGCCACTGCTGCCCATCTCTTAGGTTTAGAGTCCGTTAGTTGCATTTTACGACATCCACGGTAGGCGTTGGAGTGGTGCTATATTCTTAATCCGAACCGCACGCGGACCATCGACAATAACTGACAGGCAGTTAGAGATTATATTAGGTGCCTTGTCAGGTATCTCATAATAACTATACTCTATATCTTTCAAGGTCTTCCGGCAAGGTCACGATTTGAAGATGTTTAAGGATATGTACGTGTGTATATCCGTTATATAATACATATGGGTTGCAGTCACGGGTCTCTTGAAAGCCATAGCTCAAAATGGTATTCCAGTGTGTTGTAGAGATTCCCAGGCTTTGTTTGTTAAGACACAGTGGGTTAAGAAGTTGTATTTTTATAGAAATCTGTGACGAGGCGAGCTCGTCATTCACCTGATGGTAAGCGTCATACCTGCCCATACCAATTGTAATGCTGCCTTGAACTAGTGTACGTGGCACCATGCCGCGCTCGTCACCTCGAGACATTAGTAGTCGTAGTAGTAATATGCACAGTACTTGCTGCAGTCTAAAGTTTAAATACTACTCAATGATATTATTGTATATTAAAAGAAGTAGATATGTTACATGCGCGCCAAAAGTAAGAACCAATACTCCCCCAGTTGTAGCACTTCGCAATCAGTTCGCCCAAGACTGGACAACGAGCACACACTGTCACAATCTGTATTGTTTTATTAATTAAGTAATAACAATGCCGTCGTGCGTACAGAAAATGCACAAACTATCAAGCAAAAATAAATAAAGAACAAGGGATCTCATACCACACTTGAGTAACAAACTATATAAAATATTTAAGTGAAAATACTATTAAAATTATCGGTAAAATAATATTCTCGAACAAAACACAGGCTTAGCAAAGAAATACACATATATTCTATCACAGGTGCGAAAAAGACATAGATTAAACGTGTCATTTTAAATAGCTATCTCTTTTACTCTCGTAGTTTTTGTATTTTCTTTCATAGCATAGGTGTGTAGTTTTATATAGACTGAGTTTTGCGCGCCATTTAATATGGACGTAACATATCTATGGTATAATATCATTGATACTACTGCTGAGCGGTGAATATCTGGAGGCCTACCACCATTAGAAATATTTTATTCTACGCGTTAATATTTTAATTGACATATACGTACCATCATCATATCATCTTATAGTTTCGCTCACGTCATAAACATGGCACAGCTTCTGTCCTTGAACAAATATGCCGTTGTCTAACATTTGGTCGATTTGAACTTCTTTTTTTGCTAGAATAATAAGAATATCATATGAAATTTGGTAGCAGAAAGAAATAGCTTTACTTAAGGTAGGATTCACTGGTGTTTGTCCAGTAATGTGGTGCATGCGACGCACTGGGGTGGCGAGTATTGTTCGACCGCCACGCACCATGACCGGACCATTACACTACCGTCGGCATAAAAGTAGAGAAATTTAATACTTTTTCTTGCTCAGTTTTCTTCGAATATCAGTTATTTTATTTACCAGTGGGTTTTCTACTTTATTAATATGTTCAGGTTTTATTTATTTTATAAAAATATAAATATAATTGCCGATTATTTGAACTAATTTCAAGAGAGAAGATGGTTGGTGAGTACTGTCAATCTTCTCTCTCTTCTCATCTCAAAATTCATACCACACTGAAAACAATCAATGCGAGTTATTACTGCGTGCATCGAAACAATGTTTGATTAGAATTGTACGGTAAATTTTTTTTTTAAACCCGCCAGTCCCCTTATTTTGTAAAACGTTAGCGAAAAAAACTATAGTAAGTATGCGCGATGTAATCCCTCTAGAAGTTTAAGTGTATTACAACTTTTTTGCCAACACCCAAAAGCATAATAATGAAATCAAATGCACGGGAAGAGGAATAAACTAAAAATAAATATATTTAAATCAAGTTCTAGTAATAAAAAAATACCGTTGCGGACTGTACGAACAATCAGTTCTTATTTTCACTCACATTAGTTTAGTGAAGGATAGTATCAATGAATTATGTGCATTCGCGTGATGTCTTCATCCCCTGTGGGAGGTAACTTCCTCCCACCCCCTCTTTCATCCCCCGCCTCACTTAGGTGATTGGATTTTTTATCAAAATGCTTCTTTGCAGCGCCATTGCAGGTCTCTTTGATGTTATAATATGGGCAAGTGTATGTGCGTGTCCGTGTGTGCATATAAGTGATAATTAAGACGGGTAGGTTGTCTGTAGTTACAGTTAAAGGATTTTCTGCCAATGACGTAGCATGATTTATCAAAGGGGTGAAGCCATTTTGTGAGACATTGAGTTTTAAAGCTGTTGGTTTTTTAATTGGTGTCTATGTCGACGTAATAATAAAATGGGCATATAATTGTTTCCTATTCAAATTCAAAAATTGCGTTTTATCTCCGCTCTATAATAAATCATTGTCATCTCAGTCCATAAATGTTCAAAACTGAATATGGGACTCCAAAGGATCGCTAGAATGGTCATAGGGGAAATTGTCATAATTACCACACCAACGGCAGATTGTTATTTCTTTATTTTATTTCTTAAAAGTTGCCCCACACTAGGATTTCTCCTGTGTCCTGGGTACGTTTACAAACATAAATTCCACACACAATACACCCAGACCCGGAACCGCTACCTGCAGATCGTACAAATATTTGTTCCGTGCGGGAATCGAACCGACGACCCGGTGCGCAGCAGCCGACTGTATCAGCCACTGCACCAACCGTGCCGTCACGTGGTGACTACAGAATGCCGTTTTTAGCGTATAGAACGATGCTGCCCATCGTCTGAATAGACCTTTGGTCGCCTATTTCGAGGATGATGACTGCCGCCGCCGGCCTGCCGGACTCTTACCGGCTAAAACCCCACGGTGTCCTTCCACTTACCTTTGGCTGGGGAGTTCGACTTGTCAGTATTAGACCACACCCCCAGCAGGTAACGGCCCGTCACTGTTTGACGGGCCCCGTCTCTGTGCGACCTGGCCAGCCACACATCTTCAAAGAGGCGCGCGCAGAACACACTCGCCGCAATTTAGGGCCTGTTTCTGTTCGGACAACGGACTGCCCTTAATTTGTCGCCCGCAGGCCGCAACTTATGAAGGCCGGAGATCGTTCAGTGCCCTCCACCAGCGCCAGCGCCCTTTGAGATCCGGTGCATATCAGATGTGGTCTCCTAACATCCCCGCTCTACCGCCTCCTTTGTTTGCATCACGTTCTCACAAAAGTAGGCGACAGCATCGCACGCCCTCTCGCTTTGTACGATGGACTGAACCATGGTCTTCCGATCATGACCAAGACCGAGAGTTTACCCCTTTCGACCGCCACGACGAGATCACGGCGCTGCGTTGCCCAAGCTGGGCATAGCGCATAGAATTATAAAATCTAAATAGAAATAAAAGTTATTTCGATGCACGCAGTAATCACTTACAGTGTCTTGATGTTTTTTAGTGTGGTGTGTTGTTTGAGACTTATAATGAATAACAGGATTCCAAACAGGTGGTAACTAACAGCCATCTTCTCTATTAAAATTAGGATGTATTTTGATTCCAATAGCCTCACGAAACATTCTTGGTACATATCGGTTCACTTTCGCGAGGACTTGAGGTTGATCGCAACGAAGAAAATGGTTGCGTTGGAGAACTTCCTTTACATGGTGAAGCTGGTGCCAGATGGTCGGGGTCGCAGATGCCGTGTGTTCTCTGTAACAAAGATTATGCCACGGTAACTAACTGACAAGGATGGTGGTCAGAAAGCATTCAAAACGTCAGGAAAAACAAAAATCTATTAGATACGCGATGTAATCCTTTTAAAATTGATTTATTATAATGAAAATACATACTTTAATGTGACTAAATTCTCGTTTGACCTAATTCTTATTTTACAATAACAATTTTTACATGTGAAGACAATATGACTTTACCGTTATCGATCAGAAGTCCATGTACACATTTAACAAGGCCTTAAAAATACATCGATTCCCGGACTTATGAGAATTCGGTACACTAAAATAATGAGACAGATCTAAGTTCTTCATATTATATTTTAGCTAATAATTGATAATTTACTTATTGTAAAACCAATGCCAAGAGCCTCATTAACATTAAATTAGATAAAAGAATTTGTTCGTGTTTTCGTGTATATATTTTTTAAGACAATAAAGTATATAAACCATCAAATCGTATGCTACAATCATTAATTAACATGATATTAATATAAATTTATTGAAATTTTAAAATAAACATCAGTCGATCCGTCATGAAGAATATTGTTATTTAATGGGGAAGATACGAATCGCCTAAATCAGTTTCCTTAAGATTGCCTCGAACGGCGGAGCTCTCAACAGTTGTTTGGTTGGTCACTCTTATTCATTACTGATACATGTACTTGGCCCGCATTCTAAAACTGATTTCTTGAACCTACTGATGAGACTACCAAGCCATTTGCCCACAGCAATTGTAATGCTACTCAGAACTAGTAGGTCGTGCGACGACACTGCGCTTTTTACCTTTTAAGTTATTTAGTCTCTTTATGTTATGTATATAGTAATTTCAGTAGATACAGTGCCCTTCACAACGGAAAGTTTAAACACTGCTGCTTTACGGCAGAATATCTGGCACTGAGGTGGTACCAACCAAGCATGACGCCTGCAATAACAGATCTTTTTTTTTATTGATGTCCAGTGGAAATTCTACATGGAACTTCCTTCACCCTGGGGAAGGGCTAAGAGGTATGCCAGACTCCTACCGGCTAAAACCACTGGAGCGGTCATCTTCGGCACCGAAGGGGCGCTCCAGGTCCTCGTAAGATCACACTAGAGCCGCCCATTGGTGCCACGCCTTTAAGCACATCACGGAGGGATAACAGATCTACCGTCAGTAAAATAAAACTTACATAGTAAATGTTCTTACGACAATCTCATATTTCTCTCATCTTTTTTTTTTCACTAAGGTCACAAACAAGCATGCGCCTCACCTGATGGTAAGTGTTTACCGTAACCTACGAACACTGGCAACACCAGAGGTATTACTCGCGCGTTGCCAACTCTGTTAAAATCTTTTCCGAACTTTTTGAAGAGCCGCCATGCTGTAGTCTCTTGGGAAAACCTTGGTAGGGAGCTGATTCCACAACCTGGAGTTCCTCTGAAACTGTACGGTATGGGACCATTTTGGCTCTAGGGTATGTGGATGAACTCCCCGGCGATGGCGGAAGATGCAATGGTAAAAAGTAGCCGTTGATATCGAACAATTCCTCAACACTGTCCGTGGTACAAGCGGCAGAACACACAGAGGGAGGCAGTCTCTCCTCAGACTTCAGGGTTTTAGATCACTTGTTAGCTTGGGACCGTCAACAAACCTAACTGCACGCTTCTGTTTAGAATTAAAGGGCCCAAGCTGGTATCCAGGTGCTCCCACTTATAAATGGCTGCAGTACTCCATATTTTCGATAAGCATTCCATAATTCGATCATATTTTGACAGATCGTATAACTCTACAAATCATACAGACCGATTACATTCGTAAATCATGACGCATAGGGTCTTACTGTAAATCCAAATATTTATAATGTTACAAACGTTAACTTACGAAAATTCGCGAAAGGGTGGCCGAGACACGTGTCCTAATCTAGAGGGACACAATACCAAACTATTGTGACCTTCCCTTGGCTTTCTACACCCTGATTAAGGGATCAGACAGGGGAAATCAGTGACATAGTTGAAGATCAAAGAATAATGGTCGGCTCCCAAAGAGATTTTATTTAATACGTTTAAAATTTATTACTCTGCCTGTTTGTTTGGCGGTCGAAAACAATTTTGGTTATGAAGTGGGTTTTTATTATCCCCTCATCAATAAAGTTTATGATGTTTGCGGTTGGTTATTGAATTATCACTGCGGTGATAAATTAAGTCTAAATACGATGCGTGGGAATGACCTCCATCATTATATTTTTTACCATCACTTTTATTTAAATGAAAATTTGCTTCTTGAATTGCCTAAATTAATTGAGTTTATTAGTATAAAATTCATTATGACTTCTTAATGTAAAAAAATATATGGATGCAATTTCTAGGTTCAAAAACAAGAGGGCATGAAATTATATACGTCCCTTTTGAAATGAAAACAGGTAAAAAGTTTGCATCACTCCACTATCTTTCCATCACTTTTTATAGTTACTTAAGAAAGAAATTCGCCAAAGCTTGTTCAACAATATTTGACCATTTCAAGCCATATATACCCCCCAGTACAAAGTTAATCTACCAGAACTACCAGCAAAAATTGTAAAGCGAAACTATTGTACTCCCCCAGCAAATCCCTAGGGGAGAGGAGACAAATTATTCTTTTCCATAATATCATCACACGACCATTACGCGTCGTTAGCGAAGCGTGTCCAAAAATTATTAGGACATTTTTGCGTTTTTTCGCGCGTCCGCCACGTCGTGCTCTCGGGGAGATACTGCGCGTTCCGGAAGTTGTAAAGTAGTGATTTGTAACGCACGCGCCGCGGCGCCTGACGCCACTTCCGATAGAACGCCATAATGACGTTGCAGGCAAGATACTCCGTCTAAATGTCTTGCGGGTCTCATCCCCTTATTCCACACCCTCTATGGTTTTATTGTTGGCTTCGAAGCTTTTACGTTTATGCTCTGTTTAGCTAAATTCCTCTTTCCATTTAATTACTACGGGAGTTTTAATGTGTTTGGCAGATGACATGGCCCTTAATGACTCAAATAAAAGTGTTTTTCGACTGTCCGTTACGATGTTGGGGCTATCGAATGGAAATTGTGGGGACTGGATATGGTCCATTTTGTTCTATTTTCTGCATTGTTTCAATCAAGATTGATACGTGTCCATTTAGTATGTATCTGGACCAGCTGAAGTTACACTAATAGCTCAAGTAATATGCAATTTGAATACGCGTTATGTTTCAGTTACTTCACAGTCATAGTGAAGTAAATAAAAATTGTTACGGTATCGTGTTAACTAAGTCACAGCCACTAAATATAGTTGCAACATACTCTCGGCTCAAGACTGGATATGTGTAAATAATACTTAAACGTAATGCAAGCAAAACATTATCAATAATAATTACAATTATGTCTATTTTTGTTTTTGTATTTTTTAATAAGTTTTGTTATCTATATTCTATATACTATATATTATACATTTATATACACACTAAAACTAAAAACATACAGACTACTGACCAATAAACTAAATAATAATAAAAATAAATAAAAACAAAAGATAATATATAATAAAGTTGCACATGCATTTAGGCGTCGAAGTACTCCTCCTCATCACTGTCAGCTGGTAATGTTCCCAGAAGACTGGCAGCATTGCCACGTTGAATGGCAATGCTTATTCTTTGGCCAAAGAAAATACCAGCCCTCTGATCACGTGAAGCATCGACCAACCGTCTAGCTATATCTTTGAAAAGCAGACGTGCACTCGGACCCCATGACCCAAGCGTTTCGACCCCAAACGGCTCAAAACAATAATTACCTATTAGGTTATTGTATTTGCGCCGTTTGAGGGCCTCTGCTGCAGATGCAGCAGCGCCAGCACAGCCTGCCGTGCTTGGAAGATGGGATGGCGCAAGGGTGTCGACACAAGTTGCGTCCCACACCAAAGGCCTACCCATCTTCCATGGCAGCAATGACATACCGTCTGGTCTTATGCCATCGTTACGTGCCAAGCCATTGGGTTCTAAAACAGCTGGCACGCCGGCAGTGGCAAGAGCACGACGTATAATATCATTAATATTGGCATGCCGTGCTATGCGACCTGCACTTTTACTGCAAGAACAATACAATTTAGTTACATATCACCATTTGATATTCATCATCATCATATCAGCCAAAAGAAGTCCTTTGTCTAACAGAGGCCTCCCCACAGAATTCCACAATTGTGTTATTTTGGTGGGGATATGCCAATACTCACCACGCTTGGCAGGCGGGTTGGTGAGTGCAGAATGATGCTATCCCACAGAAAGGACGTTGCTGCCTATCCCTTTGATTTAGAGTCCCCCAGTCGCCTTTTACAACATCCACGGGCGGAGATGGAATGGTTTAATTGGTTGGCTACGTACACCACACCTTTTGATACAACTCCGACTATATTATCACATTTTATAATCTCTTCATCAATATCCAGTTCTTCACCTCTTGTGCCCGTATTTATCCAAGCTAGTGATAGATTTAGTATCAATATTGAAGAGATGGCTCAGTTTACGCAAATTGCTGGACAAGACACCGCTTCTGTACTTTGAATTCAAGATTATACGGAGGATGGTGACCTGGAATGAATAGGGAGGATTCACTGAGAGCGACAACAACTATTAATAGCAAGATGACAGACTTTCTTAGCTCTTCTTCTTCTCTTAGACTATGCTTCTGTAGAGTATCTTGCACAATTTCGTCAATGACGGTTGGTGCAGTGGCTGATACAGTCGGCTGCTATGCTCCGGGTCGCGGGTTCGATTCCCGCACGGAACAAATATTTGTAAGATCTGCAGGTAGTGGTTAGAAAAAAAACACTTCGTTTTCTTTTCTTTTTAAAAAACGTTGCCCCACACTAGGATTTCTCATGTGTCGTGGGTGCGTTTACAAACATAAATTCCACACACAGTTCACCCAGACCCGAAACAACAACAACAACAATAAACTCATTATTTTATTCAATAAAGATCAATTCTATTTCCCCGCTCTAACTGAAACCAAGCCTCACCCACCTTAGTCCAATATACAGTGTACAATCAAATAGTTTCAATTCCTGAATTAAAACGTTCAATTGTGGGCCCTAAGATATCGCTGTCAGTCGACCCGTCTGTCCATCCGTCTCACAATTTATAGTGACCACTGATACTCTTTACGGCTTGAGAGGCCGTGTTAAGTATAAAAAAGGTATGTGAGAATCTCTTTTGAAGTAAGTGCGAAACTAGTTTGGATCGAGTTATTTGCGGCTGTAAAAAAGATAGGGTATTAATTGAAGTTGGTAAACAAAAAACCAGACAAGTGCGAGTTGAACTCGTGTGGAGAGGGTTCCGAAATTGCTGAATATGTTGTCTATAGTTGAATCGGTCTTGTACCAATAACTTATCACAAGAAAAAACTTAACATCGTAGTTGAAAAACATGTTTTCCTACACATTCCAACCGCAAACGTAAGTTTGTACGCACAATATTGAAAGATTTACCATATTGTTATTAAGACCATAGACTTTTTATATGTTTTCCTGTAATCTTTAGGCAAACAGCTAATACCTGACTCTTTTTCAAAATTTTACGCTCAGTAGTTTCTGAGATAAGGCCGCGGGAATGGTAAATTTTCGTCTATTTTCTTAAATAACTTTAAAATTATACATTTTAAAATAATAAAGTTAATACATTTGAAACCTTCACAACAAGTCCTTCCATTTCATATGTTACACGGAACAGTTTGCATAACTTTATTCTTTAATTTTCTATATTACCCCCCAAAAGTGACCCCCATATTCAAATTGCACGTATTAACGTTACAAGTATATATTTGGATCGCAGAAATCCACATGTGTACCAAATTTCAACTTAATCGGTCCAGTAGATTCGGAGCAAATTGGCTGAGACAGACGGACAGACAGCCAAACACGCGAGTGATCCTATAAGGGTTCCGGTCGTTTTTTCCTTCGGACGTTCGGAACCCTGAAAAAGAGTTAGGTGGGTATTAAAATAAGTTAATTGATGAGGTTGGTTTGGTAAAATGGCTGGTTTCGATCATAATACTTCGAATGGATGAAAAGATTACTGCTAATAACATCACGAAGTTTTAAATAAGAATTGAAGTAGGTACGTGAAGGGACTTACTTTCTAAAGGATACCGACATAAAGTTCAAATAAGAATGACGTACACCCGTTCTTGAACTGAAACAGCTATAATTTTATTTTTAAAGTTTTTTTCTTTATGCCGTTGGAAATACATCATGTTCTTCCTCCATCCTGGGTAATGGCGGAGGGGCATGCTGGACTTCGACATAGACACTTGACATAGAATATATATAGGGTCTTTTTACTTTAATAATGGAAAATATTTTAGGAGGTAAATCTATAGGTTGCAATGATGCGTTTCAGCAATAAAAATAAACATAACACCTTCATTTTATAAAATAATACTGAGTCAGTACATCTTTCGCTAGTCGAGTCTTTGAATATGAATGAAATTATTATCTGTAAAACCGATACTTGATATTTGAAATGAACTCTATACCATTCATAGAGCCGAGTCTTAAAATATTTTCCATTAATAAAGTAAGACCCTATATATTGGATTTCAAGGGATTTATTTTTATTGCGTGGAACCCTACTTAATTATTTTTCTAAAATAAAAGTAGCCTAAGTTACTCCTTATAACATCAGCTATCTGCCAGTGAAAGTTCCGTCAAAATCAGTCTAGCCGTTTCTGACATTAGCTGGAACAAACAGACAGACAGACAAAAAGTTTATAGTAAAAATTTATACTTTGTTAGAAGTACCGTTACATACTTTTAAATGCATTTAGTAGAAAGCTGTTATTTTGACACTTCAATTTTATTTGTATAGATAAGATAAGATAAGATAAGATAATTTTTTATTTGCTTAAACATGTGTATACATACAATTGCATGCAAGATGTAAACCTAATATGTATTTTGTTCCAACATGTTTGCCATATTATAAAATGGCGTGCAAATGTTATGTTGGTATTGAGATATACGATTCACGGGTTCAATAACAATAAGCAATTAAATAGTTCATAACAATTCAGCCACAACGGTTTCCCATAATATTAAAACAAAAAAAATTCAATCACTAAATATATACACTAATCCGATTTAGACACAAAACAATCATATAAAATACATGTCAAGAAAAAATAAATTGGTCCGTTAGAAATTCTGTGATATTATAATATGCCTTATCAATTAAAAGGGATTTGACCTTTGATTTGAGTGCGGCCTTTGTTAAGTCTTTCCATCTCTCAGGGAGTCTGTTGTAAATGATCGGCGCCATGCAAAATACACTGTTGCGCATAAGTGCAGTCTTAGCCGGGTTTAGACATAACCTACTATTGTCACGTCTGTTTCGGGGAACTACATCTGCCAATCTCAGGAACAGGCTAGGATTTGCCTTGTTAGATATGGTTGACTGCAAGCGGACAGTATGTGTAGTTGTTTTGAAGTTAGTGAACTATGCTTTATATTTTATTTTAAAGAACGCGTCAGTAAATTGTATCAGCTAATGAAAACAATACAAACTACAAAGTACTCAGGTAATCAATTTGTAACAAAATCACTTTTTCATTACACTACTTTTCTAAATGTTTTTGCTGTACTACAGCACTGCTACAGTTCAAATTCCTCATTGATACATGCTCATTACCATCGTACCACTATTCAATGGCATGCGTCGCCGGCGCATGCGCATCTATACAATTTCTGGGAGCCCAGTTGAAATGTCACCAATTGTGCATTCCAACTTTTCTTTATCTGCGTCTGTTTGTGTTGGTGCGCTTTATTTTTATGAATACAGCCATAGGACATCCTCTGGTGAACAAAGGCCTCCCTCATAGATTTTCCAATATACACCATGCTTGGCAGGTCGGATAGTGAGCGCAGTATGGCTACTGTTTCACAGAAGGGACACTGCTGCCCTTCCCTCTGTGTTACAATCCTTTAATTCTTTTGCGACATCCACGGAAGGAGAAGCAGTGGTGCCATATTCTTAATCCGCACACCACACGGATTAACTCATTACACGGTTTAGTTTATTTGATTCATTTTGCATTTATCTTGAAGTAAACATGTACGTTGATTCCTAAGTTAGACAAAATGTGGGATTGAATTTTGATTTATAAAGTATTTTTTACGAAATTATTCAATTCAATGAAGACGACTAAAAGCTAACATAAAAATAATTTGTAACAAAATATAATGCCAATGTCAACATGTGATTTACGTTGCAAAATCAGGCAATCTGGACATTCCATATTATCTCTATTTATAAAATGGTAGCCTTATAATTCATTGTGCGATATTTTTATTTTCATTACATCACTTTAGCGGCATACTTGAAGAATGATGAAGGAGGTATCTTGCTGTATCCTACACACTTAGAAGGCGGATTTTTGCAGACCTATTGGCGGTATAACAATATATCCGGCGTGTCTTACGGCCGAAGTCAATCTAATTATTAATCTTTGAGTTTAAGATTTTGAATTTAATCTCAGACAAAACCACAATCCCTTATCCAAAGATTTTGGATTTGACTGGTTAATAATTTCCGCCGTTAGGATGGTATACCACTGATCCGATATCTTTGTCCAATATAAATTCGATCAAAGCAATTGGATGACTTCATAAAAAATGGTTTTATTTTGTGAAAAGTTGACATTTAAATAATTTTAATCAATCACAACTAAATGGTTATGAAAACTTTTAATGCGTATGAAAACAACCATTGTCTTTATAAAACGAGCCACCGAAAGTATAAGAATAAGTGCTTAGAATTGAATAATGATAGTTGTCAAACATCATGTAGCCATCAATGTTATTTTTAGTAGTTATATTGATTGTGTCTTTTGCTTGGCTGTATTGGTCTGTCATACTCACTAAAATGTCTTGCTTGCGGTGGCGTTGTGTATAGGGTCGTTTGGTTCCCTACAATATGGTTGAGCTAAGCGATGCTGATGCATGCGTCATGCTCGTGAACGAATGCCGTCTATTGGGCCTGGTCAGCCGTTAACTGCCACGGCAAATACATTATCATTATTTTATTATTGAACTATGTTCCTTCTTTACACATTGATCTACATTATTCTCGGTATGTGATACAATTATTTGTTGCAATCAACATTGTAATCTCAATTATTTTGAAAGAGTATCCATGGAGTTTCTTTCCGGCTCTTCTCCACGAGATCAACTATTTGGAACCCTGCAACTTAGATTCTGTCGTTTCATAAGTGCCAATATTTGGTTTATTTGACATAAAATTTTTTGACTTTGAATGTTTCAAACCTACAGCTTGGACAAAGAAATTGAACAAATCGAAAAGCATTTGATAACCGTACGACGCTGCCAACATATGTTTTTATTTTTGAGAAATATTTAATGTATATATACATATTGATTAATCTGAACACCGTACAACGTTGCCGTATACAAGACATTGGCGAAGTTGTGGAAGATTCTCTACAGAAGCATTAATCTAAGAGAAGAAGAAGAAGTAGAAATTGAATGATTGGCATTGCAATTCTCAGCCAAAAATCTTTTGGACATGGATACTATTGACACACATAAACTTCAAATTCAATTACACATACAGTATCAAACGAGGTCGCAAACCAGGGTCGCCAGAAACAAACAAACGGATAACAAACCCCTCACAAACTGTATCTGTTGACATTGTTAGCGGTCAAATAGCAAAAATGTTCGGCGTAACGAACCGGTAATCCGATTCCGAGTGGTCAGTTCTCTAAAGTTTCGATCTGCAATCAACTGTGCTAACAGATCTATTTCGTGAGCAAACAAGCCGGGGGCAACCCTACGCACACACTCATGGGTGTTTTCTATTTGTGTGTCGCGTCCTAGAATCTGTGTAAAATATGTCTTTATTCAAGTAGGTTTAATGTCAAGTTGCGTTTATTCAAAATACATTTTAATTCATACGATGTAGCTTGTAAACCCTTAATAAAGAAGTGTTTACCTAGTAAAACTTAGGAGGACATGCAATGGATTACGATGGGCTGACTTAATTGATTAATTAATCTTACTAATTGAAAGTTTGTGTTTGCATGTTTTTGAGGCTGCATCACGCTCAATCATTTCGAACGAATGAAGTCCACTGCTGGACACAGGCCTCCCCCAAAGATCACCACAATGACAGATTTGGGTGTGTTGTGGGCTCATTGGGGGGTTTTGCCATAATCACCACGCTTGGCAGACGAGTTGGCGATCGCAGTTGAGTTGTTAATGTACTCGAAGGACGCTGCTGCCCATCCTCCGGCCAATCCCTTAGTCGACTTTTATGACACCCATGGGAGGAGATGGGGTGGTGGTCAAACGACTGAACAAATTATAATGAAATTTGGCAGAGAGGTAGCTTATATCGTGGATTAGGATACATATCCTATGAATTGAATAAAAAAACAATTATTACCAAATTTTTATTTTAACAGCGAAGTGGATAGTTTCCTTATTGTTGAATATAATTCAGTCGCTGTCAAAGTAAGGTTAAGGTTAGTGTAGAATAATAAAATAAAGGGTCTTAACGTATTATCCCACATGGAAAGCAAAGCATGGGTGCTGCAAACATGTTTTATATAATTTACGACGAACTTAAGCCTTATTAAGAAACGATTCTCGCAAGTACAGAGCTAAAAACGAAAAGTTACATACAAAAACCCCTTACAAATAAACCGACTTATCCTTCAAAAATGTGCAATTAATTCCAATATACAAATGTCTACCTAAAAACTGACGTGAGCATCCCGAAAAGAAATAATCGACTGAGGAATACATTACTATTCATCGGTTTCATCAAAAACATTCTTAATCACGCAAAAACCTTTAAAAGGGAGATTGATATATCCGTCTAATTTGACTACGCATCGGGACTGACAATAAATCTGTCATATCATATGGCCCTTTGTACAACACTACCAACCTAAATAAAAACAATCTTTTGGCTGAATGGCGTATTTCCTGTGCTTAAAATGGAGCACTAAGATCCTGCCAATTAAAAGACTCAAGTGATGTGGGTATATAGAGATCGTAAATCAGTTTAGTCGATTTTAATTATGGTAATCAGGATGTCCTTTTCAATGGTGTTTTTTAATTGTATTGTTAAATTCGTATGGACTGCAATTGAGATTATTAATTGAGATTTATTTTAATTGGAATTTGTTGTAGTGTTTGATTAAAATATTATCATTATTATTTTAAAGTTCATCATATCATCATATCGGCCATTTATAGTCCACTGCTGAACAAAGGCCTCCCCCATAGATTTTCACAACTGTGTCATCATTCTGGGGGGTATTTGCCAATACTCACCACGCTTGGCAGGCGGGTCGGTGAGCGCAGTATGGCTAATGTTTAACAGAAGGGACGCTGCTGCCCATCCCTCTGGTTTAGATTCCCTTAGTCGCCTTTTACGACATCCACGGGAGGAGATGGAGTGGTGCTATATTCTTAATCTGGACACCACACGGAAGTTTTAAAGTTGCTTTTGTTAAATGGCTTAAAAAAAGAAGTAGATTATTATTTAATTTGTCTTAATTAATGTTTATTTGCAACCCAAATAAGCAACGAAGTCGGCATCCTAAGCTTAAAGTTGCTGTTTAGATTCGTATCGTTGTTACAAAATCAAAGTAGGTATGTTAGTATAAATAATTCAGAGATTGGTTTATTGTTGCTGTATTTGATAGTGTTGCTTTATGGCGCGTACACACATTTTAAAACGTCTGAGCTCATTTCGTAAATCTTGAATAACTTGAAATGTAAATAGAAATAAAAATGATTGAGTCATAAAAATTTTGCACGTGCAAATCAGTAGGTATACGTGACAGAAGTACAGAACCAGGCACTTTTGTGTTCCAGGATACCGACTGTAGCATGGAATCAAGTTTAATTACAGTAATACAGGTTTTAAAACGGAAGTCAACTTCGACGTATCGACGTTTTATACCCAACCATTTAAGAGTACTTATTTACTTTAAGTTACTCTGCAAAATCATTTATGCAATTTAATAACATAGCATGCTACAGGTTTTTTAGGCATTCGTTTATTTTAACATTAAAAACATTCTGTCTAATTACAATATATACTGAGCATCAGTTATGATATATGGGACAGAGACGTGGTCTCCTAAGAAAACTCAAGGTCACTCAGCGAGCTATGGAGAGTACTATGCTTGGTATTTCTTTACGAGATCGAATCAGAAATGAGGAGATCCGTAGAAGAACTTAAGTTGCCGACATAGCTGAAAGGATTAATAAACTGAAGTGGCAATGGGCGGGACTCATAGCTCGTAGACTGAATGCCATTTGGGTAAGAGGGTTCTCTAGTGGAGACCGCGCACGTAAAACGCAGCGTGGGAGGACAGACGACCTGGAGAAGGTCGCTGGGAGTTATTGGATTGCATGTAACCACTCGCTGTGAAAATCTATGTACGTCTTTTGGCTGATATGATAATATATAACAATTATTAACATATAAATATTAATCAACAATACTTAATAGATACATACAGATACATGATAGATAGATTTTCTAATACATAGTTCTCTCCTTGTCTCTCTGGGCAAATATCTATTTTCCCTTCCTTTTGCGTCAAAAACGTCACACATAAAACGTTGCACTCAAATTTGACCCAGCAAATTCTTTCCAAAATGACGACACACGTATTGGGGAACGAAGGTATCACATCGGGGTCATCAGTATGGGGAACAACGTGTGGTGTTACTCCATAGAAAAGGGAGGATCTCTAACCAGGCGGGTGTTATGCCTGGCGGGCCGAAGCCAACCGGTTGATGTTGGGTGTCTGTATCTATATTCAGTGTCGTGGCGAATTCTTTACATGCGCGATTCAGGATTCTTTGACGTCATCGGAGAGTTGCATTTAATGCTAATGCTCAAGTAGATGTCGCTGTAAGTTGTCGTTATATGATGGCAATGTAGGTGTTGTAGGTGTGCATGTGGTCACGCACCGCTGTGTGCGCAGCACAGCGCATAGTGAGGCTTCGGGGGAATCCTTTACAATTCCCTCGAGAGATGCCTGGGGGGGGTGGCCTCTTTACAGTCGCCTTCCCTCCACTGGAGGGCGTGACCGCCTTACAGTCATCCCCTCCGAGATGTGCCTAAAGGCGGGGCACCAATGGGTGGCTCTAGATGGAGATCGTTCGAGTTCCTAGAGCCTCCCTACGGTGCCCGGTGATCACTCCGGTGGTTTTAGCCGGTAGGAGTCCGGCATGCCCCTTCGCCTTTTCCCGGGGCGAAGGAAGTACATGAGGTATTTCCACCGGATCAATAAAAAAAAAAAAAGGTGTCGCCACACACGGCATGTTACCGGCGTTTAAGGGAAACGTCTTTGTTCAGCAGTGCACGTCTTTTGGACAAAATGATGATGGTGACGAAAACTATTTCTGTGGTCACAACTTGGCTTGTCCAGCGCCAACCAGCGTGGCAGATCCGAGCAATTCATGATTTTGATAGATGTCCAACAATAGTGGACTAACATAATCAGAGCTGATTGATTTCTATACACATAAATAAAATTGAAGTGTCTGTTTGTTATGCCAAAATAACAGGTTTTTACTAAATGCATATGAAAGTATATACGGTACATATAAAAAATCATATTCTTTTTTTTTTTTCTGTCTCTCTGCTTGTTCCGGGTAATCTCCGAAACGGCTAGACCAATTTTGACGGGACTTTCACTGGCAGATAGCTGATGTTATAAGGAATAACTAAGGCTACTTTTTTTTTTGAAAAATAATCAGGGTTCCGCGCAGAAAAACCTTTTAAATCCAATATATATTATAAGTCAGGTGTCTTTGTCGAAGCACTCTAAATTTCTTTTAAATTAAACGCGGGTGAAACCGCGGGTCCCAGCTAGTTTATAATAAAAATACGGCCAAGTACACAGTACGTTTTCATACGGAACCGTGCATACTTTAAAAACCCACCCAAGAACGGATCAAATGGCATTCACAACTGCTTTCTAACAATAAAAAAACGCGAAACGACTGTGCAACGCTGTATCCCTGTAGTTTTATTTAGAAAACTATAATATTACCATGGAATGATGGCTATAATTGGCGGTAGTTGGCCAGGGACCCTTACTTAATGGAAGTATAACACTTAAATGTATCATGGTTGGCAGCAAATATATTAGTTACGCTTCGCGGGGCATGGTCGCCGGGCGAGAAATACAGCGCCGTGGCTAAGGAGCTATGGATGTAGAACGAATTGCGTGAGTTCTGTACATATGTTTGGATAGAGAAGTTTTCTGTCCTGCTTCGTTTGAACGCAGAATCGAGATTTGTAGAAGTCAGTTAAAGTTTTTGTTAAACCACATAATATCTGAAATAGTTTTAGTTCAGATCTGCCTAAACATTAAGAGAAAATAATACTTTTGAAATGACAAATCTGTATGAAGAAAATGCTAGCTCCTATTTATCCAACTCGCGATTTTCCTATTGATGGCTTTTAAACAGAGGGCCAATTCTCGTAATTAGTTTACACTGACTGAAACTTGACCGAACTGAGATTAAATTATGAATTGATCGAAAAAATGGTATTCTGCAGCTCAAGTTCAGTCGGATTTCAGTATAATCTCGGTCTAGTCTCATTTCAATCTCAATTTTGACGTTTATTTAATGACAATTTAGTACATGTGCCATAGTGTGTCATGTGTTTTGACTTCGATCAACATTCGATCTCATCACAGTGTAAGTTCACGTTTGACGTTGTTTTTTAGTTTAGGAGAATACCATTTGTGACATTTATGTCACTGAGACTAGATCGGAACTATATTTTGAACATTTTTAAAATACGAGAATTGGCCCTCAGACCAAGGCAGATTTTGTCGGAGTTTCAGACAATCTCCAATCCAAAGGAGAGTTTAAAAAAAGCACTAAAAATGGTTTCACGAATGATTTGTATGAACACACTGTCGCAGAACTGCAAACACAGTACAATGCAAACGAATTATTTGCATAAGATATTAACAGTTGTCGAAAAAGGGAGTAACACGTATTTCTTACTATCATATTAGTTTGACGTCTTCAGGAATACTGAATGACGCGGTTCGGAACGTTGTGTCGTTTAAGACATTTCCTGGCGAAGCTAATGCGAATTTTTGCTGTCTTACTGAAATTTCTTTTGAACGGTACATAATGCACCATCATCATCATCTATTGGTCAAAAGACGTTTACTGCTGAGCAAACGCTTTCCCATAGAATTCCACAACGACATACATAGCGTGTGTCGTCATTTTGAGGGGAATTTTCTAGTACTTACTACACCTGGATAGCAGGCTGAATACAGAATGCTGCTGCCCATCCCTCGGGTCAAAGTCCCTTTGGAGACATCCACCGTGGATGTCGTAAAAGGCGAGAGAAACGAAAGAATGCCACAAAGTAGCTTAAAAATATACTCGCAGAACAAAGTTTTTACTACTTACTTACTCTATTGCCTTTTGTGATTATATTTATCCAAGCATCTCGTGAGATTCAATCGATCCTGCAGGCCTGTGCTAATTACCTACATATTTTCATTTTAATGTGTTTTTTTACTGACGAGAATATAATGTTTTGTTTTCATTGCAATTAGGAAAAAGGATTTAACGAAAGAGGCCCATTAAAAAATCATTTTAGTTTAATACATTCGTCGCAATCGTTAATAATATTCGAATGACCGAATAACATTTTTTACAACGTAATTGTCGTACAACAAGTTACTTACTGGCCCCTAAGCCCAATAAAAAACAAGTAAAATTATTCCTAATAGCCTTATAATAGCCCTAATAAATTATGTTAGCACAAATTCATTGATAATTACACTTCTCATCCAAACATATCGGCCATGACGGAATAATTATTACTACATACAACATTATAATATTTTTGCATATTTTCTTTGAAAAAGGGAGAAATGGGGCGTGTTAGTAAGCGGCCACATTAACAGTAAGAACTGTTTCGATGAAAAATATGTAATTGTGAATAAGTCATATGTTTTTGTGGGGTAAGCTGAACTTGCATGTAGGTGCAATACAAATATGTTACACCGTTGTAGCTACGGTACTTAAAGGAACTCTATTTACAGTTTGAAGTTACGAAAAATCTAAAAAGCGTGTTCTGCAGACCAGGTAGGTACCGGTGGAAAGTTGCAGAGTTGACCGACGAACTGCAGAGTGTTAGTGACTTAATTGAATGGAAACTCTAAAGTCTAAAGTTGAATTAACCCACGTTGTGTACAATATAATGAAACAATTATAATATGGAAAACCAAAAGAGCACGAACGCTCATTTTTACAATTTTTAGAGGAAAGGTTACAGTGGTCATCATCGGCGGGGTGGAATACTATCACAAATTGGACGATAAAAAATCAAAACATTAGGTATTCGATAGATATCTTGTTTATATACGTAGGTACTAGCGGTGGTTGCTTGACGGTTTTCGTCGTAATGTAATGTAACCGCTTTTTTCCGATAATTAACAGGTTAAAAAAGCAGTTGCTTTTCAACAGGTTTCTCGTTTGTTGAAATAAAATTGGATTGGTTTTTTAAAACATTTTAAACCAGTACGTTTGGCAAAGGCATAACTTTTATGTACCTGTTTTTTTAAAAGTAAAATAGAACAGACAATTCCTTTCTGATTAAAAGCCGTTCATTGATTCAATGCCCACCGCTATAGACGTACGACCAATTGACGTCAATGAAATATTTTTTCAGTTAAGATTCTTGTGATGATTATCTAACTAAATTAATAACGTAACACATCATAATTGTTAATTGAAATGTCTCGACATTGGTGTTTTTTTGTTGCTATGTGAGTGATGTGGAAGACTTTGGAGATCGTTGAAGCACAGGAAATCGACTTATTTTCTTGTTATAGTAGAGTCAAACTAGTTCGAATGTACAATAACACTGTTACTGTCAATTCCTATCATCCCACTACTGGGCAAAGGCCGCTCTCCACCTCCTATTTGTTTCTGTGCCGGGGTTACCACGCGCCGTTTGCTGTGTGAGGTATCCCGCTTAGTGGCAGATTTGGCCTACCGCTCATAATGTATAAAACAAACGTGGCTAGCTCAATTCACTATAACCATGCGACCTATAGATTTTGAAATTATAATAATAACACTTAAAAGCATAACCGTTTGAATGGTGCCGGATCTGACACCATTCGATAAGCAGCCCGTTAATGCTCGGTCATTTCCATATGAATTACTGGTTCCAAAAAATAATTAATTGTGATCATTCATTGAAGAAATACCGGTGTGGGGCAATGTATTAAAATAAAAAATTGTTTGTTTTTTTAAAAAAACGTTGCCCCACACTAGGGTTGCTCCTGTGTCGTGGGTGCGTTTACAGACATAAATTGCACATACAATACACCCAGACCCGGAACGACTACCTGCAGATCATACAAATATTTGTTCCGTGTGGGAATCTAACCCACGACCCGGAGCGCAGCACGACTGTATCAGCCACTGCACCAACCACGCTGTCTGTTGTGACATTACTACAATGGCGCGGTGGTGTTATTATTAAATCTTAGAGTTTGAAGGTGTTAGGGCACGCCGCCATAGCTGGGGTAACACCCGTCATGGAGGAATGGCTGGAGAGGCGGCATAGCCACAGTCACATTCTGGATGACACAGATACTCTCAGAGCATTGGTTTCCGGGAAGTATCTGAATAAGATAGGCCGAGTAGAGACATCCGGTTGTCATCACTGCGGAAATTGCTCGGAGTATACAGCGCAGCACACGCTGTACGAGTAGCCAGCTTGGGCAACGCACCGCTATAGTCTCATCGAGGCGGTCGAAGAGGGTGACCCCTCCCAAGGCGGAGGAAGCCCATGAGAACTTCCCCACGACAAAAAAAATTGAAGGTGTACATAAAATCTGTTCATAGCCTGTTGCACTCACTGGCCGGTAAAACGATCGTGTTCGTACAAGAGTTGACACAAAGGCGTTGGATGCGGGTGGCATGTGACCGGTCGTTGTGGAAATCTATAGGGAGGCCTTTCTTCAGCAGCATCCTTTGGCTGATATGATGTGAATACACTAGGGCCTGTATACTGAACGAAAATAAAAGCTCAAGTAGAACTCAAGACTAGATTGCGTTAATCAAGTTCTACTTCTTGTACGGGCATTTCTGGCCATTCTGTGTGGTTTACGAATTAAGAATATAGCACCAATCGACCTTCTCCAGAGGATCTGTGGAAGGGTAGCCAAATTGCGCTCACCAACCCGCCCGCCAAGCGTGGTGATTACTGGCAAATGTCCCCAAAATAACGGTACAATTGTGGAAATCTGGGTGTTTGTGCATGCCGTTTAACGTCGATTTACGTCTGTAAATTGTACCCAAGACACAAGTGAAATTACAGTGCAGACAAAGTACTTGTGTTGCAGTTCTAATTTTAAAGCATATATTTGAAAGGTACTTGTAAACATAAAATCTGGTTTGCAGATACCAAAATAGCCGAGGGCCCCGCTAGCCTACAAAGAGTATTGTAGCTTTGTCCCTATGAAACTTTTAATGTTTAAACTAAAAAAAATAAGACGCATTATACCTGAGATTATAGATCTTGGATGTGCGGGCCTCAAGTTAAATGGTCCCGCTGGAGAACATTTTTACTTCTTATTCTATGGTCGGAAATAAACGAATTAACTTCATAAGGTTCATTAGATACCAGTCATTACACAGACCATAGATTATACACTAATATTGAAAAATACAGACCCCGAAACTACTGTGACAAAATATATATAATAGGGCATTGGGCATACATTGTATCCAAAAATGTCAAATCACTTACTACAAGTTTATTTCAACACACTTTAGATGCTACATGACAATGATTGCGCAAATCTAAATAATCCCATTGTCGCAGCTTCCCTTACCATAATTTATACGGTAGCAAACTCCCGGCACCCTCTAGCGTCACTTCCTGTTCTAACAGGAAGCAGGCAGCCGCCATTTTGGTGAGCACGCGGCAGGAAGCAGGCGCACGCGCATCGCCGTCGTTCACTTCCGTTTTGTCTATGACTGGGATTTAAGAGAAAATATTTGTTCGGTTTTTGAAAATTTATAGTGTAGGCTGTCCAGTGACTTGTTGAGTGATGAAATTGATAGTTGTCGATAAATTTAGTCCGTCTATTGGGATTTCAAACAGGTTTGGCAATTTATTTCTTTATTTAACGTTATTTTTAACCGACTTTAAAATAAAGGAAGGTTCACTGTTTCCCCCGTATGTTTGTATATGCGCGGTTTTCATGATTTTTTATGATTCTTTCACTGCGCTAATTTATATACTTATGAAAAGATTCCAGTATATAAAATATTTAGGTCCCATTTTTATGTACGAAATTATTATACAATAATTGTGTTTTTTAAGTCGGTATTTTTTTTTCTGAAATCATCTTTTGTTATTAGATGTGAATACAATCAGAAATGAGGAGATCCGTAGAAGAACTAAAGTTGCCAACACAGCTGAAAGGATTAGTAAACTGCAGTACTCGTAGAACTGATGGCCGTTGGGGCAAAAAGGTTCTCGAGTGGAAAACGCAGCCTGGGCCTACCTCCAACGAGGTGGACCGATGATCTGGTGAAGGTCACTGGGAGGCGTTGGATGCGGGTGGCATTTGACCGGTCGTTGTGGAAATCTATAGGGAGGCTATTTTTCAGCAGCATCCTTTGGCTGATATGATGTGAATACACTAGGGCCTGTATACTGAACGAAAATAAAAGCTCAAGTAGAACTCAAGACTAGATTGCGTTAATAAAGTTCTAGTTCTTGTACGGGCATTTCTGGCCATTCTGTGTGGTTTACGGATTAAGAATATAGCAGCACTCTACCTTCTCCAGAGGATCTGTGGAAGAGTAGCCATACTGCGCTCACCAACCCGCCTGCCAAGCATGGTGGTTACTGGCAAATTCCCCCAAAATAACGATACAATTGTGGAAATCTGGGTGCGTGTGAGAATTACGTCTGTAAATTGTACCCACTACACAAGAGAAATTACAGTGTGGGACATTATTTAAGAAAAAGGTAGGCCTTTGCTCAGCAGTAGCCGCCCAAATGGCTGATAAATGCGGGTCTTAGGTCGTCGACCCGGTGGGAGAGGGCCGATCCCGCTCGAAGAAGGAGGAGACGGCGCCGGGGCAACAACCGCCCTGGCGCCTAATTCCCACACGCCTGAAACCCCCTGCCGTTGCTGTGAGGCAGGGGACCTCTGGGTTTGCGGGTGCGTAGATTGGGGAATGTGCATGCCCACACCAAGCGACCCAAGAGAAGACGGTAGCACGCATGTGGTCACGCGCTGCCGTGGGACGCTTTGGGGGATCCTTTACAATCCCCCCGGGGGGGTGACCACTTTACAGTCACCCTCTCCGAGATGTGCCTATAGGCGTGGCACCAGTGGGCGGCTCTGGTGTGATCACACCAGGACCTGGAGCCTCCCTTAGGTGCCGAGGATGACCACTCCAGTGGTTTTAGCCGGTAGGTAGTCCGGCATACCCCTTCGCCCTTCCCCGGGGCGAAGGAAGTTCATGAAGAATTTCCACTGGGAACCAATAAAAAAAAAAAGGTCGTCGACCCGGTACAATGTAAGGATTTCCATTCAGTTTACACGGAGCAACTACCTTCTGTTCTCCGCAAACTAATTACCGGGATATACTCATATCCTTCGTCAAAGTCAGACTCTAGAGGTTTTAAACTGCTCGTGAGCTTGGGATCGTCGACAATCCTAACTGCGCGTTTCTGGACCGAGTCAAAAGGTCCAAGCTGGTATCCAGGTGCTCCGGCCCATAAATAGCAGTACTCCATATCCCTCATAGGGATCCGACCCGTCCTGAGTTATGAAATAGTAGTCTTTGCTCCAGTGAAAAGTACTGCCTTGTCCTGTTGAGCACAACGAGATTTTTGACGCCAGTTTGAGTTTATGAAACTATGTGATTTGAGTTTCATTTGGTTATCAATTTTATTAGGTTTGCCTGTCATAAACTGATTTACCAATAAAAACATCAAACTCTTGGATCACATCGTCTACGCTTCATAATTAGGAACCAATCATTCAATAGTGGTGATTTACAGAAATAACTGAATCAACATCAATTCATAGCGAATAACGTGCGGTCATTATGAAGATTGACGTCCGGAGCCATGTAGCAGCCCATCAATTCTGACCGGTTAGGGTGTGTCGATGTGTAGGGTGAGATCGGACTGTCCGGGTACTTTGAAATGTTTGATTGTTTATTTTATTGTTGCGTAAGTTACCGGATATGGTTATATAGTGATGATTTTTGAGCTACCGAATAAACACGTTTGCCGTGTAGTGCCGGCTCAGAATGCCACCACCCCATTTCATCCCGTGGGTGTCGTAAAAGTCGACTAAGGGATTAACCGGAGGATGGGCAGCAGCGTCCTTCGAGTACATTAACAACTCAACTGCGATCGCCAACCCGTCTGCCAAGCGTGGCGATTATGGCAAGACCCCCCAATGAGCACACAACACACCCATGTCGGTCGTTGTGGTTATCTTTGGGGGACGCCTGTGTCCAGCAGTGGACTTCATTCGGCCGAAATGATGATGACATTTCACATATAGACGCGCCATACACGAACATTTTTGCACTACAAAATGGCGCGCCGGCCGCCGTTAGACCGCGTAATAAAAAATACAATATTTTTTTTACAATATCGATTTACGGTACGTCTTTATTTATTTCTGAATTAACACGTCTTTTTCTCGTGCATCGTCTATAAACACAGGATGACATTATTTTTTCGCAATATGTTACTGAATTACGCTTATGATTCACATCGAGCCACGACAGCAATTGGTGCGCGATTAAGTGAACTTCGGGCAATTACCTTGCTTTCATGTGATCATCGCAGAGCCCGGGCAAAGCATCTACACTTATAAAACCATCTTAGAGTACAGTAGTGTTCTATATTTTATTTTTAATAAATTCCTGGTATATTTGAAGTTATAAATAAATGTAATAATTCATACGTGCGAGGTGTATTTGCTTTACGTATAGTATTACAAAACATTATTTAGCTATGTAATATCGATGTTATGTGTATCATGAGACTTTTATATAGTGCTAGCTGAGCCCCGCGGTTTCTACTGCCGTTTAATTTTAAAGCAATTGGATTATTTATAAATAATTTAAAGTACTTCGGCATAGGCAGTTGATATAGAGTACCTACATACACCTATTGGATTTCATAGGATTTTTTTTGCGCGGAACCCTAATTCTTTTCTTTTTCTAAAATAAAAGTAGCCTAAGTTACTCCTTATAACATCACTATCTGCCAGTGAAAGTCCCGGCAAAATCTGTCGAGCAGTTTCGGAGATTAGCCGGAACAAACAGACAGACAAAAAAACCGGACAAGTGTGAATTGAGCTCACGTATAGATTCCGTGCGATGAATATGATATCCAGAATGTTTTGAAAAAAATATTTACCCAAATAAGTTTGTCGTAACTAAAAAATGTATGTACGGTACCAGATTGTAGAGGGAAAATAATGAATATATTGTTTATTCTAGAATTCGGCCTTGTACGAATAACTTATCCCAATAACAAACTAAACATCTTAGTTGAAAAACATTTCTCCCATACATTCCAACTGTGAACGTAAGTTTCTACGTACAATATTGAAAGATTTACCACGTTATTTTAAGACTTCTGATAGGTTTTCTAGATAAAGAGCTATTTACATTTATTTTATTCAATATTTTAAAGTCAGTAGTTTCGGAGATAATGGGAGGGAATTATCAATTTTGGTGTCGTAAAAGGCGACTATGGTAAGAGTCGTACGATGGGCAGCAGCATCCTTCGAGTACATTGACAACTCAACTGCAATCGACAACCCGTTTACCAAGCGTGGTGACTTTGGCGAAATCCCTCAATTAGCACACAACACACCCAGGATGGTCATTGTGTAGATCTGTGTGGGAGGTTTGTGTCCAGCTGTGGATTTTATTCGTCTGAAATGGACATATACAGGTATATTATTCCTCACATTGATTGTGTTGTTTTTTTCCTAATTCTCGTGACTCATTCTCCGCAATTATCTTTATTTGTCGTTCATCATGGCGACCCCAGCCAGCAGAGATAAGTTATGGTGGTATATCGGATTACAGCACAAATTGAGATTTTATGCTTAATGTGCGCATGTAACGTATGGAAATCAAATCTTTTGACTACTTCTCGATATATAAGCTACGTCAGCGTTACGTAAGAATGTAGCTGTAAAAAAACACAATATATGTTCAGCAAAATCTTACGGATTTACAGTAGTACAAAATTTTCAGAAATATCGAAAAATCTCTACCTTGACACATATTTTTAAGCATCACGTAGTGAAAAATTCCTTTTCTAGTTTTTTTTTTACGTCTAATTATTTGTGAATAGTTACTGTACTCATTTATAAGTCTTTATTCTATTAAATACTAAAATGCTTTCAAGAAATACAATTTTTATTTAAATTTTCTTAACTTACTACTACTGTAACTCCGTAAGATTTTGCTGAACATATATTGTTTTTTTGGTAGGTATGGACCTAAGCTCTCACCCCCTGCACTATGTCGTGCTATTTACTGGACACCCTGTATAATAATTGTATGTACTAGGGTTGTACGTGGCACGTATGTATACAGCAAGTATGGGTGCCGACTACCCACTTTTATTCTCATCAAATGCGCCAAAAAAGGACCTATCGTTTCAAAAAATGTCATGTGTGGTTCGATAGCATCGCAAGTTGAAACAATCAATGAATATTGATCATGAGTACTTTCGTGGTCTAATCTGAGGACCAATTCTCGTAATTAAGTTACACAGTGACCGAAAGTTGATCCAACTGAGATTAAATTATGAATTGCCCAAAAAATATTCTGCTCCTCTAAAAGTACAGTCCGGTTTCATTATGATCTTAATCTAGTCTCATATGATTAATTTGACGTTTATTTAACGCGAGTATTCCTGTTTTATTACCTTTTGTTAGTTGTTAGGAGAATACCGATTTTACTTCGATCAACTTTCAATCCATTTTCGAATACATCACAATGTAAGTTCACATTTGATATTGTTTGTTAGTTAAAGAGAATGCCATTTCCGACATTTACGACGTTGAGACTAGATCGGAACTATATTTTGAACATTTTTTGTTACGAGAAATGTGCCTGGCCCTCTGTTACTAATTGATTGCAATTGAAGAGCTCCAGAAGTCCTATTTGTAATGAGGAACTTCTGAGTCGAGGGCCTTAAACTGTGATCGTTAAATGAAATCCACTTCTACCATACGTAGTTTTAACTATGTCCATGTGGCGGCCAGTTACTGCAACCGGTATTTTTGTGACCATACTTTTCGGTTCCCGGAGTTTCTAATAATTCTGTGGTATCTGGCAACGGACCGTCCACTTAGCAATTTTGCTGGAATTTTGACAAAGATTTTGAATGGCTTTTTTGCGATAAAATGGCGGCTGCAGGTTGACCACCGGAGGTCTATGGTCAGGAGGCAGTGGACATTTACGGGCTGATGTGTGTGTTTAATGGAAATAATTCGTAGGTTGGCTGGCAATCCTTTAGAGGTATGTGAGATAGGGTAACAAGCCATCTTGTAGAATTAGAGCCGAAGTAAGAGTGACCAAAGTTGGTTATTAATACTTGTACAGTGAGCATAAAAAACAATGAAAGTGTGTTTGTTTGTTTTTTATACAAAGTTTAAAAGTTCTATGTATGGCGCTGATAGCCAGTTGCAGTCACTGATTGGTAAACGATCGGCAAGGTTAAGCAACACTCGGTGCGGTAAGTTCTTTTTTTAAACGTTGCCCCACACTAGGAGTTCACCTGTGTTGTGGATGCGTTTACAGACATAAATTCCACAGACAATACACCCAGACCCGAAACAACTACCTGCAGATCATACAAATATTTGTTAAATTCGGGATTCGAACCCATGACCTATCATGCCGTGTTTCGGAGGGTACGTAAAATCGTCGGTCCCGGTTGTTGTATTTATTTATTTTATTTATTTAAACTTTATGCAGCAACAGTACATAGGCGGACTTAATGCCGTAAGCATTCTCTACCAGTCAACCATAGGGTGATATAGAGATAACAAGGCAGGCGCAACATGTTTAAAATAAACATGAAATGTAACAAATGTTACATTAAACAAAACTAAATTTATGAATAATAATATACATACATACATATCTATTAGAAATAAATGAATAAATACATACATAATTATATCATAAGTCTTTGAAAAGGTGTTAAGATAATTCTGCTAACGTTTTGTTAAAAAGTATTCACGAACTTTCCGCTTAAATGCATATATACTCGTAGCCATCCTGATTTCCGGAGGGAGTGCATTCCAGAGAAGTATAGATTGAATATGAAAGGAAGAGTGTAGAAAATCAGAACTATGAGAAGGCAAGTGTAGGAGAAGATTGTTAGAAGAACGAAGATTCCTAGAGTGAGTAGAACAAAGATATTGAAAGTGAGTCATAAGATAAGAAGGCGGGTTGGGAGAGTTGAGTAGCGAGAAAAGCGTAGTCAACGCACGCAAACTTCTTCTCTGGCGAATAGGCATCCACTTGAGCTGAGACCTATAACTTGACACATGGTCATATTTACGCAAGTTAAAGATAAAGCGGATGCAGTTGTTGAGGGCCCTGTCAAGCTTATTCAGTAAGTCTGCGTTCAGGTCAAAGTAGCACACGTCACCATAGTCAATTATAGGGAAGATTAAAGACTGCACGAGCGTTACTTTTGTCGATTCAGGCAAAAAGTTTCTTAGCCTGTTAAGGGAGCGTAAAGTACCATTGACTCTCTGACTTACACTAGAGACCTGAGTTTGCCAATTCAATGTAGAGTCAAGATGTAACCCGAGATCTTTTATACTGGGGCTAAATGGAATGATGGATCCGTTAAACATAATAGGTGAAAGAGAAGTAACCATCACTTTACTCATCATTCGTGAGCTTCCAATTACTATGGCCTGACATTTCGTAGGGTTTACAGACACTCCAAATCTATCAGACCAATGGTTTATAGCCTCCAAGTCAAGGTTTAATTCGTTTATAGCCTCCGACAATGTCTCCACCCCCGTTGCTGTGTACAATTGGAGGTCATCGGCATACAGATGATACGCACACTGAAGACTGTGAGTAATACAATTTATGAAGATAGAGAATAACAACGGGGAAAGAATACCGCCCTGTGGAACGCCAGCTTCCAGTTCTCGCCAACTGGAAAAACTCTCATCAACGCGAACTGATTGCTGACGTCCCCGAAGATAGGAAGTGAACCATTCCAGCACCTCAGGAGAAACCATTAGATGGGAGAGGATAGTGAGGAGAATATCGTGACTGATGGCATTAAAGGCATTGGAGAAATCAACCAATACCAACACCGTGACTTTGGTGTCCTCCATAGCTTCTCTAATGTCACCAGTCACCTTAAGGAGGGAGGAAATTGTACTATGTCCAGGCCTGAATCCAGACTGGAAAGGACTTAGGAGATTGTTACTGTGAACAAACCCAGCAAACTGTTTATGTACGCAAGCCTCAAGCACTTTAGACAGGAAAGGGAGAATAGATATGGGACGAAAATGATTAGGGAGGGAGGGATTAGAAATTTTAGGTAGTGGTCGTACGTAGGCTTTGCCCCATAGGGATGGGAATTGTCCGGAATCGAGGGAAAAGTTTATAATGTGGGAGATTGGTAGTAGGAGAAAATCCAGGATAAAAATAACCATAATACGACTGATGTCGTCGTAGCCCACAGCCTTGGATTTGATGGATAGGATAATCTTTTTGATTTCGCCCAAGGTGGCCGGAGAAAAGTGAAAAGGTTCAATGTTAGGAGTAGATAGGCTAGAAATATAGTCCACCGTCTGAGACAAAGTTAGGTGATCCAAATGACAAGTGGTGGTGAAATGAAGGTTGACATCGTCTAAGCCAATTGTGTTGGGGAAATCCGCATGACGTGGTTTACCGATACCAAGAGTTCCAGATATCGGCAGAAGAAGAAGACGTGATATTATTGAGAATATGGCGGCGTTTAGCGTTGCGTATCATCTGGTTACACCGGTTTCTAGCTGTTTTGAAGAGGATCCAATTTTCATTGGAGCGATTCTTTTTAAATGTACGAAAGGCTCGATCCCTACGCCTCATAGCTATTCGAACTCCTTCCGTCATCCAAGGAATCAATCAAGGAGTCAATCCAAGGTTGTAATTAGACGGTAGGCATTAATCCAAGTCGGAGGCCTTTGGGTGGTTTGAACAACTCTGACACAAGGTTTGCCGACGTTGGATAAAAAGAAGAAAGAAGTTCTATGTATGAAAACTTTGACTTTTACTATGTCACACCTTAAGGTAGTGTAGAGTAGTGATGTAACGAATTTAAGATTTCTCACTTTCGCGAATGCGAATGCGAATGCGGATGTGAATATTCATATCCAAATTCGCAAATACGCATGCAAATGTTGATTTTTAAATAAAGCGCGCGCAAAATGTCATAGGTACTAGTTTGACATTTCGTGTCAGCCATGTTTAAACCGAACATAGCCGAGCCGGCCCGAGCTTTGCCGATTTTTTTTTGGTTTACTGTATAAAGAAATTAGGAACTTAATTTAAAAATAGTACTTATAATCTGCTAAATAAGTGCAGTAATAAGACTTATTAGATATTATTAAATTTATAGGTTAATACAAAAATATAAATCATAACAGTTGTATTATCTTCCAGATCCATCTTATCCAATACATAATTTCCTTTTTGTTCATTAAATACATTCGCAAAACATTCGCTTCGTTTCTTGCGAATACGAATGCAAATGACAAAAAATATGCGAATATTCGCGACTACGAATGCGAACATTCGTTACATCACTAGTGTAGAGTATACTTGAAAGCCTAGTATTACGATTATTTTAGTTATGTTTTTAGAGATGCAATGCAGCAAAAAGGATTTGTATTAATTAACTATTAAAAATCACAATATCACTAACATATGCCACCCGTTTAAATATTATGAATTTCTTCCTAAATACTTAACTCGACTGCCCAAAACCCCGATCAATATGCCGCGTGCTATTACAATACCTCTGCGTCCCATAAATATAAAACGTTTAATCTACGTAATGCCGCCATAAAGACAGGGCTTAGAACACTTTGTTTTTGAACATCAGACAATTACGGTTCAGTGGGGGACCGGACGATCGGACAATATGGTACCGTTTTAAAATTGGAGTTGAGTCCCCTTGAAAAGTTTGTCTAGTTAGGAGGTAGGCGTGAAGGTGAATGCTAAAATGTTTAGTCTAAATTGTTGGTAATAAAAATAATCCTATAATATGCCTATGGCCGAAACTACTATGGTGCCAGATTAAGAATATGTCACCTAGGTACGTACGCGTTTAAACAGAAAGTGCGTAATTACTTTTTCAATAAAATGTTAGCAGAATCATCATAACATCTGCTCTAAGACTTATATTATGAATTTGTATGTATTTATTTATTTATACTATTAGATATGTATGTGTAAATTATTATTTGCAAATTTACTTGTGTATATAGTATTTTGTTTGATTTCGTTTCGTTTTATGCTGTTTTGAACATATTGCACCTGCCATGTTGTCTCGTCATCATCTTATGGTTGATTGGTAAAAAAAAAAAAAAAACAGTTGTGCGTCAATATTCTTTGTAAAATTTGCAAATAGTTGTTCGTGGGCTAGATTTTAAGGCAGCTTTGGTACGGAATGTGCAGTTCATCCACTATCAAGGCCAGTTAAAAGCAACTTTTTTATCCTTACTAATTAGGGCCAGGAGTAGATTAAGTAAATTTTAAAAATAAAAAGGCTTCACCAGTATTAAGTCCAGAAGCATCTAAAAAACGTATTCAACTTTCACCAATTTTATTGGCCGCAAAATTGTTTTTAGGGCACTTTTTGTTCGATTTAAGTACCTATGTATATACTATATAGGTATATAGCTGTAACAAAATTAGTTGCCATTGCAATGATGCAGCATCGTTTATTCCCGTAGTGAATCACTACACAAATTCCCTGCTCGATGTGGTGATTGCCTAACTTGGTCTTTCACTTTAGGAAGATCTTTCATTGTAAGTTAACTCATTGTTTGTGTTGCACTGCTGTACAAAATTTCGTTGAAATCGGTCTAGCAGTTTAGGTGTCAAGAGGTAACAAACACACTTTAGGATTTATGATATTAGTATAAATATTGATATTTTAAAATCATTCTTAAATAAAATTATTTAATTGTGTACACTAAAATATTTTCCTTACATGTAACTTTTATCTAATTTATATAACAAAACGACCCAATTTTCCAAATCAATGGAGTCTTCATAAATCGTTGCACCGCAATAAAAAAAACACGGTATGCCGCGAAAACGGAAAAAATGGCGTCGCGTACATTGGCGCCAAATTAAACCTGGTTCTGTATGATATCGCGCTTTGATCTCTGTACACAGGAGTGTTTGCACAGCGCTGTCTGTCTGTTTGTCCTGCAAGCGTTGAAAAGACCCAGTGAATGGGCGTCGGGACTTCTTTCAATAGCAGATTTATATCGGCGAGGACGCCAACTATAGCGCGGCAATTTGTGGGTAGAAGATACTGTGATAAAGTAGTATGTGAAGTGATATATGTCGCAACGGTTTTGGTGTTTATGTGTGTGAGGTGGGACTGGCAAAAATGTGTAGGTGTGTATGTTTGAGGACCAGCCGATTGTAGCCGAATCGGAAACGAACTTTGCCGAACGTTATTGTGCTTACGTGAGAAGGAAATAATGAAACAGATAACAAGAAAATTATGCAGACAACACTATTTCCTTACATAAACGCCGTGTGGTGTCCGGATTAAGAATATAGCACCACTCCCATCGCCTCCCGTGGAGGCCGCAAAAGGCGACTAAGGGACTCTAAACCAGAGGGATGGGCAGCAGCGTCCTTTCTGTGGAACAGTAGCCATTCTGCGCTCACCAACCCGCCTGGCAAGCGTTGAGAGTACCGGCAAATTCCCCCAATATGATGACACAGTTGTGGAAATCTATGGGGGAGGCCTTTGTTCAGTAGTGGACGTTGTATGGCTGATATGATGATGATGATGAAACGTCGTGTCGTGACGTAGTCACGAGGCGGTTTACAGACTCATTGTGGGTTCAAAACACCATGTACTCACGTGATATTTTCTATGTCACAAGTACTTTCTTAATTAATCAAAGACAGCATGCTGGTTTTAACGGACGGTAAAAACCGTGAGGAAATCTGGATGCTTTAATGGTCAGGAATTGCCAACACGAACTAAGCGAGCATCAATGCTAATGCCTTCTCTGTTTGAGAAAAGGCCTTTGCCCTGCAGTGGAACATACCAGCGACGAATTTTTTTCTTATTTTTCACACTTAATTCAGAAACTAAAAGAAATAGACTGAAAAACAAGATGCACTAATAGGGCCCAATAATACAAAAGTGTATACATAATCAGCCCATTACTGCCCCACTGCTGAGCACGGGACTATTCTCATGATGAGAAAGTTTAGGCCTTAGTCCACCACCCTGGCTTAGTGTGGGTTCGCGGACTACAAACGCACTCTCAGGTCTGAAAATTTCCGGTATAGCTACCCCTCCACGCTTTTCTAGGGTGGAGGCAGTACATGACGTATTTCCACCGAATCAATAAAAAAGCTGTCAAAAAGGCTGTCACTTCTTAGTAATTAAACTGCAAAGGTGACTTATTTTACTTATGTACCGATATAGCACGTCTGCACGGAAGTTGGAAGATGCAGGAAAGGTACTATTCCAAAATTATGTTTTTCAAATTTCCCCTCAAGAAAAAAGCCAGGACATTCATTCATTGTCTTCCGTATTTGTTGACTCATCTTCACCAAGGGTGCACCAAGTCGCAGTAGAGTGTTTATGAGTTTTCATTATTCATACATAGGGTTGGAAGTGGCTTAAGGCAGTACTTGAAACTTCGCGGTGATATTCAGGGTTGGTTTCAATTTGAAGACCCGAAAGGCGTGGAGATCCTCAGTTTAGGGATGTGGAGTTGATTCTCGCTTAGGAAAAAATAGTTGTAAGGCTTGTATTAATATTAATGAAATATATACCTACCTATGCGTAGTATATTTAATTGTCTAAATAAGCTATTTGTTTATATTAATATAATAAGTACACCACGGACTACCCCCTCTGTTTTTTTCCATCTTTTTCTTGTCCATCCAAAGGTTAATCGCTAATAGCGATAAGACATTTTACAATTATTGTTCTTACAAAGATTCCTAGTAGTTGTTTTTAAAATGGTGTAACGAATATTCTATTCTTCTAATATCTATGATACTTAAGTATGTACATGTCCACCACGCTGGCCTAGTGCGGGTTGGCGGACTACACACACCATTGAGAACATTTCGGAGCCGTCTCAGGTGTGCAAGTTTTCTCACGGTGTTTTCACCGTTAATTCAAATGATAATCAAATTGTGATCCGCACATGGAGGAGCGTGCATATTTCGATAATTATACCATACCTCATCATCATCATCATCATTTCGGCCGAGTGAAATCCACTGCTGGACACAGGCCTCCCCCAAAGATCACCACAACCACCGATATGGACTTGTTCTCGCTCATTGGGGGGTTTTGCCATAATCGCCACGCTTGGCAGGCGGGTTGGCGATCGCAGTTGAGTTGTTAATGTACTCGAAGGACGCTGCTGCCCATCCTCCGGCTAATCCCTTAGTCGACTTTTACGACACCCATGGGAGGAGATGGGGTGGTGGCATTCTGAGCCAGCACCACACGGCAAATACCATACCTATAAAATGACAATAATTACGAATTGTAAAAAATCCAAAGTTATACTATTATCAACAAGTAGAGAATGTGTACTTAATTCATATAAAATAATGTGTACTTATTTCAAATAAGAGAATGTGTACTTATTTCATATAAAATGGCTTTTCTTTTTTTGTCGTGGGGAAATCCTCATTGACTTTCTCCGCCTTGGGAGGGACGGATGGGAATGCCGGCCTCTTACCGGCTAAAACCTCATGGTGTCCTTCTACTTGGTTATGGCTAGGGATGAGGTGATCGCCTCGTCAGCATTAGACCGAACCCCTGGCAGGAAATGGGCTGACACTTGGTCTGACGTGCCCCATCTCTGTGTGACCTGGCCAGCCGCACATCCCTTCGGAGAGGTTCGCAGAACACAACGCACTGCCACTTCGGACCTGTTTCTGTTCGGGCGACAGACTGCCCCTAGTTTGTCACCCGCAGGCTGCTACTCATGGAGACCGGAGACCATTCAGCGCCCTCCGCCAGCAACCGCGCACGGGGCGTTTTATGCAGCGGGAATCAGAGGTGTTCTCCTCCCGTCCTCGTTCTGCCACCTCCTTTGCTTACATTACGTCCTTCCAAAAGGAGGCGACGACATCCCATGCACTCTCGGTCCGGACGATGAACTGAACCACGGCCAAAGCGAGAGGTCACCCTCTTCGACCGTCATGATGAGATCACGGTGCTGTGTTGTCCAAGGGGGATACTCCTTTAGCGTGTGCTGCGCGGTGTCCTCCGGGCAGTCTTCGCAGTGATGACAACCGGGCGTCTCTTCTCGTTCTGTGTGACACAGATACTTTCCGAAACTCCCATGGTCCGAGAGTATCTGCGTCATTCAAAAAGTGAGGTCGCCATGCCGCCTCTCCAGCCATTCCATCGAGCCGTATCTTGCACCGGGCTGCACCAGCCGTTCCTTCCATTCCGCTTAAAAAATGGCCTGAATTCAATCAGCTTACTTGAACACGTTTACACTGAGTATGGTGCCGATGCAACGCCAATCGCGTGACAATAGTGGTGTGGCCGAGGTAAGTTACAAATATAGGCCCATTTAGCTAGTTTCTTTTGGTAGTCTTAATTTCATAAAAGGATTACATATTTATTTCATCATAATCATATCAGCCACAGGACGTCCACTGCTGAACAAAGGCCTCCCCCTTAGATTTCCACAACGAGCGGTTACATGCCGCTTTCATCTAACGACTCCCAGCGACCTTCACCAGGTCGTCTTGTCGTCGTTGGAGGTCATCCCACGCTGCGTTTTCCGGTGCGCAGCCTCCACTTAAGAACTTTTTTGCCTCAACAGTAATCAGTTCTACGAGCTATGTGCCCCGCCCATTGCCACTTCAGTTTACTAATCCTTTCAGCTATGTTGGCGACTTTAGTTATTGAGCTTTCTTATGAGGCCCACACTGAGTGACTACGTCTCTGTTCCATATATCATCACTGGTGACATTCATTTATGATCACAATATATCGATACTGAGTATTATCTTCATGGATCGGAGAGGGCTTTAGTACTATTGTATAGTTCTTATTATAATATTCCGCAATACAACACTTTATTTGCCAAATCCTAAAAAGAAGTGGGTGTAACTACTTAGTTGCGGGTACCAAACTGCCAAACAGGAAATGATGATATTGTGTAGGAAGGTGATTCTAAACTTCAAAAAGAATCACGATAAATTTAAAATTAAAGGCATCCATTAAGATAGCCGTGTGTTAAGTTTAAAATTCGAACTACATTTAATATGGAAAAAGGAGAGGGAATGCAGAATGCATATATATTATGCCAAAATACAAATATAAGTATAGGTAAAACAATAATAATAACGCTACAGTGTTGTCCTCAGCAGCAATGAATAATTCAGAAGACCAGACACTCGGGGTGAACGTGGGGTGACGTCTAGACCGGTGGTATTATACCTACTTACTCCGTTTGTGTACTGTTTGTTTGTTTATATTTATATGTACATCTATATTTGAGAACTTATGACTAGTTTCGAGGAGATAGGATAAATGATAAAAGATGGACATTATTGTATTTGTACTGCGCGTGACAAATGAAATAAATATGTTCCTACCTCTTTCTAATAGAATGACTGTAAGAACTAGTCCATATTTATTATTTGCAGCCCGATGCCCTGTCTTAATTGTGTGTCTTCATTTGATCTCTATTCCTTCAGTTCTGTGCTAATCGATACCCGATATAGATGTCCGTGACCGTTTATATGTCCGGTCCTTGGTTGAAATTCCAGTTGTTATGAATTCATCGTCCATTTCCTCTCCAGCGACGTTTAAACGTTGCCCCACACTAGGATTTCTCCTGTGTCGTGGGTACAGTTTTTAGATATAAATCTCACATGCACAAACATAACCCAAAACAACTATCTGTAGATCAAATATTTGTTCAGTGCGGGGATCGAACCCGCGAAACGTAGGGCAGCTGTACTGCGCCACCGTGCCGACAAAGGCATAGCATGTCAACGTACTCAAGAAGCGGTTACTACAGTTTCTCTTGCGCCTCTATTGAACCTCGGTATCAAAGAGTTCGTATTGTGTCCGGATTAACAATATAGCACCAATCGGCCACCTCCCATGGATGTCGAAAAAGGCGACTAAGGGAGTCTAAGCTAGAGGGATGGGAATCAGTGTTCCTTTTGCAGAACAGTAGCCATACTGTGCTGACCAGCCCACCTGCCAAGCATGGTGAGTACTAGCAAATTCCCTCCAAGATGTCGTCGTCATTTGTGGAAATCTATGTGGGATGCCTTTGTTCAGCAGTGGACTTCCTTTGGCTGATATGATGATGATTATTTATGAAACGGTAGCAAAACTAAATCTATTATGAAGCTCTAAGTTGAGTGGCCGGCCCGGAAAGAGGTGGCGACGTGACCTGGGTGCACACTGCGAAGACTAGTTGGAGGTAGCGCAAGAAAAGGGAACCTGGAAGAATTTGGGGCAGGATTTTATTCAGCTGTGGGATGCTACAGGCTAACTAAAACAAACACTACGCGTAGCGTGATTACGCGAACACCTCGGCATTGACAGATTAATCGGTCTAATTCGGTCCAAATTTTTGCAACGAGAATTGCATTGTCAGTAGCTTTCATAAGATCTTCCTGCGTGGAGTCGTTTGGGCATGCAGGACACGACATCAAGTGCTTCATTATGTGGGGCACAGCGCCACACCTGCACTCCAAGTTACAACCATCTGAGAATCTCCACCTAACTCCTATGTTAACTAAACAGGTTCTCCTTACTACGGTCAACCTGAGTCCGAAGTCTATTTTAAGACTTCCAGATAGGCCATGGCAACCTATGTCCAGGTGGAGAACACTCAGAGAGTGGGACGAAAGGTCTAGGAAGATTGACACTTTCGTGCCGCAACCTACATCTCTCCTTTGACCGATTAACATCCTGAAGAGGGTGAAACACATTTCATGAACATATTTCGGCTTTTCTGTCTTTGTGGCACAAAGATCAGATCGAAACTGGAAAGTGGGTGTCACGTAGCATTTTGGATTTTTCGGAAGAGCCTGCTAGAGCCCTGCGAACCACTGGAGGTGCTATTCCAGCTAACGGAAACAGCATTTGTACCGGGGTCGGTTTAAGGCAACCAGTAATGATCCGGCAATTTTCATTCAATGCTGTATTATTAGTATTATTCGGTAATATAATAACTCATTGGTACACCACAAACTACCCCTGTTTTTTTCCTTCTGTTTTTATCCAGCCTAAGTTTGTCTGGAAGAAATCGCCGACTGCGATACGATATGCCCTTTGAACATATATGATATTTTACTTCTACTACAATTATTTCTGGTGTACAATAAACAGTATTCTATTATATTGTAATGTTTATATTATCATACCTACTGACAAAAATACATTAAAGCAAATACAGACAGACAATACAGTATCTACTTTTAACTCTGAGTACTAATTAATAGAGGTTTTTCTGAAACGTGTAAGGCATTATTAATTGCAGCCATTAATTAGTGTTTAAGGACTTGCAACGAAGCTAATTACTATAGTGACTACGTTCACACGCTATTAGCATCCTATGTTAGTAAAGGACCTAGATTTTATCCCCTACTATTGATATGGTCACATTGTAGAGTCTGGTAGAGAAAATTTACTTTATTAAATAAAAAAAGTAGAAATTTTGTTGTTAAGGGCTACATTATTGGGGTCTTATGATAGGCTTACACGGGAGCATGGATCCAACATGCCGAAAATTGTAATCTCAAAAGCAGGGACAGTAATACTATCGTGTTGCGATACAATAACGACAGAGTATTTTAAGTCATTTGAATAAAGATTATTTTTGAACAGCTACTGCTGCTAAACATGGGCTTTCTTCAGAGACAGAGTGGTTCAGTTCTACAGAGCTAGAGTAGTCGCGGTGGGTGGCTTTAGTAACCACGCTTGAAAGGCCACTGGTGCAACTAAGCTAGTTTTTTTTTTGAAAAAGCATTTTCTGAAAACCAACGGTCTTACTTATAAACGTTACTTAAAATTTAAATAACAATTAACAACGAATTAGCAATTTTTCTTACTTATAAACGTTGTTTATCTTTAATCAGTGTCTTAGCAACACATTTACATAGCTGTCAAATTAAGCAACGCCGGACCCTTGTTTAGCGCGTTAAGTAACAAGATGGCGGTTGTGTATCAGCTGATTTTGCTGCTACTTGTACGACTGGCTTGTGTCTATTGTTTTGTCACATTAGTTAGTACTTGTGAAGTGAAATTCGTTTATTGTGTATCCGTTTGAACAGTGTTGTGGTCTTTTTTCTGTTATAAGATGGATAGTTATGAAAACAGTAATGTACTGAGCATGTTTCTTAATGAAATAGAAGATATAAGGACTATAAGGAGCTTTAGAAGTGTAAGGATGCAGGCGGTTAGAAGGACAAAATGTTATAAAAGAGTGAATCCGATGCAAGATTTGAGCGATAGAGAATTTAAACAAAGATATAGATTTAACAAAGAAAACATGCTGAAAATAGTTGTAGTAGTTATGAGAGGATCATTTAGCACAATAAAAACTACAGTTGTAGCTTGTACAGTATTGCATAATTTAGCAATTGAATTCAATGATTCCTTAGATCATGGTATGTATTGTAGTCATATGTATCTTATTTTTGTGCGACATACACATGACATTGTATAGTGTCCTATGTGTACCATGTGCATACAGGCAATGCCCTTAAAACCCTTTTATGCTGCTTTCAGACTTTACTCGCAGCAACGATGATGAAGTAGAAAGTACAGGGGACATGGAGCAGAATGATAATAATAATTTGCCAAATATAACAAGAAGCATATTTATTGACAATCATTTTTAATACAAATATTTTTACTCAAACACTGTTTAATTTCTTCTTCCAATATTCTTTTTCTAAGTCTAAAATTGTTAATCTTATTTTATGCAGATCTTCTGCTCGTTCGTTATCCCTTTCTTTTGACTCTTTTGCCAATAAAAATAACTCTTTTTCATAGTCATTGTCAATAATCTGTAACAAAAAGAAAAATGTTATTGATCCAATGATACAACTCAAAATCTGTTGGTATTCTTGGTGGAATAACATAAATGTTTACCTTTTTTTTCAATATTTTACTAGATTTGCACCTCTTCCTTATATTATGTAAATTTGGTGCAGACACAGGTGTTACTGTTGCTAGCTTTTCAGTCATTGGCTGTTTGACATCTTCAAGTATCTGGAAATAGGATTATCAAAACAGTAAATTAAGTACATAATGAACAAGTTTAACATTATAGTTAATATGCATAATTATACCTGAATCACTTCTTCTGGTTCCCCAGTGATTTGATGCCTTGAGCATGGTACTGGTGTCCTAGCCTCATCACCTTCAGGCTTCATCCTTGGGCTTTGTGAAGTCAGAGACTGCAATATAAATAATTACTTAATAAACATTATAAAGAGTAGTTTTAAATGTAAGAAGCATAAATAGTAAATTACCTGTTTTATAGTTTTCATGTACAAACTGTCGCTATCAAAATTATTGCTATCAACTACAAACTCATTTGGTATCGCTTGTATGATAGCAAGATCTTCTGCTGGTGGGCTTGGTGGTGGAGGTCCTCCACCTGTCATCAGTCTAGCACGTCTGTACTCATACTCCGTACTTTTCACCTTACCCTTGGTATTTCTCCACTGTGTCATATCCCTTTTTTTGCTGCTGAGATTGTTGAAGCTGTAAAGTTTATTTTGATAAATTATGATTACTGATAACATGAATGAATACCGAAATAATGTTTATTGATGAGCATATTCATTAACTTGCCAAGACAACACTTCTTGCCATGCGGCTTTCTTCATACTATTGGTGTTGGTTGAAGTGTCTTTATTTTCGATTGTGTTTATGCGTTCTTTCACAAGAAGTATTAACAATCTCTGTAACAAAGTGTATAGGTAGACAAGTTTTAAAATTATTACTTTAAATAAGCATTTATAGCATAAACCAAACTTCCCGGAAAAATATGGGCCACAGGATTATGTCGTAAACTTTACAGGTCACTAAGGTTTATATCAAAAACATAGGCAAGCAATCAGCGTCCTCCGTCTGCGAATAACTGCGATCACCAATACAACTGCTAAACGTGGTGACTACCTATGGGAATTTCTCCTGTATTTGTTTATAATAGCAGTCATTGAGATGTCCACGTTTAACATATGAATAAGGTTATGGTCTACTACAGGATATTATGATGAACCAACACTAAAACTAAATATAACACGCAAGATAGTATTGTGCCTGCACTGCACAATACGAATAAAATTATTATTATAGCGTTTAAATACCTTTCTTCTTCTTCCCAGTTGGAGGATCGCACTCTTTTAATTGTAGATGTTTGCATTTTAGATTAATTCGCATAAAATCACAAGATAACTTTAACTCCGAAAATCTTTTCAAAAAGACAAACGATTTCACAACATATGTTCAAAATTTAAAAAAACAATCGACCCATTGTTGCCATTTAACCGCGTTTTGCATTTCACGTCGCAGCATAAAATATTCTATGCTGTCAACACATGGCGGTATTGACAGAGTAAAAATGTTTTTTCGTCATTAACGGTTCAGTAGTTAAGTCGCGCCTAAGCAACGTTTATAAGTAGAAATTTCTTAATCACTAATTAAGGAGTTAAGTAGTTATTAGTTAATCAGTTGCTAAGACATTGATTAGTTGATTTTTATAAGTAAGACTGCAAATGTTTAAATCGTCTTAAAACTACATTCAGAGACGGTATCTATACAAATAAATAAAATTGAATTGTCTGTTTGTAATTTCAAAATAACAGCTATTTACTAAATGCATATGAAAGTATATACGGTGCCTACAACAAAAAACATTTTTTATTTTTTGTCTCTCTGTCTGTCTGTCTGATTGTTCCCGCTAATCTCCGAAACGGCTGGACCAATTTCTAAGGGGCTTTAACTGGCAGATAGCTGATGTTATAGGGAATGACATGCTACTTTTATTATAGAATAATAATTAGAATCCCGCGCAAAAAATTCAAACCTATGAAATTCAATATATATACTCTATGTCAAGTGTCTATAAGTACTCTAAACTATTTATAAATAATCAGATTAAAAAAAAACTGTGGATGAAACCACGGGACACAGCTAGTGGTCTATAAAAGTGCCGCAACCATAATTTTGTGTTTTAGGGTATAAAGTTATCTGGCTGTCGGTTTTCAGGTTATCGGTACGTGCACGTGCGTACTGTTTAACTGTATTATTATAATTTATAACGCATATATAAATATACATATTCTGCACAAATTTTAGCGCGAGAAGCTGGTAGGACGCAGCAAATACTTTTTATCGTCTTGCATTATTTTCAAACAATTTATTTTTATATTTTATTAATGAATAGGTCCGCTTTTGTTCCTCGATCTCGCTGGATGAAGAGCGGCGATGGATGAGGTCTACGATGAAACGAGTGATCCAGAAGAAACCTGTTTACTCTCGCTTTAAGTAACGAATTATAGGTAAGTGGGGAACATAGTCAGGATCATGTCAGGATATTAACCAAGTGCGCAAGGTAACCTGCAATGCATATAGAAGTCCAATGGTGGAAAGAGAACATAGTAGAAGATGATATCATTGATCCCAAATGGTCGCGCCATATAGTAGGGGCCATAATGATTTAAATTAATGGCAATACCTTTTTCGTCAGCTTGTGGTCTGTAATGTACTTTTTATGTTGTAAAATGCGGTTCGGTTATGGCAACTAAACAAGTACTGCAGCGTTAATTGGGGTTACATGGTCACTGAAAATGGCGGCGGTTGCATTGTTTTTTTTACAGACACAAGAAAATGGATGGATCAGAAGAACGGACGTTGGGCATAACTTGCGATAGGAGTTGTATTAAATTGAATTGAAGGATAGGAAAACTGATATACTTTTTTGTTTTAAAAACTGGTAGCAAGCATTGGTCCGCTCTGTGACTTACCGTATAGTGCAGCTCAGGATTTTTTTAGTTACGGTTAGGTTGAAGATTTTAATGATTACAGGATAAGTCCCAGAGTAAATTTCCAAAAATGTTTTGTTACGAAAATGTAGTCTTTTTTCCTTCTTTATAATTTTGCTAATTTTGTCTGTGCGGTCTTTGGATTTAGAATATAGCAACACTCCACCCCCTCCCTAAGGGATTCTAAGCCCAGTGGATGTGCGGCAACGCCACTTCTGTGGAACAGCAGCCATAATGCGCTCACCAACTCGCCTGCCTAGCGTGGTGAGTATATACTGGCAAATTCCCCGTTTACGGTTAAGGGTGTCCTTGTTCAGTAAAAAGCCTCATTGAATCAATAAATAAAAAAAGAATGAAGAAAACCTTGTTTCTTTTATCGAATAGTTTTGAATTTGACCAGTTTTTGACGTAAGACTTTTAATCTTCATTTATATTTTATTGCCCCACAACATAATCGTTAAACTTGAATGACTATCGACACGTTTTCTTACATACATACCTCCTTACTATGCATAGCACATCTATACATATAAACTTATAAATCACCACTAATAAAACTTGAACTTTAATTAAATAAAAATAAGGTGTAGTTTCTATAATTTTCATGGGTTTCCTCGACCCGCCCACTTAATAATGCTCCCAGTGCCGCAAGTTTTTGCTCAGCCGCGACGATGGTGTGACAATGGTAGTGTTTCTTGGTGAAAACTTATGGTGGGGCAGACTTTACCTTATTTGCATTTTACGGTATTTATGAATAAAGATTTTCTTATAAGTTTCATAGAGACCTTTGAATCACTGCGTTGACTGGTAAAAGAAAGCTAGTATTAAACTGCATAATTCCATCCATTATAAGAGTTTACTTTGACGATGAGTTAAATTGACTAAAGGAATACAAGAAGGAGAAAGAACATAGGAATATGGTCAAACGCAACACACATTATCATTATAGCAGCCAGAAGAAGTCCACTGCGGAATGAAGGCCTCCCCCATAGACCACCGGTTTGATTTGCCAGTACTCACTACGCAAGCGAGTTGGTGAGCGCAGCAAAGCTACTGTTCCACAGAATGAAAAATGCTGTCATCCCTCTGGCTTAGAGTCCTTTAGTATTGTGACCACGGGAAGAGATGGAGTGGTGCTATATTCTTAATTCGAATACCACACGGAAATATTGATCATTATCATCATTTTAGGCTGAAATCACCCACTGCTGGATCTCTTTCCTCTTATGCAAGCTTCCCCTGTCCTGTGCGTCTCTCATTCAAGTGATTTCTGTGACTGACGATGCCGTCAACCCCAAGTGCCTTTAGACGTCCCGGGTTTATTCACTTTTGTCAAACTCAACATTAATTCTGACCAAAATTGTGTCCCATTGCGGGGTTTTGCCACAATCGCCACGCTTGGCAGACGGGTTGACGATCGCAATTGAGTTATAAATATACTCGAAAGACGCTGCTGCCCATCCTCTGGCTAATCCCATAGTTGGCTTATACGATACCCACGGGATGAGATGGGGTGGTGGTATTCTTAGCCGGCACTACATGGCAACATAATATTGTTACCATTTTATTTTGGAAAGTACTAAAAGATCGTGAACAAAGTCTGTCCAATCACTTTAAAACTATAAATCCTGAACTCTACAAAGAAAAATTCATTCGCGTGTTCGTTGCCTGAACCGGTACACATATCTACTGGCACGCCGTACAACAGCCATGGCTACCATTAACATCCATGTCGGCTGTAAAACATTCTAGTTATGAAGTTTATTATATCCCTGGCCGCCATTAATTGTGGCTGGGTCAGTTTAGCACGAATGGAGACTTAAAATATGATGTCGAGCGGCAATAGCTGGTTTAGAAGTATAGTTTCAAGTTTGTCTTTATTGCTTGGAGGTTTCTATGTAGATGTTTTGTTGCCGTTGATTTTATAAAGATCTAGGTTCCCCGCAGATTCTGCGGGCCCATACCGAGCGACCCACGAAGAGACGGTGGCGCTCATGGTGGTGTTCAGCACACAGTTAGACTTCACGGGGATCCTCTACAATCTCCGGGGGAGGGGGGTGGTGACCGCATTACAGTCACCCTGTCCGAGATATGCCTATAGGCGTGGCACCAGTGTAAGGCTCTAGTGTGATTATACGAGGTCCTGCAGCCCCCCTTAGATGCCGAAGATGACCGCCCCAGTGGTTTTAAGGGATGATTGTAAAGGATCCTCCCATGCCTGCTAGGCAGCCTTTTTCTTATTGATCCGGTGGAAATACATCGTGTACTTCCTCCGCCCCGGGAAACATGGCCAAAACCACCGGAGTGGTCATCTTCGGCATCGTAGGGAGCCTCCAGGAACTCGAATAATCCATCTAGAGCCATTTTCATTGGTGCCGCGCCTTTAGGCACATGTCAGAAGGGACGACTGTAAAGCAGTCACCCCCTCTAGTGGGAGAAGGCGATTGTAAAGAGGCCACCCTCCCAGAAGCTTTGCTATGCGCTGTGCTGCGCACGCGGCGTATGTGACCATGTACACACCGCTGTCTTCCCGGGGGTCGCTCGGTATGAGTACGCAGATTTCCCAATAGATGCGCTCGCGACCCCCAAGACCCCTCGCCATATAAGACGACAGGCGGCTTCTTCTCCGAGCGGGATCGGCCCTCTCCCGATCCCGCTCAGCGACCTCCTTCTGGAGCATGACACTCTTATAGAAGGAGACTACAGCACTCCAATTTTCATGCTCTGCCAACATAGCCGACACTACTACTGGCAGAGAGAAATCTTGCCCGATCCGATCGACCAAGATCCGCCGCTCGGCAACCCACGCAGGGCATTCTCCGAGCATGTGCTGTGCGGTATCCTGATCGTCGCCACAGTGATGGCACTGTGCCGTGACCTCGCGTCCTATCCTGTGGAAGTATGCACCGAAACAACCGTGTCCGTTGAATACTTGCGTCAGGCAGAATGTGACGCGCTCGCTCCTTTGGAGCCAGGCTCCGAGGCAGCCTACCCACTGTGGAATGTAATGGTTATAATATATTGTAATATCACAAACAAACAGCAAATCATACAAATTGTAATACGTGCTAGCCCCCAAGTTAATAAAAGTTGATAAATTATCTGATAAAGATAATTTAGCTCCTCGTTACATGGAGTAAGAATAGCTAGAGGTGGCTTCTAAATTTATCTTATGTCTTTTACGGATAAGTGTGGGTCTGGTATGGTGATTTCGCTAACAAAACTCTCACCTCATATGCATGGAAGGTCGAAGGCACACTGGGGTTTTTAGCAGGGCGGTTACACATGGTGACTCTTTCTGTATCGCTACTGCATCGCGACGGAATCGCTGCAAAATGCTGCAGTGTGTAACCGCTCTAAGGGCGCTAAAACACAGCGACTTTTTAGAAACGCGTGACATCATCGCGACGCTAGCCTCGCTAGCAACCGCAGCGCCAGATATTCTGCCACCTAGCAGTAGTGTAGTAGTTAAACTTTAAACATTACTGTGTTCCGATTTGTAGCTACAGTGCCCTTGAAATGGACAGGCTGCGGCGGTTAGCTCGGCGGCGGGCACTTGTAAAGTGGCGTCATCGCCTGCGGATGCAGTTTGCAACCAAGCGCGTCGTCGAGGCCGTCTTGCCGCTCTTCGGAGCCTGGCTCAGAAGGAGCGAGCGCCTCACCTACCGCCTGACGCAGGTGCTCACCGGGCACGGTTGTTTCGGCGCGTACCTGCACAGGATAGGACGCGAGGCCACGGCACTTGCCAGTGAAATTACTGGGCATAAGAGACTAAGTAACTAATGTGCGAGTGCTGTGTGATATCACCACGACTAGTCTTGGGTGCTACCCAAGACTTTTATATATTGTATTTAAAATGTACAATACTAAACTTCAAAGAAGATATGGGCCGATTTTTCAATCGTCAGATAAGACGTCTAATAACTACCGAACGAATAATTATTTGACTGTAAATCTGTCTGATAACTGGTTGTCAATTTTTCAATTACTATATAAGTAACGAATAACTATCCGGCCGATTATTTCGCCTCGAATGACGCTAACTTCAGGGAGATGAAACAAACATAGTGCATATACTGATGTTAGAGCAGGACAGACTATTCCATGCTCTATGTATGACAAAATATATCACTGTTATACGTAGATGGAGTATTATTTATGTTAAATTCGAGGTTATGTTTGTTGTTTTCACAACGTTATTGTCTACGTAAAGTAATTATGTTTTATTTCCAATGGAATCGAAGAAAAGAGAACGTTATGCGAATTTTCATACTGCTGATATTCAGTTATTTGTGAGTTTAATCGACAAGTATAAACAAAATGGACTGACGCGGTGAATATAGAACTAAACAAAACTAAACCAGTAAAGTGATCGGGCCTGGACCTGACAGTTCTCATATTTCTTCCCGATGGATTAATGAATTCATTTATTGAGTCTCTTTGTCAATTGTTAGGTCGTCAATGCTATCAAAAATATCCATAAGAATAACAATTTTACTTGGTATGAAACGCAAAGCCAAGAAATAACTAACCTAATAGTAAATGTATTGTTTACACCATCTGTCCCGCATCTGTCAAATGGTACTATCACTCGGGTATCGTTCTATATGGCCGTCAAAGGGACAGATAAATTATTCATAAAAATATTCTTCAGGTAGTCGCCTTATTCGTCAAATAAAGCCAATGAAAAATTAATTTGTACTATCTGTCTAATAAATGCTATCTGTCTGTTTATCTAACAATTGAAAAACCGGCCCTAAATAACCTATTTCACATTAGTTAACCATTACACTTCATGCATTAACAGAGGCATAACAGAAATGAATAACTTAAAATATATTAACCGTTCCAGCTTTCAACCTCGCTCACTATCCTTGCCCCGCTATAATAGCCCAAACAAACAGTCAGCTCAAACAAACAGAGTATGTCCCGGATTTATCCGCAATTCAATAAGGGTTGTTACAACTGATTGCAATCAACCCCCGATACGTGATACGTAAGTACTGCTGATTGGGAATTGGTGTTATAGTATTATGGGGTTTTAGTTATATCCGGACTTTTTTCCGCCGTTGTGAATATAGTCTACGTTTTTGTGGTATTGCAAAATAATTGGTTTTCTTTCTGACGATGGTGGGATGGATTGCATATGTGTGTTTATATCTACTGGTGGTATAGGTATCTTATTGCAGGGAGAGGGCCGATCCCGCTCGAAGGAGGAGATGGCGCCGGGGTGACAACCGCCCTGGCGCCTAATTCCCATACGCCTGAAACCCCCTGCTGTCGCTATAAGGCGGGGGACCTCTGGGGCGAACCCGGGGGGTGCGTAGATTGGGGAATTTGCGTGCTCGCACCAAGCGACCCAAGAGAAGACGGTAGCACGCATGTGATCACGCGCTGCCTTGGGACGCTTTGGGGGATCCTTCACAATTCCCCCGGGGGTGACCACTTTACATTCACCCTCTCCGAGATGTGCCTATAGGCGTGGCACCAGTGGGCGGCTCTAGTGTGATCATACGAGGACCTGGAGCCCCCCTTAGGTGCCGAAAATGACCACGCCAGTGGTTTTAGCCGGCAGTAGTCCGGTATACCCCTTCGCCCTTCCCCGGGGCGAAGGAAGTTCATGAAGAATTTCCACTAGGCATGAATAAAAAAAAAAAGGTATCTTATTGCAAGAGGCCGTCTAGGTAGGTACCACCCCCGCTCTAGTGTGATCATACGAGGTCCTGGAGCCCCCTTAGGTGCTGACAATGACCGCCCCAGTGGTTTTAGCCGGTAGGAGTCCGGGATGCTCCTTCGTCCTTCCCCTAGAGCGGAGGAAGTTCATGAATTCCAATGGGACAAAAAAAAAGTTAGGGAACAACGGTGCTACTGTGCTACGGTTAGAAGGGCACTGTAGCTATTATCACTGTACTATGTTTGTATTACACCATTCACTGGCTGGCCTAATTTGTGCTCTGTCATTTTTTTGTGCCGTGTGGTGCTGGCTAAGAATAGCACCAGCCCATCTCATCCCGTGGGTGTAGTAAAATGCGTCTATGGGATTGAAGAATGGCTGCTGTTCCAAAGAAGGGATGCTGCTGCACATCCCTTTGGTTTAGAGTTCCTTAGTCACCTTGTACGACATCTACATATCCGGATACTACACGAAGAATTGTGAATCATCTTCAGATAATAAAAACTGTTAAATGTTAATTAAAGGAACTTACCGACCTGCAAATAAAAAATATTGACGAGTGTGAGTTCACACGTAGTAGAAGTATAATTTTGTGTTTTGGTTAATTTGTAAGAGAATGAGATGAATACACTATGGAGGTAGTAAACAGAGGAAGAGAGAGCGATTGATCGACAATTGGGAATAGGGAAACTATATAGAAACGTGTTTTATCTCATTATCTCACAGCCTTAACCCTATAAATACATTGATAGTTGTCTCTCTCTCTCTCGTTAACGTTTTCGTTTCATAAAATCCAATTCACACTGTCCCGAAAGCAGTTTTACTACAAAAAATGATTTTCTTGGTAACTTGTGATTTACCTATAATATTTTTCTGAACCTTTCAAAAACAATAGCTCACCCACCACGTTACAATCCTTGCTAACACACCTTAACCGTACATATACCGTACATAAATAAGCATCCAATATTATTATTTCCGACCAAATTGTATGAAATTAAATTACAGTAACGAACATCAGTAACCATTGGTAATTCGTTTTATAAATCAGCGCCTATTAAGCGAATCCCCACAGGATATCACCGCTTTTCTCTTTTACACGCAATTTTCAACCTTATTTCTTATTGGTTAAGGTGTATAAGAATACCAAGGTGCAGCCAAAGATTGGGTTATTGAGTCAATACACTGATTGTTATTATTACAGAAAAAAGTGATTTTTTATTTAGCCGTGTGGTGCCGGCTACGAATAGCACCAACCCATCTCATCCCGTGGGTGTCATAAAAGGCGATTATGGGATAAGCCAAAGGATGGGCAGCAGCATCCTTCGAGTAGGTACAATAGCAACAACAACAACAGTACAACTCAACTGCGATCGCCAACCCGCCTGCCAAGCGTGACGATTATGGAAAAACCCCCCAACGAGCACACAACACATCCGTATAGGTCGTAGTGGAAATCTATGGGGGAGGCCTTTGTTCAGCAGTGGACTGGTGGCTGGAGTGGAGTGGCTGATATGATATCATGCTATTTTTAAGACTATAGACTTCTTATAGGTTTTCCTGTAAAAAGTAAAGAGCTATTTTCTATATTTTTTCCTAATTTTCGCAATCATCAATTTTCGCCTATTTTCTTAAATAACTTGAAAACTATATTAACTAAATATTATGTTTTATAAAATATAAACATAATAACATATAAATAAGACATGTCTAAAAGACGTTGTTGTTCCTTCTACCTTCTAGCTATAAATACGGGGCAACACCAGTAAAGGGCACTCATCCCTGGCTGGAGGCTTTTGGCTTCACCAGAAATCGCCCGGTTAAACAGCCAGATTTCTCGGAAATGACTGCGAGGAGTCTTACAAAACAAAGTAAAGGGTACTCCACAGTGGGACTCAGACCTTGGTGGGCGTCGGTGGATTCTCCCCCAGTGCCCGCCGTGCTACGTGCTAAGGGTTATTTTTGAAGCTACTGACTCGGCACGGGCCAACTCGAGGGAGAATCTAAGAGGGAATGGAACAAGTCGCATAGGGCCTCACGGACGAGAATAATGCAATGCGATGGTCGGTGTTATTAAATAGTTATAGTTTCCCCACATTTTTTAACTGCTTCCTGCAGGATTGCAGTAGTATTGATTTGGTTGGAGAAGAAGCTAAGCGATTGACTTTCTGCAGATATTGCTCCGTGTCTGGGTGTTTATGGATGGGATATTTATGCCATTAAATTTTACCCACGATGCAGGAGAAATATTAGGGTGGTGCAATGGTTAAAAAAACTGTAATCGATAAGGATGAGCGTTTTTTTGTCGTGGGAAATCCTCATGGAGTTCAACTGCCTTGAAAAAGCCGGAGGGGCATACCGGACTCTTACCGGCTAAAACCCACGGTGTCCTTCCACTTACCTCTGACTGAGGGTGAGGTGTTCGCTTTGTCAGACCTAGACTTTGGACGTACCCCCGGTAGGTATCGACCCGTCACTGTTTGACGGGGCCCCCGGCTCTGTGCGACCTAGCCGACCGCCTAAGTATGTCCTACAGAAACACCGCACATGCCTGTTTCTGTTCAGGTGACAGACTGCCCTTAGTTCACCTGTCGTGGCCGGAGATCGTTCAGCGCCCTCCTCCGGCGCCCGCGCCCGGTGCGTTATCTGCGGTGGGGATAAGAGATGGGCTCTCTCGTCCCTGCTCTGCCGCCTCATTCACATCCTCGCAACAGGATGCATCCCACGCACTCTCGCTCCGGACTATGGACTGAACCACGGCTGGAAGCGAGAGGTCACCCTCTTCGACCGTCGCGACGAGATCCCGGCGCTGCGTTGCCCAAGATAGGCACTCCTCCGGGTGCTGCGCCGTGTCCTCTGGGCAGTCTCCGTGATGACAACCGGACGTCTCTTCTCAGCCTATTCGACACAGGTACTTCCTGAAACAGATTCAAGAGCACCTGCGTCATCCGGAAGGGAAGGGGGCCATGCCATAAAAATGTGCCACGGATTTTATGCAAATGTCAGTCCTGAGCTTATAATTCGGTAACAAAGAGTTGACTGTCTGTCAGACACACTCCCAGTAAGAAATAGCTGGCTTTCTCAGCCAACTTAAACTTAAAGATACTCAACAGACAATACAATCCTCGAACAATGGAAAGGGCCCGTTATCCGCCATATGTTCCCGCAAATGATGACTGCGACCGCAATTTGTATGCGCAAGCGCAAACCTTAACCGCACGCTACGTGCCAATCACTAATTATAGTCTCACAAAAACTTTACCCCAGCTGTGGGCTGTTTTTGTAATAATGAGATCGCGTGCGGGTGTTTTTTAGGTTTCGTGTAATTTTAGTGATGTTTTTTTATGGAAATTGATTATGGATTGTGAAGGGTGGGTATAGTTGGTAGAAAAAGTGGTTCCCAATCATTTAAATACGCGTTGCTCTCATAAAGTGAGTGTACCGACTTCAGAATCTCGTAAACATACAATTATGTAGGTAATTATTTTACCGTCATATGGTTAGTTCTTTTCTACTCTAAATAAAATGTACCTAATTAATATCTATATGTTTAGCTAATTATTATAAAAATAATAAAATGTTTATCTTAAACACACATACTTCAATCCGTAAACGTCAACTGCAAAACACATGGGGCATCATTACGATATCCAGTACAATGATGAATGATGAATAATTACCACGTTGGCAAGCAGATCGCTGTAGTGCAATTCCCTAAGCTCAAACATCTATGAATACAGCGTTGAAACACTGGTGAGAAACCAATTTGGTATTTTCTTGGTTTCTGACTTTAGCTGAATAAAAATATAGTGATGAAACCTGGATCTAATGGTCTGAAATCACCAGCAGGCAGTGAGCAAGTGTGGTGATTAATGCTCGTTCCTTCTCTGTGTGAGTAGCGGTCTTTACTGTGAAGAGGGATAGTTACAGGCTGATATTAGTATCATAATAGTTAAAAATATTTATCTATATTTTGGGACTAAATATTGTATACAGGTTGATTGGAACCGACCTATGCCTAGTAAGGGGTTATACTAGAGATCTTTTACAACATATAAACCTTTGCCAACCAAGGGTCGAAATAAAGTGGTTCCTAAGTTGTGTCTCGAAAATCTTTGAAAATAATAATTCTTGGCACTTATGATCTTTTATTTCTGAAAATGAGGGAATTTGGTCATGTTTTTTTTTAAAGTGTAGTAGGTAGTTTTATTTATTACATTATCAATAAAAAATACAATTTAAGCTTCTTTGTCAAATACAAAAAAGCACCACTTAAACCTCTTGGGTTTGTGTGCGGCACTTACAATTCACTATCGTATCAGCATATATAAGAACATGTCGCTTGTTACTTATATTAATAACAACAATATAAATGTATTTTATTGTGGTTTTTGATCCACCTTATACTACTTAAATGAAGTTTAGACAGTGTTATGATGACATCTGCATGAATCATAATTCGGATAGGAAGTTTGCTTTTAAATTGTATTTGATGTTTTTATCAGTGATAATATTACGTATGGCGAAAGGTAAAGAATTAATGAGTCGTGGAATCAAATAAGCACCAGTTCGCTCGCCGTAGCATTTTTTTGCCGGTATAGTTATAAGTTTGTTTTCTGCGACTTGACGTGTAAACACAGAATGATTTATTTCTTTCTGTAGTTGCTTGTTGAAAAATTGTTCTTTTAAGAGGCTGAATTTTACCTTATCATATATAGGAAGGGTGTTCATCATTTTTTTTCATCATTTCGGCCGAATGAAGGCCGCTACTGGACACAGGCCTCCCCCAAAGATCGCCACAATGACCGATATGGTTGTGTTGTGGGCTCATTGGGGGGTTTTGCCTCATTGGGGGGTTTTGGGTAAGGGTGTTGCAATACTTAAATAACCCAGAATCGCCTACAAAATTGGACTTGATTTTCGGCAAAACTATTAATTTTAATACACGGGCCGATCAGAATATCAGCGCTGGAGCATATTGCTTGTTGTAGCACTAGCTGAGATAGGTACCAATTTCAGCCTCATGCATTCACAGTCACGTGCTACCGTATTTCATTTACTGTTTATATATAATTTGCAACGTGTGTATGAATGAGGACACAAAATAAACAAATTTTCTTTCTTTATAACTTATATTTTTGCCCGTGTGGTGTCCGGATTAAGAATATAGTATTTAATTAGTATAAGTATCTATAGTATGTAGATTTTTATGTATGTATATCGTATTTTTTTTGTAATATATCTGTTTTTGTTCATCTTTTCGATGCATTTATTTTTTAACCCAAAGGTTGACTGGCAGAGAATTCCATATGGCATTAAGTCTGCCTTGTGTACTATAACTGTACATAAAAGTATAAATACATATAACACCACTCTAAGGGGTCTAAGGGACTCAAACCCAGAGGATGGGCAGCAGCGTCACTTCTGTGGAACAGCAGCCATACTGCGCTAATAAACCCGCCTGCTAAGGTCAGCACTTGCAATTTCCTCCCAAAAGGACGACACAATTGTGGAAATTTATGGAGGCCTTTGTTCAGCAGTGGACGTCTTATAGCCGATACGATGACGCTATGATGAACTTATTTTCGGTCATTTGTTGGCAGATATTAATAAGTATCTAGTAAATTAATCTTTGCCGTGTGGTGCCGGCTTAGAATACCACCACCCCATCTCCTCCCGTGGGTGTCGTAAAAGTCGACTAAGTAATAAGTAATGGGTAGCAGCGTCCTTCGAGTGCATTAACAACTGAACTGCGATCGCCAACCCGCCTGCCAAGCGTGGCGATTATGGCAAGACACCCCAATGAGCCCACAACACATCCATGTCGGTCGTTGTGGTGATCTTTGGGGGCGCCTGTGCCCAGCAGTGCACTGTTTGTTGCAAGGTGACAAATGATATCTTGTATAACCCATTACAATGAAAAGGGTATACTTTCCAGTAACCACTTTCACTTATCTCAATACAATTTCACCGAATTTCACACTTAAATAGCCTGTGACATAATTATGTGACCACAGGCAAAAACTATTTCTCTGACAATTCAAACTAAGAACGCGACAGGTGGTACACATAATACTTATAACAAACTTATTGTTTAAATGTGAACTAAAATAACAAAACAGTTGCCTTTGTTCTACCTATAGGAGACAGTTGCGAACAATCATCATGGGGACAAAGACCAATCGAAATATCCCTTAGTTATAGAAATTATTTGATCGTTAAGAAATAGAATTGTTTTGTGACAAGTCACTTTTTAGAGATGGTTTTGTTATTAATATCATTTTTATTCATATTGTTTGGGAATGATTATAGGTTTGTAATGCGAAAATAGAACTGAGTGTACAACACATCAAGCTAAACAATAAACCAGTTTACGCTGATCTCTTATCATACCGGAAACCTATACAATGCGAGATCAGCTTATACTGGAATTGAGTAGCTTGATCTGTAGCCGTGTGTACTACTACCCTCAATTCATAAAATATTTTTTTTTCCGTCTAACATCTATGATGTCCTGAACGACATTGTAGAGGAACATTAGCCTACCAAACAAGAGGTTGAACGTTCAAACACCACCTACTGAACTGTTCTTTTAAAGGCCTCAAACTTCGCGTCGACTGGCGTCTAATGACAACAACCGGGACCGACGATTTTACGTGGCCACCAAATCACCGGGACGCTCAAATACCTCTATGCGGTCACTCATCCATAGCCTGACCACGCTGAGTGTTGCTTAACGCCATGATCGTTTACCGATCAGTGAGTGAAAGTGGCTATGAGCCTCTCTACTATTGCACTAGTGACGTGATGAGTTCACCTAGCCTAGCAAAACTCCTGTACATTCTTAGTAATCTTTACAAAAACCTTATGATTGTTAATCAATAAAAAATGGGCAATAACTTCCCACTGTTGAACGTAGACGTCTCTCATTAAGCAACAACTCTACTTTCCGTAGATCAGCAGGTAACGTACCGACCTAAAAAGGCGACCACAATGAGTCGCAATGACATGGATATCATTGTCTCCATCATCATTTCGGCCGAAGGACGTCCACTGCTGAACCTAAAAAAGCTAAAGCCATAGCTATAGATTGCCACAACGATAGGTTACATGTCGCCCGCATACAATGACTTCCAGCTACAGCAGGTCGTCTGTCCACCTCGTTGCAGGCCGTCCCACGATGCGTTTTTGGTGGTCTTCACTCGAGAACCTTTGTGCCCCAACGGCCAACCGTTCTACGAGCAATGTGCGGCACATTACCAATTCAGCTTACTAATCCTTTTAATTATGTCGGCAACTTTAGTTCTTCTAAAAAGCTTCTCATATCTTATTTGATCTTGTAGAGAAATACCAAGCACAGTTCTCTTATAGCTCGCTGAGTGACCCATATATAGATTATTTGGAAGGTTCTAGGCTTATGATTTACTAGCAGTTACCAGTCCGCTTCGGTGAGGGGAAATTAAAATCTAAATGATCATTGCTTTCATTTTCATAATTTTAATAGAAAGTATCCTATTCCACTACATAATCTACCTCTATGCCAAAGTTCATTAGAATCTGTTTAGCAATTTAGGCGATATGAAATTCCAAAAAATTCAAACATTCTGACAGGTATGTAATAACTTCAAATTTATTATAATATTTTACTGTAGACATGGTTAAAAACTATCAATTTTAAGAACATACACAAAAGCGATGAAAACCGCGGCCTCTTTATATCATACACAATGACGACATATTGCAAACGGGAGCCCTTACAGATTAATTTAATTTATTTAAAATCACTACATTATATATACACATGACTAACTGACCACATTCCTAATGCGAACTCTATGCCGCAGGAATATGGTTTTTGTTTCATTGAGAGTGTAATATTTGCTCGTAAATGTATAATTGTTTTCCTTAACAAATCCGCGCAGTTTAAAAAAGCTTGTTTTTTTGGAATAATCGGGCATCATTAGGGAACATTTTGGGAGGATGTGGTTAAGTGATGATGGTTCGTGATCATTGTATCGTCACTCCGTGTCAAAGTCAGCGGCTTGTTTGAGAATCACGTGATGGCGAAGGGTAAACCGTTTATAAACATGTGATAATAAATGAGATGAGATAATAAGTTTTGAATTTCTTAAGAACATTGGGGATTGGAAAGTCGCACTAAAATTCAATTCCTAAATTTTGTTGGCAGTGACCCTGTCAGCCGCAATATGATCCTTTCCAGTTTTGGTGAAATACTTCCAATCCTTTTTCGTGCAGCCTTAATGCATTTCTCCCGAGGCTTATAGATAAGATGAAGATAAAGATAATTTATTATCAAACCAAACACACATGATTATTTCAATGTAAAACAAAACAAATAGGTAGTAGTTTTTTTTTGTGTAGTTATGGTAAAAGGAACGTACTCAGCAATGTTGGCAGTGCGCAGTGATTAAACCATGTACTGGTCAACGCTGGTTTTAAGTCCGTCCTTATCTATTATTTAGACTACTCCACCTTTATCAAGACTTATCAAGGAATGAAACCTACTAGGTGGCGCCCATAGATGTATTGCTTAGCATTTAATTTATTGATTGAGAGCTTGGCCAATTTGTCCGGTCAAGCAGTAATAGCTAAGCCGAGAAGTGCTATCTAAAACAAATTGCTAACCGATTATCTATTAAATACCGACACCAAAGGCGTCAGCGGTTATTTTTTTTGTCTTATATAGATAGCCTGTGTTTGTCACACTTGGATTGTTTAACAGCAATGACTTCAAGATTTACACTTGTCGCAAACCGAGTGCAAGGTATAATCCGCTCCTTGATCGACAGAAATGTAGTTTAAAAAACAACTATTTCTTTTGAAAACACAACCAGTATATTATTACTTACATCCCTCCTGTCCGCCTGAACATCTCAATCAACACAATTTAGGATCTTTTAACTTTATTTACTTAGTATGCAAATATTGACAAGCGGCTACGGGGTGGGGGGCGTCACAAAGGGTACCGCTTCCTTTGATCTCACCGCTCTCACCTGTGTCACGAAGATTTATCGCTGGCGTCTTCCCCAGGCCGTATTGTTTGGAGACAACTGTCTTTATTGAGAACAAAAACACTGATGAATGGATTTTCGGGTACTCAATCTGTTGTGGTTCGTATTTTGGCTGTTCATCAACATGTAGGGAGACTACAGATGCGCCAAATATTCGTTTAATATTCAGCATGTTCGGCGTTTAAAGTAATATTCGTATTCCGTCTAGTTATTCGGTATGACTGCCATATTATTCGGAAAAATTGTGTTTGTGATATTAAGGGTTGCTATGAATTGCTATGAAATTTAAGGAATATTGATTAAATAAATAACGTCTTTTTATACCTTTTTTCCTTAAGCCTGCAGTCTTAAGCCGAATAGTTAGGCCATATACAGGGTGTCCAGTAAATAGCACGACACACTGCAGGGGGTGAGAGCTTGGGTCAATGCTTACCAAAAAAACACAATATATGTTCAGCAAAATCTTAGTTATTGTAGGTTAAAGTTAAGCGATAAGAAAATTGTACTGTGAAAATTTAAATAAAAATTGTATTTCTTGAAAACATTTTAGTTTTTAATAGAATAAAGACTTATTAATGAGAAAGTAACTATTCACAAATAATTTGAGGTAAAAAAAAACTAGAAAAGGATTTTTTCATTACGAGATGCTTAAAAATCAGTGTCAAGGTAGAGATTTTTTTTTTTGAGAACTGTGACGAGCCAAAGTAGATGCTGCATAGCTGAGCAAATCAGAGCGAATACAAGTAAACGGTAGATTCTATTTTCAACAGCATTTATTACTTACCTTCATCATCATCATCATCATTTCGACCCAATAAAGTCCACTGCTGGACACAGGCCTCCCCCAAAGCCACAACGACCGATCTACCGGTTGGCGACCGTAGTTGTATTTTTCATGTACTCGAAGGACGCTGCTGCCCACCCTCCGGCTAATCCCATAGTCGCTTTTTACGTCACCCACGGGATGAGATGGGTTGGTGCTTTTCGTAGCCGGCACACACCATTGAGTACTTAGAAAAGAAAGAAACTTTTTGTTTACTTAATTCTTGACATCAAAGGGTAACATACCTTTACGATGTTATATTACATAATATTCCCCTGACTACCTTACCTTACTTACATTGGATACCTCTGATCTACAGATAATTGTTCCAGGCCTGGGTGTTTGTGTATGTGAGATTTATGTCTGTATACTATACCCACGATACATGAGACACCCTTGTGTGGGGCTACATATAAAAAACCAGTATTTCAATATTTAAGTGAATGTTTTTTATTCAATATTACACTCATAAATACCAGAACAAATATAACTACTACTTCTGTACGTCCCATAAGGGTTAAACAGCTTGAACCACCAAAAATCAAATGCTTACTAATATCACTTACCGAATCGAATGGCGACCATCCGAAACTTCCCCTAAAATACTTTAATCCAACAATACATCCCATTCATACATTCGTTCCCCCGACAATCATTCGGTCAATTTGACAATGGCGGCCGGTCCCCTGTTTTGAAAATATTTGCTTGCGCTGGGCTAAACAATTTCATATAAGTGGCTATACGCAGAACCAAAATGATATAAATTGAATAATGCATCCTGTGACAATTATTGTCAATGTTTGGATGAATTGATCCTGTTATAGAAATGTCAGCCCGTCTTTAACATTAGGTCCATTGATATTGTCTGACTAAGTGTAAAGTTGGGTAGCGGGTTCAAAACCTTATATTTGTCGTGGATCCTCATGGACTTCCTCCGCCTTGGGAAGGCTGGAGGGGACTCTTATCGGCTAAAATCCCACGGGGTCACGTCAAGGCATTCGATATACAATTGTTTTTATCTTTTTTTAAGTATGTAAGTAATTTATTTCTCTCCAAAATCATGAAAAGGTTGCAACAAAATACAATATTGCCTAGTTAAATTTGAATAATATTCAAATTTATTGTGGGAGACTGGTGCCTAAGCTAGGCTTAAGCCTGTGTTTCAAGTCACCAGGCCTCCACCCCAGACGTCTAATATTGCTCTTTCATAAATTGTGCCAAGCGAAATGTTTCCATTTTCTTCTTAGTGTATCTGACTCTACCAAGTTGTTTCCTCTTGTTAAAGCTCTCTTGATGAATAGTCTCCAATACTTTGATATAATATTGATTTTGTCCTATATAACCCAGTTATCATCTTGCATCCCATGAATGCACATATATGATTCCTCGAAGGTAATGTGACCTGTTTTATCAGGAGAGAGAGTCTGCACTTGAGAAGGCAATCGGAATTGAATTTACTACCCTAGCGGGAGTACATCTAAGATCTTCCTAAGACCTTCCTCTAATCACTGGCTATGAGGCGTTCGCCTTTCAGCATTATACCTCACACCTGCATCAGGTATCGGCCCGTCTCTATTCTCTGTTGATGGGTCCCGACTCTGTGCGACATACACACCTTCAGAGAAGCGCGCGCGGAACATACGCGCGGTCGTCTCGGGCCTGTCTGTTCGGGCAACAGACTGTCCTTAGTTCGTCACCCACAGGCCGCTGCTCATGGAGGCTGGAGATCGGTCAAAACCTGGAATTATCAACGTGACTATTTCAAAGTAATGATATGTACTTTCTTAGTTAGGTAATGTAAGACAAATGACTTAATGATGAAGAAAATGATCATGAACCTAGAATTTATGATAGGAATTCGCCAACACACAGTGAGCAAGCGTTGTGATCAACTCTCGTTCCATCTCTGTCTATGAAGAGGCCTTTACCTAGCAGTGGGAGCAAGCTGATGTTCTTATATTCATTTCGGCAGAATAAAGTCCACTGCTGGACACAGGCCTCCCCCAAAGATCACCACAACGACCGATCTGGGTATGTTGTGTGCGCATTGGGGGGTTTTGCCAGTTTTGGTTGACGATCGCAGTTGGGTTGTTAATGCACTCGAAGGACGCTGCTGCGCATCCTCCGGCTAATCCCATTCTCGGCTTTTACGACACCCACGGGATGAGATGGCACCACACGGCAATATTTTTTTTCTTATATTATTAAGTGTAAATTAGTGAGTTTTTTTTTTTTTTTTTTTTTTTTTTTTTTATTTGGGACAAGCCCGCCACACATTCCCAACCACTGCAACTCCTGTAAGCCAGGATCTACAATGGCGACCACCGAAAAGAACACCGATCAATGAAGCTCGGTGTGTCCCAGAGAAATGAATAACTGTCTTGGAACCCGCACCGAAATTAATCAGAAAAGAAAAAGGAGGAGTAGGAAAGAATATACGTTCCACTTCCCTCCGCAACAAGCAGGAGACAGAGAAAAACGATAGGCCATAGGCACAATAAATGGGAGTTTACAACAGGGTTAAGCCCAGTTGCCAAGCACCACGGGTACAATTTTTTTTATTTACGGGTCCTATGTTGTGAGCTATTGTGACTGATTCCAATAGTAGGTATGGCAAAAACACTTGAACGCACGGAAATTCGTCCTAGTCGCAACAAGGTCTGTATAGTAAACAACCCCGGATGTAACTTGCATGCTGTCAAAAATTAGTGAGATGACGATGATGAGGTCATCTCATCATATCAGTCCGTAAATGTCCGTCGCTGAATGTAGGCTTTCCAATGATCCCTACAAGGAGTGGGCCATACGATATTGTCAGTACCACCACACTTGGCAGAAGCTTTTTATTATGAGGGTTAATTGAGTTTAGTCAGAGATGTTGTTGGTGCACTGGCTGATACAGTCGGCTGTTGCGCTCCGGGTCGTGGGTTCGTTTCCCACACGGAACAAACATTTGTATGATCTGCAGGTAGTTGATCCGGGTCTGGGTGTATGTGGAATTCATGTCTGTAAACGCACCCACGACACAAGAGAAATCCTAGTGCGGGGCAAAGTTTTAAAAAAGAAAAAGAATATTTCCATTTCATACCCGATTCAGACTAAAGAAATCGAGTAAAGTGGCAGCTTTTTTATCCTGTGCCTCTCTAGTCTCCTTTGAGGTTCAGTTTACAGATATAAATCTACCATGCACAAGTACCCTGACCCAGAACAACTATTTGTCTAACAAATATTTGTTCCTTGCGGCAATCGAACCCGAGACATGTAGCGCAGAAAGCCAGGCGACTATCTACTGTACCAAAAGCAGTAGTTTCCTCACCTACTACCGAGATATACCATTTTAAATAATTATTATGTGTCCGTGTTGCTGTCTATTCACAATAGCGGTAAAACTCATAAATATGAAAGACGTAGGTATATAAGTACGCCTCGAGACTTCGTTTCTTTATCGAATGTTCTGAATTGAGAATTGAGCTTCTGAGCTCGGTAGCTGTCATCATATCAGCCAAGGGACGTCCACTGCTGAACTAAAGCCTTCCCCGCAGGTAACAACAAGTGCGTCGCCATTTTTTCGTTTTATTTTATTTTATTAGGATCTCCAACAAAGAATACACATTTCATTTTAAATTATAATAACAATATACATTTAAGACTTGTGCTTCCTCGATTATAGGAGATCACAACTAGTATTAAATCTAGACAACATATTTTAAAAAAACCATTCCTCATCATTAATAATCATTAAGAATTTAAGTAAACGATGTCAATCGTATTCGGTTAAATAAATAAATATATAAAACAATGAAATTCATTTGGAATAGAATTAAATTAAATTAGTTAATCAAAATAGATTAAATTAAACTAAATCAAATCAAACTAAATTACATTTAGTATGGATTAAAATATGTGAGATTAGATTAGATCAAGCATCTATAAGCATGTCAAAATCTACACCTTTTAAGTGTTTTGAGATCAGGCATTTAAATTTAAATTTACTTAGTGAGTTATTGAAGATGTCTAGGAGGAAATTGTCAGTACTCACTACGCTTGGCAGGCGGGTTGGTGAACGCAGTACGGCTACTGTTCTGCAGTAGGGACTCTGCTGCCCGTACCTCTTATCATATCGGCCATTTATACGTTCACTGCTGAACAAAGGCATCCCCCATAGATTTTCACAACTGTGTCATAATTCTGGGGTGTATTTGCCAATACTCACCACGCTTGGCAGGCGGGTTGGCGAGCGCAGTATGGCTACCGTTTCACAGAAGGGACGCTGCTGCCCATCCCTCTGGTTTAGATTCCCTTAGTCGCCTTTTACGACATCCACGGGAGGAGTGAAGATGGAGTGGTGCTATATTCTTAATCCGGACACCACACAGAATTTACCCGTACCTCTGGTAATCAGTAAAAGCAAAATTCTTGATGGTTCGGGACCTATACCCGGAATTATGCTTTCACTCATAGATAAGTTCCTTCGTGTGAAGATAATACAATCACAAGCAACAATACTCCATAATATAAACATTATACGCCGACAATAGCAGTTACCTTTTTATATCATAAATCACTCGCGGTTTTATGGTAAGCAGAGTTCCAAGTCGCAACGCATCTTCATGTAATGTCACGTCATTGTCACGACTTTGACCTCAGATGACCTGTGCTGATATAGCCCTTATTACAACTGTATAAGAACTATAATTGGGCAAAAGAATTCTTGCGTCGTGATGCACCTTTTGGGAGACGGACGACGAAATCTCAGATTTTGTTATTGATAAGTTTTGTACTTAGTCGAGTGGTTCTCGGGAAAGAAAGGGCTACCTCTCTACATCTATGGATGTCGCAAAAGGCCAGCAAGGCTAATAACGACACACAAATTAAACCAATCCATTTATCTAATAAGCCTTTAATCTAAGTTTATCGCAATACACCCACAGTACGCCTTTCCCAGAGGGGAGGTAACGTTACCTTATACAAATCTTTTTTCTAACCCTCAGTCAACATGTTGACAAACCAGTTGAGAAATTTGATTGTATAATCAATGTTGGTATCGATTAGATAGTTTATTTGTATTAAATAATCAAGAAAAGTTGAGTAACCCATTCACCAATTTAGAAATTTTGCTGTTTAATAGAATAGAATAGCACAGAATATTCTTTATTGTACACCATTTTAAAAACAACTACTAGGAATAATATAATATACAGTAATTGTACAATGGGCGGTCTTATCGCTATTAGCGATTTCTTACAGACAACCATTGGATGGACAAGAAAAAGATGGAAAAAGACAAAGGGGGTAGTCCGTGGTGTACTTATTATATTAGTAATAATAACATAATCGATCTATTTATCTGCCTACCTAAAACTAATATAACTACCCCCTTCCCCTTACCTCCGATTTTGGGTAAGCCCTTGGAGTTCATTTATCATTAGTTCCCGATTTTGGTGCAGTGGTTGATACAGTCGGCTGCTGCGCTCCGGGTCGTGAAAATATTTGTATGATCTGCAGGTAGTTGTTCCGAGTCTGGGTGTATTGTGTGTGGAATTTGTGTATGTAAGCGCACCCACGACAGAAGAAATACTAGCGTGGGGAAACGTGTTATAAAAAATAAAAAAAACGTTCGGGCCTATAAATACATTTTCCACAAAATGGATTTGGGTTCCATGGATAATAACAAAACAGGAGTACCTAACACTACTTGTGTGCTTTGATCATAAATACTGTAAATGTCAGAAATTAATTACTAGACCAACTTCATAAAACAACGAGTGAATTGTGGGTAAGTCTTTATTACCAATTAGGGCATAGAAGAACGTTAACTTATACTAAGGTCTATAAATTAAAGTTCTTCTATACCATGCGTGCTTTAAGAAAATTAAGTGGAGATAGTATTTTTTACCTACAACCTTTTTTTTATTGATCCGGTGGACATACATCATGTACTTCCTTCGCCCCGGGAAAGGGAAAAAGGGGCATGCCGGACTCCTACCGGCTAAAACCACAGGAGCGGCCATCTTCGGCACCGAAGGGGGTTCCAGGTCCTCGTAAGATCACACTAGAGCCGCTCATTTGTGCCACGCCTTTAGGCACATCACTGAGGGAATGACTGTAAAGTGGTCACCCCCTGTAGCGGAGGGAAGGCGACTGTAAAAAGGTCGCCTCCCGGGCACTTCTCGGGGAGGATTGTAAAGGAGCCCCCCAAGCCTCGCTTTGCGCTGTGCTGTGCACACGGCGGCAGGTGACTACGTGCGCATCACCGTCTTCCCGGGGGTCACTCGGTGTGAGCATGCCCAGAACTAGTTAGTCCTGCATGGCATCACACTATGCTCGTGACCACGAGACATTAGTTATTTAGTAAAAGTATTATGCTCACTCACAGCTAGCTACAATGCACTTAAAACTGGAATACAGTATGTTTAAACACTACCTACTGCTTGGTAGCGGAATATCTGGGATTGCGGTAGTTTATTTGGTGTAGGTATTATAGACCAACTAAGAAAGAAAACGAAACCTCTTAAAATTATATAGGTAGATTATAATATAACAAAGATTGATTGATACAAAGTTTAACAAAGGAAGGGAACTCAAACCGTGATTAAAAATTTGAATACTTTTCAGTTTTGTCAGTTTAGTATGAGCTACTTGCCCATAGATGGCGCTAAAATCGCTCAAGTTATTACGGGCTGGGTGGTGTAGTGACATCTGTTATTAAGTAGGAGTAAAATACATACTACAGCCACGTGTTTAATTTATATCGAGCACCCCATGCTTTTGTTTAACATTAAAAAATATTTTGCTCCTTTTAGGTCATAGTGTATTTAGTTCATATTAACTATGATTTCATTCATACATATTATACATACATACAGATCAATTATTACATAGCGTGTAAAAAGACCGATAGCGCTGGTATTTCCTAGCTGACTGACATCTGAGAAGAAGAGTTTTTTAAGAGGCTACATTATTTTCTTATACAGTTGTTAGTGCAATTTACAGCAGTGTCCGTGTGGTGTCCGAATTAAGACTAAGACGAAATAATACTCTGTCTTTTCACTCTTCCTCGTCCTTTCTGTGGAACACTTCTGTGGCTAAGTGCGGTGAATAGTGGCAAACTCCACCCAAACTACACATCTGAAAATGTCAAAATCTGTGATTTCCGCTATTGTGTGTTTAATTGCGAAAATGTGTGGGGGAGGCGTTTGTTCAGCAGTGGACATCCTTTGGCTGATATGATGATGACAGCAGCGTCTCCACTGACCTTTTGATGTGAATACAAGAAATGTTCGAGCTGACTGGTCATCCTTTTGCTCAATCAAATTATAAGGAGCTCAGCGGTCTGACGCGTAACGATCGGCAGGACATTTGCGTAGGTTACATGAAAACTCTAACCGCAAGATGGTTATGAATTTAAATGTATTGCAGTAAAAACATTTACAGTATTTATCAACATATTTACAATTTATCTACACTAATATTATAAAGAGGAAAGATTTGTATTTTTGTGTGTTTGTATGCCGTGCCATGCCGTGTGGTGCCGGCTCAGAATGCCACCACCCCATCTCCTCCCGTGGGTGTCGTAAAAGTCTACTAAGGGATTAGCCGGAGGATGGGCAGCAGCGTCCTTCGAGTACATTAACAACTCAACTGCGATCGCCAACCCGCCTGCCAAGCGTGGCGATTATGGCAAAACCCCCCGTGAGCCCACAACACATCCATATCGGTGGTTGTGGTGATCTTTGGGGGAGGCCTGTGTCCAGCAGTGGACTTCATTCGGCCGAAATGATGATGATGATGATGATGTTTGTATGCCGTGCCATGCCGTGTGGTGCCGGCTCAGAATGCCACCAACCCATTTCCTCACGTGGGTGTCGTAAAAGTCGACTAAGGGATAAGCCGGAGGATGGGCAGCAGCGTCCTTCCAGTACATTAACAACTCAACTGCTATCGCCAACCCGTCTGCCAAGCGTAGTGATTATGGCAAAACCCCCCAAATGAGTCCACAACACACCCATATCGGTCGATGAGGTGATCTTTGGGAGAGGCTTGTGTCCAGCAGTGGACTTCATTTAGCCGAAATAATGTTTGTAACGAATAAACTCAAAAACTAAGGATACGATTTAAAAAAATCTTTCACCTTTAGAATGCTACATTACCCTTGAGTAACATAGGCTATATTTATTATTAGAAAAATTAGGGATCTCTACTAAAACTTAAATAGTGGAACCCAAGGTGCAAAAAAATTCGCCATAAAATGTCTTTCATCGCGTGCGCTGCGGAAACTGTTCATGACAGAACAAAAAAATTACTACAGTATTCAAGAACATATCAATATTTACAAAAAAATTCTTGATACCATATGTTCAACTCTTGTAGTTATGTAGCTATAACTTCTTTTTTACATTTTAAAGTTGATAGAAATGCCGAGCAAAATCACCACGAGTATTAAAGAAAAAAAATCTAGTTGTAATTTCTATTGATTTGCATATCTATTTGATTATTAAAATGGTTAATCGAGCACTGAACAATACATAATTATATATTCATGCTGAAAACAAAGAAATTACAAGTAAAGCTGTAAAGTAATAAGTATATTGCCGATAACAAATAAATAAACAAATAGGAAATAGGTATTTGTGTACAGCTTTATAATAATATTCTTTTATATAATAGAATATAGTCAGTAAACATAACAGATACTTTTACACTTCAAATGCAAACAATTTCAATTTCGCTATATGACAGGCTAGGTCGTTGATTCTTCTAAATACCTTCCTTTTTATCTTTTGCACATTAGTTGACAAAAGAATGGTATTCTGCTACTCTTAAAGTTCAGTCCGATTTTAGTATGATCTCAATATAGTCTCATTTCAATGTCAATTTTTACGTTTATTTTATGCCAATTTTAGTACGTGTGTCAGTTCAACATTTAAGCAGAATAACATTTTGGCTTGGATCAACTTACGATCCATCCTCGATCTCATCGGAGTATAAGTTCACCTTTGGAACTATATTTTGAACGTTTATCAAGAATTGACCCGAGATCAAAATTTCTTTATCCATTGGTGACATGCCTACGCTGGTATAAAAAAGCTACACGTAGAGAGAAGCTACATGTTTGACCTGCGGGCACGTCTTCGCTGAATGGGTAGACATGGACAACGGCGTACGGTCACGACACCTACAGTACGCCTTTGCGGAGACGATTCGATACAATTTGATAGAGATTTATTTAATTAGGTTTTTTTATTTATCCCCTGTGGGACGAACCTCTATCAGCTAAAACCACTGGAACGGTCCACTTAAGGGTGGCTCCTGGGCCTCGTAAGATCACACTAGAGCCGCCCATTGGTGCTACACCTTTAGGCACATCTTGGAGGGGATGACTGTAAAGCGGTCACCCCCTTTAGTAGAGGCGACTGTAAAAAGGCCGTCTCCCCAGGCACTTCTTGGGCGGGATTGTAAAGGATCTCCCCGGAACCTCGTTGTGCGCTGTACGGCACACACGGCGGTACGTGGCCACGTGCGCACCGCCGTCTTAGTATGAGCACACAGACTCCCCAAACCGCTACCCACGACCCCCACGAACGCCGTGACTCCCGAGGCCCCCCCACTATGTAGTGATGGCAGTTTCATCTTTCTCCGTGCAGGACGGCCCTCTCCTTACCATTTATCGGACACTATTCTAACCGTAGGCTACTATTGAGAATTTAAATGCTAGCAGGTTAGTAAAAATTATTCCCATTAAATACCAAGTTAAGCCCGCCCCCTAGTGGGACTCAGGAGTCAGCTTATGGCGTTGCTGGGTGTAAAATCTAGGAAGCTGGATTAAGAATTATAATAATTTAGATATACATATTACAAGCTGGTGGCTCGGCACGGGCCTGCTAACAAAGGTCGGGGAGGTGGCAATATTGTCTCACTGCCGCTTATTGCAGCCGTCTGATAGGAAGTTCAGTAGAAGACGTGTGGGGGAAAACAGGGTAATGGTAGTCAGCGGGCAATGGTGGTCAATACAATAATAGCAAAACTTAAAAACGTAGGCAAGTGAATATCAGCCGAAACCGTCGGCCATTAACAGTAGTATGGTAAGAAATTATTTAAACATAGCTTGGCTTAAGTGACCCTCATTACCCTTCTGGTACAGGCTTATCTTACTTATTGTATGAATGTTTACGTTTGAATGTCTGAGGCTCCATCATGCGCAAATTGATTCTCGACGGCACATTTGGCACAGTGCCTTTCTGCGCTACATGCCGCGGATTAGATTCCCGCACGGAACAAGTAATTGTATAATATACAGATGGCTGTTATTTACAGCAATAGGTAAACCACATTGGTTTTATAAATTAAATATAAAACACGTAGAGTAGGCTAATTTTGTATACCCCCGGGAAGACGGCGACCACGTACCGCCGTGTGCGCAGCACAGCGCATAGCGAGGCTTCGGGGGAATCCGGGTCGTGGGTTCGATTCCCACACGGAACAAATATTTGTATGATCTACAGGTAGTTGTTCCGGGTCTGGGTATATTGTGTGTGGAATTCATGTCTGTAAAACGCACCCACGACACAGGAGAAATCCTAGTGTGGGGCAATGTTAAAAAAAAAACCCAGAGGTGCCTGGGAGGTGGCCTTTTTACCGTCACCTTCCTTCCGCTAGAGGGGGTGACAGCACTGAATGATGATGATGACAGTATACAATAGTGCCTTTATACATTTGAAATTATTATAAATTATAGCTCCAGCAATACCTCACTATTGCGGCGCCTACAACAAAGAAGTACGGCATTTGTTACGTCACTATTAGCTGTCAATATTCATGGAATTTAATAAAACAATTGAACCGTACGACGTTGCCGACATATTTTTTATAATTATTTTCATTTTTGATAAATGTTTTATGAATATGTAAAGATTTATTCATCTAAACACCGTTGCCTTATACTTGACATTGGTGAAATTGTGGAAGATACTCTACAGAAGCCATAATCTAAGAGAAGATGAAGATGTGCAAAGCATAGGCGCTATCGTACGATGACTATTGTAGTCTCAAAACATGTTAAATTGTTACGCGTTAAGTAATTTACTACATTATATCAGAGCACCAATTCTCAAAATCTAATAAAAAAGAATTAGTAACAATTAGTTCCGATCTAGTCTCAATGTCGTATCTAAATGTCACAAATGGTATTCTCCTCAGCTAACAACGTCAAATGTGAAATGATAATATTGTGATGGTATCGAAAATGGCTTAAAATTAGTTGATTGAGACAAAACGGCTCGGTTATTTTGCTATAATTATAAACTGATAAGAAAGTAAAATAGATACACCAGTGCTTAAGTAAATGGCAATACTGAGATTTAAATTAGACTAGACACTGAGATCATAATGAAACTGGAATAAAGCTTGAGAGAAGAAGAATACAATTTTTTGGTTAATTCATAATTATATCATCGTTCGGTCATTGTGTAACTTAATTACGATTCAAGCCCTCAGAGCGTGCGACCGGCCAAATGAAACCGGAGTTATCAGTCTTACTTTCCGTGGGATGGCGCTACTCGCTACGCCTCAAGTGTAACACAACGGAACTTGAGTGACCACTAGAAAACCGATCACGTAACAATGTATACAGTACGCAAACACCACGATAGATGGCTCTGTACACAATTAATGTCACGTCGAAAATACTGTTACCATCATCACTTCGCCGTTACCGATTTAAAAGGAATAGGTACTTAGAAAGAAATAAAGAAAACAGTTATAATCTTGACTCACACAGGAAATTAAAGATAACGTAAAGAAAAAAATTATAACACAATTGAAACAAGTGCGTGAGGCCTAAAAGGCCGCTATCTGTTGCTGCTAATGCTGCAACAGATTACCAAACCTTTATTTTTTTTTTTTACGTGGGGAAATCCTCTTGGACTTCCTCCGCCTTGGGAAGGGCGGAGGGGCATGCCGGGATCAAATCGGCTAAAACCCCACGGTGTCCTTCTTCTTACCTCTAGCCGGGGGTGAGTTGTACGCTTTTCTGCATTTGACCGTTCCCCCGGCAGGTACCGCTCCCCCGGCAGGTACCGCTCCCCCGGCAGGTACCGCTCCCCCGGCAGGTACCGCTCCCCCGGCAGGTACCGCTCCCCCGGCAGGTACTGCTCCCCCGGCAGGTAACAGATTACCACACCTAATAAGACAGTGTGATGCGATTGACAGTAACGACATAAATCAATAGATACTCTGAAATGTTTATTTATATACAGGGTGTCCAGTAAATAGCACGACATACTGCAGGGGGTGAGAGGTTGAGTCAATACCTACCAAAAAACACAATATATGTTTAGCTAAATCTTACGGTTTTTTTTTTCACCGCTGTAGGTTAAGGTTAAGCGATAAGAAAATTGTACTGTGAAAATATAAATAAAAAATGTATTTCTTGAAAACATTTTAGTTTTTAATAGAATAAAGACTTATCAATGAGTAAAGTAATTATTCACAAATAATTTGAGGTAAAAAAAAACTAGAAAAGGAATTTTTCATTACGAACTGCTTAAAAATCTGTGTCAAGGTCACGGACTAGAAAAAAAGATGGACTCCGCGCCACTGATATCGAAAGTGAAGCACGTATCGAACATGTGTGCGTGATTTTTGGGGATACCAGATGAAATTAAATTTTCCCACATTTTTTATTAATAATAGTAATATTGCATATAGTAGTAATACTTTCATCAAAGGTAAATTGTCCAACAGTTGGTAACTAATTAAATTTATTGTGAAATGAGAGGTGCGTATCAAGGTGTGCGGGAAAGAATTAGATAGCTGTCAACTAAAATAAAGATAAAAACACAAATATTTATTCGAAACATTTAATCATATTCTTCGTTATTTCTTATTAACATAAGTAGTGTATGAAGATGTCCAGACGAATACTTCGAAAAATTATAGGCTAAAAAGAAGTGAAACTTTGCATTTTAGTTAATTTGTAAGAGAACGAGATGAATACACTATGGAGGTGGTAAACAGAGTAGTTCAGTCTAGTTCATTCAAGTTTGTGGGGCGACCACGACACCCCGAACACAGAGCCGAAGATTATAGGACTATAACATTATAGGATTATAACACTGTATGCTTGTATTCGATCTCATTCTCTCGCAGGCTAAATCCTATATATGAATATGTTTGTCACTTTTTCGTTCCACCTAATTTTCTAATCACAACGTTGCTAAAGAAGTTTCACTTCAATAAAAAACATATTACCCATTTTTTCGGGAAAATTACCCATTTATTTTCTAACAACACAGGCACGTGTAGTTGAGGTTTTGTGTTCCGAATAGTAACGATAATTTAAATCTCCAAGAATATAAAAAATGATGTATAAATTAGTGTCTTACCTGTGATAAGTTATTCCTTGACACTTTTTTTGCGATATAGAGTTATTTTTACACCATTTCACGACACAAGACGGCATTGTTAGTTTTTTGTTTCAATTATCGTAAATCGCCGCTGTCGTGCCGCGTAATGGCGGTCGACCGGCATACTATGATGCATGTGTGTGCGTAAGACACGTATGTACAAGCGAATCGGCATACTTAGGGTGCTTCATTTTCGATATGAGTGGCGCGGAGTCCATCTTTTTTTTCTAGTCCGTGGTCAAGGTAGAGATTTTTCGATATTTCGGAAAATTTTGTACTACTGTAAATCCGTAAGATTTTGCTGAACATATATTGTGTTATGTTATATATTGTGTTATGCTATATCAATAAAAAGATACTATATAAACATGCTAAGTAAACGAGGCAAGTAATATTTATAAACGTTTATATTTACTACAAATTAAACTTATTACTTAACTGTTAAATGTGTAAACGGTCACATTCATGTATTTATAAAAAATAGGTATATAAGTAAGTACTTAGGTAATATTGTCCGTGTGGTGTCCGTATTTAGAATATAGCACTACTCTATCTTCTCCCGCGGATGTCGAAAATGGAGACTAAGGGACTTTAGAGAAATGGGCAGTAAACTAGAGAAATGGGCAGCAGCGTCCGCTTTCTGTGGAACAGCAGTCATTTTGTGTTCACCAACCTGCCTGCCAAGCGTGGTGAGTACTGGCAAATTTCCCCTAATATGATGACACAGTTTTGGAAATCTATGGGGGAGGCCTTTGTTCAGTAGTGGATGTTGTATGGCCGATATGATGATATATTATTTCCTCATTTCGGCCGAATGAAGTCCACTGCTGGACACAGGCCACCCCCAAAGATTACCACAATGACCGATATGGATGTGTTGTGGGCGCATTAGGGAGTTTTGCCATAATCACCACGCTTGGCAGACGGGTTGGCGATCCCAGTTGAGTTGTTAATGTACTCGAAGGACGCTGCTGCCTGTCCAACGGCTACTCCCTTAGTCGACTTTTACGACACCCACGGGAAGAGATGGGGTGGTGGTATTCTGAGCCGGCACCACACGGCAAATATCAATCAATCACATCGGCCATTTATACGTCCACTGCTGAACAAAGGCCTCCCCCATAGATTTTTCACAACTGTGTCATCATTTTGGGGGGTATTTGCCAATACTTACCACGCTTGGCATGCGGGTTGGTGAGCGCAGTATGGCTATCGTTTCACAGAAGGGACGCTGCTGCCCATCCTTCTGGTTTAGATTCCCTTAGTCGCCTTTTACGACATCCACGGGAGGAGATGGAGTGGTGCTATATTCTTAATCCGGACACCACACGGAAAATATAATAATAAAAATATACATATTATTATTTATATATATTTAATGTTTATGAACTGATATTATGAGGCTAGTGTGGCTTAGATTAAATTAACAGGGCAATAAATTGTCTGTAAGAGGGAGACCACTGATTGCACTTTGCTTCGTAATTGTAGCTGTTTTGTTTTTCATTTAGGACATAACTCCATACAGAGTAATCAAGAGCCACAAGTCATTCAATTTCAGAGAGAGAGAGAGAGAGAGAGAGATTGATCGACAATAGGGATTAGGGAAACTATATAGTAACGTGTTTTATCTCATTCTCTCACAGCCTAAACCTTATAAATACATTTCTAGTTGTCTCTCTTTCGTTACACGTTATCGTTTCATAGAATCCAATTCACACCGTTCCAAAAGAAGTTTCACTTTAATAAAAACTTGCAAGCGTTGGTGCAGTGGCTGATACAGTCGGCTGCTGCGCTCCGGGTCGTGGGTTCGATTCCCACACGGAACAAATATTTGTATGACCTACAGGTAGTTGTTCCAGGTCTGGGTGTATTGTATGTGGAATTCATGTCTGTAAACGCACCCACGACACAGGAGAAATCCTAGTGTGGGGCAACGTTTTAAAAAAAAAAGATAAAGATAAAGATTGTTTTTATTCAACTTGGTGAGGAGACGAGCAAGTCATTCGCCTGGTGATAAGCGACATGCCTGCCCATGACAATTGTGATGCTACTCAGGACTAATCTTGCGTGACGTCACACTGCACTGGTCACCTCGAGACGTGAAGTTATTTAGTCGCTTATGCCCAGTGATTTCACTAGCTACATTGCCCTTTAAACCGGAGCAAGTAATGTTTTAAATCTAAACACTACTGCTTTGCGGTGAATATCTGGCACTGCGGTGGTACCTACCTAGCCGGCCTCTTGCAATAACAGATCTATCACCAGTGAGACCTACAAAACAAGCGTTTCACAATAATGTTTAAGGTCAGAAAAATCAGGCTTCACTGAACGTGTAAGGTTCGACGACCCGACAATCTATTATCATTTGAACAGTTCAAACGAATCAACGTATAACAGCAAATAACATCACACCTCCTTACGTAAACACTGTGACCATGAATTTCACTCACTGTTGAGAACTATTTCCGATTTCGGAACTGTTCAAATGATAATAGATTGTCGGGTCGTCGAACCTTACACGTTGCATTATTATGAGAGGAAAAACATTTTCTTAATGAGCCAGTATTTTAGTTCTTTTAAAGGTTCGTAGTAGCTTAAAGTTATTAGGAATAGCATTATAAAAACGACCACACATCACAAAGCAGTTTTTTTATAAATAGTAGTTCTTGGCACTGGTGTTTCTCGGATATACTTCATTTGCTCTGGCAAAGAAGGAAGGGTGTTGCCTTACAAATTTTGCAACTTGATAAACGTACATGCAGGGCAGAGTTAAGAGGTTTAACTTCCGAAATAGGGGCCTGCAGGAATGCGGAATTTTTTGGGCAATGATAGCTTTATCTACATTCGTAGAATTTCCTGACAAACCATAACGTAGCCGTAATATGCCATGAGTGCTGTTTCAGGATTCGAAGTTTATCTAAGTTTTGGTAAATCTTAAACAAATTTATTTATTTTATAACACACCGTTTCTACGTTTGCCTTCCAGTTTAAATATTGGTCTACAACTATACCATAAAAGGAAGTATTGTTTACTTATGTTATATTATAATTGCAGTCCGGTACATAATGTCCAAATTTTGATTAGGACGTAGGGTAGGCTTTCTATACACGGTGTGACTAACAGAAAGATCAGGATTATGGATGAGAAGTATGTCAAGAAAGGCCAAGGATTTGTTATCCTCCGATTCTATAGTAAACTGAATTCTGAGGGACTGTGTATTAAGTTTAAGTGTTTTCAAAATGCAGTGACCCTGTTGTGAGGCAAGATGGTAAAAGTGTGATCTACGTACCGTTTGCACATCTTTGGTATAGTCGAGGCTGCGTCAGTGAGAAAGGCGATCAGTGCTCTCTCCTCAAAGTCTTCCATGAAAATATCCGCGACTACAGGAGAGACCGGTGAACCCATGGCCACACAGTCAGTTTGCAGGTAAAACTCGTGGTCCGTCCTCTGGTTTAGATTCCCTTAGTCGCCTTTTACGACATCCACGGGAGGAGATGAAGTGGTGCTATATTCTTAATCTGGACACCACACGGAATGTCATGCTCACTTAACCGTTTCTTACCAACATCCAGGCAGTCTTTTATGGGTGAGTTGGTGAATAAGGATGTAAAAAACATCATCGTTATTTGGCTGAAAAAGTAATAGGGATCGTTCACATATGTATTAGGTTTTCCACGAAGTTGTGAGAGTATCTTCACTAGATGTTGAGCTGGTTTATAAGATGGTGTATCAATCTGGCTTACTACGGGTCGCAGTGGAACATTGTCTTTGTGAATTTTCGGCAACCCATAGGCCATATATATAACCATAGTTTTGATGGTTTCGCGCAAGATGGAATAAGTTTTATCACGTCGAATTCTAAGGTGTCGGAGTATTTACAAATTAACTCGGAGGTCTTTATGAGAATTTTGTTGGTTGAATCTTTGTTAACCTCTGTGTATATGTTTTCATCGGACAAAAACGCTTGAATCTTTCGATTGTAATCAGACGTGTCTATTATGGCCACAGAATTACCCTTGTCGGTACAGAGGCCCACAATTTTGCCCACGATTGCCCGACGCCAAAAAAGGTGTAGACCGGTTGTTAGGATTTCGGGCTTCAGACTTCCCGTAACGATTATGATATATATTCATACGACAGTCAAGACCGGACAAACTAAGGTGATTTCTGAGTGAGGCAGGGGTCTTGCTGGTAAAATAATGTTCATACATCCAATTATCGTGTTCACGGCAAGCAATAGACAGCGCCTCTTATCGGGGTCACATTAGTGTTGCTCCGTGTGCCTGTAGTGGTGGCTGTTGGGGACCCATCTTGCAAGTGGGAAGTCACGGTTAGCCACAGCACGTTGTTCCCGTTTATCTTAAAATTTTCATACCATATACACCCATTATACCAATAGACGTTGTAGTCTCCATCTCATACCACCACATATTCCTATACCACCGGAGACAATCAACGACTTCATTTTTATAGTGCAACTTCGAAGCGTCCCCCACGGTCGCGGCGTTGGGCCCTCACACAGCTGAATCGCGAATTGCTCATCGCAACTGCCAACGTCGCGGCCTGGCCAGAGGTCGATCAAAGGATCCGGAGGAGGAAGTGTCCTGGTTCCGGGAGACGATGACGTCAATATTCGATGCATCCATGCCCCAGGCCAGACGCTCCTGGCGTACGGCAGTGTACTGGTGGTTGGATGAGATCGCGCAGTTGCGCGCGGTCTGCCTGGCCGCCCGCCGCCCGTACCAACGAAGCCGACGCCGACATAGCGCTTACAGCCGGAGAGACTGACGAGGCCTATGCGGCCTACCAGGTGGCCACGCTGGCGTTTCAGACCGCCATCAGCGAGGCGAAGGCTCGGTCCTGGAGCGAGCTCCTGGAGGGACTGGACAGGTATCCGTGGGAGAGACCCTACCGAATGGTAGTGGGCAAGTTACGCCCATATGTCCCCCCCGTGACCGAAACCATGGCCCCGGATTTGCTGGAGGGAGTACTTACAACGCTCTTTCCGGCGGTCCGGGACCATCCTGGTCCCTCTCCACCCACGATTGCCTCAGACTGGGCCGAGGAGTTGGGGGTTTCGGAAGGGGAGCTGGGCCGAGTCTTTGGCCGCCTAAAGAGTCGCAACACTGCACTGGGTCCGGACGGCATTCCGGGCCGTCCGTGAGTGTATGCACTGCAGTCTCTTGGGGACCTATGCCTAAGTTATAACTTATAACATCAGGTATCTGCCAGTCCCGTAGAAATTAGTCCAGCTGTTTCGGTGATTAGTGGGACCAAATAGACAACAAACCGACAGACAGGCAGACAAAAAATGCAAAATAGTTTTTTTGTTGTAGTTACCGTATACGTGACTTTCATATGCATTTAGTAAAAAGCTGGTATTTAGACATTAAAAACAGACACTTCAATTTTGTTTATTTGTATAGATTAAAATTCTTTAATTCGTGTTGGACCCATATCCCCGCGTAAGATATCAAAAGACCGGCGGGCTGATTAGCTAAAAACAGCAACAGCAGACGCGATAGCAGCTATCGCGCAGCCAAGGATCCATCGGTGGCAAAGCGTCAAATTGGTATTACGTAAGGCATCGCCCGCCTGTCGCTATTGTGGAAGATGCATAGTTACTAGCGCCAGTAGCCACCAGTGGAACTAAAAAGAGTGAACGTTTTTAATTCATGGATTGTCCGACAGAGGCGCGTCAGAGATCTTCGCCTGTTAAGTCGCTATCGGCAAATAGGTAATACCAATTGACGTTTGACAGTGGCGTTGCAGCAATTTACGCCTGTTGCAAAGCGTCTGCGACTTAGGTAATCAGCCCGCGAGTTCCTATTTGCAGAGACTGTTAACCCTTGAATAGAGAGACATCTACGTCCCATAAAATCAATTCAGAACCTCAGTTCTCAATCATATTTATAAAAACTACAAAATATCTCACGCGTACAAAAACTATAAATGAAAGATTGACGGATGTAGGCTATTAAATTGTTATTATTGTAGCGTTTAGATTAAACGTCCCAGCAATTTGACAGTATTTGCACAATAGTACACGTTGTGTAGATATGATTAAACATAATAATTATAACTTTAACGGCGGGATTTATTCTCATCACCAGGGTAATGGGTATAAGGTCAGGGTAATTTCTAAGGCCCGTATTAATGAACGAGAACTCTCGAAACTCAAAAATCAAGCAAAGCTTTAAACAACATAGATTGCGTTAATCAAATGAAATGAAATGAAATGATCTTTATTACTTATGAACTTCTTAGAACAACTTCTTTAGACTTCCGTGTATCTTCTACACGTACATAGAAGTAGTTCTATTAATATTATTCAGCAAGTATTTTTTAATACTGGTATTATTATTTGTTTAAGTATGGTCTTCTCTTATGGGGTAACTCAACACACATACACAGAACATTCCTCGTGCAGAAGAAATCTATTAGAGACATAAGTGGTGATAGGCCTTTAGAATCATGTAGACCTTTCTTTAAAAGCTAGGTTGAGTTGGATTTAGTATCCTTGTGTATAGTTGAAAATGAGCTTAGTTGAATTTTTGTTTGAAACCATCCTCCAGTATACGCAAGGGCTAGTGATGATTGTAAATGTATACATCGGGATCCTACAAAATTAAAAATGGAAAGATATAGAAGCGTCTTACATAAACCGGATAAGTGCGAGTTAAACTAGCGTGGAGACGATTCCGTACGATGAATATGTTATCTTTAGGAACGAAAAGTGTCGGATGCCTGGCCTAGTTAAGGCGATCGAGTAGCACCAATAATTTATCCGGAGAACAAACTTAACATTGTACGAAACATGTTCTCCCATACATTCCAACTGCAAACGTAAGTTTGTACGCACAATATTGTAAAAATTACCATGTAATTTTAAGACCACATACTTCGTATAGGTTTTCCTGTAACCTATATGTAAAGAACTATGATATATCTATTTTATTCGAAATTTTAGGCTCAGCAGTTTTGAAGATATTAATATTTCAGAGATAAAGGGGGTGTTGGAATGGTATATGTTCGCCTATTTTCTTAAATAACATTAAATCTATTTATTTTAACATTTTAAAAGAAATATATTTGAGACACTCAAAACAAGCCCTTCCATTTAATACATTACACGATACAGTTTGCAAAACGTTTCTATTGCTCCCACCAAAAGTGTCCCCCATATTCAAAATTCACTTATTTACGTTACACATCCGTGTTTGAATCGCCGAAATCCAAATATGTAGTTTAAATCGGTCCAGTAGACTTGGAGCAAATTGGCTGTGACAGACAGATAGACAGACACACGAGTGATCCTATAAGGGTTCCGCCATTTTTTCCTTCGGACGTTCGGAACCCTAAAAACGACCTCAATAGAGCTATAATCACCATACTTGGCAAACAGATTGGTTACGAAGCAGTTATTTGACCAAAAGGATACAGCGACCCCTTTACCCCTTTTAACGATAAGCACGAGATGAAAGCATCTAGCATCATCAAGCATCTTTGGGGGAGGCCTATGTCCAGCAGTGGACTTTATTTGGCCGAAATGATGATGATGATGATGACTTTATGCATTACTGCGTTTCGGTTAGAAGGGCACTTGTAACTAATGAAATTACTGGGCATACAAAACTGAATAGCTTCATGTTCCGAGGTGACGAGCGCAGTTGTGCCATGCAGGATTAGTCCTTGGTAGCTTTACAATTTTAAGGGCAGGCATGACGCTTGCCACCAAGCGAATGTCAGACTCATCTCGTTACCAAGTTCAGCTGCTCTACTTGCATAACCAGACAGAAATTTGTCATCTGAGTAGTTGTTATGTTTTGTAGGAATTAGTAGGTTGTTGACTTCACTTAATACCGTCATATCTTGCATTACAAGTGACCCTTGGCCCTAGTTAAATTTTACGACTTCCATACAATTAGATACAGCTGATACAACGGACTCACTTCGATAATAATACAAGTGATAATGAAGATAATGATTAATAAACGCGACAAAATAAATTCACGATAGCAAGGGCAACCAATCCCAATAATTTATAGCAAACTCATCAAAATAATATACTTTCCTCGACCGATGTGGTCTATGCAAACATGAAATCAGAAACGACGATATTTCCCCGCTAAATCAAACGTTCATTAACTCGGTAAGTACTTATCCACTCAATAAACGTTTTACGACATATATATACGACCGCAACGCACATTCCCGTAGTGACGGCCGAGACGCGAACACTATCCGACCAAGTGCAGCAATTGACACCCACAGACATGTATATACTCGCCGCTTACACTGTTGTGTGTCTCCTTATCACACTCGATGCCCGGAGCATTCTAGATAACTTCAATAAAGAAAGAAGAGCTTTATTAGACGAAGAAACACTAACAGCTGTAGGGGGAAAACAACATCTGAATGAAGAAGAAACGATAGCAAATGATATCCTTATGAGATGGAAGGCCAAGGAACTCAATTCTTCCTTCATCAATTCACAGCATATCGACTTCTCCAAACACTACTTTTCGTACAAGAAGGAAATAGAGAAGTTTAAGGTATACCAGATTATAAAAAGCATGCCGAAAGGCGCAGTTTTACACGTGCATAGCTCGATGATGTTACATGCAGATATATTAGTGAAATTGACCTACGAAGATCACTTGTATGCATGTTACGGCAACAATGATTTAAGATTACACTTCTCGGAGACGACTCCAGAACGACCTTGTCGGACTAAGTGGGCTCTTGTTAGCGAACTCAGGGATTCTTCCGGTAATCCAGCCGCTTTTGATGCCCAATTGAAGAATTATTTCACAATATACGAAGAGGATGTAGAAGACCCCAGTTTTGAGGATATCAATTCAATTTGGGACAAATTTAACAAAGTATACTACACCATCAAAACTTTGATATCTTACAGGCCGGTAAGAGAAAAGTACTTGTATGAAACATTGCAACAGTTTTACAATGACAACATTATGTATATTGAAGTACGTACAGGCTTACATAGCTTATATGAATTAGATGGCACAAGCCACGAAAAGGAGTATCTAGTGAATGTTTTCAAAAATGTTACAAATAAGTTTATTGGGGAGCATCCCGATTTCATCGGTGTAAAACTAATTATTACAAAACATAGGGCCCAAAGTATAGAACAAGTGCTGGAGGGTTTAAATCTGACAAGGAGACTGAAAGCAGATATGCCAGATATGATAGCAGGTTTTGACCTAGTCGGCCAGGAGGAATTAGGGAGGCCGTTAACAGATTTTCTACCGATATTATGTGAGGCAAAAGACGAGATTAATTTCTATTTGCACGCTGGAGAAACTGCTTGGTTAGGAACCGAAGCTGATGAGAATTTAGTAGATGCTATCCTTCTGGGATCGAAGAGGATTGGACATGGGTATGCTTTGATGAAGCATCCGAGTCTAATGTCAGCTGTGATAAAGAAAGACATTGCGTTGGAAGTGAATGTGATTTCAAATGTGGTGTTATCTTTAGTGCATGATGTGAGGAATCATCCTTTAGCTTCATATTTGGCTAGGGGACTTCCTGTTGTGTTATCCAGTGATGATCCCGGGGCTTGGAGCGCGGAGCCTGTATCCCATGACTTCTTTGTGGCTTTCATGGGAGTAGCAAGTAAGCGTGCTGATTTGAGGATGTTGAAACAGCTTGCTATCAACTCTATAACATATAGTGCTTTAGAAGAGGAAGGTAAATCGAGATTTTATGACGTTTTTAATGGTCAATGGGATAAGTTTATTAAAGATGTCATTTCTAATGAAAACTTATTGGATACGACTGTATCGTAATTTATTAAAACAAATGTGTTTGTATGTTCTGTTGTTATACAAGAAATTTTGTATATGAAGTTCGCTATACCAACATATTCCGGTCTATTTAGAATCAATCCATATTATCATATTACTACAGCTCTGTCCGTATTGCCACAAATGTAATGCAATGTATCCATGTACCCATTTATGTGTACATAATTCAGGCCGGTATTTTTTCATAAATTTTATAGTAGATATTTGTGATAGAAAACAAACCTACCGCAGACTTAAGATCTTGCTTGAAATAAATTCATCTTGATGTCGTGATAGGCCGGTTTTAATGCTCTTAAGCATTAACTAATATGATTATGATAAACCAATGTGATTCAATCATCATCGCTGACTTTAGATGAAGCAAAAGAAACAAATAAACATATCGTAAGGAAAATTAGATCAGAAGTGAAATCGCCAACATACATTAAGGAAGCATGGTAATCAATGCTCGCTCATTATCTGTTTGAGAAGAGGACTTTGCTCTACAGTGGAACAGTTACACGCGGATATTATCATATTGATTAATCTATTAGACTCGTATGAACGATTGGTACTTTCTAGTGCATTTTAGAAAGACCCGAGGCCTATAATCTATTCTAATGATAGCAGTGGAAGTCAGTATTTGGTAGGTTTTAATTATTATAGGTAAAGTACACATGCACAGTAGGTATATGAATGAAAAATATTGTATACAAAACACGGGTATTTTTATTTGGAAGCGCTATCTATACTAATGAAAAACAATATTTTTATCTAAAATAGAATCACGTGGTGACATTGTGGTTTTTAGTATAGTCAGCAATCGTTCTGGTTAGCCGGGATACAAATATAGAGATATAGCTATTAGCATAGAACGAGGGATAGGTAATACCTGGTACTGTTTCTATAAAGAAGCCAAATTCACCTGCGGATTGCACTAAGGAATAAAAGGGTCTACCCTATATTATGAAGATAACGCTTCATTGTTTGTATCTGACAAGGTTCGTTGATATAACTAATTACGGATGGTATTGTAAAGTTATAAGAAAGTAAATTAAGACGTTCTCGACTCAGCTCATCAAAATTTGAGCCGTTATTGGTCAATCTTGTAGAAATGCGACCTTGTTTTGCAGTTTGTATGATTGTAAAATCTTTTGATTGATTGAAGATTGTCCCTTAAAATAGAATGGCCTCATGCCCAATCTAAAGTTCGAGTTTTAAAACGGTGGCAGTCTTCAGCTCATACGGGTTTCAGGATCTATAATGGAGTGACGTGTTCTTGGGCTATCTATCAATCGCAGGGCAATAGTTCATCTGCGTACATTATGACCTATTTTCTAATGTGGTGATTATACGTCACCTTTTATCTCTTCTTTTAAACCTTATCTTATAATTCTATAAAGATATCTTAGGGGAAAACCAATCTGCTGTTGAAGATCTCTCTAATCTTTAACATTCTCGCTTGGATTCTGCACATATTATAGCACTCGAAAACACGTGTTTCAATTCAATAAGGGGCTCTACGTATGATTTATCGTAGCCAATCAAACGATTGAGACATATATGCGTGAGAGTGCACTCAGTTTACTGTGGCCGAAGGCAATTTAAAGGATTTTGAATTGCTTACTTGTTCATTTTGCTGTTCAGGTAATGCCACTGTGACCCACCAACATATACCGCGGGAACTTTAGCAAATTCGTCTATCGCGATGTATTTAAACCTTCACTAAGTACACACGGCTACATATAAAGCTAGATATTTCCAGTATAAGCTGATCTCGCATTGTATATGCTTTCTGTACGAGGAGAGATCAGCGTAAGCTTGATGTAGTCGTATGTACAACACTACGCTCTTTGTTTTCTGTAATAACAGCTGAACGATAGACGGCGTAGTGGATAATCGCTTGGCTTTCTTTGCTCCGAGTCGCGGGTTCGATCCCCATAGAAAGATATTTGTTACTGTGGAATCTATGTCTGTAAACTGTACCCGACGACACAGAAGGAATACTAGTGTGAAAAACTTGTGGGTATAATTCTGTCACCAACTTAGACACTAAGAAAATGAGAGAGAGACAGGTGTTTGTTCGGACTTTTTGTTTGACGTTTTTTTGTTACATATTTTTTTGACATATTTGAAATGTATTTTTCTTATTTGAGAAACATATGAGAGGTTTCCGGATTTCGGTATTGCGTGTAGTGTCCGGATCAGCATATATAGCACCACTCCGGCTCCTCCCGTGGATGTTGTAAAAGGCGAAACACTAAACCAGAGGGATGGGCAGAAGCGTCTTTTCTGTGGAACAGTAGCCATACTGCGTTTACCAACCCGCCTGCCAGGCGTGGTGAGTATTGGAAATACCCCCTAAAATGATGACACAATTGTATATATCTATGGGGGAGGCCTTTATTCAGCAGTGGACGTATAAATGGCTGATACGAAGTAGAGGTGTCCAAATAAAAACCGATAAATCCATAACAAATGTTTTTGATATACCAAAAAACAGAGCTATTAAAAATGAACTGAGTAATCCAATATATATATACACATATATGTATAAAATACATATATATAAAGTGGATTATATTAATATATTTACGCTCATCACTGACTCATTGACTGACTCTGAAACGTTGTAAGAAAAAATGTTTAAATATGTATATTAAATTAAAGTGTTTATTATAACGGGCACATTACAACTAACTAGGTAGTTGCCAGTAACAACACAATTTGATAACCTAATTCAAATGTTTGTCGCTCCGCATACTGCATTGAATTAGTGTGCGTAATACTAATCTAGATTTTAAAATGATGTAAAAAGAAACCTCAATGAGTATCTTCTAGAGCAGTGTTTTTCAAACCCCCAGCATCGTAATACAACTATGTCAGTGATTTAAGACGAAACATTTAAGCTTATTTCTATTGAGACTATACCTACTAATCGAGAAATCATGTGCTCTGTGCATGCTTTTTACTTTTAATTGGCTTGCGACAGTGACCCTCCGAGCAAGTCGCTGCGGCACTCCTGGAGGCCGCGACCCACAGGTTGAAAAACACTGCTTTATTGTATACTCTGTGTTTCACCCTCCCAGGTATACTTTTACTTGATAGCAAAACGTATCATTGCGTGACAAAGTAGACCCACTACGTGATCTATTAAAATCTAACCTGATTCGGGCTTTTGTGTGCAATAGTAAGACATAAGTATTTTCTTGCTTTAATTTATGAATGTTCTGGAAGTTTGTACGCAATTTCCTTAGCCTTAAAAGATAACAATAGATGTTTTTAGATACGTTTACATCAAATACATCATTGGAAAGGAATTTTATAAGAGAGAAAATAAAATAAGAAGCATAGAAATGTGTATTTTGCTCATTGAGGTATAAAGTACTACGTACTAGAGCAGATACCGCGAAGAAAGTTTTTGTCCCACGCATCAGCTTCTCAGACATATCTCAGGCTTGCTGGGTGCGCTCGCGCCCCTCCACCTCGCGTGTGGTGCACGGAATTTGTTTGTCGTATCGCCTCTAGTACGTAGTACATTATACACAACCACCGATATGGGTGTGTTGTGGGCTCATTGAGGGGTTTTGCCATTATAGCCACGCTTGGCAGACGGGTTGGCGATCGCAGTTGATTTGTTAATGTACTTGAAGGACGCTTCTGTCCATCCTCCGGCTAATCCCTTAATCGACTTTTACGACACCCACGGGAGGAGATGGGGTGGTGGTATTCTGAACCGGCACCACACGGCATATTGTTTCAGTTTTACATATTTATATCAGATTATAATATATTTATAAAGTTACAGAAATGCCTTTCGCCAACACTGGCACATCTTTTTGTGAGCATATACGATAAATAAGACAAATTGAACCAATGACCTCGATTGGACTATTGTTATCTTGTCTCAAGTTCCAATTGTCTGTCTTAAAATAGTACGTAAGTTTGTGTACAAGATGTCCGTACCAGTCTAATAAGTTTACTACAGTGCGGGCCGCGAGAATGCGTTTCTAACACTTGTCAGTGGCACTGGTTATAATATTGAAATTCATATTATTACGTCAACCTACAATAAAATAGTGTAGCGCCAATTTATTATTTAATATAAAAATAACAGTCCAGTCCAACGTGTCACGTGACAGGGACGCATTCACTCTGCGGCCACGCTTCAGTTCTAATGATAATGAACTCTTGAATTTATGGTCTATGGCTTTTTCGTTTTATTACATTACGAAGAGAGAGAATCCGTGTGGTGCCCGGATTAAGAATATAGCAACATTCCATATGCTCCCGCGGATGTCGTAAAAGGGTGTCGTAAAAGTCGACTAAGGGATTAGCCGGAGGATAGGCACCAGCGTCCTTCGAGTACATTAACAGCTCAACTGCGATCGCCAACCCGTCTGCCAAGCGTGGCGATTATGGCAAAACCCCCCAATGAGCCCACAACACGCCCATATCGGTCGTTGTGGTGATCTTTGGGGGAGGCCTGTGTCCAGCAGTGGATTTCATTCACACCAGAGGTAGTGGAGGTAGCCAGTATACTGCGCTCACCAACCTGCCTGCCAAGTAAAGTGCCATTCCCCCAAAATTACAACACAATTGTGTAATCTATGAGTGTAGAGAGGGGAAGGTTTCCACCTTTGTCCAGCAGTGGATGCCTCTTGGCTGATATGAATATGATGATGAGGCTAGTCTGTAGATCATTTTCTTCTTAAGAAATGTATTTCTTTATTTTTATTTCAAAACATCTGTAAACAGGTTTTTTCTATTTATTACAAATACAGAAAGTATTAATAATAGTTAATTTTACTTCAATGTACACCTAGCCTAATAGCTGTTGTAAACATGTATCATCAATTGTTAAGAAATATATTAAGACTGAACCAATACAAAAAGTGGGTTTTATTTCCGCCGTGTCCATACCTTCATCTCGTCTGGGTGTTTGTGCAGACGTCATTTATGTCTGTAAACTGTACCCACGATACAGGGGAAATATTTTTGTGTTTCTAGGAAAACTTTCATCATGGTTCCAAACGACCGCACGATTTTTTTTCCGTTGGCTTCTCGCATACATATCTGGGAAATGTGTTTGCTTAACCAGTCATTTCTGGCGAAGCCAAAAGAGGCCTCCAGCCAGCTTAAAATTAATATTAAAAACCAACAACAACTTTCGCTAAAGGCGCCCCCTGCGGGACACGGACCTCGGCTTAGGGCGTTGCTGGGGATAACAAGCTATTGTTTTGGGGACAGCTGGATCGGTATTAATTATAATGTATTAGGGGACATTTAATACTATAGGCACGGCACGCGAGTAAGACACGGGAGGGAGAAGTGCTTACTTGAACGGGAAGGTGACGCGGCGATTGGCCTTCGCGACGTCGGTGAGGCGGGTATCCTCGGCGGCGAGGGCGATAAAACGGTCGGGTAACGTCCGTACGGACCCTTATAGGAGCACTCGTGTGTCTGTCCCTCACAGCCAATTTGCTCCGAATTTACTGGACTGATTAAGTTGAAATTTAGTACACATATGAATTTCTACGACCCGAACATGGATATGTAAAGTAAATAAATGAATTTTGAAGACGGGTGTCACTTATGGGGGGCAATTAGAAAATTAAAGAATTAAGTTTTGAGAGCTGTACCGTGTAACATGTGAAATGGAAGAAATTATTGTGAGGGTATCAAATACATTTTTACATTACAAGTTTTATAATTATTTAAGAAAGAAGATGGAAATTTACCAATCCATCATATATCCGAATCTACTGAGCCTAAAATTATGAAATGAAAACATAAAGATTACAGAAAACCTATAAGAAGTCTATGGTCCTTACCATGTTTTGTGGTAGACCACGTTTCGTTCATTGCCATTATATCCAATATATGCGACATGGTAAATAGAAATTCGTCGTATATAGTAGTGACCCCGGATTGAATAAATCGCACTTTAGGTATTAAATCGAATCGTTTATGTACTGTTTTGTAAATTTATTATTGTTTGCAACTATTACAGCTAATGTATGTATAAATATTATTAAGTCATGTAAATAATAATGATAATGCTGCACTTAATGTCTTTTGTAAGTTTTGTAAATATATGGTAATCTATAATACTCACTGTCACATTCATATCGTCTCAGTTTACAACAGATATCTCGCACTTGCACCTTTAATGATTTAATTAATATAATTATAGTAAACTAACATATAAAGCTAAGCCAACAATATTACAATTTAACAAAGGGTTCGTCCAATGATCTGCTGAAGGTTGGTATTTATTTATTTATACTTACATGTACAATAAAATAAATAAAATGTTCGCCTTGTGTACTTTTGTATACAAGGCGGACTTAATGCCATATGTCATTCTCTGCCCGTCAACCTTTGGGTTAAAAAAGAAAAGCGTTGAAGGAGGTACAAAAAACTAATACTTCAAGAATGATAATTATAAGATACATACAGATATATATACTAAAAGTACGGTAAAATACATATGTTATATATAAATTAAAATGTACTACATATAATACGTAATTATATTCTTATAATCATTATAACGATGCCCATAAGTGTCGATTAGGAATGCTGCGATTTCAAGTAGTACATATATTATATATAGGGTCTTACTTCAATAATGGAAAATATTTTAAGGCTAGGCACTATGAATGGTATAGAATTCATTTCAAATAAAAGTATCGGTTTTACTGATAATTTAAATACTCGACTAGCGAAAGGTTTACTGACTCTGTATTATTTTACAAAATAAAGCTTGATGTTATGTTTATTTATTTTGCTAAAACGCATCATTTCAACCTATATATTTACCTCCTAAAATATTTTCCATGATTAAAGTAAGACCCTATAGTTATTCTGCGAGTGAGGAGGCTTGTGGCGGTCTAGAATGCGGCTTGCTGGCGCTTCGTCCAGACAAAGCGCCAGCCGCAGCCAATACATTGCAAATTAGAGGATAATGGGGACCGACCAAAACGCACAATAATGTCTCAACCTAAAACAGTTCTGTTCTCGGTCCGACATTGTTCCATGTTTGTATAAACAGCCTCTGTTACATGAACATTGAGGACGACTACATTTTTTATACGTGGATGACACCACCGTAGTCTTTAGTGGCACAACATGGAACGATGTTCAGAAATCTTCCGAATGTGGCCTCGCTAAGATCGAGGTATGGCTCAACCATAACCTTTTAACCCTAGAGACTTCCAAATCGAACTTCATAACCCCACCTCTCTCACTGTTCCCAACCGTCAGCAGATTAAAAACCTACCGGCGAAAACCACCAGAGAGGTCATCTTCGGCACCGAAGGGAAGCTCCAGGAACTCGAATAATCTCCATCTAGAGCAGGGGTTCCCAACCTTTTTTTGTCTACTGCCCACTTTAAGAATAAATTATTTTTTAACGCCCCCCTTTTTAAACATACTTAAAAACCGCTAAGTACTTATAACTGATTATTGAAACGCAAATTTATAGTATTCGGACAGAGTATCTTTTATTGAAAATAAAACAAACATAATCAATTCTTATATAAAAACTAATGTGAAGGTTGAATCTGATGCTGTTCAATAAGTTTGTTGATATCAGGTTCCAATTTACTCAAAAACAGCCGCAAGTCGCCACGTTCGGTAACACGCAAACGATTTCTCTTTTTAGTAAGCAGCGTTGCCACATCACTAAATCCACGTTCACACAAATATGACGATGGGAATGCTATCAAAAATCGTTGAACAATTGACCACCATCCAGGGTACAATTGCGGGATCGGTTTTTGTAGCCAAAATTCTTGATATCCATTTTTGAACTTGATTTTTATTTCTTCGTTTGTTGTTAATTCTATAAGTTCTTCTTCCAGCTGAGGTGACATTGCTGTGTTGACATTTGAAAACGGATCCAACACCCAGTCTGGTATTTCCAAGTTTAAAATGTCCTGGTATCGTTCGGTGAAGTCAATGTGGAGGTTTTCCAAATGTTGGCAGTAGGCAAACAAGTCGTCGTTACTGCAGTATACTGATAAATTCGGAAAATTGTGAAACTCACGTCTGCCCATATTCTTTTTGTGCAGAAGCAGTTTGGCTGCGAAAGCAGCAACGACATTTTTTGTTTTAATTAAATTTAGTTCATCGCCTTGCAGTTGGAGGTTCATGTCGTTGAACATTTTATACAGGTCTGCCATGTAAGCTATATCATTCTTTGATGTTATGAGCTTGTTGCGCAGTTCTGTATCTTTAGTTTCCAAGAACTCTATCATAGAGTCAAACAGTCAACAAACGAATCAGACAATTGCCTCTTGACAGCCAACGAACTTCAGTATGAAGCAACAAACGGTTGAAATCTTCGTCATTAGTAACACAAAGCTGATGAAATAATCTATCATTCAAAGAGCTGCTACGGATTTTATTGACTGCTTTGATGACATATTGCAGTGATTGAAATAGTCGTTCACTTAAGTTTCTAGCAACCAAATGTTGTCTATGAATAACGCAATGTATAGCAAGGACATCTGGAATTTTATTCTTTAAGTATGCTATGAAGCCTTTATGGCGCCCTGTCATAGCCGGAGCGCCATCCGTAGCAACTGATATAATATTTTTCAAAGGAATCTCTTTCTCTTCACAAAACTTTTCGAATGTATTGAATATGGTTTCGCCTTTTGTATCTGTCTCCAAATTTCTGGCAAACCATAGTTCTTCACGTATTTTCTCATCTTTAATAAACCTCACGTCAGATAGCAACAACGCTTCATTAGTTGGTAAAGTGGACTCATCGAGCTGAATTGAGAATTGACTAGTCCTCAGATGATTGCACAATGATTCTTCAATGTTTTCAGCCATTTCATCAATTCGTCTTTGCACAGAATTATTACTCAAAGGAATTTTTCGGATAATATCTGCGGCCGGTTTATGAAGCACAGTAGTTATTACTTCCTTTATTGCTGGCAAAATTAACTCTTCTCCGATGTTGTGTGGTTTGCCTTTTTGAGCAATTAACAAAGAGATATTGTACGAAGCTCGAAGTCCGTCGTCATCTTGCTTAGCAGCCACCGAAAATAGTTTTGATACACTTGGCTGAGTATTATGCTTCTTCTCTAGGTCTTGAAAATATGCTACATTCTTTTCCGTCTTATCTGGATGCATTTTATTCAAATGATCTTGCAGTCTTGAAGGCTTCATTGCTTCGTTCGAAATAGTTTTTAGACATAGAAGACACAAAGGCGACGACGGGTTTGTGGGATTTTCAATAAATCCGAATTTAATATATTCCGCAGAGTATTGCCGTCTCTTCTTTTTTACTTCCGACATTGTTTTGTTTTAAGAAATACGTAAGTGTTGAAATCAAGTACTGCTTATCTATTATGCGCGAAACCGCAAATGAAAATATAATAAATTTACGTCGTTTATATAGGATTGCATAAGCAGCACGCACCAACAGGAATAAGACAAACGTGCATAAACCCGTTTATCTCATTCGACGCCCAATCGTACTCGACAAGCAAGAACAAGTATTATAGAACCAGCCGATTGGTAAAGGAATGTACAATTCAGATTATTTAACAAAAACTTGTTAAAACATGATTGCCCGCGGTCTTTTATATCGAACCGAGTTTGAGCTATATCTTAATTAATATTAGTTGATGTTCACAAGATGTAGTCGAGAGTCGAGAGCTCAGTCGGTGTCTAAGAGTCTTCCTAGCTAGGTAGATGAAATTATAAATCGACCCCAAAGCCCTACACAATGCCCCCCTTTTTTTCTGGGTCTCTTACCGCCCCCCTTTAGGCCTGCAGCGCCCACAAGGGGGCGTTATCGCCCACGTTGGGAAAGACTGATCTAGAGCAATCCATTGGTGCCACGCCTAGGAAGGGATGACGGTAAAGCGGTGACCCCCTCTAGCGGAAGGAACCCTCGAGCACTCGCGACCCCCAAGGCCCCCTACCATATTAAGACGACACGGCTCAGGCGTGTTGGACACTGGCTCCGTGTCCTTCTTCTCCGTCTCTTAACTCTTAATCAAGTCAATACACACAAATATATGTCTGCTATTTATAAAAAAATACAGGAACTAAAGAAAACAACTATAATATGCAAATTACACTTCATCATCATCATCATCATCATATCAGCCAAAGAACGTTCACTGCCGAACAAAGGTCTCCCCCAATGACTTCCATAATTGTGTTATCATGTTGGGGGGATTTGCCAATACTCACCACGCTTGGCAGGCTGGTTGGTGAGCGCAGCCTGATCCCGTTCCACAGAAGGAACGCTGCTGACCATCTCTTAGTCGCCTTTTACGACATCCACGGGAGGAGATGGAGTGGTGCTATATTATTATTCCGAACACGACACGGGCGACGAAATTACACTTATAATCTTATAAAAAATATAAACCAATATAACTTTTATGTATACCTAATCTTCATTAGTAGAAGGAAATAAAATTACACTCTCAATATTAATGTAAAATTATTATATCAATTTATTTAGCTTTCTTTTTTCTTACTGGTTGACATCTATGTACTACGGCCTCCAGCTGAAAATCAGCGCCCGTCATCACAGCCCAGCATTATGCTGAGCTGGAGATGTAGTGTGAAAATATACACAATCCAATTATAAGGCAAAATACATTTTTGTTTAGATCTATTATGATTTTTAAGTGATATAACTGTGTCACATGTATCTTTAGTCAAATAACTGTATTTTTCTACCTTTCTTGCTTTCTTTAGCGGGCCGGGGACAAAAAAAAGTCTGCGGCTGTAAAAAAAAACTGCTCTACCAGTCAATATCGATAGTCGAATTTATGCTATGAAGGTAATAATAAATTATTATACCTTCACAGTATACGGTCGACTTAATACTGTGTCTAAAGTTTAGATATTATTATAGATATTCCTAGACACATTGACTAATTCCATAGATTTTTTTTGTACTATTCAGGAGTGAAAATATAATGTAAAATAAAACATGACACATAAAAAATCTTTTTAATCAACATATCTACATAGTTTTCATTATTAAACACGAGTGTCTGTAATCTGTAACCACGCACTGCACTGTAGTCCCTGCAGATTGCCGTGGAGCTATTAAAAGAAAAAAAGAAAGAAAGAAAGAAAGAAATACATTTATTAAACAACACAAAAACCAGCACACTGTAGGTACACATAAATATAATATGGCTAGGCTGGTGTGGAGTCGTGCGTTTAAAAGGCCACAGCTCAGCCTATGCTACAGGTAACTGTAGCACTGATTTTCAGCTGAAGCCTCAGGGCACAGGTGGCAACCTGTCGTATATAATTATTAAGAACACCGTTGTGCTTAGACGCAAAATGAAAAGGAATTATATATTTAAGACCAACTTTGATACCCTTTCGGCGATTATTGTCACTCGAAAATCTAATTCCATTTTATGGTCTTAAGATTGAAAATAAGACTTGTGTGATTTACAATGATATAAATTTTTAGTTATCATACAAATTATAAGGGTAATCAAGTACCTGACTAATGAGAGGAATGTGTGTGATGCAAACCTTAGGCAAACCCAACCATTTTCTTCGATTTGATCATCCTCAAGTCCTCGCGAAAGAGAACCGTTATGTACCAAGAATGTTTCGAGAGGCTATTGAAATTAAAAAACATCCTAATTTTAATAGAGAAGATGGTTGGCAGGTACCACCTGTTTGGAATCCGGTTATTAAATTAATAAAATCCCAAACAACATACCAAACTAAAAAACATCAAGACACTGTGAGTGATTACTGCGTGCATCGAAACAATTTTTGATTAGTTTTGTACGGTAGATAAAATAACTTTTTAAATCTGTAACGACGCTTGTCACCTTAGTCATCCTGCGAACACGAACCCTGCAAAGTGTTCGAAACGTCAGGAAAAACAAAAATCAATAATACACGCGATTTAATCCGTTTAAAATTGTTTTATTATCATCATCATCATCATCATTTCGGCCGAATGAAGTCCACTGCTGGACACAGGCCTCCCCCAAAGATCACCACAACGATCGATATGAGTGTTGTGGGCTCATTGGGGGGTTTTGCCATAATCGCCACGCTTGGCAGACGGGTTGGCGATCGCAGTTGAGTTGTTAATGTACTCGAAGGACGCTGCTGCCCATCCTCCGGCTAATCCCTTAGTCGACTTTTACGACACCCACGGGAGGAAATGGGGTGGTGGTATTCTGAGCCTATTATAATGTGTAATAATCGCGAAAACCTAAGACAATACTATAACTTTAAAACGATATATTTAAAAACTATAAAATAAATACTTTTGAGACCCTTACAACAAACCCGGCCGTTTTATATGTTACACGGTACAGTTTGAAAACCTTTATTATTTATTTTTCTATATTGCCCCCCATAAGTGACACTATTTTCAAAATTCATTCATTTACGTTACATCCAACTGATTTCCTCAACCTTCACCAGGTCGTCAGTCCACCTCGTAGGGGGTCTACCATGAAGCAAATACAAAGGGGTCTGCCCATACTGCGTCTTCCGAGACGCATTCGCCACTCGATAACTTTTCGGCCACATCAGCCATCCGTTCTATGAGCAATGTACCACTTAGGTTTGCCAGTTCTTCGGGCTATGAGGGTAACTTTGTTCCTTTTGCAGATCTCCTCGTATTTTATTCGATCTCGTAGGGAAACTCCGAGCATAACCCTTAGCCTGATAATGAATAAATAGAAAATGAACACAAACACCTCTGAACAGTGTATATACGATTTGAAAGCAGCAGTCATGAAGTTTACAAGCTTGCTTATTATATTCAATAAAAATAATAATTAAACTAACATCACTAATAGCTACACGCAAATAAAACAAATTAGTTCTATTCACGGATAAATTGTGTTCACGCACAAAATAAGGTAGCAACAGAAGGCTCAGTTCAAACTTTAAAGATAATGTAGAAAAAGTAACCATGTAAAAGCATTTACAGGCACTTAATAGTCAAACTTAAGTTACCATTCTATGCTTACTATCTTCATAACATGTTTTAACTTATGACTCAACAATTGACTTATTCTCATGCACCGAAAAAGCGTTCCTCTCAGTCGCGGGACGTTATGTTGAGACGTTGACAATTGTTAGTAGTATAACCTAAACCTAGTGCTTATACTACCTAATGAATTTTGATTATTTATTGAAATGATTCTAACTTATTTAAACAATAACATTTTTTTACATTAATCCAATTAATTTTATCATAATTATAATTTATTACAATGATTTATTCTCCAAATAATTTTAATTTATTTTATTTTAACATAATTTTATTGTTACAGTTTTTTAAACCCATTATTTATACCATTTTATTTTTACACATCATATCATATATATAATTAATTAAGTTTTATACTACTTACTCTGACAATCCATATATAATGTAATCATCACTTATTGCGTAAGGACCTGTCTGTTAACATTAAGATATCTGTATATAAATAAATAAATGTTACAAAACTAAAATGTAGGAAAAACCATCTAAACTTCTAAAAGTCCTCTTATCAAGCCAGATTTTTATACTTATTGAAGTTATTGAGTACCTACTATATAAAGTTGTATAGTTATATAACTAAATCACATATTGATATATGCTTAGTTATTAAATAATTGCAGAGTGGTTTTAGAATACAGCCGTAGTACCTGCCCCGAATTACTTTTGTCAAGAGGATGGACACGAAGAAGAGTTTACTGCCTCCTTGTGCTATTAAGAAAAGCCGCGACCGATTTCCAAGATCACTAATTAGTATGACAAGCAAGAAAAAAAAACATCAGCGACAACAGGAGAGACATGGAATATATTAAAATATAAGTAGACTCTACCTTCTTAGATAATTTTCAGCTCAGCCTCGGCCAGATAAGCCTGGCCTGGCCATAATTGGAGCGTGGGCACAGCACATATTAGTTTCCAGGATGAGGCGGTGGGGACAACAGTCACCACTTATAAAATAAACCAAAAACTTATGAAAACCTTCGTTTATGAATCGCTTTGAAAATAGGTAGTACTCAACATCTTATCACCCAAAGGACATCCACTCCTGGACAAGGAACTCCCCCATAGATTTCTACAATAGTGCCGTCATTTTGAGGGTGGATTTGCCAGTACCCACCACGCTTGGCAGGCGGTTGATGAGCGCAGAATGGATGCTGTTCGACGGAGGGGACGCTACTGCCCACCCCTCCGGTTTAGACTTAGTAGACACTAGTATGATAACATAAATGTGGTTTAAGTTAAAAATAATCCCCTCGAATTTTCCGCAAATTTGTCTATTACTTTCTTCCGTATTTCCGCAAACGAATTTGAAATTAATTTATAAAATAGCAATAAGTGTGAAATATACAAGTTTTACATACAAGTTATCGTAAGGCGCCACGACGCCATGAAAGAACAAAAAGGCATTGCAACTTAAACTTTGGTCGGCAACGCATAGTAATCACTAGATTGCTGATGTCAAAGCTAAGAAAACGTTGATCATCATCATTTAATCATCATCATCATCATCCACAACCTGTATTGACTTACTGCTGGGTATAAGTGCCCTCTACCTTGTGCCATTCCACTTTATTTTGTGCCGATCGCACCTAGGTCATTTGTTTTCTTGCAACCACTTCTATATCATCGACCCATAGTGTCCGTCTTAAGAATATAGCACCACTCAGTCTCCTCCTATGGGTGTCGTAAAAGGCGACTAAGGGATTATAAGCCAGAGGGATAGGCAGCAGCGTCTCTTCTGCAGAACAGTAGCTGGTAGAACCTGGATGCGTGTTTGTGAGTACTGGGTTATTCCCCTCGAAATGACAACACAATTGTAGAAATATATTGTGTAAATCTATTGGGTACGCCTTTGTTCACCAGTGGCCGTCCTTTTGCTGATATGATGAAGATGATGATGATGATAGGATTTAATTTGACTTTAACTGCTTATTCAACTCCTTATACAACGTGTAATTAAACCGAAAACCTGAAACTAGTTTGTTCAGAATCAAGAGTAGAGTTGAATCAATTTGATTTATTTTTGCTGCTGTGTGGTGCCGGCTCTGCTGTGTGATACCGGCTACAAATAGCACCAACCCATCTCATCCCGTGGGTGTCGTAAAAGCCGACTATGGGATTAGCCGGAGGATGGGCAGCAGCTTCCTTCGAGTACATTAACAACTCAACTGCGATCGCCAACCCGACTGCCAAGCGTGGCGATTATGGCAAAATCCCCCAACGAGCATACAACACACCCATATCGGTCGATCGACAGTGATCTTTGGGGGAGGCCTGTTTCCAGCAGTGGACTTTATTTGGCCAAAATGATGCTAATGATTTATTTTTACAAATAGTAATTATTTACATAACTCGGGGTTACCTTCGTGCAACTAATCTACACTAACTTTAAAACTTAGTAGGATAACATGTTGCCGTTGAAACTTTTGAGTCATATTTCTTTGCCAAATCTTTAGAAACTTGACGAATAGAAATCGATTCAGAATGAATTATGAGATTGGCCACCAAACATTGCAAATATTTTCTACAATTAGTTACAAAAAATAAAGAATTATTTTCTAGATCAACTTATTAGATTAAAAATCAGTTGTGATGTCTGACGTTTTGGGTTATGACACGTTGTATAGGTCGCAGGGCAATAAAGAAAACGGAGATTTGATATAAACGACACAGAGTTGTAATTTTAACATCTTCCGTGAATTGATCTACCTTAGGGATTTGATCAAACCGTTTTAATCATCTCCCGGTCCGATGCGCGGCTCACACTTCGCTATCTAAAAGCTAAACGTCTAGGGATTTTCCGTAGTGGGTCTTCTGTCGTTCCTGTTTACTGTCAGTGTCGGCGCCACGTAATCGTAGCGTGAATGTTCACAGTTGTGCACCATTGCGTCTCTGTCGACCTCCTAATTAGTTTATCTGCGATATAACTCACAGTACAGAAAACGGCACATCTCATAATTCAAAGTTTTGTAGTTTTACCCTCTCATTTACTTATTATTATTTATTTATTACTCTCCCCACGGACACGGAATTATTAAAAATATAGCACCATTATGTTGGGTTCAGATAATAATAAAGGTGAAATCATATTCAAATAGATACCTAAATTATGTATTTATTGGAAAACACGCATTGAAATCTCTAATTAAATCATGATTTGACACTTGTAAATAAAATAACAGTTCTAATGAACATTATTTAAGCCGTGAAAGCGTCAGGAGGCACTTCAGTTCAAGTAGGAAATACTTCTTCCTCCCACAAACTAAGGGACTAAGGGTTTCTTAATACAGAGGGATGGACAGCAGCATCCCTTCGGTGGTACAGCAGCCATTCTGCGCCTTCCAGCAGGCGGGTTAGTACTGGCACCCCAAAATGACGACACAATTGTGGAATTCTATGCGGGCGTTATTCAGCAGTGGACGTCCTTTGGCTGATATGATGATTTACTGTAATTGAAATACGGTTTGTCTTTATCTTTCATTGCGACTTATTCTATTTTATGAATACGAGGGTAAATTTTCTGTGACATATCAATTTTTTACTATAAGTACCTTTTTAATGTCTAGTACGTTGGGATTACGGCCTGCGTCTAAGGTTGAGTCGCCCCTTTTTTTCTGACTCCTACCGGCTAAAACCACTGCAGCGGTCATCTTCGGCACCGAAGGGGGGCTCCAGGTCCTCGTAAGATCACACTAGAGCCGCCCATTGGTGCCACGCCTTTAGGCACATCTCGGAAGGGATGACTGTAAATCGGTCACCCCCTCTAGCGGAGGGAAGGCGACTGTAAAAAGGTCGCCCTCCCAGGCACTTCTCGGGGAAGATTGTAAAGGATCCCCCCAAGGTTGAGTCGCCCCTAGACTTAATATATAATATGCATTCCGCAATCATTTAAAAAAAAAATATGTTCCGTGTGATTTGCGGTAAATAATAGAACCCCGCTTGCCACCCATCGGCCTTGTAAAATGCGACTAAGGGACTATCAAGCAGCATCCTCCTGCGTGCTGGGGTGCAATTCTCTAAGCTCAAACGTCCATACATCCTTGAATACAGAATTGAAAAAACCGTGATAACCCAATTTGGTATTCGCCAAGACTGGTCTTCATGGCGTACCTTCTGCTATAAGTTCCTGAATAGCTTCAATCATGTCTTAGCGAATACCAACTCGGTTTTACACCGTTATTTCGATTCTGTATTCAAGGATGTATGAATGTTTGAGATTAAGGAATTGCACCCCTGATAACAACATTTAACGGGGTGATCGCAGGATGTTTAAATATTAATTCGCCTGCAAAGCTTGGTGATTATGGAAAGATAGTCGATCTTTCACCAGTTACGCAGTGCCCATCTAACCTTAGGTTGCTTGCTTAGCGGCGAATATCTGGCACTGCGGTGGTACCTACCTAGCCGGCCTCTTGCAATAAGATATAAAAAAAAATGTTCCCTCCGACCCGGGGAAGGATGAAGGGGCATGCCAGACTCCTTTTTTTTTGGACTGTAAAGCGGTGAGCCCTTCTAGCGGAGCGATTGCGACTTTAAAAAACTCGCCTCCTAGGCACTTCTCGGGGAGGATTGTAAAGGATCCTTGCTGTGTGCCGTGCTGCGCACACGGCGACACATAGGCACGTGCCCGCCACCCTATTCCCGGGGGCCGCTCGGTATGAGCACGCAGACTCCCTAATCTGCGCGCCCACGACCCCCAAGCAATAAGTAAGTAAGCAATAAATTCTATTAAGTACCAGATACTTTTATTTATTTATTTCTTTGTTTATTTCTCACCACAATAAAAGTTACAGTATTATTCAAATTTACTGTGGGAGACTGAATGTTGGTTTTTACATTAATCTAATAATTGATAGATTTTTTTATTTTCAGATTGCTCTTAATAATATCCCCTAAGAATATTAGGACGCAAATAATTGCATTTCACATTCCCCCCCTCTATTTAGGAGGAAAGTAAGTTGGGACCACTGTTAAAAGTCCCGCTTTCAAACTTATGCCTTTCTGACGTTGCATCTTCACAGTTGATCTAATTAGTCTTAGTTCACACATAACGCGTTCACGGACCGTTTGCGTTCATAATCGTTGGCTGTTCACACTAATTGGTGTCAGCCGCAACCAAGATTTATGACCAGATATATAGACCACACAGGTTTTATTATTTGTTTATATTCATGTTCTAATTTGTAGGTGGAATTGCCATGATAGTGACAAGAGTGGCATATAAGTACTTGCTATGGGTGCATGGGTTCTGTGGGCCGTATATACGTAGAGCCCTACAAAAATGGTGAACGATATTTTAGGGGAAAATATCGTTCACCATTTTTGTCGTAGAGGCGACTGTGGGATTAGCCGGAGGATGGGCAGCAGCGTCCTTCGAGTACGTTAATAACTCAACTGCTATTGCCAACCCTCGTGCTTAGCATGGTGATTATGGTAAAACCCCCCAATGAGCCCACAACACAAACCCAGACCGGTCGTTGCGGCGATCTTTTAAGGAAGCCGATGTCCAGCAGTGGACATCTAGGAGTGAAATGATGAGTGAGCGGAGGTAATTCCTTACTATATCTACACCACTCGATCGATTGAGCCCAAAATACGTTATGTTTGACCCATTACTGGAAAAGTTTAGAAAGTAGTTTGAGCAATTTTCAATAGGTGGCGTTGTGCAGCCTAAACATAAAAACGTAAACCAAAGTAATCGCCTGCGAAACCTGGCAGGAATCGGCTAGTTTAACACAAAAAATGCCTCAATAAGGTTTGGCGTCGCTCCGTCATCTATCTTACGACATGTTAATCAAACTATACCGATCTAAATAAGCGATTGTGAAAGAATTCTTAGATATCATATTTCATATCTAAATACAATGGGATATTGCGTATCATTATTGTATACCACATTATATGATAATGGTTTCATAATGATAACATTGTTACTAAGTAGTATTAATTTAGGGCTAATATTTCGATCGATCATGTAAGTGGAACTTTATTTATGACTAAGATTTCAGTGTCAAGATAACAAGGGACGAGTTTATAGGTCGCTATACATATAGAGGCTTACTGGAACAGGCTGAACTTAGCCAGGACCCCGAACAGTGGCATGGACTTTACAGCTTTACACAATGGAATAGGGAACTTGGATATATGTATCAATATTGTTAAGATTTTATTTCGATTCTGAATTTCGATATTTTAACATCGATATCAGCGGATTAAGAATATAGCACCACTCAATATCTTACGGATCTTACGGATTTTTTTTTTCGCCACTGTAGGTTAAAGTTAAGCGATAAGAAAATTGTACTGTGAAAATTTAAATAAAAATTGTATTTCTGGAAAACATATTAGTTTTTAATAGAATAAAGACTTATCAATAAAGTAAAGTATTCACAAATAATTTGAGGTAAAATAAAAAACTAGAAAAGGAATTTTTCATGACGAGATGCTTAAAAATCTGTGTCTAGGTAGAGATTTTTCGATATTTCGGAAAATTTTGTACTACTGTAAATCCGTAAGATTTTGCTGAACATATATTGTTTTTTGGTAGGTATTGACCCAAGCACTCACCCCCTGCAGTATGTCGTGCTATTTACTGGACACCCTGTACATATGTATAAGGCGACTACGGGACTCTAAGCCTGAAGGGATGGGCAGCAGCGTCCCTTCTGCGGAACAGCAGTCATTCTGCGCTCACCAACCCGCCTGCCAAGCGTGGTCGCCAGTGCAAATACAATCAAAGTCAAAGTCAAATATTTTTATTTCAAATAAACCAAATATTGGCACTTATGAAACGTCAGAATCTAAGTTGCACGGTTCCAAATAGTTGATCTATGGAGAAGAGCCGGCAAGAAACTCCTCTATGGAGTTACTCTTTTAAAATAATTGAGATTACAATGTTGATTGATACAAATTATGGTAAAACATATAACGAGCATGATGTAGGCAAATGTAAAAGAAAAACATACTAATGTAATATAATTATTATTCGCCATGGCAGTTAATGGCTGACCAGTCCCAACAGACGGCACCCGTTCACGAGCATGACGCATGCACCAGCATCGCTTAGCTCAACCATATTGTAGGGAACCGAACGACCCGATACACAACGCCACCGCTAGCAAGACATTTTAGTGAGCATGACAGACCGATACTACCAGGCAACAGGCAAAGTATAGGTACTAAATATATAACATTAACGGCAACACGATGCTAACATTAACGGCTACTTGATGCTCGCACATTTACAATTTTATGAATAATTAATTTAATAATGTCAAAATATTAAAATGTAAATTGCAGTCATTATATTAAACATAGGCAAATGACGGCACATGGCAGGTTACCGGTCGTTTATGGGGAAGTCCTTTGGTCAGCTGTGAACAACTTTTGGCATATGATGCTGAACTTATTTATTTAAACTTCTATGTACATTGATAGTACCACAAAGCTGTACTTAATGCCACTTTGCACATCGAAAGAGGTACAAAAACAAAGCTATAGATAATGTTGGAATGGGCACATAATGATGACAAATTGTATTATGAGGTGGATACATACATAGACAATTGTAAATAGATACTAGGTATATATTGCATCTCTAGTGTGATCTTACGAGGACCTGGAGCCCCCCCTTCGGTGCCGAAGATGACCGCTCCAGTGGTTTTAGCCGGTAGGAGTCCGGCATACCCCTTCGCCCTTCCCCGGGGTGAAGGAAGTTCCATGTAGAATTTCCACTGGACATCAATAAAAAAAATAAAAAAGGTATATATTGCATCATATCGGCCATCTATACGTCCACTGATGAACAAAGGCCTACCCCATAGATTTTCACATCCGTGTCATCATATTGGGGGGTATTTGCCAATACTCACCACGCTTGGCAGGCGGGTTGGTGAGCGCAGTATGGCTACCGTTTCACAGAAGGGACGCTGCTGCCCATCCCTCTGGTTTAGATTCCCTTAGTTGCCTTTTACGACATCCACGGGAGGAGATTGAGTGGTGCTATATTCTTAATCCGGACACCACATGGCTATATATAATTAAATAGAAACGCTAAAAAGAAAGACCGTTTTGTATGATTAGGATAACAACGATTTCAATAAGTTCACGCATTTTACGTTCAAATGTGAATTAGCTTGGAACTTTCCTTATATCAAGGGGAAGCGCGTTCCAGATTTTTATTGTTGAGGATGTAAATGAATTGGACATAAACCCTATGGTGGGGTGGAATGTTTGTATTGTCGTTTTTTTTAAACGTTGCCCCACACTAGGGTTTCTCCTGTGTCGTGGGTGCGTTTACAGACACAAATTCCACACACAATACACCCAGACCCGGAACCTGCAGATCATACAAATATTTGTTCCGTGCGGGAACCGAACCCACGACCCGGTGCGCAGCAGCCGACTGTATCAGGCACTGCACCAACCGTGCCGTCAATATGTCATTAACATATTGTCATTATGTCAATATGTTAATAATTACATTTTTAGAAGCACGAAGGTTATAATTGTGAGAGTCACCCAAAACTTGTAAGAGCAGTTTAACGTAATCAGGAGCACAAGGATCGTTTATAATAGTGAAAAGCAAACAGAGGGTGCCGACGGCTCTCCTCTGACGGAACCACTGACCTTAGTCCGGTAGGAAGAAATATTGTACTAACGGAATCATTATACCCTGAAAACGAAGGCCAAACTAAGAAGAAGAAGAAGCTGCAAGTAAACTGTTGTTCTAGAACACAAATTCTGCTCATGGTCTTAATGTAGTTGCTTTACAAGCTTATCGGTTTTACGGCGAGTGTAAACTGGAATTGCACAATTTAATTCCCCCAAACCCATCCATCACCGGACATCATGACGAACGGCATTGCGTCACAATTACATTTCTCGCTTCAACGTTTTTTGTGCGTACCGCTAAGGAATGCAACTCATTGCCAGAGTCTGTTTCCCAACCGTTATAGCCTTTTTTAAAGGAAATCCTCAAGAAGGTACTTCCTTCGCACTGGGACCCACGGTGTTTCTTCCCCTTGCCTATGGCTGGAGTTGAGGTGTTTGTCTCGGGAAGCATTAGACTACACCCGTGGAAGGTATTGCCCCGTCACTTGGTCTTACCCGTCTCTGTGCGACCTGGCCGGCCGCACATCCCTCCAGAGAGTCGCGTGCAGAAAACAACGCACTGCCGCCTCGGGCCTGTTTCTGTTCGGGTGACAGACTGCCTCTAAGTTGTCAGCCGCAGGCCGCAATTTTTTCTTTAAAAAAAATAAAAAAACATTGCCCCGCACTATGATTATATTGGTATATATTATATTATTATACTATCTCTTGTGTCGTGGGTGAGTTGACAGACATGAATTCCACACGCAATACACCCAGACCCGGAACAACCACCTGCAGATCATACAAAAATTTGTTCCATGCGGGAATCGAACCCACGATCCGGAGCGCAGCAGCCGACTGTATCAGCCACTGCACCAACCATGCAGTGCAACTCATGGAGGCCCGACCGTTATAGCCTATGAATCTTCAAGTCACTAGTAAACAGGTTTCTTAAAGGACCTTAGTTCGGTAGGAAGAAATGTAGCATGCTCCATTGTCGACCGTAACGTCGCTAAACATCAGGTGAAATAAAAAATACAATCTGTTCATCCTTAGAAAGAGGCCTCGTATAATTTGTAGTAATATTTGAAACAGATAAATAATAATCAATTTTTATTTAATTAAGATAGTATAATTATATCTACTACTTCCTTATCGCCGGTTGTGAATCAAATGTGATAATGATTATGGATTAAAATACCTATACATGCTACTAATAGGTAAATAGGCAAGCTGTGAATAGTTTTTGTGATTTAGCACGTAGCTGATACCCACCTTTATATTAAGACCGAAGGTTAGATTTGCAGATCGCTAGCAAATCGAATATTTTAAGCATGTAAGCTAGATATTTTAAAAATGTCCGTACTTAAACTTCAACAAAAATATTGAACTTTATTCCAAGATGACAAACAGTAGCTATACCTACTGGATCGTCCTTTACAATCCTCCCCGAGAAGTGCCTGGGGGGCGACCTTTTTACAGTCGCGTTCCCTTCGCTAGAGGGGGTGACCGCTGTACAGTCACCCCCTCCGAGATATGCCTAAAGGCGTGGTATCAATGGAGGGTTCTAGTGCGATCTTATATGAGGACCTGGATTCCCCCTTCGGTGCCGCAGATGACCACTCCAGTTGTTTTAGCCAGTAGGAGTCCGGCATGCCCCTTCCCCTGGGCGGAGGAAGTTCTTGTAGAATTTCCACTGGAGACCAATAAAAGTAAGACAATAGGGATCGCACCACAGAAATCCGAGTTCGCACTTATAAAGTTATCAACACAACACAAGCGTAACAACTACAGGCGCGCGAGAACTGTATTTGTGCACGTTTTCTAGTTGTTCGGGAAACGACTACGAAATGAATATTTATAGTGTTTTCCGAATAGCAATATTATTTATTAATTATTGCAAAAAAAGAATGGAAATTACAAGTTATTTTTTTCTAAACGCTATTTCTGTAACCTACTGGCGGTAATTATCACTATTTTTGTGAAACCCTATCTTGAGTCCCAGAAATAGAGTGTGGATTATGACGTCTACTTAACGAGCTTACTTTTTAGGGTTCCGAACGTCCGAAGGAAAAAAGGCGGAATCTCTCATAGGATCATTCGTGTGTCTGTCTGTCCGTCTGTCAGCCAATTTGCTCCGAATCTACTGGACCGATTAAGTTGAAATTTTGTAAATATATGGATTTCTGCGACCCAAACACGTGCGTGTAACGTAAATAAATTAATTTTGAATATGGGGGTCACTTTTGGAGGGAAATACCTATAGAAAATTAAAAAATAAAGTTTTGAAAACTGTATAGTGTAACATATGAAATAGAAGGGCTTATTGTGAGCGTCTCTAATTTATTTATTTTATCATTTTAAAGTATATAGTTTTAAAGTTATTTAAGAAAATAGACGAAAATTTACCATTACCGCCCTTATCTCTGCAACTACTGAGCCTAAAATATTGAAATTAAAAATAGAGAATAGCTCTTTACCTATAGATTACAGAAAAAGTTTATAAGAAGTCTATGGTCTGAAAATAACATGGTAAATCTTGCAATATTGTGCGTAAAAACACGTTTGTGGTTGAAATGTATGGGAAAACATGTTTATCAACTAAGATGTTAAGTTTGTTCTTGGGATAAGTTATTAGTACAAGACCGAATTCAACAATACACAACAACAACAACAATAGAGGTTATTTTCCTATATCTTGGGATCTGTTTTCAGACACAAATCTTACATTCACAAATACTTAGTACCCGAACACCTATCCGTACTATACAAATCTGTACAAATAGTTCTTCCATGCGCGGATAAAACCCACGACACGCAGCGCTAAAAGGAAATGAGTTAGCTACTCCACTAACCGCGCCGTTGATACCCAATAACTCACCATGTCATTGGAATGACTTGTAAAACTCCAAGGAACACAATCATCAATTGATTATTTTACTATAAATTATCCCTATTTACAGAAAAGGTCACTCACGTGCAAGTTCACAGGTGTAATGACAGGCTTCAAACATTAATGGTTATTACTTATCGTAACAAGGAAAACTTAAACGCAAGATAAACTGAATTCATTATATTTAATTAAAAAATACATCGGATAGGTACATGACCAACATGATATATATGACAAAGAATTTGAGATTCTTACACAAGGTCCTTATTCGAAAAAAAATTCTTCACGAACCACCGTTGAGAAGAATTTAGTTTAATAATCGGACTTTTCCACACTTATTTCTTCTCACTAACACTTGACTAAAGTATCAAGAATCTCGTACCGTGAGGAAGTTGTTGGTGATAACAGACCTTATTCACCATTGATCTTTTACAACTGAGTCGATGAATTTTGTCCAGCGGATTTCAAACTCGTGTACTATTCTATCTTTATTAGGATAAGTACTATAATACAGAGAATTTAAAGCTAACTGTTTAAGAAGCTTTAGATCCGCATGGTGACTAGCAACTCCAACAAAGGCGACATAAAAGTCATGGGACAATGGATCAGCCTCCCAGAGTCCTGGGTCATCGCTTGATAAGACTACAGGCAGATTCTGACCTAAGAAAGCTGCTAAAGGATGATTTCTTATATCTTCAACCAGTTTCAAAACGGAATTTGAAAGAACATTAACTTCTAGAGCAATTCCTCTTTTCTTTACTTCTTCAATCAGCAGAGGATGTTTGATTAGAGCAAATGCATGGCCGATACGTTTGGTACCTAAAACTATAGCATCAAATAAATTTTCATCCGAACTAGTTCCATACCAGTTCGTTTCGCCAGCATGCAAGAATAAGTCTAGATCATTTCGAGCTTCAGCTAATTCAGACATGAACTCCTTCAACGGCAATCCCAAGTCCTCTTGACCTACTAAGTCAAAGCCAGCTAGGAAATCTGGCATCAAACTTTTGATTTCCTTCGCGATTCTAATATATTCCTGTACAGTTTTTTTATCGACTAATTTTAGTGGGGCATATATTAGTTTCACTCCAAAGAAATCTGGATAATCAGCTATGAATTGTTCTGTTATTCTTTTGTATGTTTTGGCTGTTTCTACAGGGTCATATACATTCCCTTCTAAATCATACAATGCCGGTAATATACTTCTGATTTCAAAGTACATTATGTTGTCGTCTCTCAATGCTTTTAAAGTATCGTAAAAGTATTGTTCCCATACTGGTTTGTAAGTTAACAGAGGACCTGTAGCTATAAAATAATGCTGGAATATCTGCCATACAGTATTCACATCGGTGTAAACTTCATTAGGATTTGAAATCACCAAAGTAAAATGTTTTCTTAGATCCGCATCGAACTTCTCAACGTTGCCAGAGGAATATCTTGCATCCCTCATGAGTTGCCATTCCGTGCCACAAGTTGTAACAGGTAATTTTTTTGAAAACTGAAATCTTATGCTTTCCTCTTCGAAACATACGTACAAATCTTCCCAGTAAGTTAACTTTAGTACATAATCCGGGCTTAGTATGCCTGTGTCGTGAGCATGGAGGACTGCTCCTTTCGGCATCTTCTTTATCAACTGGAACAACTTTGTTTCTTTCACTAGGTCCTTATATTCGAAGAAATGTTTTGACAGGTTAAAACTTTTTGGATGGAGGAACCCTCTCTCCACCTCTTCAATTTTAAGGTCCATGATTATTTCATTAGCCCTCAGTTCACTGTCACTAAGTTCTATTGCACTTCCGACCATCATTTCGAGTTCTTTATTAAGAAGATAACTTCTTTCTTCCAGCACACTTTCGAACATATTTACGGAGGTAATAAATACTATATTGGACAACACAAGTATAGCTCGTGGCCACATTGTCACGGCTCGCGTTCGAAAGCCGCACTATATACTATCTGGTGCAAGGTTGGTACGACAAATCTGATATCTCAGTAGATAAAATGTATAGGTAAGTGAGATATGACGTAAGAATAAATTTATTCATAAGTTGGTAGCACGTATATTAGTAATATTCAATTTTACCGTTTATGAACGTGTAGTCAGCAATTTCTGAAACAACAATACGTGCCACATAATTCGATATGATAATCTGTTGGTTTAAAAGTCAAAAGCAGATGCTACTGACATTGGTAAGAAAACTATAATAGTTTAGGTTATAATAGATTTTCCGTGTGGCGTCCGGATTGAGAACATAGCTCCACTCCATCTTCTCCCGTGAATGTCGTAAAAGGCGACTAAGGGACTCTAAACTCGAGGGACGGGCAGCAGCATCCCGCCTGCCAAGCGTGCTCAATACTGAAAATTTCCCCCTAAATTACGACACAGCATGTAACCCTTCGTCTGTGGTGAAGGCTTTTGTTTAGCAGTGGACATTTTATGGCTGGTATGATGATGAATAAGTTAAGCAGAGTACTTTATGGATTTAGGTAATATTGAGGAGCGTCTTTAAACGAGGGACATATTCATGGGATCCAAAGTTAAAAAGCATCCTCAGCTATTCAAAAAACATATTGACAATAAGAAATATCTGTCAAGAGACAATACAAAGCCTATAAAACCTATACAATACAAAAATTATTCCTACACGGCACGGAGGTGCAGTGGCTGATACAGTCGGCTACTGCGCTCTGGGTCGTGGGTTCGATTCCCGCACGAAACAAATATTTGTATGATCTGCAGGTAGTTGTTCCGAGTCTGGGTGTATTGTGTGTGGAATTCATGCCTGTAAAAACGCACCCACGACACTGGAGAAATCCTAGTGTGGGGCAATGTTTTTTTTATACAAATAATACAAAAAAAAAAACAATTGAAAACTATACTATTCAATAGAAACTGTGACTATATATTGATAAAAGTTTACAATTGCATCCACAAAACTAAGAGATATACGATTTATAAATAATTTACAACAATGACAAATATTTTTATACAATTGAAGAATTTATGAGATACAAGTAGGATGAACATCAATAATATTCATTTTATTTGATTATTTATTTTTAATAAAGTTTTGTATTAGATATACATTTTCTTGGATTTTAACTGGATTGTTAATGTAACAATTTAATTGAAAGTGTGGTGCCGGCTCAGAATGCCACCACCCCATCTCCTCCCGTGGGTGTCGTAAAAGTCGACTAAGGGATTAGTCGAAGGGTGGGCAGCAGCGTCCTTCGAGTATATTAACAACTCAACTGCGATCGCCAACCCGTCAGCCAAGCGTGGCGATTATGGCAAAACCCCCCAATGAGCCCACAACACACACATATCGGTCGTTGTGGTGATCCTTGAGGGAGGCCTGTGTTCAGCAGTGGACTTCATTTGGCCGAAATGATGATGATGAATTGAAATTATCGAATTTTATTGACTATTTCATTAGCAACTGACATTATGTATCATTAAGCGGACATGATGGTATGATTGAATTATGTTGACATTATTGAATAGAGATATTATTATGTAATCTTAGAGTGATATTAAGTATTGCGAATTTGCTGTCTTAAATGCCGCATAACGCTCAAATAATATCCTTTATTTACCGTTTGACCTTCCGGCAAGAATTCAGAGTGCACAATACCGCGATAGTCAAAGAAAACAGTCAACATGACTTTGACTTTTGATCGACTTTGGCGTGGTTTTTTTGGTTTCGGTTCAGTTGAAAGGCGCCCCTCCGACTTGTTGACTAGTTTGCATGTCAAACTGGTAAACCCACGTCTCGTCACCAGTGCTAATGCGTTTCATGTATATTGGGTCGGAATTGACTCGTTCTAGCATGTCCTCAGCGACTCTCATGCGATTGAGTTTTTGAAGAAAATTCAGGTCTTTTGGGACTAGCCGAGCGGTAACATGTTTCATACCCAAATGATTAGTTAAAGTGGTACGGATCAACGCGCGAGAAACAGAAAGTTCGGTGGCTATTTCTCTCAAAGTTGAATGAGGATTTTCAGTCACTATTTCCTTCACTTTTGCGATGTTAACTTCAGTTGCAGACGTTGATGGCCTACCAGAGCGAGGCAAATCTTCCATCACATCTCGACCGCTTTTGAACGCTTTGTACCACTCATAAGCACGTGTTTTTGATAAAGTCAATTCACCGTAAGCCTTCTGTAACATTTTCAGTGACTCCGAACAAGAAATTCCACTGGCGATGCAAAATTTAAGACCAACTCTTTGTTCGGTGTTTTTGTCCATAATGAAATTCGCTATATACACTAGATATGATATAACTAGAAACAGCACTGTATTTAATGTAAATAACAGAGGCAACTCAAACTCCGCGCTAAAATGGAAAACAGTTGTGCCAATCAAACAACAACAATAAAAACAAAAACTTGAATTTAGAACCATAAACAAATCATCCATTCCCGATACTTTTTTGACTGAATGTATATATAGTTTTAAAAGTCTTTTACTGCATATTTAGGGCTGCCATCCGCCCCGATATATCGGGACTGTCATCGTTATCGAGCCCTTACACACCGACTTGAACTTGCCCACTATAAAACAGGTCATGCAACTAGCGAGTAAACGCTTTTTCGACTCTGCCCTTCTTCACCCGAATCCCCTAGTAGTAGCGGCCGCTAACTATAGGCCCTCTAAAATAAGCAAATGCCGTCGTCCAAGGCATGCACTAGAAGATCCCGATGATCTAATCACCATGCATTACGTAGCTTTAACAAACAAACCGACATATCGACCGCGCCACCGGGGTCCGCTTTTACGCTGTCGCGGAAGCCTAAATTCGTGACCACCCGATTAACGTTAAAGTCGCCCAAGTCGTACAAGGAACACCGTGGTATTTTAGCCGGCAAGGATCCGGCAAGACCCTCCACCCTCATCCATGGCTGAGGAAGTCCATGAGGATATCCCCACGACCAAACAAAGGGCTTCAATATGTAACTGTAACATATTAGGTATATTATTTTACATAACATACATGGTAATATCCCCCTTCTGATAATTTAGGCAAGTTGAAAGAGAATGTTAGAAATTCACAATAAGCTAAAAATAATATCATATCATATGATATGGAAGAGCGGAGTCTCCTAACACAGGCTTTATTCGCTTAAATGGAGGCTCCAATCACTAGTTTATATGGAAACTTGTTAAAATAATAAAACATTTTGAATTTGAAAATGTTTTGGAATCCTGTCTAATTAATAATTCAGATATTATTTTTAATAATAAAGACTAGACTAGAGAAGACTTCTCCTTATTTCCTTATTTTGTGATGTGAGGCGTGTCAACAGCGACGATATTTTTAAGATAAGTCGATCGAGATCGAGAAGTCTCCTATGGTGGTGTCGTTATTTTTATACACAAATTTATTTGGGTTACAGCTGAAAACCTGTATTAGATGGTCAGTATTACTGCCGCCTCAAATTATGCTGAGCTGTTAGCCCTTTGGCACTACACGATTTGTGCGTATAGCTGATGCACCTTGTATTTAGTTAATAGTTGTTATATTTAAGATTTTTTATTGTGTGTACTGTTTGTGCTAATAAAATCATATTTCTTTCTTTCAAATATGTAATAAATAATAATTAGTCTCAATTCATTTTTCCAAAATCTTTAACTGTCAATATATTGAGTAAATAATTTCTATGTATTGTCCACCAACCATACGAACTTCTCAGAGTGACCGGGATGAAATAATCTCTTATAAACCTAACAAAACACTAGTTTTCGGTGATTTTACACCACACGAGCTGGTCATGTAAAACTGATCTGAGAGGCAACAATATTTTTATTCCATAATGGACAGTAACTTCGTATCGTTGAATTATGGCAGTGCTGCTCGCGTAAAATACGTCAATGGAATTGTGCAGAAATGTTCTCCAGACGTCTCAGCAACTTCTCCTTATTTCCTTATTCTGTGATGTAAGGCGTGTCTCAACAGCGACGATATTTTTAAGATAAGTCGATCGAGATCGAGAAGTCTCGTATGGTGGTGTCGTTATTTTTATGTGGTACGGGGGCGTAACCGTGCTACCGCGACTGGTTCAATTTGGGCCATCCGGAAAAAATGGCCGTTTTATAACATCAGTTGAGATTCGATCGCGTAAGTGAAACATTGTTAAATTGTCGTATTGTTCGGGGATAATATGCAAAAACCGAAGCGAAAATAATAACTTTATCAAGGAAGGAATCATATACAATATGCAAGTGAAGAAATTTTCTTGTATTTGTATATAAAAATATAAAAATGTTTTATTTATTATGTTACATTTGGATTGATGGAGCAGCACCACATTATTATTTTTGTACAAAATGCCATGTTTCTTAACTACCACTTTTAACTAGCAATCGGTGAATAACAAGCGCAGGGAATAGAACAGCGAATGGTACTCCCAATAAACTTACGCGTTGCGTGGTACGGCTGTCGTTTGCGGACTGTACGCTCGGTATGATAGGCTACCTACAAAGTCGTGGGTGTGTTTTAGTATGAGAAGCCAATTATAATGTTGTGTTTATTCAGTTCATTGAATGAGACCTTGTAATGTGTGCATTAGTGTGCTTTTATGAAGAATGGTAGTGGGAAAATGGATTTCTAGGCTCACATACATTTTGATCTACATGGCATATCTCCTTTCTTCCAATATACAGCTTCACATACAGCTGCTAAAAGATTTTTACATGCTAGCAACTGCTCAAAAGTAACAGACTTTGTCAGTTCCACTAGAGAATATTTAATTTGCAATGAAATCCCATTATTCTATAGACTAAATATAGACGCATAATGTTTTTTTATGTAAATCTCACATGTACTGACATCCCACTGTCGATACGAATCACTCAGTGGTAATGGACACAACATGGATTATTTTGCTCTTTAGATCTTCCTGTCAATTTGATAAAACTGAATATAATTTATTAGGCAACTGTCTAAAATTCATAGTTGATTTACTTACACTTCTTCTTTCCGGAAACGTTAAAATTATCCATTATTAAACCATTATTTTAAAAAGGTGAAAAATGTGACATTAATAATTATCGCCCTATAACATTGATAGCAATTTTCTCTAAAATATTTGAAAAGTGCATGTTTAAAAGACTGACTGATTATTGTTATAAATTTCATGTTATAAGTGATGAACAGTATGGATTCCAAAAGAACAAATCTACAACACTAGCTATCCACGCTCTTCTAAAAGAAATACTAACTAATATCAACAATAACTATCTAACAACTGGTCTATTCTTTGATTTATCGAAAGCTTTCGACCTAGTTTCACATGACATATTGTTACAAAAGCTTCAAAACATCGGTATTAGGGGACCAACACTTCAGTGGATATACTCGTACCTATGTAACCGACAACAACGTGCTATTATAATAAAGCTAGATGAAAATAGGCATATGATACCATACTCTTCTGAATACAGGCACAACAAATACGGTGTCCCACAAGGAAGTGTATTGGGCCCAATATTATTTCTGTTACATGTATATGATATCATTAACATAACCACCCATAAATGTATACTATTTGCCGATGACATATCTATCATTGTGACATCTAATAAAAATAATAAAACCACTATTGATCATCAGACAGACATTAATCAAGTAATAAATAACTTAATTAAGTGGCTCGACATAAATCATTTAAAAATAAATCTTGAAAAATCCGTTTACATACAATTTAATAAATCTAACAACAACAAATATAATGTCAATCTAAATGTGCCAAAAATTAAAAAAGTTACACATACAAAGTTCTTAGGAGTAACTATAGATGAAGACTTAAACTGGAATGCTCACGTAGAAAATGTTTGTAGTAGGATAAACAAATTTGAATACGCACTCAAAAGTGTTAAAAATGTAATAATAAAACAGCTGTCATATCCTATCAAGCGTATATAGAATCGGTACTACGCTATGGTCTCATAGTCTGGGGCAATAGTACAGATACCAACAGAGCTTTTATCGCTCAAAAAAAGTGCATTAGGGCAATATACGGGCTTGCACTAGATGAATCATGCCAACCAGTATTCAAGAAACTTGGTTTGTTACCGGTGCCATCTCTTTACATATATGAAGTATGCATGTTTGTATGGAAACATATGGAACTGTTTAAAACAGCTAATGACGTTAATGTAAGATATCGGCGAGACCCATTCCGGCTCGTACTTAGTGATATCCCCAACTCACCTAAATATAATAAAAGCTGCTTAGCGATGTGTGTGCGTGTATATAATAAATTACCAAGCTATCTAAAAGAGCTTAATATAAAGTTCTCGTTCAAAACTAAACTACATGTATGGTTAAGTGAAAACAATTTTTATAGTGTTAAGTTAATATTGTCAAGTTATAAAAAGGAAAGAATAGACTCTTTCCTACTGTTGAACAATGTAAATGGTTTGTTTTATTTTATTTTCCATGCTATGTATTAGCAAAACATGTATGCGCTTTTTATACTTAACATCTTTTTATACCGTGTTTTACGCAAATAAATAATATTATTATGTCTCTCTATTACACGGGTTTATATCCCCTGTAAGGGGGAACCCGGTCTTTTGATAGGCTTACGCGGGGACATGGGTCCAACACGCAGAGGCCCTTTAGAGAATTTTAATCTAAAATGTAATGGGACACTAACCGGGAACTCTCCATGGCTACACTATAAAATGCAGTCTCGGATTGTCCCCGGAGGTGTAAAACTATTGTATAAGATAGAAACTACAGTTATAAGGTCTATTGTAATGGGTGCTAAATGGATTATATGCTTCTAAAAACGGAAACAACGGCGTCTGCCTTTCAACCTTTAATGTGAAATTCTGTGGCAGACGGTGACTCGCCACTCACAAGATGGGCCCCCTAAATGGCCACCACTACAGGCGACAAGGAGCAACACCAGTGTGGGCGGCTAGGGGTGTAGAGAGGTGCGGCACCGGTTTCACCATCACGCGTCTCGAAGACTCGGAGCGGGTTTCCCCGTTATTACGCCATTAGACACTTCCACCCCCGAGCATATAGCTCTGGCGGCCCCCCTCTGATCGGCCAACTAAGGCAAGCCAGAGTTGAAAATCCTGCGGGCACTCATGGGGTTCCACTCCAACCAACCAATAAAAGCAAGCGGAGACGAGGCCCTGACCGACTCTCTGGAGCATTCGGGTACGCAGTGTCGCCACTCACATTGAGCTCGCCACAAACTGCCCTGCGTTCTGTAAGCTACTTAATATACTTTTTTTTTTCTTATGATATACTTTTTTTTTACCATAAGGTATGAAGAAATCAAGCAGCTACTTTAATCTGCCCTCCAGGATTACCTTATCCCATGGTGAGATAACGTTTGCCCAGAGGGGTTAAATAATTAATTAATTATTATTATTATTCTACTCTCTTTTTTCTTGTGAATCTTTTTTTAGTAGGTAGGTACTGTGATTGTCAAAATGAATTTCTAACCAGATCCAATATTTATTCTACAAATAAAATTCGTATTGCCTTGGTTGGCTGGAACTCCAACTTGAGGGCTTTTACAGCGTTCGAAAATGGTGGAAATTCTTCATGAACTTCCTTCGCCCCGGGGAAGGGCGACAGGGGTATCCTACCGGATCGGGACTCCTACCGGCTAAAAGGAGCGGTCATCTTCGGCACCGAAGGGAGGCACCAGGTCCTCGTAAGATCACACAAGAGCACTCTGTAGTACCTAATATACTTTGTTTTTACATATTCAGTCTACACATTCTGTATTTAAATATGGCGTTTGCTATCATAAAAAGAAAAAAATATTTACGGTTTTAAAACTTTTTTATTATTATTCATGTGTCGCTTATTCTTAAAACAAAATACACTCGCATCTAACGATCCACCGCAATCAGAAGATTAAAGCCTATAAGGTGACACATCGCGGTCCCCATCTCAACATGTGGCAGCCATGTTTTTTTTTTTCAACCCGCGCAGGGCGGTACTCTAAAGTGCCACTTAATCCGTACCAACCCTTTGCTGCGAAATCAGCATGGCGCAATGGCGGTCTTTGCATTTCTTTTGCAGTTTTTGTTTCTGTACGCTTTGAAAACGAACCCCTTTTGCATGATTCCCGTGTAATGTATACCACAGTTTTGGGTTTTGATTTTTTTCATATTGCTATAGTCGTCTCGTGTATGTTTGCAAATAATTGCGAGAGTTGTTTGGAGAGAAAACTTAGTCTAAAAGGCTGTTTGCTCTTTTCGAGTCGTAGAGGGATTTTATTCGAGTGTGTATTAAGACTAATACGAGTGTAACATTTTCCAAAACGGGTTTCCTAAAATGGTAGGCTCGCGAAGTTATAATACCTATACTATATTCACAACTAGCTAGATGTGTACAAAAACAGTACAGCCTATTATGTAGACTACAAGCCTTGTTCCACTCAGCGATTTCTCCTGATGTATCACATATCCTATGTCCTATTCCATGATAACATTTACTAAAATTCACTTTTCTGATCAAGATACACCCAGAATAGTCAATTTTAACTATTTTTATCTCAAATAAAACAATTACTGGCTCTTATGAAACGTCAGAATTTAAGTTGTACGGTTCCAATTAGTTAATCATATGGAGAAGAGCCGGCAAGAAACTCCATGGATACTGTTTTAAAATAATTGAGATTACGATGTTGATTGATAGAAATTATGGTTAATCATATAACGAGAATCATCATCATATTAGCCATAGGACGTCCACTGCTGAACAAAGGCCTCCCTCGTAGATTGGAATTTGCCAATACTCACCACGCTTGGCAGGCTCGTTGGTGAGCGCAATATGGCTACTGTTCCACAACAGATACGCTGCTGCCCTTCCCTCTGGCCTAGAGTCCCTTCGTCACCTTTTACGACATCCACGGGAGGAGATGGAATCGAACCCGCGACCCTGAGCTCATCAGCCGACTGTATCTGCCACTGCACCAACCATGCCATCAGATTTACATACGAGGCATGAGGTTTTAAGTACATAACGCCTTTCTTAAAATCAGTTTCAAAGTTGTTTTAGGAATTAAATAACAACTAAAATACGAAGGAAGTAATATGACATTTAACGGCGGAATACTAAAACGCCCCTCAATATTTAAGACCCTCCTTAACAATTTGAGAAGTCTCGTAATCCTATCGAAATTATAGGATAACAGGCGTTTCAAAAAGTTTAGAGGTTCTTAAATATTGAGTCATCATATAGCCAATGTACGACTACTGCTGAACAAAGGCCTGCCCCATAGATTTTCACAATTTATTGATTTGATTTTGGGAAAATATTTCAATTTTTTTAATCTATTGGTTACCGTGTCAGTATCGGCCGTTCGTCTTATACAAGAGTGACGATTTAAATATTTGCAGATAACATAACTCATTATTTAAAATGATTTTAAATTCGTTAGAATAATCTACTGGAATTGTCATCCAAACTGTTTAAACGATACAGATCATGTTTTAGTTTGCATTTTAAGCCATTGTTAAATAAAATAATTTTAAAAAGATCTTATTGATTGTCTCAATTGTCGTTCGATAACCGTGCGCGTTCCTTGATTGTCAACGCATGTGCTCGTGTCTTGTATCTGCTAGCTTTGTTGTTTTAAGGAATTATATAAAATACGGCTGCCGGGAATAATGCGATTCTTATACGGCGTCACGTGTAGTAGGTTTGCATTAACACAAGTTCGCAAAACAAACACAGCTGCTCAAAAACGGCAGTGTAATCCTTCACAAACTGTAACGTTGTTGAAAAAAATTATTTTGCTTTGAAACTTTTTTATTTCTTTCGTTCATTTTTTTACTTTACCTCATTAACCGACTTCAAAAAGGAGAAGGATTCTCAATTCGATGCGGATTTTTTTTATGTTTGCTCTTGTGTACTGATGTGACGTTACAGCACAGAAAATCCTTTAGTTTAATGTTCTCTGGTTTATAGACATAAAACCTAAATATATGCACAAACACCCAGACCCAGAACAATCACCTGTAGGCCATTGTTATTTGTTATATAGCCCCGATGCTTGGCCACTGCGCCAACTTCACCATCAAAGATGCAGCATAACTAAAATGTATTCTAAGCGTAGTTTAAACCTGTGTGGTATCTTAGGAAGGATGCAAAATATGTCATTCATATACTTACTACATAAAACAATATCCTTGTTTAATTACAAACATTGTTTATTAGACTGAAATAACTAATAACACTCCGGTTCTCACGTACTACATAACAATAAATTGATGACAAACGGTTATCTACACAATACTGTATAAAAGCGCATTGTTGGGTTTATCGTATGTCATGTCATAGGTCGTAGCTCCAACTCAGTAGCTATCCGACGCCGGACCGCGGCGTACGTGAGACAATATGCGCTTCATAGTTATAATAATACTGGTTACTTCCGCCAAATGTGATGACAATTACAACCTAAAACGAAGGCAGATACTTGAACTTGAATTACGTCTCTCGCTCGGTGGGAATACAACACTCAGTGATAAAGAAATTGCGGTAAACAATTGCTTGATGCAACATAAGTTTGACGAACTCGACTATGGATTTGATAACCCGGAGCAATTCAATCTGTCGCATCACTATTTTTCTTATAAAGACAGGATACATAACTCCAGAGTTTATAAGATCATCAAGAGCATGCCTAAGGGGGCTGTTCTTCATGTCCACGACATGGCGATCATTGGACCTGATTATCTATTAAATATTACCTACATGGATCATTTATATGTGTGTTTCGGAAAGCAGATCAGGTACTGGTTTTCCAATAACGTTCCTAATACTTCGTGTGATACCCACTGGGAACTTATGAAGGAAGCTAGACGCTTGACAACGAATTTAACAAAATTTGATTCAGATATTAGACAGCATTTCAGTCTGGTTGTAGACAACCCTGATATTGTTTACCCTACCATCAAAGAAACTTGGGCAGCATTTGTGAACTATTTCTCGATAGTGTACCCTTTACTATCCTATAGACCGATTTGGGAGCAGTATTTTTATGACGCCCTCACATTATTTAGACAAGACAATGTTATGTACGTGGAAGTAAGGAGTATTTTACCGAATCTTTACGAATTAGATGGAACTATTTATGACAAGCTAATCACAGCAAAAGCTTATAGAAAAGCAATTAACAGATTTGTAAGGGATCATCCGGATTTTGTTGGAGCTAAACTGATTTTCGCTCCATCAAGGAAAGTGGGCAGAACTGAATTAGACGATTACATCAAGATTGCTAGAAGCATAAAGAAAAATATGCCAGACCTCTTTGCTGGATTCGACTTAGTGGGTCAGGAAGATGTTGGAAACCCACTTATAGAATTCGTACCACAATTGCTTGAAGCAAAAGACCTTAATTTCTTCTTCCACGCTGGAGAAACGAATTGGCTTGGAACTTTGACTGATGAAAATTTAGTAGATGCTGTTTTATTGGGAGCTAAACGAATTGGTCATGCGTATGCATTGGCAAAACACCCGACGTTAATTCGGGAAGTAGTATTTAATGATATAGGGTTAGAGGTAAATGTTCTGTCCAATACTGTGCTGTCTTTAGTCAGGGATGTGCGAAACCATCCACTTAATATTTTCCTAAGCTTAGGTTTACCTGTTGTTCTGTCAAGTGATGACCCTGGAGCTTGGGAAGCTGATCCTTTATCTGACGACTTTTACGTCGCCTTCGTAGGTGTCGCCAGCAGACTTTCCGACTTGAGATTGTTAAAGACTTTAGCTATTAACTCTTTGAAGTACAGTGCCTTAGAACCAGCGAATAAAACCAAGGCTATCCGTGATTTCCATTTAAAGTGGAACCATTTCGTTGATCATTTTGACTGTCATTCATATTAAAACTTCGTTTTAATTCAGGCTTGCAGTGAATGTTTTCTTTATTCTTTCTATTTGTACAGTAATAAAGTGCAGAATAATATTGTACAACGAATGTAAATAATCACAATTAACGAGTTAAATATTTATGTAAAATAATTTTATTAAAAGAATAACACACTGAAAGAGTTTTACTTGCATCAAAAATCAACATTTCACCACCGATGACCTACTGGAAGTCCACTGCTGGACGCGATAGAAGTAGGTACACAGGACTTTATTATCCACCGAATAAATATTCTTTTCTACCTCTAATTATTGTGTATTGACACTTTACACTAATTACGACATATCGAATTATATTCGGTTTTACTTTTACCGAACAAAAATATTCTAATTATTACTAATATTCATTCATTACATCATACATATTTGGTTCAGTGTTATGTTTATAATAAATAAATACCTAAATTTATTTGCCGTGTGGTGCCGGCTTAGAATACCACCACCCCATCTCCTCCCGTGGGTGTCGTAAAAGTCGACTAAGGGATTAGCCGGAGGATGGGCAGCAGCGTCCTTCGAGTACATTAACAACTTAACTGCGATCGCCAACCCGTCTGCCAAGCGTGGCGATTATGGCAAAACCCTCCAAACACCCATATTGGTCGTTGTGGTGATCTGTGGGGGAGGCCTGTGTCCAGCAGTGGACTTCATTCGGCCGAAATGATATAACTTGGGAAGTACATATTGATAATTTTATTCTTTTTTTAAACGTTACCACACTCTAGGATTTCTCCTGTGTCGTGGGTGCGTTTACAGACATACATTTCACACACAATACACCCAGACCTGGAACAACTACCTGCAGATCATACAAATATTTGTTCCGTGCGGGAATCGAACCCGCGACCCAGAGCGCAGCAGTCGACTGTCACAGTGTGACCGACATGTCAATCTGGCTTTCCTATATCCTACTATATACCTATAGGTATACTACTGTATTATAGATATAGTCATACTCCCTCAAGTGTCCTACTGATGGTGGCGTCGTGTACCTGGTCGCTGAGTCTATTTTTTGTTGTTATGAGGAAATCCTCATGGACTTCCTCCGCCCCACGGTGTTCCTTCTACTTACCAGACCTGATTCTGTTCCGGCGACGCATTGTCCCTGGTTTGTCGCCCGCCGGCCCCATCTCATAGAGGCTGAAGATCTACTAGCGCCCTCCAACGTCGCCCGGTGCGTGTTTTGCGGCGAGTAAAACAGGTGGTCTCTTGCCCGAAACCATGCAATTTGTAAACTGTTGTGTGTTGTTTAAATAGTTTTAATGATCTTTTCATCATCATCATTTCGGCCAAATGTAGTCCACTGCTGGACACATGCCTCCCCCAAAGATCACCACAACTGTAGATTATACAAATATTTGCTACGTGCGGTCGAATCGGGGAGCCAGTGCTGAAACCTAATCTGTAGCCACTCGACTAACCGTGCCGGCCCGTCACTGTGAACCGACGCAGTGTTTGACCCAACTGTCAGAAATAAATATTTTTTGGTAGAAAGAATGACAATATTTTTTATTTCAGCCCATAAAACGGGCGCAGGGAAACCAGAAGACAAGGTAAATTAAAATAAAAAGTCTAGAATCATAAAAAGTAAAGAAAGAACGTCCTCTTGCAACACGCTCAGATTAATTTCTGTTGGCTTAAAATGGCCAAAGAGTAGCTTCTAAGCTTAAAGTAACAAATCGCACGAGAGTATTTAAAACTATATAAAGGTTAATACAGAACACGGCTCTACAAAAATATTACAAACTGGCTTCGATAATCGTGCAGAAATTGGTTGTCATTGTCACTCAGTTAGTTACGAAGTAGTTTGTTTAGGTAGTAATAGCGTGCGCATAAACTTGGCTTCATTATTATCCATAAACGACGCGTGACGCCTGCTAGACCTTGTCAAATGCCTTTGTGATGTCTAGGGACACAACTAGAGCTTTGCCGTGCGTCTAAATGGCCTTGTCTCAACAATCCGTAACATACGCAAGAAGTTCTCCAGTAGACCGTCAGCGGCGGAAGGCATTCTGATGGTCACTGAGGAGCTCATTGTCTCAAGGTACGTTAGCAGCTTGTGGTGGTGTACCCTTTCCATGACTTTGTACAGTATGGAGGTAATAGCGATCGGTCTGTAGTTAGCAGGATCGGCACAACTACCCTTCGTAGGCACCGGCTGCACATTGGCAAGCTCACATGGATCAGGCACCACTCTTTGTGAGAGAGTCGATACAGGTGCGTCAAGACAGGAGACAACTTAAGTGCACAGTTCCTGAGGACTCTGGCTGGTTTCCGTTCGACCCGCTGGCTTTGTTCACATCTAGACAAGAAATTACTTATATTTTAGTCTTACAACTTGTTTTTATGAAAGCGATACGTATCACCTTTTTTCATTTTTATTGCTGTCCAGTTAAAATTCTACATGGAACTTCTGGGGAAGGGCGAAAGGGTATGCCGAGGGGGACTCCTACCGGCTAAAACCACTGGAGCGGTCGTCTTCGGCACCGAAGGGGGGCTCCAGGTCGTCGTAAGATCACACTAGAGCCGCTCATTGGTGCTAGTGGTGGTTAATATAGCGTCTAGCTCGATTAAATAGCGCGCTATATTCACGCAACATATAGCACACGCTATGCTGGCTTCACGCTATAAAAATAGCGCCATTAGAAAATAACGAGTAGCAAGGATAATAGCGCGACCAAAGCCATAGCGCGGGCGTGGCGAGCCGGGCGGCAGTCATCGCGAGAGTACCGCGTTGATTATATAATATTTATTTATTTTAGATACGACAGTGAACATACATTAAAGTTTCGTAAAATAAAAATATATAACTTGCATGACATTTGATGACGTCAATAATAGGCATTTATAACATCAAACAATTCAGTTCCATGAAAACTGCTGTAAGAAATTCTTAATAAAAGAAATATAACCCTATCCTATGTTAATTAATACACAACAATCTATTAACCCAAGCATGGAAAGTATGAGGAAAAGTTCATTAAATTTTGTTTACTGCTCCATTTTATCCCAGAGCTGAAAGCTTTAAATGAATCAAAATATGAACTTACTTTTTACCGACTTCGAAAAGGAGGAGGTTCTCAATTCGATGCGTATTTAAAAAAAATGTTTTTACACGATTACTCCGAGATTAGTAGACCTTTTAACTGATGCAAAATGCTTTCGAATTGGTCCCATATAAATTTCATTACATTTGATTGAGTAGTTTTTAAACCAGCTTCAATAAACAGTTTAATTTGACTGCGCTTATCTAGATGATGTCTTAATAGTTTCGATTCCTCTCAGATCAGAGAACCGATTTGAGTCGTTCTTATTTTTAGTGTCAAATTGGAAAAAGTTCTTAAATTTATTTACACTAAAAGGAAACAAATAAATCTTTTTAAACCCTACCCTACACGATATAAATAAAATATATCGTGTAGGGTTTTTGAAGTCGGTATTTTTTTGTTAATTTTTTTATTATTCTCAATATTCATAACAATCACTTGATAGTCAAACAAAACTAATTTAATAGCATGGTTTAAGAACGGCAAAGCTAATACATAGATATTTTTAGATAAATGCATAATGATTTAAGTTAAGAGTTTACATTAAATACTTTAATATAAAAATTAATTAAACGCTGTTTATATTTTTCCGACTGATTAAGTGCTGCGTTGACATATATATTTGTTGAATCTATCATCACCTATTAAGCTGGCATCTACTAAGCCCACCGATAATATTTAAAAGTACAGGCATCACTAAAACAGAACCGTTGCCATATTTACGACTAGCTGGGACCAGAGGTTTCACCCGCGCTTAAGTTAAAAGAAATTTAGAGTACTTCGACATAGACACTTGACATATAATAAATATATTGGATTTCAAGGGTTTTATTTTTTTACGTGGAACCCTAATTATTTTTCTAAAATAAAAGTAGCCTAAGTTATTCCTTATAACATCAGCTATCTGCCAGTGAAGGTCCCGTCAAAATCGGTCCAGCCGTTTCGGAGATTACCCGGAACAAACAGACAGACAGACAGACAAAAAAAATTAAAATAGTGTTTTTGTTATATGTAACGTACATACTTTCATATGCATTTACTAAAAAGCTGTTTATTTTGACATTACAAACAGACACTTCAATTTTATTTATTTGTATAGATGTAAATTCACAATTTCTAACTTTTGTAATTTGGTTTTTTTTGTTTTTGTCATTGTTTTTGGACATATTGACCTTAGACACTGGTCTCAATCATTGAGGTATAATGTACTATGTACTACAGAAGACATCTCAACTAGATCTTTTGTGACGAGAGTTAGAGCACATACTCTCTTAAGTCAATTAGTCCATATCGTGTCTATCAGGCCGGTTACCGCAATGTGACGTGATTGAGTGCAAAGTTGTATTACTTAGATATGCCTTCATGAGCAGTGAGATATTGTTTTAATAACTCGAGAGATGCCGTGTGGTGCCGGCTACGAATAGTACCAACCCATCTCATGCCGTGGGTGTCGTAAACGGCGACTAAGGGATTAGCCGGAGGATGGGCAGCAGTGTCCTTTGAATACATTAACAACTCAACTGCGATCGCCAACCCGCCTGCCAAGCGTGGCGATTATGGCAAAACCCACAATGAGCACATAACCCACCGATAGCGTGAGGGAGGCCTGTGTCCAGCAGTGGACTTTATTCGGCCGAAATGATGAACTCGAGAAACATCTGAAAGTCAAGAAGTGGCGTGCCCCGCGGTCGCAACTTCATGACCATATTATTTGTTTGTAATAGCTACTCTAGTACGTAATACATTATACCTCCGTGGTCTCAATATGTATTTTGATAAGCAGAGATGAGATGATTATATTTGATCGCATACTAAACTAAGATTTAGCGCATGTTTCCTTATCACGGAGCATGTCGCATAATTATTACGGCTATGAGATCGAAGTTCAACAGTGGACGTTAACGGGGTCATAAAAACAAATATTTATTTGAATTTCAATGACGTCATTTCATATTTTTCCTCGTAGCTAATCGTTTTGATGGCATACACACGTAGGTACTCGTATTGATAAACAATGAGCAATTATAAATATAAAACGTATGCAATTTATGCTTGACAATAGTGTAGTTTGTCAATTATGATGATGATATTTAAAAATAATATTTACGCTCATCACTGACTCACTGGCCGACTCTGTAACGCTGCAAGAAATAATGTATGTATATTTGTGTTCTTATATAGGTCTTACTTTAATAGTCCAAGATATTAACCATGGCGCTTCAGTGAATGCTAAGGAAAAATACATAGGTATTCCAAAAAAAATAATTTATTTTTATTTTAAAAATCCTTTCAACTAATTTTCAAAGGCAATCTTAAGACATCACCGAGTATTAAATTCAATAATATTACCGTAAAAAGAAAGGAGTCCGTATGCTACGTTGGTCTTGTATTGGAGAGAAATTTTGCATTTTGTTGAACACATAAAATCCCTGACAAAGAAATCAACAGCTACACGGTGTCTGTCATTTTATACTTTAAAAACTATTTACGACGCTACCTACTTAGGTTGTTTTTGCTATGGTTCACCTGTATGGGCCGATAGGGCTACTATCGGCGCGGATCGACGTAAACTGCTCCAAAGCCGGCGCTTAGCGTTGATATTCTTGTGCAAGCCATATAGGACAGTAACTACTGAAGCTCTACCTGTACTAGCAGGTGTTTTGCCAGTCGATCTTGAGATACAGCGACGTGCTACAATGTACTACTCAACTAGAGAAAACATGGACGCGGAATTTCTATTATACACATTCTATATACTACGCGATCGTGTTAGGATCTGCAGTTTTTTTTAAACCACTGACTGGTGTTTGGGATGATCTCTTGGCCGAATGGTCATGCAGGTGGGACACGTCTATAAAGGGCCGTCACCTTTACCAGTACTTTCCATCCGTTCATGAACGGCTGGCAAGTGCATATTTGGAAGTTGATCATTGCGTGGCTCAATTTCTCACCGGTCATGATCACTTTAAGACTAAATTATTTAGCTTCAAGCTTGTTACCTCACCATTCTGCAAATGTTCAACACCGGACTGTGAATATGAACACTGCACATCATATCCTGTGGGAGTGTGTTCTTTGGCAAGTTGAACGCAATATTATGTTTGACAGCTTTGCAAGTTACATCCGGGGTTGTTTACTATACAGACCTTGTTGCGACTAGGACGAATTTCCGTGCGTTCAAGCGTTTTTGCCATACCTACTATTGGAATAAGTCACAATAGCTCACAACATAGGACCCGTTTTTTTTGTACCCTTGGTGCTTGGCAACTGGGCTCAACCCGGTTGTAAACTCCCATTTATTGTGCCTATGGCCTATAGTTTTTCTCTGTCTCCTATAACTTGCTACGGAGGGAAGTGGAACGTATATTCTTTCCTACTCCTCCTTTTTCTTTTCTGATTAATTTCGGTGCGGGTTCCAAGACAGTTATTAATTTCTCTGGGACACACCGAGCTTCATTGTCCGGTGTTCTTTTCGGTGGTCGCCATTGTAAATCCTGGCTTACAGGGGTTGCAGTAGTTGGGAATGTGTGGCGGGCTTGTCCTAAAAAAAAGCGTTCATAGGGGATATTGCCATAATCACCAAGCTTAGCAAGCGGATTGGTGATCGCAGTATGTTGTTAGCACACAGGATGATGCTGCTGCCCATCCTCATGAAATCAAGCCGTAGTCGCTTTCTATGCTACTCATGGGTGGAGGGAGTTTAGTCTATTCTTGAACGGGAGCCACACGGAAAATTCATTTGACAATTAAATATCAGTTCGCGCTGTCAAAGGACTCCTCGATAGATTTCAACAATTTTGTCGACTTTGTAGGGGGAATTTGCCAGTACATGGCCATTTGGCAGGCGGGTTGGTAAGCGCAGTATGCTACTGTTCCACAGAAAGCACGCTACTTCTCATTCCTCTGGTTTAAAGTCATTTTACAACATACACAGAGAGCAAAGGAGAGATGGAGTGGTGCTACATTCTGAATCCGGATACCACACGGAACAGCTACACACAGCTACAGCTAGTTATTAAATACTAGCTGGGACCCGCGGTTTCACGCGAATTTAAAAGAAATTTAGAGTACTTCGACATATACACTTGACATAGAATATATACATTGGATTTCAAGGGTTTTTTTTTTCGCGGATCCCTAATTATTTTTCTAAAATAAAAGTAGCCTAAGTTATTCCTTATAACATCAGCTATCTGCCAGTGAAAGTCCCGTCAAAATCGGTCCAGCCGTTTCGGAGATTACCCGGAACAAACAGACAGACAGACAAAAAATTTAAAAATTGTTTTTTTTGTTGTTGTTATCGTATATACTTTCATATGCATTTAGTAAAAAGCTGTTATTTTGACATTACAAACAGACACTTCAATTTTATTTATTTGTATGTATAGATAAACTTCAAGAGCACAATGTATTTGGAATATTTTTCTGCAACCAACGACTCCCAGCTGCCTTCACCAGCCGTGCCACGCTGCATTTTGCAGTGCGTGGTCTACACTCGAACCTTCGTTCCCCAACGGTCACCAGTGAGCTCTGCGTCCCACTCACTTCAATGTCACTAATTTTAGTTCTTCTACGTATACGTATATTACATGCCATCTTACGCATGTACTAGAAGTCAACAGGGTAAGGAGGCGGGGCAAGGGCTTTCACTTTGCCCTTACATGAAAGCTCATACAGGCATGAAAGTACATACTTCCTTTTTACTTTGCAAGATTTTCATATCAAAAAGAGGTAGATGGTAGGCACTTTCATCTAGAGATGCACTTAAGTTTTTCTCCGACTACAAAATATTCAAAATGCAGTTCGAAAGCCAATATTGCATGCAATAATAGCCTTTAACAATACGTATTAAGGTTTACCGTGATGTATATAGAGTAGTGGAGTGTATTTGTTATGGTTTTCCCAACAAACTTGGAGTGACACCCTCAAAAGGAGGGTACTCACGCCTAACGAACTCATTGTCTGTATTCCATCTGTTTTAAGTAGCTGCTTGTACATTCTACTAGCCTAGTACATAGATATGTAAATAGTTAAACACTTTAGAATGCTGTCTTGTTTTATCTATACGGTATTCACCTAATTATACGGGCTAAGCAGAGTGGGTGATTATATTAAACTTCTCAATATAATCGATTGACGTATTTAGAAAATATAAAAAATGGTAATCTGAAGAAGTTTAATAACTTTTTCTTGTTTTCTCTAAGATTTGGATATAATGTTATAAATAGGTATATATACTTTGAGCCATTCTGGAATTCGGTGCACTCTATATTGGCTTTGTTTACGTCGTTTGATCGACAGTACGCAAGCCACAATACCATCATTTTGTCGCACTTTATGTTGTATACTGACTGAATCCATCCTAGAAAACTCGCGCGTAAGGACGCACCATCAGGTCGCAATAGGATTAGGGTCGTAAAAGGCGACTAAGGGAATCTAAACCAGAGGGATGGGCAGCAGCGTCCCTTCTGAGAAACGGCAGCAATACTGCGCTCACCAACCCGCCTGCCAAGCGTGGTGAGTACTGGCAAATACCCCCCAAAATGACCACACAGTTGTGAAAATCTATGGGGGAGGCCTTTGTTTAGCAGTGGACGTATGATATGAATGAATATGAGGCCCCCCTCTTTTCATGGGTCCCGGCGCGCGCCACTTTCGGGATCCCACATCGTAGTGGGAGGCGTTCGCATCGGCGTCGGTTCGACGATGAAGTATCTGGGACTCGTACCCGACAACATTTTCGACGGCTGGTCCCCAAAGTAACGGTGGCTGCGGCCGCATTTTCGCAGCTGCTGCGCAATTTGGCCAATTTGCAATGCCTACCGGAGGCTCTACATGGGGGTCGTGGCGTTCATGGCCCTTTGCGGGGCCCCAGTGTGGGTCTGAGGGCTCTCAGCATCACCGTACTGCGGAAACCACAGCGAAGGATGGCCCTAAGGGTGATAAGGTACGTACGGTCTGAAGAGGCGGGAAGCCTCCTGACCACATCACCGCGCATTCCAGATGGGAGCGAGAGCCCTCACGCCACTATATCAGTAGCTAAGTTGATATATAGTAGTGATAAGTGGCTATATCGAGGAGTACCGGTCTGAGCTTAGGCGAATCCTGGTGGCGAAATGGAAGGAGCGACTTGTGCAACCCAGTGTAGGGCACGACGCGATAGTTACTGCCACTATATCCGTCATGGAGGAATGGATGGAGACGAGGCGCCATGCTCTCACCTCACCCCGCCGCAGAAAACACACCAAGCGTGAGCGCCGGCTATGAGCGCTGTACGATCTCCGATCTTCATGAGTTACGGCTTGCGGGCGACGAACTAGGGGTAGTTCATTCAGAAGCAGGCCCGAGACGGCGGCGCGAAGTGTGACGCGCGCCTGTCTGAACAAATGTGCAGCCGGCCTAGTCGCACAGAGACAGGGCTCGTCAGAATTGACGGGCCGATACCTGCCTAGTGGTCTAATGCCCACACAGCAAACAACTCACCCCCAGCCATAGGTTACTGGAAGGACCACGGGGGCTTTAGCCGGTAAAATACAGGCCAATAAATATTGAGTTTGTATATAGCCAGCAGTCGAAAATAGAATTTCTGCGGCCACAGTGGAAGGTTTGTTAATTGAATTGAGGGGCATCCTCGCATAATCAAACTAAAAGTCATGTGTTCGGATAAGCACATAAATCGTATTTAAATTATTTAAGAAGGCCCCGCTGACGGTGATAATTAGTCTACTGTTTTTGCCATGACCCATGATGCACCCACTGTACTGTCACTGGGAAAAAAAGCGCTCATTCTTGGAAAGGATTTCAAAGAGTTTGCTGCAAAAAGAAACTGTTTGCATCCAGACATCCTATATACACCGGAAGATTGATAGAAGGAAAATTTAGCTCTAAAAATAATAAAAACAAATATTCGTATTCTGTAGTCTTTGCATCACTATCGGACATATTTTATATTACAATATTGTATGAGAAAAATGTAGGGCTGTCTGCAATGGTCTTATGAAGAAAGATGCATAAATATTTTGAGTTGATTTGTGATGACAGACGGGAAGCATGGTCATCGGTTACGTCAGCCCAATTTAAGGTAGCCCAACGATTCGTCGCAAAGCAGTTGCCCGACATTTATGTCATCATCCTCATTTCTGCCGAATAAAGTCCACTGCTGAACATAGGCCTCCGCAAAATTCACCACAGCGACGAATTTAGGTACATTGACTATTTAAACTATGCGAGGCACAGAGGGTAATGCAGTGTAACTTCGATCTCTTATGTAAGTGGGCTCATGATACCGGTCTTGTAATTAATAAAAAATGTTCTCGAAGTACGCTGCTGCCCATCCGTAATTCAATCCCATAGTCGCCTTTTACGACACCCACGGGATGAGATGAGTTGGTGCTATTCGTAGCCGGCACCACACGGGAGACATTTGTGTAGGCCAAATTAATCATCATATCAGCCAAAAGACTGCTGTACAAAGGCCCCATAGATTTCCACAGTTGTGTCGTCATTTTGGGGTCATCATATGAAATGTCTGGTGTATCCAGGCGAATTCCATCTGACACCCCTATCTACACGTCAAGTAAAGTAGAAACAAGAGATATTTATTATGTACTCTGATTGGTATATTTACGCACAGATAAAGTAGTATTTTTATCGACCGTATGTTTCATGCTCATGATTTGTGACCAACTTACATGTGTGACGATCCAAATGAATTATTTCCGTCTCAATAATTCATAGGCTATATTGTTTTCATGCAATATTGTTGAGCTGTGTGGTGCCGGCTACGAATAGCACCAACCCATCTCATCCTGTGGGTGTCGTAAAAGGCGACTAAGGGATTAACCGGAGGATGGGCAGCAGCGTCCTTCGAGTACATTAACAACTCAACTGCGATCGTCAACCCGCCTGCCAAGCGTGGCGATTATGGCAAAACCCCCCAATGAGCACACAACACACCCATATCGGTCGCGGTGGTGATCTTTGGGGGAGGCCTGTGTCCAGCAGTGGACTTCACTCGGCCGAAATTATGATTATTTTCAAAGTCAAAGTCAAATATTTTTATTTCAAATAAACCAATCAGAGTTAAGTTGCACGGTTCCAATTAGTTGATCCTATGGAGAAGAGCCAGCAAGAAACTCGATGGATACTCTTTTAAAATACTCGTGATTACAATATTTAACTAGATATTAAGAACATACTAGGTGTTTAAAACTTTATTAATACAGTTTAGATACTCAATTCAGATACATGTGCAGAAAAGAGCTAACGCCATAATTATGTCCCTATCGTCCCCAAAGTCTTTAATTCCATAGTAGGCTTTTTAGGAGATTTTATTAAAGGGTGCTTTAAATTTCCCATCTGTGAGATTAGTAATTGCTTTAGGTATCTTGTTGCAAAATCGAATACAGTTTCCTAAGAATGATTTATTGGTTTTTGACAGGTACCACAATTTTACGTTTATTTCTAGTTTTTATACAATTAATGTCGCTCTTTACACTAAACATTAGCAGGTTCACGGACAACATAATATTTACAAAAATGTAAAGGAAGGGCACTGTTAGTATATTAACATTTTTAAAGATATCTAGTGATTCGCAAGGCCCCATATCATAGTTTGCGCGGATGGTCCCCTTCTGTAATAAAAATATTGAATCTACATTAGCCGCTGATTTTGTTTGTGTAGCTCCGTCACATGAAACAAGATTGTGGTGTAACTGCTTATCGACGAGACTAGAATTAGTATCCACCCAGAAAACCAATGTGTCTGTGTCTGGAGAAGCCCTGGAGACACCGAGAGAACAGTCACCGGAACAAGGTGGTAACTTAGTGTCCCTTTGGAGTGGCATAAGATCGGAGCAAGAACTTGCATAATCCACTTTTATAAACCTGTCATCATCACCACATTAGGCAAAAGACGTCCACTGCTGAACAAATGCCTTCACAATAAACGACCGATTACATGCCGTGTGTCGTCATTTAGGGGGGAATCTGCTAGTACTTACCCACCATGCTTGCCAAAGGGGTTAGTGAGCGTAAAATCGCAATTCTACAGAAGGGATGCTGCTGATCATTCAGAATCCATTTAGTCACCTTTTACGACATCCACAGAAGATGGAGTGGTGCTATATTCAGACACCACGCGGACAGCGCACATACCAGTAAATTTAGACCGGTTTTCATCACGGTGCCTACAACTAATCCATAGACAATAGATGCTATACATGCAATGCGAATCACTCAATCATTGATTGCACTTGTCTATTGTTTTCTATCGACGATCGTAATTAACGATGCGGTAGTGGGTACCCGGTAAACATACGAATATAGGACTTGTCCGTGTGTGACACCGTGTTGTAATAAATTACAGATATTGTAACATTGTAACGCGCTTGAGGTAAGGAGAGCTCGAGATCAGCTGACTATAGCCTGAAAAGCTCTCCGTGGAACTATTGACCCGCCCGATCTGAATAACGAGCTGACTTGATTCTTTGTCCCGAATAACTGCCACCTGCAATAGGAAGCACAAACTTTTTGCTGTGCCTCTATGCGACACTGTTGCACGTGCTACGTCCCCTATACCTCGCACTTTCACCCCACTTAATGAACTCTTTGATTCTAATCCAACAAGCGATCGGTTTGCGGATGAATCGACGAAGATTTCTTTGGTATGTCAGAAGTATAGGTAGTGAAAGGGATTCGTGAAATAGGTTTTAACTTCGTGCTTTTACTTTGTCTTTACTTAGCACTTAATTATTGTAAGTGAATTATCTTTAATTATTGTAAGTGAATTTTGACAGTTGGTAATGTTTATTTATTTATTTATTTATTCTTGATGTACAAAAGTGTACAAAGGCGGTCTTAATGCCATAGGCATTTTGGGTGATGCAGAGAAGAGACAAAAAGGTAGATGCATCAACAAAATAAAAGTGAGACTTATAGATGCGATGACATTAATATACATAGAATACTAATATGTAAACTTACATAAACATTACATGTATATATTTACATATACTTTTATTTTTTATTTATTTTTATTTTATTTTATTAAAATAGGAACAACAAACAGCTACATAATATAATATAACTAACAGTATAACGTATGTAAATAAATAATAATGTAGCCCACAGCGCTGTTCACAGATTACCATAAAATGTATATAAACTTTAAGTCGCTAGGAAATGAGCTGTACGTGCACGACAGCTATTATTATTGTATTATAAAAAAAAAAATATATATATATATATATATTAACATTAAAAAGAACTATTAACTTAAAAGTGTCTCATATAAAAGGCTTCGAAACATTTTCATGGAATAGGTAAAAACTATACTAAATATGTTGCTATTAATGAAAAGAAAAACTACTGAATAGTTTCCGGAGAAGAATAGACAGGGTTGGTCAGGCAATTTTTGATTGTTCAGATATATGATCTTTTCCCGCCGCCTTTTTTTGTTTATGGAATCTCCTTGGTGATATTAATTGCTTGGATTTGCCCTGTATCGTAATGGCAACAAAATGTATTATAACATTATTTTGTTAGAGAAAAAGGTTATAATTTGATTATATTTTTAAATCTTCCCCAGCTTCCTGTTACACACTTCCGTCCCTTTTCACGAAATCACTTCCATAGATTGCATGCAGGAAAGCGAGAGGAAAGATGTTACTTACACATCAAAAATATATGTGTAATTCAAATGGCAATATCTCGATAAACGGTTAAGATTTCAGGTTGGCGATGACGGTGGTGTGGTTGATCCCCCAGGCCCCCAGTCCCTATAGTAACTTGCTGGGTGGTGGTGGTAATTTGTCAAAATCAATATTTCCTGAGAAAACAAGAAAGGGTGACAGATTAGTTATACATAGGAAGAATACAGTATAATATTCTTTTTCAAAAAAACTCATGTGATATGTAATGTAATACCAGTCCAATATAGGTACTCCTTGCTGTCAATAGATTAAAATTAATTATTATTATAGTATGGCTCCTGGCTAAGATATATTGTAAAGTATGCCATTTATTTAATTATTATTATTGTTAATTATGGTTTTTGACATATATAATCTGTAATTAATTAATGATTATCTTGTAATTTGACATTATTATTAATATTGAATCATCATCATCATCATATCAGCCAAAGGACGGCCTCTGCTGAAAAAAGGCCTCCACCTTAGATTTCCACAACGAGCGGTTACATGCCGCTCTCATCCAACGACTCCCAGCGACCTTCACCAGGTCGTCTGTCCACCTCGTTGGAGTTCGTCCCACGCTGCGTTTTCCGGCGCGCGGTTGTCATTCGAGGACCTTTTGGCCCCAACGGCCATCAGTTCTACCAACAATGTGCCCCGCCCATTGCCACTTCAGTTTACCTATCCTTTCAGCTATATCGACAACTTTAGTTCTACAAGTATGATGATTGAAATTTGAAATTATGAAACTACAGTCAGTTGCAGACAATAGTGAATGTGTAGGTGTCTATAGTATAGAAACTACTTAATAAAAGAAGGCCATACCAAAATTCACAATACGTGCAGAATACGCAACTAAGCGCACAGGCGTTCACGTTGCTATTGTTATTTCTTATTTCCCAACCGTTCATGGCAGGACAATGGCTTTAACATGGGTAGGTACGTGAAACCACGTGCATGCATGTTGATTTTACAATAGGTTACAATAGCTGGCTATATTTTCAGAGGTTGTTCAGAATCAATAATGAATCTTGGAAACCACTCATAAAAATATCTACGTTAGATTTTTTTTATAAAAATACCCACAATGTTTTTATCCTGCCCTACAATACTCGTTCTACGTGCCCGCCACAAAAAATAAACAGAACGTATGCTACTTTTTGGAACAAAGTTCCTTATCGCGCGTTGCGAAAGGGAGCTAGACGAAAAAATTAAGACCAAAAGTTGTAACGACACTTTTTGCTATAGTTGTAAGCCGTGCGGCGTGCGCGGGATTCTCTGTCTCTCTCTCTCTCTCTCTCTCTCATAGAAAGCAAGCCAGTTATTTTCGTTTCGTCTTTCTATTTCGCATTGAACAGTGTGGTGTCGCGACGATTATTTTTGTTAAGTGTATACAGGATTTTTGTACATAATAAATAAAATAAAAAAATAACAATAATAAATCCTGACAGTGTTTCTGCACAAGTTCCGGATATTGCTGATGGAGTTAGGTAAGTAGAGATTTTATACAGATAAATGCTTTTGTATTTTGAACAAGTACGCATTATAACCTCTCTTTACGATTGTGCTAACCAAGTCATACGCGTTATAATCTCTCCATTATTGTGTGTTTTTTTTCTTTTCTTATAAATACTTAATGTTCCTTTTTCAATTGACAAATCTAATTTATTTGCTTCAAAAAAGTTGCCAATCCGAGATACAACAGCAATATTCCTTATCGTGACACTGGCAAAATGTTATTACAATTGGCAAAAAAATAACTAAGTAGTCAATTCAACATTCATTTGTCATTTTCAAATGAATGTAAGTATTTATTATATTTATTTTTAATCGGTCAATAATGGTTAAAATGCACTTTCGGTTTGATCTGTATATCTTTATTTTAAAATTTGGCTGTTCATTGAATACTACAGGTACCAGGTACAGGTACCTTACCCACCTATGTCAATAATAACGTGGCCGTATGTTTATTTTAGATTTATACATATGAAAACGTATTATGTTTTGGGTTTAATATGTGTTAACAGTTTTTAGTTTAATAAATTAATAATACTAATAATTCGGTGTAATAGACAGCCCTTCAGTTCTGTAACGCCAGAGTACTCCAACCCGAGTGCAGTTGATATCTCTCAATTGTCGCTTTGCATTTAAAAATAGATAGCAACAAAGCCCCCACTTCAGTATCTAGAACTCTGCTATGTATTGATATACTTTCGAATTTGAGTCTTAATACGATATGTTTGCGTGAAACATTGATTGAGATATTAATGAATAAAAATATAGTCTGTACGATATAAGAAATTATGGATGTTGTTAATGGTGATTACGTGTGACATATAGATATATATGATAAGTACTTTGATGACTCAGGTGAACATAGTGGAAAGGTAATATCACCCAGGTGAACATAGTGGAAAGGTAATACTGACCAGGTGAAAATAATAGAAAGGTAATATCACTCAGGTGAAAATAGTGGAAAGGTAATATCACACAGGTGAACATAGTGGAATAATCCATACGAAAGAACTGCACTAATGTTTGGTGTGTACTGTAAGGTACACGGGTACTTAGCGTGCTCAGGGTGTCCTAATAATAAGATCTCAAACTTTTTATATTTATAATGAGGTACTCTGACAAATACACAACCGTCACGTCCAATCATTGGGATAATTGATTCCTTTAGCGACAATAATACGTTTGAAAAGCCTAGAATCATGCCATTTTTACCGACTTCAAAAAGGAGGAGGTTCTCAATTCGATGCGTATATATATAAGGTCTAACATTAATAATGGAAAATATTTTAAGGCTAGGCTCTATGAATGGTATAGAATTTATTTCGAATATCAAGTATCGGTTTTACTGATAATAAATAAATCAATATTCAAACATTCGACTTGCGAAAGATTTACTTACTCTGTACTACTTGATAAAATAAAGGTTGATGTTATGTTTATTTATTTTGCTAAAACGCACCATTGCTACCTATTTACCTCCTAAAATATTTTCCATTATTAAAGTAAGACCCTATATATATTATGTATGTACACCGATTACTCCGAGATTTGTAGACCGAATTGAGCAAATCTTCTTTTAACTGGTGCATAATGCTTTCGAGTTAGTCCCATATAAATTTCATATGATTAAGTAGTTTTTTAACCAGCTTAAATAAACAGGATAATTTGACTGCGCTTATCTGGACGATGTCTTAATAGTTTCGAGTCCTCTCAGATCAGAGAACCGATTGGAGTCATTCTTATTTTTAGTGTAAAATACTGATATCAAATTGGAAAAAATAATTCTTACATATACTTACACTAGAAAGAAACCAATAAAACTTCTTAACAAAAAAAAAACCGACTTCAAAACCCCTACACGATATAAAAATATTAAAACCACTGAAAAGGAAAAAAAACTTTGTGAAGTCGGGCGGGGCCAGGTATAAAATATATCTTCTCGTTGGTCTGCATGAACAATGGCCGGGGCATACCTGGCCCCGTCTGACTTCATAAAGTTTTTTTTCTTTTCAGTGGTTTTAATATCTTTATATCGTGTAGGGGTTTTGAAGTAGGTATATATTTTTTTAAGTTTTGTTAAAAGTAAATCTTATTTAAAAAATTACGTAATTATTATTTTTTTCATCCTCCAGCGTGCTAATAACTGCAATCCACCAGTTGAGATTATACCAATATCTTTTTATATATAATTCACCAGTCTTTAACCAGAGATGACATATGGCGCAGAGACGTGAGCACTCACTACAGGCCACGTAAGAAAGTTTAAGGCCACTCAGCGAGCTATGCTTGGTATTTCGGTACGAAATCGAATCGGAAATGAGGATATCCGTAGCGGAATTAATGTTGCTCACATAGAGGAAAAAAATAGTAAGCTGCAATGACAATGGGCAGGGCACATAGTTCGTAGAACTGATGGCCGTTGGAGGAGAGAGGTTTACGATTCGAGACCGCGCACCGGAAAACTCAGCGTGGGACGGCCTCCAACGAGATGGACAAACGACCTGGTGGTTGGTCGTTGGGTGCGGGTAGTATGTAACCGGTCGCATTGGAAATCAAAGTTTTTAGTATGCGGGTCACTTCTGTTCAGCAGTGGACGTCCTTCGGCTGATATGATGATAATGATAATATATAATTAGATAAATATACATTTACAATTAAAAATATACATTTAAATATACAGTTTTCGTCACTACTTAATACGAAAACTGACCCCCTGAGCTGTCTGAGCCTGACCTGAACTGACATCTCCCCTCGCACCGCCCTTGTTTTCGTTTGTCCATCCTTTTACCTCAGTGTTACTGATGTGCTGGGAAAAATGAATGGATATTTAAAGTAAGAGACATCTAGATAGATACACAGAATAATTTTATTCAGTTTCATATTTTTTTATATGTCGGTTACACATCTAACAATTTGATACAACACGCTAGCTTTCAGCTTAGAATATTATCTGAACTATATAAATGTTTTGCAATATAACATAACTGCAATACGTGCAACTAACTTTAGGTAAGTATATTATTAAAATACTAATGCAAGTATAAATTCTATATATGAACATAAATTATTTGCTCTTTTTAAGAAATACAAACTATGTGTAGGTATTCATTTTATTTACGCTGCCAAAGCTTTATACTTATATGCCATGGGCGCCTGTTACTGAAAAAACAACGGAATAAATCGACAATAATTGTGCATCGTGCATTCGCCGTCGCCGGATAACAATCGAATGAAAATAAACAATCGAATACAATTGCACGCAGGTCTTCGGCATGACGTTTACAAAAAACTCGTCCGCCAACATGGCTTGCTAACGATACTAAAATATCGAAACCCAGCAATCGAGCTGGGTGTTTTTTTTTTGTGTAGGTAGAATATAAGAATATATCGGCGCAATCGACAATTGGACGTTTCGTCGCCGGCCGATTGTGAATCGCATGCAGTGGGCTCCGCCGCAAGCGATGAATAGCAATCGAATAACACCGATTATTATTAGATTGTAATTGAACAAACGGAACTATCTAATAAATCGATTGTTCTTAGTAACAATCTCCTATCGCCTGTGTAGGTATATGTTACTGTGAATGTCCGAAGCGCAGCGTATTTAAGATGCACTGGCGATGTTAAAAAACACCAAGCAGGCTGGTGAAAGGTATTTTTATTCTAATGGCTATTTAAGCCATACACCAGTAAATGTTACCATACAACACGGTGACTTGGTGAATCTTCGATATCTTTATTATTATTATCCTAAATAATAAACATCTGCAAACATGTATATTGCTCATTTTGATATAGAGTATTGCTACATTGTAGCTGCGGTCACGAATAGGGCTACCCCATCTTACTGCGTGGGTGTCGTAAAAGGCCAAGCACTTTGGGTAAACTAATCTGCAATATAAAATAAACCAGTTCAATAAACAGGTATTAGGAACGCATTCTCTCGGCAGCCACACTCGGCCGTGTTCGATGAAAGTCACTCGAGCACAACTCTACTGAAGAGTTTCGTCGATATCTAAATTGTATGTATGCGTAGGATCTTAGCCGTTTTAAGGAGGCTTATATTCAGGGTTTTAATATTGTATACCTTGAATGTTCAGAATACTTGTTGCATTAGTTTATCTAGTTGTCGCGGAGTGCCTCCCTCCATGTTTCCTTCCCGGTTAGCTCAACTGGGAGGCTGTCTCCACGGCAGCAAGTAACATAGTTCAGTTAACGAGATCAATGAAACGTAGCATTTATGTTATATAGGTATATTTTTATTCACAACTTCAACACTTCATCTTCATGGTGATGTTTATATATTTCAAATGTAGTTTATTATCACAATATTTAAGCTAGTATTAAAACAAGTAATTGTAATATTGCAGGAGACTATTTGTCAGAGGGACAGCTGTGTTGAACCACTAGCGTTCAGAATCCAATGTCTAATGAAGATGATCAAAATCTGAAGAGCGACTCTATGTCACAAAAATTCGAATTTTGAATAGAATAAAGAATGATTCGTGAGGTGGACAGTGATGGCAATAAAAGGTATGAAGTCATGAAAAAGGTTGATTGAAATGAATATAAAGGATGACTTCGTCACATAGTGAATATTAAAAACCATCGACAGTCAGCGATAGTGTATCACTATCGATAGTATCCGACCACTAGTCGGTGAGCGCAGAATAGCTGCTGTTCCACAGAAGGGATGCTGCTGTCCATCCCTCCAGTTTAGTCCTTTAGTCGGGTTTTGCGACGTCCACGGGAGATGGAGTGGTGCTATATTCTTAATCCCGACACCGCACGGATGTGTTGTCCATGTTGTTGTGTTTTACGGGATCGTTTTGGTCACCATCGACATCCACTGGTGCATCGTAACATTAACTAATATCGGTCATTCACGGCAACAAATATCTAAAAACAATCGGGCAACTTGTTGGATTGCACAGTAAGAGAAGAAAATACCACTTTTCTTAACGCATAAAGACAGTAATGAACTAACGACAGAAGAAATTTCATTCATTTCAATACATACATCCGTCAATGTTGTTAGTCTCAAAAACTACACAATATATTTTGGAACATACTTCAACATTTTTTCGACCATTTAAAATACAAGCTGGGATTAAACATACTTGTTTTAGTGCAGAATAGTCAAAGCTGGCTTACCCCAGGCTGCAACAGCTGGCAAGCTTTCCATTACTACATAATCACTATTATCATATCAGCTGAAGAACATCCACTGTTGAACAAAGGCCTCCCTCATCATATATGTATGCTAGCACTAAGCTTTTCCAGTCCTACAAAATATAGTCTTTATGAACTTAGATCTCTAATGAAACCTATTTAGAGTATTTAATTAGAATATGACTAGTCTTCTCCAGCAGGTACTGCATCTTCTAATCTCTTGATATATTTAACTCTCAATTCTGTTACTGAGTCACCTTTCAGCTGGTCCTAGAAAAGAATAAAAACCCTATTATAAAATAAGGTAGTGACAATATTATGTAGCACAACATTTTGTTTATGTGATTCATAAAATAATTTCAAACAAGGCCCTCTTGGTTTTCTATGGAGTACTAAGAATATTAGTCCTTTTGACAGTTCTGGATAGTTTCTAATATGGATTGCTAGATGGCGCTAATCTGAATTTTTCCAATAATGGATCTGAAACCTGGAGATAATAAAACCATTTTGCCATGGCTTGGCTGTTTGGCAGGTTTAATCTCCTGTAATTTATTTATGGACAAAGCCCTCTCCCTTTTCAGAGATAAGTTAGAAGCAGCATAGCACCGACTCAACTATTTTTTTATAATTGCTTATTCCTACTATTAGACCTACATAAAACTGCATATATGTAAGAAAGATTAGCAGAACAACTATTATAAACCACAAGCTACCTGCACAAACCAGCACTGCACATCTAGTTGCACCATCTGTAAAGCCCCTCTGATAGCCCCAGGTATCAGGGCACAGTACTTTAGTCCATTACTGGGCATCTCCACCCATTCACTGAGAGGACACTGGTCCCAGACTAGGGAGAACTCATCCCCAGCACTACTCCAGCTTGTGACTGTTGGCTGCATGCTAAGGTACAATCTGGAATCATTGGTCAATAAGGAATATGCAAGGATCTAAATTAAGGATTCCCCGTGTGGTGCATGCTCAGAATACCACCACCCCATCTCCTCCCATGGGTGTCGTAAAAGTCGAAGCCGGAGGATGGGCAGAGGCATCCTTCGAGTACATTTATATCTCAACTGCAATCGCCAACCCATCTGCCAAGCGTGGCGATTATGGCAAAACCCCCACTGAGCACACAACATACCCATATTGGTTGTGGTGATCTTTGGGGGGGGGGGGGGGGGGCTGTATCCAGCAGTGGACTGTATATGGCCGAAATTATGAAGGATTATGCAAAAGAAATACTTTTCAATATGCCCGTAATATGTATTCAGCTTTCAACCAACTCTGTTAAATATTGAATAATTGAAAGCAATTTGTATAGTTGCTTTTAATTAACAGTTTGGCTACCTACAATAATTACTGTATATAAATAAGTTCACCATATTGCCACTACAGTTTTCAATGTGGGCCACTTTAAAATAATTGTTCAATGACTTTACTTTCGATTTCATCATCATCATATCAGCCAAAGGATCCCCACTGCTGAACAAACGTTTCCTGCAATTCCCACAACTGAGTCGTAATTTATTTAATTATTTATTTATTATTTAATTTGCCAGTACTCAACATGTTTGGCAGGTTGATTGATGAGCACAGAATGGGTGGTGTTCCACAAAGAGGTTGCTGCTGCCGATCCCTCTGGTTTAGAATTCCTTAGTTGCTTTTTACCATATCCATGGCAGGAGATATAGCAGTTCTATATTCTTAATTCAGACACCACACTACACCTTATTGATAAACCTCTAATTATTCATAGACCTTCTACTTCACTTTTATAACTAAAACATTAAATCTTCATGTGCAATACAGATACATATAATCTAAAGCATAGTATAGCTATTGCTGGGGCCAGAAACAACATCAGTGAGTGTAATCTGATCATATTTTGTTCCAATTCCATTTTAGTTTAATGGCGCCATCATTTTGAGTTAGACGATGATTGTACGGTAAAAACAATATAAAAAAATACTTTTCATAAGCTTCATGTTTAGTTAACAATACATTTTAAACTCATAACCTACAAGATTTATGCAATAACAATAAATCCCAATAATACCTTAAATTATTGGGTGTAGAATGAACACGGAAATGCTACCAACCTGAAAGCCTGCTGTATCTTATCAGCAGTTTCTCTCATCTCCAAGCATCTAGTCGATGTAGTTCTAGCAAGAAAATCTTCGATGAGTCTTACGCCCATATTGTAGCCTATTCTCTCCAACTGCTTGTTCACGTCATCTGCATTCTCAGTCTCTTTTAACATTTGTGATACCAGAGCGCCATATGTAAGCGTAAGTAGCTCGGAGTTCTACCAAAATTAATTCACCAGTCAGTGCACACGTCGGAAATCGTACTTGTCGTACGATTTTGATTGAATATTATACTTACAACTTTCTTTGCATCGAGTCTGGAAGTCTGTCTAGACATTTTGCAGGTAATTGATTTACCTATAAAAATAACACAGCAATAAGTCAACAAGCAACTCCCCTTTTGGCGTCAAGCAAATCGCAATCGCAATTATTGACAAATGACAATTGACATTTTGAATTTTTGACAAGAAAAATATCAATAACAAACTCTTTAAAAAATATGGCTTTGGAATCTAGTCTATTAGACTATTACATCTATACACGGACCGTCTTATTACAAAACATGGTTTATCGATAGTCTCGGACTAAAAGTGTGGTTTAATCAAATTTCTTATTACAAAAAGTGGTTTAACTCTTAGTCTTGGACTATCTATGGTACTAAAGATAAACCTGATGGGGACCTAGTTTAACTCTAAAACCTTTGGTCTAAGTCACAAATATACGTCAAATTCATTGTTTTGAAAATAAAATCAACAAAAATAAATCAAATCTAACCTAGATTTGATTTATTTTTGTGTGTTGTATTGTAATATTTCCTGAAATAGTTTAAATTTGCGTCGTCCTAAAGATAGTAATGTGCCGTAATTGCAATAATTGTAGGCAAGTACTAACTTTTTCTTCAGAATTCCAGTTTTCACTTCTTCGTTTTTTCTGTTGTTCTATTTTATTAATATTATTCCCTAACTTCTTATCAATAATAAGTACGAAGAAACGTCCAAATCTCAGAATAGTTTTACCTATGTTTAAAGATTTCTGCGCGATATAGACATTCCGTTACGCATTAGTGTTGTTTGAAAGTACATATTTCGGACATGAAATAAATGTCATAAAAGTATCCCTCAGAAAGAAAAATAAATGGCATTTATTGAAACAATAACAACCATTACTTTCTAATAGTTATCGTCATTAAATACCCTATTATATATGTTAAAATATCAATACCATTAGTATAAAAAAATTACAGAAATATTCAGCATTTGGGTAAACGGAACGATGTAACCGAATGCTATCTGATTGAATGAATGTTTCCAAGGAAATCCGTGTATAATCTGTGGAAATAATTTAAGCCAGAACTAAAGTCAGGTACTATCTAGTCCTGACTTAATTTGTTATTTGTAATACGGACGGGTTTAAACCACGGTACTAATGTTAGTTCCGTACTAAGTCCAGACTTCATAGTTCTGGTTTAAACCTGAGTCTTACAAGATTTTTGTAATAAGACTGGGAGTGTCTACGAGGGGATACAATAAAATGATACAATCGCCATTAAATCATAGATTATACACTAACACTGAAAAATTAAATTGCCTGTCTATTGTATACATACATACCTTGGCAGAGAGGAATGATCATACGTGCCGAGTCCTTTGGTTATATGTAAGAACTAAGACCAGGTTCCATCCTAAGATTTCCTGGAAGAGATCGCGTATAGCTATAAAGCCGCCTATTGTACTTTTACTTAATTTAAAAACTTCTGTGGCTATTTTAGGGTGTACAATAAAGAGTAAGAATATAACTAAATACTTATAGATGATATAATAATTGTGTTTAATTGAAGTGGGTTTTATTTTTACCCAAGTTTTATTTAATATATTGTTTATTCTCAACCGGAACTAGAATCCAGCCTTACATAGTTTATGCATTTTCTTTATATTGTTAGTTTTTATTATTCTAAATCTGTCCCAGAATTATTAAGAATAATTCTAATATCTAATATTAACTCACTGTATAGATTCCATGCATCTAAAATATGCTAGTTCTATTTAGCTCGTACACTTAAACTAAAAACCTAGAAGTCAAGGCGCAGAAATAAAAAATATTGTGCTTTGTTTTGTTTCGTTTCGAATAAAAACGTCAAACAATTTTAAAAATGTTCATCTATCAGAGTCGTTAGGTGCCCATCGTAAATTCATTTTATTGCGATGTTTTTAATATAGTACATAATAGTTAAATATTTTATTCATTGTTTTAATGAATTATGGACAGAGCTCAAGTTGCCAAAACTTTTGCTGTGGGAACCTCGGACGATATTGATTCACGATGTGCTGTAAATTCTCTAATTCTTGATTACTACAAAAAATTTGGTAGAAAGAGGGATTTAGAGCAGTTTTTTTCGTTATCGACAGCTCAGAGTGATATAAAAGACACAAGTGGATTGTTTTGGAGGAAAATGAAAAGTGAAAACGATTCATCGGATTCTGGTGGAAGGAGAAGTGATTCTTCACATGAAGTTTGTCGAATATCTATCAAGTGTTCACTACCCGAACCTTCTAGTTCTCAGGTGAATAAACTCATAATTTTCAATATTTAACTTAGTTACTCTTTTTAAATAAATTGCTGCAAGCAGCACAGGAAAGTATTGGAAGCTTTTGTGTATATATTTATCTACAGATTCTCATAGTGGATGGTGATTTTATTTCCAGTGATCTTTTTAGACTAGATCTTGGTAATGATGTAGTTGTTTTTAGTGTGTATTAAGACTAAGGTTTCTTTAGGTTTGATAAGTTACTACATGGGTTAATTTTATCAAACACTTATAGAATAACAAATATGCACACTTTGTCTTTTATTGGAAAGTAGGAGCAGATTGTCTCTTGGTAACCACCAAGTGTTTTGTTTAGAATAGGCTCATTACACAAACACATATCAGCTTGTAAATGTCTGTAATAATGACTACATTCAGGAATCATACTGTCATTATACAGTTACCACTCTTAGCGTAGATTGGTAACTGCAGTATGTTGTTCCTCCTGGTACCAACCCTTAATTGCCCTTTACAACATGGGTGGATAGGGGTGGTCTATTCTTTGTCAGGAACCACATGGAAAGTCAATACTATTGTCGTGCATTGGTTTTTGGACAAGGTATGCGGGCACTAGGTCGACAAAGCTAGTCTATTATATATAATTATTAAGTATAACAATAATTATGCCTGGCAGATGTGAAACATCAAAGTCTAGATCATAAAACAATAATTTTAAATCATAAAAATATACTCAGGAGCACCTACTAACCCCGAGAATACTAAATGATTGACATTACCTACTGCCATTGTGAAATGTAGGAAATAAATAATAATTATACAGGCTGTATATGCAAACCCAAGAAACCTTTAAGGAGGTGAAACTGTAAATGATTCTGATAGCATTTGACAAAAAAGAAACATACCTAACCTACTATTTTTTTTAACCTAAATATCCATTATTTTTCTAAATGATGGCTATGCACTCTTATCTACACAGTTCATTCACAGTGTGGCCTCACGCGTGTAGGTACTAGGTACAATGCATCAAATGTATCTGGAGTGCAATTCTTTAAGCTCAAACATCTGTGCTCAAACACTGGTTTTACACCGTTATTTCGCTTCTATGTTCAAGGATGTTGGAGCTTAATGAATTGCACCCCTGTTTCTCTTCCGCTCGTACCGCGCGCCTGCTCGGTGCAGCGAGTCCCGCCAGTTGCAATTTGCTTATTGGGTCCGAGTCTCCACTTCTCTTCGCGCCGCAATCGATCGCTCGATTCCTCGATTCGGTAATCACGGCTGAAGATCAGCCACCACGTCGGCGCCGGATTTTATTCTTAAATATAGAATTCTTTGATATTGTATCATTTGTATTTTGAATGTAGCCGAAATGTTGCACAGTAATATGTGGATGGATCGATTTCCCAACCGTGATGTGTGTAATGTGAGCGAGGTGAAAAGACGTAGTAAACGTGCTTTCCGCGAGTTAAAATGTGAAGATTTAATTCTGTCACCGCTCGGAGGCAATTTGCGTCGACGTGTGTCAGAGTGTCAAGCTCAAAACGGCGGCCTCTTTGAAGACTTGTTGCGTGTAACCTGAGCACGTAAGTAGTTCATCGTAATCGTTTCAAACGAATAAAGTCCACTGCTCAACACAAGCCTCACCCAAAGATCGCCTCAACGACCAGTCTGGGTGTTTTATGTGTTAATACTATGAGGTCTGAACAACTCGTGGCGAACAAGCTCCTGGTGTTCCTTCAACATCGGCTGGACGTCATGGATACAGTTAGTGTTTCGCAGATCTGAAGTCGAGTTTTAACGAAGATCTCATCATCATCATCATCATTTCGGCCGAATGAAGTCCACTGCTGGACACAGGCCTCCCCCAAAGATCACCACAACGACCGATTTGGGTGTGATGTGGGCTCATTGGGGGGATTTGCCATAATCGCCACGCTTGGCAGACGGGTTGGCGATCGCAGTTAAGTTGTCAATGTACTCGAAGGATGCTGCTGCCCATCCTCCGGCCAATCCCTTAGTCGACTTTTAAGACACCCACGGGAGGAGATGGGGTGGTTGTATTCTGAGCCGGCACCACACAGCACAGATCTAAGACGCTATAGTTCGAGTTGTTGGCCGCTGGCATATGACCGACCGAATGCCGTATCGCAGAAGGAATGAAAAACGGTAAAGAGGAAAGAGTCTTCAGGATATCATTCGGGTGTTGAAGGAGACTGATCCAGACGATATGGCGACTTTTGTGGCAAATGTGCTGTTAAAGCTACCACGGGGGGCAGACACACACTTTAGACCACGTCGATGTCCTAGTGACTAAAGGATATCACAACTCTGATAGCGAGCCTGACTGAGATGCAGTTCAAGATGGAAGCGTCGCATATCATTATCGGTAAGCTACGTATTTAAATATCGGCGGTACGTAAAACTATCGCAATATATAGGTCACCTGAGTTTGCATGCTCAGCGAGCTATGGAGAGAGCTATGCTTGGTATTTCTCTACGAGATCGAATCAGAAATAAGGAGATCCGTAGGAGAACTAAAGTTGTCGACATAGCTGAAAGGATTAGTAAACTTAAGTGGCAATGGGCAGGGCACATTGCTCGTACCTCCAACGAGGTGGACAGACGACCTGGTGAAGGTCGCTGGGAGTCGTTGGATGAGGGCGGCATGTAACCGCTCGTTGTGGAAATCTAAGGGGGAGGCCTTTGTTCAGCAGTGGATGTCCTGTGGCTGATATGATGATGATGATGAGTTTGCATGTGAACAAGCGTCAAGGCGCGCGCAATACATCGCATAGTTTCGAGTCAGCGAAATCGGACGACGTCGCCAGCCGCCATTATTGAGGGCGATGCACTACCTCACCCCGCTTGAATCGCATCTCCCGTTGTAAATACACCATCAGGAGTAAACACATCTACATCTCGCCGTGATTACGCAGCAGCCTCCATTACAACAAGATAGGCAACAGCAACGTAAGGTAAACGTGAGGGCACTAAATAGCTTTATTGAACAGTTTCCAGCAAGGGACTAAGGTCTCTAGCAAAGTGCAGACTGCCGAAGAAGCTCACTTGTCGCAGTGTGCGGTACTGCGCTAACAGGACCAAATATGCTGCTACGTCCCACATCACCTTCGACGAAGCTGTACGTATCCAGTCTGCATTACTCCACGAAGTTTGAGGAGATCGTGGAGTATATAAGAAAATAAATATATAAAGGAAATATTTAGATAATGAAGCAAAAGGCTCTAAGATTACTCCAGTATTTCGAGTTTTCTAGCCAATTTTGGATAAATTTGGCACTGTTTTGGGAGTATTTATTACTATTTTTTTTCATGATAATATAGACAAATTGAAATTCTTTCCTTTATTAACTATATGTTATCATCAGACACCGTTATTAATAGGTAGAGTATATTTACCTAAACTTAAAGGAAGTTAGTAGCTAACATAGAGTGGATAGTAATCCCCGAAGTTTGTGCCGCGTTGCTGCCACGACGGTTCTCATATTCTATAATTACTCGAATTTTCAACGTATCCATGACGACGAAAGAGATTCAAACGTGATGAAAACATAACACCTAAGGCCAAGTATCTATAGATATATAGTATTACGAGCACATGTGCAACGTCATATGAAAGAAATAGATGTCTATAGAGCATTGGTTACAGCAAACTAATCGAATGGCACCATTTCGTACTAAAGTAACAATCCACTTTCTGTTAAAACTGTTAGCATCGTGTTATAACCAGATGGTTTCAGGTAAATATAGCTGTAGGCGCGCAACGCTTCAAGACGTGCGTGAACGGTTAATGCTCTCTTTTTATCACACGTAATGCTCGCATTAGGAAGGCAGGTCTTTATAACTGGTTCAACTTAATAGGTTCTATCTATGTATGTAGGTAATACTGTCTTTGCATAACACTAATCAATACACATAAGACTGATTTTGAATAATGAAAACCATGTATATAAAATAAAATTAAATTTGAAATTAGAATTTTTTGATGATTTACCGCGTGGTGCCGGAATGCCACCACCCCAACTCCTCCCATGGGTGTCGTAAAAGTCGACTAAGGCCGTATTAGCCGGAGGATGGGCAGCAGCGTCCTTCGAGTACATTAACAACTCGACTGCGATCGCCAACCCGTCTGCCAAGCGTGGCGATTATGGCAAAACCCCCCAATGATCCCACAACACACCGATAACTATCGTTGTGGGACTTTGTGGGCCTGTGTCCAGCAGTGGACTTCATTCGGCCGAAATGATGAAATTGGAATTTGTAGCCAAATAAAAAATATTTTTATTTGAAATAGTACATTATAACGGCAATTTCATATGTTTAATCAAAATCAACCTTAACCTCAAACCTTACGATTTATGTAACCATCATCATCATATAAGTCAAAAGACGTCCACTGCTGAACAAAGCCCTCACCCATAGATTTCCACAATTGTGTCGTCATTTTAGGGGGAACTTGCTAGTACTCACTACGCTTTGCAGGCAGGTTGGTGAGAGCAGTATGGCCACTGTTTCACAGAACTGCTGCCCATCCCTTTGGTTAAGAGTACCTTAGTTGCCTTTTTAGTCCAACTTGAAAATGTAAACTCTGTTATGAATATCTCTTTGATTTCTAGGAAGACGATACTAAAACTAAGCCGGAATCTCCACATACTGAATCTCCACCGATCATCATAGAAGAAGTGCCTGCTGATGTATCAAGACACACTGATGAAGAATCTATAAATTTTGATGATTATCATTCTCAAAAATGTAAGTTATATATTAACCTCTCTCGACGGCACGGTTGGTGCAGTGGTTGATGCAGTCGACTGCTGCGCTCCGGGTCGTGGGTTCGATTCCCGCACGGAACAAACATTTGTACGATCTGCAGATAGTTGTTCCGGGTCTGGGTGTATTGTGTGTGGAATTCATGTCTGTAAACGCACCCCCGACACAGGAGAAATCTTAGTGTGGGGCAATGTTTTTAAAATAAAAATAAAAAATGATAAAAATTTCCACTGCTAGTATACTATGTAGATTTGATCCCACAATATTTTGGCACCCAATATATCCTCATGAGGACAAGGATCCTCCTTATAATGGATAAGCCTTAATTTCATATACCATTTGTAGTTTTTGTAGTCGTGGGGGACTCCTAATGGACTTCCATCGCCCTTACAGGCTAAAACCCCACGGTGTTCCTTCTACTTATGGCTGGGGTTGCGGTGTTCGCTGGCTTAGGCATTGTGCCGCCCCCCTGGCAAGTATCGGCCCGTCACTTGGTCTCACGGGCGCCGTCTGTGTGAGACCGGGCCCAGCCGCCCATGCCATGTGTAGAACATTCCCACTATGCATAAACGCTCATTGTCCATAGGACATATATGTCTATTATTAGGATTTATTTATATACTATGAGTACACCAAAAAATAGTCACAAGTTCTGAATTAAGTAAAATTACAATAGGTGTGCCTTACCGCTATCCGCGGTCTCTTCCAGGCAACCTTAGGATGGAAAATGGTAGATAGAAGCAATGATATTATATATTAAAAGAAATAGATGTGTTACATGAGCGCCAAAAGTAAGAACCAAAGCTCCCCCAATTGTAGCACCTCGCAATCAGTTCGCCCAAGACAGGACAAGACTGTCACAATCTGTATCTGTAATCTGTGTTTTATTAAGTAATAACAATGGCGTCGTGCGTATAGAAAATGCACAAACTATCAACCAAAAATAAAGAACAAGGGTTCTCATACCACACGTAACTATATAGTTTATAGTGAGTTAAAATATTTTAATAAAAATACTATTCAAATTATCTATTGAATAATACTCTCGAACAAAACGCAAAGAAAAGAGACAACACATATATTCTATCACAGGTGCGACAAAGACATCGAGTACACGAGTTGTCATTTTAGATAGCTATATCTTTTACTCTCGTAGTTTTTGTATCTTCTTTCTTTCAGCATAGGTGTGTAGTTTTATAGCTTTATACCTACATACAGCGAGACTGAGTTTTGCGCGTCATTTTATATGGAGGTAACATATCTATGGTATAATATCATTGAAGTAATTATGAGGCAGTCGGAGGTGTAACTGTATATACTAATATAAATAGATATTATTATGTACTATACTAAATACATGAAAATGAAATAAATAATAACTATTTAAACTATATTGATGGTCATTGTTCATAAAAGAAGGCTATAGTTCAGCATACTAAATAAAACTGATCCTTATGATTATTCCTAAACGTTGGATTGTTATTACTTTCATTTGGTCAATGTCAATTTAATTAAATACTTTAATAACCATTCTTAAATCATTATCTTTACAGCCTTAGATGCACTGTTAGATTCATCAACACATAAACTACTCTCTCCAACAAGTAGCATTACCTCTCAACGGAAACTAGAATGGGACTCGCTTGCCGACGTAGGCTATGCCAACGAAAGTGATAGGAAAACATCAGTATCCAGCCTAAGTACCTTAGAAAGACTCGCTTTAAAGCAACAGTACTCTAACAATGATTCGCAACAAAATATCGGGCCCCCAACATTACATTCGACACCTCTAGAACAGAATGATGGTAAATCCAAAGCCAAGAAAGGTTTGGGAAAGAAAATGACAAAGATTTACAAAAAAGATGTGGATTTTGTTGAAGTAAATGTACCAAATACTTCAGATATGAATCAAACACCATCTATCAGTGTAAATCTTACCAAACATATATCATTTAATGTGGAAAAAGATGGTGGAATTACAATTGATAATGTCACAAAGAATGTAAACATATCCCCTGAAAAATTATCTGTGGAAACAGAGATAATTCAACCTATTGGGATGGACAAAGAGATTCAAACCACGTCGACTAAAGAAATATCATCAAATAAAGAAAAATCCAACAGTTCAATTGATACATCTAAGCCTATTCAACTTAACAATCAAAAGATTCCTGTCATGATCAGTTTGAACACATTACGCAAAAGATTAAAACGAAAGAAATCCAGAGTGATTAGAAGAAGATTGAGAATTAAACAGAAGGTTGAAGTAAACAAAGAAATTACCCCACAAGAGAAGAGTGGGGAGCAGTTGTCTGAAGCAGAAAGTTTTGAGTACATGCCTGGTCATATGTATAACCAGAATCAGATAAGGGTTAATGAGTCAAGGCCTGACAATAGCATCACTGGAAATAAATCAAGTTTGGAGTCTAGTGGTCCTCTAACAACGGACTCTAGCAAAGGATCACAACATTCTCTTACCAAAGATTTAGAAAAATGTATCGACTTACTAAAAGTTACTTTACAACAGCGATATGATGATAGTAACACAAAAAAGAAGTTAATCAAAGAAATAGTTCATAGATTAGTAAATTCAAAGTACAGAGATGACGATAGTACTACAGACTTTCTATCTGGACTTAGTTTTAACAGTAAGAAGATAGGTCTGAATGTAAATAATACTACATCCAGTACATCCGATGCTAATACTGAGGACAATAAACATAAAAGACCAAATAAATCAATATTAAGGAACGAAAAGTTCAATCCAAATATAGTTGCTTCTACATCACAAAGTGCCCCAAATTTATTTACTGCTTCCAGTGATAAAGTCAATACTAACTTAATGAAAACACTGTTCTCAAACACAGAATCCGATGCATCTAGTAGAGGAAAGGCTTCGTCGGAAAATGCATTCCCCAAGACATCTTCTGAAGAACTTTACTTAAAGTATCTCGAAGCTCTTAGGCGCGAAGAAGCGTACAAAAGACATTTGAGAGACAAAGAAATGTTTTTAAAACAAAAACTGGTAAGTTCTGAAACTGTGTTCAAAGTACCAATACGTCAAGAGTCCAAAATGAACAGCAGACTGAAAGATTTGATGAAAGACTTGACGAGGAATAATTACGATGATGGATCAGGTGATGCTAGTAAATTGGAGGGTGGTTCCACCACCAATATGGATTTTGACAGATTTAATGGCGTACGGAACCAAAGAAGTCACTCCGTATTCACTCTTTCGTCAAGTCATTCGGAATGCCCGAAACGGCCCAACTTGAAGAAAAAGATGCAAGCTGAAAGAGAGTTAGGTGAAGCCGGACCTAGTAAAAATCATTACTGCTGCTGTCCGCATCACCATATAAATTCTAAGATTGGTTATGCTGACAGTTCTGTGCAGGTGAACATAAAATATCAATGTGACGATACAGGAAATAATGGAAAGCCAAGCCAATTAAAGCCAAAAGAGTGTGCAATAATGAAGACTGAATGTAAAAAACCAAAACCACCATCTCCTAGAAATACGACTCGCGTTGTTCCAGACAATGTGACAGGAGAAATTAAGTATGTGTGCCTTTGTAATAGAAAGCCAGTCTCTTCGACGGAAATGGGTGACAACTTCATGATTTATAAGTGTTCAAGATTGGCGAACCGAGGAGTACAGCTGGACGATTCTAGCTTATATAATATAGGTGTACAATGTGGTAATAATTGTAAGCCTAATACAGAGGATAAGATAGAGCTGATACAGCCACCATGCAAGCTAAATACTGGCACAGAAAGCAGTAGTTCAGGTAACACTTCAAATGCTAGAAGGTATTCAAAGTCATCTCAAACTAACATGTTGATTAAAATGGTGTGTGAAGGAGGCCTGGAAAATAATTATTCTTCAGGTTCTCAAGTAAAAAATCTATGTGGAACGTCGACCAAATGTATTGTCGGTTCTGCAAAAGTGAAAAATACCGTAACAATAAATGAGGCTACAAGATGCCTTCAGACTGAGATTAGTATCAACCCCAAAATCGCAGATCCGACTTTATCTGATATCAATATTGTAAATGAATGTGATTGCGCCAAATTAGTCGCGGAACAACGTAGACTTGTTGTTGAAAGTTCTTCTGAAAAATCTGAAATGGGAAAGAGTTATAGTGATGTGTGTACTAACAGTGTATCAGATAAACTTTTAGTAACATCAGAAGACAACATATTTAAGGAAGAAAGAAAATATTATAAACCCAGCCTTGACGATTTAAAAATCGCTACTGACAAGCAATCTACAATAGTCATTGGAAATGAATACATGGTACCTCTTCAAGGCACAGATATGACTGTTATGGTGAACTTAGGAGCAATGGAAATTACTGGAAAGAAAGAGCAAGTACATCAAACGGTTACCACGGAAAAGATGGATGCTGTTGACAAGGTGACATCTGTAAATAAGGAATGTATAAAATCCGTGCAGTGCCCATGTCTATGCTCTATTGACCACAACAGTAATAAAAACTGTACAAAACCCTCGTATGATTCTCAAAACACTTGTTTGTCCAGAAATTACTTTGCAGAAGATGTTTTTAAATGCAATACGTATCCGAAAACTGATCCGGTGAAAGAAAAACCGCCATTTATAAGATCGAATACCGATATAGACAAGTTGGCGACACGTACTTGCGTCCAAACTGATATAATAAAGAGAACAGACACTGAAACAAATAACAATCAGAAAATAATGAATTGTGAAAATCAACCAATAACTCAAGTTACAACTTCTGAAAACGCATGTCAAGTAGAGGAATCTGATGAAAGTATCCAATTGAAAAGAGAAAAAGAAGTAATAGACCTTACGGTTAAGAATGATGGATTCAGAAAAGAATGTTCAGTTCAAACTGGCAAAAAAGATGTGGGAATCCAAAAAGATATATCTCAAGAAGAACCACAAACATTCAGAGAAATACAATCAAAAGTTTGTTCAGAAACTTCGCAAAAGGTATCGAAAAGTGTAGGTTGTGAGACTGAAACCGGTACTGAAAAAGAAATAGGATTTTGCGTTGGATGCCAGACGGATGTCAAAGAAAACGAGAACATCAAAGATGGTTCTAAAACTACATTGGATTGTGAATCGGTTGATACTCAGCAAAAGATCCAAAAAGAAACATGCTGTTCCAAAGACTCTTGTCCGAAACCTCTCGCAAAAGACCCTATCACGGATATGATACAAGGTATTACTCGACGCTATTCTAAAAATGAAATAGTGAAGATCAGAAAGAAGAAATGCTTCACCGAGATTATGACTGTTCTCAATTACCTTCTTGAGACCGAAGACAGTACCGATCTAGAACCAAAGACCTGTTGTAGCACAAGTACCGGGACTCAATCCAGTTCCAATAAGATCAAACGGCATAAAATGTCTGAAGGTGACTGCTGTTTTGATAGACAAGTTGATAAAACTATCCAGCCACCTTGTAGTAAATCTCGCAAGGATAGCAAAGTTGGTACTGAGTCTTCAGATCTTCCTTGTTCCACGGATGTGCCTACGACATCCTCCGATTCCGCTGCTTGTAAGGTCCTCAATAAAATCAAGAAGGAATGTGAGAAGTACCATCAGAAGAGATGCAAAGGTGGTAGAAAATGCGAAGCTTCTAGTAGCACCTCAGTTAACTGTGAAAAATGCAAAAAAATACATCACTGTGCATGCAAAAACTACAAGTGTAAGCGATCCAAAACATTTGAGAAGCTTCAGAAGAAATGCATTGCTTACAATCTGATTATACAGACTTCAGAGAGCATGCTGAGCGAAGAGACTGTTTGCGAAAAGAAGTGTCGCCCTCTTCAGAACATCATTGTGAAAGTCCCAAGAGGTAAGGACAATCTAAAGAAAGAAGCTACATATAAAACAGAGCAACCTACACCCCATGTTAGTCCCGGGTATTGTCAAACTAGGTCGAAAAGTTGTCCCAATGAGTCTGAGAGTACTGAATATGCTAAGAGGAACCAGCAAAGCACTGTTAGAGAGTACTTGGAGCGGAACCGGCCGGATTTTGTGGAGAACACTTCGCAAAGACAGAATTGTTTGAAGTTTATCAGTGAAAGGAGGTAAGGACTTTTATCACAAATTTTATCTTCAGGTGTATCCTTAATATCATTGAATCCAGAATTGAAATAACGGTGATAACCTAATTTGGTATTAGCTAAGACTGGTCCTCATGGCTTGCGTTCTGCAATGTGTCCTTGAATAGCTTCAATCATGTCTTAGCGAATACAGAATTGGTATTACACCATTATTTCGATTCTGTATTCAAGGATGTATGGATGTTTGAGCTTAAGGAATTGCACCCCTCTAGCCACGGCATTAACGGTAGCAACGATGCTTAATAAATAATAAATGCTGCCAGTAGGCAATATAAGGCATAGAACTCACCAAGTTTTCTCACTTCAGAACTCAAGACTCGTATTCTCCGCGTTTGAAAATGGTCGTTGTGCACCAACCTAGATGTATGGGCAATGTGGCGGCTACTCCTGTGTATTGTGGAGGTACCTTAATTTAACTAGTCATTGTAAATTGAACTAAGGGAAGAAAAAAATGCGCACATATCAGGAAAGTTGTTTTGCATAGTGTTTGTCTGTAGAGTTCAGAATCAGTTTATGAAGTGGTGCTACTTCATTTATTTATTTCGTGCCATAAAAATCTTGTACTGTTGTGTGGGAATTTAATAAAAATAGTTATACATCGATTAATTGTTTCTAAAAGCTTTTAAAATTTTATTCGTAAACACACACACAGTACACACGGCTATATATCAAGTTGTAACGTTCCAGTACAAGCTGACCTCTCATTGTACGGAAAGCCGGATAGTATAGCTTGATATGTAGCCTGTGTACACGTCCATATATTTTTGTAGGTGCACCCATGTGCTGCAACTATTGCGATACCGTTGAACCATGCATACCGTACGCTCCTTGCGATCTATGTGATTCGAATATTTGCAATCAGTGTATCGATCCATGTACCATGCATTCCTTACAATCGAGACTTGGTGAGTTCTATAAACATTCTGTACAAAAAAAAAAAAAAAATTTTATGCGGTAATCGATTCTGCATAAACGAACCGAGTCAAAATATGACTACAGTGCGGCCGCCAAGAATATGCGTTGCCTGACACCTGTCAGTTGGACTTGTTTCTTTAAATTTATTCTTTAAACTTTAATTCTATTTTATTTTAGTTATCATACAATATTTATAAAAAAATATAGTTCGGGAGGAACATTTACCTTGTTATGTTCTGTTTATCAATATTGTAATTTAATTAAAAAGGCCCTCAGGCAACCCAAGATGCACCTTAACTTACTGTGAAGGTGTTTGGTCCAACATATGATATGAATTATTTGTTGTTCGTTTGATTAATCAATTGGTTAGGTTTTTGAAACTAAATATTTCCCATAGTAAAAGACAAAAATGTCCAGAGTATTGTCTTTATGGTTGTGTCAACGATATTACAGAGCAAACCAACGTGATGCCCACCGGGACCTGCTGTCACTGCATGTGGAGCAGCAGCCCGACCTAACAAACCTCAGCTCTGACGAACTGCGACACTTGGCGCAACAGATCGGACTCGACTTGCGACGGAGAAAACGTATGTTGTAATTTTTTTCTACAAGATTATTTGGAAGGAGGCTCATGCTATTTGGAGTTCTATCTAGTATCCGGATTATGAATATAGCACCACTCCCATCTCCTCCCGTGGATGTCGTGAAAGGCGACTAAGGGACTCTAAACAAGAGCGATGGGCAGCAGCATGCCTTCTGTGGATCAGAAGCCATTCTGCGCTCACCAACCCGCCTACCAATTGTGGTGAGTATTGGCAAATTCCTCGCAAAAAAATTCCTGGCAAAGTCGTCTGTGGGGGTTTTTTCAACAGTGGACGTTTTGTTTTGGCTGATATGATGATGATGAAATGTAGAATTATAAAAAATGCGGCTGCAATGCATTTCATTGGCTGGGCAGTATTGTAAGCGCATATTAAGCTTGGTTTCTGTCAGGTGTCCAACAATGTGTCGGCTATGTCGGCCGAGCATGAAAATTGCAGTGCAGTGGCCTCCTTCTGGCACCAATGGGCGGCTCTAGTGTGATCTTACGAGGACCTGGAGCCCTTCGGGTGCCGAAGATGAAGCGGTCGCTCTAGTGGTTTTAGCCGGTAGGAGTCTGGCATACCCCTTCGCCCTTCCCCGGGGCTAAGGAAGTTACATGTAGAATTTCACTGGACATCAATGAAAAAAAGTTGTATTTCTTTATTAATTTTGTAATTAGATACTATTATATAGTTCAAGTTTAATAGTATGTATTTGGGTGCATCATCGACAGCCGCATAGCTTGTGCAGTACAGTATTTCCCATAGTAATGTTACCCGGTAGAAATCACCACGTGCGATAAAGCCGTCCTCCATTGTGTCTCTATCAAAGATATTTATTGGAAGAAAGGAGATATGCCATGTAGTTCAAAATGTATGCGAGCTTACAAATTCAGTGTTTTCCTACCATTCTTCATAAAAACACACTAATGCACTCAGTTACAAGTTCTCATCCAATGAACTGAATAAACAACATTATAATTGGCTACTCATACTAAAACATATCCACGATTATGTAGGCAGCCAATCATGCTGAGCATACAGAGTGCAACACAGCAGCCGTACCACGCAACGCGTAAGTTTATTGGGAGTACCAATCGCTGTTCTATTCACTGCGTTTGCTATTCACCGATTGCTAGTTAAAAGTGGTAGATAAGAAGCATTGTATTTTGTACAAAAATAATAATGTCGTTCTGCTCCATCAATCCAAACTTAACATAATAAAAAAAAAACAATCTTTAATTTATTATTTTTATAGACAAATACAAGAAAATTCTCTCACTTGCCTATGGTGTATGATTCCTTTCTTGATAAAGTTATTATTTTCGCTTTGGTTTTTGCATATTATCCCCGAACAACACGACACTTTAACAAAGTTTCACTTACGCGATCGAATTTCAACTGGTGTTATAATCGGCTATTTTTTCCAAATGGCCCGGATTGTGCATGTCGCGGTGGCGCGATTACGCCCCCGTACCACTTCTCCTTATTTCCTATTACTGTGGTCCCTATACTAGGCGTAATTGTTTTTTTATTTTTTATTGTTCTAGTATATTTTTAGTGTACAATAATGAATTAAACACATGCAATTTGTTTTCGCACATGTAACGACGCACGCACCTTAAATTAATTGTATTTATAGTTGCACTAGCAGACTATTTAACCGGCAACACAAAATAATAAAATCTAAATATGATAAATCATTATAAACTGCGATTGTGCATCGTGTTCGTGCTAAAAAGGTTCTCACTCAGCTTAATGTTGTGACGTTGCAGCAGATCCAACGAATATCTCAATTGAAAATCGCGATGGGAGATTGTTACTAAAAATGGTCGACTTGTTTGATTGTTCCGTTTATTCGATTACTATTGAATCGAATCGGTGTTATTCAATTGTTGGTCGATTGTTAAAATTGAAAATCGATTACTTGGTTGCACTATTTAGTTTATTTATTTCGATTTCTACCATTTCAGTAATCGCATCGCTAATTTAAATGCTTTATGTGTTCTGTCTTACACCATTTCTTTATCATTTTCTTATTGTTTCAGCTAACCCAAAATTCATTAGTGAGCGTGAAATGAAAATGCACTCTGAGAAGATATACAAAACGTTACCAGAAGTTGTCCAGAAGAAAGAGGCAAAAAAGAAGGAAAACATCAAGAAGACTAATTTGCTCATGGCTAATATATTTAGAAAGGTAACATTGTAATGCTTATTATATTTAAGAAAATAGTAGAATATTTGCCATTATCTCCTATCCTATTAAAAAATACAAGAAATAGTTCTTTGCTTATCGGATGGCACGTAAAATCGTCGGTCCCGCGAGCTTATTAGCTAAAAACAGCAACAGCAGACGCGTAGAGAAGGATCCGCCGGTGGCAAAGCGTCAAAAAAATTGATATTACGTAAGGCATCGCCCGCCAGTCACTATTGTGGAAGATGCATAGTTACTAGCGCCAGTAGCCATCAGTGGAACTAAAAAGAATGAACGGTTTTAGTTCATTGATTTTTCGACAGAGGCGCGTCAGAGATCTTCGCCTGTTTAGTCGCTATCGGCAAATAGGTAATACCAGCGTCTGCGACTTAGGTAATCATCCCGCCGGTTGTTTGTCGTATAATAGTCAGTAACGCCGCGTGGTGCCGGCTCAGAATACCACCACCTCATCTCCTCCCGGGGTGTCGTAAAAGTTGACTAAGGGATTAGCCGGAGGATGGGCAGCAGCATCCTTCGAGTACATTAACAACTTAACTGCGATCGCCAACCCGTCTGCCAAGCGTGGCGATTATGGCAAAACCCCCTGATGAGCCTACAACACACCCATATCTGTCGTTGTGGTGATCTTTGGGGGAGGCCTGTGTCCAGCAGTGGACTTCATTTGGCCGAAATGATGATGAGACGGCAGTCGCCCAAGTTGGAGGTCTTTGGGCGGCTTGAACAACTCGGACACAAGGCTGACCACTAACCATACGAAAAGGAGAAGACTTAAGTAACAAAGAAGTACTGCTATTGTTTAAAGACATTTTTGTTTATTTACAGAATCTCCAAATGAAAACGCTTCGTGGATCAGTGAATCTATCAAACTACAACCCCGTTATAAAAATTTGACGCGTATTATTTAATGTTAAAATTGACAAAATGAAATGTTTAGTGTCCGTTAATTATTAATTGTTGTGGATGGACATTGAATCCCAGAATTTATGAGGGTGTAAGCCCGATTTTTGATTGTTGTTAATATAAATTTCTATTTTAGAATTGCGTAGTTTTTATTTTAATGGATTTCTTTCCTAGGCTTGCAGTCCGCTAAACCAGTAACCGTCTCAAAGAAACTCCATGGTTACTCTTTTTGAATTATTAATGTATTTACTATATGTCTTCATTGTTCTCGGAATAAAGATTACGTGAGGACAAGCCAGGAGCAAAACGTTGTCTTAAAAAAATAAAGATTTGAATGTCATAGAGCAGCATTGAGCTGGCCAATCCCAACAGACAGTTATATCTGTTCATGAGCATTATGTATGCATCAGCGTCACTCAGCTTAACCGTATTCTAGGGCAATTTAGCGACCGGATACACGACATCACGCACGACACTTGAGTGATCATGACACATTTTAACTGCCAAGCAACTAACACGTCACTTAAATAGTTAACAAAATAATTCATAATTAAATTAATAACCCACATGGTATCAAATCTTAACAGTATATATCTATTAAATAATGGAATAATAAATTAACAAATCAATGTCGTATCAAAAATAATATTACGTGTTGAGTTCGTATTAATAATATAGCACCACTCGATCGCCTCCAGTGGATGTCGTAAAAGGCGACTAAAAGATTAAACCAGAGGCACCTACTGGCAAATTCCCCCCAAAATGACGACCATGTAACCGGTCGCGAAAACCCTATGTTCAGCAGTGCACATCTTTTGGCTGATATGATGATGATTATGTTTTATCATGTGATTCGATATATGTAGGTGACAGGTAGTCAAACGAAAACATGTCTGTAATAAAACATTTTTAATATCTAATTATTTAAACTACACTGTCAATTGGTCCTTTGTACGTGCTAGAACAATTTCCTTGAGCTTCCGTCTGTGAACCTTAGTAGATGTAGTCAGAGGCAGTTCTTTCAAAAAGATTACACCGCCTCTTAGTTGCTTGCTGTCTGTCAGTTTTTCTGAAACAAAATATAGCATTATTTTAAATATCAACACATTCATAGTATCTATACTGTGTTATGCATAAGCACAAAGTGTTTCCATAGTGGGGGAAGATCATTTACAAATTAGACAAAGAAAATACGTTTAGTTATTTTCTGTAAGTCGAAGTTGTGTAATCGAAATGTCTTAAGAATATCATGTCCAATTTCTAAAGCTAGATTTCCAGCATTGCACGACTTTTCGCAGAAAAATCGTTCGTGCCCAGTGGATGGATGCTCGCATAGTTGGATTTGAACTGTGCGTCTCCGTTCTTCAGAGTTCAAAATTTATCGGTCCCAATTATTGTCACTAGACTGCAGTCGATTAGCCAATTTGGAGGCCTTTGGGTGGTTTGAACAGTACTGACGCATCTACTACCACTAACCACACAAAAAAGAAAGAAAGGAAAATAATATTCATCTTAATCTACATGCGGCGAATCAGTCGTGGCAACGCAACGACTTGCGTCGCCACGGCATGCGAAGCCACTCTATATGATAGTATGAAACAACTTATACGGTTTAGTGTCGCATGCGCAAGTGAGTGTGCGACACTATCCATCTAGCCACTGCTCTTCGGCGTTGTGTTGCACGGCAAACCTTAGAGTTATATGGCAACTGTCGTGGTCACGGGAACTGAATCCTCATCACACCAGGGCTTCATCTGTCTTCTGGTCACATCGAAACATAGAACGACTTCTTTTAGAGGCCACCACCACCTTCCACCACCTTTAAGAACACTGAAAACATTTTAGCGATTATTCCATAGCAAATATAAACAGATTTTATTAAATAAACAAAAACTAGGAGTTCCAATTCCAATTCCAATTTTTGTTTATGGCTCCATCGGTTTGTCGATGATTCTGCCAATGTCAAGGTTGGATAAAACAAAAATGTAGTTATTCTTTTTAAAAACCAAATAAATAGCCCTTGAATAGTAAACCAAAACTGATCTGGTTGAATAACCTAAAAATGTAATGCATAAACTTCTATAATAAAATGTCAAAACAAATCACAATGATGATAAACAAAACATAAATAAGGTGAATGTTCCTCCCGAGCAATAAAGATTTAATATTGTTCTTTTTAACAAATTGATTCAATATTTTCCCATCTACATCGCCACCATGTAAATACAACCTACAGCGATATCTACTGGGTCATTAAGTACACCTGCACCCTTGTACTGAAGAGGTATCCGATGATGTCAACGAATTCTGAACCACTTACAATACTTGAGTTATTTAAATATATCTACCAATTATCAAATAGCACACAAAGTTACTACCCAAGTATGACAGCACGATTGGTGCAGTGCTGCGTTCCGGGTCGTGGGTTCGGTTCCCGCACGGCATAAATATATGTATGATCTGCACGTAGTCGTTCCGGGTCTGTGTGTGTGTGAAATTTTGTCTTTAAACGCACCCGCAACACAGGAGAAATTTGGAGTTTGGGCTACGGTTATAACATAAAATAAAAGTGTATTATTTTTATGAAAAAAAGCAAGACTTAACCCAATTTTTTTTACTATTTAAATGGTCTTCCACTTATTCTATTCACACGATTTCAATGCATGGTATTTTCGTGTTAATGTCGTGTCACTACAAAATCATGGCATAATATTTTAATTTTACCTTTGAAGAAGTCCTTGGTCGCGTGACTGCCACGCCTAACACGCCAGGCAACATTTGCAGCGTGCCTAGAGAAGTCTGTGACCAGTACCTTTGACCAAGTCCTTGATTTCCTGAGCGCTTAATACCGCGCCCGTTCGCGGCACGACGCACGCGATTGGCAGGTCACCGTATTCTGCGTCCGGGACACCCGTCACCGCAACGTCTGCCACGCCAGTGTTCTAAGGAATTGTTGGATATATGTTGCCAATGGCTACTTTCTATCTTTCATCGCATGTCTTGTCATTGGCGAGTTCATCCGCATATCTGAATGCCAGGTCTCATAACAAAGGAATAAAAAAAAATATTAGCGTGTTAAATGAGAGTAACAATATCTTTAAATGAGCAATTCTTGTATATATATATATATATATATATATATATATATATATATATATATAATTGGAATCTCGGAATCGGCTCCAACGATTTTCATAATATTTAGTATATAGGGGGTTTCGGGGGCGATAAATCGATCTAGCTAGGAATCATTTATGGAAAATGTCATTTTATAGGCGTTTGAGTAGTCTCAACTGAAAAATATGACTCTTCCTGACATCTATTGGCGAATAATAATACTATTTTTTGTGAGCAACTGATTGCTTTAACGACACAACAGCAGATGGCGTTGTTAAGTAACACGAAAATACCGAGCAAAGCTCGGTCATCCAGGTACTGAGAGTAACATTGGGAGATGCGCGCGCATACCATTAAAATCCGACAGTATGAAGTTTTTCCGTTTCTTTTTACTGATCACTAATTAATTTTAAATAATAATTGGCAAATAAATAATAAAATATGATGTTAATTTAATTAAATTCTTTAATTAAACTTTTATTAATTGTATTTAATATCTTTTTTCGATAATTTTATCGTTTTTATGTAGATCGAATTAAAAGTATTTTTGCTACCCCTAAAAAGTATACGTTCTAACGCATGTGTTATTCTTGAATGTGTCCAGTCTTGACCTTGATGTCGTCTGATGGGAAGCGACAGATGAGGTCTACGATTGAACTAACGCACCCAGAAGGTTTCAGAGTAACCTCCACCCGCGCACGCTCTGGTTGTGGAATCAGCCGGGGAGCCAATACTACAACCTAAAAATAATTTCATGCACTTTGAATTTTAATATTTATTTCATTCAGGCATCAAGGCCCATAAAAGAAAATACAATAAAATATTAATAACTAACATAAACTACTATACATAAACAATAAAACATAAACACAAATTCACACGATGAGTCGGCGTCACGTGTCGCTCGGTGTCCGGTAGCCGGCCTCTGAATCGCCGGAACATTACACCTCTCAGTCAAATTCTTCCTTCATTTGGGTCGACAGATATTCGGTCGGCCCTTGCACCGCTCGACCGTTACAATTAAGGGTCCTGACAAAATTAAGGCCAAATTCCAATGAATTTGGTCTTAATTTTGATGTACTCTACTATATCCTCGACCTTAGTAGAGTAATGCAGCCGTGACAAGTATAGCAGCATCGTAGGTACAGCAGGACGCAACAGATGGTTCGGTCCGGTCGGTGCGGTACCGCACTGGTTCCGACAAGTGGGCTTTCTTTTCTTCTTATCAACCTTGATAAAGCCCTCCTTGTCGCACTGTTTCTTCTCCGTATCTCTATGTTTCCACGATTGAGAGCCGTCCCGCGGTAGCTGTCCCCTATTTTCCTACTTAGCTTGCGACGTAACGGGTTTCTTGGCAGCGGCAATCGCAGCGTAAGCTTGTTTAGGGGTCGACGCATTTACGCGTGTCGTAACCGTTACCGGAGGAGAGGGACGGACGGCACGCGATGCATCGTCCGCAGAATCGACAGTCGGTGACGCCACTACATTCGCCGACTCAAAATTGCTGATGGAAGCGTTTGCGCTCCGCGATGCGTGTTCACCTTAGAGGCATCAGGTGACCTACTTACCGAAACAGCATTGTGTAACAACATTAACTCGGCGCGTAGTGGGGAACTATGGTGTTATATGACGCCTTCAACTTGGACTGCACTTCGGCCAGGCTTCAGAAATATGATGTCCTTCAGCAGCCTGGTGACATCAACGTTGTCGAATGTGACAGGCGGCAGCGTTAGTTAAAGGTTTACGCATTGCATTAGTAAAATATCCTTCTAGGTAGTATTATTCTAAGAACAATATCTCTCAAGTAATTGGATTGCGGAGCTCTTAAAATGGTCTGATTTTAAGCGGGAAGCTGACAGCATAGTATGCCGACCATTATCTTTTATAGTTTTTCTAAACTACTACGTGATACTAACCTGGTGGTTTCTATACTTCATCAGCAGTTTGATTCGTTCAACGAAGTAGTAGTTCCAGTTTTCGTCTCTATACATCATGTCGCCTGTCATGAACCACCGGTCCTTTGTCAGGACCTCTGCCGTTGCTTCTGGGTTATTGTAATATCCCTGAAATGTAAATCAATAAAGTATTGGTAGCATCACAGTCTATAATGCCTAAGAAAGGAAGACGGTTTCGTGAGCGGCGTTTACTATCGCGTATGAGTGCACTGGTGGATTGAACTGGAAATTCCGCAGGATCTGCGCCGGACAATGACCGCCGAACTGAGCTGGTTTTACTGGTAAAGCGCAGGCTAAGCTAATTTCCTGTAGCTTAGCTCTAGTTTCTGCGTGCAACGAACTATCCGAACAAAAATGATCACACTGAAAACTAAGGTTCGTCGATTGTCGCTCGTCTTTTCATACGAAGCAGTAGTAAACCTTAAAATAGTGTTTACAGAAACGTTCAATATTGACAAAGGCAGGTTAGATGATCAGATAGATTTCAGTTAGCTTAGTTGGGATCGTCAAGTTACCTAGAGCAAATAGTTCATGGAGTGAGCTATTTAGTAATGCAACGCAGTAGCAGATCATGGGCTAAGGGGCTCTAGCCCCCCCCCCCCAAAAGCATCTGGGCATACCCCCGACAAATCTTAAATTAAACTTAATATTATCTTACCTTCTTCTAGTCATTATCTTTATTCTATTTCACAACAGTATAATTTTCATCATTTGTTTACCATCTTTATTTAATCCGTTTTAAGTAGGTATTTGAATACATTCATTCATTTTTATTTTCATTCATATCAGCCAAAGGATGTCCACTACCGAACAAAGGCCTCCCCTTTATTAGCCAATACAAACACGATTGATTCTACGGATTAGTCACTCAATCAAAATTAACAACTCCTTGTAAGTTTTTGGCGACAGACTATTTCTTTTCTCAGTTTGTAGTTTGCCAGCTGTTGAAAATAGCCTTTCCGAGGCCAATTGGAAGATTTGTTTAAATTGTTGTGAGTAATCCCCGAATAAACAAACTAAACTCATATTATGTATATTCGGATAAATGAATCGTAGCTCAACTACTGATGGGTGCGTGTCGCTTTACTCAAATCATATTTACGAATGTAATCACGTGATTCGTCAAATAAGAATTTTTGGTAATTGTCTGTTATTCGGCGAATACTGATATTCCTTTTCGTTGCATCAGCAGTAAGTTAGCTTAACTCGCGGTATGATCTACACTTCCACAATTCCACACACTACTGCCACTCCTCTGAGGAGGTTGAAAGCAGAAGGAAGTTAAAAAAGGTCATCATCATATAAGCCAAAGGACGTCCACTGCTGAACAAAGGGCTCCCCCACAGATTTCCACAAAGTCCGGTTACACGCCATACGCATCCAACGGCTCCCAGCAGCTATTACTATATCATCCGTCCATCTCGTTGGAGGTAGTCATACGCTGCGTTTTTCGGTGCGTGGTTTCCATTCGAGAACCTTTTTTCCCCAACGGCCATCAGTTCTACGAGCAGTGTGTCCCGCCCATTGCCACTTCAGCTTACTTATCCTTTTAGCTATGTTGGCAACTTTAGTTCTTCTACGGATCTCCTCATTTCTGATTCGATCTTGTAGAGAAATACTAAGCATAGCATAGCTATAGAGAGTATAGCTCACTGAGTGACCTTGAGCTTTCTTACGAGGCCCATTGTGAGTGACCACGTCTCCGTGCCATATATCATCGCTGGTAACACACTCTGGTTAAAGACTTTCATCTTGAGGCATTGCGGTATTGCTGGCGAAAAGACGTTGCAAAATTTCCCGAACGCTGCCCAGCCGAGTCGGATTCGACGATTGACCTCTTTCTCGAAGTTGGATCTACCTAACTGGACAATTTGGCCCAAGTAGACATACTCGTCAACAACTTCGAGAACAGAGCTCCCAACGGATATTGACATGAGAATTAGACATGACTTTCATCTTGCCCATGTTCATTTTAATTATCTCAACAACAGGTGGGCTGTTGGGAAACACTGTTGAGATCGTCGAACATTGCGCTGAGCACTCGCGACGATTCTGCCATGACTACGATGTTGGCGGCAAATCAAAGGTGAGTGATATACTGGCCATTAATGTTAAGGCCGAATCATTTACATTCTAGTAGCTTGAAGGCATCCATAGCAGCGGTGAACATTTTCGGTGATCATTTTTTTTACGTCCCCTTGTCTTCTTCGCAATGGGATTGCCCCCGTGCTCTCTATATATACCCGGACCGACATGCTGGCGTTTCTGTATAAATACTTCAATACTTCGATGTATTGATAGTTAATATAGCACCGCTGCAGAGACTGCAGCACCGCCCAGGTTTCGATCGAATCGAAGGCTTTCTCATAGTCCACAAACGCTAAGCATAGTGGCTGATTATACTCCTCGGTCTTCTTTATAATCTGCCGCAGCGTATGAATGTGGTCTATGGTAGTAAAGCCTTTTCGGAAACTGGCTTGTTTGGGAGGCTGGAAGACATCACCTGTGCTCGTGACGATTCGTGATGACCCTTCAAAATAGCTTATAAACATGGCTCAGAAGCGAGATGTGTCTAATTCTTCAACAGGGTGTTTTCACCATATTTGAAGAAGAGCACCACCTCGCCTCTATGCCATGCTTCCGGGGTTGTTATAGTAATAGCTTCTGAAGTACTTTAAGTAGCGGTGTTCTACCCGCTTTCAGAAGCTCTGTCATAATTCCGTCATCACCTGGCGCCTTGTTATTTTTAAGCTGTTTCAAGGCCATCCTAATCTCGTACAGGCTGATGTCCGGTATCTTCGGTATTGTGTCGGATTAATTTGGCTCGCGGGTTTTAGTGAGAGTCAATTTTAAGTATAGTTACCGAGGTGTATAGCTGTCGGTAAAACTTCTCGATCTCTCTCAAAACGCTGCCATCCTCGGTCTTTAGCTTCATAATCCGACTTTGCCCAAAAGACTTGCGAACACTTTGGAGCATTGGTTCCGCTTAATTGTCTCTTTAACACCATTGGTGTTAAAGGTACGTATGTTGTGACGCAAGGACTTCCATACCATATATTATTATATACATGTTTCTCTTTTACACGGGTTCTTTTACACTGTAAGGGGGAACCCGGTCTTTTGATAGGCTTACGCGGGGATATGGGTCCAACACGCAGAGGCCCTTTAGAGAATTTTAATCTAAAATGTATTGGACACTAACCAGGGACTCTCCATGGCTGCACTATAAAATGCAGTCTCGGATTGTCCCCGGAGGTATAAAACTATTGTATGAAATGGAAACTACAAGTATAAGGTCTATTGCAATGGGTGCTAAATAGATTTAATACTAAGAACACCACTACAGGCGACAAGGAGCAACACCGGTGTGAGCGGCTAGGGGTGTAGAGAGGTGCGGCACCGGTTTCACCATCGCGGGTCTCGAAGACTCGGAGCGGGTTTCCCCGTCATTAGGCCATTAGACACTTCCACCCCCGAGCATATAGCTCTGGCGGCCCCCCTCTGATCGGCCAACTAAGGCAAGCCAGAGTTGAAAATCCTACGGGCACTCATGGGGTACCACTTCAACCAACCAATAAAGGCAAGCCGGAGACGAGGCCCTGACCGACTCTCTGGAGCATTCGGGTACGCAGTGTCGCCACTCACATTCAGCTCGCCACAAACTGCCCTGCGTTCTGTAAGCTACTTAAAATACTGTTTTTTTTTCTTATGATAAACTTATTTTTTATATCAGAAGGTAGGAAAAAATCAAGCAGCTACTTTAATCTGCCCTCCAGGATTACCTTATCTCACCGTGGGATAAGGATACGTTTATTATATTATTATTATACCCGGTGAAAAAGGTACTTACCTTAAAATCACCGAGTCCTTTTAACCACAGCTCTCCACATTTGTTGGGCTCTGTTATTTCCTCGCCTGTTTCTATATTCACCAGCTAAAAACATATAATTTACATAAAATTAATTATTTCACTTCAAGGGCGGATTCAGCCTTCCAGTCATAGTCAAGGGGGGCCAGGACAGGCTTCAAAATTTCAATAAAAAACCTAAGGTTTACTTTAATCTTTAATAACATAGCTAGTTCATTTTTTTTGTAATTAAACCACTTGAATGTGTACCTTTTTGTGTGTCAATAAATACATTTTATTTCTTACTTTCTTTCTACATATACCCCTAATGAATATATATACGTACCTTGTATTGAATGTGGTCATATCGTTTCCCACAAGACCCTGGCACGGTGCCCAGACTGTAGAATGTAATGCAACCCAGCTCGCTCATCCCGTACGTGTCGGTTACAAGAGCTTTTGGCATCAGTCTCTGGAAGCATCATCGTAAATAAACCATTCATATTTTTATGGGTCAACAAGAGAAGTGAGTTCTTTGAACATAAGAGGGCTGCTGGGCGAGACGTGGAATAAGTATGTGGAGCAGTAGCATCTTTCAGCCGCCCGCTACCTGAATCTCTCGTCATCTCGTCCCACAGCTCCATATTGCGGGCGGGACTTGGGTTCCTACCTGGTGTAGCAATACACCTGGCATCTATGGCATTCAGTCCGGCTCGTGTACCATCATTATGCATAAAAGTATAAATAAATAAATTGGTGCTACTGACGAAGTTCAGATGATCAAAAATGGCAAGATAATCCATCCATATTTCGGCCTACAGTAAAGGGCTTAATATGAGCTCTTATTGCTGGTCCACAAACTCCTATTTTGTATGAAATTGGAAAGCTTCCTATTAACTTTATGATTGGGTGCATTAGAGATACATTGCATGCAGCAGATAAATTAGACTGCCCTTTTCTGATAGCTGATTGCAGTTTTGCTGTAAGGTATCCCACACTGCATCTGATTATAAGTGGTCTCAAAGACTCATCCATCTACAAGGCAACCGGCTCTTTTTTTTTTCGTGTCTAGGGTTTTAACTCTCCCATATATATTTCTGCCGCAAAAACATCGCCAGCTCGACAGCTCTTTGGTTGACTTGCATTAGCTCCCACACATTGTAAGTGACAAGAGACAGGACAGTCAATGCACAAAATCAGGTGCTTCATTGTCTGTACATATGGCATAAGTCACCTGTCATCCCCGTAGTAGCCCACCTTTTCCGGTTTTACCGGCAACTGCCTACACCTGCTTGGAGTCTGTTGAGTGACTTCTCAAACTTCCGAGCGCCCCTGAAGGCACGCCTTTACTGCTCTGGCGGAGGAAGATTATTTGGTGATACACCCACGCATCCATCTCCGTCAAGATATCAAAAGACGGAAAGCGTGCCAACAGAGTTGCCGCCTCAAAGGACACCATTCTGTATCCTCGTGCGATCCGTAAAGCCGCTTAACTTATCACAAGTTAACATACCTTTAATTCCTGGATGAGATTTTGAGGTACAGCACTTCCTCCAATTAATATAACTTCAAAGCTCGAGAGATTACATTTTTCTTTTTCAGCTACTTTAAGTAACGTGGTCATCATTGTTGGGCTTATTATCATGAAAGTTGGCTGCAAAATATAATTTGATTACGTTAATATCTCTAATGAAGGTAAATTTAGTTTACCGTGGCATCAAAGCACACCGCTATTTATCACTCCAGATATCATGAGTATATTTTATATGTTCATTTGAGAACTATAATCCACCCACAGGATATTTTTCCGTGGAGTACAGAATAAAAAACAGATCGATAGATAGTAATGTCTGAGGTTTTCGCGATTATTACTCATAATAAAACACTTTTATACGGATTATATCGCGTATATTATAGATTTTTGTTTTTCCTGACGTTTCGAATGTTTTGCAGCATTCGTGGTCGCAGGATGACTAAGGTGACAGGCGTCGTTACAGATTTTAAAATATATACAAATCACTGCTCGACGGAATCCTACAACGACTGTGACGATGTTGGTTACAAGGCTTCATCGATCTTCACGGTTGTTAATAAGCGATCAAACCATTAGAAATCGTTCGGACGAAGTATCATCGTTCCTGAAGGTTACTACGATTATGGAGCCCCACAATCGTAGTGCCCGTTTACAACGGGCTCGTGAACACAGAAATTGATTGGGCAGAAGAGTGGCGTTATGTGTGCTTTTCTGATAAATCTTGGTTTGGTGTGATATCAGATACTAGGCGTATACGGATTTCGAGGACCTCCGGATGCCATGAACGGTTAAGGTCATACCAGGAAGTCCATGGATATAGTCGTGGAACAATTATAATATGGGCGGCTATTTGAATTGGTGGAAGAACCAAACAGATTTGGATCAGACGCAATCTCAGTTCACAGATTTACGCTGAAATGGTTGTGTCGGATGTTGTCATTTCTTTGCAGACCCAATTGGGTACTTCATTTCAGCCTATGCATGAAAATGCCCACACATCACCAGAGGACATGCACATAGCTTCGGCAAGTGTTTCATCATCGATGCCCTACTGTGGCTTGCTTTATCACCAAACTGTAAATCCCATTAAGCACGCACGGTAATGCTTCAAAGAAGACCTCTGCCAAGGATGGATACCATACATGCACCAGAAAATCTTATTCACTTGTAACAACGGACGTGGGTGGCTATTCCGCAAAGTGATTTGGATGAATTATTGATTATAGTATTAACTGCTATTATAAACCTTCCCACGAATTACTAAAATCACATCGTTGCAACATGTTTACCTAATCAATTTTCATACATGTAATTTAAATGGGGTTCATTTTATTTTGACTATACATCTTTGGACACTTTTGATGTGTGTGCATAAACATAATAATAACTCGAAATATGGAAAATCAAAGTCCAAAACCTACTTGGGATTTTATTCTCGGAATTTAATATTTATACCCATCTCATTCCATGGGTATCGTGAAAGGCTACTATGGGATAATCCAGAGGATGGGCAGCAGCATCCATTAACAACTTTACTACGAGCGCCAACCTGCGAAGCGAAGCGTGCCAAGCGTGGCGATTATGGTAAGACAATCAGAAAGATCAATGAGCACAACACACCCAGACCTGTCGTTTTGGCGATATTTGGAGGAGGCTTACGTCCAGCAGTGGATTCGGCTGAAATGATGATGATGACATTTTTATAATAAACAAGTTTCTAGAAATACGCTATTATTTTTTTACATTTAATACTCTTTTTGGAGTAATCTCCAAGTTACTTGATAACTCACCTCATATGTTTTTATTAAATCACAAACATGTTCTAAATTAAGCGGCATTGAGGACTGTATCCTCACAAACTTGAAGACTGGTGAGAAGATATAATTCAGAAGCGAGGATAGCCATTGTAGACGAGCCACTAGGAGTGAAGCCCGTGTCGGTGAGGGAAACTTTGTGGAGAATGAGCTGGAAGATGAACAATTGTTTTCTTGAGCAATAATTTTCTTGTCATATCTATCATTATATATGATATATAGCCGAAAAACGTCCACTGCTGGACAGATGCCTCCTCCAAAAGCTGCCTCAACGACCGGTATGGGTTTGTCTTGAGTGCTCATTGGGGGGTTTTGCCATAATCGCCACGCTTGGCAGACAGGTTGGCGATCGCCCATCCTCCGGCTAATCCTATAGTCGCCTTTTACGACCCCCACAAGATGATATGGGGTAGTGGTATTTTTAGCCAGCATTATATAGCAGTGGAACAATTATAGTATGTTGATATCTATCGTTTTTACCGGGTTTATAATTCGATAAATAACTACACAAAAAGCGGAGATACACGAAGAATGTCAGTCCTTGAATGTCAGCTCGGGTTAAGGAAACACGGTTCATGTAAGAGTCTCTGTTCATCATCATCTTATCAGCCAAAGGACGTCCACTGCTGAACAAAGGCTTCCCTCATAAATTTCTACAAGGACTCATTATATGCCGCCTTCATCCAACTACTCCCAGAAACCTTTATCAGGTCATCTATCCACCTTGATGGAGGGGTCTATTCTACTCTAATCCATTGGTCAAATCCATTAATAGATTAGATTCCGCTTTTAACTCTACTGTAATCCATAATAGATTATATTCCACTTTCCACTTCAGAACCTTTTGCCCCAATGGCTACTGAAACTGAACTAGCTTTACGAGCAATGTGCTCCACCCATTGCTACTTCAGCTTACTAACCCTTCAACTATGTCGGAAATTTTTGTTCTTCTATGGATCTCCTCATTTCTGATTCGATCTCGTAGAGAAATAGCTCGCTGAGTGACCTTGAGCCTTCCTATGAGGCCCATAGTGAGTGACCACGTCTCAGTGCCATATGTCATCACCAGTCTCTGTTACTAATGTTTTATTCGGGTATTTCTTGGGACTGGAGTTGGCAATTGTGACCGAATACTGAAAAAGGATAATATGAAGAAAGTGATGAATGAAATCCTCATGGTAATTTAGAGAGGATGCGGGATGTGTGTGGTGTGTTGGAAGTTGTAAATAATTATTACCATATGCAAGATCCGTTGGTCACTATATTTTTGTATGTAAGAGCAGCAGATTTTGGCAGTCCAGTGGTGCCACTCGTAGATATCAATAAAGCAATTGTCTCTTCAGGGTCAAAGTCTGCAGCCCTGGAAACACAAATTTATTGTTCTTCCTTGAGTTATGACAGACAGTTTTTAGGTTCCGTTTTTCAGTTCAGCCTACTCTACTTTCTCCTACTCTTCCTACCGGAAGCCACAGGTATATCCCGTTTGCGCCTACCGATAGGCAGCATTTGCCCAAGGCATTCGTTACAGTAGTTTTTCATGGTGCAAGACGTAGCCAAACTATCTCAACCGAATCTGCTGCTGATTGTGTCTGCAGTGTCAGGTACTCTAAGACTGCCGCGGGTGCGCGCTATATTACCTAATAAGTTACACAACAGCAGCGTCTTCATTGTCTCTTTAGAGCGGGCCAATCTCACTTCTCAATTATTACAATGCTTAACATGTGAACGTCCCGAGTCCTACAGCTTGCCAGCTGTTTGGAGAGGCCTATTCCCAGGTTTGGTGACTCTTCGATTGAAACAACTTTAATCGTCTTAAAAATAAACAGTTTTTGTAGAATTTATGATCAGCAGCGAGAAGATGAGTGTTGCTGCACAATAACTGATATATTTTAATACATATACCTTAATCGTTATAGTGATGTTCTAACTTTAGCACAACTTAAATTTTGCCCTCCTAATAAATGTCAAGGTAAAATTAGGTCATTTGAGACCACCATGATCCGTTGTGCACTTACTTAAAGTCTTGAACGTTGATATTATCACCATATGTTTCCAACATTTCAGGGAAGCTTAATGCATTTGGACATTTGTCAAAACTGACGACTTTAGCATCAAGCTGCAACAGTTCTATGGCTTTCTGGACGTCTTGCACCTTTTCACTTTGACAGAATATTATTTTGGGTTTGTCGATGTTAAAAGTAGATTTCAATTCATCTGTAAAGATTAGAAAATGTTACTTCATGTCATGTTACGAAGAATCAAGAAAGCGGATTGGTGCTGAGTCGAGTGTAGATCGTGAGCTCCAAAAGTGTAGAACGTGAACTCAAAAAGTGTAGATCCTGAACTCAAAAAGTGTAGCTTGTGAACTCAAAAAGCGTAGATCGTGAACTCAAAAAGTGTAGATCGTGAACTCAAAAAGTGTAGATCGTGAACTCATAAGGTGTAGAATACTCTCCGCTATGCAATGAACTAATTGGCAGGACTGTCCCAGTGTCATACATCAATTGATGTGTAACATAAATGAGGCGGTGTAGTAGACCTTTAACGCAATTTAGTTTGAGTTGATTAATAACTGAAATTGCATGTGTCGGAAGGCAACGTGCTATGTGAGATTAAGATGGCCTTGAAAAAGCTAATAAAGGCGATTATTGATGAAATTGCAGACCTGAAAGCGGGTTAAACAACGGTACTTAAAGTCCTTTAGAAATTATTCGATATCGTCTTACTCGAGGGCACACTGTCAGAAGCTTGGAATCGAGGCCTGGTGATGCTCTTCTTCAGACAGCGATAACACCCTGTTGAATAATTATAGACGTCTCGCTTCTTAGCCATATTTGATAGATGTTTTCAAGATTCCTCCCAAAAACCAGGGTTTGATGACTTCCAGCCTCCTGAACAAGCCTGTTCTTGAAAAGATTTTAGTACCATAGACTATATCTCTATGTTGCGGCAGGTTATACAAAAGACCGAGCAGAAGAATCTGCCACTATGCTTAGTGTTTGTGGACTATGAGAAAATCTCCGATTCGATCGAAACCTGGGCGGTGCTACAATGAGCATCGTTTTATTAAAGTGTTAAAGTGATTATACAACGCCAGCATGCCGGTCCATGTACATGAACAGAGCACGGGAGCAACCCTTTGCAGCAGCAGAGGGAGCACGATATTTTCCCGAAACTGGTAACCGCTGCAATGGAAGATACCTTCAAGCTACTGAAGGAAAAAAGAATTCGACATAAACATAAATGGCGAGTATATTACTCACCTTTGATTTGTTGACGACAATGGTAGGAATGGCAGCATCGCTATAAGAAGCTCAGCATAATGCTCGACGATAAGATGTAATATTCTCATAAGAACTTTTTTTTAAGAACAGAAAAAGACCTAGCCTTGGGCTTCTTTCTGTATTTCTTCTCAAAGGTCTCTGACAACATAACGTCAACGTTTACGTCTGTTGTTCCAACATAATGTGCAAAAATAGAACTTTTGTATGTAGTAAACAAATTGAAAACGATCAAATTGAAATGAATTGAAATTAAAGGACTGATGTGATGTTTTTATTACTTACAAACACCGAAAGTCCTATCAACAGGAGCGATTACGATCCCAAGGTACAGAGCAGCATAGAAGGGTATGGCTTGGTCCAAATGGTTTGGAGCCATTAGAATCATGACGTCACCGGTCTTCAGCCCCATATTTCTGAAGCTCGTGGCACATTGAATACTTCTTTTAAGCACTGAACCATTGGTCTCAGATAACCCTGTTCCACCATCAGTCTGCAAAAATAAAAAAATGCATTAAATATTACCTCAGCTTATTGATTAACCGGTTTATTGTTTTTGCCATGATAATACTCGTATATTTCGGTGAACTGGTACAAAATATGGGACATAGCTAGGAGAGTAAACGATATTAGATTTATGTTTCAAAAGTATTTTTCACTTACTTTCACCTTAGGCGTACGATACATTGTGTTTTATTTACTACTGGTACTATATAATCGTTAAAATATGCACACAACAATACAACAAAACAATAGATTTATTTTAATCTTTTGGAATTGACACACAATGTTTAGTCCTAATTAATGTTGTTTGTGTACGTATTACTCCAACTATTCTAATTAAATTAAAGTAAAGCATCAGCCGCACATAGGAACTACTAAACGTAAGCCTTCCAATGATAATTAAAAAGAGCGGTCATATTACCACAATCACCACGCCCAACAAGCACAAATGTCGTATAATTGCAGTCTTATACGACTTCATGTTATGTAACAATTATATAGTGGTATTTAGGTAACTATTACGTTATACAGACGTTCATCTTACATCGTTTCAGTCGCGTGACTGTAATGTCTCACTATATTGCTTTAGTTAACGTTTTCACGACTAACTTATATGACGTCGTACAATTGTACCAGTCATGACGTTTATTGGACAACATATTGGTCGTATAAATGTTTCGGTTTAATAAAAGGTTTTCGTATGACAACTCTGAACGTTACTTTCATATAATTAAAACGTCGTTTAAACGTTTGTACATGAATGACGATTATACTAAGACTTGTATACGACTAAAATGAACGAACCGCATCTAAAATTTTCATTTAAACAGTCCAGAGAAAGACTCTTCTAAGATTGAACTTTTTTTCAAGTAAGATGGTTGGAGCTTTATTATAAAACATATACTAAATAATTTACTAAAATTATTGAACCACAAAGAAATAGGGGAGGGCGTTAAAACTCCACAATAACACATTTAAACATCGTTATAAAACTAAAGTTCCCTGAAGGACAACATTCTATTTTACAACAGCCATCGCACATAAACTGCATTTGAATAATCTACAGTAATAAGTGTTTAACATATTTTGTACTCATGGAAATTAACTTCATTTTCCCTTTTTCTTTTACTTTTTGACACGGTTATTTTAAGCGACCACTTAGGTGTTTCATTACAACCAGTATTGAACTGAAAAGTCGTTCGTTATACATTTAAGTTGTATTTAACGTTATTGGCTTACAATTTACAATTAAACGATAATATTGTCATGTAATTGGGGCCTAAATCAAATTTTCTAAATGTTTATATTTAAGGTTTAATGGCCAATCTTATATGTCTAACTGAAAATGTAAAACGTCTACTTGACCATTCTAAAACATTATTTTGTTACTTGGGCGTTTTGCGTTTCGGAGTATATTGTTAGCACACAGCTGTACACAATTATGCTGCCCATTTTGTTTATACCAACCCTTAGTCGCATTTTACGAGACCCTTTGGTGAAGAAGAAGAAGGTCTTTATTTTTCCGCGAATAACACGAAACCATTTACTGTAAATACGTATTTTATTAACCCCCGAAGTGAACAGTGTTATAAGTTTAACGTGTGTATCTGAGTATGTGTCTGCGGCATCCTAGCCCCCAAACGGATGAACCGATTTCGATTAAGTTTCTTTCGTTTGAAAGCTGATTTCCACTGGTCTGATCGATTCTAAATTTTGCATCCTGTTACTTCAACGATATTGCAAGAACATGGTAACCTTGGCCTGATGCTGTAGCATCACCTGGAATCTGCAGGATACTCAACTCCTCACTAATTGATAGCAGAGCTTTCGTGTTTGAGCTCATCCAATGAATGTGTCATGGACCAAAAGTGATCAGAGTCTAATGATGGAGCAGGAAAGAGAAATGAGCATAAATTAGTGAGGGATCCTAAGCTACTTGCACTCTTTCAATTGATACGAAATTTTGGTATACGATGTAATACCGTTTTTAATATTTTCAATTAAAGTTTTTGTAATCAAGGCATAGTTTATCACCAACAGTTGTTTGTATTACCCTTTAATTACTCAGCAAATAAAAATTTCATAACATGAGATAACGTTATATCATAAGTTAGTAACTGGACACAACTGCTGTACGATTAGAAACACTTTGTAGCCAATTTAATAACGCGAACAGATAACATAAAATATCTTGGCGTTACTATCAACAGTACAGTGTCATGGAAATAGGTTCGTACCCATTGGCTCGCTGGTATCGCAAGTTGGAAAGTAAATGTTGGTGTTTAAAAACTTGAGGTCATCTGCCGATTTTCGTCTATTAAAGCGGCATTCTTGTTGCATGAGTCCGGCTAGGTGGGTAGTAATGGGTGGCTCTAGTGTGATTGTATCGAGGATCTGGAGCCCACCTTCGGTGCCGAAGATTACGGCTCCGGTGGTTTTAGTCGGTAGGAGTCCAACATGCCCTTCCAGCATTCCCTGGGCCGAAAAAAAGGTGCAGACTGTTGTGCAGTAATCGGTTGAAGGCAATGCCCTACTGCGTCCTGGAACATCCTCGCTGGTTCAGGGGCGGTGGGGACTCCATCACCACTGTTGGGCTGCAATAGAAAGTGGGCCGCCTTGCTTCCTCTTGGATAGGGGGCAGGGTTTTGTCGCTCTAGAACGGGGATCTCTTACAGTAGTGGGCTGCTACGTCTCCCTCAACGGAATGGAGACCGATGCGTGGGTCTACAATCACAAACGCTCCCTCCACAAAAGTAGTGATAGGCTGAGGTAGCTGGCTCAGCGGCACACACTCGAGAAGTGGCGAGAGCGCTTAAGGTTGCAGTTTGCCACCAAACGCGTTGTCGAAGTCATTTTGCCGCTTTTAAGAGACAATTTCAAAAGGAGTGCGCGTCACCTACCGCCTGACGTAGATATTCACCGGGTCCCGGTTGTTTCCGTACGTAGCTGCACATGATAGGACACGAGGTCCCGGCACAGCGCTACCTCCGTGGAGCGCTACCAGGATACCGCACAGCACATGCTTGCGATGTGCCCTGTGTGGGTTCCCACGCGGTGGATCCTGGTCGATCGGATCGGGCAAGATCTTTTTCTGCCTCCACTAGTGTCGGCTATGTTGGCAGTGCATGAACTTGGTAGTACAGTCCTTTCTTTGAGAGCTTTATGCTTCAGAAGGAGGAAGACGGCAGAGCTAAATTGGCAGCCAGCCGAAACCGCTCCGAGAAGGATAGAAAAAATATTTTTGTTTTTACATTTATCCACTTACCTCACGAGAATATAGAAGGCTCTTGGGTAAATGGCTCCATAACCGTTAGGTTTAATAAAGGTTTAATAAGTAAGACATTTTCATAAAAATATAACTTTAATGTTACCTGGACATCCTGTTCGAATAACTTCCAAATAATGCACTTAGAAATCAAACACACACCATACTGACGTACACTGACACCCCAAACATACACAAAAACACTTAGTAATAATTAATACCTACTGCAAATTGGATGTGGAAATAAAAAGTAGGTACTTTTTGTATGGCCTCGAAGGGACAGGAGGTTTTTGCCACCTCTATTATAATATATCCCTTAGCCGTCCTTTACACCCACGACTAGAGGCTTGTTGGAATTTTTATATAAAAAAACCGACTATTTTTTACTTTACCTGCATCATAAAGTCAGGATCATCTTTCAAACTCTGCAAGATTATTTTGCCGAGATGATACTTATCGCTAGCAATCCCAGTGTCAGTAACTACTCGCGAAGTCAGCTCACTAACGTATTTATCAAGATATTCGTTTTTATAAACAAAACCCGCCATGTCCACGATAAATTTACTATTATAATTTGAACAGTATTAAAATTTAAGAAAATACTTCCGTTGATTATGACAACACACTTGGAAGTGATAACTCAAAAATAATATTATTATCAACTAGACATCTGTCGTCTACAGCATGTAGATTAGTTTACTTTAGATAAAGTTTAAGTCTTATCAAAATACACTTGCGAGAAAAGAAATGGAAGCACGCCTCTTGTGGTTATAATTTACTTTTATCTACCTAACCAATTCCGAAAATATTATGAAAGTGGTAAAGTTTTAAACGCCAACCAACTTTAATTCGTTACAACACATATTAGAATCGGTTCTGTATTTTTGAAGGCATCAGCCCTAATTTAAGAAAACAAGGAAATCCGGACGAAAGGTTAATAACGCGTAGGTGAAAAATTAAACATTACAAATACGAACTTTGATTATTCCTTCAATACTGTATTCAATATAGTATTGCCTCGCCTTAACTGTAATACATCTGGCGAATCTCATCGATCTGATGAGTTTTTTGACGTCTTGTAGAATTTCCTAGGAGGAAATCTTTTCTGTCATTAGCCTTTCTGTCCATTTACTGACTGGCGTCCCTTTTTTTTTTTATTGATGTCCAGTGGAAATTCTACATGGAACTTCCTTCACCCCGGGGAAGGGTGAAGGGGTATGCCGGACTCCTACCGGGTAAAACCACTGGAGCGGTCATCTTCGGCACCGAAGGGGGGCTCCAGGTCCTTGTAAGATCACACTAGAGTGACTGGCGTCCCTAGTAACCATCTCCGTTCTTTTTGGATGTCAATGCCAGTCAACTTTGGAGATTAATTGGTTGTCTCACTCGGGAGAGTACCCGTGGTGTCCAGATCCTGGCTTACGTGTGAGTTTCATAGTCTCATTAAATTTTCTGTATGTCTTTGCATACAAGACTGGCCTGGCCTGCAGGCATGGTTACCATTGTTTACCAGTGCTACTGAGCGTAAATAGCGGAGATTTATACCGTTCATATGTGTGATAGTTGACTGATAAAAAACCTGATACTGGAAGCTTTTAACCAGAGTGTGTCATCAGTAATGACATATGGAACAGATACGTCACTCACAATGGGCCTTATAAGAAAGCTCAAGGTCACTCAGCGAGCTATGCTTGGTATTTCTCTACGAAATCGAATCAGAAATGAGGAGATCCGTACAAGAACTAAAGTTTCCGACATAGCTGGAAGGATTAGTAAACTGAAGTAGCAATGGGCGGGGCACATTGCTCGTAGAACCGATGGCCGCTGGTACAAAAAGGTTCTCGAATGGAGACCGCGCACTGGAAAACGCAGCGTAGGACAACCTCCAACGAGGCGGACAGAGGACCTGGTGAAGGTCGCTGGGAGTCGTTAGATGAGAGCGGCATGTAACCGCTCATTGTGGAAATCTAAATCCTTTGATTAGCAGTGGACATACTTTGGCTGATATGATGATAATAGTATTCTAAATCCGGACACCACACGGAAAGATTTCTTTAGTTATTGATACACTTTTCGACAAGCCGCTCTGATTATAGCTAAAGAATCGCCGTATATGATGGTTATTTATTATAGGTAAATACGTTAAGTCATAAGTTCAAACTATGTGCAATGTTGTCCGTTGTTATCAACCATGGCGACTCTTAAAGGTTATCAAAATGGCACCAATTGTTTTGAAATAAAACTAATATCTATCCGATAAATAAAGCGTTCCAACACAAAAATTCTCAATTCAATTCAACTTCCATGTTTCAGCAACTATAGTAACTTTTGAAATAAAATTCAGCTTATTAAATAAAGATATGCTTCCCTCTGTTCGCGACGTATTCAGAGGGAGAAGTACTTTTATAGCTCGTGCACGATAACGGCTCTTTATATACTGGGTGAAGCAATAAGCTACAGTGGAACCAATCAAATGTTTGCAGTAGACCGATGTCGCATATTGCATCAGCATGGCTCCAGCTAGGTACTTGGCTACTCGTGTTTTAGTTCAGTTGGCAGATGAAGATAATCGCTTTACACTTGATGCTAAAGCTCTTTTGAAGAACTGTTACGTCGATGATATTTTGCATGGCTCTAATGACATTCATACAGCTCTTGAGACTTTACATCAATTGTAGGAAGTCCAGCATGCAAACTACGGTAAAGAGTTACTAAAGTTGAAACAAAATAAAACTAATAATTTTTTAAGTATATACTGTTTTAAAAAATGCAATATTTGAATCTCTTAATAGATAATGATATGCTCATACGCGTTGGTGGTCGCTAGCGTCACTCAAGTCTTGCTTTACATCAGAAACATCCCTCATCTTTTGCCTTTAAAGAACCACATTACCTCTTTAGTGATCAAGTACGAATATGAGAGGAACCTATGCTGGTAAACAGACTACACTATCTAATTTGCGCAAATTTGTATGGCATTTGCATGGCAGGAGTACTGTGCGTCATATAAGGTGTATCTAGGAATCGTGTGATTCCTAATAGATTGTTGTGTCAATACGACTTAGCAGGTCCTTTTCAAATGAAAGTGGCGCGTGTCTGAAAACCACTCATTGCGAAGGGATATATTTGTATTTTTGTTTGCATCAGGCGGTAGTTGACGCGCTCGATCCTCTTCAACCAGGCTCCAAGGATAGACAATACGGCCTAAGTAAGATTGGCGGAGTGAATATTATATATTCAAATTTTTATAATTTTGACATTATTGTAAATTGTAAATATGTAAATTGTCTGTATTAAAGCTATTCACATTGAACTTACCTCCGATCTCACAACTAATGAGTTTATGAATTCCCTAAAGATACTTGTTTCTAACCGGGGTAGGTGCCTACAAGTTACGGAGATGGATGCGTGGGTCTACGACCAGACATGCTCTCTCCGCCAAAGTGGGGAAGGCGTGCCTTCAGGGGCGTTCGACAGACTGAGGCGGCTGCCTCGACGGCGCGCACTCGAGATGTGGCGTCATCGCCTACGGTTGCAGTTCGCGACCAAGCGCGTCGTTGAGGCCATCCTGCCGCTCTTCGGAGCCTGGCTCCACGCGCGCCACTGAGCGCGTCACCTACCGTCTGACGCAGGTGTTCACCGGTCACGGTTGTTTCGGTGCATACCTGCACAGAATAGGACGCGAGGTTACGGCACAGTGCCACCATTGTGGAAGCGACCAGGACACCGCACAGCACACGCTCGAGGAGTGCCCTGCGTGGGCGGCCGAGCGGCGGATCCTGGTCGACCGGATCGGGCAAGATCTCTCTCTGCCGGCAGTAGTGTCGGCTATGTTGGCAGAGCATGAAAATTGGAGTGCAGTGGTCTCCTTCTGCGAGAGCGTCATGTTGCAGAAGGAGACTGCAGAGCGGGATCGGGAGAGGGCCGATCCCGCACGGAGAAGGACGAGACGGCGCCGGGGCAACAACCGTCCCGGCTCCCAAGTCCAACACGCCTGAGTCCCCTGCCGTCAATTCATGGTGGGGGGCCACGGGGGTCGCGGGTGCGCAGATTGGGGAGTCTGCGTGCTCACACCGAGCGACCCCCGGGAAGACGGTGGCGCGCACGTGGTCACGTGCCGCCGTGTGCGCAGCACAGCGCAAAGCGAGGCTTGGGGGGATCCTTTACAATCCTCCCCGAGAAGTGCCTGAGGGGGCGACCTTTTTACAGTCGCCTCCCTCCGCTAGAGGGGGTGACCGCTTTACAGTCATCCCTTCCGTGATGTGCCTAAAGGCGTGGCACCAATGGGCGGCTCTAGTGTGATCTTACGAGGACCTGGAGCCTCCCTTCGGTGCCGAAGATGACCGCTCCAGTGGTTTTAGCCGGTAGAAGTCCGGCATACCCCTTCGCCCTTCCCCGGGGTGAAGGAAGTTCCATGTAGAATTTCCACTGGACATCAATAAAAAAAAAAAGGTGCCTACAAATATTTAATGATAACGGGGCGGCCTTTAAGGGCGCTAAATATGAGTTGATAGCACTGCATAAAATATTTAAGAAGAAAAATGTTTAGAAGGGATTGAATGGGTCTTTATACCTCCTTATTCTCCTCACTGGGGTTCTTTATGGGAGACCAATGTGTTAAGAGTGTCAATCATCACTTAAAAAGGGTTTTGGGAAATAACATATTGACCTATGAACATTTTAATTACATTACTTGTTCTACAGAGGGTAAAGTTAATTAAAGGCAATTAACTACGGCCTCAGAGATCATGCTGATAACCAATACCTCTTTTCTGCTCACTTTCTGATAGGTGAGAACTTGACTTCTATTCCAGAAGGTGTTTTCTTTGATGGAACAATAGGTTGTCTATATATAATCATTTAAGTAAAACGCGTAAATTATTTTTGAAAACTTGGAAAAATTACTATCTTCGGTCTCCCCAAATAAGATACAAATGGTATAAACAAAATCCTTACTTGTTACTAGATATGACTGATTAATAAAAGATAACAATGTATCACCTCAGTCATGGCCTTCAGGTAGAATAATAAAAAATTCTATGCTAAAGAAAATAATGTTAGATCTGTCTGTTAAGAACTGAAAATGGCAATTACACAAAGCCTATAACAAGAATTGTTTCCTTTGCCACATGGAAATTAACTATGATACGATAAATTAGAAACTTTATTGATTAAAATACAAATTTATAATAACTATGAAAAGTTAAAATAGTTAAGTAAATTCATTAGTTTAATCATTTGATCTGTAAAAATACTTATAGTTTGTATTTTATATTGTATGTGGGATTTATGTCTGTACAACGCACCCACGACACAGGAGAAATCCTAGAGTGGGGCAAAGTTAAAAAAAAATAACTTTACAATACAAAAAGTGTGTTTCTTCATAGAATTGTTACATTAAAATTTGATTAGTTTCTTTGTGCCGGGTGTATGGACAATACTGCCATCTGTTGTCATTTCAGTAATTTAATTATGTATAACTGTATGAACTTATCGCTAATCAATAATGGCTGTCAAACATATAGCATTTTCAATAGATGTCGCTGTAATACATTTGATATAATGTTGAATCTGTGAGATGCACCCACATCTTTTCTGTCGATTTAAATGTACTACGTGTGCGCTTTGCAAAATAAATAACTAAAAGATTACAAGTTTTCTTTCAATCAAACAGATGATCCCTGGATCCCAAATATCTGTCCAGAACCTATCATCATGCATCATATGCACATGCTAGGAAAGAGCAAGTAAAAAACGGAATGAGACTGTAGGCTTACAGTCTCTCTACTTGCTCTTTCCAGCACTAAAAGATACTGTACAGTGAAATTATTAAACTCACTGGGCACTTCTATTCTATTCTATTCTACACTTCGGTATCAATGAGCACCTCTACTGAATGAAACTGAGCACGATGTATAAATGCAGATTCTGCAGGGGTGAAAAAGAGTCGATGTTACACATATTGTGTGACTGCGCCACACTTGCTAGACGTAGGGCGAATCACCTGGGAACCGCTTATCCTGTACCAGATGATAACGTGCAGTCTCCTGCTGGCATAATCTCAGGGTAGCTGTAACTCTTCGATGTGGTAGCAATAGAATAGATGGCTAGGGTCAGCACAAAAGACCCACAAGGGTCGAGGTACATTCGGCGACAGCTGAGCCTGACATATAGCCGACAATAGATTAGATTAGAGTATAACATACCTAAACTGCTAAACAATAAACCTAACCACCTCTCCAAATGTGAAATCTATTTACCAGACAACACCGATAGACTGTCTACCAAAATTTTATGTAGAAGCTCCAATTATCAAAATTATCGAAAAAATTACTGCATAGGTGGTGGTGGTGGTTTTCCAATCCTAGAAGAATCCTTCAGAAACGAAAAAATACTAAATTACAGTGGTATTTCGGAAAAGACATTTTTCTAATCATTGCCCCGCTCTATTATTTCTCCTGTGTCGTAGGTGCGTTTACAGACATAAATTCCACACACAATACACCCAGACCCGAAACAACTACCTACAGATCATACAAATATTTGTTCCGTGCGGGAATCGAACCCACGACCCGGTGCACAGCAGCCGACTGCATCAGCCACTGCACCAACCGTATAAATACTTATACATTTATTATTAATAGACTTTAATTCATTATTTACATGACTAGTGTATAATAATTACCTGTTATTTTTTTATAATTAGGTTATGATCCTGGTCACAGCACAAGGGTCATAGTCATGTCAACTTATTGTAGTGTCATCGATTCTTGATACATATTTGCATTCATATCATCATATCAGTCACAGGACGTCCACTGCTGAACAAAGGCCTCCCCCTTAGATTTCCACAACGAGCGGTTACATGCCGCCCTCATCCAACGACTCCCAGCGACCTTCACCAGGTCGTCTGTCCACCTCGTTGGAGGTCGTCCCACGCTGCGTTTTCCGGTGCGCGGTCTCCATTCGAGAACCGTTGTGCCCCAGCGGCCATCAGTTCTACGAGCAATATGCCCTGCCCATTGCCACTTCAGTTTACTAATCCTTTCAGCTATGTCGGCAACTTTAGTTCTTCTACGGATCTCCTCATTTCTGATTCGATCTCATAGAGAAATACCAAGCATAGCTCTCTCCATAGCTCGCTGAGTGACCTTGAGCTTTCTTATGAGGCCCATTGTGAGTGACCACGTCTCTGTTCCATTTGTCATCACTGGTAACACACACTGGTTAAAGACTTGCGTCTTGAGGCATAGCGGTATTGTTGACGAAAAGACGTTGCGAAGTTTCCCAAACGCTGCCCATTCAGACATTCATATATAGTTACATATAAGTTAAGCTAAATAAAGCGTACCCAATAGGTTAGCGCGAACACCTCTAGTGTGATCATACGAGGACCTGGAGCCCCCCTTAGGTGCCGAAGATGACCGCCCCATTGGTTTTAGCCGGTAGGAGTCCGGCATACCCCTTCGCCCTTCCCCGGGGCGAAGGAAGTTCATGAAGAATTTCCACTGGGCATCAATAAAAAAAATAAAAAAAGGCATAGCAGCATAGTTTCAAGTTCAACATTCACGATGTTTGGAGGCTTATGATTTACTAGAGCACCCGCAAGCGTGTGGATGTCGACCGTGTCGACGATTCGCTTGCCTGCACTCTGCGAGTAATTTACGTCAAGCGTCTGGAGCCGTGGAGGGAACATTATTCTCATGGTAGGTAGAGATTTTATTTCATATTCTTTCGCTGTTGTAGCAATGCAACTGTAGAACTCTGGTACGTGTTTATTTATTTATTTATTTATTAAGGGCTTCCAACAAAGGACATACACATAACATCATAAAGAAATACAAATTAAAATGGGTCCTCTAACGGTGTACTCCTTCAGTTATAGGAGGCCACAGCATCCAAAAAATTTCGACTAAGCTTAAGCACAACTAACTTAAGTTAAATTAAAAATAAATACATTAAGGTAAAAATAATGTAAGAACTGCTTGTACATGTATAAGTTCAAATAAAAACGAAATGTTATTTTAAAAGAGCTGTTTTAAAATCTTTTTATATTTCGACAGAGATTCACAGATGTCAATATCGTGGGCTTTCAAGGTATTGTATTGCCTACAGAGTCTAGGCACAGCAGCGTAGTGACCGAGGTTCGTTTTTGAAACTGCAACATGAAATAAATTGTAGGTGTTTTTCCTAGGAATGTGAGTTGGAATTTTTATATTAATGGTGCTCAAGAGTTCGCTGCTGTCTATAGCACCGTTAATTAGTTTATGTATGAAAACTAAATCTAGCATCTCTCTACGACTACTAAGTGTTTTGATATTATAATGATTTAATCTGTCGTTGTAGCTTGTGAATTGCTTTGTCAGGAGATCAGCATCACCATAGCATAGGTGGTAGAGGAATCGTCTTTGAACGCTTTCCAAACGTTTTGAGTATATTTCATAATGGGGATTCCATATTACAGAGCCGTACTCCAAAATTGGGCGAACAAGGGTGTTAAATAATCTAATTTTTGTGTTTCCCCTTGATATAAAATAGTTCCAAGTAAATCTTCGTTCTCAAGCGCAATGTTCGGGAATAGTACTTACTTGAAATCGCTGCGATCATAATCGACAATTTAGGGGCATCGTTATAATTACAAAGATCGGACTAACTTACCTAGTGACGTCCGATCCTCAATTATGTGAAGTAATCTCGTCCTCATTTAGTACTATGTAGTTTGCACCTTGCACAACTCACTGCATCACAATTTTAAAGATGAACACTTTCATCAAAATTTTTAATATAGTCTGTGGTTCCTACGCGCTCTTTCGCTATCTGTAATGTACATGTCATTAATTCAAAGCATAAGAACACAACTTTCAGCAGGGATCTAGATTGCAATTTTATAGAATTCTAGATTTATTTGGGATGGGTTGGGACTCGATGAGGACGAGATTACTTCACATAATTGAGGATCGGACGTCACTAGGTAAGTTAGTCCGATCTTTGTAATTATGTTCCGTAATCTCGTCCTCATTTAGTACTATGTAGATGTTCAAAGAAGAAAGTTGTGTTAATAATCAACCTTGTTTATTCGTTAATAAACATTATTACAATTTATTATAATTATTTATGAACCTCAGTCTTGTGTCCTCTAAGACTCATAGTAGATGAACAGGTATAAATAAATACGTTTCGCATTATTCATATAAAAATAAACTTGGCGGAAGCACTGCCGTACTCCCAAAAGTGCAATTCTTTGCATTTCTAATTTATATGATTATATGGTGTACTTATAATACCTATTCATCACATAAGTTGGTTCTTATTTTAGTTTGTGTTTATTATTTATTTAAGAAATATCCATATAGAACACATAGCTTGAGCCATTGGGATCATAAATAAACATTTGGCCTCTTGCAAAACCAAGCCAAGTTGAGGCGTTTCTTGCTTTTGTGTAGTATGCTGTAGATTTACTAGGATCCAATCCATTATTAGTTAAAACTTACTTCAACCGTCTGCTTAATAGATGCAGTGGAGGCGCCGTAATAAAGCTTCCTTAATGTAAATAATTATGTATTACAGTTCGTCCTTTATTTTATTAACATCTAAATAACAAAGTAAGGTTGTTGCAGGACAAATATTAATGGCAATTATCTTTAAAATACTTGGTAAGAAATGCTAGTATTAAAAAGGTTAAGATCAACAAAAGCTAGATGTTTTAACCATTTTGTAATTTTTATGTTGATATTATCTACTTTAACGGTAATTTTATCTATACAAATCAGCAACAAGGTTTGATCCCGTGTTTGGGTAATTCCACACAGGCTTGCATTGGGAAACATATTCAACAATAATTATTCTTAATGTTAAAGTCACATAGGTACAACATAATACTTAGGGTTTGTTGCCCTACCTTTAAATATTTGCTTAAAGAACTTTGTTCTTCTCTCATCTCTACTCAAGTGCGATCCTAAGGTCCGTATTACAGAACGAAACTCAAGCATTGATCTCAGTTTAAAACTAGTTTTGAGTTGAGCATTAATTTTTAAACGTCTCTTAAGCATAGATTTATTGAACGTAGTTCAACTGAGTCGTGGCTTTATTCTAAATCGTCACTCAGTTATAGGTCTGTACTTGAGCAGAGATTCGAACTGTGATCACGTGAGTGTGGTCCGGATAGCGCTTGAGCACAGTTTTTAATGTATGTTGTTTCTTGCGCATTGATTTTTGGTTATTTGGTTTTGATTGAATACAAGCTGTTTTTATAAGTATCTCTGCAATGATATTATATACTAATGTATCTGTAAAATGTCATTGAATGGAAGTATATATTTATCACAAAATGGATATTTTTGGAGAAGTTGACTATTACAATGATTTATTTAACAATCATTCGAAAAGAAGTTTGGTCTTTAGTGTTCTTCTCAGATGTAAATGAGTTGTACAGGACTTGTATAATTGTATTCTTTTTAAATGAGGTAGTTTCATGTTGCCCCAATTTGTGGTAAAAAACGTCATACTTTCTTTTCTTTACCTTTCTGGAGGAGCCAACACGATTTCGCTACAGGTTATTATGTTAATATGTACATCAAATTAATTAAACGATATTTATTTAACAACATAACATCTGTTCCAGTTTTCAATGACAATAGGCGCCAACACCAATACACGTTCCTTTTAGTTAATACTTCAACAACATTCATCTCGTTAAAGTGTATTAAAATACTTTACGTAGGTAACTAGTAGGTATGTAAAATAACTCTTTTAAAATGAACCTTGTATGTAAAGACGAACTACTTTGTGAATATCTATATTTCTTAATTAATAGGGTTATTAAAGTACATTTAATTACTTCTTATTCTGCGCAGATCGGAACAAAGTTCGTAATGGAAATAAATCGTAATCGAAAACAGGCTGATGCATAGACAATGAGTAATATGTGCTTGAGGCGTGATTTGAATCTCGTCTCAACTGAGTTTAGATTGATTACCGTTCTGGAATATGACCGATACTCAAGTACAGATTCTATACATAAACAGTGATCAGGTGATTAAAGATCAAACTGGACTTGAGGATCGTTCTGTAATACGGACCTAAGTGTAGGAAGAGAGGAAAAAAAGAATTTGTTGACCTCAGTGTTGAGTGAGCTATAGGAAAACCTTTAATTATTAATTAAACTTCGATGCTAAGAATAATATAACCAGGGGATGCACATCATAACTTTTACAGTTGGGGATTCACTGATTATTGCAGATTAATATTGCCATCCTGTTTTGTTCTATAACGAAGCTAACATTTTGTCCGTTGAAGAGGATGGTATACTTCTTAGAAACGCGCTCTCCTGAAAATGTGGTGGCAATCAGTGTTAGAATCCTGTGTAAAGGATTGTGATTCCCTGGAAGGATACGACAGTAAGTCACGACTAGGTCGCAGTATATTGTATGTTTTTTTTTTTTTTTTTTATATACTAGGTCGCAGAATAATATATGTATATACACATCTTTTAGTTTTTATTATAGATATATATGTATATGTATATATATATATATATATAATATATATATATATATATATATATATATACATATATATCTTACTATACACCCATATATATATAATTACAATGCTCTGTTTTTATTTTCCGAAAAAATAAAAATCTACTATGAGTGCAAATGGAGGGAACACAGAAGAATGTCCCATGCCATTCAAGAGTAGAGGCATCTATGGTGTATCTAGGTCAGGAACCCATGATACATAGTTGATGCAATTAGCAATACATCCATTTGCAAACATCATTCTATCGTTCACCAAGATTAGCTATAAGTGGTTCAAAGGCTACGGCCACATAGTTCCATTTCAATTTCCGAATGAAACACTTTCATTCTTTATTAGCAATGGCATTCTACACATATAAAATGATCAAACCACTACAAAACTACCACAGCTTCTTTGCCATTGAAGTGTGTGCCCATATCTTATTAATATAGGTTATGGTTCATATCTATTCAAGTGAAATATTACCTTGTTTTATTTCAAAAGCAACTGGTTTCTGTGCTTATAAGTGTAGGTAAATTCATTTAGTTTTAATTCCTTTCAATATAGGAGGCCACCATTTAAGTATGTGCAAATGTATCCTATATACATAAGATTGCACTATTACTTTTTCAGGGCTACTGTTGTAAGATTTTTCCATGACATTGGTAGGTATAAAGTCAAATGTATTCTATAGCTGGGCCATGCACAATGTTAAGCTATGTTGAAACAAGGACACCTTTTGGTTGAGATAATTATTATTTTGCACCCGTTTATGGTTTCTCTAGAATTTAGAAATAAAATATTATCTTCTTCTGGGAGAGCAAGATAGAAAAAATTGCATGGAATCTAATATGGGTCCCAAATTCTGCTATTTTTGTTTAGCATTTAGGCATATTTTCTTTGATATGAAAACACCAAGATTTTCTAAGAAATTTAATTTAGTTTACACTTTTCATAGGAGTCAGCAAGACAAGAATTATTATTGATAACCGATGCAATGATCTCATGTAAAAATTAGCAGTTTCATGATCTAGGTAAAATCATATGGTGCTGTACTAAGCCTGAAGGGATGGCATGTAAATTCATACAAATAATCTGGAAATAGGGAACATGAGTGTTTCCTATCAGATTCCCTTATTGACAGTACAATATGCATTTTTTTAAATCTTACAAAAAATTTGTTGCAACAATTTTTAAAATCTTTTCTCATTTTGATAAAAATTTACTCAGTTTCTGAGTAACCTGGTTATTTAATGGAGCAGTAGTTTGTACAGGAACATTAGTGAAAGGTATAGTATAACCTTTAAACCATTTGTGTATGGTAGGACTTTTAGTGATACCTAGTATCGCAGTAGTAGGAAAAGTATTTCAGTTGATTGGTATGTACCTTATTATAATAAAACACTTTTAAACGGATTCTATCGCGTATATTTTAGGTTTTATGTTTTTCCTGACGTTTCGAACACTTTGCAGGGTTCGTGGTCGCAGGATGACTAAGGTGACAGGCGTCGTTACAGATTTTAAAAAGTTATTTTATTTTATCTACCGTACAATTATAATCAAAAATTATTTCGATGCACGCAGTAATCACTCACAGTGTCTTGATGTTTTTTAGTGTGGTATTTAGTTTGGGACTTTATTATTTTAATAACAGGATTCCAAACTGGTGGTACCTGCCAGCCATCTTCTCTATTAAAATTAGGATGTTTTTTAATTTCAATAGCCTCACGAAACATTCTTGGTACATATCGGTTCTCTTTCGCGAGGACTTGAGGTTGATCGAAACGAAGAAAATGGTTAGGTTTATCTAAGGCATGTTCGCACACTGCAGACTTTGTGGAGCGTCTATGCTTGACGTCAGCTATGTGTTCTTTTAACCTGGTGCTGGTGGTGCAAACACATAGCTGACGTCAAGCATAGACGCTCCACAAAGTCTGCAGTTGATTATAATTGTACGGTAGATAAAATAAAATAACTTTTTAAAATCTGTAACGACGCCTGTCACCTTAGTCATCCTGCGACCACGAACCCTGCAAAGTGTTCGAAACGTCAGGAAAAACAAAAAACCTAAAATATACGCGATAGAATCCGTTTAAAAGTGTTTTATTATAATGTGTAATACTCGCGAAAACCTAAGACATTATTATGTACCTTATTCATCATTGATCAGGATCCAGGCTAGGGCCTCAGCAACAGGGATAGTGGTGTCTCCGCCAGAATATCACGAAAACCACCAGCAATTTAATCACATATGTTCTTGGACTCGACATGGTTTTGCCCGCTTGGAAAGACATTTATAGCTGTTGTACTCCCCCCTTTTAGTTTCAAGTTTTAGGGGATTTTGATAGCTACTTACCTTCACTGGGAGTATTCTTTCATTCTCACCCAGATTTTGAACAGCTTTAATGGTATTTACTTTATCCTATAGTTTGTTCCCAAACAGGTATTATGATATTGCAGGCTTCTCTGATATCAATTTATCAATGATGTGCAGGCTATAACTTCATACAATAAGTTGCATAGCAATCCAGTTGAATCACTGATTGCGAAATGTGGTTTTCATCTCATTGTGTACAATCATGTTGTTGAAAATCTTTTCAAGGGTTGAGATAGTACTAAGTGTCTCATAATAGCATTGATTTGACTTTTCCATAAATGCTTGTATGCTTTATTTATAGGGCCATGTTTCTTGATTATAGTGGATCTAGATCTTAAGGCCATTCTGCATGATTAGTCGTTTTTTTTTTTTTTTTGTATGTTGCGTGTTATTCCTACTGAATTATCTCAGAGGTGAGCACTATTTTTGCAAGCCTGCCCCCCTCCTTTCTTTTATCTGATTTCATCACTAGGTGAGACACTATATTTGTAGCCACTTATGATAGGTGACGGAAAGGTGTTTGCACCTGGTTCATTAGAGCTTGACTGCATCAGCTCCGCTCATGTAATGAAAAACATTGTCCTTGTCCGTGTGGTAAACTACCTCGGCTTCGACTGAAGAGGTCTTCGTAATCATCTAGGCTCCTGACTGCAAATCCAAGGCTAACCCCTCGTGAAAGCCCTAAGGATGCATCAAACAGCGTTTTATCTTGCTAATAAAAGATACTTAACTGGCTAGCCTCTCGTGGAAGCTCCCTCGTTCTTCGCTTGTAAACGAATACTGCACCGGCTTACCTCTCGTGAAAGCTCTATTGGTGGTGTCGTTTTAAACTTGTCACGGTTGACCTCGAGTTCATGCTTGTAAACGAATACACGACCGGCTGACCTCTCGTGAAAGCTCTATTGGTGGTGTCGTTTATTTTTAAATTAAGGCACTGTTGACCTGTCTTCGTCCTTGTAAACGAATAACTCACCGGCTGACCTCTCGTGAAAGCTCTATTGGTGGTGTCGTTTATTTTTAAAATAAGGCACTATAAACTTCTCACCGGCTGACCTCTCGTGAAAGCTCTATTGGTGGTGTCGTTTATTTTTAAATTAAGGCACTGTTGACCTGTTTTCTTCCTTGTAAACGAATAACTCACCGGCTGACCTCTCGTGAAAGCTCTATTGGTGGTGTCGTTTATTTTTAAAATAAGGCACTATAAACTTGTCACCGTTGACCTGTCTTCTTCCTTGTAAACGAATAACCCCCACCGGCTGACCTCTCGTGAAAGCTCTATTGGTGGTGTCGTTTAGATTTACGTGCATATAGTGTATATTGCTGCGGCACTGCGGATCCATATCCTGTGAAACATGTAGTTAGTAACTTACCGGTACGGTCGTGTAGACTCCCGCTTTTTTTGGGCTCCCACAATCGATTATTTAGCTTTTCTATTGCCTCATCCTTACTCCTCCGCCAGTGTTTCCCCATTTTTGAAGAAAAAGGAGGATAATTGGAAGATTTTCTTGAGTTGCGTATACAGCGAGCGGCACAAAAAAGTACAATGACATGTACATTACAGATAGCGAAAGAGCGCGTAGGAACCACAGACTATATTAAAAATTTTGATGAAAGTGTTCATCTTTAAAATTGTGATGCAGTGAGTTGTGCAAGGTGCAAACTACATAGTACTAAATGAGGACGAGATTACGGAACATAATGATTATTATGGATAGAAGGGCTATTTACGTACTGTTTGTGGTATATGTTTAACTGAATGTATTTTAGCGTACCTAAAGTAAGTAAATTGGTATGTATATATATCTTATTATTATTTAAATATATTTTTTGTATACCTATCAATGCATTTCTTTTTTAACCCAAAGGTTGACCAGTAGGGATTGCCATATTATGACGTGAAGTCCGCCTTGTGTACCACCATTGTGCATAAAAGTATGAATGTGTAAATAAATCAATAATCTAACGAAAACACGACTGTAACAAAACATTTTAATTATTATCTACAGTATACTGTCATTTATTCTCGTGTACGTGCCAGAACGAGCTCTTTGAGCTTTTGTCTGTGAACTTTAGTGGATGTAGTCAGAGGCAGTTCCTTCAAGAAAATGACACCGCCTCTTAGCTGCTTGCTGTCAGTCAGTTTTTCTGAAACAAACACTTTAATTTTAAGCATGCATTTTGATACATATTTATAATATATACAATTGTGTGTTCAGATTAAGAATATAGCATCACTACATATTTTCCTTCGATGTCGTAAAATGTGACTAAGGGACTGTAAACCAAAAAGATGGGCAGCAACGTCCCTTCTGCGGTACAGTAGCTATAACGCGTTCGTGATCAACCTGTATGCCAAGCGTGGTGAATACTGGCAAATACCAAAATTACGACACTATTGTGGAAAACAATGGGAGGGCTCTGTTCAGCAGTGGATGGCCTTTGGCTGATATGATGAACTTAAAATATGGGGATCCGTTCAACTTATACTACCATAGCTTGGTGTGAATTGGCAAACATTCTTAAATGTAGGTCATACTTAGTTCCCTAAATAGCTACCACCTTTGACAACCGTGACGTTTCACGTGAGCGCCACGTCTAACACGCCAGACAAAGTTTCTAGCGAGCATAGAGAAGTCAGTGCATATATAGTCAGTGACCAGTACCTTTGACCAAGTCCTTGATTTCCTGAGCGCTTAGTACCACGCCAGTTCGGGGCACGACGCACGCGACAGGCAGGTCACCGTAAACTGCATCCGGCACGCTCGTTACCGCGACGTCTGATACGCCAGGGTGCTGACGGATTACTGTCTCTAGTTCTACTGGCGATATCTGCAATAATAAAGATGAAATATAGATATTGTAGGTTAGTGAATATTTTTATTGTTGTCCAGTGGAAATTCTACACGGTACTTCCTTCGCCCGGGGGAAGGGCGACATCCTGGCGGAGACGGATGCGTGCGTCTATGATCAGGCACGCTCCCTCCGTCAGAGCGGCGAAAGCGTGCCTCCAGGGGCATTCGACAGGCTCAGGCAGGTGACTCGACGGCGCGCACTCCAGACGTGGCGAAATCGTTGAGGCCAACCTGCCACTCTTGACTTGACTCGGAAGGAGTGAGCGCGTCACCTATCGCCTGACGCAGGTGTTCACCGGTCAATATTGGTTCGGTGCAGTTGTGTGCAGGTATGCACTGGATGAAAGGTGAGGTCATGGCACAGTGCCACCACTGTCGATCAGATCGGGCAAGACCTCTCTCTGCCGGGAGTAGTGATAGTTATTTTGGCAGAGCATTAAAATTGGAGTGCGTTGGTCTTTTTCTGTGAGAGCGTCATTCTCCAGAAGGAGACTGCGCAGATTGGGGAGTATGCGTGCGGCCGAGCGAGACATGGACACATCCTTTACAATCCTCCCGGAGAAGTGCCTGGGGGAGCCTTCTTACCGGCATGCCCACCGCTAGAAAGGGCGACCGCTTTACTGCCATACCCTCCAAGATGTGCCTAAAGGCGTGGCACCAATGGACGGGTCTAGTGTGATCTTACGAGGACCTGGAGCCCCCCTTCGGTGCCGATTCTATAGATTCCCGTTAGTTGGCGTCAGACGTTCGTTCAGACAAAACCTAGTTGGTCGCGCGTAGCGTGGCGCGACCTAGGTGGTTCTGCAGTATCAACACTACCGGTAACGGTAAAGTTGCGGCGCACTATACCAACACGCCCGGCATGTACACTTTTCCGCTCGTCGATATTAACGCCTAACTTTAGGGATATAAGATTCGTTATATTATTTATATTTTGTATCGTAAATTGGTTGGTATTGACTATGAACGGTGGAACGGTTACTGAACTGCCATATGATACTAACCTGGTGATTTCTATATTTCATCAGCAGTTTGATTCGTTCAACAAAGTAGTAGTTCCAGTTTTCGTCTCTGTACATCATGTCACCTGTCTTGAACCACCGGTCCTTTGTCAGTACCTCTGCTGTTGCCTCTGGGTTATTGTAATATCCCTGAAATGTAAATCAATAAATTATTGGTAGCATCATAGTCAATAGTAAGTAAGACAGGAAAGCGGTGTTGTTTTGCAGCGTCGAGAATTTGCATTGAATGTCATGTTTCAGTCGACTGGAAGGGCAAATTGGCATTCCACGTGACATCCCGTAGGCCCTGCGTCTGGAAACGGCTGTCGAAGTGGTTTTAGAGGTTAAAACGCAGTCTAACTTAGCTTAGCTTAGCTCACGTATCTCCGTGAAACCAACTAAAATATCTTGGTTCACACCGAAAACTAATTATGAAGTGACGCGCTGCCAGTCGACGGTCGTTTTTTTATACGAAGCAGCAGTGTAGTATTTTTAGAAATGATTAATATTGACGAAGACAGTTCAGATAATCAGAGAGATAATTCACTTAGCTTAGCTAGGATCATCAGGTTGGCTGGCCCACATTAGCTTTGCTGTGCAGTTGGTGGATTGAGCCAAAGTATGAAAAGACTCCGCAGCTACGTGAGCTCAGCTAAGGCATGTTAGCTTAGCTCGCAGTATAGTAAACGCTTAATAAGCGGTTGAAAGCCTATAGATAAAAGGTGCTTACTTTGAAATCACCGAGTCCTTTTAACCACAACTCTCCACATTTGTTAGGATCTATTATTTCCTCACCTGTTTCTATATCCATTAGCTAAAATCATACAATTTACGTTAAATCAGTTATTTTACTTGCGTGTGTGTTATATTGTTGGATATGCCCTGCGGTTCCACCAGGGGAATACTGGTGTTGAGCTTATAGAATATATATTTCATGCCCTTGAGGATTGCACATGATCCATTAGGCATTTTTGTGACCCTTCAAAGGCTTTCGTTTGCGTAACGAGTCATTAAAAAAGAAATTGCACTATTATGGAGTTGCATAATAGTGCAATTTCCTTTCGAACTATTCCTATTCCTAACTAGGAATACTTCTCGAATTCGAATTTTGTAGATTTTTGATTTCTGTAGGATTTGAATGCTCCTACCGCAGAATATGATATATCAAATCTGACGTGTCTGTTGTTTTTTGACGTTACTGCTCTATGAACAATTTAGTATGATAGCTCTGAAAGAACGGCAGTGGAGAAAGTTAAGGTAAGAAAGACGACAACATTGTTTGGCAGTGTGTTAAAACAGTAATTCACGTTTTGTTCCTTTACACTAGCGCCTAATAAATATACGTACCCGATATTGGATGTGGCTCAAACGTTTCCCACAAGCCTCCAGCAGAGCATCTATACAGTGGAATACTAAGCAACCCAGCTCACTCAGCCCGTATGCATCGGTCACAATAGTTGTTGGTGTTAAACTCTGGAAGCATCAACTTAAAATAAGCTCTTCATATTTTTATAAGTCAACAAAATAAGTAAGTCCTCATTTGAATGGTGGCGAGATGATGTGGAATCAGTACGGGGAACATCCATCTGTAATCTGCTCTGTTACCCGTCTTCCACACGAATCTAGCTTCATCCCACGCCACACCTTCGCTTCACGCCGTATCCGGGATTTAGCTAGATCCTGTGTTATATCAGCCACAGGGAAGTCCTATTTTTGTCGTTTTTTTGTCTTTCTAGACTTTTTTTCAGACGTCTGTATGTCTGTTTGTTCCGGGTAGTCTCCGAAACGGCTGGACCGATGTTGTCGTGACTTTCACTGGGAGATAGCTGATGTCATAAGGAATAACTTCATCATATGGGCCATTTATACGTCCACTGCTGAACAAAGGCCTCCCCCATAGATTTTCACAATTGTGTCGTCATTTTGGGGGAAATTTGACAGTACTCACCGCGCTTGGCAGGCGGGTTGGTAAGCGCAGTATGGCTACTGCCCACAGAAGGGATGCTGCTGCACATTCTCTGGTTTAGATTCCCTCAGACGGTTTTAAGACATCCCCGGGAGGAGATGGAGTGGTGCTATATTCTTAATCCGGACACCACACGGAAATGTTGCCACAGGTGCTCCTAACTGCTGAGGTTCCAGCGATTGAAAAAGGGCAATATAATGATAAGTCTATCGTAGTACACAGTGGGGGGCTTTTTACGAGGTACAGTTGCCGGTCAGTTGCCTGTAGCAAGCTCCTGTTTTGTATGAAATTTGAAGGCAGTGCCTTTACAATTAGGTGAATTTGGGATTCCTTTAATCTTTCAGTATGCAATCTTCTTGAGGTTCCTTATACCATATTTGATAGTACGTGGTCTCAAAGACTCATCCTCACTAAAGGCAATCGGCTCGAAGACAGACATGACTAACCACACTACTGTCACTACACCTTGCTGATTTTGCAAGCTATCTCAGGGACATTAGCATTAACCGACTTCAAAAAGGTTCTCATTTCGATGCGTATTTTTTTTATGTGTGTACACCGATTATTTTGAGATTTGTCGACCAATTATTTTTTAATTGGTGCAGAATGTTTTCGAATTGGTCCCATATAAATTTCATTACATTTGATAGAGTAGTTTTTTAACCAAATTCAATGAACAGGTTAATTTGACTGCGCTTATCTAGATGATGTCTTAATAGTTTTGATTCCTCTCAGATCAGAGAACCGATTTGAGTCATTCTTATTTTTAGTGTTAAATACTGATACCAAATTGGAAAAAGTTTTTACATTTATTTACACTAAAAACAAACAAATAAAACTTTTTAACAAAAAAATACCGATTTCAAAAACCCTACACGAAAAGGAAAATAGAACTTCATTATTTATTTATTAAAGTTTTATTTTCCTTTTCAGTGGGATTATTATTTTTATATCGTGTAGGGTTTTTGAAGTCGGTATTTAATTTGTTAAGAAGTTTTATTGTGGATAATCTCGTAAGTGCCCTTATCAAACCACGCAAGTTTGCAAGCCTACTTCCATAGACCATTATACTGTAGTAGCGTTACCTAGCTCTGTGTGAATTAATATATCATGTAGCGATCCCAACCGAGGATTCTCTTCTTTGGCGGCTTTTAAGGGATGTTCGAGTGAGCTTAGAGAATACGGTAATACGTGGCGGTTACGTATCTATACATATTATAATTACTTGTCCTGACTGACTGATTCATCAACACAGACTAAACTGCATCGCAGCATCCACTAAGGAAGAAATTTTAACGGTTCCACCCCTAAGGTGGTAATATAGGGGTTTAAAGTTTGTATAACACTCCGGCATTTTATAAGCTGGATCTATGAAAACTGGAATTTGTGTCCTTCGGCCTCATTCGGGGTCATATAAACATAATTTGAGTCTAGCATCTTCCGTTTCCGTGTCACATTTATGTAGGTATATGCAACTATCTCCTTGACAGCACTATGATGACGTAATTTCCGCCCACGTTCACCAGGTGGCTGCAGCGAGCCAAATCGTTCATTTGGCGTCCTGTTTTCGGACGGTTCACATCTAAATTTAAAAGTAAACGTTGGCGTTCGATATTCTTGAATTTTATAATTACATTCTTAGAAAATTATAGTTTAAATTTATTAACGCTGTTAGCGTTCGGTATATGCTTAGAAATATAAAAGTGATAGTTTATTAAGGATAAAATAGTTTTACAATGGCGGATAGAGTACAGGCGCGTAGTCGTAAAGAATCTGATTCGTCATCGGATTCGTCAAGTTCCTCTGATTCATCCCCGTCGGATTCAGAGGTTGATCAAGTAGATAAATCCCGTAAGAGGAAGAAGGCGAGTAAGAAGAAGAAAAGTAAGCGTCATCGAGGACAAAGCAAGGTAATCAAAAAACTTGCAAAACAGGTCAGTGATTTGAAAAATCTATACTTCTACCCTCATAATATGTATTATGAAAATGAAAATTATGATTGTGATAATCCGATTTATAATGGTGATAATTTGGAAATAGCACAGGAACAACCGAATACGGAAAGGTTGTCTGAACCCGTCTTAGATCCTGTACCAGTTCAATCATTTGATTTTGATTTGGCAACGCAATTAAAGGAGCCAGCAGTCACTGTAACTCCATCTAATCAGTTAGATTTGCTCAAATCTATTCAATATTTTAATAACGAAAACTGGAATAATGTTAGATATGTGGAATCACAAAAAGTCTATAACGCTCGTCCTGGATATGTTGACCTTGAAGTAAACGACGAAATCAAATGTTTAGAAAAATTTACCCATCTACCCTCTGCGGATAAATTTCTTGGCGCTGTAACTCGCGCACTGGTAATGCAAAGCGACGCTATGCAACAGGGTTTTCGACAGATAGTGGACTGGACTAAGGGTACGGGTAGCATGGACCCGGAACAATTGACATTAAAATTAAAAGAGGTATTTTCCAGTGATTATCAAAAGATTTCACGTGATTGTTTGCAACTAGTTTGTGGCCGTAGGGCCGATATAATTGAACAAAGACGCGAAGCGTTCATTAAGCAATTAAGAGATAAATCATTTAAGCCATGTTTAAAGAAAATACCGCCCTCTAGTGAATTTTTATTTGATAAAGTACCTTTTAGTGAATTCATTAAGAATAATGGCGGAGTTAACAACATTTTTTATACAAATAAAATCATGTTTTCTGGGCAAGATAAGAAAACCCCTAGACCCCAGGCGGCGTACCCTGGCCCTAGTGGACATCAATCGTCCAGTCGCGCTTCGGCACTGACGATGAACCATAGATTTCCTCCTCCTCAGAGTGCAGGAGCCTTTTATAATAATTATCACGCAATGAACCCGTTTATTAATAGTCCAAAATTTTTTCGTCCTCAACCGAGGGTACAACTGGCTGCACAACGCTTTTGCCAGCCCTATAGTTTTCGGAAAAATGAATCGCAAAACAATGCACACCGGGGCAAGGGCTCGGTTAAATTCAATAAAAAGATCTGACTCGGATCAAGATTTTTGGGGGGGGGTGCTTACAAAATCATATTACGGAGTGGAAGAGGCTGGGGGCACCAGAACCATTAATGAAAATAGTGAAGGGTTATCGTATTCCCTTTCAAAAGAAACCGCCTCTGGTCCCGCCAAGGCAGGTGAAACGTTGCAATCTTACTTTACCATCGCCGGAGATGGACAGAGTAATTCAAAATTTGTTGAAACGGAGAATTTTAGAACATGCCCCCCTGACTCCGAGTTTCATATCAAATTTCTTTCTGATTCCCAAAAGCGACGGAACCTACCGTCCTATTTTCAATTTAAAAAGTTTAAACAATTACCTGAAAATAAGCAAATTTCGTTTGATTTCTGTAAATCGAGTTCCCGATTTCATTCAGGAGAGGGATTGGATGGTCAAAATAGACCTCAGGCAAGCTTACAACCACGTAAATGTATCACCCGCTCACCGTTGTTTTCTCCGTTTAATGTACCGAAATCGGTTACTGCAAATGACCTGTTTGCCGTTTGGCCTGGCGACAGCGCCCAAAGTATTTGCATCGTTGACCAACTGGACTGCCGAGATTTTCAGGAATATAGGCATTCGAGTAGTGGTTTTTCTCGACGATTACCTCTTAGTAGCACAGGACAGACTGACACTTATAAAACACGTCGAAGTTGTTCTTCAAACTCTCAACCAGCTGGGTTGGCAGGTGAACAGGGAGAAGTCGATTCTTATCCCTCGGAAAACAATAGAGTATTTGGGCTTGATGTGGAATCCGTGGCAAAATCAAAAGTTTTTACCAGAGAACAAGATTCAGAACATGCAAATAGTTTTATCAAAGTTACTCCGGCGGCGGAAAGCATCTCTTCGAGAAATACAGAGCATCATAGGCATTCTAAATTTTGCTCGTCTCGCAGTTCCAATGGGTCGGTTAAATTTTCGGCTCCTACTGAGGTATTGCAACCAGGTCCTGAAAATGCCATTACAGTCGACTTATCCCTTGCCGGCGGAGGCGCTGGCAGAATTAAGTTGGTGGAAGGTTCACTGTGTAGAGAAATCCAGGCTTCATCCACCACAAGCAAAAAATTTCTTGACAACAGACGCAGCAGATACAGGTTGGGGGGCGGAGTTAAATGGTCTGCACCTATCGGGCAAGTGGACAAAAGAAGAAGAGCGGCTTCATTCGAATCACAAAGAGATGTTAACTATTCTAAAATGTTTGATAGAATTCGCTCCGTCTCTGAGTCACACATCTCTGCTTCTGCAGTGCGACAACAAGGCGGTTGTAGCGTACTTGCGCAAGGAGGGGGGAAACAAGTCGCGGATCTTGATGGAGCTAATATATCAAATTTATCACATACTTCAAAAGTACGACATTCATGTAATCCCTCATCACATTCCCGGCAGGTACAACAACATCGCAGACGGTCTGTCGCGTCACTCGATGTTACAAGAATGGCATCTACTCCCCGAATTCACCAGTATTGTCTTTGCAAAGTGGGGTGTTCCCCAGACAGATCTTTTTGCCTCCAACACAGCCCACGTAGTACCTTGTTATGTAACTCTAGATCAACGAGATCGGCGAGCATGGAGACACAACGCGTTCGCATTCAAATGGGATTTCCGTCTGGCATGGGTCTTTCCTCCTCAGAGTTTGATACCCCGGGTCCTGATGCATCTAAATCAGGCTCGAGGCGTATTCCTGATAGTTGCACCGAGGTGGCCTCGAGCATTCTGGAGAGCAGACTTGAAGACCAGAGCGATCGCGCCTCCGTTCATGATTCACAGGTTATCGAAAGTGCTAGTAGACACGAGGATCGGGCAGCCCCCACCTCGAGTGAAAGAACTGGTCTTAGAAGTATGGAGATGTGGGGGTGGTCTGAATCTTTAGGTGACTGGTCTGACGAACAAAAGTGTCTGCTGAAAGAAGGTTGGAGATCGTCTACTTTAAATACATATAGGCCAGCATGGCAGAGATGGCTGAATTGGTGTTCCATGTTTGGTGTTAATTTCTCAGACCCTTCAGGTAGTGAATTGGCTCGATATTTAGCGGACTTGCATTTAAAAGAGAAATTATCCTATCGTACTATTTTACTTCATAAATCGGTAGTGTCCACTTTATGTAATACAAAGAGTGAGGCCCGATTAAGTTCAAATATTTTGGTTAAACAGATGATTAAAGCTATAGCGTTGCAACAGCCTAAAAAGTGTCCACCCCCTGTTTGGGATCCTCAGTCTTTAGAAGGTTGGTTGGGTAGTAGACCTCTTCAAAATCAAAGTCTATTCGAAATTTCAAGAGTTTGTGCAGTTTTACTGTTACTATGTTCAGGGCGTAGAATACACGATTTAACATTACTTAGTGTCTCGCCAACCAGGTGTATAGTAGGTGAGAATAGCATAATGTTTTGGCCGCATTTTGGTTCGAAAACTGATTCTCAAACTCACGTACAGTCAGGTTGGAAGTTGTTAGGGAATCTTGATAATAAGGCGCTTGACCCGGTACATTGGCTTAAAAAACTTATAGAAATTGGAAAACCGCGTCGTTTGTTTTGTTCTAGCGATAGATTATTTATCACTGTATGTGGAAAAGCCAAGCCAGCTACTAGAACTATATTGGCAGGTTGGGTTAAGTCAATTTTGAAGGAAGCGGGAATTGAGGCTACTCCAGGTAGTTTTCGTTCGGCAGTCGCTTCACGAAGTTGGTTGGATAACGAACCTCTTGATGAGATAATGGCACGAGCTAATTGGAGATCTGGTAATACTTTCAAAAAACATTACAGAAAGGAAGTGATTCCAACGCAGGGAAGCTCCTTGATTCATCTTTTTCAGCCAATTAATTACCTCTGATTAAATATAATGATATATTTAATCAATCAATCTATTTCACAAATATTGTAATATTGATGATTCTACAAGATGATTGAATTATGAGAATAATAATAAGTTTTACATGAATAGGGTAAGTTTATACAAAGAAATTACATGATGATCGTTTCAAGGTATGTATGTTCTGTTTACTCTGTAATGAATTGATAGGTAAAAATTTTTTTTTTTTTTTTTTTTTTTTGTCATTTATTCTAACACATTAACTATATTATTAATTTATTGCAATGCAATCGTATTTATTTTTGTGCATCGCTTATTGATTCTAATAATTTCTTGTTCTAATATAATGGATGTCTTTTACAACACATTGGCGTCCCGTTCACCAGGCGATAACAAACAAAGCCTCAAATTATGTTTATATGACCCCGAATGAGGCCGAAGGCCACAATAGCAGCGTTTTACCTTCAAATAAAACGCTTGTTGTGTCCGGAGACTCATTCGGGGTCATAATTTTAAAGACTGCCTGGTTTAGTTGTTTTCTCAAGTTTTAGGTTTTTGAGGCCACAATGAACGATTTGGCTCGCTGCAGCCACCTGGTGAACGTGGGCGGAAATTACGTCATCATAGTGCTGTCAAGGAGATAGTTGCATATACCTACATAGATGTGACACGGAAACGGAAGATGCTAGACTCAAATTATGTTTATATGACCCCGAATGAGTCTCCGGACACAACAAGCGTTTTATTTGAAGGTAAAACGCTGCTATTTACTTTTAAGTTCAAAATAAAAAAATACGTGTTTCAGTGTTTTGAGAAATCGTATTCTTAAAAGGGAAAAGAGAGTGTAAAAATTTGTATGGAGTATCCGTTATTTGTGTTATGCGGGTGAAACCGCGGGCGACTGCTGCTCATTTATTTATTGGAATTTCATTTATTATATTCACGTGACAGAAGCTGTTAAGTAATAATAATAACTGTATTGTTCAGTCCAATTTTATAAAGCAATGTAGCCCTGGTTTCTAAACTAGGGTGACCCGTATGTCTGAAGCCAGTTCCTTCCCTGTATACGGTGTGTGAGTCTAATGAATGTTAAACGATAAACACAAAAATATTATAACATGATAGAAAAGATTAAAAGAAAAACAAAGCGAAAGAAATGCAGTGCTAGATGAGTGTGAGTGCGTGTGTATTAATATGTGTGCGTGCGTGGGTGCATCTGTGTAAGAGCATATGTGAATATGTGAGATGCGTATGTGCGAGGGTATGTGGGAGAGCTTTTTTTACGAAATATGAGATATGCTAACGATTCGTTGTAATAGTCTGTTCGGTGGTAGTAAGTGTTGGTGATGGATGAGAATGTCTTTCCCGAGAGAAGCTGCAGTGAAGCACAGCTAATCATTCCTGTGGAGATCTCCATACAACTCCGCATGTGCTAAAGATTGCCGCCGTAGTTGTTTTAGCCATCAACTCAAACAATGATAAGTTCACATACCTTTAATTTCTTAACGAGATTTTGAGGCACAGCACTTCCTCCAATTAATATTGCTTCAAAGCTCGAGAACTTACATTTTTCTCTTTCAGCTACCTTAAGCAACGTGGTCATCATTGTTGGACTTATTACCATGAAAGTTGGCTGCGAAATATAAATCCATTACGTTAGTAACATCTTTGATGACAATTGTGGTCTACCATGTTATCCATGGTTCCGCGTGGTGTCCGGATTAAGCACATAAAGTTCTACTTTATTAACGGAAAATATTTTAATGATATAGAATTCATTTCAAGTATCATGTGGCAGTTTTACTGATTATAAATTAATATTTTTTTAAATACTTAACTAAAGAAATATTTTTGAAAGAAAGGATGATTTTGCCGTGTGGTGCCGGCTCAGAATACCACCACCCCATCTCCTTCCGTGGGTGTCGTAAAAGTCGACTAAGGGATAGCCGGAGGATAGGCAGCAGCGTCCTTCGAGTACATTAAAAACTCAACTGCGATCGCCAACCCGTCTGCCAAGCGTGGCGATTATGGCAAATCCCCCCAATGAGCCCACAACACACCCATATCGGTCGTTGTGGTGATCTTTGGGGGAGGCCTGTGTCCAGCAGTGGACTTTATTCGGCCGAAGTGATGATGATGACTAAAAAAAGATTTTCTGACTCTGTATTATTTTCAACATTCATCCATGCCAATTACTACGTAGGTAGTAGTAGTATTGCGTTAATTGATACAGGTAGCGCTGTGCGGCAGCGGCACGGCGCCTGCGCGGGGTGACGACATATTTAAACTATGATCGTAGCTGAATATACTCCACGCCGTTGTCACTCTTCGCTTGGCAAAAGGGCGTCGCGGGGGGCGCCGCAGGACGGGGTGGTATGGCGACGGCCGTCTGATGTCTCGCTAGTTACTAAATGATATCGCGCGCAATACACGGGTACTGGCGAAAGCTTACGCTTATTTATCATGCCGAACTACAGGTGTACACACACAGGCTACACATCAAGCTATACAACACTAGTTTACGCTGATCTCTCATCATACTGAAAGCCTATAAAATGCGAGATCAGCTTATACTGGACGGCACGGTTGGTGCAGTGGCTGATACAGTCGGCTGCTGTGCAAAATATTTGTATGATCTGCAGGTAGTTGTTCCGGGTCTGGGTGTATTGTATGTGGAATTCATGTCTGTAAACGGACCCACGACATAGGAGAAATCCTAGTGTGGGGCAAAGTTTAAAAAAAACTGGATTTGTATAGCTTGATGTGTAGCCGTGTGTACAAACCAGGAGTACCTCGACATAGTCTCGTGTTACCACGAAAGTGTTGGATTATTATTATCCGCCCAAGTATTCGAGAATCCAGCAGGATATAAATTGAATTCTTCGCGCGTCATCAGATGGCCAACACAGCAGATGCCGCACATGTTTTTAAGGAAGAAGGGGAATAAGCCGCTCCGTTCTACCAGGGTTAAAGAATTGAGAACGACGGTGTTAACCGTGGACTTAGCTGTTCGATCATACAGGATCCAACACGGCGCATCTTGGGGACGGAAGAGCTCACCTTCACGCATATTGGGGTGTTCAACATCCAGAACACACACTGGTGGGCTACTAAACAACCACTTCGGTGTTCGACCGGACCATTTTCAAACACGTTTTAGTGTTATTGTGTGTGCGTGTTCGGGACAGTACCACAGTATTTTTAGAGAAACATAATTGAATTAATTGTGAATTGCGCACCGTCTCTCTGCGATGATTGATTCACTGTCTGATTCTGACTGACGGACTGATTAGTCTTGATAAAGTGTGATGGAGAATTAGAATCAGACAGAAATTCATCATTCATCATTTCGGCCGAATGAAGTCCACTGCTGGACACAGGCCTCCCCCAAAGATCACCACAACGAACGGTATGGGTGGGTTGTGGGCACATTGGGGGGTTTTGCCATAATTTCCACGTTTGGCAGGCGGGTTGACGATCGCAGTTGAGTTGTTAATATACTCAAAGGACGCCGCTGCCCATCCTCCGGCTAATCCCTTAGTAGACTTCTACGACACCCACGGGAGGAGATGGGGTGGTGGTATTCTGAGCCGGCACCACTCGGCATGAAAATACAGTAATTGCCACCGTTTAATCATTAGAATGGTGCAGCAGAGTCATAATTTATGTAGGCAGATATCACATGCTCAGTGGGTTTGCGGATCGCGCTTAGCTGCTGTAGTTTAGGCACACATTTGTAAAGTGGATGGTGATAGCTTACTAGCTTATCTTTTATTATTTCGACTGATGGTGATCCATCAGTCGAAATAATACCTATCCTCTTTAGAAATTTGATAGAAGCTAGCGATAGTACTCTGGTTACTTATGTAGATTTATTTCGTAGTAGTGTAGCTTATAACAAATATGAGAAATAGTGTTTAAGCAAGACATTGGCGCGAACTCATGGTTTCTAAAATCCTAATACCAGCCCATTAATGCAGAGCGCTAACGAATTTATTGCGCAGGAACGAGTACCAGATTAGGCGAGCCGCCAGGTCAGGTGATCATGGGTTCATGAACTTAGTGCCTGCCTACATATGAAGAAAGGTTTCACACAAACGGAAACCTGAATTATTTAAATTATTATGAATATGTATAAAATAAAGGTTTATTATTTTGCTAAAATTTATCATTGCATTTACAATTAACCGCCTAAAATATTTTTCATTAATAAAGTACCTTATATAGCACCACTCCGTCTCCTCCTATATTTGATGTATAAGGCGTTTAAAGGACTTTAAAGCAGAGGGATGGGCAGCAGTATCTCTTCTGTGGAACTGTAGTAGCTATTCTTCGCTCACCAACCCACCTGCCAAGCGTGGTGAGTATTGGCAAATTCCCCCCAAAGTTCCAATCAAAACACAATTTATTGGAGAAAAGAATTCGGAAAAATAGAAAACTTAAGTTTTTCTTAGTATTCAGTGAAATATAATAATTTCTTAGGTTTTCGCGAGTATTACAAATTAGAATAAAACACTTTAAACGGATTCTATCGCGATCGGATCGTTTCGTGAGGCTATTTAAATTAGAAAACATCCTAATTTTAATAGAGAAGATGGCTGGCAGGTAGCACCAGTTTGGAATCCTGTTATTAAATTAATAAAGTCCCAAACCAAATGCCACACTAAAAAACATCAAGACACTGTGAGTGATTACTGCGTGCATCGAAATAATTTTTGATTATAATTGTACGGTAGATAAAATAAAATAACTTTTTAAAATCTGTAACGACGCCTGTCACCTTAGTCATCCTGCGACCACGAACCCTGCAAAGTGTTCGAACGTCAGGAAAAACAAAAATAAAAAATATACGCGATAGAATCCGTTTAAAATTGTTTTATTATAATTCAGTGAAATGTTCAAATCGTCTGGGACAAGGAAAAATGTAATTCAAAATCTTATTAATTTTTATCCTGGAACTAAATTTTTATTATGAGTACTATTAACTTCGTTTTTTTTAAAACGCTCGTGTGTTTTTAAATTCAAAACTATTTTTTCATTTTAGCAAATAATTGAGAACTTACCTCGTATTTTTTTATTAAATCACATATATGTACTAAAGTTGGCGGCAGTGAGGTCTGTACCCTCACAAACTTGAGAACCGGTGACAAGATATAGTTCAGAAGCGAGGATAGCCATTGGAGAGGAGCCAGCAGGAGCGAAGCCCGTGTCGGTGATGGAAACTTTGTGGAGAATGAACTGAAAGATAAAGAATTGTTGACTTTGACTATTGCAAGCGCGGATTTACTCATCTGGTCGACACACATATAACTACCTAATTTTAATAATCTAGTATAATCATATTTTATGTTTTTTGGGTATTTCTAGGGACCGGAATAGACAATCGTAATGGAATATTTATAAAGGAAAGATGATGGAAGCGATGAATTAAATCTTTATGGAAATCTACAAAGGATGCAGGTGTTCAAAATTAAAAATAATTATTACCAAATGTAGGGTCCATTGACCATGATATTACTATACGTAAGGGCAGCAGATTTTGGTAATCCTGTGGTGCCGCTTGTAGATATCAATAAACCAATCGCAGCCTCAGCGTCAAAGTCTGCAGCCCTAGAAACACAAATTGATTATTCTTCTTTCCAGAGTTATGATGGGCTGTTGGATGGAAAAGAGTAAATCTGCAGTCTTTAGCGTCCTCAGTGGTTGTTGATCGCATGATAGTTTTTACTAAAGCCCAATTAAAGTGTGCCACAAACGTCATCTCCCGGAAGCCACAAGCATATCCGCGCTTACCGGGAAATAGCGCTTCCTAATGTATTCGTTACTGTCAGTTTCCCTGGGTTGACGCAAGAAAAGGCCAAATCATCTAAAGTGAAACTGCTGCAGATTTTCTATTGTGTCATGTAATGTAAGACTGCCAAGGATGCGATCTATCTAATCGAGTAACGCCATACAACTGCAACACCTTTATTTTCAGAATATTAAACCGCTGTAAGACTCATTTCAGAGCAGGCCAGTTTCATTTTAAATTGTGATTATGAGCGTCGTGGTAACAGCTTAACGCTTGCAGCCGTGTGGTGTCGTAAAAGGCGACTATGGGATTAGCCGGAGGATGGATAGCAGCGTCCTTCGAATACATTTATAACATAACTGCGAACGCCAACCCGTCTACCAAGCATGGTGATTATGGAAAAACCCTCCTAGGAGTACACAGCACGCTCTAGTGTGATCATACGAGGACCTGGAGCCTCCCTTAGGTGCCGAAGATGACCGCTCCAATGGTTTTAGGCGGTTCCTACCAGGCTAAGGGCGAAGGAAGTTCATGAAGAATTTCCACCGGGCAACAATAAAAAAAGGAGCACACAGCACAAACCCATAAGGGTCGTTGGGGCAATCTTTGGGAGAGGCTTCTGTCTAGCAGTGTACGTTTTTCGGCTCAAATGATGACTACAGCTTATCAGCTGTTTTGGAGATGCCTACTCCCAAATATGGTGACTTTTTATTGGTCAGCAGTGAGAAGATGGGTGTTGCTGCACTACAACTAATAACAACAACATTAATTGCCAAACCGGTGTTGTAACTTCTGCACAGCTTTTACTTTGCCCTCTTAAGCAAAGGTGAAGGTAAAGGGAATACACCATGATATTTGAAGCACTTACTTGAAGTCCTGAACGTTGATACTATCACCATATGCTTCTAACATCTCAGGGAAGCTTAACACATTTTGACTTTTATCAAAACTGACGACTTCTGCGTTCAGTTCCAACAGTTCTAGGGCTTTTTGCACGTCTTGCACTTTTTCGCTCTGGCAGAATATTATTTTAGGCTTGTCAATGTTAAAAGTAGATTTCAATTCATCTGGAAGGATTAGAAAAAGTTACATCATGTCATGTCATAAAAAATCAAGAACGCGAAGTAGGAAGCTGTAAAAGACTCCCTAGCTGGGAGTCTTCTGAACAGATTCTAATGAAATTTGGTATCATAAAGATCCATTTTTTTAAGTAAAAAAAACAGTGATAATAATGTTATTATTAATATTAGGTTTACTTACTAATCGATATCCGTGTGGTGTGCAGATTAAGAATATAGCGCCACTCCATCTCCTCCCGTGGAGGTCGTAAAAGGCGACTAAGGGACTCTAAACCAGAGGGATAGGCAGCAGCGTCCTTCCTGTGGAACAGTAACTATTCTGCGCACACCAACCCGCCTGCCAAGCGTGGTGAGTACTGGCAAATTTCCCCCAATATGATGACACAGTTGTCGAAATCTATGGGGAAGGCCTTTGTTCAGTAGTGGACGTTGGATGGCCGATAAATTGATTAATCGATACTTATTATATATACCACTTACATTATTATCCACCTATTAAGATTCTCTCTCTGTTACGGTTATTATTATTAACCTTTAGGGTTTCAATTAGTTCCATCACTGATAAGACTTTTTTTCTGTTTGTGGTCTTAGCTACTTCATCATCATCATCATGGTCTTATCAGCCAAAACTTCCATTGTTGCACTAAAGCTTCCCCCATAAGACGACCGCTTACATGCCGTGTGTCGACATTTTGGGGGGAATTTGCCAGAACTTACTATGCTTGGCATGCGGGTTGATGAGCGTGGATTGGCTACACGAGGGACGTTGCTGCCCATCCTTCTGGTTTAGAGTCCCTTACGCATTTTACGACATCCAAGGGAAGAGATCGGGTGCTGCTATATTCCTAATTCCAGACATTCATTCATTCATTTCGGCCGAATAAAGTTCACTGCTGGACACAGGCCTCCCTCAAATATCACCGAACGACCGATATCGGTATGTTGTGTGCTCATTGGGGGGTTTTGCCATAATCGCCACGGTTGACGATCGCAGTTGAGTTGTAAATGTATTCGAAGGACGCTGCTGCCCGTCCTCCGTCTAATCCCTTAGTCGGCTTTTATGACACCCACGGGATGAGATGGGTTGGTGCTATTCGTAGCCGGCACCACACAGATAATCCGGACAACACACGGCTTAGCTACTTACAAACACTAAAAGTCCTATCAATAGGAGCGATTACGATCCCAAGGTACAGTGCAGCATAGAAGGGTATGGCTTGGTCCAAATGGTTTGGAGCCATCAGAACCATGACATCACCGGTTTTCAGCCCCATATTCCTGAAGCTCGTGGCACATTGAATGCTTCTATTAAGCACCGATCCATTGATCTCAGATAAGCCTGTTGCACCATCAATCTGTAAATATATATTGATTAATATCTCGGTATCAAAAAATTGTGATAAATCATTTATCCTATTCTACGACGTAATCCACCTGTATACCCAATTTTAGTCGGACCCGTTCAGCCGTTGGGACGTGATCGAATCGTTCGAAATGATCATAACAGTAGTCATTTTCATGTGGTAATAAGTATTAAGCAACAGAGTGACACAATTACTGGCAGTATATGACACAATTCCTACGCATTGCGACATTGGTCGATATGAGGCGCCAACCCAGTACTTGGGAATTGATTCGTTTGTGCATAACTTTTATGCATAATTGGGTTTGAAAAAATAACATCTTGCGGCAGTCGTCTTTATAATTTGTACATACATAGTAAATACATACACAAATGTTTAATATATATATATATTCATATTATATTATTTTAAACCATGCACTACTCTAGGTTTTCTCCTATGTCAAATGCCTATGGAATCAGTTAACAGACATAAATCTCAGATGCACACACACTCGAAACAACTACCAGCAGATCGTATCTACAAATATTTGTTCCGTGTTGGAATTGAACCCGCGACACTTAGCACAGCAAGCCAATCAGTGGCTAACCCACTGCGCCAACTGTGCCGTCTCTATATATAATATAATTTATTTATATTATCAAACTAATAAATATTTCAAAATCTTTATCTTTCATTTTTTAAGATGAACTAACTCCACTTGGATTCTCCCTGCGTCTTAAGTTAAGTTCACAGATATATATTCTACATGCACTAACACACAAATCCGGCACAAATGTTTGTGGGTCATAATAATATTTGTTCCGTGCGGGGATCGAATCCGAGACGCCGAACGCAGCAAGGCAAGCAAGTAACCACTGCGCCAAACGTGCCATGAGGATACGTTTGGCGTCATGTTGCTTCTGCCTTTCCTCTATCATCTAACCCTAAGTCATTAAATACACCCACGGGAAGAGACGTGGTGCTCTTTTGTATGGGCAACTTCCTATTACTTTACCTGCATCACAAAGTCAGGATCATCTTTCAAACTCTGCAAGATTATTTTGCCGAGATGATACTTATCGCTAGCAATCCCAGTTTCAGTAACTACTCGGGAAGTCAGCTCACTCACGTATTTATCAAGATATTCGTTTTTATAAACAAAATCCGCCATGGCCACGATAAATTTATAATTAAAACTTGAACAGTATTAACATTTAACAAAGTACTTCTGTTGGTAGCGGTGACACATTTGAAAGTGATAATTAGAAAATTATTATTAACGTACAGCAATTTCTATTGCATGCTTATCATCATATTCTTCACATATAAATACAATCTTATCAAAATAGATACACCGTTAGGAAGATAAAACGTTGCTCAAACTCATTTTACTTAACATAAATATATTTTGTCCTTATGTTTGATGTAGTGTTTAGCATGAAGGTGACTATAAAAAAGCAGCCTGTAAGCCTGGGAGAACGACTCCCAGGCTCATGTCGGGGAGGATTGTTGTAATCTTTATTTAGTCCCAAAATCCATAGACATTAAAATAACATTACAAATTAAATAAAACAAAAAAAAATACACCTGACTCAAAACTTAATTGCGCTCATAAGCAATTGAACTTTTCAACATGTTGATGATGTGATGATGTGATGTGGGATGATGGGGCACATAGTATAATTGAAGCCTCAACAGGGCCCTGAAAATGTTATTGTATATCACGTAGGACGTTGTAAGCACGCTGGGTGTATAATGTCAATGTGCTCCCCGCATAAAAGCATTGTCAGTACGCCTTAAACAGGGAGATCTTACCTATCTGCACTGGAACAGCGAGAAAACCTACGAATTATCATACCACCACGCACCGCCAACTTTCTTTTTAAATATCAGTATCGTCACTTTGATTTTCAGTGAGATTGTGTCCAAGTTATTTAAATTCAGTTACCCCTTTAATTTAATGAGTGCTACCAGAACTGGCCCACTGGTTTTAAGCACCAGTATCTTAATCTTGTTTTGCAAATGCATTCGATTCAGCATAATTTTTTAACATTATTTATTTGATCACTATTATAATTTTAATGTTAACAATTTAGTCTTGAATGAGACAAAAACTAAATGTATGAAATTCACAACACCTAATGTTAAAACGGTGAACACCAGTGTATTAATGAATGGCGCGGAGTTGGATCTTGTGGACACCGCAGTGTTTTTAGGTATTACTTTAGATTCTAAGCTGCAGTGAGGCCCACACATTCTCAAATTGTCGAAAAGGCTTAGCTCTGCAGCATACGCGGTAATGAAAATTCGTTATTTAACAGACATAGAAACAGCCCGATTAGTATATTTTGGTTACTTTCATAGTGTAATGTCGTACGGTATTCTGTTGTGGGGGAATGCTGCCGATATTCGAACTATTTTTGTGCTGCAAAAACCAGCTATTCGGTCAATTTATAAGTTAAGCTCTAAATATTCACTTAGGGAGCAATTTAAAAAGATTAATATAATGACCGTTCCATCTCAATACATTTACGAAAATGTTTTGTATGTTCATAAAAATATCTCTCTCTTTGCAAAGAACAGTGATACCCATAGTATTAATACTAGGAACAAACACAAACTCGTTGTTCCTGCCACTAGGATCCAGAAAATAAGCAAATCATTTAAATGTCAATGTGTACGTTTTTACAATAAAATCTCAAGCCATATTCAAAAACTAAGCGTTAATAAATTCAAGTCCACTATAAAACAGAAGCTGTGTAGAAAAGCTTTCTATAACGTAACAGACTATATGGACGACAAACATGCTTGGGATTGAGCTGCTCTGATATGCATAGGCTTATATTGACATTCCTGGTATCCATGTATCTAAAACCAGTACTTTTTAATTAATTTGACATTTAAATTGCATCATTTCTTAAAATGGATTATATTAATTCATGTAATGACATTTCATTATTCTATATGACATTATGTTATTTATTTTTGATGTTATTTTTATGTTCATGTTATGCATTTAAATTTGATACTGTAATAGTGCGAGTACCATGTGGTCTATTCAATTATTTTGTTTTATTGACGTGATATTTGTCTGGCAGTTTAGGTATGTCATGCTCGCTCAAGTGTCCTGCTTATGGTGGCGTTGTGTGTCGGGGCGCTAAGTTTCCCTACAATATGGTTGAGCTGAGCGACGCTGATGCATGCGTCATGCTCGTGAACGAGTGCCGTCTGTTGGGATTGGTCATCTTAATACTGTCATGACAATTGAATCAAAAATTCTGGTGAATATTAAAATCAAGCTTGTTTAGTGTAGACTTTTTAAGAAGTTTAGACTCTTTCTTCCTGCATTGTCCTCACATTACCATAATTTCGAGAACATTGTACCAATATGATTTAAAAAGAGTAACCATGGAGTTTCTTACCCGTTCTTCTCCATAGGAAATCTATTACTATATATTACTAAAGTCTTGGCTATTCATAAGTGCCTATAAATGGTTTTACATGAATAAAAATATTTTTATCTTATCTTATCTTAACGTGCTTTCGATACGTGGCACACTTTTTTTTAAAAGTCCTCACTTTTATTATATTTTTTAATCCATACAGTTCATATAGGTAAAGGTTCCCTGATTTTACAAATATCGGGGGTCGCCCAGGCGCTGCACTTAATTTAAAATTAAAACATTTCACTTTTACTTTAAAAACTTCAAGTTCCGTTTTTATAATAGAAAAAAAGTCCGAATGGAGTTTATCACAGATTTTTTATATTATTTAGTTTACTAATTAATAATTAATTATTTATGTAAATTGTCAAAATTTAATTTTCATTTTATTTGGTGGTATACGGGGATTAAAAGTGACTTTTTGTACACTGTGATCAGACGGAAAGCAATTCATGACGGCTTCCGCCGAATAATCACAGTTGCAGAAGACATGATCAGTACAAGTGACAGACGATGACTTATTCAAGTCGGTTCTAAAAATAATAATCATATTGACCGATTTTGATTTATTTTCTAATATATTAATGTTAAAGTCTCCACAGACTATTAAATATTAAGTTTTAGATGTTAATAACTTATAAACATCTTCCATTAAGGACGTCGAAATGTCGCCGATGTTTGGCTGTGATTTTTACACACACTAAAATATGCTTATCCAGCTCAATGCAAGACATTTCAATGCTATGTTCAACTCTTTTCATTTTATAGAATTCTGAATTAATCTCAATGAGCCGCGGCATGCACTTTTGGCTGAAACTACTAATTATACAATATTTTCATAATTAATAAGCATTTGAATATCTTTCAACCAATGCTCTGTAATACACACTATGTCGTATTCGTTGTATTCTAAGAAAAGTTATATTTTTATATATTTTTTTTAAATAACTTTGTCCCACACTAGGATTTCTCCTGTGTCGTGGGTGCGTTTACAGACACAAATTCCACACACAATACACCCGGACCCGGAACAACTACCTGCAGATCATACAAATATTTGTTCCGTGCGGGAATCGAACCCACGACCTGGAGCGCAGCAGCCGACTGTAATAGCCACTGCACCAACCGTGCCGTTGAATTTTGGAAGCATAACCTTGAATGTTCTGATGTAGTAATTTCTAAATATTTTCGTCTTCCTATTTATATACAAAGATTATGATTTGCCAGAAGATAGTAAGCTTTTATAATTATTTAACATGATTTTACTATTTTCAATATCCATATCTTCTGTTGTCTTTTTGACTAAATAATTCAAAATCCGGAGTAAGTTCAGCAATAACAGTGCCAGCACCAGACAGCGAGGCGATACTTCCTGTATGATCCACTATATGTGGACAAATGTGTAACCCATCATTTTGGCATCAGTATTACTAGTAAAACTAGATAATTCTGACTTATCCCTTATCCTACAATTTGTTATATCAGCTATAACAACGTTAATATTATAAGCTTTCAGTTTAGCAATCAGACATTTGCATTTCTTGGGAAGAAACGTAGTTTCCTGAGTCAATTTAAATCCACTAATAAACTTTATAGGCGTAACATACAATAATTTGTCACTATGACCTCATGTTAGCAGGTGAATTATGTTGTTCAATTTGTATATAAAATTATCGCAAATCCCTGACAGAGAGAACAAGGAAACGCACATAAAATTAGCCTCCCTATATATAATTTCAATGAGCCGTCTATACCATCCACAATGTCTTTTTTTTACACCTTATCTATTAACAATAGGACTACTATTATTTGACTTAAATATAAATTATGAAAACAATGATTTGTTACACTATGACTCAGATAATTCTGTAACAGTGATCCAAAACCTGATCCTGATTGATCAGTAAATACAAAATTTTATACTAGTGCAAGCCACCAAGGGTTGAGCCATCACAGGGAAGACAGCATCAGGCAGAGACTCAGGAGGTGGTGTGTCGCAGGCACGGCTGAATGAAAGATTATTAGCCAGGGACTCGTATCTCTCAGCATTGTGCCTCACCAAATCCACCAGCTCCACTAGCTCACCGGCCTCAACCATGCCTTCACACAGTTCTTGTAGAGTAGACTCATATTTGTTGAAAATACTGTTAGTATATTCTCCCTGTAAAGTAGCTCTTCCTGAAGGAGCTCAGTGTCGACATCATGCATTACCCTACTGTTTTCTAATTCAGTTGTGCATGTGTCTAATAGATTGATTAAGATTATGCGCTCTTTTCTAAGGCAAACATTTAATTTTAGTAGATTTCGTCTTTTAATAGCTATCTTTTGATTAATTTCTTAAATCTAATATTTTTTTCAATATGTTTGACTCATCATAACAGGTTATGTGGCTATGGTATATCGTCACCAGTCAATTCTATGGTAGCAGCTGGCTGACACACCAGGTCATACCCACTCCTTACCAACTTATTATACAGACTATGGATGTCCGCAGCCAGTTCATCAGCTTTTGCTATCTCCAATACAGAAATGGCCTTATGGGCATCGCATAATACCCGTTCCAGTCCAGATGTGCGCTGTAAAGCTTTAAAATGTGTATCATTGCACTGTTGAGTTGATGACACTGCTTTTTCAAGTTGATCATGTTGGTCGACTAAGTCTATGTGCTGTATGTGTAGTTCATATTCTTGTGGATGATGTTCTTAACTTCACTTCACTATATGTTGTTGATTATTATGATATGTTGATGAACTCGATCGTACATATAGAGTCTAATGATATTTTAAAAGTATTATAAAACACTTTTAAACGTATTCTATTGCGTATATTTTAGACAGCATGACGGCAGTCATCCTGCGACCACGAATGCTGCAAAGTATTCGAAACATCAGGAAAATCAAAAATTAAAAATTTACGCGATAGAATCCGTTTAAAAATGTTTTATTATAATGTGTAATAATCGCGAAAATCTAATACATTACTATTTTAAAAGTAATTGATACAAACCGCTAGGCTATAATATTGATATAAGGAATAACTATTTATTTATTAAAAAATATATTTACATTGTATACACAAGGCAGACTTAACGCCATGAGGTATTCTATACCAGTAAACCTTTGATTTTAATAAAATCACTTCATACTGAAATTGACGGAATTAAAAATAGGCATACATACATACACTAATATAGAAGTACATACGAGTCATCAATTCGGCCGAATGAAGTCCACTGCTGGACACAGGCCTCCCCCAAGGATCACCACAACCACCGAAATGGATGTGTTGTGGGCTCATTGGGGGGTCTTTCCATAATCGCCACGCTTGGCAGACGGGTTGGCGATCGCAGTTGAGTTGTTGTGTGCTCGAAGGACGCTGCTGCCCATCCTCCGGTTAATCCCTCAGTCGACTTTTACGACACCCACGGGATGAAATGGGGTGGTGGCATTCTGAGCCGGCACCACACGGTACTATATTATACATACGAGTACTATATTATAATACATAATAATAAATTATTAAATAGAATACCAAAAAAAACTATCTTATATAAATATCTCATGTTCGTCATTCCGTTTGAATGATCAGGAAAAATAGAAGAAAAAATCAGAAAATGAAATCAAGATCCAAACATTCTATCAATTCATGGGAAAAAATATAAATTACCCCAAATCATTATTAAAGTAATCTCACTAAAGCACATTATTTGAGTCCAGTTATATAAAATTATTTATTCTTAATTTTACGGGTTGGTTTAAAACTATAATATAATGAAGTCATGCTTATTAGATGAGTTAAGAATACATCGATTAGTTGGTCAGATGACTAACTATAAACTATATAGACATCTATCTCCTTTGGCTACGATTGAGGATTGTTATAAGATAAGTACATTACAGACATTGTATCTGTAAACTGTTATTATTCCTTTTGAACTAAATACACTAGTTACCGATTCAGTGAAATTCCAACCGCGTATTGCAGGTAGCCCAAAAAGAACACAAAGATATTTTTGTGTTCACAAAATTTAATTCATGAACATTAACACTAAGGTTTCATCACTTTGATAGTCTGACAAAATATATACGAATACAATGATATCTCAAATAATGATGGCGTATCGCAAAATGCTTCTTTCGTTGGCACATTATAAGACTTACTTTTGGCAATATACAGTACAAACATCTTGTTATTCAAACTAAACTAGTGCTACATATAAACAAATTGTTTTATTCTCTATGTTCAAGTGACATTTGTTTTAGTTTTCTTCTGTCTATTTTTCCAGTAGCCTTCACTGGTATAGCGTCGATAAATTTAACCCCACCTCGTAATTGCTTAGAGTCTGACAAATTATCTGTAACAAGAAATCTAAAGTAAGAAAGTATTAAAATGTTCATTATAAAAATGCCACACAGGCGAAGAGCGCGCGCGCGCATCGTACGAACGTGAGGCCCGCCTGAACGATGCATTAACGCTGCATGAATCTTGACACTGTTTTTTTCAACCGCACAATTTTTTATTGTGCCCCGTTTAGTTTTTGTACTTGGCAGAGTAATATACAGTAGTGAATCATGGGGAGGAAAGAGGATATTATTCATAGATGATCACATCCAACATCTCAGTCGTGTGGTGTCCAGAATAAGAACATAGCACCGCTCTATCTTCTCCGTTGGATATCGTAAAAAGCGTATAAGAGACTCTAAGCCAGAGGGATGGACAGCAATGTCGCTTCGATAGAATAGTATCCATGCTGTGCTAATCTACCCGCCTGCTATGCATTATGAGTACTGGCAAAGTCCCCCCAGAATGATGATGCAATTGTGAAAATCTGGGAAGAAATTTGTTCCGTTGGCTAATAATAATTTTATTGGCTAATAAAGGAAATAAAAATAATAATCACAATCTAAACTGTTTCTCCTAAAAGGAGTAAAAAGCTTGGAGTGTTCTACTGTTGCATTTCGTCGAATTTGTAATCCAATCTGTTTATAAGTACTTTCTTAACCAGAAAACCTTCCTTCAGAGACCTTCTTTCATCCGCCGACTTTATAAGGGTGGCAGGGCGGCCCTGCTGGGCCCCATTCTGAGATCGCCATGCTGACAGAGGAGGTTAATCTGCTCCGTCAGATTTCCCATCTGAGATGACAGACTCGAGAGCTGAGAACAGTTTCACGTTCTCTTTCTCCAGCTTCTCAGTATGAATCCCAGTAGTGGTGCATTGGATTACTACATTCGCCGCAGTATGCAACGTCCATGCGGTCAATCGGAGGCTGCGAGCAAATGACTTCTTGAGGTTATGGGACTTTGACTTTGCCATTTTCTCAACAGCCTCCAGCTGCTATTTGATGCAAGCACAGAGATAAGCCATTGGCTGCACCTGCATTTCCTTTGTGAGATGCTCTAGCCCAGGCAAAACATGTTCGACCCAAATGCTGGATGTAGGCCCCGTCAGCTCTGAGTTCTCCTCTTCAACAGCAACGCTGGAAGGCGCACTCTGGACCGTCATCCGCTTCGGCATAGGCAGCTTCCGGATTCCAATCGGCCGTATCCTCTTTTACGTGACTGACGCTGTCGTCGTCAAGGAGGTGAGCGATATTTGTGAGCTGATTGCTCACCATCACGCCCACGTATAGACTCCATTTCCGATTCCTTAGTGTCAGTCCCGAATACGCTGAGCTCGATCGACTCCTTCACCGGTCACGTATATTTTTTAGTGAACGAGCGTGCACGGTAGTTTCCAGTGATGGAGGACCATCACTAACTAAAGTAAGTGTGAACCCAAAAATGCCTTTAAATGTAAGATGAACTGATGATAAAGTTGTGCTAGCGTATTTTTCATGAAAAGTTTGAACAGCTATAACTCTGTAACTATTGGCTTTTTGGGAAAAGTCGTTGAACAAAAGTTGTTCATTACCATGCATAGTATAACACACTTTTGGCTTAGTACACCCTTTCCGACTTTCCCTGTATAACATTGATCCAGCTTTCCCTAGTTTGGACCCGCCAGCAACGCCCTAAGCCGAAGCTCCAGTCCCGCAGCGAACGCACTTTGCTGGAGTTGCTAGGTTGTAAGGTTAAAATTTAAGCCTGGCTGGAGACCTGTTCGGCTTCTCCAGATTATTTAGTGTAAAAAAAAACATTGCCCCTCACTAGGATTTCTCCTGTGTCGTGGGTGCGTTTACAGACATAAATTCTACATACAATACACCCAGACCCGGAACAACTACCTGCAGATCATACAAATATTTGTTCCGTGCGGGAAACGAACCCACGACCCGGAGCGCGGCAGCCGACTTCCGGTCCGGTTAATTAGCCACAAATGATGTATCTGCGACAAACAATAAAAACCCGTACGATATTGTCTCACTCCTAGTTCATATATTCAATTTAAATTATATTGTTCTCTTGTTGAGAACTTGTTCGTCTCATTTAGCTCCGAACAGGTTGGATAATTGTAATGAAAAAGGAACTATGACACTGAGCATTACCTTTAACCAAGTCTTTGATCTCCTGTGCGCTGAGTTGAGTGCCGGGGTGCGGCACGACGAAGGCAAAAGGTATATCACAGTACTCTGCATCCGGAACCCCCGTCACGGCAACATCTAACACGCCAGGGTGCTGAAGGATTACTGCTTCTATTTCTGCTGGCGATATCTGAGCATTGGAAAATGGGGGGTTGATAGACATGATATCTATGAAAATAAATAAAATTGAAGTGTCTGTTTGTAATCTCAAAATAACAGCTTTTTTACTAAATGCATATGAAAGTATATACGGTACCTATAACAAAACAACAATTTTTAAATTTTTTGTCAGTCTGTCTGTTTGTTCCGAGTAATCTCCGAAACGGCTGGACCGATTTTGACGGGACTTTCACTGGCAGATAGCTCATGTTATAAGGAATAACTTAGGCTACTTTTATTTTAGATAAATAAATAGGGTGCCGCGCCAAAAAAAAAAAACCCTTGAAATCCAATATACATATTCTATGTCAAGTGTCTATGTCGAAGTACTCCAAATTTGTTTTAAATGAAAGGCGGGTGAAACCGCGGGTCCCAGCTAGTTCAATATATGTTCGGGGGAAAAGGGATGATAGTTGGCTCTATTTTACCAATAAAATGTTGGATCTAAACCCGACCCGCGACCCTGAATGGCAACCATTTTTTTGTCGACAATACTGAAGCTTTCTAAAGTACTGTAACTTGGGAATTCAAAGCCCTATTATCGTATAATGAAAACTTTAAATAACTGAAAATATTTACGATAGCTTGTTACGATAACATAAGAATAAACACTGTATCATATTTAAATAGTTGCAAAAAATTAATTTCAGCTTTTGGTTTATCAAGTTTAATACAAATAACACCCCACGGAACTACCTTTTTTTATTACGTGTCTAACAGATGTTAAATTTACTTAAATAATGAGAAGCCAGATTTCATAAAAAAATTAAAGCTGCTCTTTACTATATTACTACTCAAAATAAGATGGATATTTGAGATTACATAAATCTAATAAGTTTATAATTATTTGTGTCATTAATAAATATTTCTATACAGTAATATAACTTGCTGAACTAGAATAAATTTACATCATGGTAATTATTATTCCTATAAGCGGATGCGTGTTAATAACTTGGCTACATGCTGAGTCATCCGAAAGGTTTGCTAGGATTTCTCTTGTGTCGTGGGTGTGTTTACAGACATGAATTCCACACACAACAACACCCAGACGCGGATCATACAAATATTTGTTCCGTGCGGGAATCGAACCCACGACCCGGAGTGCAGCAGCCGACTGTATCAGCCACTGCGCCAACTATGAATCGTAGAAATTATTTTAGTCATAAACTTATACTGAAATCTACTACAAACTCTAGATTATTTTCTGAAGTTTACGCTCATAGCATCCACTGAATCGAAATAGTATACGGCAATATACAATTGGCTAAGACGTTATTGCTCAATATACATACTTGTTTATTTGCCATAGTTTAAGTTTTGTACATTCTGGGGCACAAATTAGCCATGTTATTTCTGTAAACCGTGATATATTATGAAGCTTTATAGGTTAACTCGAAAAAACAAACGATCCAGGCGCAGATGACCATATTTTATCGCGATCGCGTAAAGTTGTGCGTGAGCTTTTAACGCTGATTGCGACTATTTATAAAAGGTATGCGCGTAGATTAATTCAGTCGCTTCATGCGACTATCTGTCCCTAGACTTACCCAACAACTGATGCCTAACATCATTAGCTTGATTCTTTCAACAAAGTAAAAGTTCCAGTTTTCATCCCGATAGAAAATGTCACCAGTCTTAAACCAATGGTCCTCAGAAAATGTCTCCTCTGTAGCTTTATCGTTGCTGTGGTATCCCTAAAATAAGTTATTTAATAGAATATATCATATATGTATGTATAAAGTATATACTTGAAGATTGATTAAGTAAGAATATCGCACTCCACTGGAGATTATGTACTGAGGCCTCTATCTGAGCTTCCTTGTTCGATCATCGGTCATCCGACCTGGTCTTTAATGCAGAAAATTAAACTCTTAGCACAAAATACCAACTCTTCGAACTACGCAAAACACCGAATAAGTAATCAGCCTCAGGCTCAGAATGCCACCGCCCCATTTCATCCCGCGGGTGTCGTAAAAGTCCACTAAGGGATTAACCGGAGGATGGGCAGCAGCGTCCTTCGAGTACATTAACAACTCAACTGCGATCGCCAACCCGTCTGCCAAGCGTGGCGATTATGGCAAGACCCCCCAATGAGCACACAACACACCCATGTCGGTCGTTGTGGTTATCTTTGGGGGAGGCCTGTGTCCAGTAGTGGACTTCATTCGGCCGAAATTATATATAGACTATAATAACGCGTCGTTAACAATTTACAAAAACAACTTTGTTTTATAATTGATCGTATACTATCAACATTTCGGCCGAATGAAGTCCACTGCTGGACACAGGCCGCCCCAAAGATGAAGAGAGACCACAACGAGCGATATGGGTGTTTTGTGGGCTAATGGGGGGGATTTGCCATAATCGCTACGCTTGGCAGACGGGTTGGCGATCGCAGTTGAGCTGTTAATGTACCCGAAGGACGCTGCTGCCCGTCCTCCGGCTAATCCCTTAGTCGACTTTTACGGCATTCTGAGCCACACCATGCGGCAATGTCGTATACTATAGAGAGATCAAATTATACCTAAGATTCTACTCATTCGGTATAAAAAATAAACATTGACATTCACTCAGCCATTCTCAACGATGAAAGTTCAAAATAGTTATTTAACGCACATACACGGTGCACCGAGAAAAAAGCTAACCTAACTCTTCATCAGATTTAAGTAACAGCCATAATTAACTTGCACTAGGATTTTCCCAGTTTGTGGATTATATACAAAGCAATGAAATGAATTTACAATTAAATCAATATTAAAACAAAACCTGAGTTTTTCCCAATATTTTTTTACCAGAATATTGGTCCTAATAAACTTTGGTCCTAATGTACCTTGAACACCGTTGGTCCTTTGAGCCACAACTCGCCTGGCATGTTAGGCTCGTTAATATCTTCTTGTGTTTCAATGTTTACAATCTGAAATCAGTCAAAATTGTTAGTAAAATAAATAATTGCTCCAACATATATAACCAACAATTTAATAGACCTACGAAAAATATACGGGAGCTGATTCTGAACTGTTTCGGAATAAAGCTTAAAAATTTAGAGAAATGTTTTTTTTTTTTTTAAACGTTGCCCCACACTAGGATTTCTCCTGTGTCGTGGGTGCGTTTACAGACATATATTCCACACACAATACACCCAGACCCGGAACAACTACCTGCAGATCATACAAATATTTGTCCCGTGTGGGAATCGAACCCACGACAGAGCGCAGCAGTCGACTGTATCAGCCACTGCACCAACTGTGCCGTCGATATATATATAGTATATGTATAAACTATGCTATTTCCATTTCTTTATTTTCTCGATGACATTTCTAATTTGATAGTTGTAGTATTGTGACCAAATAAGTAATGATATCGATCGCATATATTTATTATATTTTGAACAAAGACAAATACATCAAAAACATTAAAATATATTATACCTGTCGTTACAATTCTTTCGTTTCATTGTCGAGTACCTACCTAGACCTACTTATTTTACAACAGCTTCGAAAACTTTAAAGAAGTTGGCATTATCAATCAAGAATTAATACGTGTAACATCTTGTAATGAAATATAATCTTAGTTAATAAATTTGTACAAAAGTATCCGGCAGTAGTTTAGTTTCTTACATTTTGTAAAAAAAATATCGGGTCTGTTATCGTGTTACGTTTATCGATATAGCTCCATCCCTATCAGTTTCTCCAACTCTGGTATAACCTTGTACGTGTGTAAACGTCATATTTTTATAAAATAATGCATACATAATGTAAAAAAGACGCTCGTTCAAGTTTTCACAGGAGCAGTCATCGAGAAAATAAAGAAATGGAAATAGTATACGTATGGTACTTTAAATCATAACGGTATAGGTGAGCATTTGGTTCTTACTCGATATTGGAAGCATCCCATGGCCTTCCCACAGGACCGTGATGTAGGGTTGTCACCCTGAAACGCGAAGCCACTCACCTCACTCATGCCATACATGTTGAGTATTTCTGTATTTGATGATATATTCTGCAAACAGTAGTTATTTTTATTATCCTGTTGAATTAGTTATTTCACATTTCGATGGAGTAAAAATAATATGAAAGCTATAAGAAATATTATTTGGTTTCGAGATATTTCCATATCTATCTCTTTTTGTCGTAATGCCCTTGTAAATTATAGTTTGATGCAAAAAATAAGTACCAAGCAGTAAGCTTTTGTAGATACCATTTGTAGATAAATAATATTTCATATCATCATATCAGCCACAGGTCGTCCACTGCTGAACAAAGGCCTCTCTCTTAGATCTCCACAACGAACGGTCACATGCCGCTCTCATCCAACGACTCCCAGCGACCTTCACCAGGTCGTCTGTCCACCTCGTTGGAGGTCGTCCCACGCTGCGTATTCCGGTGCGCGGTCTCCATTCGAGAACCATATTTTTATTTCATATAATATAATAATAAAATAGATTTCCAACTTAAACTATTAAATATTTTTTAAATCGTATTATTTTATATATTTGTTTATATGTATAGGGTTTCCCAGAAATAGTGAATAATCCTTAAACACCACATAGTAGAGCCATTGGGCGCTTAAAATAAAATACACAAATAATATTTCCTAAGTACCTAAGATTTATTTTTATATCAATTTTTTCACACTACTTTACGTTTCTGTGTACCACAACTACAAATAAATAAAATCCGTCGATTTTTCGGTCATATAATTTTCTTAATTCTATTTTAATTTTATAAATTCTTCTTGGTCTATATCAATAGACATGCAGTCGATTTGAGTAGCTGTTATAATTTTTTGTAAAAACAATCTCAACTTCTATTTTTATCATGAGATGTGGTAATTTATTTTTGAAAAGATTAAGCTTGCTGAAAAAAAGACAAATAATGAATTTAATAAAATATTAATTAGTTGAATCATCTCCTTCTGTATATTAATAGCAATAAGCTCGTATTTACATTAGATAAAAGGATGTGTTTTGAAATAAGATTTTTTTTAAATAGTTGGTCGCTTCATAATTTTTTTTCACCAAGCACGTGTAAACTTGTCCAAAGAAACATATTTACCACAATTTACGATACAAATTGAAGTTGAGTTTTTTTCCAACAAATTACAACAGGTACTCATGCGATTTACATTCGTTTTACATCTGTTCGTGTATTCCATGAAGAAAATTATGACACCAACAACCGATTTAATTTATTTGCAGTTCTGCCGTACCACCCATATAGATCATTTAGGGTCATTTATAAGAAGTGAATCTAAGAATACTGTTCAACCTTGAACATCTGTGCTATGGCACAAATGAAGGACCCAAAATCACTATTACAACTCAACTACTAGAGTACTTGCAACGGCACATAATATATTTATAAAATATTAGGTTTTCCGCGGTTGTGGGTGTTCTGCAAAGCCACAGCGTCGGCACAAGACATGGACGGCACACTAGCAAATAAGCTTGAATGTGTATATAGTATATAGTAATGCCGTGTGGTGCCGGCTACGAATACCACCACCCCATCTCCTCCCGTGGGTGTCGTGTAAGTCGACTAAGGGATTAGCTAGAGGATGTGCAGCAGCGGCCTTCGAGTACATTAACAACTTAACTGCGATCGCCAACCCGTCTGCCAAGCGTGGCGATTATGGCAAAACCCCCAATGAGCCCACAACACACCGATATCGGTCATTGTGGTGATCTTTGGGGGAGGCCTGTGTCCAGCAGTGGACTTCATTCGGCCGAAATGATGAAATGTGTATATAGTTTAAGATTAATATAAGATCTAAATAATCTACACAAATAAATAAAATTGAAGTGTCTGTTTGTAATGTCAAAATAACAGCTTTTTACTAAATGCATATGAAAGTATGTACGTTACATATAACAAAAAAACTATTTTAATTTTTTTTGTCTGTCTGTCTGTTTGTTCCGGGTAATATCCGAAACGGCTGAATCGATTTTGACGAGACCTTCACTGGCAGATAGCTGATGTTATAAGGAATAACTTAGGCTCCTTTTATTTTAGAAAAATAATTAGGGTTCCGCGTAAAGAAAATAAAACCCTTGAAATCCAATATATTTATTATATGTCAAGTGTCTATGTTGAAGTACTCTAAATTTCTTTTAAATTAAACGCGGGTGAAACCGCGGGTCCCAACTAGTGATAAATAAATCACTCATTACGTTGAATCCGACTTTGATACATTACCCGTCCACCAACTCTCACTGCGGCCAAGACACCTTAAGCTGTCAGTACGATCGATCTTATGAGCCTGCTTGTCTTGCAATGAGAGAACCATGTCTACACAACCACATCCCGCAAACCTTCCGCCTGTTACCTTAGGTAGAAGGTTTCCTTGCCTTCAAACTACAAGATAGTAGGGCTAGGGACTGTGGGGTACTAGGGACTTAGGTTGTGGTAGTAAGTCAGATAGGGAGTTAGGTTTAATTCACTTACGGACGTTGATCAATAACCGTTGGTCGTCCCCCGTACAAATACTTATATACTAGTCAAAATCGATGCCCTCAAGAAAATCTATTTCTATCAAGTGGGTTAGCCGCCATATATTACAATATGAATGAATTGGCTACGTAGCGTGTGACGTTGCCATGGCATCCCAGGTGAGGAGATAGGTCTTTTAACCCTGTTTACTTCGTTTCTTATTTTTTGTGACTAATGCCTGCCTATTTCAATTTTTTTGTACACCAAAATATGTCATTTACAGAAGTTTTAATAACGTAAGTAGTACAATAGGCGGTCTTATCGCTATCCGGGATCTACTGCGATTTACCAAGAATCCTACACCGTCTTGGGATAGCTGGTTATCCTTTCGTGAAGACATAAGATGTCCCGATTCCAGGTTGACGGCGTCATACCCCTCTCTTCGGACTTCACACAGCGGATAAAGAGAACTGGGATGCGATTCAAAATCAAATGAATAATCGATAGAACATCGTGCGCTGGATGCTAAGCGCTTTGTGAAACAAAAACGTTTTTCTTTAAACATATTATCAACTAGCTGGGACCCACGGTTTCACCCGCGTTTAATTTAAAAGAAATGTAGACTACTTCGATATAGACACTTGACAAAGAATATATATATATATATTGGATTTCAAGGGTATTTTTTTTGCGCGGTACCCTTTATTTTTTCAAAATAAAAGTAGTCTAAGTTATTCCTTATAAAATCAGCTATCTGCCAGTGAAAGTCCCGGTAAAATCGGTCCAGTCGTCTCGGAGATTACCCAGAACAAACAGACAGACAAAAAATAATAAAATTGTTATTTTTGTTATATGTGTTATATGTATATGTTATATGTATATGTGTATGTATGTATGTATGTGCATTTAGTAAAAAGCTGTTATTTTGACAGACACTTCAATTTTATTTATTTGTATAGATTAGGCGCTCCCTGGAATTGCCACCCGGGGCGGATACCCGGGTTTGCTCCACTAGATTACTCAGTTGGCATGTCACATGGTAAGGTGGGAACATATACACGCCTATACGTCTACACGTTCCTTCAGAGGTCCCCGTAGAGGTCCCGATAGTCCCTCTATTCTAAACTGCCGGGCATCTCACGGCAAAACAACTATAATCTAGTAACGTCTACGCAAGAAGTCTCATTCATCATTTCGGCCTAATGAAGTCCACTGTTGGACACAGGCCTCCCCCAAAGATCATCACAACCACCGATATGGATGTGTTTTGAGCTCATTGGGGGGTTTTGCCATAATCGCCACGCTTGGCAGGCGGGTTGGCGATCGCAGTTGAGTTGTTAATGTACTCGAAGGACGCTGCTGCTCATCCTCCGACTAATCCCTTAGTCGACTTTTACGACACCCATGGGAGGAGATGGGGTGGTGGCATTCTGAGCCGGCACCACACGGCAAGTCTCATTACATACCTTCAATTTATTTATAAGATTCTGTGGCACAATATTCCCGGCCAAATGGAGCAGCTCGAGGCTAGTGAAGCCATATTCATCAGGATCATCAGGCTTGATTAGCTTGGCTAAAATTGAGGGATTAAGGATGGAGTAGGTTGGCTGCAAGGTAAGAATTTTATTATTTATTTGTCAGTCTCACTTACATCTATCATTACCTAATACCTTTATTTTTTATTGATGTCCAGTGGAAATTCTACATGGAACTTCCTTCACCCCGGGGAAGGGCGAAGGGGTATGCCGGACTCCTACCGGCTAAAACCACTGGAGCGGTCATCTTCGGCACCGAAGGGGGGCTCCAGGTCCTCGCAAGATCACACTAGAGCCGCCCATTGGTGCCACATCACGGAGGGGATGACTGTAAGGCGGTCACCCCCTCTAGCGGAAGGAAAGCGACTGTAAAATGGTCACCCCCCCAGGCTCTTCTCGGGGAGGATTGTAAAGGATCCCTCCAAGCCTCGCTTTGCGCTGTGCTGCGCACGCGGCGGCACGTGACCACGTGTGCGCCACCGTCTTCCCGGGTCTCCTCCTTCTTTGAGTGGGATCGGCCCTCTCCCGATCCCGCTCACCCTGCATTACCTAATACCTAACAAAGTTTTTCTGAACCATATATATTTTAAATACCAAAAATGCATAATAGCTTCTAATATATTATATGTACATAATAACAAACATAAATGGCATGATTGGTGCAGTGGTTGATTCAGTCGACTGCTGCGCTCCGGGTCGCAGGTTCGATTCCCGCACGGAACGGTAGTTGTTCCGGGTCTGTATAGTGTGTGGAATTTCTGTCCGTAAACGCACCCACGACAAAGGAGAAATCCTAGAGTGGGGCAACGTTTGTTTAAAAGAAATAAAAGAAAATAAATAAAGGTAGTTCCCAATCAGCACACCAGTCGTATCGAAAATCTAAACAGGGTTCATCCTGTTATTGAGATAATCCTTGATATCATTCAACGTCTAGCCATTAAGATAGGAATAAAAAAAACCATCACACGTAATCATTGCGCCGTGAACGACCTTGCACCGAATAAGGCATTTTTTTGCCTTGCACGCTTGCCGTGTGGTGCCGGCTCAGAATGCCACCACCCCATCTCCTCCCATGGGTGTCGTAAAAGTCGACTAAGGGATTAACCGGAGGATGGGCAGCAGCGTCCTTCGAGTACATTAACAACTCAACTGCGATCGCCAACCCGTCTGCCAAGCGTGGCGATTATGGCAAACCCCCCCAATGAGCCCACAACACATCCATATCGGTCGGTGTGGTGATCTTTGGGGGAGGTCTGTGTCCTGCAGTGGACTTCATTCGGCCGAAATGATGACGCTTTGTATTATAATTCGTATTTATACACTTTACCTTGTATGTGTCGAAGAGATAGTTCAGGTGGTCTTCCGTAAAAGTTTTCGATGTATGTAAGCTAGTGACCCGGAATATTGGCGATGCAATAAATAACATGATGGCTGTCATCCACTGCAATGGAGTTCCGATGAGGGTGAGGCGTGTTGGTGTTGGAAAAACGGTGTATCTTTCCCTGTGTTAAAAGAAAAGAAAAATAAATGTATACATTTGGTGTAGTGGCTGATACAGTCGGCTGCTGCGCACCGGGTCGTGGGTTCGATTCCCGCACGGAACAAATATTTGTACGATCTGCAGATAGTTGTTCCGGGTCTGGGTGTATTGTGTATGGAATTCATGTCTGTAAACGCACCCACGACACAGGAGAAATCCTAGTGTGGGGCAATGTTTAAAAAAAAAAAAAAAAAAATCAACTGCCTAATTGGTTGCAAGCTAGGATTCCCAGTGTGTGATTTATGTTCAATGAACCAAAGTTACTATATTCTTACCAGATATAAGAGGTACTGATGGCTAAATTTTTGTAAGTGAGTGTGGCAGCTTTTGGAATGCCAGTTGTACCGCCCGTCGATACGAGGAACGCTGTAGAGTCTTCAGGATGGAAGTCTGCAGCCCTGGAAATTGTCTTAGTAATAATGTCGCCTAACAGTTTGGTGTTAAATCACCAGCAAAATTTAATATGCTTAAAATAAGAAATACTTACAAACACAGACAAATAAAAAGAAACATCTGCAAATTTAAATAAGTAAATCCATCTGAAATAGTAAACATATCCATAACTCATTTTTAGGCCAAAGAAATTGGTTACTCAAGTCAGGGAGTCCAACACTTAGCACAACAGCCCTCTCGAGCGGTATACTCTTAAACACTTAACAAATGATTGGCCAGGCTACTGCCAGTATCTTTCTTTTAGTTTACTTCTTTATTGATTCGGGTTGTAGTTTTACTAGCAGATTTACCAGCTTAAATTTGGTAGGTAATTAAATCTTCAGCCGGTATCATCATCATGTCGGCCGAATGAAGTCCACTGCTGGACACAGGCCTCCCCCAAAGATCACCACTACCACTGATATGGAAGTGTTGTGGGCTCATTGGGGGGTTTTGCCATAATCGCCACGCTTGGCAGGCGTGTTGGCGATCGCAGTTGAGTTGTTAATGTACTCGAAGGACGCTGCTGCCCATCCTCCGGCTAATCCCTTAGTCGACTTTTACGACACCCATGGGAGGAGATGGGGTGGTGGCATTCTGAGCCGGCACCACACGGCTATACTTAAAAATTCAAATGCAGTTGAACTATACCAGCCGGTTCCAGGTCCTCGTAAGATCACACTAGAGCCACCCATTGGTGCCACGCCTTTAGGCGCCGGCCATTGGTACCACGCCTTTAGGCACATCACGGAGGGGATGACTGTAAAGCGGCCACCCCTCTAGCGGCGGGAAGGTGACTGTAAAAAGGTCGCCCCCCAGGTACTTCTCGGGAGGATTGTAAAGGATCCCCCCAAGCCTCGCTTTGCGCTGTGCTGCGCACACGGTGGCTAGTGACTACGTGCGCACCACCGTCTTCTCAGGGGTCGCTCGGTATGAGCACGCAGACTCCCCAATCTGCGGACCCAACCTTTACTACACCTATGCCAAGAAAGGCATTGGACTATTCTGTACCGGAAAATACACGATGACGCTGCTGTTTGCAGCATACCTGCTAGTCATTACAACTGTCGAAGATGTTTTACTTGATAAAAGGCCCACAAAATTACTGCGAAACCCTCTCATTTGATCATAAACAACATACGGAAAAAATATGCTTACTTGAAAGCGTTCACCGACGTGTCATCTCCATATTTCTCCATAAAATTTGTAAAGCTACAAGGGTGGCCTTCTTTGCCGATGGTCACGATTTGCGCGTCCAAGTTTAAATTTTTTAAAGCTAGCTGAACATCTGCCACCCGTTCGTATTGGGAAAATACTATCTTTGGTTTAAAAACGGCAAAACTTTGTTGTATTTCAACTAAAAGTGGAAAATTAATAAGTGAAAAAATTAAATAAAGTGTTCGTATTTTAATAGGTAATTCAGATTTGATATTTAAGATAACCGACATTATAACTATTACTAATTCTAAACAATAATAGACTAAGAACGAAATAACAACACAGCTATAAATCAGGAGTGCAATTCCCTAAGCTCATACATCCATACATACTTGAATACAGCATTGAAACCACGGTGAGAAACCAATTTGGTATTAAATAAGGCCTTTTTTATCGGGTTGAGTGGACATTTTTCATGAACTTCCTCCGCCCCGGGGAAGGGCATGGCGGACTCCTACCGGCTAAAACCACTGGAGCGCTCATTTTTGGCACCTAAGGGGACTCCAGGTCCTCGTATGACACTAGAGCCACCCACTGGTGCCACGCCTATAGGTACATCTCTGAGAGGGTGACTGTAAATAATATTCATAATAATATTTGTTTATTATCAGGCGACTAATGCCCATAGTAAAAAAATACACAAATACACTTTTATCTTATAAACTAATACATACAACAAAACAATAACCAATATAGAAATACAATATAAAACCTTAAAATACTACACTTAAACAATATAAACACTACACTAGTTTACACGCAGAGTAGGCATCGTGTGTCGTTCGGTGTCCGGTGCGCCTTGGAATCGCCGGAACACTAAACCTCTCGGCCAAAATTCTTCCAACATTAGGGTGGACAATATGTTCGGTCGGTACTCTCACCACAAAGGAATTGAAGTTCACATTGTGACGAAAGTCTAACCGCTCGACCCTCAGTGAGAATTTGGTCTTGACTCGGATGTACTCTACAATCTCCTGGACCTTTGTAGAGTAATGCAACCGTGACACGTATAGTAGTGTCGTTGGTACAGCAGGACCCAACAGATGGTTTGGTCCGGTCGGTGCGGTACCGCACTGGTTCCAGCTTTCTCTTCTTCTTCTCTCTTCTCTTGGTAAAGCCCTCCTTGTTGTACTGGTCCTTATCCGGACCTCGCTGTTGTTAATCCCTATGGATGGTCAATCCATGACCGGCTGATTGCTTCGTTTGCGACGCAGCGGGTTTGTTGGCGACGGCAATAGTAGCGTAAGCACGTTTAGGAGTCGGCGTACTTACGCATGTAGTAACTTCTACTGGAGTCGAGGGACGGATGTCGGCAGTGCATACCGCCCGCAATATTGCCAGTCGGTGACGCAACTAAATTCGCCGACTCAAAACTGCTGATGGAAGCATTTTCGGCTCTACGACGCGTGTTCATATTAGAGGCGTCAGGTGACCTAGTTACCAAAACAGCGTTGCGTAACAACATCACAATCGGCACGTAGTTTATCTATGGTGTTATTTGACGCCTCCAATTTGGACTGCACTTCCCCCCGGGGGGATTGTAAAGGATCCCCCGAAGCATCCCTGTGCACTGTGCTATGCGCACACGGCAGCGCGTGACCAATTGCGCACTACTGTCTTCTCGTGGGTCACTCGGTGTGGGCACGCAGATTCCCCAATCTACGCATCAGCGAACCTAGAGGCCCAGGAGGTTTCAGGTGTATGGGAATTAGGTGCCAGGGTGGTTGTTACCCCGGCGCTGTCTCCTCCTTCTTTGAGCGGGATCGGCCCTCTCCCGATCCCGCTCTGCGGTCTCCTTCTGGAGTATGACGCTCTCACAGAAGGAGACCACTGCATTCCAGTTTTCGTGCTCCGCCAACATAGCCGACACTACTGCTGGCAGAGAAAGATCTTGCCCGATCCGATCGACCAGGATCCGCCGCTATTAAATAAGGCCTACCGTCATGGCTCACGATCTGTGACAATATGGTGCTAGTATCGTTGAATGGCTTCCATTGTGTCTTAGCGAATACTAAATTGGTGTCTCATCATTGTTTCAATGTATTCAAGAATGTATGGATATATGAGGTTAGGGAATTGCACTCCTGTACTTAAAGTTTGGTTTGAGTATTCCGTACCAAAATTACACTTATGAAATTACCTTGGCACAGCCATTTTACCCAAGACTAAACTGTACACTCCCCGCGCCCGGTTTTGTACCAAAAACAGGTTTCTCGAACAGTTAAAGTGGGGACTTAACGTTAAATAGCGTTTGAGTATTCGGCCGTTAGGCAAACGATGTAAAAAAAGCAAAATTATATAAATTAAAGTAAGTAATAAGTAGTGTTTATATAAAATTGGTAAGCAGTGGCCGAATAGACGATAAAAAAAACATATTTTCATTGGTTTGTGAAATTAATAGTAGGCGGTGAAAATTAAGTAGGTACAAACTTTTAGTGTCAGTCCAGTCTATAGGAGCAACAATTACACCGAGATATAGAGCAGCATATAGTGGTATAGCTATATCTAAATGATTGGGAGCCATCAAGATCATCACGTCTCCATGCCCGAGTCCTAAGTTCCTGAGACAGGAGGCACAGCGAACTGTCCTCTTTAACGCTGATCCAAATGTTTCTGATTCACCAGTCACTCCGTCAATCTGTGAAAATGTTATAGGTATTGGTTATTCTTTAAATTCACAAACGTACATCCGTTTTGTATAAACATGTGTTTATCATTGTGAGGGTTCTGTAAACGGACCCATCATAAATTGTGCAGTTATAAAAATAGATAAGAGGTTTTTCTTCAATTTCTCCGGCCCGAGGAAGGGCGGAAGAGTGTTCCGGAATCCTACCGGCTAAAACCACAGGCGATCACTGAAAGGAGCTCCAGGTCAATGTACGATCAAACTATAGCTGCCAATTGGTGCCACGCCTATTGAAACATCGGGGAGGGGATGACTGTAAGGCAGTATGTAGCGGAGGGGTGGCGACTGAAAAGATACCACCACCACCCTTCATATACTTCTCAGCGAAGGATTGTGAAGGATTCCCTCGAAGCCTCGCTATGCACGCCACCATCTTCACGGGGTTCACTCGGTATAAGCACGCAGACTCCCCAATATGGCCTCCGCCATATAACGATGGCTGGGGCTCAGGCATGTTGGATCAGGGCGCCGGGGTGGTTGTTGCACCGACGGACGGTATCCTGGTTGATATCACAGTGGTAGCAGTGTACCATAACCTTGCGTTCTATCTTGTGCAGGTTTACACCGAAATAGCCATGGCCAGTGAACACCTGCGTCAGGCAGTAGGAGACGCGCTCGCTCCTTCTCAGCCAGGCTCCAAAGAGAGACAGGACGGTCTCGACGACACGCTTGGTTATGAACTGCAACTTAAAGCAGTGTCGTCACATCTCGAGTGCGCGCCGCTGAGCCAGCCACCTCATCCTGTCGAACGCCCCTGGTAGTAGTTTGTCACTGCTCTGGTGGAGGGAGCTTGCATCCATCTCCGTCAGGTTGTCAAAAGGCACATCCAGGCGGAGACGGATGCGTGGGTCTACGACCAGAACCGCTTTGGCGGAGAAAGCGTGCCTTCAGGGGCGTTCGACAGACTGAGGCGGCTGGCCTCGACGGCGCGCCCTCGAGATGCGGTGAGATCGCCTACGGTTACAGTTCGTGACCAAGCGCGTCGTCGAAGCCATCCTGCCGCTCTTCGGAGCCTGGCTCAGGAGGAGCGAGCGCGTCACCTACCGTCTGACGCAGGTATTCACCGGTCACGGTTGTTTCGGTGCGTACCTGCACAGAATAGGACGCAAGGTTAGGGCATAGTGCCACCATTGTGGAACTGACCAGGATTCCGCACAGCACACGCTCGAGGAGTGCCCTGCGTGGGCGGCTGAGCGGCGGATCCCGGTCAATCGGATCGGGCAAGATCTCTCTCTGGCGGCAGTTGTGGTTTTGTTGGCAGAGCATGAAAATTGGAGTACAGTGGTCTCCTTCTGCGAGAGCATCATGCTCCAGCAGGAGACTGCAGAGCGGGATCGGGAGAGGGTCAATCCCGCACGCAGAAGGACGAGACGGCGCCGGGGCAACAACCATCCCGGCTCCCAAGTCTAACACGCCTGAGCCCCCTGCCGTCACTACATAGTGGGGGGCCTCGGGGGTCGTGGGTGCGCAGATTGGGGAGTCTGCATGCTCACACTGAGCGACTTAATAATAAAATAATAAATGAGCGAAGTAATCATCTTAAGTTCTAGGGCAAAGCCAAAGACGGTGGCGCGCACGTGGTCACGTGCCGCCGTGTGCGCAGCACAGTGCAAAGCGAGGCTTGGGGGGATCCTTTGCATCCTCCCCGAGAAGTGCCTGGGGGGCGACCTTTTTACAGTCACCTTCCCTCCGTTAGAGGGGGTGACCGCTTTACAGTCATCCCCTCCGTAATGTGCCTTAAGGCGTGGCACCAATGGGCGGCTCTAGTGTGATCTTACGAGGACCTGGAGCCCCCTTCGGTGCCGAAGATGACCGCTCCAGTGGTTTTAGCCGGTAGAAGTCCGGCATACCCCTTCGCCCTACCCCGGGGTGAAGGAAGTTCCGTGTAGAATTTTCACTGGACATCAATAAAAAAATAAAAAATTGTTGTCGAAAGGCGGAAAGCACGCCAGGAGAGTTGCAGCCTCGTGGTACAGCCTCAAGTCATCCGTATAGCCACTCTGTGCTGTAGACCGTGAAGTTTGGTTTTACAGCGCTCGAATCCTGACAGCGGGAATGGCCATTTAGGCGCCCTGTAAAGGGCCATTGACCGCTTACCTCCCCGGTAGAGGTAATGAACTTTCTGACTCAGTCTCCCAAAATTGGGCAGCAACCAGTTTAATGCACCAATTATCTGGTTGACTCTGGGTACAAGGTGCTCGAAGTGCTCTTCGAAGCCCTAAAAACTAATCAGCGCTCATCCTGGTGCTCACTCTAGGTAATTTATACACCAGCTTACACTGATTTCAACGGTAGTGTGTGGAACCATAGTGCCTCGGTTTTGTGAGGTGCTATCCGCAGACCCAGGGCATAGATTTCTGCCAGGACAGTTGCTACCGCTTACTGAACAAGCTGGATGGTTCTTTCGAAGTACTCCCCGCTGCCTAACACAATAGTGGGATTAAACAATAGTGTCTGCAACGGAACAGGCTGAGCTGATGCCAGCGGGAGGATGACACATAGGACCACATTGTAGGCAAGTTCCATAATACGTGGCCGAGAACTGACCTTTGTAGAACCTCGCACATAATATCCCTTCACTTGACCTTATTAACCCTGTCCATCGCACAGATAGGCCCCAATGATGCTCTGTGGTTAGTGGGGGCACCGATGATGCTCTAGCGCCCCCCTACCCGTGCCCCACGAAATAGGTTCCACGATAATTCTTAACTTTTTTTTGTAACGAAATTTGGCCCTTCTCTAGGATTTCTCCTGTATCGTGGGTGCGTTTACAGACATATATTCCACACACAATACACCCAGACCCGGAACAACTACCTGCAGGACATACAAATATTTGTTCCGTGCGGGAATCGAACCCACGACCCAGAGCGCAGCAGCCGACTGTATCAGCCACTGCACCAACTGTGCCGTCAATCTAAATTAGTTATCTTTCAAATTTAATACTAGACTATAATATATTTACCTGCATCACAAAATCTGGTGCATCTTTGAAGCTTTGCAATATAATTTTGCCAAGATGGTATCGGTCTGAAGGAATCCCTGTCTCCGCCACTATTCGGGACGTTAATTCATCCACGAACCAGTGTACTGAGTCATTTGCCAGTCTACGTTGAGGCATTTTCTGAATGTATTTTGAACCTTCGGGTCGTAATTTTGGTGCTTAATTCCTAAATAAAAGATGAATGTTGATTGTTACAACTGCTATAAGAGTGAATTGAACTAGGTTTTGTGTGGACTAATTCTAATCCGGGAGGCAGCCGGCAATTTGATAGAAAATGTTTACTTCCAATAATGATTGATAGGTAGTAAGTAGTGGCTTCGTTTTTTAAATTCAGGTAATAATACCGTAATACAAGAATTAGATAGCGTGAAATTTCTTGGTCTAATAATAGATAGCAAATTAAACTGGAAGGCTCATGTGGAGAGCGTCAGTAAAAAAATAAGTAGATCTTCTTTTGCGTTACATAAACTTGCCCCAACAATTAATACTGATACATTGCTTATCATGGTGTAGTGGCATCCATTTTAAGGTATGGCATAATTTTCTGGGGTAATTCTCCTGATAAAGATATAGTATTTAAAATGCAAAAACGCTGTATTCGTGCCATGTTTGGTCTGAAAGTCACAGATAGCTGTAAGCCACTTTTCACAAAATACAACATTCTTACACTTCCATGTTTGTATATTTTAGAAATAAGCTTATTTGTAACAACGACCCCTCAATTGTTCCCTCGGCTATCAGATACAGTCAAACGCAACAGGCGTGACAATAATAGACTTTGTATGCATAGTGCCAAAATTGCTTATATGGGGAAAAGTATATTTTGCATGGCACCTAAAATCTATAATAAAATACCAAATGACTACAAAACTTTAAATGTTAATTTATTTAGACATAAGTTTAAGGAAATATTAACAAAGAAATCCTATTACAGTGTCAATGAATTCTTAAATGATATGTTTTTATATTAATTAATTTACGTGATCAATGAAATTATTATATTTTAATCGTAATATTTCTTTTGACATTAACTTTTATTTATTATTATTGCAAATACTTTGACATTATATATAATTCATAAGTTTTTATAATTACTTATAACTTTAATCTGGTATATACTCATTTGTACGCCTGTTTCGGCAAAGCATGTTGATACAAACAATTTAATGTAACATCTTGTAAACTACCGTGTTTATAACATACATTTGTTTTGAATAAATAAATACATCTTATCATCTTATCTTATCAAAGATAATTCAGTAAATTAAAAATTATCTTACTTAATTGATTTAAGCGAAAATGTAAATTGTTTAAAATAAGATCAGGCATAACCATGCCATATAGATAGATATTACCTGAATTTAAAAAAACGAAGCCACTCCTTTTAGTTATGAATCATTATATTAGTTAAAAACCTAAAAACACACTTTGATCCCCTATCCACCTCTCGGCTCCACCATCAGACCGATTGTCACTTAGTGTAATGCACGGGCCTCGTTAAAACAAACCAAATCAGCCTTAACTCGAGAGGTTAACTAGTAGTCATTAAAAAGTTTCACTATCCACCACCTGGCTATGTAGCCATCAGATTATGATCATAATCAGATGTTTCATTTCGGCCGAATGAAGTCCACTGCTGGACACAGGCCTCCCCCAAAGATCACCACAACCACCGATATGGATGTGTTGTGGGCTCATTGGGGTATTTTGCCATAATCGCCAGGCTTGGCAGGCGGGTTGGCGATCGCAGTTGAGTTGTTAATGTACTCGAAGGACGCTGCTGCCCATCCTCCGGCTAATCCCTTAGTCGACTTTTACGACACCCATGGGAGGAGATGGGGTGGTAGCATTCTAAGCCGGCACCACATCAGTTTGATGGTACCAAATTATTGTAGTGACATTCGGATTAAGAAAGAAAGAAAGAAAACGTTTTATTTTGGACTCGTACACAATGACAATATAAACGTAATATTAATAATATAAAAGTATATGGCTTAGTAGTACTGTACGAGGCCAAAAAAGGTTTCTATCTCAGCATACGATGCAGCAGTTTATGCTACAGCGCTGGTCTTATGATATATGTTGATGCCTCGGGCAGCTACGGCATAATATTAACATGTATATACTTATTAATAACTGAGAAAGAAACACATAAAATATTGGAGGGATACATACATATTACGTAGGACGAAAGATTTTTACACATTTAGTCAGTTTATATAGATACTAAAGTAGGATTGAATTTAGTAAAAATCTACTAAAAGTAAAAAATTTACTCTGTGCACCTTTCCGATTGCGCGCTTCCATCCGCACTCTTTGTCTTTTGTCTATGTCATAAAGGAAGCGACCATAGCGCCACTGGTTGTTGTTATGAATTGTGCGAAATAAATGAAAATGAACTGATCTGTTCGATTACATATAAATATCTACTGTGCCGGCTCTGAATACCACCACCCTATTTCCTAAATGTCGACTAAGGGATTAGCCGGAGGATGGGCAGCGGCGTCCTTCGAGTACATTAACAACTCGACTGCGATCGCCAACCCGTCTGCCAAGCGAGGCGATTATGGCAAAACCCCCCAATGAGCCCACAACACAACCATGTCGGTCGTTGTGGTGATCTTTAGGGGGAGGCCTGTTTCCAGCAGTGGACTTCATTCGGCCGAAATGATGATGATGATGACCGACATAATGTCCGTACGTCACATGGGTCACTCATTGAAAACCAGAGCTGCAAGACCGCCTTGCAGTATTGTAGCATATAGCTGAATGAGTGACCCGTATTGGTACAGAAACAATAATTCGTAACCAATGTCCCATCTATGTCAATATCGTGAAATGTTTTTTTTTTATATGTAATAGGTAAAATTATCATAGTATACAGGGCGTCCCACGGCGATGCCACACGGAGGGAAAGTACCTTAAATATTAAAGATAGGATATTTTACTGAAAGAAGACATCGTTTAATTTTTAATAATAAGTAGAACTGCATTCACAGATTTTTTTTAAATCGCCTACCTCAACCGGGAATCGAACCCGCCAAATGTGATAGTAAAATTACATGTATTTTATAATAGCGTTTGAAAGGGCTACTCATAAGCATTATTTTTTCCTATTAAATGAAACATTATCATTTCAAAGACCTGCCCACTTGAGATACGAGATTTCCGTGGTATAAGTACATGATAATAATAAAGCGATACATAAAGTGTAGTAGGTACTTGTATGCATTTCTTCATGAGCTCACAATTACCATGCAACTGGCTGATATTAGTAAAAATAAATAATTCGAAAATGGAACACGTAAATTTTCAAGCGTCTGTTCTTTTGTTTATTGTGAGTTTCATTTTCGTTTATTAGCAATTTTGTGATTTACTTACCATGGCGTACCAAAATAATTTGGATTTAATAGAAGCATACTTTTTAAATCACAAAGACATTTCATTAGCTTTGCGATGGTACCGCGAAAGCGAACAAAATTATTTGGTCAGACGAGTCAAACTTTAGTAACAACGGTATGTACAACCGGCGTAATAATCGCATTTGGTCCAGACAGAATCCCTTACGAATCCGCGAGACTAATGATCAAGTGCGTTTTTCTTTCAACTGTTGGTGTGGGATTGTAAGTAACCGGGTTCTCTTAATACATTTTTACGAAGGAACTCTGAACACGGAAAGATATCTAGAAATACTCGAGATGTTAAGAAATGAGATTAATAATCTTCCTGATGCAGATCGACGAAATCTCATATTCCAGCAAGATGGGGCTCCGGCTCATAACAGTAGGAGAACAGCCGAGTTTCTTAATGAACATTTTCCTTCCTGGATCGGCACTTTTGGACAAATTAGATGGCCACCGAGATCCCCAGATCTAGCCCCACTAGATTTTTTTTATGGGGTTATGTAAAAGATTTAGTTTACAGGAACCGGTACAACAGTGTGCAGGAGTTAAAAAATGAACTTAGACGTATTATTTCAAACATCCACCATGCAAAAATAAGTAAATCGACAGGGAGAGAAATTATTAAAAGAGTGAGAATTTGTATACAACAGAACGGATCACATTTTGAGCATTTGATAAATTAATTTATTTATGATCTTAGTTTCATTTAATATGCTAGGTTATTTAGGAAAAAATAATGCTTATGAGTAGCCCTTTCAAACGCTATTATAAAATACATGTAATTTTACTATCACATTTGGCGGGTTCGATTCCCGGTTGAGGTAGGCGATTTTTAAAAAATCTGTGAATGCAGTTCTACTTATTATTAACAATAATAACAATAACAATATCTTTATTTGCATAAAACATGGTATACATGGTGTTAAAATAGTTATATAAAAGAGCTTACATGTTTTGCCAGAATTTTACTTAGCATGCAAATCTTCCACTTAGTACTAACATGCGAATAGCTTTTCCATAAATTATTTTATACTATAGAAATTACTAGAAGTCAACCAATCAAACAGTTTAATTTCAAATGATCTAGAGTTTAAGTTTTTTATGTTACTCGGTACCTTATTATATATACGAATACAATTACATAAGCAGCTTTTATTGTATTTAGCAAGCTTCGGAAGATTATGTAGAACGAGTCTCTGTGGATCACGCCGGCTACGAGGATTAATATCATTGGCTGATTTAAACAAAGCTTTATGTTTATTAACGAACATGCATATTTCATAAATATAAAGGGACGGTAACGGTAACAAACCCAGTTTTTTAAATATGGGTTGACACGATTCGTCCGGATGCATTCCGTACATTGCCCTAATGCACTTTTTTTGAGCAACAAATACTCGGTTTATATCTGTGCTATTTCCCCATATTATAAGCCCGTAGCGTAGTAAGGATTCTACGTATGCGTGATAGGTCATGATAGCTGTTTTTAGGTTTGTTACATTTTTTATTTGTTTAAGAGCATATACAAATTTATTTATTCTCTTTGAAGCATTATCTACATGCTCTTTCCAGCCCAAGTTCTCATAAATAATTACGCCTAGAAACTTTGTTTGTGCTACTTCTTTAATTTTTGTTATGTTTAATTTAATATTATATTTAGGATTATTACATTTATTGAAATTGATATATACGGATTTATTAAGATTTATTTTAAGATTATTTATATCAAGCCATTGTATTAATTTATCTATAGTGTTATTAATTTCAATCTCATGATTATTTATAAAATTATTACGTTTTTCTGTCGCTATAATAATAGTAATATCATCAGCAAATAATATACATTGGTGGCTGGTTACATTTATAATGTCATTTATGTACAACAAGAAATATTATATTATTATATTAAATTAAAAAATAATATATTAATATTAAAAATTAAACGATGTCTTCTTTCAGTAAAATATCCTATCTTTAATATTTAAGGTACTTTCCCTCCGTGTGGCATCGCCGTGGGACGCCCTGTATACATAATTTGTAATTGTTTGCTGTCCAATAAAAATAATTCTTTCTTCTTCTTCAAATACTTATTCTCCCACTTAATTCGACTCATCGTAATATTGACAGCGACGATTCCTGGGTTGACCTAATTAACACGTCTTCTGTGAATTTTGTGGCTAACCATGGTCAGGTCATAGCCCTTAAACTTTTTAGACACGACCTGATCTACCTTTAGTATAAAATAAAACCCCTAAACAGCGACCTGCCATTGTCTCTAATTATGGAGGTTTGCGAGGCTGGACAAGGAAGGCTTAATAGCAATCCACAATCCCTTGACTGGACCAACATTCTTCAAGCGTCCTCAATAGATGACAAGATTGCTCTTCTATTTTATTTGTTTTTTTTTTTAACGTTGCCCCACACTAGCATTTCACGACACAAATTTCACACACAATACACCCAGACCCAGAACAACTATCTGCAGTATAAGTTTTTAAACTATCGCGAATTTCACTCATAGTAGACTATGATGTCTGGACTTTTCGCGCACAGATAAATCAAAACAATATTTTGACTAACCTCAACGTTTCGGCCAAGTTGCATTGACCGTGGTTACGAGAAGACTAAGTATGTGGGTGTCATCGTCTTGAGCGGCGGGTGATTTTTAGATCTACCCGCGGTTATATATGTATATTTCGTATGGTTAGTGGCCACCCTTGTGTCAGAGTTGTTCAAGCCGCCCAAAGGCCTCCGACTTGGCTTAACGACTGCTGTCTAATGACAACAACCGGGACCGACGATTTAACGTGCCCTCCGAAGCACAGAGACGCTTAGTTGAAATACCACTATGCGGTCACCCATCCAGAGACTGACCGCGCCAAGCGTTGCTTAACCTCGCCAATCGTTTACCGATTAGTGAGTGCAACTGGCTATGAGCGCCTACCCACGGTTGATCTTGGGTAACGTAACTGTCCGAAACACGATATGCTGAATCACGACACACAATGCTAACCGTCTCGGCGGACACACTTTTAGACAAATTGCGACGCGCACATTTCTCGTTGACTCGATTCCATTTATAGAAAACCGACACACACGGACAGGTATCTGTATGCCTCGTCACATCACCATCCCCTTGTTAGGTCGCTGGTAGACCGAGCCTATGACCTATGTGACCCTGAACACCTACCATAGGAGTTGTCACATGTACAGGAGGTACTGCAGCGTAAAGGCAGTAAGCCGAAGGCAGCCTAGGCGTAGATGCCATAAGAAGCCAGACTTCAATGTCAGCCGACAACCGGTGTTCATGCCGTATGTGAAAGGAATAACGGATAAAGTTGGAACAGCACTGAGAAACTACTCCATCAAGACTGTATATACTCCGTTATCCAAATCTATATACCTTCAAATTTGTCTCTCAATAACCTTAATCAGCATTTTTAACCATCGGCAATTTTCGCAGATGATGTAAAGATCAAAACTATAATTGATATAAGTTCCATGCCGATATTGCCTCCTGACTCATTCTCATTTTACCCTGTGACTGACCTCGAGACCCGCAAGACTTTTACCTCCTTAAAGTCCAAAACTATTGGTTGTGACGGCGTTAGCAGGACTATGATATCGGTGATTCTTGACAATGTAGTTCCCGTTTTTACATATATAATAGTGAGTTTCACTATTGGTCTCATAATAAAGCTCAAGGTCACTCAGCGAGCTATGGAGAGAACTATGTTTGGAATCTCTTTACGAGATTAGAAATGAGGAGATAATAAGAAGAGAATAAGAAATAAGAAAATGTATAAATAAGAGAGAAGTTTCCGACATAGCTGAAAGGATTAGTAAACTGAAGTGGTAATGGGCAGGGCACATTGCTCGTAGAACTGATGGCCGTTGAGGCACAAAGGTTCTCGAATGGAGACGGCGCACCGGAAAACGCAGCGTGGGACGACCTCCGACCAGGTGGACAGACGACCTGGTGAAGGTCGCTGGGAGTCTTGGATGAGAGCGGCATGTGACCACTCATTGTGGAAATCTAAGGGGGAGGCCTTTGTTCAGCAGTGGACGTCCTGTGGCTGATGATATGATGATGATGATTATTAATATTTATGGTATTTATTTAATCTATATTAGAGTTGTTTTATTTGATGTGATATGTCGATTAACGTATTAAAACAATAAATAAGCATTGATTCGATTAAATAGGTACTTTTAATGTCAGTGGTATGTAGGAGATTAAATATTATTAGTGTGAATGTTTGTTCAACTGAGAAAAAGGGGTAAAATATGACGTATCTTGAATTTGATAATTTGAAGTAGACCCCGGGATTGTCCGGAGCTTTTAGATATCCAGTCTCATAGAGAAAGTTGTTACATTTGACGAGAACAATAACCTTTTTCAGGAATCAAAAGGATATAACTTTCCGGTGAATTTAAACTCAACAAGATCAGTAAATCTGATTAGATACTTAGGCTTATAGCATATATTAGCATAATAAATGTATGGCAATTACATCACTTACTTTTATATGGATGTTCTCTTGCGTCTTTCAATAAAAATCTAAAAACTGTATGAAACTGATAATACAAAATAACAAGCTCCGGGTTTGGCATCTGATTTCGTAATGAGTTCAAATAAAAAATAGTTCGAAATAATTATATCTATCGTAAATTGACATGCTTACACAACACTTATCATAAACATTATCTACAATTCTACATAGAGACAGTTTATCGAACACTTTTGTGTGTTATTTACATTGAGTTATATTTCTTTATTATTACACTATTTTGAGAACCTAAACCACACATAATATATATTATATATGCCTAATATTTTAAAGCGACGCCTCTACCTTAAATATTGAGGTGAATGTGCATTCCAATATTCTCTGATATTCGATGAATGAATATTTTTTTATGTGAACTACGTGTTATAAAATATTTAGTTTATTATTATTATTATGTTTCTCTATTACACGGGTTTATATCCCCTGTAAGGGGGAACCCGGTCTTTTGATAGGCCTGCGCGGGGACATGGGTCCAACACGCAGAGGCCCTTTAGAGAATTTTAATCTAAAATGTAATGGGACACTAACCGGGGGTTCTCCATGGCTACACTATAAAATGCAGTCTCGGATTGTCCCCGGAGGTATAAAACTATTATATGAAATGGAAACTACAAGTGTAGTAAATGGATTTAACACCAAGAAAAAGGGAAAAAACGGCGTCTGCCTTTCAACCTTTAAAGTGAAATTCTGTGGCAGACGGTGACTCGCCACTCACAAGATGGGCCCCCTAAATGGCCACCACTACAGGCGACAAGGAGCAACACCGGTGTGAGCGGCTAGGGGTGTAGAGAGGTGCGGCACCGGTTTCACCATCGCGCGTCTCGAAGACTCGGAGCGGGTTTCCCCGTTATTACGCCATTAGACACTTCCACCCCCGAGCATATAGCTCTGGCGGCCCCTCTCTGATCGGCCAACTAAGGCAAGCCAGAGTTGAAAATCCTACGGGCACTCATGGGGTACCACTCCAACCAACCAATAAAGGCAAGCCGGAGACGAGGCCCTGACCGACTCTCCGGAGCATTCGGGTACGCAGTGTCGCCACTCACATTCAGCTCGCCACAAACTGCCCTGCGTTCTGTAAGCTACTTAACATACTTTTTTTTTCTTATGATATACTTTTTTTTATATCAGGAGGTAGGAAGAAATCAAGCAGCTACTTTAATCTGCCCTCCAGGATTACCTTATCCCATGGTGAGATAACGTTTGCCCAGAGGGGTTTATTATTATTATTAGTTATTTAGGCTATTTTGCATTGTAATGGTGGATCCACATTGTAAACATTTCGTATATTGTGTTGTTGTGTTTTTATTTTTGTGTATACTACCTTAGCCTATGCTTTCTGATATATCGTGAGTAGGCGTGTTCATAACGGCTATATATTGATAACGCGATATAACGATGCGTGATTTCAAAATCGCCTATTACTTTTTGCGTTGATATTTATTACTTCGTCGAGCGCCGCGGATTTGTTGCCTTCCCGGCTTACAACAGACAATAGTTCCACATTTATACATTTCGAAACGTTTTGATTTAATATAACTCTTATTTACGTAAATAATAACCTAAACATGTTAATTTTTCTAACACTAAACTAAAATACTTACATTCAAAGTTATACAATACAAACAGAATGGTGAAGCAACAAGCTTGAAGCTAAATAATTTACTCTTAAAAGTTACCATGACCAGTGAGAAATTGAGCCACGTAATGATCTACTTCCAACCATGCACTTGCCAGCCGCTCACGAATGGATGGAAAGAACTGGTATAGGTGTCGCCCCTTAATAAATGTGTCCCACCTGCATTGCCATTCGGCCAAGTATTCTTATCAAACACCAGCCTGTGGTTTAAACAACCTGCAGATCCTGACACGATCGCGTTGTAGTAGAAATTCCGCGTCCATGTTTTCGCGCGTTGAGTAGTACATGGCAGCACGTTGCTGTATCTCAAGATCGACTGGCAAAACACCTGCTAGCACAGGCAGAGCTTCAGTACTTACTGTCCTATATGTCTTGCACAAGAATATCAACGCTACGCGCTGGCTTTGGAGCAGTTTACGTCGTACCGCGCCGATAGTAGCCCCATCGGCCCATACAGGTGGACCATAGCATATACAACCCAAGTAAGTAGCCCCGTAAATAGTTCTTAAAGTACAAAATGAAAGACCCCATGTAGCTGTTGATATCGTTGTCAGGGCATAAAAGTTCCATTTAGCTTTTTCATTTACAGATCTAATGTGTTCAAAATAAAAAAGAAACTCTCTAATACAAGACCGAGGTAGCACACTGACTCTTTTCTTTTGACGGTAATATTATTGAATTTAACGCTCGGTGATGCCTTCAGGTGGCCAATTAAAATTAGTTGAAAGGTTTTTTGCGGTGCAAACATTAAGCGGTTCCGTTCGCCCCACCTAGATATTAAACGTAAACAAGTATCCGCAAATTTTGGCCCGCTCTTGTACTTGACTGAATAAGCAAAAGGCCGTCGTTTGCGTAACCAGTCAATGAACGTACGGCTGTTCATAGAATCGCTAGAAAATCATCGAAACCTATATTCCATAGATAAGGCCCAATAACTGATCCTTGAGGACATCCCATCGGGAGTTCCTTCGACACAGCATGGTGACCTAGTTAATGTTTTACAGATCCGTTTGCGAAATATGAGTAAATGAGAGTGTAGATGTTTTTAAAACAACCATGAGCTTTCATTTTAAGTAGTAGCAGCCTAGCATAGGCCACCGTGCGTTGTCGAAGGCACCAGAGATATCAAGGAAGATGCCTATTGCATACTTATGTTCTGATGAATTTACTGTTTTCCCGACAGAGATTGCTGAGTCAATAGTAGATTTTCCTATTGTGAAGCCGAATTGGCTGTTATGAAACTTCGGTTCATCTGGCAGTAAATGTGGAACTATAAGGCGCTCGAGAAGTTTACTTAAAGATGGTAGTAAAGTAATAGGCTGGTTTGATTTAGGATCATCCGGGGGCTTGTCACCGCTTTTTGGTATCATACGTATAAAACCGGAACGTCATATACAAGGGAAAATGCCTTCAGAAATACAGCGCCTAAGAACGGTCAATGTAGAGTCACCGGATGTTTTACAAGCTTCTTTAATCATTCTATTAGATATTTTATCTTCCCCATATGCTTTATTAAGTGGCAGTTTATTGACAATGTTTATAAATTCGTCTGTGGATGGTCGGACGCTGGGGATACCGGTGGCTCAGCAGTCCACGATCTGATCTGTAGATGGTACACGTTATGATTTTCAGGTAGATCATGAGGTATTAGGTATAATACTATTGAGAAGAGCCTCCGTGGTCTCTTCAATACCTGTAGAAATAAATTGTAGAAACTTAACAAAACATGTCTAGATAACTTTAGTAATCTAGCTTCGCAAGAAGAAGCTGATCCGATTTCCGGTTCTATATTTTGTTGCTGATTCTTCAGGCGTAAAGAATCGTTGCCACGAGTAGCAACAAATTCAAATTATTTATCTATTGCGGAGAAATCGAGATTTAAGCTGGCATGACTTGTATAAATTTTAATAGGCCATATTTTTTTTATTTTAATTAATTTTTATCGTTTCATACAGCAACAAATTAGCAACAAATTTCGGCGTCTTTGTTGTTCCGATTATTCAAAATGTAGCTATGTTCCCTGCTATCTTTATGTAAAGCTGGCATTAATGTCGATTTCTTGGAATCGGTTTGAGCAACAAATCGGTATTTTAGCAACTAATTAGCAACAAAAAAAGCTAACATTTTTTATTTTATTTTTATTTTAACCATTTGGCGCTGCCAATTTTATGGAGCTTGGGATATGCGCAAATTTATTTGCGCCACATCGAAAGCTCTTGATTAAAAATAAAAACAAACGTGTCTTTTAGAACAAATATTATTTAATCCATTGACAATAATCACAAATATAATAAGCATGTAAAATTTACGTTACTGACACCTATTTTTAATTTAATTATCATTAACCTAATAAAACTAGAATTTATCTACTAATACATACATTTCAAACTTAGCTAGGCTCTAGCCAAAATGACTTCTTAACTTCTACAAATCAACATACAACTTTTAACCTCTTGTTTGTTTTCAATTCCAGACAGTTAAAATTGATTTATGTCTCGCACCGATCAGCGTTTAAGCTGAAAAGAGGTTGCTCGTGGGTATTCAGTGCCAGTTGGGAGACAAGATTTAAATCATTGTAAGTTGGTTACGTCGCTCTCATTTTTCTATTCATAATGAACAGAAAATAAAGAGATGTAAGCAAATACAGTAAATCGATAATCAGTCAAAGTCAAATTGTTTTTAAATGTAAACCATTTGCTGGCACTTACGAATAGTCAGAATTTAAATAGTTGCACGGTTCCAAGTCGTTGATCCTATGGAGAACAACCGGCAAGAAACTCCATGGACATACTCTTTTGAAATAATATTTGAAAGTATTACAGTCTTCAATATAATCGTAAAAACTATGTGAGGATAATGTATGCCAATGTGTGGGATAAATATACACATATTTATGCACAATTATAATCAACTACGTTACAATTAGATTACTATAACAGTTATTAGTTAGTAAATTTATAAATGAATAAACAGGGTATAAACAACACTTATAGCAGTCACTATGCTCGCTGGCTACGCTATGCTACGCTACGTTACTATGCTGGGTAGTAAAGTAATTTGCCTACAAAAAATTAAATTGGACATTGCTATAAATTAATCATTTAGTAAAATAGTAAAAATAACATTTGCTAGTATATCTAATAACATTGACTGCAGCATAATGCAACATGCATATACTATAATAAATACTTTTGGTATTTAATTATTAAACCTTGTTTTACCATAGAGAGATTCATAATTTAAATCTCAAGCTTTAATCTAAAATTCATTTGAATTTAGTGCTTGATTAAATATAAACAAACTGCTTCATTCTCTAGGCAGTTCGAGTGCCATTTGTTTCAGTTTCCTTCTGTGAACTTTTGTGGACGCCGTCATTGGTATAGCGTCGACGAATATCACCCCCCCTCGTAACTGCTTTGCGTCTGACAGGGTATCTGTAACAAGGAGCCGAAAAGAAATGTTGAGATTTTATAAAAATTATGCTTAAATAGGCATATTCATATAATAAGGCGCACGCTATATGAGAGTGAGCGCCGCGCTATTCTAGCACCAGGGGTGCAATTCCTTAAGCGCAAACATCCATACATCCTTGAATACAGAATCGAAATATCGGTGTACAACCAATTTGGTATTCGCTAAGATATGATTGAAGCTATTCAAGGACACGTTGCATACGGTGAGCCACGAGGAACAGTCTTAGCGAATACCAAATTGGGTTATCACCGTTATTTTAATTCTGTATTCAAGGATGTATGGATGTTTGAGCTTAAGGAATTGCACCCCAGAATTGACGGTTACTCGTGGCGACAAATCGATGCGGTAACATCGAGACGGCGCATTTACGTATGCACGTTTGTGTTATCCATACAAATAAATAAAATTGAAGTGTCTGTTTGTAATATCAAAATAACAGCTTTTTACTGAATGCATATGGTAGTATGTACGGTACCTACAACAAAAAAAAACTTTTAAATTTTTTGTCTGTCTGTCTGTCTGTTTGTTCCCGCTAATCTCCAAAATGGCTCGACCGATTTCTACGGGACTTTCACTGGCAGATAGCTGATGTCATAAGGAATAACTTAGGCTACTTTTATTTGAGAAAAATAATTAGGGTTCCGTGCAAAAACATTAAAACCCATGAAATCCAATATATATACTCTATGTCAAGTGTCTATGCCGAAGTACTCTAAATTATTTATAAATAATCTCATTTCTTTTAAATTAAATAGCGGGTGAAACCGCAGGTCCCAGCTAGTTGAAAATAAACTGCATATAAGCCCCATGAACCACTATAACAGTGCAGTGCAGTTGAGCAGTACCTTTGACCAAATCTTTGATTTCTTGCGCGCTGGGTCCAGCGCCGGGACGCGGCACAACGCAGGCAACAGGCAGTTCCCCACATTCTGGATGCGGCACGCCCGTTACGGCAACATCTAACACGCCAGGGTGCTCACGGATTACTGCCTCTATTTCTACTGGCGATATCTGGAAGTTATATAATGCAGATTATTATTCTATTATTATATTAGGAAGGATTAGAATAAATTATTGTAGCATCAGTATAAAAATGATGAGGTTTCATGTTGAAACAATTGTTTATACCGCTAACAAATTCACATTGAAAGTACGAAAATATGTACGTTATCTAAATATCATTTTTTTACTTTATTGTAACAAAGTTGAATGAAAAGCTTTTAAAAATTTCTAGACTATTATTACTCTTGTTTTTATACGGGAACCATTGGCGTGGCTCTCAATAAAAAGCCATAACCACTACCTACATTCTCATTGAATTATTTGTTTTCTTCATTGTACGAAAATCTACGTCTATAACATCAACTATTGGTTTATCGTCCGTCTATCAGATTATTGATTGAGGCTTAACTGTTGTATAAACCTCTTTTAGATTTAAATATGTTTTGTCCTTAACTTCCAAAATCAAAGATTGCAATTAAAGATAAGGGCAAAACATATTTTAATGACGATCGGTCTATACAACGTTCTATCTTTTTTTACGAATAAGAGGATTCGATTTTAAGTCAGAGTGGCATAGAGAAAGACTCAAAAAGACGCAAAACTCGAATGACTGTTGTTTTGGCTTTTACGATATATATCTTTATAAGTCTACCTACACCCTTGATAAGTATATATATATATACATTTGGTGTACAGACATGACCCATAACTATGTCTATACATACATACAAATAAATAAAATTGAAGTGTTTGTTTGTAATTCCAAAATAACAGCTTTTTACTAAATGCATTTGAAAGTATATACGGTGCCTACAACAAAAAAACTGTTTTTAATTTTTCTGTCTGTCTGTCGGTGTGTCTGTCTGTTTGTTCCCGCTAATCTCCAAAATGGCTGGACCGATTTCTATGGGACTTTCACTGGTAGATAGCTGATGTTATAAGGGATAACGTCGGCTACATTTATAATATTTTAGAAAAATAATTAGAGTACCGCGCAAAAATATTAAACCTATGAAATCAAATATATATATACTCTATGTCAAGTGTTTAAGCCGTGAGTACTCTAAATGATTTATAATAATCTAATTTATATAAAATTATACATTCAACAATAAGAAAAAGGCTGATAGCTTTACCTGGTTACTGTTGTATTTCAACAACAGTTTGATCCTTTCTACAAAGAAAAAGTTCCAGTTCTCGTCGCGGGAGAAAGTATCCCCAGTTTTGAACCAGCGGTCCTCGGCGAATGTCTCTTCTGTAGCTTCAATGTTGTTATAGTATTCCTTAGTAAACAAAATTAATATAATAAACTATGCAAACTTCTATCAAGAAACTAAGAACATTACAAGTCCATTGCTTATCATAGACCTGGTACTGAGTTCTCCGCCTTTTGCATTTAGTACCCCATCACTTTGAGGTCGTCGGTTGAACCCATCATAGGTAATCGATGATAGAAGGCAAATGATTCTCCAATGCTAATGTTCTCACCTTAAAAATACTTGGTCCTTTGAGCCACAACTCGCCTGGCACGTTGGTTTCGTAAATATCTTTCTGCGTCTCAACGTTTATAATCTAAAACCAGAGAAATATAGCAACATGAAGTCTTTGAAATGTTTTGCTATACAATATTCTGCAGGGAGATTAAAACATTTATGGGAAAGCAAAGGTTCTTGGGAACTATCTGACGAGTTATTGTTCTTGGATATCAGAATGGGAACCGGAACCGAATTTGTCTCTATATACTCTGAAAACTAAAATATGGCTAACTCTGTTTCACTGAGCAACGTACAAAATCTGCATGATCATATTGCCATAGTAGTAATAGTTCTATAAGTGCGTATAGTTTTCTTACCAACATTTTATAATCTAAAACCAGAGAAATATAGCAACAATAAGTCTTTGAAATGCAGGAAGATTAAAACATTTATGGGAAAGCAGAGGTTTTTGGGAACTATATGATTAGTTATTGTACTTGGATTTCAAATGGGAACCGGAACCAAATTTGTCTCTATATACTCTGAAAACTAACAACAACGTACAAAATCTGCATGATTCCTTTGCCATAGTAGTAATAGTTGTATAAGTGCGTATAGTTTTCTTACCCGATACTCGAAGCATCCTATGGGCTTGCCACAAGACCCTGATGCGGGGTTGTCTGCGTGAAACCCGATGCCAGACAGCTCACTCATGCCGTATATGTTTAGTACTTCCGTATTTGGTGATAACATCTGCTAGGGATAGTGATGATCATTATCGTGTAATTTTCAAAATATTTTTATAGAATACTTAGTCATTATGAATTTTTAGGAGATTTCCTCGTCGCCCAAGATCTTATGTATTAAAATTCTCGTATGAAACCATGTTTACACAACGGCAGTTCTGGCGATTACTACAAACCGGTTCGAGATTTTTAATGAATCTTCAACATTAGCAGTAGTCCTTCAACATCTACTACTGAATAGGGCCTCATGCTAGACTGCTACAACTAATGATCGTATATCCACAATCACCCCGCTTGACTGAAGCAAGTCAGCGCAGTATGCTGTTAAAGGAATACATGATGAGCGAATTAACATTAGTATTTTATTTTATATACTAGCTGGGACCAGCGGTTTCACCCGCATTTAATTTAAAAAAAATTTAGGGTACCATCGACATTTACACTTGACATAGAATATATATATTGGATTTCAAGGGTTTTATTTTTTTTGCGCGGAACCCTAATTATTTTTCTAAAATAAAAGTAGCCTAAGTTATTCCTTATAACATCAGCTATCTGCCAGTGAAAGTCGCGTCAAAATCGGTCCAGCCGTTTCGGAGATTACCCGGAACAAACAGACAGACAGACAAAAAATTTAAAAATTGTGTTTTTGTTGTAGTTATCGTATATACTTTCATATGCATTTAGTAACAAGCTGTTATTTTGACATTACAAAGAGACACTTCAATTTTATTTATTTGTATAGATTTATGGTGCATGCATTTATGTTCCACTATAAGCAACACCTTTCTTGCTTAATTGTGTATTGCACGTATGATTTTTTCAGGTATTATTATGAGCAAGTGTGAATATATAGGGTAGAGCAATATAATATTGTTTTATTTTGTATTTCATATATTTGTGTATCTATACAAATAAATCAAATTGAAGTGTCTGTTTGTAATGTCAAATATAACAGCTCTTTACTAAATGCATATGAAAGTATACACGGTACATATAACAAAAAAAACGATTTTGAATTTTTTTGTCTGTCTGTTTGTTCCGGGTAATCTCCGAAACGGCTGGACCGATTTTGACGGGACTTTCACCGGCAGATAGCTGACTTTTTAGGGAATAACCGAGGCTACTTTTATTTTGGAAAAATAATTAGGGTTCCGTGCAAAAAAAAACCCTTGAAATCCAATATATATGTTCTATGTCAAGTGTCTATGTGAAAGTACTCTAAATATCTTTAAAATTAAACACGGGTGAAACCGCGGGTCCCAGCTAGTTAATAATATAATAGTTGTACCTATGTGCTAGGGCTGCACGTTGCACGTATAGATGCTGTCCGTAAGTATATAGAATTAATTAATTAAACGCGATATATTTCCGTAAGCTATTTTCAATACGATGGATGCTATTCGCGTAAACTCCAGAAAATGTTACACATGATGCTGCTGCGCATCCTCCTGATATTAGGAAGATGCCCTCCTAATATTACCTCTGAGTCTTTTATCATACAGACAAAAGTGCTGTGGTCTATTCTTTTCTGGAAATTATATTGAAGCATGTTCAAATATACACAAACATTCGGAAACTTGGAATTGATATTTTTAAATATAAAATCAAGGTCATACTTGTGAATGAGACGGCAGTTAACTAGCATTGTTATCGACTATTAAACTAACTTTGTTCATCATATCAGCGTAAGGATGTCCACTGCTGAACAAGGCCTCTCCCTCATAGACTTCTACAATATTGTCATCATTTTGGGGGGAATTTGCCAGTACTCACCACGCTTGGCAGGCGGATTGGTGAGCGCAGTATGCCTATTGTTCCACAAAAGGAACGCTGCTGGTCAATCCCCTGGTATAAAGTCCCTTAGCCTAACGTTATCATAGTCCACAATTATGCTATCCTACTTTATTTATAAATCGATGTTATCCATGTTATCTGCTGCAGAGATTTGAAAAGGTACCTGTCTAAAGAGGCTATGTGCCCCACATAGACAAACACGCAGAGAGACAAGTGAATTTTACTTCAAAATTAGGATCGATTCGTAATATGTCATCAACATTTTTTTTCATCCACCTTTTGCGATGGTTGCTATAAAATTCAAGTATTAATGTTATTATTCAGAAGATTTCAAGAATTATTTTAATAATGATTCATAAAACATGCGAAAATTTCAATAATGATTCATAAAACATGCGAATTGGTGCCTTGGACATGAAACCGGAGAGCAAATTTCCTCCAAAATGACGACAAACGGAATTTATTGTAACCGGTCGTTTGTAGGGAGGCCTTTGTTCAGCAGGGAACTTCTTTCTTCTGATGCGATGATGATAATCTATGTTTTTGGTTTTTATATTACCATCAATCTTATTACAAACCTTAAATTCCTCAATCAGGCTTTGTGGCACTACACTCCCACCCAACATTAGCACCTCCAAGCTTGTGAAGTCACATTGGTCACGAACATCAGGCTTCATTAGCGCAGTCATCATCGTGGGGCTGAAGATTGAGTACGTTGGCTGCAAAGAAGTTGTAGAAAATACTAGAAGCAAGTAAGGTCTGACGGTCTAACAATGCTGGTAAGAATTCATGGAGAAATAAAGAAAGGATTGTAATTGATGGCTTCACCTCTAATATCTATACTGACTCATAAAACTGAAATCAATGCAATTATATTTACATTATAAGATACGTTGTGATTTAGCCATAAGGATAGAAATAAAAATATTGGTATCGTGTAACCATTGCCTTGCCTTGTTCCTTGCAAAGAATAGCTCCCCCCCCCCTTCACCCATGTGTATCGTAAAAGGTGACTAAGGGTCGAAATCAAGAAGATGGCAGCAGCATCCCCCCGTGTGCAAATAACAACATACTGCGATCACTAATCCACCTGCCAAGAGTGGTGATTATGGCAATATTCCCTATGACTGCTCATAGAGCAGATCAAAGGAGGTGCATGTTAAGCAGTGCACGTTTACAGGCTGCTGATGTGTGTAATCATTGCTGACATGATGGCTAAAAAAAAAGTCCTGTCCCAAGCTCGTCAGCCGTATCGAAAATCTAAGTACGTCTTACCTTGTAGGTGTTAATGAGATAATACACATGGTCTTGCGTCAACGTTTTCGACGTCTGTAGGCGAGTAAACCGTAATATTGGCGATATGACGAAGTTCAAAACGGCTGTCAACCATTGAAGAGGAGAACCGATCATGGCGAGGCGCGTCGGTGTTGGGAACTTTGTGTATCTTGACCTGAATTTAAGAGACAGTTTTGTAAAGAGCAGCAGCGTAGCGTTAGGTCCTAGGAATACTATTATTATTTTTAATTATTGATAGCAGCCAGCCAGCTGTTTCGAATTATGAATTATGATTAGCATTTACAATCGATATTATGAGGTAATCTTGAACTTTATAAAGTTACAGAAAAAATGCTTTTGGAAATATTATATTTTAAACATAATATCCAATTAAATTATTAAATTTCATTTATTTATCACATAAATATAGTTATAAATGAGAAAAAGCAATTAAACCGCACGACGTTGCCGACATATTTTTAGAATTTTTTTCTTTTTGTGAAAGATTTTATGAATCTGTAAAGATTTATGAATCCAAATACCGTACGACGTTGCCTTATACTTGACATTGGCGAAATTGTGGAAGATATTCTACAGAAGCCATAATCTAAGAAAAGAAGAATAGTTATAAATAGCCAGACTCTAATTGCCACGTTTCAAGATGTAGAAAAACTATGTATGGAAAATGGGGAAAAAAATCCATGGTTAGTCGTTTTAAACCAGAATATGTTTCAAAATGAAGGTTATCTAAAAACAATGCAGGAGTAAAGAGTCTGCAACTTTTTTATTTATGATTTAATCAATATTGTACTGGTAGTTTAATTTAAGCGTGAACATATTATAACAAAGAAAAGCGATTTATTACCACAACAAAATGCGCACATATGTATAATATATATATATATATTTAGAGTATTTATTTATTGTATGTATGTATTAATATACAAATTGGTGTAGTTATACTATTTATTTATGCTAAAACGTGTATTTGCTTGTATATATATCAATATAATTATATATATATATATATCATTATTGAGTACACTACAGACTAACTGAATTTATTTATTTCCCAACTTTTGAATCCATTTTGAATTCCAAAGGTTGTCTGTAAAAGATTGCTTTTAGCGATCAGACCGCCTTTTTTTAAATTTTTTTTTTTATTGATTTCCAGTGGAAATTCTACATGGAACTTCCTTCACCCCGGGGAAGGGCGAAGGGGTATGTCGGACTCCTACCGGCTAAAACCACTGGAGCGGTCATCTTCGGCACCGAAGGGGGGGCTCCAATTGTGCCACGCTAACTATTGTAAATAAACCTTATTTTACTCATATATTATGTTGTTAATATTGATTTTGTTTATGGAATAATCGTAAAAAAATAAGCAAAATATGACGTACATAGAGTATGCACGATGGAATCTAAATAAGATTCAATAGTGTTGGGAGATTCATATGACATACGATGTAGCTTATTGAAAGCGTCAGCAGTAAACAAAATAAATTAAATCTCAACATCATGTCATCGTATCATCATATCGGCCATTTATACGTCCACTGCTGAACAAAGGTTTTTTCAAAACCCATAGTTTTTTTTATTTTATAGCTACCGTTTCACAGGAGTGACGCTGCTGCCCATCCCTCTGGTTTAGATTCCCTTAGTCGCCTTTTGCGACATCCTCGGGAGGAGATGGAGTGGTGCTAGATTCTTAATCCGGACACCACACGGAATTCTCAACAATACTTACCAAATGTAAGGACCACTGATGGCGAAGTTCTTGTGGGTAATAGCAGCTGCTTTGGGTAATCCAGTAGTGCCACTTGTGGCTATAAGAAACGCTGTTGAGTCCTCAGGATCTAATTCTGCAGGCCTGAAAATTTTCAAAGTAATCACATCACTACGTAGTGCGATTACAATGTCTTCCAATTTACAACCTAAATCTAGAACTACGGCAAATTTGATAGCGACATCTACATTCAGCTTAAGAACACAACTAGACCAAACACAACCAGAATTTTAAATCACGCAAGTAAAGACAGATGCTTTAAATTTACACAAACGTGCAATATAATAGCTGAACCTACAGTTTGTTAGGTATAGTACCTTCCTGAATGGATGCTACTCTTTCTTAATAATAATCTTTTGAAAGCTTTTGCTTTTCAATGATATTGAAATTCAAAAGCTTCAGTGACAGGATATGCTCATAAATCCAAGAATATTGGCCTATGGGGACAAGGTGTGGTATTCCTCCATAGAAAAGGGAGGATCCTCCAGCCAGGCGGATGGTATGCCTGGCGGGACGGTTCACTGAAGGTCTTCAACGCGTCCCCCGAAGGGGGGCGCGAGGATCAGAACCGGCCTGTGTGGCCTCATCCCCAACGGTTGATGTTGGGCGTCTGTATATATGCTGCGTTGCGCGAATACTTTAATAGCGTGATTCAGGATTCTTTAACGTCATCGGAGAGTTGCATTTAATAGTCAAGTAGATGTCGTTGTAAGTTGTAGTTGTATTGCTGGCGATGTAGGTGTCGCCACAGACCTTTAATATCGTTACATGTCCAATTGAATATTGTCATTATCAACACTATTAGCAATCTGTAGTTAAACGAAAATGTGGTTACCAGCGCACAGCAAGACGTTTTTTCAAACAATTTTTTCCTCGCTAATAATCAAGAGTGTAAGTAGTAGTGGAAGAGTATAAGTGATTATTAGCGAGGAAAAATTGTTTTACAATACATACAGTAATGGACACTTAGGAGATAGACTTACTTAAATTCCTCTACAGTGGTGTCATCTCCATACTTCTCCATGAAGTCAGCAAAATTGCAGAGATAGTCTCCTTTATCAAAGGTCACGATTTCTGCATTCAAGTTCAGATTATTTAAGGTCAGCTGAACAGCTGGCGCCCTCTCGCTTTGGCAGAATATTATCTTTGGTTTTGAAACGGAAAAGGTTTGTTGTAGTTCAGCTGAAATTGGAAAGTTATGTCTAAATAGTGCTTGTAAACGAAAAGGATAAATATTTGGACCCCTATGACAGAATTGCAATTTTTTGAAATTTTGCCCTCGTGTGTCGGTTTTCGAAGCTGCAATTGTGAAAGTTCCTTGTGGTGTTCGGATAGAATATAGCGTCACTTCATCTTCTCCAGTAGATATCGTAAAAAGCAACTAAGGTCCTATAAACTTGAGGGATGGGCAGCAGCGTCCCATATGAGGACACCATGCGTACTAAATACTACTAAATAACGACACAATGTAGAAATCTATGACGGACGCTTTTGCTCAGCAGTGGACGTTGTTTGGGTGATATGACTATGATTGGAAAAGAAACCGTTTCTTTTGTAAGCAAGAAGTGCATTGATAAATTAATAGTTTTAGAGTTCTTTGCGAACGTGAAATTGTGTACCTGCATCTAAAAAAGCCTATAATAGCATATACTCTACTAGTTCATCAGCATTATAAGATTCAAGACACATATTTTTCTAATCTGCTGGTAAACCTCTTTTACACACTGCTTTATTGAAATACCATGAGAGAGTATTGTCATAATCATCGCTCACAAAACAAACTGTAATCCGTTCAACGCAGTAAGCTGTTATTGGTACACCAGAGAATGCTGCTATCCATTATTATGAGCCAAGTCTATTACCAACTGTGTTGGGTTCATCTCCAGCTAGACTTTCGAGCTTCTCACTGTCCTTATCAACTGTCATAAATATTAGATGACCACCGGAACCGATGGCTTAACGTGCTATATAAGAGGCAGATTTTAAAACGCAATTTTGCACGTGTTGTTCATCCGCTTAACATTATACCTTCATCTGCTTTTATGTCATGCAAAGTGATAAATTAAGCCAGATGATGGCATATTCTTTCCTAGCAAACTTGGGGACATGGCCAAAATACAAAACATTCACCAAAAACAAAAACATACTTGTAGTCAATGTCCTGTCTATCGCAGCTACAATTACCCCAAGATACAAAGCAGCATACAATGGTATAGACAAGTCTATATGATTAGGAGCCATCAAGATCATCACGTCTCCACGCCCAAGTCTGAGGTTCCTGAGACAAGAGGCACAGCGAACTGATCTCTCTAACACCGATCCGAATGTTTCAGATTCGCCTGTCGCTCCGTCAATCTGTAAAAATGATATACTATTTAAAAATTCAAATACATATTATTCTGATTTGTATATAATATAAACTTGACATAAGAGATTAGCAATAGTGTAAATTCGTATTGTTTAAATTGCTGTTATTGAAAAAATCAGAAAAATTCAATTTTATAATTTCTATGTACTTGTTTGAATCGTTTGGATTTTTATCTGAAACAAAATGATTACTAACATGTCTCTCTATTCACAGGTTATAAGTCTCTACATAGCAGAACCTGGTCTTTTGAAAGGCTTACGCGGGGATATGGGTGTAACACGCATAGGCTCTGGAATTTTAAAATGTACTCTCCATGGCTGCACTATAAAATGAAGTCACGGATTGTCCTCAGTTGTGTAGGACTATAATGTATGGGTTGGAAACTATAACTATAAGGTCTATTGCAATGGTGTAATATGAAATGAAAACTTAACTGTTTTTATTATTGTCTCTCTTCACGGGTTTACGAGTATATCCCCGGTAAGGGGGAACCCGGTCTTTCGTTAGGCTGACGCGGGGACATGTATCTAATACGCAGAGGCTCTTTAGAGAAAATTAATCTTGAATGTAACGGGACACTAACCGGTTATTATTATTATATTAATACAGTATGATCAGCTGTATGATCTGATAGAAAATATTATGCAGGACAAAAATAGGGAAGAATATTATAAATATAAGGGCCATTACAAATCCATCGTCCGGAGCGAAAGTGCGTGGTATTCAAACGCCTCCTTTTGCGAGGACGTGATGCAATTAAAGGAGGTGATAGAGCAGGGAAGGCAGGAGATCACCTCTGATCCCCACCGCAGAAAACGCACCGGGTGCGGGCGCCGGTGAAGGGTGCTGAACGATCTCCGGCCTCCATGAGTAGCGGCCTGCGGGCGACTAACAAATAGCAGTCCGTCACCCGAAAACAAACAGGCCCGAGACGGCGGCGCGTTATGTTCTGCGCGCCTCTCTGAAGGGATGAGCGGTCGGCCAGGTCGCACAGAGACGATAGTGACGATGTCATGGGTCGATACATGCCGGGGTGTGCAGTCTAATTATGCCACGATGAACCCATCACCACCAGCCAGAGTTAAGTGGAAGGACACCGTAGGGTTTAAGAGTCCGGCAAAAACAAGATTTTTTTACTGATATAAATAAAAAAAAATAACAAAATATAATACCGACTTCAAAAACCTTACACGATATACAAATATTAAATCCACCGAAAAGGTAAAACAATCGTACTAGCTGAACTGGATTTAATATTTTTATATCGTGTAGGGTTCCTGAAGTCGATTTTTTTTTTGTTACACAGTTTGATTTTATGCCTAGTCTACAATGATGTGCCATTTTTTTTACAAGTGTCCAGTAGAAATTCTTCATGAACTTCCTTCGCCCCGGGGAAGGGCGAAGGGGTATGCCAGACTCCTACCGGCTAAAACCACTGGAGCGGTCATCTTCCGCACCTAAGGGCCTCCCTTAGGTCCCCCAGGTCCACGTATGATCACATTAGAGCCGTCCACTGGTGCCACGCCTATAGGCACATCTCGAAGAGGGTGACTGTAAAGCGGTCGCCCCCCGGTGGGATTGTAAAGGATCGCCCAAAGCGTCCCACGGCAGCGCGTGACCACATGCGTGCTACCGTCTTCTCTTGGGTCGCTCGGTGTGGGCACGCGGATTCCCCAATCTACGCACCCGCAACAATTATGTGCCTAGTCAACAATCAATTAAGTTTGGTGTCTGGATTGTGCGTGTGGTGTCCGGATTAATAATATAGCACCACTCCATCTCCTCCCGTGGATGTCATAAAAGGCGACTAAGATAATTTAAACGAGAGGGATGGGCAGCAGCGTCCCTTGTGTAAAACGGTAGCCAAACTGCGCTCACCAATACAATACAATATCTTTATTTGACTGAATATGGTTGTTACAGATCTTAAAATTAGGGTTTACAGTTTCATCATATTCTGCCATTTGTGGCATACAAATTAACACAAAAAAAATTAAAATTAGGACACACATTGCAATTAAACATTATTAACATACCTACTATAAAATAATTGAGATGTCCAAAATAATTATTGTTATTAATTATTAGAATATAACGACATTTTATATTTAGATTAGGTATACACACAAACACAATAGACACACCAATCCACCTGCCAAGCGTGGTGAGTATTGGTACTTGCCAAAATGATGTCACAGTTGTGGAAATCTATGGGGCAGGCATTTGTTCAGCAGTGGATGTATAAATGGCCGATATATATATAACAATGATTATGTTACCAAGATGCATTAAGTTAAATAACGATAGTTACAATAGTAATATATACATCAATAGCAAGATGTCACTAAATTCTGTCTTTTTGTAAAGCTCGAAAGTCAGCCAAATATACGAATTATGAATGCTCTCTAAATTGTTTTGTGGCTTTCGAGAATTCTAGAAACATGTGTTATTAATTATTGAGAATTATTATGTCTCTTGAATTATTATGATTTCAAACGAAATCTTGTAACACATTTCACATGCCTGACAAAATCCGACATCTAATGTACTCTTCATTTTCGTGAAATTAACATTGTATTTCAATGAAAAAGTAAATGATTTATAGCATCGTATACTTCCTAGCCAGATGCATCGACGACATCAAGGAGGTTGGCAGGGGCAGACTGGATAGAGAAGGCGGGTGATTGAGCGTCACGATGTAACATGGGTTTTTTTTATAAACTTTGCCCTACACCAGGATTTCTCCTGTGTTGTGGGTGCGTTTACAGGCATGAATTCCACATACAATACAACCAGACCCGGAACAACTACCTGCAGATCATACAAATATTTGTTCCGTGCGGGAATCGAACCCACGATCTGGAGTGCAGTAGCCGACTGTATCAACTAAGTGGTTCTATTGCGAAATTTCATAACTTTACCTGCATCACAAAATCTGGATCATCTTTGAAACTCTGCAGTATTATCTTGCCAAGGTGGTATCGATCTGAAGGGATTCCTGTCTCCGCCACTATTCGAGATGTGAGTTCACCCATGAACCATTGAACAGAGTCATTGGCCATTCGAGGTAGAGTCATTTTAGGAATATTTTTTGTCTTTCTTGGTGTGTTTTTGGTGCTATAGTATTTTTGGTAACCTGAAATAGAAAAAATAGCGTTCCTATTAAACGAAATCACTTCGAAGAGTTACAAAATATTGAATCAATTTGGGGACACCAATACGTAATTTTTTCAAAAAAAAACGAAAAAATTACGTGGGCGGACTCCAAATTAGACAAAAGGACGCTGAAGTTAGACAAGGATGGGAAGTGGTAATTCGATTAATTATACATGTACACATATCTACATAGCTACAGCTAAGAAATTTGGATTTCAATCTTGTTGGTATAGGTAGGTTCAATCGACATTTATTCATTTCTGACTTGAATATCATTCACGAAAAATGTGCTGGACAGAAAATAGATACAATGCTTATAAAATACATGTTATGTGTTGCAGCTGACCATTCGAGTACCGCACAACTTTGCCTACCAAAATTATAATCGCCTCTAATACCATCGAGTGAATAAATTTCTTTTAATTAAAAAAGTATTCTTTGATAAACAATTTCTAATGATACAAATTGATTTTTATTTTATAATTTCATGCGTTTCATGGTGCTTTAATTTAAAGTATCAGCTATTTTAATTAGTAACATAGACTTAATAATTTTAACTATTTTTGATATACATTTTAAAATTACACAAATCGTTTTTTATTTTATAATTTCCTGCATTAAGTGGTGTTTGATTTAAACATACCAATTAGTAATATGTTTACAGGATTCAGGAAAACGAAAATCGGATACAAACATTGTTGTGAGGTTATCGGTTTTCATAATGACCTCATCAGTGCATGGGCAAATGCACCTAAAGTATTTTTTGTGTACACTTTCATGTCCGCAAGCAGCATTGGGGTTTCCTTATCACAGCCGGGTACTTCCTGCGCACCTTTTTTTTTGTTGGCCTCTCACGTTCATTTCTAGGAAATGTGGTTGCTTAACCGGTCATTTCTGGCGAAGCCAAAAAAGGCCTCCAGCCAGGCTTAAATTTAATATTAAAAACTAAGCAACTTTCGCTAAGGGCGCCCCCTGCTGGACACGGACCTCGGCTTAGGGCGTTGCTGGGGATAACAAGCTATTGTTTTGGGGACAGCTGGATCGGTATTATTTATAATGTATTAGGGGACATTTAAGACTACAGGCTCGGCACGGGCCAGCACGAGCAAGAGAGGTCGGTCGGTGAGGCGGGCATCCTCGGCGGCGAGGGCGGTAAAACGGTCGGGTGTTAAGTGAGCCTGCTAACCTAAAAGTATGTGGTATTTATTGATTTTGTAAAATCAATAAGTATATTATTTATCCGAATGATGTCTTGAGTGTGACATCTTATCAGCAATGCATTAATAAATAAGTATTATGCATTACGCTTCAATATATGTTGTTCCAAGTATATAGTTTGAACTATGAATATATATATAGGTATGTACAATATATATGACCTATAATGAACCTGGATATATAACCTATACAAATAATTAAAATTGAAGTGTCTGTTTGTAATGTCAAAATGATCGCTTTTTACTAAATGCATATGAAAGTATATACCATACCTACAACAAAAAAACAATATTTAATTTTTTTGTCTGTCTGTCTGTCTGTTTGTTCCGGGTAATCTCCGAAACGGCTGGACCGATTTTGACGGGACTTTCACTGGCAGATAGCTGATATTATAAGGAATAACTTAAGCTACTTTTATTTTAGAAAAATAACTAGGGTTCTGCGCAAAAAAATGAAACCCTTGAAATCCAATATATATATATATATATATTCTGTCTAGTGTATATGTCGAAGTACTCTAAATTTCTTTTAAATTAAACACGGGTGACACCGCGGGTCCCAGCTAGTATTCAATATTATTACAATTTATTAATAGGAAGTTAATCGAGTATTACATACTTTTAAAATCTTATAATTGAACGAGGATGTAGTAGTACCGTGTAACATTATTAATTATTTATGCGTAATTGAGATAATATATTTTGCACACGTTTCTAGGTTATGTGCCATATATACATAGAAAAAGATATAGCTGATATCTTTGTTTATCTGTCAATCCAATGTACACTTGAAGATGAGCTGACGTATCAAGATCATGCGGTACGAAGAAGGTATGGTTGCTTCGGCACTGAATCTAAATGCAAAACCATATATCGTTTTAATTGGTGGTTTATTAATAGTTTTATGGGTTCGAAATGTTTGCAAGGAGAGATGGAAGGATAGATTTCAGCAAACCTCATAGACAAAGAGCATTTGGTACTATACCATCCAAGGTTCACCATGTTTTGTGCCGCGGTTTGACTGTGCTAAACTTTCCAGGGCTACATGTGTGCATTCCGGTCACGTTCAATTTAAATACATTTAACGATATGATGGGTGTACACCCATGGCATTACAGCCGTCGCCTTTGAGTGACATATGTCAGCGGTCTGTGCACATACTACATGTGATAATGGAATGTGATCGGTATCGGAACCAGAGGATGAGAATGATGTCGGATATGACTTTACACAGTGGTCAGTTATTTTCTAAGGAATGCAAGCGTACTTGTTTTTTTCTTAAAAATGTGTTTAAAGGTGAGGCAGGAAAGGATAGGACAGACATAATTGCATTAAAATGATGGTATAGTTTGATATGTCACATACACACATCAGATTGTATTATGAATGATCCCATGAGGCGGGCATAGTCACCTAGAGTGTACTGACGCCTCATAAATTATAAAGTTTATGAGGTTTCAGTACACAGTCAGTTCAGTTTTTTTTCAAACAAAGTTCCGAACCTATCAAAGAAAAGCTTTAAATATTGTCAAAATACTTAAACAGCTAACTATCGCACAGGTGAATGATTTTACTCTGGTACTTTAGATTGCAGCTTAAATTGGAAAAAAAATGCCAAAGATCTTAAAGATAAAATGTCCCAATTTATCTATGCATTTAGTAAATTAAAAACAATCACAAACCTAGAAACTGCATTAACTAACCAGGCATATGGTTCAATTACGGGATCATACTGTGGGGTGAATGTACGGGCTTTAATGACTTGTTTACACTATTAAAAAGAAGTGTGTATGAATCCTATGTAATATAAGACAACGCGCAAGCTGTTGCCTTCATTTCATTAAAAACAAAGTATTAACACTTTTATCTCTTTACATTCTACAATATTCGATGTTCGTGAGAAATCATAGACACTTCTTCCAGTCAAACGATGAAATAATGGTAAGTTATAACTGTCGATATAAAAACAAATTAATTACACCAATCATACATTTAGATATAATGAAGAATGGTCCCGATTACAGAATGATTACTATATACAACAAGTTGCCTGAACGCATTAAGAATGAGGAAAAAAATACGGTATTCTATAACAATTTGAAAACACTATTAATTAAAACGCCTACTATACTGTTGAGCAATTTAAATCAGACAACTTAAAGTTCATAGATTAAATTTCCACCATTTAAATTGAAATACAACCCGAGTAATAAAATATAACCTGACACTAACTATTGACTGATTTACATATATATTGACATTTTAAACAAACGTACAGATATCTTAATCAATGTTATTTATTTTTTAAGTATTTGAAATTAATAAAATTGTTTTGAATAGTTTGCAATTACTCAATAATTTTAATGCATTTTCAATTAATTATTCTAATGAATTAATCAGTAAATCTATTTATAGGAAAATCTTAACTATAACAATCAATTTAAGTAAGTTTTCATTGCATTGTATGTTTGATTACTCGTTTTTACAAAATGTGACTCAACAACCGCCCAATGTTTGCAGCCCTAGCAAATTTAATCTGAATGATCATGATTATGTTAAATAGTTGATGTGCATGTTGGCAATTAAATAAATAAGATTTAAAACAATGGGTTTTGAAACGTAAATCTACGTATATTTCGAAATTGTAACATTCAAACGACAGCATTGGCTCAACTTTTGTTTATCTATAAATGGAGCTATTAACCAAAGAAAAGCTATGGCATTAAGCCCGCCATTGTTCACTGTTGTACCTTAAGCATAAATAAATACTTGGGCTTAAAAAGTGAATGGAATTGCATTTATCTTAACTGATGTGACAGTTGATTGAATTATTGAGTCTTTAATTGATATTGTGGTTTAATTTATATTTATGGATGTCTCGTAATCAAATGCTTGAACACTTAGTGTATTGACATCGAAAATAAAATGCGTTTGTATATTGCGATTGTCAGTTTGATCTGAAAGAAGAATTTATCATGCCGCTATTCTAAAATTGTTCATCATATCGGCCATACTACGTCCATTACTGAACAAAGGCCTCCCCCATAGATTTCCGCAACTGGATCATCATATTGGGGGGAATCTGCCAGTACTCACCACGCTTAGCAGGCGGGTTGGTGAGCGCAGAATGGTTATTGTTCCACAGAAAGGACGCTGCTGCCCATCTCTGCGATTTAGAGTCCCTTAGTCGCTTTTTATGACCTCCACGGGAGGAGATGGAGTGGTGCTATATTCTTAATCCGGACACCACACGGAACCGACAATAAAAATTAAAATCGTTACGCTATCATAAATAGAACTAGTCCAGTCCTTCTTCCATGAATGTCGTAAAAGACAACTTAGAGACTCTTAATCAGAGAAATAAGCAGCAGCGTCTCTTCTGTGGAACAGTGCCATATTGCGCTTACCTAACCACCTACTGAGGTTGGTAAGGCATATGCCTCCAAAAATTGTGGAAATATATGGGGAGGTCTTTGCTTTTCTCAGCAGAAGACCTCGCCAATATCATCAATCAAATTTTCTACCACGAAAATAAGGCCTTTCTTTGGATAATAGCTCCATCTATTGAGTCTATACATAAACAAAAGTTGAGTCAATGCTGTCGTATGAATTTTATAATTTCGAAATATAAGTACGTAGATTTACATTTCAAAACCCTTTTTTTTTATCTAAGTTCTGAGGCTTCAGTACACTCTAGGTGACTATGCCCGCCTCATGGGATCATTCATAATACAATCTGACATTCATATGTCAGCGTGATCGCTATACCAGCACTTACCCACATAGAATGCAATTCCGTCTATTTGGCTGATATTATTACACACTAGCTGGGACCCGCGGTTTCACCCGCGTTTAATTTAAAAGACATTTAGAATACTTCGGAATAGACACTTGATATAGAATATATATATTGGATTTCAAGTGTTTTATTTTTTTACGCGGAACCCTAATTATTTTTCTAAAATTAAAGTAGCCTTAGTTATTCCTTATAACATCAGCTATCTGCCAGTGAAGGTCCCGTCAAAATCGGTCCAGCCGTTTCGGAGATTACCCGGAACAAACAGACAGACAGACAGACAGACGGACAGACAAAAAATTAAAAAATAGTGTTTCTTTATATGTATTGTACATACTTTCATTTGCATTCAGTAAAAAGCTGTTATTTTGATATTACAAACAGACACTTCAATTTTATTTATTTGTATAGATGTGTAGATAATCAATCGCATGCTGAAGACTAAATACTACTTTAGCTACTACTTTGGCTACTTACTGTGTGTAATGAGTACCAGCTTTTGCACACTTATGTTTTTTACACAAACTTCATGACCTTCACGTATTAGGATAATTATAAACATTTTGTTGAGTTGCAAGATTAATAGATCAGATAAGAATCTTAAGATGTTATTAACAGCGGCATTTATGTATAGAATGTGGGCCAAAGGGCTCAATATATGTAGAGTTGCAATGGTACCGTGTCATGCCAGTAATTATTCTACTGCCCTTTTTATGGACATTATTTGCATATTTGTTTTTGTTTTTTTTTTTATCATTGCCCCACACTCGGATTTCTCCTGTGTCGTGGGTGCGTTTACAGACATGAATTCCACACACAATACACCAATACACCCAGACCCGGAACAACTATCTCCAGATCGTACAAATATTTGTTCCGTGCGGGAATCGAACCCACGACCCGGAGCGCAGCAGTCGACTGCATCAACCACTGCACCATATGCCCATTGCTAACTAAACATGGTACTTCACAATTACCGTAAAGATCGTAAGCGCTTGGTAGCCACCACAATACCCACTTACGGCGAAATTAATAATCAATCTAATCCAAAATGATTAGATTTAAGATTTTAAACTAGGCTTGTTTTTGTTTTAAATATACTCGTACCACGTTTATGTTAACATAAAAAAAAAAACAAATCCTCAATCTCATCTCTAAAGATTTTGCATTAGATTGATTATTAATTTCAGTCATTAGCCACCCATATGACACTGAAGGGCGGAGAGGTTTATTTCTAGCCAGGAACTACATAATTACAGGATAATTACTAGAAATAAAATTAAACCCTATTTTATAACTAACCTTTTTATTTTAAAGCGCGACATTTGCGTATGTTTTATATTTTTAATTATTTTTGATCATTTGTACCTAACTACTACTAACAATATGGTATTTAAAAAACTTTATTTAAATATTAACTTTCGTTTTAGTAAAAAAAAGAACTAAATCAGTCAAGACTCATAAGATTTTATCGCAAACGGGAAAAGCTTTTAACATAATGCGACTAATTAATTATCAATAAATTTCATACACTAATAAATTACGTACGTGACACCAAAAAATTGCGCAACTGACACTATTCCGAAAGTAGTTTCGTAAACGATTCCCGACAAATTTATTAAGAATTTAGCACAAAAAATCTACGCACTACAATTTAGTGTTGTCAACAGCCTCAAGATAACACGAACAAGATTTTCTTCGTAACTCACAAAGATCTTTGATACATAGAAAATCTTCTACTAAATAACTGTGGTAGAATTATGACGGTGAACGAGGATATGTGCTGTCGTCTATGAGTATGGAACCATTCTGCCCAGTCATTAAGGACTGTAAGTATAGGCACTTACCTCATTATATTATTATAAGTTATACTAGACAGCACTGATAAAGTACCCGATACATTGGATGGTAGGCCGTGGAATTAATTAATATTTTTCGTAAGTCATATACAAACCGATACTTACCTTTATATAAAGTCTTTCATTGCCAAATACTCGCTGATGAGTCAATATAATTCTTAAATGCGCTCTATCGTATTTAATATAAGCATAACTGTTATATTATTTGGTCCTTTGAGTCGCCATTTATATTTTTATTTGTTATAAAGGCAATAAGATTAAATTATTGAAAGAATAAGGTTGTAGGATTCAAGTAATGTTGCAGATGCTGTCAATTATTTAGCCCGCTATTTCTTGATACGAAAACATAACAACCTGTTTAAGTTATTGTCGGTAACAACAAAATTCATCCATATTGTCTATTGCGTACTGATAGATACACATTACATACAATTCCTTCAGATTCAGCAGATTAGAATAGTTAAATATGAATGGTAACTATATTAAATGGTTCTATACACAAATAATTGCGAAGGATAGCTGTAGATTCCCTTACTTCCACTGCGTCACACTCCGGGCTGCCGAAATTGAAAAACGACTAAGTCTATCCAGAAGACGGCTAGCAGTGTACTTCCGAGGGCTAAAAAGTACACACTGCGATCACCACTCTGCCAGCTGAATGTGGTTATTATAGCAGCATTCCTTAGGCTGGACAATGAATGGGTTTTTTAATTAAGGGCGTTTACGGGCTAAAACTCCTCATCACAATCATCATATCAGCCAGAGTACGTCCACTGCTGAACAAAGGCCTCCCCCGTAGATTACCACTATTCTAATAAAACACTTTTAAACGGATTACATCGCGTATATTACAGATTTTTGTTTTTCAATTTTGTTGTATTATATTTGTGTTGTTGATTAGTGATTAATTTCGATGCACGCAGTAATTACTCATAAAACATCAAGACACTGTGAGTGATTACTGTGTGCATCGAAATAAATTTTTGATTAAAATTGTACGGTGGATAAAATGAAATAACTTTTAAAATCTATAACGACGCCTGTCACCTTAGTCATCCTGAGACCACGAACCCTGCACAGTGTTTGAAACGCCAGGAAACACAAAAATCCATAATATACGCGATGTAATCCGTTCAAAAGTGTTTTATTATAATGAGTAATAATTGCGAAAACCAATATCACTATTGTGTCATCATCTAGGGGGAATTTGGCTAGCGAGCATGTTGTTGTGTTTTCTGTCATGATTTTTTGTTAAATCTCGTTTGAGAGTGGTCCTTCATCACTATTCATGCAGATGAAGCCGCAGTTCTAACTTCGAGACAGGAACTAGTATGCCATCACCTTTATCTAGTACAAACGATCGAATCATTGTCCACGATCAAATATGTAGTGATTATGAATTATTTGTGCCGTAATGGCCGCTCTTTGTGGTAGAAAATTACTGGTTCTGCTTGACAATTGTATTTGAAGGACGTGCAGTTTCACCTCGTAAAAAGTAGATACTATACTTGGTATAGTTTTGGACACATTGTAACTGCAACATTTTGTGATAAAACCTTTTGGGCCTGGGATATTAATCAGCCGTCATTTTCTGTAGGCCGCGTATAAATAATATTTAAATCAAGCACACGAGGCTATACAGGTTGTCCAGTAAATAGCACGACATACTGCAGGGGGTGAGAGCTTGAGAGCAGTAGTACAAAATTTTCGATAAGAAAGTTGTACTGTGAAAATTTAAATAAAAATTGTATTTCTTGAAAACAGTTTTGTTTTTAATAGAATTAAGACTTAACAATGAGTAATGAGTAACAAATAATTTGAGGTAAAAAAAACTATAAAAGGAATTTTTCGTTACGAGATGCTTAAAAATCTGTGTCAAGGTAGAGATTTTTCGATATTTCGGAAAATTTTGTATTACTGTAAATCCGTAAGATTTTGCTGAACATATATTGTGTTTTTTGGTAGGTATTGACCCAAGCTCTCACTCACTGCAGTATGTCGTGCTATTTACTGGACAACCTGTATAAGAGAAAATTTCTGATTGTTCTCGAGCATTGTATTATAAGAACGTGAATAAAATTGAGCTTGGCCAACCAGGTCATATGTTTTACGTATCTATCGAAGAAAGTGACTAAAAGCAAATAGACATAAGCTGCCTTTACTGTACTAATAAAATTTATACTCTGTTTAGGGTTGCCGAAAGTATTCAAGCGGAACATAATTTTATTTCAGGAAGTAAAATTATACAGTTATTACATTTTTTGCCAACATACTATATGTATATTGCCAAGAAATATAGTAGTCGTTGTTAAGGATATGAATCTTTTTTTTTGTTGGGCTTCTCGCATGCGCTTTCCGGAAGTGTGGTTGCTTAGCCGGTCATTTCTGGCGAAGCCAAAAGAGGCCTCCAGCCAGGCAGATATGAACCATTGGAACATTACCGTAAAATAGCAGTAACGCAAAATAAATAATGGTTTACAGGTAGGCCTTTAAATGAACATGGGCAAGACAAAAGTCATGTCAAATGCCCATGTCGTGCCCATCCCAATATCCGTTGGGAGCTCTGTTCTCGAAGTTGTTGACGAGGATGTCGACCTGGGACAAACTGTGCAGTTAGGTAGGTCCAACTTCTAGAAAGAGGTCAATCGTCGAATCCTACTCGGCTGGGCAGCGTTTGGGAATCTTCGCAACGTCTTTTCGTCAACAATACCGCAATGCCTCAAGACGAAAGTCTTTAACCAGTGTGTATTACCAGTGATGTCATAGGGAACAGAGTCATGGTCACTCACAATGGGCCTCATACAAAAGATCAAGGTCACTCAGGGAGCTATGGAGAGAGCTATGCTTGGTATTTCTCTACGAGATCGAATCAGAAAGGAGGAGATCCGTAGAAGAACTAAAGTTGTCGGCATAGCTGAAAGGATTAGTAAATTGAAGAGGCAATGGGCTGGGCACGTTGCTCGTAGAACTGATGGTTGTTGGGGCACAAAGGTTCTCGAATGGAGACCGCGCACCGCAAAACGCAGCGTGGGACGACCTCCAACGAGGTGGACAAACGTCCTGGTGAAGTTAGCTGGGAGTCGATTGATGACCGCGGCATGTGACGGCTCGATGTGGAGATCTAAGGGGGAGGCCTTTGTTCAACAGTGGACATCCTGTGGCTGATATGATGATGACGCAAAATCACTAATTATAGTATTTTAATTGACAAAACTCACTAACGGGCACATTGCAAGACACAATTAAAAATCTATTATGTCTCGGATTTAGCCATTTGAGAGGTTAAGCTAAATCTACTGAGAATTTAACACATACTCACCCATCAGCCCAACAGCCACAACGTCCACTTCAGAACGTGGGCCTCCCGGTGATAACTACAATAAGTGACTATAGAGGATAGTGCCAAGAATGCTATGCGTGGTAGGTAGATTGGTGTTCTTAGTATGTTACTATTAGCAGATGAGAGGATGGTCCTGCCTATGGTCTTGATGTCAACCCTTACTCACCTTTTAAGATACTCTGCTGAAGATCACATGGAATATTTCCAGCAGTATAATCTACAATTTCTAGCCTAGATATAGTATTACATCATTTTAAGTAACTTATGCTGTGTAGTGCCGGTTAAGAATCCCACCATACACCACCTTATCTCATCCCGTGACTGGCAACTAGCCAGATAATGGGCAGCAGCATCCCTCAAGTACATTTACAACTACATGATCGCTAACTCACCAGTGAAAATCCCCAATGAGCGCAGAATACAAACCCACACCGATCCTTGTGGCAATCTTTGGGGGAGGCGTCAGTCGAGCTGTGGACGTTTTTCGGCTAAAATGATGATGATGATCATATTCGGAGATAAGCTGACTGAGAGCAACCAAACTATGGGTTATGCACCCAGAGTTGGCTTGCTCATGGTTAGAGTTTCTAGCTGATTTGACCATAGCTTTAGATTAAATCACGGTGACAGAAGATGACAGATAAAGTATCTACTCAATAAGTAACATGAAGCGACCAAGCAAGGCCCCAGCCCTTGAAATCCCCGCATAACTTTTTTTATATATAGACATTCCAAATCACATTATTATCATGCGATAGAATTCAATTAATATGATTTTATTAGACAATCGTATACATGAGGTCAAAGAGCAATAGGGTGAAAATCTTTTAATGCTGACGTGGCAGATTTAACTAGTTCTGAAAAAATTCAGGGCCATATAAACAGATTATAATGTTTACATATATTTAGGTACATCAATCATATTAAGAACTGTTCAAACAAACGTGATGATGAATTTTAAAACCCGTTTTTAGGAACTATGCTGTTCGCGTGTGTGTGTTAAATAGTGTCTGCTGTAATGTCAAAGTTTGCAGCGTGCGAGTGTGTAGCGAGCGCTTTATAGGCAAATTAAAAGACCAGACAAATGCAAGTTGAACTAGCGCTCCGTACGATGAATACGTTATCCACCATGTTTTTTTTATCTTTACCCAATTTTATCGTAATAAAAAAGTATGTATGGTACAAGATTGTAGAAGGGAAGTTGCTGAATATATTGTCTATAGTTTAAATTTGGTTTGTACCAATAACTTATCCCAAGAACAATCTTAACATCGTAGTTGAAAAACATGTTCTCCCATACATTCTAAATGCAATCGTAAGTTTGTACGCGGAATATTGAAAGATTTACCATGTTATTTCAAGATATCTATTTTTCAAGATATAAAAAATAGACTTCTTATAGGTTGTCCTGTAATCTTTAGAAAAGAACAATTTTCTGTATATATCAAAATTTTATGTTCAGTATCGGAGATAATGGAGGGACAATATTATCATAAATAACGTTAAAACTTTTTATTATTAAATTATAAAAATAAAATGATACCTTCAAAACAAGCCTTTCCATTTGATATGTTACAAAATACAAAACTTTTTCTTTTAAGTAATTAATATAGGTAAATGAAATATTTCCGTATCAATTGTTTGTGGAGCGTTTGCCTGCGCATCTAAGAAATGAAATAAACTAGGTACCTAATAAAAAAAGTGAGGACACGTGGAAGTCATTTTCTTGGTGGTAATGGGTAATATAGGCGGCATGGTTGGTGCAGTGGTTGATACAGTCGACTGCTGCGCTCCGGGTCGTGGGTTCGATTCCCGCACGGAACAAATATTTGTACGATGTGCAGGTAGTTGTTCCGGGTCTGGGTGTATTGTGTGTCGAATTCATGTATGTAAACGCACCCACGACACAGGAGAAATCCTAGTGTGGGGCAACGTTTTTTTTTTTTTTAAAAAGAGAGAAAGAAAAAAGAAAAAAAGAACTAGTCTTGCTTGACACCACACTGCGCTCGTCACCTCGAGACATTAGTTTTTAGTTATGCCCAATTATTTATCTAGCTACAGTGCCCTTAAGACCTTATCTAAAATTAAAACACTGTTACTTGGCGGTTTATTTATTTATTAATTACACGGCCGTGGCCAATTACAATAATCAATTTCTAAGTATGTACAATAACAGCATTGAAATAAAATTATACATTGTAGATTACATATTATTATAAAGTGATGTCAAAAAAATAAATATAGACGCGATAATAAAAAATAAAAAAGGGTTTGGTAAACATAAAAATACTGAATTACATAATATAATATCGGAACTTTACACACACATTCACACATTCTTCTCACAGTACTCCAAACACTCTGACAAAATCACTTTCCATTCATCCGCAAACACATCACAATCAGGTTTTGCGTCTAGAACAGCCTTGAGGGCAGTGAGGGTTCGCGGAATAGGGGATCGAGCACGAGCGACAGTTCGGCGTGAGGGAACTGAGAATAGTTTGTGTCTCCTGTTACGGCGGTAATTATTCGGAGTGAAGTGCTGTAACAGTTCACTGTGGAGATCTGGGGTATCTATTCCTCCACGGAGAACCTTACACATGGTGAGCAGTTGGTCATTCGATCGTCTTACTTCTAATGAATTATAGCCTAAGTAGCCCAAGAGGAACTTCGTCGGATACCTGTATGGGTATTACCCATACATGCGCTTATAAAGGAAGCGAAGAAAGGCTTTAAAGCGGTGGACTCCTATACTGGCTTACCAGCGGAGATGTCATCTTCGGTACCGAAGGTGGCTCCAGGTCCTCGATACAATCACACTAGAGCCCATTGGTGCCACCGACTTTAGGCACATATCGGAGGGGATGACTGTAAGGCGGTCACCCCCTCTAGCAGAGGGGAGCGACTGTAAAAAGGTCACCCCAGGCACTTCTCGGGGAGATAGTAAAGGATTCCCCGAAGCATCGCTTTGCGTTGTGCTGAAAATACGGTGGCACGTGCGCACCGCTTGCTTCCCAGGGGTCACTCGGCAGTCGACGCAGGGTACTCCTCGAGTGTGTGCTGTGCAGTATCCTGGTCGTTTCCACAGTGGTGGCACTATGCCTCCCATCCTATTCTGTGCAGGTACGCACCGAAACAACCGTGACCGGTAAATACCTGCCTCAAGCGGTAGGTGATTCGCTCGATACTTTTGAATCAGGCTCCGAAGAGCGGCAGGGCGGCCTCGACGACGCATTTGGTCGCGAACTAAACCCTAAGGTGCTCTTGCCACTTTTTGAATAAGGCTGTGGGACCTACCTAGCCAGACCCTTACAATAAGAGATCTACCATCAGTAAAATTTAAACACATTGAACAAGGAAACCCAAAATTCTTCTTCTTCTTCCTGCCCTGATCCCAATTTACTTCGGGTCGGTGCAATATGTTAGTCACCTGCAGATAGTCCGAAGTGCTTAATGGTACGCACCGGGTTCCAAATTCCCTTAGTCGCCTTCTACGACACTCACGGTACGAAACGGAGTAGCTCTATTCATGACCGGAGCTACACGGCTTAAGGTAACGCAAAATTGAAGTCTTATATGAAATACACCTATGATATAATTTATTCTACATTAGCGTATTATGTTTTTTACATTGTAATTACAGAAAACGAAAAATAAATCGGTACAAAAAATCTACGCTAATAGGAGAACGACAAAAACCAGGATATTTACATCAGTGGAACTACAAATAACATGATATATTGTTTTGATTGCTATGTGGAATGACTTTAAATTATTATACGTAGTAAGAACAATACATTAAATAAAAGATAAAAAATATCAATCAACTTTCCTTGTCAGAACAGACCTCTTTACAAGGAAAGTTGATTGATATTTTTTAGGCACCTGCCTATACTTATAAGTTTGTTTATTTGTAGGGAAAAATAATTTTACTGTTAGATAGATGTTAGCCTATATATATATATTTGAATCAACTCTGTCTTATACATAAAATGTTTGGCAAAACGCTTGTTTAACTCCGCAAGCCTACAAATTACACGTTTTGATGTGATCGACGGCATTATTTTGTAACATCAACTATTTTTGACAATAATATCATAGTTTTTTATTTTATTAATCTTGTTAATTATTTACTTCTGTAGTTTATTGTGATATTGCCTGATAGTTATGGTGCTTTCATCTATACTGTTCTCACATATTAGGAAGTACATGATGTATTTAATATACATGTCATTCATCACATATTAAGGGAAACAGAAAAGTTATTGATCTTCTTCTCTGAAAAAAGTATATTGCTAAATAAGTTATATAATTGGCTGCAGTAGTGGCAAAGGCAGACCACATACGGAGTAAACCCTTGAGAAGAATTTGATGGCTTCTTGGGAACCACAAGCTCGCAACCTTAAAAAATACGGAAGCTCGGTGGGTCCCTGGAAAATTAATAACTGGCTTGGAACCCTCAAGAAAATTAATGATCCAAAAGGAAAATAAAGAAATAGTATACCGTCCATTTCCCTCTATAGTAAGCAGGAGACAGAAAAGATCATCATATCATATGGGAAGGCATTTTTTGTTAAAATGAACGGAATATTATCTTTGATAGCTTGCAACTTTTATCAGGAGCTATCCTCCGTTTGGTATCCGGATTAAGAATATAACACCACTCCATCTCCTCCCGTGGATGTCGTAAAAGGCGACTAAGGGAATCTAAACCAGAGGGATGGGCAGCAGCGTCCCTTCTGTGAAACGGTAGCCATACTGCGCTCACCAACCCGCCTGCCAAGCGTGGTGAGTATTGGCAAATACCCCCCAAAATGATGACACAGTTGTGAAAATCTATGGGGGAGGCCTTTGTTCAGCAGTGGACGTATAAATGGCCATTATGTTGTTTATGTTGTAAACCAGAGCTGGGCTGCAGCAGCGTCCGTTTTGTGGGACAGCAGCCATACTGCGCTCTCCAAGCATGGTAAAAACTGGTAAATTCCCCCTAAAATGAAGACACTAATGTGGAAATCTATAGGAAGGTCTTTGTTCAGCAATGGATGTCATTTGGCTGATATTAAGCTATTGTAGCGTCGCTGTTGTCAAGTACCGTGTGGTGTCTACGAATAGCACCAACCCATCTCATCCTGCGGATGTCGCAAAAGCCGACTAAGGGATTAGACGGAGGATGGGCAGCAACATCCTTCGAATACATTAACAACTCAACTGCAATCGCCAACCCGCCTGCCAAGCGTGGTGATTAGGGCAAATCCCTTGAGCACACAACACACTGATATCGGTCGTCGTCGTATGTCAAATGGCCGGGCATTAATCTGTGTATTTGTACGTAAAAGAGATAATACGTTCATATAATTGTGGGCGATGAGTGCACAGGTCGTGTCATACTGGTCTCTGTTTCCTCCGGTAAGAACCCAAATCGTTTACTAGTGATTTAAGTATAAACACAGAAATAGTTCACATAAAATGACATTAAAATGAAACTACAAAGGCACTGCTCACTTCTTTATGAAATCTCTGCCGACAGACCTCTAGAGGAGAGTTTGGAGACAAGAACTTTAGATACGACCGTATCTAAAGTTCTTGTCTTTACTAACTGTAGAGGATACATGATAAATATTATGTATGAAGCATAAATCAATCATTTGTTTATTCTAAATAGGTAAATATGACTGTATATTATATTATGTCACAACTTATTTCGTATGTTTAAGTATTTAATTTTATTTCAAAATTAAAATAGAGCAGTAATAGCTTTTTTATAAAACCTTTATTCTATTATTTTTCGGCCACAATTTTGCATTACTAGTTAATTTATATTACAATAATTATGTGGAACAAATAAATACGTAAACAAAAGTTTAAATTATAATTCTCCAACAAAATTATTTCGCCAGATTAATAACTTTTACAGCTAAGTTCCCCTTTTTTTGTTATTGATTTCCAGTGGAAATTCTACATGGAACTTCCTTCACCCCGGGGAAGGGCGAAGGGGTATGCCGGACCCCTACCGGCTGGGGGCCGAAGGGGGGCTCCAGGTCCTCGTAAGATCACACTAGAGCCGCCCATTGGTGCCACACTTTTAGGCACATCACGGAGGGGACTGACTGTAAAGCTGTCACCCCCTCTAGCGGAGGGAAGGCGACTGTAAAAAGGTCGCCCCCCAGGCACTTCTCGGGGAGGATTGTAAAGGATCCCTCCAAGCCTCGCACAGCTAAGTACTCCTACAACGTGTTTCTTTTCACAATCGAAACGTGTAGTTTACTATCACGTATTTATTCTAAAAATTATCTTGTAGTACGTGTGAAAGGCCTCTTATCAGCCAGCGCGCCACATAAAATATGTTCCTAGATGACCACACAAAATCTTATCTCTCATATTATGATCGTATTTCTTCGATCGGAAGGTAGTTTACATATTGCAACGATAGCAATAACGGCTACATCTCAATAACGAAATATCTGTACTAGTGGTCGCCGAGTGGTCGAAATATGACCGCATTCGATTCATTAATCTTTACGTTCATATTAGCTTACTGTACTCCTTCTTCATATAAACTTTAACTATGCCGAATCTCAGGTTCCTCCGTGCGCGCACCCATATAAGCCCACCCTTCACCGCTTCCTAGTGCTTAAACTGGGGAGAAGAAACGGCGCAACACACTCCCCAGCAACACATTAGTCTGTCATGGTTAATACAATATTTTAAAATACACATGCTTCATATTTTACAAATTAATAAAGTAATACAACAAGTATCCATTACTTGTAGTAACTTTGTCATAGCTACACGTCTGCTAGCACACTCCTTTACATCAATCATCTGTAATGAAATTGATATGGGACCAATTCGAAAGCATTCTGCGCCTATTAAAAAAAGAACTGCTCAAATCGGTCTACAGTCTACGGAGTTTGTTTGTGTACATACAAAAAAAATACGCATCGAATTGAGAACCTCCTCCTTTTTGAAGTCGGTTAAAAAAACTGCCGACTTCACGAAAAACGTACACGATATAAAAATATTAAAAACACTATAAAGAAAAATAACTTATGAAGTCGGGTGGGGCCAGGTATAAAATATAATTTCTTGTTGTTTTACGTGTTATTATTATACCTGGCCCTGCCCGACTTCTTAAGTTGTTTATTTCTTTAATGTTTTTAATATTTTTATACCATGTACGTTTAATGAAGTCAGTGTTTTTTGTCCAAAATGATTTATATATATATATATATATTAAAACGTTGCCCCACGCAAGGTTTGCTCATACGTCATTTAAAAAATATATCCAAGCTACATAAAAATACTCTCTACATATCGTTATAGGTTCGCAGAAAGAAAAATAACTTACTGTAATAAACAAACAAACAATCTGTTTCAATATCATTCTGCATGTAAAGGTATCAAATAATCTCTGACTGTATGTAGATAATATTTAAGATAATATATGTGTCATGTTACTTATGTATATTCATGATAAATAAAAAGTTTAAAACGTCTTATCGTAATTTTACATATTTGGCACTGTAATGCCACACGCGAAACTTGTTTTGTACTATTAATTTTATATTATTTTAGTTTTTCGAGCATAAATAAGTCCTTTTATGTAAGTGTGCATTGCCATATATTTCCTAATTATATTTATATTTTACCATATAGCCTGAGTGTTCATTCCTGATTTACAGAAGCAGTTCGGTTTATAATACATAGTATAGTTTAATATTATTTTTATTTTCTAAAATAGGTATTTGTTCTATCAGATATTACATGTTTATCTATGAGACTGTTAAGGATCTCTAAATGCTACGAACGACCGCGGGGTCTGAGCAGGGCGGTTGCCCCACACCGCTAGGATAGAATAAAAAAAAGTTATTAAGGGTACTGAGTGACGCACGCACACCATAATTTAAGTTATTTAAGTTACGAGCATCATTATAAATAAAAATAATAAAATCCAATTTCACATCATACTGTTATGATGTGAAATTCTTTGAAGTGCTAACCTCCACATTTTGTTGGCCCTGACGTGATTTCTGTTTGTTAATCGACAAATAAATCGTAAGACGCTCGCTCAAAGAATGACTACAGAACAACCTCTCAAGAAGCTACTCCGCCTGCCTTGCTTGCTGCTGAAAAAATTACCATTGTTCCTAAAAAATGTGTTCTGTGGATCAGTGTTATTGTTAAATTATTATTAAATAAACTCAGAGATCGACTGTTATACGGTCGCTCATACAGAAAACTTCCAAGGTCAGATTTAAGGTAATTTATTTATTTATTAAATAATAAAACGAACTTTAATTTCGTATCTTTTGTTTGACAATTAATTGATTCATACATCATTTCGGCCGAAAAATGTCAAACACAACACAAACCCATACCGGTGTATGGGTTTGTGTCGTGTGCTCATTGGGGGGTTTTGCCATAACCGCCACGCTTGGCAGACGGGCGATCGAGGTTGAGTTATAAATATACTCGAAGGACGCTGCTGTCTATCCTCCGGCTAATCCCAGATTCGCATCTTTTTTTACGGCACCCACGGGATGAGATGGGGTGGTGGTATTCTTAGCCGGCACCCCACGGCCTACATGGTCCATTACATTAGGTATATAGCGTGTCCGGTAATAAATGGAAAACCTTGATACAGGGTAAAGCAGAGGTCATTTCCGTTTAAAAAAAATACGGTTTGACGAATATTCCATGTACTATGATTATTCTTTAAAAATAATAAAAGTCTTACATTTTTATACGGCGCGATCATAAATTGGTATATGATGATCTTCGGTTTTCTTGTTGCTAATATATTGTTCAATAAATGTGCTGTAAATATTATCTATACAAATGAATGAAATTGAAGTGTCTGTTTGTAATGTCAAAATAACAGCTTTTTACTAAATGCATATGAAACTATATACGGTACATATAACAAAAAAACAACTTTTTTTTGTCTCTCTATCTGTTTGCTCCGGGTAATCTTCGAAACGGCTGGACCGATTTTGACTGGACTATCACTGGCAGATAGCTGATGTTATAAAGAATAACTAAGGATAATTTTATTTTAGAAAAATAATTAGGGTTCCGCGCAAAAAAAACCCTTGAAATCCAATATATATTCTATGTCAAGTGTCTATGCCGAAGTACTCTAAATTTCTTTTAAATTAAACGCGGGTTAAATCACGGGTCCTAGCTAGTTATTAATGAGGTATCGTTGGAAGAGTCGTGCTGTTCGGCAGGTCATAGGCACGTAAAATAAAAAATTCAACATGGTGGTTTATAGCAGGGACCAACTGCCACTAAAAAAATAAGTTTAATATATCGTGCTTAATATCCAATGAAAAATATTAACAAATACATTCCACAAATATCACCTATAATTTTATAATAATACCCGCTAAAAGAATGGAGTCCAATAATTACGGCTGAAATGTCCGTACAACAACGAATCCTAAACATAAAATAATTTAATAAAACTAAGTTTAATAAACTAAATCCCTATCTTTAAAAGCAGGGAATATGAGACTACGAAACATTTATCTATAATCTAACTTGTATTGTGATTTTCTGTAGTTGGGTTATAGTTACGAAACTTTTACAATATTTATAGTAGGTACTTACTTGAATTAAATTTTGGTAAAATCAGAGTGGCGAACTACTTTAAAATAACATCTGTCAAACGCAGTATTTTTGACAAAATAAACCTGACATCTTGTAATTTAATAATATACGTAATCATCTTAAGTTCTAGGGCAAAGCCAAAGACGGTGGCGTGCACGTGGTCACGTTCCGCCGTGTGCGCAGCACAGCGCACAGCGATACTTGGGAGGATCCTTTACAATCGTCCCCGGAATCTTTACAGCCGCCTGCCCTCCGCTGGAGGGGGTGACCACTTTACAGTCATCCCATCTGAGATGTGCCTAAAGGCGCGGCACCAATGGGCGGCTCTAGTGTGATCTTACGGGGACCTGGAGCCCTCCTTAGGTGCTGAAGATGACCGCTCCAGTCGTTTTAGCCAGTCGGAGTCTAGCATATCTCCTTCGCCCCGGGGACGGGAGTTCATGAAGAATTTCCACTGGGCACGAATAAAAAACGGTATCTTATTGAAAGAGGCTGGCTACGTAGATACCACCCCAGTTCCAGATATACACCGCTACGCAGTAGTGTTAAAATTTTAGATATTGCGGTGAGTTAGAAGGGCAATGAATCTAGTAAAATTACTGGGCATAAGAGACTAAATAACTTTACGTCTCGAGGTGACGATCGTAGTATGATACTTCGAATAACTTGCTCATCTAGGCACCAAATTGTATTTTTTTAAACTAATTAAATAAAAAAAAACTCTAAACGCTCTAGACGATGATGAGGCGAGGCACCAGCTTGGCTCTCAATATCTTATGAATTCTGATTTTATTACAGATAAATTAGATCAATATGCACAAAACTGCTTTCGACTCAGTGCATTGGCACATGAACGAGGTGGGCTCCAGAGTGGTAGCTAAAACAGGGATATCTTCAGACAAGCACCACCTTGGCAAGCTGATAATGCACGGCTTGAAAGATGACCCGGATTTTGTGATGCAGGTAATTGCTTTTATTTTAAAGTAATTAGATCAAGTGCTTTTGAGTGTTTATAGCACAAGCTGTTGCCTGTGATTTCGTTTGCTTGCGACGAATTTTAACAAGTAAGGGAACTTGATGACCTATGTAACTTGATCCTCTGTCCTATTCCATGACATAATCTTCATCATCATCATTTCAGCCAAAAACGTTCACTGCTGGACAGAAGCGTCCTCCAGAGATTTCCACAATGTTCGTTATGGGTTTGTGATGTGTGCGCATTGGAGGGTTTTGCCATAATCGCCTCGCTTGGCAGACGGGTTGGCGATTGCAGTTAGGTTATAAATGTACTCGAAGGACGGTGCTGCCCAGCCTACAGGGATCTATAAAAAATTGTTAAACTCTCTGAAACACACATATTACAAAAAAACAACATTAAAAATGGACTCCTAGGATTTACTTCTAGAATACGATGGTCTGTAATCTTATATAATCAGCCCATTACTGTCCAACTGCTGGGCACGGGTCTTTTCTCACGATGAGAAAGGTTAGGCCTTAGGCCACCACGCTGGCCTAGTGTGGGTTGGCGGACTACACAGACAAATGAGAACATTTTAGAGCCCTCACAGGTGTGCAGGTTTTCCAACCATGTTTTCCTTCACCGTTAACGCAAGGGGTACGAACGACGAAGTCATCCTTCATCTTCATTTCAATCAACCTCTTTCTTGACTTCATACCTTTTATCTCCATCACTGTCCACCTCATAATTCATTCTTTATTTAAACCAAAATTCGAATTTAATATGTGGTGTCGAATGTCATGTGTCGATGCGTGTGTCATATTTTGATCATTATCAGCAAAGAGTATAATAACTATTATCAGGAATTGTACCGTACGACGTTGCCGACATATTTTATAGAATTTTTTTCATTTTTGAGAAATATTTTATGAATATGTAAAGATTTATTTATATAAATACCGTACGACGTTGCCTTAAACTTGACATTGGCGAAATTGTGGAAGATAACCTACAGAAGCCATAATCTAAGAGAAGAAGAAGAAGAAGAACTATTATCAGATTCCATTCTGAACGCTTAACACCAGTGGTTTGACACACAGCTGTCGCTCTGCCAAACAGTCTGCCTGCAATATTACAATTACTTATTTTAACTATCGTAAATATTGCGATAGTAAACTATATTTTAACAATATAACCATCAGCATAAGTGTAAATTGACGTTGTGAATAACAATATTACGCTATAATATGTTACGCTTCATTTAATCAATTAACAGAATTCCGTTACTTGCTGCCGTAAAGAGAGCCTCCCAGTTGAGCTAACCGGGAAGGAAATACGGAGGGAAGCACTCCGCGACAGGATAATCAAATTCTGATCCAAACATGAATCCGAAAAGTTAGAAATGCGGGCCAGGATCGAATTCAGACCCACAAGTATGTAAGGCACACGGTCAACCACTAGACTACCAATTAAAACTAACAGATTTCTTAACTTTTAACTAAAGACAATACGCCGTGCTGACGCCGTAAGTGAATCAATATTTTGAAATTCTTACACCCATCTATGTCTAATGCCATGTACCACTAAGTTTTATAGTAAGTTAAGAGTAGTAATAGTAATATGGACGTTCAAAATGAATTCTGTCCCACAACTCGTGTTAACCAATTACCAATATATTACAGTATGAACATTAATGTAAATATTATTTAAAATTTTCATAGCCAAAACTTTCAAGGCCTCTGTTTTTGTGTGTTTTTTTTAATGCAATGATTGAGTTTCTATCTTTATTTCTTCCTTTGCTGAGTGCTGAATCCCATTTACCGAAAACAGACACATAAAAATCCAAAATAAATAAAGTACTATACAAATCACTCCAAAATGTTTCACAATACGATTAAATAGGCAAATACTGAAATAAAATGAAGATTAAATTAGCAAATTGAAATCTAAATAATGATTCACTTTGTATTTAGTGGACACGTAAAAATACACCGAAAGCGCGGAAAAACAAATGTCGGCCTCCGTGTGAAAATACGTCGAGGTAGCTAACCGGGCGATTGGGCAGCAGTGGGGCGTAGTGCGATCGATGGTTTCCACTGATATTCACTTGTCTACATCTTTTAGCTTTATGTTTGTATTGATCACCATTGCTCGCTGACTACCATTACCCTGTTTCCTCCTAATACTGCTTGAACCAACCGTGTTACAGCAGTCATGAAGCCTGAGTTCTGCTTTAATCGCCAGTTACTTGCCAATGACAAACTGTTAATACTATTATTAAATATTAGAGATTACGACTAGCGAAATGGCGAAAGTTTATTTCAAGGCCCAGACTACTTTTAAACTCAATAGAAATACTCCAGGATGAAACAATGTTTGGCTCCAAAGGAGCGACCGCGTTACATTTCGCCTGACGCAGGTATTCACCGGACACGGTTGTTTCGATGCGTACTTCCACAGGATAGGACGTGAGGTCACGGCACAGTACCACCACTGTGGAGACGATCAGGATACCGCACAGCACACGCTCGGAGAGTGCCCTGGGTGGACTGCCGAGCGGCGGATCCTGGTCGATCGGATCGGGCAAGAACTCTCTTTGCCAGCAGTAGTATCGGCTATGCTGGCAGAGCATGAAAATTGGAGTGCTGTGGTCTCCTTCTGTGAGAGCGTAATGCTCCAGAAGGAGATCGCAGAGCGGGATCGGGAGAGGGCCGATCCCGCTCGGAGGAGGAGGACACGGACTCGGGGAACAACCACCGCGGTGCCCGTGTCCAACACGCCTGAGCCTCCTGTCTTCTTTATGTGGCAGGGCGCCTTGGGGGTCGCGAGCGCGCTAATGGGAAATCTGCACTCATACCGAGTGACCCCCGGGAAGACAGCGGTGTGCATGTGGTCACGTACCGCTGTGTGCACAGCACAGTGCAGTGAGGCTTCGGGGGAATCTTACAATCCCCTCGGGAGATGCCTGGGGGGGTGGCCTTTTTACAGTCACCTTCCCTCCGCTAGAGGGGGAGAGGGGATGACCGCTTTACAGTTATCCCCTCCGAGATGTGCCTAAAGGCGTGGCACCAATGGGTGGCTCTAGATGGAGATTCTCGAGTTCCTGGAGCCTCCCTTCGGTGCCGACGATGATCAGTCCGGTGGTTTTAGCCGATAGGAGTCCGGCATGCCCCTTCGCCCTTTCCCAGGGCGAAGGAAGTACATGAGGTATTTCCACTGGATCAATAAAAAGAATTAAAAAAAGTTGAAGCAATGTTAAGCACTACATCCAAAATCAATATGGGTTTAATCAACAACAAAAGTGTTGGTTATCCTTACTATGGATTCAGGCTTATAAATCGTCTGTGTATATCGACGATATTTTGAAGAATCATAGTATTCTTAAGAATTTTGAAATTCGTCTTATATTCCTAACGCAACTTAAATTAACAGATCGATGGAGCTACAGGCCAATCTGAAACAAATGGTTCAGGTTTGGATAGGAGCATTCGCTGTGCTATTACTCTTACCGATATGGGAATGAAGAAAGGAGACGCCATGGTGTTGATGGCTCCCAACCATATACATTTGTGCGTACCACATAACGCGGCACTGTATCTTGGCATTATGGTTGCAGCTGTCGATGCTACTTTGGGCGTAAGTAAGTGCTTTAAAACAGTTCTCTATGACATAATTTAAATCGTTTAAATAGAATTGGTCCAAGATTCTTTGGTCAAAAAAAACTGTTGTTATATTTGGCCTGGATACCAACCCTTTTTGCCATTTTGTCAAAATATAACAACAGTGTTGCCAGCGTGGATACGCGTTTGATTTCATGAAGTGTTAGTTTTTAAGCGTATATAATTATCCTAATGTAGTATCGATTTTAGCTATGTAGTTAGTTATGCCATATGTAGAATCTTTATGTTTGAATCTGTACTTGTGCGTCGAAGTTCGCCGCAAAAATAAACTATTTTTCTTTCTTTCTAGAATAAGACCTAAATATATAATTTTAGATTGAAGGCGGCTTCTGCTTGAATGAAAACAAACTTCTGAAAGGTATTAAAGGAAGGGATTATGTCATTTACAATCTAGCATCTTATCTGCCTGATACCTTTGACCTTCACTAATATTATCGTGTTATATACTCTGGGCATACAATGAGTTATGAAGGTCAGACAAATGTTACCATTGATGATGAAACAAGTCTATATATATATTGTACTTGCTAATAAATTACATTACAGCTCCATCATGCAAATAAGGCTAGCAATGGAGAAGAATAATCATCATATATCTTTATTAACCGTCCAATATTGAATGTCCCTCCACAGACCGCTATAACAAACAATTTGTAGGAAATAATGTCATAAAGCACTAAATAGGTTTGCAAACATAATAAGAATTTGTAAATTGCATATCCAGTACAAAATTTCGTTTACATTACAGATGAACTTGTAGACATCTTCAATTTAACCAAACCAAAGATAATATTCTGTCAAAGCGAAAAGACGGCTGCTATTGAAAAGGCCATTAACATGACCAAGATAGATACCGAAATTGTAACCTTCGATGAAGGCACTACCCACAGAACCCTGGCTCAGCTTATGGAAAATAAAAGTGTTGAAGCAGTCAAAGAATTTCAGTAAGTAACTTTGTGGTTTACCATCTAAACAAAAGGTCAGTATTGAATTCCTAGTGAAGTTAATGGAAGAAAAAGGCTCAATTCTCGAGCCCTACAAGATACCAAAAAAAAAACGGATGTTTAAATCTTTAGCTGTATTCTCAAAATATCATGTTAGAGATTACTCTACCTCTAGTACTATAACTGTTATAAACAATCGTAGAAAATCGTAGGAGCTCAAATATTACCTGCATAGGCAGAGTAGGGTAGAGTTACCTTGGGGGTCGCGAGCGCGCTTATTGGGAAATCTGCGTGCTCATAGCGTGCGCATAGTGAGACTTCGGGGGAATCTTTTACAATCCCCTCGAGAGATACCCGGGGGGGAGGTGGCCTCTTTACAGTCGCCTTCCCTCCACTATAGGGGATGACCGCTTTACAGTCATCCCCTCCGAGATGTGCCAAAAGGCGTGGCACCAATGGGTGGCTCTGGATGGAGATCTTTCGAGTTCCTGGAACCTCCCTTCGGTGCCGGCGATGATCACTCCGGTGGTTGTAGCTGGCAGGAGTCCGGCATGCCCCTTCACCCAAAAATAAATGAGAGTAGTGTAGTAGTACTTAAATTTTCAACTTTGAGAAATAAATCATTGTAAATCCTGATTGCAGACCAACAGACTTCGACCCGGAGAACACCGTAGCCTACCTGACTTCAACTAGTGGAACCACAGGGGTGCCAAAGGTAGCCATCCTTACCCACAAGAATTTAGCTGTCGCAGTACCATATTTATGGTAAATATTTGTTTCAAAAGTTTCGGCGACCCCACTATTAGTTCACTTTAAGGATTAAGAGGTACAGGCAAAAGATCAGTCAGTTCAGTTCATCAGATTTAATTGACAAGAACGGCGATAACCACATGCAAGCAATGTTTTTCTGTCTTTATATCAGTCTGTAGACTGAACAATCGCCCCCAAATAGATCACTATAATGAGCATTAGTGAAGAGCTTTTTGCATTATCTCCACATTTGACATCATATTAGTGATAGCAGTAAGTTTTTTCTTAGCGCACTATAGCCCATCCTCGTGACTGTCAAATGATTTAATAGATTTTACCAAAACCACTTATCCTACGATATGTGTGGATGGATACAGTACCAAATGATCGTTTCCTTACTTTTATTTGGAATAGAGTTTTGTGACGTAAAGTGTAATACTTCTTCTTCTTCTCATTCTCATTCTTCTCATCTCCAGGTTAGGCTTCTCTAAATTCCCAAATCCAGTAAAGCTGATAATATTGATGTCACCACTACAGTGGTTATCAGCTGGCATGCACTATCTCTTCTCACCGATCCTGAAGTACACACGGCTGCAGACATCAGCTCCAATTACTCCGGAACATTTCACGCAACTTGTTAATAAATATAAGGTATATAGTGCTGCGGTGGACTTTCTCAGCATTAGTAAAGTCAAAGTCAAACTCAAGTCAAAGAGAAACTACTGCATCTATCTTATGCAGTAGTTTCTCATCAAAAGCTGATAAATGACATGACGTGGTATGTTTGTTGCCGTAATTATAAGTTCTACTTATTATGACGGCAACAAACATTGTATGTATGTATGGTATATACAGGGTGTCCAGTAAATAGCACGACATACTGCAGGGGGTGAGAGCTTGGGTCAATACCTACCAAAAAAACACAATATATGTTCAGCAAAATCTTACGGATTTACAGTAGTACAAAATTTTCCGAAATATCGAAAAATCTCTACCTTGACACAGATTTTTAAGCATCTCAAATTATTTGTGAATAGTTACTTTACTCATTGATAAGTCTTTATTCTATTAAAAACTAAAATGTTTAACTACAATTTTTATTTAAATTTTCACAGTACAATTTTCTTATCGCTTAACTTTAACCTACAGTGGTGTAAAAAAAAAAAACCGTAAGATTTTGCTGAACATATATTGTGTTTTTTTTGGTAGGTTGACCCAAGCTCTCACCCCCTGCAGTATGTCGTGCTATTTACTGGACAACCTGTATTTATTTATATAGTTATGTATTTATTTCCTTTCGGCCGAATGAAGTCCACTGCTGGACACAGGCCTCCCCCAAAGATTACCACAACCACCGATATGGATGTGTTGTGGGCTCATTGGAGGGTTTTGCCATAATCGCCACGCTTTATTTAACTTTATATTATATGTCCATGCTGTATGTTGCGTATTTTATTATTATTCTTAACTGTTGTTTTCTTCCTGATTGTACGCTTGATACTGTCCTCTTTTGTTTCTATTTTCTTTATCATTCAAGGGTGTGCTGGAAGAAAACTCAATGTTGAGTTAAGCTCGCCTTTGTACATCATGTTTTATTTAATTTAACAATCTATGTTTTCTGTTTTATGTTGTACTATAAATAATAAGAATAAGAACTTGTGTCGTTAAGGCAGTAAATAATTGATTTTATATTTACAATTATGTTTACAGTCGTTATAATCTATAAATAAATAGTCACATCTCAGGAGCCTAATGTGTGTAAAGCGGTCACCTGAAGTCTACCTGTGCAGTGTGCTGTGGACAAAAATAACGCACTCCTGGTCGTTTTCAACTATGGTGACTACTGCTTACGTGCGACTAAATGTGGTTCGATAAACAGAATTTTGTTTTGAGAATAAAATCTGAATTGGAACAGTACAGTTAACCGCTACTGTTGTATTCGTAACTGTGTGTAGGCTTAAGTCGTGTCTTTCGTATTTGACGCTTATCATCAAGGGCCGCTAAACGAACATCGTCGAAGCCTTCGATGCTCTTACGCATTTCAATTATCTTTATGAAAAAGATCATGTTACAGCCTACCTACACTATGACCAGCCCCACTCTGATGACGACCATGACGACTGCTAGCGATAAGTGTGACTTCACATGCTTCGAATATATTATACTAGGAGGCAGTGCCGTGCCGCAGGAGTTGATAGATCAATTAAAGGTAAAAGAATATGCATGCTCATCTCTTCTCATGAAGTCATTACAATTACTTAACTATGCCACGATGGGGCAGTTTTTGCTTGGACATCCAATCAGAATCATTACTCCGACTACCGAGTATGGAGATTATTGATCACCCAAAAATACTCGGTTGTAGGAGCTGATGTCTGAGTCCTTTTTCATCATCATCATCACCACTTTAGCCAAAGGTCATCCACTAAAACAGCTAAAACAGTTCTTCCCATAGATTTTCCTAACAACCGGTTATATATCGTCCGCATCCCACGAGCCCCAGTGACATTCACTAGGTCATCTGTCCATCTCGTTGGAGTTCACGTGCGTTTTCTGGTGTGCAGTTTCCACTCGAGAGAGCCCCAGCTTCTTTTAAATATCTAAGAAAAGAAAAACTACTAATTTACCCACACTATTTAAATTTAATTTATTTAAGGCAAGAGGACCAATTTTATTTTTGTTTTTCCTTACATTCGATTACGTTACAGAAGCTGACAAATTCGCATAATATATACGGTCTTTACGGTATGAGCGAAATTGGTGGAACCGCTTTCTACCATGATTACCCACCTCCACCAGGATCATGTGGCAGACCACTAGGTTCCTTGGAGTACCGAGTAAGTACTTCCTCACTATCTTTATTCAAGCAGTTAACAGTTACAGGGGTGCGAAGAGTGTCACTCTCTGTTTGGTCGGCCTATATGACAGTTCTCAGTGGCCGTCAGAAATCTTAAAATTGACTGGCTACATAGTTGTCTCTTCACTATAGACTATCGATACTATTACTTGTATTGCGGATATATAACGGTTGTGTCTCCGTGTTAAATACTGATATCGGTTGGAAGAAGAATAAAGAGGGAGAGAAGAGAAGATAGAATGAAGAGGGTTATTTAACGCACTACTGCCCTGTTTTTAAATACTGCGTCCAGTATTATACAATATCACCTATGATGTGAATAATATTGCGTAAAATTTCAGTTGGTGAATAATGAAACCAAAGAAGATGTAACCGAAGCTAATGTTCCTGGAGAATTATGGTTAAGAGGACCAACAGTGTTCAAGGTAGGATTTGCGTTGACATTTCCCAGATCCACGATTCCAGACTTAGACTACACAATATTTTTCTGAGGAAAATAAGAAAATAAGTTACTGGTTTATACCAAGAAGATGAGTGACAGTATCCACCTCCATCTTGATAAGATCTTACTGTAAAATTGTTTTCGCCTGCCAATTATGGTGATTACTACAAAGTTGCCGTATTAGTCATTTTAAGCAGGTTATTGAAGAGTTTTTAAGGTTTAAGATAGTACCTTAGGGACGAGCAGCAGGGTTCTCTTCATCATCATCATCATCTCAGCAAAAATACGTCCACTGCTGAACAAATGCCTCCCCCTAAGATTTCCATAATTGTGTCATCGTTTTGGGGGGAATTTTCCAGTACTCACTACGCTTGGCAGGCGGGTTGGTAAGCGCAGTATGGCTACTATTACACAGAAGGGACGCTGCTGCATATTCCTCTGATTCCCTTTGTCGCCTCTTACGATATCCACGGAAGGAGATAGAGTTGTGCTATATTCTTAACCTGGGCACCACATGGATAAAGGGCTACTTTTATCCTACTAATAACTAATAATACAATAAAGGTTTCCTTTCCTAGCCTAGTCTCCTGTTTATTTACTGATAAATTTGCCTGAGACACACCGAAGTTCATTGATCAGTATTTTGTTTTGTTAGGCAGAGGTGACGATGTCATCCCAAAAAGTAGCAGCATATGTACTGCGGCCACCAATCCGTGCCAACCTGGTAGGAGTACCGTTTGGTTTCAGAGAACCTCCCTTCCTCGTAGTCTTAGGTTGAAGAATGAGATCCCTACCGTAGTTTTTCCGAAATAACAATTCGTGAGCTGTTCATACCCTTCGTGATATAGCATCCATAAGTTATGGAAACAGCTTACCATCAGGTGGGCCGTGTGCTTATTTGCCAGATTAATGCTGTTAAAAAAGTGATGATTATTATTATGGCAATATCTTTAGCCGTTCATTATTCTGGTCATTGGCGGGCTATTTCAGCTGTGTGTACGTTTATTGTCTAATCTGATACATTTTGGGACACAACCGTATCTTTTTTACAACATACTGATAAGTCATTTGTCTGGCGTGATGCCACGCCAGCTCATACCAATTGTAATGCTACCCAGAACTTGTTCTGCGTGGAACCACAATGACCTGCCACCTCAACTCATTGCTTATTTAGTCTCATATGCCCAGTAATTTCACTAGCACCTGCCCTTTAACGGGCACACAATGTTTAAACACTAGTTCTTTTCTAGGTTGCCTCTCGCATAGCATTCAAGGGAGCTTCATCCATTTAATCGGACAACTTGGCGAGCCCAAGAGGACCTATGCTGGGCATACCCTTTTTTAATATGTATTTTTATTAACCCCGTAGAAATACATTATGTACTTCCTCCACCCCGGGAAGGGTGGAGTGGCATGCCGGACTCCTACCGACTAAAACCACCGGAGTGGTCATCTTCGGCACCGTAGTGGGCTCCAGGTCCTCGATACAATCACATTAGAGCCGCCTGTTGGTGCCATACCCTTAGGCACATCTCGGAGGGAATTACTGTAAAGCGTTCACCCCCTGTAGCAGTGGGAAGGCAACTGTAAAGGGCGCCCCCAGGAGTATCTCAAAGAGGATTGTAGAAGATCCCCCCTCGCTGTGCGTCATGCTGCGCACACGGCGGCGTGACCACCCCTGGAAATACCCTAGTGATTTGTCGTTAAGCACAAGCACCCCTTGTGCTTAAAGACAACTAGTTACATCATACTGTGATCACCAATTCGTTTTCCAAACGTTGCGATACCTTAGAACATTCGGGATCAATAGTAGACGTTGCGGGGCTGGTATAATCTTACTAAATGTGATAGTTTCTCTCTCTCAAGTTCAAATTCTGATGAAATTGGGCATAGGGGTAGATAATGTCGTGGAATAGGATATAGGATATAAAATTCTATGAAAAAAGAAGGAAAGAAAGAAACATTTATTCCCGTCTCGCACACGTTAGGAATAGTAGAAAACAAACAGCATAATAAAGAAACAGTACGAGGCCAGAATAGGCCCCTATCTCAGCATTATGCTGCAACATCTAAATGCTGCAGCGCTGGTATTCTGATAGGGCCTTAAAGTGAAGCCACGGACAGTTCCGACTAAAATAAAAAAATAAAAATTTACTATATTTAAATTACTAAATCTAACAATAGATAAGTAAGGTAAGAACAATAACATGAAGAATGAAATCGACTGTAAAACATATCGCCTGTGGCACAGAACTACAGATCAGTATTTCACTGTTATTTGTGCCACCAACGACCGGTTTCTTCGTTCATCTAGGCACCTCCACATCTATTGTCTATGAAAGGTTAAGGAAAGAATTCGCACGTTTTGATGTTTCTATATGATATCTAGATGTTTCTAGTGGGTAATATTTCAAAAACAAACAATTCTGTGAGAACTCTAAACATAAACTTTTCAGGGATACTACAATAACCCTGAGACTTCATCGGAGACGCTGACAGAAGACGGCTGGCTTAAAACTGGTGATATTTTATACAGAGACCAGCACTGGAACTTCTTTTTTGTTGAACGATTAAAGTTATTGTTGAAGTACAGGAATCACCAAGTGAGTTAGTTTTTCACTATAGTTATCTATTTACCAGACATAAATACTTAACAGTTTACCCATCGCTCAAAATTTAGAAGTCGAAAATCTCCTCTTTGTTGCGTGGTTTCGTTCCATTGTCTCCACTACGTCATCTTTTCAGCCAGCTATGAAAGATGTCAGTCTATGGTGATTTATAACGATTTCAAAAGGGGAGGTTCTCATGAAGGCTGAATGATTCATCTTCCGAAAGATCGATACATTTTTTAATTCGCCTTTTGTAATTTGTTTTGTAGCAGTACTATTAGTAGAAAAATGGCCAAGTCCGAGTAGGATTCGCGCCCTGATTGGGGTTACTATTACTTTTACATACTATTTTTAAGAGCTAAGGTGACAATTTTTTTTGCGAGCGCCGTGTAATAATACTATATATGATTATAGTAATCGGTTACATAAGTTTGTCTTGTAATAATTACACACATATAGGATTTGGTTATCCGTAAGTGGATAAAACTATTATTATGAAAATATGCTCTGAGATAATTCTCGGTAGTAACCTACTGGGACCTTAAATTTTACAACAGTATGATGTTTTAAAGACCTTAGTACTCGATATTGATTTTAACTTGATACTAAGTAAAAGGTCCTCGACAGTCGAACAGACAGACAGACGTACAATAATTAATATGATCCTAATAGGATCACTTCATTTTACTCTACTGTGTGTACTCTATTTTTCCATTGTGCCACTATCCAAGGACAGGTTCAGACAGGCGGCGATTGTAAAAATTTTGCCCTGGTTCCAAGTTACTTGAGGTCGGCGCAGTATGTTAGTCACATTGCAAAGGTTTGGAAAACGGCTAAGATAGTAGGGATAATATAGTGTGGGAAGTTTCAGGAAACTAAAACTACCCACACTATATTATCTTCAATAAGTAATGAGCTTACGTTAATTTAATAATAAAGTATCACTTTAAGCATCTATAGTTATTCTAAACGAAAACGTGTAGCACCGGGTCACGATTAGGGCTGCCCCATCTCATCCTTGGTAGTCTTAGTGTATAAGGTTAGTAAGGGAGTTTGGAACCCGCTACGTATCAAATTAGCCCTTTTAGTTACCCGCAGGTGGCGGGTAAACCACCAATACAAACCTCGTGTAAGAAGGAAGAAGGGCAAGAAGAAGAAGTAATTTTAAACGAAAAATCCATTTCAGGTGGCTCCGGTAGAAATAGAGAAGGTAATAATGAAACACCCTGGCGTGTTGGATGTGGTAGTGACAGGCTTACCTGAGAGGGAGTGTGGAGATCTTGTAGTGGCGTGCGTTCTGAAAAGACCCGGATGGAGCCCTACTGCACAGGAGATCAAGGATATAGTTAAAGGTACACAATTCGAGGTGTATTTTCTTAGTCAAGCTCAAAATATTAAATAAATTTTTGCATCAATCAAATCTTCCTATTTTTAACCCCATCCAATATCGTTCAGCTTTTGCGAGCCGTCAGTATAATGCCCAAAGCGCTCGTCTTTACAATATAACCGTATCTTTCCTATATGCCGTTAAACTAAACACATAGCAAACATAAGTTAGTAAATTGGTTGCAGCAGTTACAACAATACCGAAAATATTGTAGTAGTACAATCATAACCAATATTATAAACGATCCTTGTGCTCCTAATTATCTTAAAATTTTCTTTCAACTTTTAGGTGGCTCTCACAGTCATGACCTTCGGGCTTCTGAAAATTTAATTCTTAACATTCCATCCCACCATACAGGGTTTGTGTCCAAATCCTTCGCTGTTTCAACAATAAAACTCTGGAATGCGCTTCCTCTTGATATAAAGAAAGCTCCAAATAAATTCGCGTTTAAACGCAAAGTGCGTCAATACTTCCTGAAATAGTTACAATCCTAATCAGTTTTGTCTTCGTCATTAGAGTTAATATTTATATTAGATATTTATATGTATTCTATTTAACTATTTATAATTATGTAATATAATATAGTATCTATTTTTATATTAGTATATGTATGTATTCCTATTTTTAATTCAGTCTTTTTTAACATTAGATATAGCTTTGCTTTTATACTTCTTTCGAAGTGCTTTGTTTAACCCAAAGGTTGACTGGTAGAGAATGCCTCATGGCATTAAGTCCGCCTTATGTATACTCAATGTACATAAAAGCTTAAATAAATAAAAAAATAACCCAGTTGTTATTTAAGCACTGTTACACGTCTTCTCGATAAATTGTTATTGTAAATATGTAGTTACTACGCACTCGAGCAGGAGGAACTAAGGCACCCAAGACACAGATATTTATTTACATAAGTTCGGATGTTCGCCATCGTACCCAGCGAACATTTGTACAAGTTCGCTATATATAACGGTATTTATGTTTCTCCTATATGAGTAAAACGGTTTTTTTTTTATAACGTTGCCCCACACTAGGATTACTCCTATGTCGTGGGTGCGTTTACAGACACGAATTCCGCATACAATACACCCAGACCCGGAACAACTACCTGCAGATTATACAAATATTTGTTCCGTGTGGGAATCGAACCCACAACCCGGAGCGCATCAGCCGACTGTATCAGCCACTGCACCAACCGTGCCGTCAATTATGATAATGTATTGGGTTAAAAATAAATAAACTTATAATTTACTAGCCAAACACAGTCTAGAGGAATCAACTTGGTCAATCCATGGACATAGATTACGGGTAGAGACCGTGTGTAAAACTTTGTTCGAATGCCACCTGTTAGAGTCCTTGTCACTTACTATAGACCCTATGAGAAAGATCAAGGTTCCTCAGCAAGCTATGAACAGAGCTATTCTTGGTATTCCTCTAAGAGATCAAATCAGAAATGAGGAGATCCGTAATAGAATGCAAGTTGCCGACGTAGCTTAAAGGACTAGCTGAATTTGTAGGTAATGGGTGGGGCACATAGCTCGTAGAACTGATGGCTGTTTGGGTAGAAAGGTTCTCGAGTGGAGACCACGCACCAGAAAATGCATTGTAGGATGGCCTCCAACGCGATCAATGAATGATAAAAATGTGGCTATCTATTGAGTAGGCTTTTGTTCAGCATTGGACTTCCTATGGCTAGTATGGTGGCGATGATGATGATCCCGCACCTTTGTCTATGTATATACGTTAGCTGACTGTTTTCTGCGGTTCTATCTTAAGTGACTATTAGCCCAAAAACTTTCCTAATTTTCAGAATCGCTGACGGACTCAAAACAACTCAGAGGAGGAGTCATATTCATGAAAGAGTTTCCAATGACTAGCACGTCCAAGGTTAACAGAAGGAAAATAAAAGAAATGGTGCTCACGATGCATAGAGAATAAAATTAAAATTAAAATACGTATAAAATCAATAAACGTTTTAACTTATAATGTTTTTAAATCAATAAATGTTAATATGTATACCTTTTTACTCATATTATTATGTTTATCGTAATTATATGTCATCAATAAAAAAAGTTGTCATTAATAAAAATAATCGTAAAAGCAATGTTTTTCTTTTAAAGGCCACATTGTAAATTATGTGATGTCAAAATCCATAAAAACAAATATAATAATACTCGTATATATTCAATACATATGAGAAATGTTTCGAATTACAAGCATGAAATCAGGTACTATGTATATCGTGAAAAGCGACTAGAAGGTGAAGAGCCACCAGAATTCTATCTTGCGGTTATAACAACATACCAACATACTATAGCAATATTTCATCATCATCATCATATCAGCCAAAGGCCTCCCCATAGATTTCTACAATTGTGTCGTACTCGTTAGTGCGTAAAACATAAATGAAAAAATGTAAGTTTACATTTAAGACGGTAGTTCAATAATTTAATGGCGCCAATGCACGACGAACTCTTGATCGAGTCAGTGCATGCACAGATAAGTTAGCTTTTAAAAAAAATACAACAGCAAACAACTATAATATGCAAATTACACTTATAATCTGTAAAAACATAAAACCAATATAACTTATATGTATAATCTTCATCATCATATCATCATCATCATATCAGCCATAAGACATCCACTGCTGAACAAAGCCCTCATAGATTTTAACATTGTGTCATAATTTTGGGGGTAATTTGCCAGCAATCACCACGCTTGGCAGGCGGGTTGGTGAGCACAGTATGGCTAATATTCCAAAGAAGGGACGCTGCTGCCCATCCCTTTGATTTAGAATCCCTTAGTCGCCTTTTACGACATCCATGGGAGGAGAAGGATTGGTGCTATATTAGTAATCCGGACACCATACGGATAATCTTCACCAGCAGAAAATAAATAAGTAACAATATTTGTGTAAAATTATTAGGTGTATCAATTTATGTAGCTACTTCTTATTCGTTCTTACTGGTTGGCATCCGTGTGTTACTATGGGCTCAAACTGAAAATCACCACCCAGCATTACTGCCCTGCATTATTCTGAGCTGGATACCGATTTTATTCTGACATGGGACACACCATGAAAATATGTGGATTTGAGATATGCACAATTAAATTATAAGGCAAGTTACATTTTTATTTAGATCTACTATTATTTTAAATAACATAATTGTGTCACATGTATCTGTGGTCAAATAAATGTAACTGTCTGACATTAGGAATTGAACATTTTATAAATTTTATTCTTTTCTCGATATTGATTACATTGAACCAATGAACAACGTTGGAGATTGCATCGTTAGCTTCGTAAAAATTTAGTATTTGTCACTTGATTTTAAAAATAAGTGACGTATTATCCGCGTACAACACAAGCTCATGCTTTCGTAAAAAGGCAAGTTAATAATATAAATGAGGAACAAAATAGGACCTAGAATTGATCCCTGTGGAACGCCCATGGTGACCGAAGATCCTGGAGATCTCATACCATTAACATCAACCTTCTGAATTCTGTTGTTTAAGTAAGTCATAAGGTCAAGAGCCTTATCCCTTAATCCATAATGGTGCAATTTCCTTATGAGCGTATCGTGATGTACGCAATCGAAGGCCTTGGACAAGTCACTGAATATACCAGTCCTCCCAGGCCTCGAAAATGTTTTTCAGCAATTCCACGCCCGCATCTGTAGTTGAACGACCCTTAGTAAAACCGAACTATTTTTTGTGAAGCAGATCGTGCTTGTTGAAGTGTCTCAACATTTGGTACAAAATATTTTTTTCAAAAAATCCTAAAGCTAACATCGACAGCTGGTAACTACCAGCAGCTGGTTGGGGGTGCCTTAAGCCCTCGAAGAAGCATCTCCAGGTGACGGAAAAGTAAATGCTCATCAGCAGCATATTAAGCTATAGAGTATGGAAGAAATAAAATACCGCCCGCGGACCACTAAGGCAAGAAATAGTCAAAACCAAAAACCATACTAATCATGAGACACATAAAATAGAAAGAGAGTTATAATGCAGAGGGCGATCCTCTCACCACGCTGGCATCGGCTTAATTTTATACGCTGACGCCACTTTTGTGTTGGCCAGCGGGGAGCTTCTTTGAGGGAACTAGGGAAGGGGTTCCGTTGTCTCTACCCAAATTTCCCCACTCGCAACTGACCAGTGCATCGTATAGCCCAGCTTTGCGTTGAAGTCACCCATCACAACAGTGAAGTGAAACTTGGAGGTATGTATGGCCCTACTTACTCGTAGTTAACGAGTTCCTGGCGTTTCTGCTACACTAACTGGACGTCATGGATGAATTTGGTGTCATGCAGATCTAAAACGAGATTCAACAATAGCGCCAGCATGGCCTACCGTGCTTGGAATATGGGATGGAGCAAGGGTGTGACACAAGTAGTGACCCACACGCTCTTCTCTTCCATGGCAGTAACGACATAGCGTCTGGTCTTTTGCCATCGCTACGTGCTATGCCATTGGGTTCTAAAACAGCTGGCACGCCGGCAGTGACGTATAATGTCAGTAATATTGGCATTGTGGTGTCCGGATTAAGAATATAGCACCACTCATCTCCTCCCATGGATGTAGTAAAAGGCGACTAAGGGATTCTAAACCAGAGGGATGGGCAGCAGCGTCCCTTCTTCGGAACATTAGCCATACTGCACTCTGGTGAGTGCAGTGACCCGCCTGCCAACCGTGGTGAGTACGGGCAAAATCCCCCCAAAATCCGCAATGACGCAAAACCGTATTCGGGCAAGTAATTTTCCAAGCGTTCACAGCATCAGTCAAGCACGGTACCTCATAATCAACCAGTGTGAATTGTAAGATTTTTCTGGTTAATTTCTCAGTGCTGTGAACCGAGGACAGGAATGCCGTAAACTTATACTAGAAACGTTGTGCACATGAAGTTAATGTACCCCGAATATTTTTTTCTGTTTTATCTTGAAGTTGTGACTGTTCATAAATGCGTAAAGCGGAGGCTATATATGAATTTTGGGTCAAAACAGCAGTAGCTAATTAAAGTAATTCTTAAATTCTTTATTTTACAAAAAGATAATACAAATCGGACATTCAATATAAATTTTATGAACATAATCGGGCTCATCTCCAAGTTAATTTTATACCGGGAAAACCTTTCAGTAAAAGTAAAAGAAAGTGGTGGTAAAAAGAGGGCAAAGTCACATGCACATTAGTAATGTAATATAACAGTTATATAATAATTGAAAACAAAAATGATACATATCTATATCACAAAAATAAAAAGTGCGCATATAACCAATTATGTATACATAAACTTTGCTCCACACTAGGATTTCTCCTGTGTCGTAGGTGCGTTTACAAACACAAATTCCACACACAACACACCCAGACCCGGAACAACTACCTGCAGATCGTACAAATATTTGTTCCGTGCGGGAATCGAACCCACGACCCGGTGTGCAGCAGCCGACTGTATCAGCCACTGCACCAACCGTGAAATTGCTTAGCAGCACAGTCTTCTGTCACCGTCTATGATGCTCGCGCATAGTACTCGCAAACTACTAAGATACAATCAAAACACACACCACCCCAAAATATTTTGTCATCATCCCAACCTGAACCTAGTACATAGGAGAAGAGCGGGATTTAATTACGTCTAGAAAGCAAAGTACGTCCTGAATCAGAAGACTTGCTTAGATACGAATGGAAATATTGTCTTTGCTGGCAGACCTAAAAAAAGATCAAGAAACCAAATACTGGTCTTTAAAGGATATTATGATCAATTTAAACATTCATAATCTAGAGATTATAAACCAAAATTTTTAATATAGACCATTTTAGAAAGTACAACGCAAATTTACAACTTTTATTTTTTATTTATTTATTTACTGTCAAGCAACAAGAGTTCTCCAGTAACATACATAAATACAAGAAAAGCTAAACTAATACATATTAACATGATTATACAGTTTATTGTCTGTAATAATCACTATACACGTATAGTCTGCGTCGTGTTTCGATGCGTGGTGTCACGTAACCTTCCGCGAAAGCGTCGGTACACGACACCCTTCAGCCAAAATTCTTCCTTCAATAAGGTTTCCATATGTTGAGTTGGAACTCGCACCACAAATGACTTGAAGTTTACGTTATGGCGCGATTCCAACTAAGTTACTATAAGTTACTTTAAACTCGAAGATTTTACAATTATATCAGATGATTGCATGATGCAGAATTCTTCTTAAGATGTTGTTAAACTTTCTTAAAACAGTATAGAGTACAAACATCTTGTTATTTAAACTAAAATGATAATAAATATACACAAATTGTTTTATTCTCTAGGCAGTTCAAGAGCCATTTGTTTTAGTTTCCTTCTGTCAATTTTGTTGGAAGCCATCACTGGTATAGCGTCGACAAATATAACCCCGCCTCGTAATTGCTTCTTGTCTGACAAAGTATCTGTAATAAGAAAAAAATAAGAATAGGTAAAGAAATGCTATACATCATAAATATCACATAGGCGTATAGCGGGCGCCTGCGTCACAAGAACACGAGCGCTGCGTGAAAGATGAATGCCTGAATGCTGCGAAAATCATGGCAGTGTTTTGCAAGGGCAAGGTTTTTAATATCACCCGTTTAGTTTTGTACTTGACAGAAAAATACAGTCATAATTCGTCATATCGTTATTCATCATAAGGGGCATAAAGAGGACATTATACATCAACCATCCCAGTATTTTTTCCATGCCCCTTTTCTCCTTAAATAGGTTATTTATCAACCTAGCCTGAAGAACAGCTCTTCACCCAATTTCCAATTCAATATTTATACATACTTTCTTAAACCAATAATGTGAATAAAAAATACGCAGTGTTACAAAAAAATAACGGACAAGTGCGAGTTGAACTCGCGTGGAGAGGGTTCCGTTAGATGAATATGTTATCTTTAGGTACGAGGCGTGACGGATGCCTCGCCTAGTTAATTTGAACGAGTAGTACCAATAACTTATCCCTAGAGCAAACTTAACAATGTAGTTCAAAAAAGTTTGTGCGCACAATATTGAAAGATTTACCATGTTTTTTAAGTCCATAGACTAAACCTTTAAGATCTATAAGAATATAAGAAAAACCTATATAAATGATTTTCCTGTGATCTATAGGTAAAAACTATTATCTATATTTTTTCAATATTATAGGCTCAGTAGTTACGGAGATAAGGGAGGGAGGGAATGGTCAGTTTTCGTATATTTTCTTAACTAACTTTAAAACTATATATTTTTAAATTTATAAAATAAATATATTTGAGACCCTCTCGAGAAGTCCTTTCAGTTGTTTGGGTTGCAGAAATCCATATGTGTACCGAATTTTAACTTAATCGGTTCAGTAGATTCATACATTTTACTCACATTGTGATTCTTGTAAAGTGAAAGTGAATAATGGCAACAAAAAAGTAACTCATATTACTTACAACCTAGCTAGCCTACTAACTACATAATATCACATCTTTTCAGAAAAAAAGTTCCTCCGCTATCGGTCTAAAGCAGTCTTTCCCAACGTGGGCGATAACGCCCCCTTGTGGGCGCTGCAGGCCTAAAGGGGGGCGGTAAGAGACCCAGAAAAAAAGGGGGCATTTTGTAGGGCTTTGGGGTCGATTTATAATTTCATCTACCTAGCTAGGAAGACTCTTAGACACCGACTGAGCTCTCGACTCTCGACTACATCTTCTGAACATCAACTAATATTAATTAAGATATAGCTCAAACTCGGTTCGATATAAAAGACCGCGGGCAATCATGTTATAACAAGTTTTTGTTAAATAATCCGAATTGTACATTCCTATACCAATCGGCTGGTTCTATAATACTTGTTCTTGCTTGTCGAGTACGATTGGGCGTCGAATGAGATAAACGAGTTTATACACGTTTGTCTTATTCCTGTTGGTGCGTGCTGCTTATGCAATCCTATATAAACGACGTAAATTTATTTTATTTTCGTTTGCCCGGTTAAGCAGATATATCCCCCTTGGGATTACTGCGAGAAGCCCTACATAAAAAAAAAAAAAAAAAAATTCATTTGCGGTTTCGCGCATAATAGATAAGCAGTACTTGATTTCAACACTTACGTATTTCTTAAAACAAAACAATGTCGGAAGTAAAAAAGAAGAGACGGCAATACTCTGCGGAATATATTAAATTCGGATTTATTGAAAATCCCACAAACCCGTCGTCGCCTTTGTGTCTTCTGTGTCTAAAAACATTTTCGAACGAAGCAATGAAGCCTTCAAGACTGCAAGATCATTTGAATAAAATGCATCCAGATAAGACAGAAAAGAATGTAGCATATTTTCAAGACCTAGAGAAGAAGCATAATACTCAGCCAAGTGTATCAAAACTATTTTCGGCGGCTGCTAAGCAAGATGACGACGGACTTCGAGCTTCGTACAATATCTCTTTGTTAATTGCTCAAAAAGGCAAACCACACAACATCGGAGAAGAGTTAATTTTGCCAGCAATAAAGGAAGTAAATAACTACTGTGCTTCATAAACCGGCCGCAGATATTATCCGAAAAATTCCTTTGAGTAATAATTCTGTGCAAAGACGAATTGATGAAATGGCTGAAAACATTGAAGAATCATTGTGCAATCATCTGAGGACTAGTCAATTCTCAATTCAGCTCGATGAGTCCACTTTACCAACTAATGAAGCGTTGTTGCTATCTTACGTGAGGTTTATTAAAGATGAGAAAATACGTGAAGAACTATTGTTTGCCAGAAATTTGGAGACAGATACAAAAGGCGAAACCATATTCAATACATTGGAAAAGTTTTGTGAAGAGAAAGAGATTCCTTTGAAAAATATTATATCAGTTGCTACGGATGGCGCTCCGGCTATGACAGACAGGGCGCCATAAAGGCTTCATAGCATACTTAAAGAATAAAATTCCAGATGTCCTTGCTATACATTGCGTTATTCATAGACAACATTTGGTTGCTAGAAACTTAAGTGAACGACTATTTCAATCACTGCAATATGTCATCAAAGCAGTCAATAAAATCCGTAGCAGTTTTTTGAATGATAGATTATTTCATCAGCTTTGTGTTACTAATGACGAAGATTTCAACCGTTTGTTGCTTCATACTGAAGTTCGTTGGCTGTCAAGAGGCAATTGTCTGATTCGATTTTACAACCTGTTTGACTCTATGATAGAGTTCTTGGAAACTAAAGATACAGAACTGCGCAACAAGCTCATAACATCAAAGAATGATATAGCTTACATGACAGACCTGTATAAAATGTTCAACGACATGAACCTCCAACTGCAAGGCGATGAACTAAATTTAATTAAAACAAAAAATGTCGTTGCTGCTTTATATGGGCAGACGTGAGTTTCACAATTTTCCGAATTTATCAGTATACTGCAGTAACGACGACTTGTTTGCCTACTGCCAACATTTGGAAAACCTCCACATTGACTTCACCGAACGATACCAGGACATTTTAAACTTGGAAATACCAGACTGGGTGTTGGATCCGTTTTCGAATGTCAACACAGCAATGTCACCTCAGCTGGAAGAAGAACTTATAGAATGGACAACAAACGAAGAAATAAAAATCAAGTTCAAAAATGGATATCAAGAATTTTGGCTACAAAAACCGATCCCGCAATTGTGCCCTGGATTGTGGTCAATTGTTCAACGATTTTTGATAGCATTCCCATCGTCATATTTGTGTGAACGTGGATTTAGTGCTGTGGCAACGCTGCTTACTCAAAAGAGAAATCGTTTGCGTGTTACCGAACGTGGCGACTTGCGGCTGTTTTTGAGTAAATTGGAACCTGATATCAACAAACTTATTGAACAGCATCAGATTCAACCTTCACATTAGTTTTTATATAAGAATTGATTATGTTTGTTTTATTTTCAATAAAAGATACTCTGTCCGAATACTATAAATTTGCGTTTCAATAATCAGTTATAAGTACTTAGCGGTTTTTAAGTATGTTTAAAAAGGGGGGCGTTAAAAAATAATTTATTCTTAAAGTGGGCAATAGACAAAAAAAGGTTGGGAACCCCTGGTCTAAAGCAGAGTGCAGTTGAGACTAGACCATTTCCTTGCTAACTTTAAAGTTTTCGAGGAATTCATTCTCCGACAGGTCCAGGGCTCAATGAGCTCTCTCACAGAGTTCCTCTCCGCCTTCCTCGAGTTCTTTTCGGCATAAAAACCTATTAAATAGTTGCGTTATGACCCCGGCATTGCGTATTTACTATTTTTTATAGTTTCCGTAATCCTTTAACACAACGCAAAATCTTGAGATATTGATACTAAGAAACTCTTATCTACGTCTCTTGGGATGTAGACTATTTGAGATGAAACATTTCATCTTATCATCATTCCTAAACGTCAAAGATAGACAAAATACGTTGATCATGCTCGACGGTTCACTTTTGTCTAGGGAAGAGTAGATATATTTAGTCTTCCATATATTTATAGTAATACTATAGCAGACTGTAATTTATTTCACATGTAATTTAATTTATTTTATAGTTCTTATGAAAACCTTTATCTTTATATAATGGGTGTAGCAAACAACCGTGCATTCCACCTAACCCAAAGCAGCTACTGCGTCCATGAAAATAAAGTCAAGTCTGAGCAAATTCTGCCAAATTACGAGTTCAAAACTAAGTGGTTTTCTAGATGACTGCTGCTATGACAAGCATTGAAGAATTGAAGATTCCACAAGCTTCCTTTGACCACTTTTGTAAAGATCATCAAATTCCTCACGTCGCATATCTATTTATAAAAAATAAAATCGTTTAAAATAAATTAAAATGTTTGAATACCGATTCTATTTTTATACTGAACAAGATGGGACGTTATATCCGATCTTTTCCAAATGAGAATAAGACTGGATCTCAGCCTACGGCTGTCCTAAGGCAATTTTAAATAATTCTTTCAAAAAAGCATTTGCTAAAATTAGTATTAAGTTTACAAAATTATTAAAACAAGCAACAGGAGACCAGTATTTCGCAACAAAAATGTCAAGAATATGTCCGGATCAGTGTTAAATCCCGCGAATCCTCCTTTTTGTTTCACTGCACATAGCACTCGTGTTATCAGTCGAAGCACCAGACGTAGTCTGAAGTATAATATAGTAGTCTTTGGTCTGAAGAGTGGGGCTGAATAAAATGACGTTGCCTTCGATGTTGGCAGCACTAAAAATGTCCTTTGTTCAGCGGTGTTTTTACGTGATCACCATCTTACTCCTTATCCGAACTTAGCCGAACACACCTTACTGCATTCCCTCTCGACGAAAGACTTTGTTAGTGTGTGTTACCAGAGAAAAATTTAAAAAAGTGTAATAATAAATACTGAAACTCTTTTCCCCTAACAATTTGTCATTATTAGAGATAAGGGTAACTGAAATCGGAATCTATCAAGGATAAATGCGCAATCATGCGAGTAAAGCGAGTGGAAACTGGAAACTATGAAATCCCTCGCATTCTTGGGACCCTTTCCGATTAGTCAGATCCTTCTCCCCAAAAACCTTCAAATACTTCGGTTCGTAGGCCACAAGGCCTTAAGCATAAACAGAGCAAAAATGAAGCAATCTTTACAGGAGCGCTTCTTTGACTGCCTGAAAAGACTTTCTCCCAAAGATAAAGGAGCTTTCTCCATTGTGAAAAGTAGGTGTAAATAACTTCAGTTACAACATAAAGTATTTTAATGCGAATTTCGCACTATGCTACAATCATTATCAAAATATTTTAGGAGCAAAGAGTATACTATTTATAAGTTCAGCAGACTGTCAGAGTGACATGAGCGTATTTGTAGGCGTTAAACATAGTCCATAAATTTACTTTGGGAATTGAAAACCGTACGACGTTGCCCACATATTTTATATATTTTTTTCATTTTTGAGAATTATTTTATTGATATGTAAAGATTCATTATTCTAAACACCGTACGACGTTGCCTTATACTTGACATTGGCGAAATTTTGGAAGATACTCTACAGAAGCCATAATCTAAGAGAAGAAGAAACTTACTTTGATTTGTACCTGTTAAGGTAGTATATTTTATTGCAGAACTAAAACTGGATTTGGAAATGTTTTTACATTCGCTTAGATTCCACTTTTACGCTTGATTTTTAGACAATTTGAATTGCACTGAATTGGTAAGTTGAGAGACTTGTTCAATACTATTACATTATTACTGAATAAATAAGATAGAGTGGAGACAATACACGGGAAATTTGGAAGATCCTTTGGCTTGGGGGATCATTTACAATCCTCCCCGAGAAGTGCCTGCGGTGTGGCCTTTTTACAGCCACCTGCCCTCCGCTAGAGGGGGTGACCGCTTTACAGGCATCCCCTCCGAGATGTGCCTAAAGGCGTGGTACCAATGGGCGGCTCTAGTGTGATCTTACGAGGACCTGGAGCACCCCTTCGGTGCCGAAGATGACCGCTCCAGTGGTTATAGCCGGTTGGAGTACCGCATAACCCTTCGCCCTTCCCCGGGGCGAAGGAAGTTCATCAAGAATTTCCACTGGACACCAATAAAAAAATGGTGCAGCAATTAATACCACAAATAAATGATATACTTTGTATGCTTTATTATTGAGCCTGCGATAATCGCTCAACAAATTGAAGCATTTAATTAAGCAGTATGAAGCAATTTAATTTAAATACAGTTTTAGTGGCTGGGGAAAAACATTGTCTTATATATGCAGCTGTTGCCGCGTGTTGCTTCTTGTAAAAATGCTGGGTGTTGCTGCAATTTGTAAAATTTTATTACTGGCGTACCTTTACCGATCTTCAAAATAGATAGATATATTTTTTATATATGAATTTTGGCCACCTAAAGATTGCTACTTTGATAATATCTTCTTCTAGTGATTGGGCGCCTGGGTAATTATTTATAGCAATGTTTGGTCCAGTAGTATGCTTGAAGCTAATTGATGCCTGGGGTGCAATTCCTTAAGCTCAAACATCCATACATCTTTAAATATAGAATCGAAATAACGGTATAAAACCAATTTGGTATTTGCTAAGATATGATTGAAGCTATTCAGGGACACGTTGCAGAAGGACAGCCATGAGGATCATACTTAGCGATTAACAAATTGGGTTATCACTGTTATTTCAATTCTGTATTCAAGGATGTATGGATGTTCGAGCTTCGAGAATTGCACCCCTGATTTTGATACTCTCTACATACATCTTAGGAAAAAAAAATACAGGGTATGAGACGCAAAGCGAACTATATTTGAATATTTTGTTGTACGAAGCGTGTCCTGTCTATAGTCTGTGCTCGTTCTTAATCATAATATCTGTTTTATATAGTCTTTCAAAACATCAAACATAAATTTGGTTGCGGTCTAGTTTAGGTACCAGCGTCTTACCTTGTATTTAACCCAATGTTCAAACTAAAATTACTAATGACGTGTAAAACACTGTCTTCTATTGCAATAAATTCTAATTATTATTAAACTAAGGGTCTAAAACGAGCTCCTCGAGACCTTAAAGGCGTCCTCTACAACATAATATCGCTTTGTTTTTGTATCTTACATGTGCTGCAGTTTTTATTGTAATCTTTTTATGGTATTGGGTATTTCAAATAATATTGCATAATGTGGGGTGTCGTATATGTTTGTCCTTAATTCTAAAGATTTTATTTTTGGTAATGCGTCTAATTCAGAATGTTTATAGAGCCCCAAAGCTCTAAATGCAGCTGTAGGTGCCCAAGCATTATCAAAAGACAAAATATTATGCAAGTAAAACTGTGCTATTTTACGTTTTATTGTTAGATGAGTAGGTTTGCATGACTGATACAGATAAACCGATGAAACGACATCTAAAATAAACACCTGTCTAGGTCTTATACATATAGTTAGTAGATTTAATACATTGCGTAAAACGAGACACAATTAAAAATTAAAACTACGAACTCGGCGCGGGCCAGCGCAGGCAAGGGACGGGGGAAAAGTTAATTGAAAGGGATGGTATCGCGGCGACATGCCTCCGCGGCGTCGGTAAGGTTCGGTGGCGAGGGCAGTAAAACGGCATGTTAAATGATCGAGACTGCGCGAGCCTCTTCATGTGATCTACGGTAATTTTATCATCCAGGTCAATCACGTGCCGTCTGTACGGGGGGGTCGTGCGGTCCATGGCTGACTACGGGGCACCTGTATGGTCAGCCCGACTGTCAGGTGCCCAGTGCTGCAGAAGCAAACTTCACAGTCTGCAGCGCAGAGTGGCTATACGGATCGCACGAGGATACCGAACAGTATCCTACGAGGCGGCAACTCTCTTGGCGCGTTTTCCACCTTTCGACATACTGGTAACTGCGTGGGTCTACGATCAGACACGCTCCCTCCGCCAGAGCGGCGAAGGCGCGCTTTCAGGGGCGTTAGACAGACTGAGCCGGCTAGCTCGGCGGCGCGCACTTGGAAAGTGGCGTCACCGCCTGCGGGTACAGTTTGCGACCAAACGCGACGTTGAGGCCGTCCTGCCGCTCTTTGGAGCCTGGCTCGGAAGGAACGAGCGCGTCACCTACCGCCTGACGCAGGTCTTCACAGTGCACGATTATTTCGGTGCCTACCTGCACAGGATAGGACGCTAGGCCACGGTGATAGCGACCAGGATACCACACAGCACATGCTCGAGGCGTGCCATGCGTGAGCGGCCGAGCGGCGGATCCTGGTCGATTGGATCGGGCAAGATCTCTCTCTACCAGCAGTAGTGTCGGCTATGTTGGCAGATCATGCAGTGGTCTCCTTCTGTTAGAGCGTCATGCTCCAGAAGGAGAGCGCAGAGCGGGATCGGGAGAGGGCCGATTTCGCTCGGAGAAGAAGGAGACGGCGCCGGAGTAACAACCGCCCTGGCGCCTAATTCCCATACGCCTGAAACCCTCCTTTTTATTTCTTTTTTTTATTGATTACCAGTGGAAATTCTACATGGAAATTCCTTCACCCCCGGGAAGGGCAAAGGGGTGTGCCGGACTCCTTTTTTTTATTTTTTTTTATTGATGTCCAGTGGAAATTCTACATGGAACTTCCTTCACCCCGGGGAAGGGCGAAGGGGCATGCCGGACTCCTACCGGCTAAAACCACTGGAGCGGTCATCTTCGGCACCGAAGGGGGCTCCAGGTCCTCGAAAGATCACACTAGAGCCGCCCATTGGTGCCACGCCTTAGGCAGATCACGGAAGGGATGACTGTAAAACGGTCACCCCTTTAGCGGAGGGACGGTGACTGTAAAAAGGTCACCTCAGGCACTTCTCGGAGTGGATTGTAAAGGATCCCCCCAAGACTCGCTGTGCGCTGTGCTGCGCACACGGTGGCACGTGACCACGTGCGCACCACTGTCTTCCCGGGGGTTGCTCAATGTGAGCACTCAGACTCTCCAATCTGCACGCCCGCGAGAACAATGACCAGATGAATGTTGCGAAAATCCGCTGGATGCGAGCTATGAAAGACCGGTCGCTATAGTGATCTCTGGGGAAGCCTAAGTTATAAGATATGCGTTTTTGTATAAAAAATCTGATTTACGTATATTGAGACACTCAAAAGAGACGAAACGCCTTTGTCACTACCGGCGTAAGACGATTGTTGACGTTTACAGGCGCCGAGCCCAATTATGTAAGTAGAATGTTTTCGCGAAGTCGGATGAGATATTCGCCCACACATTTGTGCTCTATTATTCCCAAACATCGTTACCATAGACATTTTTATATACACGGAAATTTCATACCAAATAACTCTAAAATAAAAAACACGATTATGAAAAACTTTTCTTTTAAACCACAATTACTTCGTCTATTGTACTTTATTGTTTAGATCTTGATATGAAGTTACTTCGTATAGGGAAGTGTTAAGTACTTACACATGTGCGCGGCATTAGAGCGCATGCGCGTTTGTAGAAACGGCTTTATTTTCTATCATACGTTGTAACTGTACTGACGTATCGATCATTGTGTAAATAGTATTTCGTGGCGTTAAGCAATATAGTATAGTTTGTACGATTTATTTGGTGTTATATTGAGGAATATTTTACGATATTTTGTAATTGGAAGTGTATTAAATGTATTGTTGGTGAGTATAGTAGCTATTTAATATGTAAATATAGTTTTTAATTGTTGAGCAAATATATTTCGGGATATTTTTAATTCATATGGATTTATAAATAGCAGCAAAAATCTGCACATTTATTGTTTTTATTACGGCATACAGAAGTTTGTTCGCAATTACTTTTAATAATATGTATAAAAATATATACATATGTTCAAAACCGGAACAAGGTTTCCAACTTAGACTAATCTAAGGTCAGCAATTTATAGGAATGTTGGCATTTACTATTAAGTCTACCCATTGCTTGTTTGCTGCACATACCTGTTACATAATAAAATTCTAGTTTAAATAAGAATTAAAGAACACTTAATGAAACATGAACTAAAAATACAAAACTATTTTTAAAAAAAGCATGGGCAGCTCTGTACGCGTATTCCCATAATCTATCTTTGATATCCAGATATCTACTTTTTTAAAGCGTAATTGTCCATAGATACATATACTATGTATTTATGACGTTTCATAAATGCCATTAATTGGTCTATTTAAAATAAAATATTTGACTGTTGACTATAAATTAATTACATAATAAATACTCAAATTTATTTTTACATAACATGTCTAGTGTATTCCGTGTGGTGTCCGGATTAAGAATATAGCACCACTCCATCTCCTCCCGTGGATGTCGTATAGGGCGACTAAGGGAATCTAAACCAGATGGATGGGCAGCAGCGTCCCTTCTGTGAAACGGTAGCCATACTGCGCTCACCAACCCGCCTGCCAAGCGTGTGTGCCAAGGAGGCCTTTGTTCAGCAGTGGACGTATAAATGGCCGATATGAAGATGATAAATGTTTAATTTACTAGCTTACAAAATAATGCTACATATCCTCTAATATGCTCTCTCGTTGTTGTCACACACTCTGGAAGACAGCGGCATTCTACTGGTGGTAGGTCTCTTATTGCAAGAGGCCGGCTAGGTACCACCCCGCACAGCAAGACATGGGAGATCCTCTTTACAGTCATGACCTCCGAGATGTGCCTAAAGGCATGGCAACAATAAGCGGCTCTAGTGTGATCTTACGAGGACCTGGAGCCCCCCTTCGGTTCTGTAGATGACCGCATAAAAAAAAGGCATGTCGCTTACCTCCAAGCGAATGACTTGCTCATCGTGTCACGATATTGTACAAAAGAAATGTACGTTGTGGGAACCACTGACCCTGATTATGTATGTACGGTACTCCATAGAGTACGGTTTTAATTGATATTGCTTTGTGACTAATGATAATTATCGAGACTTTTATGCATGTTCGTAATTTAAATATTTTATATTTACATAAGGTGCAATGCAAAGGTGTATTTGCTTTTGTATCCATTACAATGTAGTATGTAGAATATTTAGTTAATAGGTATGTATTTGTTTATTTGCGCCTTGGTGTTGGTTGCTTACCGATTCGAATCCTCCGCAAGGTTGAAGCAATAGCCTAATTCATCATCATCATATCAGCCAAAGGACGTCCACTGCTGGACAAAGGCCTCCCTCATAGGATTTCCATTACATACCGCCCATATCCAATGATTCCCAGCTACCTTCACCATGTCATCTGTCCATCTCATCGGATGCCATCCCACGCTGCGTGTGGTCCAATTGCCTCGCCGTAATCAGTTAGATTTTCCAGTTCAACAATGTTGATTGCGGTTTTGGATGTAGATGTTGTTTTTTTAAACAACGATGCTCTACAGGTTCTAGGTTTTCTCCTATATCGTAGGTACAGTTAAGAGGCATAAATCTCACATGCACAAACAGATAAATTGTCTAAAGATTATACAAATTTGATCCGTGTGGGGAGCAAACCTGCGACAAATGGCGCGGAAAGCCAATCGCTTAGCCACTGCAAATCTTCAATCGGAATCGGAAGACGGTCGTTCTATGCACAGAAGGTGGATCAATTCGCCGCTACATTATAACTTCACATATTTTCTGAGTAATGAGAATCGAATGTCATTTATTATGCAAGGCAGATGTTCACTCAAAGAAAAATTCGAGTCAGTTATTCGCTACTCTTCGGTAGTCCAGAATGTAAACAGAGGACTGCCCAGTGTTTCTACCAGACGCAGCGTTATTTCCAAACACGTGATAGCTTCAATTACCAATATTAAATGATCTTGATTGTCCAATTGTCCTATTTCTCACTTTTCAGTACTAAACATACCATATTTAATACACCACCACCATATAAATACTAGAAAGAAACATTCAAAACGACATGACGGTCAGTACAGCTACTTTGAAACTGTGCCTACGTATGTAGGTATGTATTTTTTTCTAAATTTCTGGTCGTAGTATTTTTCCATAGATTATATTAAATGCTTATTACATAGTTAACATTTCAAAGAGTTTGTATGGTAACATCGTTAACTGTAAAAAACGCGTTTAGTTTTAATTGTTCAATTATGCAAATAAAGTATGACCGGTATAAAGTATAAATAATAATATAATAATAATAGGTATAAAGGTTTCATCCGCCTTTAACTAAAAAGAAATGGATTATTTATAAATATATAGGGGAACAACCACAACAACAAGGTCTGGTGTTCCTCCATAGAAAAGGGAGGATCCTCCAGCCTGGGCGACTGTATATATGCTGCGTTGTGCGAATACTTTAATAGCGTGATTCAGGATTCTTTGACGTCATCGGAGAGTTGCATTTAATAGCCAAGTAGATGTCGTTGTAAGTTGTAGTTTGTATTGCTGGCGATGTAGATGTCGCCACAAATACATGAAATTACTTCGGCATAGACATTTGACATTGAGTATATGTATTGGATTTCAAGGCTTAATCTTTTTAAAGAAAAGTAGCCTAAGTTATTCCTTATAATATCAGCTATCTGCCAGTGAAAGTCCCGCAGTAATTGATCTCACCGTTTCGAAGATTAGCGGGAACAAACAGACAGATAGACCGACAAAGAGACAGACAGACAAAACATTTAAAATTGTGTTTTTGTTCTAGGCACCGTATATACTTTCATATGCATCTAAAAAGCTGTTATTTTGACATTATAAAGAGACACTTCAATCTTATTTATTTATAAAAGTAACTACTTCATTGAAAACTTGATTCAAATTACACCGTCAACAAGTGAGATGAAAAAGATTTGTGAATTTTACGTGGTGTGGAAGTGCATCGATTTCATCTAAGCTTACCCAACCGTGTGGTGCCGGCTCAGAATACCACCACCCCATCTCCTCCCGTGGGTGTCGTAAAAGTCGACTAAGGGGTTAGTCAGAGGATGGGCAGCAGCGTCCTTCGTGTACATTAACAACTTAACTGCGATCGCCAACCCGTCTGGCAAGCGTGGCGATTATGGCAAAACCCCCCAATGAGCCCACAACACACCGATATCGGTCATTGTGGTGATCTTTGGGGGAGGCCTGTGTCCAGCAGTGAACTTCATTCGGCCGAAATGATTGAAAAATGATTACCCAACTCTTGCATACTGACAGCTATGTTGATACCTATGTATGTCCTGAATAACATAGGTGAGAACTCATATTCCCCCGAGATGTATCTGGGGGGCGACTGCTTTATAGTCACCTCCCTTCCGAGATGTGCATATAGCCGTGGACTAATGGGTGGCTCGGGAGCGTTCGTTCTCAAGATCCTGGAACCCAGCTATGGTGCCGAAGATAGCCGCCCAGATATTTTGGGCCAGTTATGAGTCCGGCCCCTTCACCCTTATTCGGAGCAGAGGCAGTGCATGACGATCTCACTACAGTGAGAAGTCTCGCTTTTGGGGGCATTTCATTTCTAGCGAGCATTTCTAGGAAGATGAGATCTCGCTAACATATCAGAGTGACGGGAAACGTCAAAAAAGTCAAACCACTAGAGTACTGAATGTCTGCATAGCAGGTTCTTCTGCCAATTGAAATTTTATTTATGAACTAGCTGGGACCCGCTGTTTCACCCGCGTTTAATTTAAAAGAAATTTAGAGTACTTCGACATAGACACTTGACATAGAATATGTATATTGGATTCCAAGGGTTTTATTTTTTTGCGCGGAACCCTAATTATTTTTCAAAATTAAAAGTAGCCTAAGTTATTCCTTATAACATCAGCAAGTGAAAGTCCCGTCAAAATCGGTCCAGCCGGAGATTACCCGGAACAAACAGACAGACAGGCAAACAGACAGACAAAAAAAATATACCCTATATGCTTCCATATGTATTTAGTAAAAACCTGTTATTTTGACATTACAAACAGTTACTTCAATTTTATTTATCTGTATAGATTTGTCCGACCGTCCTAGCGAGCGCTATCCGAGTGACTCTAAAAACTACTTTTTTTTGTCGTGAGGATGTCCTCGTGGTCTTCCTCCGCCTTGGGAATGGCGGAGGGGCATGCTGGACTCTTACCGGCTTAAACCCCACGGTGTCCTCCCTCCTATCTTTGGTTGGGGTGAGATGTTTGGTTTGTCAGCATTAGACCGCACCCCCGGACTCTGAAAACCCCTGGAATTTGAGCTAGGAACTTGGAAAAAGTCTGTCATACCCTCCCAAACACTGCAACTTCCGGCCAGGATGTACAATGGCGAGTTAGATTGTTTCTGTATTGCGTTGTTGCAACATCACAGTATTAAGCCCCTTTTTGCATGGATACGACGCACAATCCAAATATAAAGATCTTTTACAAATTGTTTAGGTATTTTTTATGTGTTTCCAGTTAATATTTTGCTAAAGTTTATGTTATCCTACTTTCAATTGTGTGCGTCGTTGTTGATACTGAAATAAATGGATTTTGTTTTCTTCTTTGTAATAAGTCTGGGTGTTTTACATTTATTATTACAATGTTTCTAAATTGTAACACGACATAAGTAGAAACTCGCAGTTTCTATCTGAAATAAAAATGAATAATCATAATTATATGACGTACCATGCCGCTAGATCAGGGCTGCCATAAATGTAAGAATAAAGACTTAATTAAAATAAAATGCAAAAAATCGAAGGTTATATCAATATTGAAATTTTCTTAGGCTTAAAAATAGTGGCGTCGAGGCCGAGAAATAAGGCCTCGACGCCACTATTTTTGCCCGTTTATTTCCGGCTTTATTAAACTAACCAATTTTAACCAGTAACATTATAGAGTAAGTTCCCAGAGGCTTAAGACTATTACTTATTTTCAAAAATATGAAGACTTAGGTTCTGTGTAGTGTCTCATGTACTTTCAATACCTAGGTGCTTGTGGAGTTCGCTCTGCGACACCTGGGCAGGTACCAGATGAGAAAGGTAACTAAAAAGTTATATGTACTTGGCAGGCTTGATGTCGATGCTACCGATGTATTTTCAACCGTACTCAATGAATTTTTTTGAGCTATTTCTGATTTTCTGGATGTAAAGAATAATTATTTTTTGGCAAAGCTGTAAAACATTTGTAACATTCTCGATGGTAACCACTGTTGTACAAATCATCCGGTAAAACTACGTCTTTGAATTTTAGGTTATGGATTATTCTGTTTTAAAATATTTTGGCCCTTTTTAAATATGTTTCTGAAAATAATATTAATTTATCATGAGGTTTTTTTGCTAAATGTACATTTCGATGATTTTCCGAGGATTCTTCCATGATATTCACTGAAAATAACTTAATATCACTCAATACCCAATGGCTTGGCACGTAACGATGGCAAAAGACCAGACGGTATGTCATTGCTGCCATGGAAGATGGGTAGGCCTTTGGTGTGGGACGCAACTTGTGTCGACACCCTTGCGCCATCCCATCTTCCAAGCACGGCAGGCTGTGCTGGCGCTGCTGCATCTGCAGCAGAGGCCCTCAAACGGCGCAAATACAATAACCTAATAGGTAATTATTGTTTTGAGCCATTTGGGGTCGAAACGCTTGGGTCATGGGGTCCGAGTGCACGTCTGCTTTTCAAAGATATAGCTAGACGGTTGGTCGATGCTTCACGTGATCAGAGGGCTGGTATTTTCTTTGGCCAAAGAATAAGCATTGCCATTCAACGTGGCAATGCTGCCAGTCTTCTGGGAACATTACCAGCTGACAGTGATGAGGAGGAGTACTTCGACGCCTAAATGCATGTGCAACTTTATTATATATTATCTTTTGTTTTTATTTATTTTTATTATTATTTAGTTTATTGGTCAGTAGTCTGTATGTTTTTAGTTTTAGTGTGTATATAAATGTATAATATATAGTATATAGAATATAGATAACAAAACTTATTAAAAAAACATAACTTATATCACTCACAAATTACACGATTAACTGACAAAAACATGTGCTCTCACAGATCCGAGCTTGACAATTGAGACGCAAATACTTTCTTAAACATGGCACATACACAGTAGACTGAAACAGATTGTGAGTTTAAGAACCGAGTTACCATGGATGTCTCACTCGCTCTGCGCATGCATATTGCTCTCGCGCTCATACTAATGGTTGAATATTTTTTTGTTTGGAGATGTTTGTTCATTACAATTTACCTGACTGATTAAATATAACTTTGTAATAGTTATAAGATAAGTTAAGTTCATTACAATTTACCTGACTGATTAAATATAACGTTGTAATAGTTATAAGATAAGTTAAGTTCATTTATTTTTTGTAGAGCTTTAAAGCGTCTAGCAAAAGTTCTGGTCCATGGAGAGCGTCTGACACTTTTGATATTACTATGGAGTAATTTTCTACAAAATAGATATCAAAATCAGCCATACAAAAATTAAGTAACTCTTATTTTTGATTACCTTTCTCACCTGGTACCTGCCCAGGTTTCACAGAGCAAACTCCACAAGCACGCTGGTATTAAAAGTATATGAGACACTACTCGAACCTAAGGCTTCATCTGTTTGAAAATAAGTTATATCTTAAGACTCTGGGATCTTGGACAATTAATAAAATGTTATGCTTGTAATTCACACATCTCGGTCTCGTTACCGGCCCCGTACGAATTGTGCATAACTATAATTCACGAACCAGGACAACTTATTTACTGGACGGGACCCGGGGACACAACGCTTCAAATCGGGACGTATGACAGCCCTACGCTAGTTACGTTATATCGTATTGACTCGCTAACTTCTAGTCCATTAAACTTCATTCACACTATAGTGAACACAACAATCTGGGAAAAGAGTGTCAATCGATCCGACGATTTATATATATAAAATGTTATGTGTATATCGAGTGTGTAGCTAATTTTAGAAAGTTTTCTTCATCTTCACACATTTCACTCAGTATTAACTGTTTAAAATGGTAACCATTGACCAAATGAGTTCTGCTCAGTTAATTAACACAAAATGTTAAATGTGTCGGTCAACACGGCAACAGTTACAATTATAAACTTGCTTCATATATTATATATTCTTTTATTTATATTCTTTTTTCAAATTTGGCGCAAAAACAAGCTTTTTAGAAACAAAAAAGTTAGGCGACTTCTAAGTATTCTTTGAAAATGGAGAAAAGCGAGTTTCGAGTGCTAATTAAACACTATTTTTTACGTGGTAAAACTATTAAGCAGACCGAAGACAAATTGAAAAAGTATTATGGTGATTCTGCGCCTTCTCATAAGTGGTTCACTGAATTTCGTTGTGGACGTACTACCACTAATGACGCGGAGCGCCCAGGGAGGCCGATTGTGGTCACTACGGAGGGCATGGTTAGTAAAATACATGATATTGTTTTGGCAAACCGTCGAGTGAAGATACGCGAAATAAGTGATGCTGTGCACATCTTGACTGAACGAGTTTTTTATATTTTGCATGATATTCTGGACATGAAAAAGCTCTCTGCAAGATGGGTGCCGCGTTTACTAACAGTCGACCAGAAACGAAATCGTGTAACAGCTTCTGAGGAATGCCTAGCCATGTATAATCGCAATCCGAGTGAATTTATGCGTCGGTACATAACAGTTGACGAAACGTGGGTCTATCATTATACAGCAGAGACTAAGCAACAGTCTAAGCAATGGACTTCTACCGGGGAACGTGCCCCAAAGAAGGCAAAAACTGTTTGCTCGGCTGGTGAAGTGATGGCCACAGTCTTTTGGGACAGCCAAGAGGTTACTTACATCGATTTTTTGGATAAAGGCAAGACAATACCAAAGCTTACTATGCTGCATTGTTAGATAGATTCAATAAAAAGTTGATCAAGAAACGACCGCATCTAGCAAAGAAAAAAATTCTAGTTCATCAGGATAATACACCGGCCTACTCGTCTGCAATGGCGACATCAAAAATTCACCCTCCGTATTCGCCAGATTTAGCCCCCCTGTGACTTTTTCCTCTTCCCAAACATGAAGAAATAGCTTGGCGGGCAAAGATTTTCGTCAAAAAAAGAGGTGGTAGCCGAAACTGAGGCCTATTTTTCAGGGTTTGACAAAAAAATATTTTTTTGATGGGTTGAAGACGTTGGAACGTCGCTGGACTAAGTGCGTAGAGTTGAAAGGAGATTATGTAGAAAAATAAAAAATGTATATGTAAAAAGAGTGTTTCTTCTTTCCAAAGTCATGGACTTATCAAACCGCCCTAGTATAACAGACATAATAATACCTAAAAAAATAACGAAAATTATAGCGTAAAATAAAATATGTAAAAAATCCGACTGACGTTCAATTATTAGTCTTTCGATCTCGTTAAAATGTAGCAACATTGCATATATTGGGACCTACTAAGATAGTGAACTTTGTTTCAAGGGAAAAATCCGTACGTTATAGGGATTGTGTTTATTAAAAAACAAGAAGTAATTTCCTGTTTTAGTTATTATGAAACAAAGTTGCTATTCGAGTCCAAAAAATACTGGTTTATTTCTTTTTTCACCATTTTATTACAAATAAGCACATAAATAAAGAACACACCGCTGTAATAAAAAGATAAAAATGATCTTTGTGCTCAAACTGCATTATTTTTAAATAAATTATTGCAAAAATGATATTGGAAGTTACAACTTCTTTTTTAACAGACACAATTTACTGATTGTCGTTAAATGAAGTTCATTATTTTTATAGAAAATAATTATATGTATAGACGCGTTAGGTATTAGTATTTTTTACAAGAATTGCCAGGATGTGGCCATACTTTGACGTGTAATGTTGTAGAACTTGAGGTAAATAAATATACCTAGTACGTAAGAACTTAAACAAGTAAAAAATAATCATGACCATTACCGTGTGATGTCTTGTTTAAGAATATGGCACAACTCCATCGCCTCCAGTGAATATCGTAAAAGGCGACTAACGGCCGAATACTCGAACGCCATTTAACGTTAAGCCCCACTATATCTATTCAAGAAACCTGTTTTTGGTACAAAACTGGGCGCCTCAAATGGTTTAAGCGGGGACTTAACGTTAAATGGCGTTTGAGTATTCGGCCGTAAGAGACTCTAAGCTAACGGGTGGGGAGCAGCAGAAATCTACGGGGAGGCCTTTGTACAGCAGTGGACGTCCTTTCGATGATATGACGAGGATGATGAATTATGACAAATCACATGATCTAAGAGAAGTCATCACATTTATAAATTTAACATCTGACTCTACTAGAATCGGATCCATATTAGAAAAAAAGGTCAACAATACCAAAGGACGTCTAGCAGAAAATGCCCATGGCATTAAGTCCGCCTTTGTACACTATTGTACATTATGCATAAATTAACTAATAAAAATGGTGATGAAAAGTGAACCACATACGAAAGATCGTTTACCTCATAACTCCGCACAATCAAACGAGATAAAAATTACAGAAAAATAAAAGGATGGGGCACCGGTAAAAAAAACAGCCGTGACAGCATATTTCTTTAGAGTGAACATTTCGAGAACGTACCGGTTGAAGACGTTGGAACGTCGCTGGACTAAGTGCGTAGAGTTGAAAGGAGATTATGTAGAAAAATAAAAAATGTATATGTAAAAAGAGTGTTTCTTCTTTCCAAAGTCATGGACTTATCAAACCGCCCTAGTATAACAGACATAATAATACCTAAAAAAATAACGAAAATTATAGCGTAAAATAAAATATGTAAAAAATCCGACTGACGTTCAATTATTAGTCTTTCGATCTCGTTAAAATGTAGCAACATTGCATATATTGGGACCTACTAAGATAGTGAACTTTGTTTCAAGGGAAAAATCCGTACGTTATAGGGATTGTGTTTATTAAAAAACAAGAAGTAATTTCCTGTTTTAGTTATTATGAAACAAAGTTGCTATTCGAGTCCAAAAAATACTGGATTATTTCTTTTTTCACCATTTTATTACAAATAAGCACATAAATAAAGAACACACCGCTGTAATAAAAAGATAAAAATGATCTTTGTGCTCAAACTGCATTATTTTTAAATAAATTATTGCAAAAATGATATTGGAAGTTACAACTTCTTTTTTAACAGACACAATTTACTGATTGTCGTTAAATGAAGTTCATTATTTTTATAGAAAATAATTATATGTATAGACGCGTTAGGTATTAGTATTTTTTACAAGAATTGCCAGGATGTGGCCATACTTTGACGTGTAATGTTGTAGAACTTGAGGTAAATAAATATACCTAGTACGTAAGAACTTAAACAAGTAAAAAATAATCATGACCATTACCGTGTGATGTCTTGTTTAAGAATATGGCACAACTCCATCGCCTCCAGTGAATATCGTAAAAGGCGACTAACGGCCGAATACTCGAACGCCATTTAACGTTAAGCCCCACTATATCTATTCAAGAAACCTGTTTTTGGTACAAAACTGGGCGCCTCAAATGGTTTAAGCGGGGACTTAACGTTAAATGGCGTTTGAGTATTCGGCCGTAAGAGACTCTAAGCTAACGGGTGGGGAGCAGCAGAAATCTACGGGGAGGCCTTTGTACAGCAGTGGACGTCCTTTCGATGATATGACGAGGATGATGAATTATGACAAATCACATGATCTAAGAGAAGTCATCACATTTATAAATTTAACATCTGACTCTACTAGAATCGGATCCATATTAGAAAAAAAGGTCAACAATACCAAAGGACGTCTAGCAGAAAATGCCCATGGCATTAAGTCCGCCTTTGTACACTATTGTACATTATGCATAAATTAACTAATAAAAATGGTGATGAAAAGTGAACCACATACGAAAGATCGTTTACCTCATAACTCCGCACAATCAAACGAGATAAAAATTACAGAAAAATAAAAGGATGGGGCACCGGTAAAAAAAACAGCCGTGACAGCATATTTCTTTAGAGTGAACATTTCGAGAACGTACCGGTTCTGCTACGCTATAGTGTCAAGCAACCCTAATGAGTTTATGTTACATTAACCGATCTCTTTACTTACTTACAGAGCCCTTGCAGTGATTGTCGGCTAAAACCAGTTTGATACGTTAGTAGTCAGTTGAGTGTGTTTTAGGACGGTCTACGTGCACTGGGAAAAATGAGTACCATAGACCGATTTTTAAACATGAAATACAAATTGAAGTCTTCGGAGCATTTTGAGGAGTATTTAAAATTTATTGGTAAGTGGTTTTTTTTGTTTTATTATTAAACTTATTATATCATCATTTCGGCCGAATGAAGTCCATTGCTGGACACAGGCCTCCCCCAAAGATCACCACAATGACCGATATGGGTGTGTTGTGTGCTCATTGGGGGGTGTTGCCATAATCGTCACGCTTGGCAGACGGGTTGGCGATCGCAAATGAGTTGTTAATGTACTCGAAGGACGCTGCTGCCCGTTCTCCGGCTAATCCCTTAGTTGACTTTTACGACACCCATAGGATGAGATGAGGTGGTGGTATTCTGAGCCGCCAAATGGCACGATTACTTATTATATAGTAAGTTGTAACTTTGTAAGGCACCCGTTGTAACAAACACTTAAATTCAAATTACAATTGTTTTCTTGCAAGGTTACAGAGTCAGTCAGTGAGTCAGTGATGAGCGTTAATATTATTATTGTCGAATTGTTTCATAAATATAGTAGCGTTTTATTTATGTATTAGTTGCTGTCATCCTCCAGAGGATGGGCTGCAGCATCCTTCTTTTGCATACTGCAACCACCAAGTGCGACTGCCAAGTGTGGTGATAATACCAAAATGAGTGATCATTGTAGCAGTGATTGGGTTAGCTTTTCATCATCAAAGATTACCACAACCACCGACATGGGTGTGTTGTGAGCTCATTGGGGGGTTTTGCCATAATCGCCACGCTTGGCGGGTTGGCGCTCGCAGTTGAGTTGTTAATGTACTCGAAGGACGCTGCTGCCCATCCTCCGGCTAATCCCTTAGTCGACTTTTACGACACCCATGGGAGGAGATGGGGTGGTGGCATTCTGAGCCGGCACCACACGGCATGTGCACTTTTCATCACGATTATTATTTATTCTTAAAGTACAAATAGTGTACAAAGGCCAACAGTCTTAATGCCAAAAGAATTTGCTGCCAGACGACCTTTGGTGGGTTTTTATGAACTTTTTTATATTTTTGATCGATTCTAGTCCAGTAAGATGATAAGTGTATAAATCTCATAAATTGTATAAAATTATGTGATTTTCATAATTGCTATATTTTTTATCAAGGTACCACATGGAAATGGTCATGATTATTGGTATCTTATATCTTTAAATGAGCAATTCTTGTATATATATATATAATTGGAATCTCGGAATCGGCTCCAACGATTTTCATAAAATTTAGTATATAGGGGGTTTCGGGGGCGATAAATCGATCTAGCTAGGAATCATTTTTAGAAAATGTCATTTTATAGGCGTTTGAGTAGTCTCAACTGAAAAATATGACTCTTCCTGACATCTATTGGCGAATAATAATACTATTTTTTGTGAGCAACTAATTGCTTTAACGACACAACAGCAGATGGCGTTGTTAAGTAACACGAAAATACCGAGCAAAGCTCGGTCATCCAGGTACTTATTATTTATTGCTTGTTTAGGTACTTACGTACGTATATTTATTTACAACAAGTTGTACAACGTTAGAAACGTACTCTGTTTGTTGTAATTAAGATTTAAATAATTTGTTAGTATAATACTAGTACAACTATCTTGAGTTAACTTCAAATTGGTAATGACGTAAGTACATTTATATTTATTGACTACCGCTATAGCATGGAAAAGCCCCAATAAATAATTTACTCAAAGACCACAGACCGAACACGGTAAAAGGAATATTAGTATGAAGGCGTGCATCTGCTTACAATGCTCTTCCAATTAACATCCTGCATTGCAATTCCCTAAGCAAACATCCATACATCCTTAAATACAGTATTGAAACAGCAGTGATAAATCAATTTAGTATATGATAAGACTCACTTTCATGGCTCACCGCCTATTACGATGTGGTTCTGCTGTTGTTGAATGGCTTCAATTGTGTCTTAGCGAATACAAGATTGATTTTAACTGTTGTTATAATGCTATTATCAAGGATGTATGCATGTTTAGGCTTACAGAATTACACTGCAGGCACGCATCTATAATAGTGCATGCAAAACTAGATTTCAATTGTACTTAACTGGGAATACCGTGTGGTGCTGGCTACGAATAGCACCATCCCATCTTATCCCTTGTGTGTCGTAAAAAGCAATTGTGGGATATAGCAGCGTCCTTTGAGTATATTTACAACTCAACTGCGATCGCCAACCCGCCTGCCAAGCGTGACGTATATGGTAAAACCCCCAATGAGGACACAGCACAAACCTAGATCGGTCGTTGTAACTTTCAATCAATCTTTGTCCACAGCAGCCGTGGACGTCTTTCGGCTGGAATTATAAACTCTAAATAATATTTTTTGTGAGCATAATATTTGCGGAATTTGCTTGCTACTAACTAACCTGTTAAACTTGTTTACTTACTCGTTTGTATTGACAACTATGTTGGAAACTGATTCTGTATATAATACACTCTCTGTATTAATTACTGGACGGTTATTATATTTAACTTACTTAGCTATGAATTTATTCGTAAGTAAACATTGTTCTTTTGAATAAATAGAAAATCTTTAATTCAAATTTCTCAGGTACTTACCTACTTAATTATTTTGGAACGTTAGCTTTTTTTTACATTTATGTAATATATAATTCTCATGGACCAATTGTAGATATAAAGTATAATTAGTAACGTAAGTTATTCTCGTTAAACATTTAAATTATGTGCTAAAGGAGATACTGATTGACTGACATGTCGACGCTTGGCTCAGACCGCTGGTCATTTTGCACTGAAATCCAAAATACCGGTAGCTGTTATCAGGTATGCAAGCACTAAGAAAGGATTTGAATAATTTATTTTTCTAACGATAACATTTTTTTTTGTTGATTTCTAGTGGAAATTCTACATGAACTTACTTCACCCCGGGGAAGGGCGAAAGGGTATGCCGGACTCCTACCGGCTAAAACCACTGGAGCGGTCATTATCGGCACCGAAGAGGGGCTCCAGGTCCTCGTAAGATCACACTAGAGCCCCTCCAGTGATGCCTTAAGCACATCTCGGAGGGGATGAATGTAAAGCGGTCACCCCCTGTAGCGGAGGGAAGGCGACTGTAATAAGGTCACCCCCCAGGCACCTCTCGGGGAGGATTGTAAAGGATCCCCCGCAAGCCTTGCTGTGCGCTGTGCTACGTACACGGCGGCACGTGACCACGTGCGTGCCACCATCTTCCCGGGGGTCACACACATACTCTCCAATTTGCGCGCCCGCGACCCCCGAGGCCTCCTACCATGTAACGGCGGCAGGGGGTTTGTAACGATACCTAAGAAACGCCTCTGGGCACTGCTAAAAAGCTATCTTTATTTATTTTTATTCACACTATGATTTCTCCTGTGGCATGGGAACAGTTTACAGACATATTTTACATGCACAAACACCCAGACCCGAAGAAACCATTTGTAGATCTTACAAATATTTATTCTGTTTGGGGATCGAACCCGTAACACGTTGCGCTGAAAGCCAATCGCTCAGCCGCTGTGCCAACCGTGCTGCCAAATTAATTATACAACTCGTCATGGTATTGTTACGCCATCGAGTAAATAATAGTGAAATGTGGCACCATCTGTTATTTAGTAGAATGTTCTGGATAATTCTACAATACTAAGACTCCTGGTGCCATCTATTGTTTAGCAGCTGTACTATGTGTGTAGTAACTTACGGAATGTTTCTTGTAGCACCATCTAGTGTTTAGTAACGGTACCACGATGCATTTTACAGCAGGGCACGCCACGATGGCGCTTGTAAGATCCGTCATTAAGGAGTGGCTAGAGATGTGGCATGGCGCCCTAACCATCCAACTGACGCAGATACTCTCAGAACATGGACAGGTTTCGAGAAGTATTCGTGCTTCATTGGCCGGGAAGAGTCACCTGGTTGTCATCAACCACAGAGACTACCTGGAGGACATGCCGCACCAAATTGCCTAGTTTAGGCGACGCAGGGCCGTAATCTCTTCGCATCGGTTGAAGATGAGCTGACCTCTTGTTTCCGGCAGTAATACAGTCCATCATTCAGAGCGAGAGCGCGTGGGATGCCATCGCCACCTTTTGCGAGGACGTGATGCACGCAAAAGAGGATGTAGAGTGGATGCGTGAAGAGACCACCTCACTTCCCGCCGCAAAAAAATCTCCGGCTTCGATTTTCTCCACATTGCGGCCATTGACAAACTCCGTCACTCCTTCGCCCGAACAAAAGCAGGCCTGGAACGGTGCAATTATGTTGGCCAGGTCGCACGTAAAAGGGTAAGACCAAGTGACTGGCTCATACCTGCTGGGGGTGCGGCCTAATTCCTAGCGAACTCCGCATTCCCAGCCATAGGTAAAAAGAAGGAATACCGTGAGGTTTTATTTGTTCAGCACAGGCCTCCACCCTTATCCAGGGCGGAATCCATGAGGATTTCTTCAAGACAATAATCATCGCGACAATAATTTTCAATTTCAATAAAATTCAATTTTCAATGGTAGATTAATTATAAGAGCAAAATGATAAGCGACTTAATAAATTACTAACTGAACCCAGCCACGATTCCCACTGACCATTTTTTTTTTTAAACTTCGTCCTAAACTTTTCCTGTAATGTGTTCAACATAACCCACAAATTTGAGCATTATCGATCAAGTAGTATTCGATTCTATAAGTGACAACATTGATTTTTATATCGATGTGAGACGAATTTGTAAGAATGATAATATGTTGTCTCTATGAGGCTTAAAATTCATAACAGGCAATTAAGTATTAATTTAATGGATGGCAGAAGGATGATAATTATGTAAATTAATTCTAAACGTCTCGGACTCATGATTTTAATTCATTATCTGCCGCAAAACGAGACACAATTAAAATTCTATTGTGTCTACACGGCTGCCGGCAATTGACAGGCAACAGGTTATAATATACTAATAATAATATAGGTACTGGTAGTAAATACAAATCAGATAATGATAAGTTTTAATCAAAACTATGCTGTTGATTGGGCCTTGTGGAGTTAATTAGTTCCTGCATTTAGGCCCCTAAAACCAGTTGTACCTATACGTCCTATAGTTTGTCCGTGAGGTAATCGGGTTAAGAATGTGGCACCACTCCATCTCCTCTCCCGGATATCGTAAAAAGCAACTAAGGGACTCTGAACCACAGGGCATGATAGGTAGCAGCGTCCCTTCTATGAAACAGCAGCCATTCTGTGCTCACCAACCCGCCTGCCCAGCTTGGTGAGTAATGGCAAAATCCCCCCAAAACGATGCCAAAGTTTTGGAAGTCAACAGTGGACGTCATTTACTTCATAATTATGATGTTTATATTGTATAGCTGCTTGGTTTTCAACGGATGAAGAGCTGTTTATAGGTGGTCGCTCTTATTATAATTTTTTTGTAATATATCTTTTCTTCTACCTATTTTCGATGCATTTCTATTTAACCCAAAGGTTGACTGGTAGAGAATGCCATATGGCATTAAGTCCGCCTTATCATTGCGCATAAAAGGATAAATAAATAAATAAAGGCCTCCCGCATAGGTTTCCTCAACGATCGGTTACATGCCGCTCGCATCCAACGACTCCTGACCTTTACCGGGACGTCTGTCCATCACGTTGGAGGCCGTCTCACGCTTCGCTTTCCGGTGGTCTCCTGTCGAGAACCTTCCAGCTTAAACGGCCTTCAATTCCACGAACTATTTGCTTCGTTCATTGCCAGTTCAGCTTACTAATCTTTTCAGCTATATCGACAACTTTAGTTCTTCTACGGATCTCATCATTTCTGATGCGATCTCGTTGAGAAATACCATGAGTTGCTCGCTTTTATGTAAATAAAAATATGTATATTAAATATAACAATAGTCGTAACCTAAGACGAGGGTGACGGAAGAGGATTTTAGATTTAAGTTATAACTTAAAATTTAATTCCCCAAAGAGATACATTTAATTCCAAAAATACCACTCGTTGTCTGACACAGTTGTATCTATTTTTCAGGAGTCGGACTCATAGCCCGCAAAACCGCCTGTGCAGTCAGCCCTGTGGCTGTACTAACGCACGATGGCGACACCTACACCTTCACCATGTCGACCACCTTCAGGACTATCACCTTCAGCTTCAAGTTCAACGAAGAGTTCGTGGAGGAGAGACCTGATGGAGCAAAGGTGAGATGGATTTTCTCTCCTTTATTATTTTCTAAGCCTTTCATTCATAGGGTCAGCGTTTTTGGGTAATCATATGATCCCTTTGCGTGACTCCGGCGGCGCCAACGAAAATACCCCCTCTACCCGTGGGTGCCGCAAAAGGCGACTAGGAGTTGATATCAAGAGGATAGGCAGCAGTATCCTCCCCAACATACTACGATCACCAGTGTGCCTGCCAAGAGTTGTGATTATGGCTATATTCCATATGACCGCTCGATGTAGTGACCATTAAAAGAATGTGCTGATATGTTAAAAGAATTTGCTGGAATGTAGGTGGGACAGTCCTTATAGTAAGAAATTTGTTTATTTTATATTCTTCAATTTTGCAAACTGTTGACAACGAAATGCTAACATTGATAGAGAAAAATAAAGCTACCAGTCAAACAATAAAATAAATCATATGGCAAAAACGAAATACAAATCTAAGAACTCATTTATTTTAACGTTAAGTTTTTTACTAATACTGAAATAGTATTGTCTTAGGTTTTCGCGATTATTACACATTATAATAAAACAATTTTAAACGGATTAAATCGCGTGTATTATTGATTTTTGTTTTTCCTGACGTTTCGAACACTTTGCAGGGTTCGTGGTCGCAGGATGACTAAGATGACAAGCGTCGTTACAGATTTAAAAAAGTTGTACGGTAGATAAAATAACTAATCTGTAACGACGCTTGTCACCTTAGATGGTCGTCAGACCAAGTTTCGGGGCGATATCTGCCGGGGGTAGGGTCCGTTTCCTCGCGAACACCTCACCCACCAGCCATAAGGAAGGAACAATGTGGGGTTTTAGCAGGTGAGAGAGAGATGCCTCTCCGCCCCTAAAAATACGGAGGAAGTCCACGAGGATTTTTCCATGACATGAAAGGCTGTAGTCGTTGTTTTTAGATAATTATTAATGAATGCAGTTGATAATACCTATAAAAAAGATACAATTTATTATAGTTAAATAATAATTAAATAAGTATAAGCAGTGATAGCCTAATAGTTGAACGCTTGCCTTCCACACAGGAAGGTCTGAGTTCGACCCCAGCGTGCACCTCAGATTTTTTGGATTCTTGTTGATCATCATTTGCGTTAACGGTGAAGGATAACATCATAAGTAAACCTGCACACCTGAGAGGGCTCCAAAATGTTTTCAATGGTGTACATATGTAGTCCACCAACGCGCACTAGTCCAGCGAGGTGGACAATGGCCTAACCCTTCTTATTGTGAGAAAATGTTCGTGCCCAACAGTGGGACAGTAGTAGGTTGATTATGTATGTGCCTTATGTAAGGGTTTAGCTAAAATAAACTCATATTGTAACCGTCTATTAAATCAATGTACACTGTTTTGCGCTAATACAATGACGGCGCGCGGGATAGTTTGGAAGGGGGTGTTGGGACAGCGCAAGCGAACTTCCTGGTCAACCGTGAGGGTTTTTCCACTTTTATTCACGGCTTTAATCCTTTTGTCATTAAAATACTAACTAATTAAGTTTTTAAAGTTTGAAACGTATACATTTTCTAGTGTTATAAATCTTTTTTATCATTTCCAGGTAAAATCCCTTATGGTAGTCGACGATGACAAAATGATACAAACACAAATAGAAGCTAATGGACGAAAATCTACGCATGTGCGGACTTTCTCACCAGAATTGTTAACAGTGGTGAGTTGATTATTTATTATCCGTATAACCGTAGGTTTACGGCCTATGCTTTTAGGCCAAATGATAATTACTGTCTTTAGGGTTACCTCGGTATGAAATTAGAATTAATTACCATCAGGTAAGGCGAGTTGGAATTCCACATAGTGTCCGGATTAAAAATATAGCACCACTCATGTCCGCCCGTGGATGTCGTAAAAAGCTACTTGCGGCTGAATACTTGTGACAAAGTCATTTTTCATCTTAATTTCAATCAACCTCTTTCATGACTTCATACCTTTTATCTCCATCACTGTCCACCTCATGATTCATTATTTATTCAAATCAAAATTCGAATTTATTATGTGACGTAGACTCGCTCTTCATATTTAGATCATTATCACATTACATTCCATTCTGAACGCTTAACACTAGTGGTTCGACACACAGCTGTCGCTCTGACAAATAGTCTCCTGCAATATTACAATTACCTATTTTTAACTAGCTTGTGGTGCCGGCTCAGAATACCACCACCCCGTCTCCTCCCGTGGGTGTCGTGAAAGTCGACTAAGGGATTACCCGGAGGATGGGCAGCAGCGTCCTTCGAGTACATTAACAACTCAACTGCAATCGCTAACCCGTCTGCCAAGCGTGGCGATTATGGCAAAACCCGCCAATGAGCCCACAACACACCCATATTGGTCGTTGTGGTGATCTTTGGAGGAGGCCAGTGTCCAGCAGTGGACTTCATTCGGGAGAAATGATGAACTAGCTTACATAATTGTTAGTAAAATGTATTTTAAAAATATAAACATCAGCATAACTGATAATTGAACTTGTGAATGACAATATAGCAATATAACAATATATATATTACGTTTCATTGATCACATTAACTGAACTCCGTTACTTGCTGCCGTGGAGAGAGCCTCCTAGTTGAGCTAACCGGGAAGGAAACACGGATGGAGGCACCGCGACATACTGAAATGAAACTCAATATTTACCTAAGACTCGATGAACCATTTGAGATACCCATTTTGCAAACGAAAACAAAACAAAAAGTTAAGTGGGTTCTTAATATTGAATGGCATTTCAGTATTCAGGTGTAAGGGACTCTAAAAAAGAAGGATGGGCATTAGCGCCACTTCTGTGGAAAAGTAGCCATACTGCGCTCAGCAACCCAGGTTGGCAAATGCCAAGCGTGGTGAGTACTGGCAATTTCCCTCCCAAAATTATGACACAATTCTGCAAATCTATGTGGAGGCCTTTGTTCAGCAGTGGACGACCTTTTAGTGATATAATGAAGCTGTGTTAGTTGCTTGGACACAGTCACAGGTCACAGACCCACTATTTATGCACCAGTAGAAGTTGCCGTATGGTGCTGGCTCAGAATACCACCATCCCTTTTCCTCCCGTGGGTGTCGTAAAAGTTGACTAAGGGATTAGCCGGAGGATGGGCAGCAGCGTCCTTTGAGTACATTAATATCTCAACTGCGATCGCCAACCCGTCTGCCAAGCGTGGCGATTATGGCAAAACTCTCCAATGAGTCCACAACACACTGTGTCCAGCACTTCATTCGGCTGAAATGATGATGATAAGTAGAGAGTCGTATCGTTTGCAGCATCAGTTAACCTATCTTAGGTTACCACTGACTTTAGGTGAAGGAAAACATAGTGTTACTTTTCTTGAGAAATCTTACAGCTAAGTTACATGTCGACAAGGCATTAACGAAAAAGGCCAATTACTTGTTTTCATAGATAAGCAAGAGTAGAAGAAGTAGATGGTATCGGTATAAAGATATGAAATAATAAAAGCGCTTAGCAAGAATTTAGACATGTTTCAGTAGCCGTTCAAGAAATTGTTACACAATAACCTTTTCAGTTTAGGGACACGTCTGGAAAATAAATCAATATCAACACTCGGATACACCAAGTTGTAAGCTCTGCTAGCCCTTAGCGTGTAAGAGTTTTGACGATATGTGCATCGTGCAGAAGTAACATGCAAATGTTAGGTTTTCTTAATAAACCGAATGGTACACGAAGCCCATTGCCCGACCGTCTCATACTCATCATTCGAGACTACTTACGAAATCATGGGCGCACTCTCGTCTCCTCTTCCCATTAAAGCTCATTATTGTCCATCTGATACCGAAAAAGGTGCAAGCCTTCATCCACCTGGTGATTCCATGGTGCTGCTTGACACAGACGAAGCTGAAGTTGAGGTCATTATCATGGGTCTTCGCAATGACTGCGCAGTGGGAATCGACAATATCCCTGCAACGGTCTTAAAAGCTGCTAAGAGTGTGCTAGTTCCTCATGTCACATACGTCTGCAACTTGTGTATTAACTGTGGTATCTTCCCTAGCATTCTAAAGAGAGCTCTGATCAGTCCAATTTTCAAGAGTGGGGATAGAGATAGTGTGAATAACTATAGACCCATATCAGTACTCACTGCCGTCTCAAAGATATTGGAACGGGTTTTAAACAAGAGATTAATTAAATATTTAGAAAAGAACAATATCATTGCCAACAATCAATTTGGCTTTACAAAAGGTAAGTCAACGGAAGATGCAGTACTTGAACTTACAGAAACTGTGGTGAGGCAACTCGATAGCAAGTCCAAAGTTATTGGCATATTCTTGGACCTCACTAAAGCATTTGACACTGTCTCTGTTCCCATATTACTCTCAAAGATGGAAGCTATAGGAGTGCGAGGTATTGTGTTGGACATGTTCAGAAGCTATTTGACGAATCGCACTCAATGCGTAAAGATTGATACCTACGTAAGTGACATGGCTAGTCCTACTTTTGGGGTGCCTCAGGGAAGTGTTTTGGGCCCTACGTTATTCCTCATATATATCAATAGCTTGTGTACTAAAACACTACCTAATTGCAAAATAGTCACATACGCAGATGATACAGCGCTGTTGGTATATGGAGAAAACTGGGATCGAGCCCGCTACTGTGCCGAGATCGCTCTTAGGGACATAATGATTTGGCTTAACTCGAATCTACTAACCCTAAATGTAGAAAAAACAAGGTATATAACTTTTTCACTCAGGAACAATACCATTCCCTCTTCAGGTTCATTTTGTTTAAAGGCACATACTTGTAGCACTCAATCTGAAACATGTGTCTGTGAACCTCTTACATCAACTGAAGAAGTAAAGTACCTTGGAGTAACCTTGGACTGCACACTAAGCTGGCAATTGCATATATACAACGTAGTCTGCCGAGTGCGAAGGTTGATGGGTGTTTTTAGGAAGTTAAGATACTGTGCCGATCTTAAAACATTAGTATGTGTATTTCATGCTCTTGTGCAGTCGGTCATGTCTTACTGTATTTTGGCTTGGGGAGGTATAGGCCCAACATCAATGATACGCTTGGAACGTGTACAAAGGGCACTTTTAAAAGTAATGACGAGAAAACCTCCATGGTTCAGCACTACACTCCTGTACAAAGAATGCTCGGTCTTAACAGTTAGACAACTGTTTGTCCTGAATGTTGTACTTCGACGTCATTTAGGAACATCAGGTGGACATGATAGCCGACCGAGGGGTCGCAGTGGGAGAAGGGTGTGCAAAACAGTAGCTCATAGGACAGCGCTTGCGGCAAGGCAATACTATGTAATAAGTACTCGTATTTATAATACAGTGCATCATAAGCTTAATATCAAAACGATGACCTGCTCTCTGTTAAAAAAACATATCAAAACCTGGCTTCAATGTCTCACGTACATTGAAACAGAGGAATTAATTAAATAGAAAGAAAATCGTACACAAATCACCACACAACGCATGGACACACTGAGGGGGTATCCCCTTACACTCCAAAATTACCTGACAAACCCAAGAACACACACCGAACAAACCTCTACTCAACCACACACAACATACTCACCCATAACAGTCATACACACGCACACACACTAACACACACACATACGCACACACGCATAAACACTCGCATAAACACACTGGCATGTATTACTTTATTCTTTTACTTTAGCATTAGTTTAAAATTTTATTTTAATTTTACAATCAAAATATTTTTATTATTTTATTATTAATCATTGTAAATTAACTGAGCATTTGAAATAATTAAGCAGCAAATGAGTTAAGGATAGAGGGCGCTGACAGCTGTCATACAGTTAATACTAGTTCAGCTGTCAACGTGATCCAAATGAAATTGTTAGCTACTTTTATTTAGACTGTAAGCAGATCTACTGTAAACCTGTTTTTTCGAAACCAATAAAAAATAAATTATAAATTATAAAATTATAAGCTGGAGTCCCACAAGGATCGGTGCTAGCCCCACTATTGTTCACACTGTACACCAGTGACATCACCAAACGACCCCCAAAATCGATCCAATTAACACTTCCATGGCCATATTCTACTCCGATTACAGCCTCGATAATATTCTGTACCTATATAGGTAAGATCCTCCAAGCCAACGCCTACGGCACATGGTTTAGAATATGGTGGATCGATGTTAATCCCACCAAAAGCAAAGCCGTCCGCCGGGAGGACAGACAGGCGGCTGGACATTTTATGTGACTGTCCCACTGCATGACAAAGGCCTCTTTTTGTACAGAAAAGGAACAAGCATTGATCATTGTGGTTGCTCTCTACGTGTAGGCGATTTCAGACCATTAGACGCAAAGTTATTATAAGAAAAACCTTTTTACTTATAATATCATTGATTAGACGCATGTTTGTTTCCTCACGATGATATCCTTCACCTACTGTCAATGGGATCAAAAATGATCTAAGAAAGAATCATCATATCATATCAGCCAAAGCTGAACAAAGGCCTCCCCCATAGATTTCCACAGTTGTGTCATCATTTTGGGGGCTATTTGCCAGTAGACACCAGGCTTGGCAGGTGGGTTGGTGAGCGCAGTATAGCTACTGTTCTATAGAAGAGATGCTGCTGCCCATCCCTCTGGTTTACAGTCCCTTAGTCGCATTTTATGACATCCACGGGAGGAGATGGAGTGGTGCTATATTCTTAATCTGTACACTACAAGGACAGAGAGTATAGACGACATTAAAATAATTACATTGTAACTTACCAGGTCTTAAACCCAGAACTTAGGTACTGGCCAACCAAATGGCACTGACTAATCATAATTTCACCGTGTGGAAGAATAGCACCACCTAATCTCATCCCGTGAATGTCGTAAAAAGCGACTAAGGGTTCAGCCGGAGGATGGGCAACAGCGTCCTTCAAGTACTGGGCTCTGGTTCTGGGCTGAGCACCCCAATAATTCCTTCCACTTATTGCATTTAACGTCAAGCTGCTCGAGTTATCGGTGACCTCACGGCATCCTATCAGCCAAATTCTCTGGCTTTTCGAAGATACATCGCGTCTTCATATATTTTACCGCATACATAATGGAGACTGTTCCGAAGAACTGTTCAGTATGCTTCCAGCCAGTAACTGATTTACACCATTACACCACCGCTTCACATCAAAATTCCACCCTCGTCACCTTGACGGCTCGCGGTGTAGCACTGTATTTGTCACTTTTTTCCCTGTAAGACGGACATGTGGAGACAGCTTCCGTAAGCGGTGTTCCCTAACACACGACGAGAGGTCTTTCAAGAAAAGAGTGTACGTCTCCCTGAAAGGTCGGCAATGCATCAGTGACTCCTCATGTGCTGCGGATGTTCATTTTCTGCGGTGATTTCTTACTTTTAAGTGATCCGAACACACGTTCCACGTATCTGTGTAGTTCCGGTTAAGAATATAGTACCACTCCATCTCCTCCCGTGGTAAAATGTCGCAAAAACGACTAAGGGACTCTAAACTATAGTCAAAATCAAAGTTTTTTATTTCAAATAAACCAAATATTGGCACTTATGAAACGTCAGAATTTAAGTTGCACGGTTCCAAATAGTTGATCTCATGGAGAAGAGCCGGCAAGAAACTCCATGGATACTCTTTTAAAATAGTTGGGGATTACAATGTTAATTGTATAGGTACACATGATTGTAAAACATATACAGAGAAAAATGTAGGTTAATGTGTAAAGATGAAACATATCACAGTAAAATACAATAATGAATTTGCCGTGGCAGGTAACGGCTGACCAGTCCCAACAGACGGCACCCGTTCACGAGCATGACGCATGCATCAGCATCGCTTAGCTCAACCATATTGTAGGGAACCGAACGACCCGATACACAACGCCACCGTTAGCAAGACATTTTAGTGAGCATGACAGACCAATACAGCCAGGCAAAAGACACAATCAAAATATGTACTTAACATATAACATTAATGGCTACATGATATATATATGTATCTACATGATATAGATATATATATCTATAAAAATGTTATGAACTCTTCTCCGTCTGATATATGGAGGTACTTAAGGAACACTTGGCATATGGACGTCTCCATCTAATATAATACCGTCCAACCTGTCTTAATCAGCATTTTTCGACACCCATCCAACTTGTGGATAATGTTAAAAGAAAAACTACCCTCCACATCGATTCCATGCCAATATTAATTTGTTTTCTTTTTTTCCCTGTGACTGACCTCGAGATTCATAAAATTTTAACCTGCATCAAGTCTAAAGCTGTCGCCTGTGCCGGAGTGAGCAAGACGATGATATCTCTCATAATTGATAACATTCTTCCCATTTTCACCCACATTATCAATTCTTCTCAAATGCTTTTAGCACTGTTGACCACGATGTTCTTCTTGCCATCCTGACACAAATAGGGATTTTGTCGTCAACTCAGGGCTGGTTCTCATCCTATCTTTGTGATCGCCAACAAGCAGTGCGTATCGGCCAGGAATTCTCAGACTAGTGTGATCTTGTAACTGGTGTATACTCGGCGATATACTCTCTCCTCTCCTGTTCTCCTTATTTATCAACTCAATCACTAACATCCTCAAATGCTCTTACCATCTGTATGCTGATGATTTGCAGCTATATACTCAAACTGATTTGGAAAGCTTAGATACAATCATTTCTTGCTTACATGCTGATCTATTAGCAATCGCTGACTGGTCTTTTAAATATGGTGTTGCTGTTAACATAAGTAAATACCAGGCTATTCTTATAGGTAGTCCGTTCCACCTTAAGAATGTAAATATAAAACACCTTACCCCAATCATTTTTGATAATAACGTTATCCCCCTGTCACCTAATGTAAAGAATTCGGATCTCAATATAGATGAGAGGCTAAGTTGGGTTAAGCAAGTCAGTCAGACAAGCCAGAGCGTTACGGCCACACAGCGATCTCTCTATAAACTCAAAAATTTCCTTCCATCCAACACCAAAACATTTCTGGTCCAATCACTAGTGCTTCCTCTTATTGATTATGCGGATGTTTGTTACTCTAATTTATCCCAAGACCTTCTTAACTAATTGGATCGTCTCGATCTCGATCAGGGGTCTCAAAAATGGTATACGCTTCCTCTTCGGATTACGAAATTACCGTGTGGTGCCGGCTCAGAATGCCACCACCCCATCTCCTCCCATGGGTGTCGTAAAAGTCGACTAAGGGATTAGCCGGAGGATGGGCAGCAGCATCCTTCGGGTAAATTAACAACTCAACTGCGATCGCCAACCCGCCTGCCAAGCGTGGCGATTATGGCAAAACCCCCCAATGAGCCCAGAACACATCCATATCGGTGGTTGTGGTGATCTTTGGGGGAGGCCTGTGTCCAGCAGTGGACTTCACTCGGCCGAAATGATTGATTGATTGACCACATTTCTTCCTACAGATCTAAGCTTAAATGGCTACCTGTCTGACAGAATAGAGCCGTCACATCACTATGTTTGCTTTTTACTATTTTAAACGATCCTTGTGCTCTTGATTATCTTAAAATATTCTTTCAACTTTTGGGAGGCTCTCGCAATCATTCGTGCTTCTGAAAATTTAATTCTGAATAGTCCACCCCACCAAACTGGATTTATGTCCAATTCCTTTGCTGTCTCAACGATCAAACTCTGGAACGCGCTTCCCTTCGATATAAAGAAAGCTCTGAGTAAATTCACCTTCAAACGTAAAGTGCGTGAACACTTCTTTAAATCGTTGCAATGCTGATCATACAAAACAGTCTTCGTCATTAGCCTTGACATTAACGTCAGATAAGGTATTTATATATTCTATTTAATTATGCAATATATGTAGTATCTATTTTAATATTAGTATATGTATTTATTCCTCTTTTAATTCAATTTGTCACAATTATGTTCCCATTCCCCACACTATCTATAGCTTTGTTTTTGTACCTCATTTGATGTGCTTTTTTACCCAAAGGTTGACTGGTAAAGAATGCCTTATGGCATTAAGTCCGCCTGGTGTACCATCTATGTACATAGAAGTTTAAATACATAAAATAAACCAGAGGGATGGGCAGCAGCGTCCCTTATGTGGATTAGCATCCATTCTGCGCTCACCAACCCACCTGCCAATTGTGGTGAGTATTGATAAATTTCCCCAGAATGACCGATACACATGAATTCCGATACACGGCATGTAGCCGGTCGTTTATGGGGGAGGCCTTTGTTCAGCAGTGGACGTCTTATAACTGATATGATGGACACACGTTTGCCGATAAGTTATAAAAAAAAGTGATTGTACGTTTCATTGTTTCAGATAACGACAGCCGATGGTTGGGAGGGGAAATGTGTCAGAGTTTACGAAGTAGTTAAAGATTAGTTATAAAGCAGTTAGCAGAATGTTTAGTTAGTTAATATTGCTCATGAGGTGGTGATTGAATCAACTAAGCCGCAGTCCACTGGACAAATGCGTTTCCCAAATCGCGCCAATCCTTTTGATCCTCCAGCTTCCACATAACAGTGGTGATTAGGTGGGTTAAAATTAGAAGACAGCTGGATCTGAGTCATATTTAACCTCATGGAATAAACGTTTTTATGTTACTAGATGAATTCTTGATTGATTGTACAGAACCTAGGTACATCAATATAGATTACTTTTCCTAAAGGTTTTTCAATTAATTATCAAGACCAATTAAATATTGAAAATAAATATACCTATTAAATGTTGCTTCGTAGTTTCTCTTACCCTTTATTTTTTCGGAATTTATTTAATTTGAAGGCATTACTAACTAATATTTATTTTGCATGCTTTTTTTACTGATGCCATTTATTTTCCTTTTTTTTGTTTGGCATACACTTCTGGGAAGTGTATTTGCTTAACCGGTCATTTCTGGCTAAACCAAAAGAAATTGCAAATTTCGCTAAGCACGCCCCCTGCGGGACTAGGACCTCGGCTTAGAGCGTTGCTGTGGAAAACTAGCTATTTTTTTGGGGACAGCTGGATCGATATCATTTAAATGTATTAGAGGACATTTAAAACTACACGCTCGGCACGGGCCGGCGCGATCAAGACACCGGGGGGAAAAGTAGTAAGTTGAATGGGAAGGTGACGCTGTGATAGGTCTCCATGACCGTCGGTGAGGTGGGCATCCTCGGCAGCGAGGGCGGTAAAACGGTCGGGTGTTATATATATATATATGTATTGTTTTAATAAAATAAAAACACTGATGGCACATCAAATAAATTTAGACCAAATATTGTCACAGTAGGTTAAGGTGCGGCCGGGGTGATCCAACGGCCAAACGCCGAAAATATAAATCCTTAGCTCCACTTATAAATTATGCAAGCACAAGAAAAGGTATAGTTACAGTTATTGGAAACTCTATCAACGTACTTTGGTAAGCATTTATCTGCTTAGGCATGAATTTGGATTTCTTTGGTAGTACAATAAGTGCATTTCTGTGTGTTCAAATAGCCTTTTAATTATTTTTGTCGATAAGACGAATGGATTATCAAAGTGCAAGACTGCAATTTAATAGCACAAATAAAATGTTATCGTTACAAAATACATTAAATTGATATGTTATTCATTATCGCAATGTACCAACGATTATAAATATACTGAGTGATAGCAAATACATACGTGTCCCTATATCTGATAATACACATTAGACATAGCAACTATTCAGTTATATAAATTCAACATACTCTATGGAGGTTTATTCACTAATGCCTAAAAAAAATATTGAGGAAGCGAGCAAGTCTTTCGCCTGGTGGTTAGGCATCACGCCTGCCTATACAATTGTAATACAATCCAGGGGCCTTATTGCGAACTCTTATTTCCAGGCAGTTTACACGTAAACGTAAACTGAGATGTCTTGCAGCTTCGCACTATAAACTCTTAATACCAGCCAGTCAGTGGTCACGTGATACTTGGCCAACTTCTGCCTGTATTTTGCCTGGCAGTGCGCTATTATAAACTCAGGACTAGTCATTCGTGACATCACACGATTTTAGCAGCAGTGGATATATTTTCTATCGGATCGCTACTAAATCTTTAATATAATGTACATGTCTAGTGTTTCAAACACAGACATTTTGATTTACTGTTCAGCGCCATCTTCTTAAAGAAAAGTTTTTGAAGTGAAAACTTCTTTTAGCGCGGTGCGCATATTTTAGATGAGATAAAATCTCTGAACTCGCGACACCGTTACGAGACGCTATTTGATGTCTATTTGAAGTGAAAAATCCTTGGTTTCGCAACGCGGCGGGAAGCGCGCGCTTTATGTGAGGCTAGCACCGCAGCCATATAATACAGTATTATATTTTGTGAATTAGACAAATAAAAACACAACATTTATTGCTATAAATTTTCACTTCTGTCGGCACTCCCGGAGTGCAACCCGTATTCTTTTTTTGTTAGTCTTCCTACAGACATATCCGAGAAATGTGGTTGCTTAACCAGTCGTCAGCCAGGCTTAACATCAATATAATATGCTAAGCAACTTGCGCTAAGGGCGCCCGCTGCGGGACACGACCTCGGATTAGGGCGTTGCTGGGGATAACAAGCTATTTGGAGACACCAGTATTATTTAGTATGTATTAGGGGACATTTAAATCTACAGGCTCGGCACGGGCCGGCGTGAGCAAGAGACGACGGGTAAAAGTAGTTACTTGAACGGGATGGTAGTGTCGCGATAGCCCTCGGCGATGTCGGTGAGGCAGGCATCCTCCTTGGCGAGAGCGGAAAAACGGTCGGGTGGTCAGTGAACGAGACAGCGCGAGTCTCTTTATGTGATCACCGGTGATTTTATCATCCGGATCGAAAGTTCTTTTTCTTCTATTTTTATTAGTATTTACTCAAAACCCGTTCGCCTCAACAGTTCTAGTGTAGACCCGTTTATTATTCAAGGGTAACTCGAAAAGGAAACCTATAATCGGGTTTTCCCGCTTAAACTGGTAATTAATTATAGGCAAAGCGCTTTAATGGCGTCAATTATATTTAATAAGCATAACCAGTATGTTTTTACATACTAGATTTAGCCAGCAACTTTGTGCGCATATATTTAGGATATTTTATAAAATACTAGCTGTGCAGTGTTGGGTTTAATTTAATAGAAATCGGATTATTTATTAGAGTACTTAGACAATATATTTAGCCATGTTTTCATGTAGTATTAGGTACTATTATACTTACTGGTTTTCTTAACTCATTGCGTGTCGTAAAACGAGACACAATTAAAAATCTATTGTCTACACGGCTGCCGGCAATTGACACGCGAGAGATTAACAGGCATGCATAGTTCGGCTATTCTCGGTTACGCTCGGTTCTCATCGGGTGACTGCCCTCGGCCACCGCATTGGCGCGCTGTTAGTTTTTACTTGGCGTCTTTTCTAACTTGATTAACCGGCCTCCGCCCCGGGGCTCGAAGGGAGGCATGCTGGACTCTTACTGGCTAAAATCATCGGAGTGGTTATCATGGGCACAGAAGAAACTGAAACTAAAGAAATCTCCGTCTAGGGTCTTGTCCACACTTTTATCATTTAGGTGTATCAGATCTCCGTCGCGTGGCACCGACGTCGACGTGTACCACTATCACTAGTTTGGACACAAAATGATACGTGATCATGTGATACGCTGTTGTGATATTGTATCTGATGAACGGGATGTCCGTTACGCATGTAACAATGATTATTATGGGCTGGCCTGAGGCTTACTACCAGACAAATAACAAGCTCATCTCGTATCTGGATTGGCTGAGGTGCTTCGCAATTTTTACTGTGAATATATATGGCTACAGTGGTATACACCGAGGTATCAATGAAAACATACAAATTCAAATAGCACCTTTCGCTCTCAAGCGGAAACCCAAACGCAGAAGTTTTAAACGGCGGAAAAAAAGTAGTATCAATGACATAAAAACCGCGCTCTGCGATTTATTCTCTGGCGTTAACAGAAGCGCGATTAGATGACAGTGTTTACAATTCGGAGTTGTTTCCACCAACTGCGTAATTTGCGCGTCGAGGTCGAGTTGGTCCTTCCCGAAGGCAAAATATTGCTTGCAGTTCGTCAACACCGGATTCATAGTGGCTGCTCATCAGATGATTAAATTGTAGTCAACCAGCTCATTATAGGAAAATTTCGATTAATAGGTTGTGTAGTCTATTTGCCACCGAAAATACCTGATGCCAGATACTATTCAAATTTCAATAGTTTAGAAATACTTGTCACAACGCAAAAAGTACCTTTTGGGAGATCGTAACCTATACTCAACATCACAATCTGTACGTGAGGACCACACATTGTTGTTATCGATGTGTAATCTGGCTCAGCTTAACTCATTTGTCAACAGTCTTGACCTTGTCCTCGACTTCGTATTTGCTAATAAAGATAATGTACCACCACTGTTTGGGAGTCCGAGGTGAGTCTTGTTGAGTCTGAAGTTCACCATCTACCATTGGATATTACCATAAATTTTATATAGATTCAATTCGGATGACGAGCCTTGTAAACTAAGGACTAATTATGACAAACCGAAAATACCTACCCGCAACTTTAGAAATGTTAATTATTTTGATCTTTATTCACAAGTGCTTTGCGCGGACTGGACACAGGCATCAAGTTCGTTGGATACTAATGAAGCCTTAGCCCATCTATTTGACATAATTAATGAGTTGTTCAATGAAGTTGTCTCTTGCAACAAATACAAATCATTAATATGAATTATACAGATTGGCACAACCGTGAAATAATTAAACCATTTAAATTTAAAATCTACAACAACCTATTACCGAAAACAATCACTAGTGACGACAAATATAAAATCTCATTTCGAGACTATAGAAAACAAAAATATACAAAAGCCAATAGCTTCTAGCGTTAATGAAACAAAGTAGAAAGTTGAATGAACCATCAACATTTGGCATGTGTAATTTACAACAAGTAGCAGATGCTTTTGCCTCATTTGCCTTAAAAGTGTGTTTTTATTAAGTTAGTTATTTAATTTTTTATTAAGTAATAACAATGCCGTCGTGCGTATAGAAATTGCACAAACTATCAAGCAAAAATAAATGAAGAACAAGGGATGTCATACCATACGTGAGTAACAAACTATATAAAATATTTTGATAAAAACTATTAAAATTATCTATGGAATAATATTCTCGAACAAAACACAGGCCAAGCAAAGATAAGAGACGACACATATATTCTATCACAGGTGCGACAAAGACATCGAGTACACATGTTGTCATTTTAGATAATTATCTCTTTTACTCTCGTAGTATTTGTATCATCTTTCTTACAGCATAGGTGTGTAGTTTTATAGCTTTATACCTACATACAGCGGGTACAGTTTTGCTCGGCTTTTAATATGGACGTTACATATCTATGGTATAATATAATTGTGCACCACCTTCAACTTTATCATTTCTTTATTACTTTCTAGATATTTTATTGTAATTCATACAGAAGAAAGCAGTTTAGGTTATAAATGATTATTAGCTATCATATTTATCTGTACTTCCAATCGGGTTATTATACTGCTATCCAGTTCATGTTGATAACAAGTTATGGCTCCGATAAAAAACGCAAACTTCAAACTGATACGAACTGCATAGGCGCCAAAGAAACGATATTTTTTTATACTTTTGATCGATATCATATCAGTACGTGCACGTCCAATACTGATAATTGTCCTCCTTTGACGATGCACCTATTGTAGAGATATATTGTGTTCATAATCATTTAGCCGAAAAACGTCCACTGCTATACACGGATGTCCCCCAAAAATCATCACAAGAACCGGTCTGGGATTATGTTGTAGCATACAACAAAACCCCCCAATGACCCCACAACATACCGATTTCGGTCTTCGTGGTGATCTTCGGTGGAGGCCTGTGTCCAGCAGTGGACTTCATTCGGCCGAAATGATTGATGATACAACATTGTGTGTTGCCGCCGTCGCCGTGTGGTGCCGGCTCAGAATACCACCACTCCATTTCCTCCCGTGGGTGTCGTTAAAGTAGACTAAGGGATTAGCCGGAGGATAGGCAGTAGCGTCCTTCGACTACATTAACAACTCAACTGCGATCGCCAACCCGTCTGCCAAGGGTAGCGATTATGGCAAAACCCCCCAATCAGCCCACAACACACCCATATCGGTCGTTGTGGTGATCTTTGCTGGAGGCCTGTGTCCAGCAGTGGACTTCATTCGGCCGAAATGGTGATACAGCATTGGGCGGTTTTGCCATAAGCGCCACGCTAGGCAGGCGGGTTGGCAACCGGAGTAGAGTTGCAGTTAAGGTAGTCGAAGGACGCTGCTGCCCATCCACCGGCTAATCTCATAGTCGCCTTTTACGACACATGGGATGAGATGGGGTGGTCCTATTCTTAACCGGCACCATTTTAATAGCGTCAGAGTATACTAGTGATAAGTATTAATACTTTGCTTCGAGCACGGTCCGGATTTCATTCGAAAGAAAATTTGTTAATTCCTTTTTTGCAACGATGGCCCACAGTATGGTTTTTCCTGGTTTGTGTAAGTTTTATTTTAAAATTACATATATAATTCGCGTAAAAATCAATAAATCGATCATCATCATCAACATATGAGCCAAAAAACATCCACTGCTAAACAAAGGCCTTAAGCTCTTAATGCATTACGCCATCGCCATTTTAAATATTCTTTTGCACGTGTCATTTACAAATTAATAATAAAATTTCCCAGAAAACATAGAATTAAAGAATATTCTGGCAAAACACTAAATCGACTTTTTATCTATAGATAATAATAAACAAGATGATATAAACAAAGATAGGATATAGGTGTACATCGAATGATTATCTTATATTTATAGAAATGTGATATAATAATAATAAAGTTATGGACAAAATAAATATAAAAAATACTAGGTATTTAGGTAAGTGCATATAAATATAGAAATAGACATACTTAACGAAACTCACTAAGTATGTAGTATCGGACATAGAAACAAATATTGAAACATTCCGCAACATTGATTAAATTTACGTAATATTTTAAAAAAAGAGCTGACCGCTGACTTTTCTTGTTTAATTTAGGATGGATTAGAATTAACAACTATTAGGAATAATTATATGAACAGTAATTATACAATCGGAATTATTACTATTATTTATTACTATTAGCTCTCCGTCTCGGAACTTTTGTGACGTCAAATGTGAAGCGCAGTCGCGCGCGCGATTTCGCGCCGAAATATTATACGGGTCATAAAAAAGGTCGAGTTCAAATTGTATTGCCTCTATTCACATTGTGTATACTGTTTTGGGTTCTCGAATGGGGCCATTCATTACAAAGTAAACAACACTCGTATTGCTACTCAATAATTATGTATAGCTATTTATATCGGAGAACTGCCCGAAAGCAAGCTTGTTACTGCATTACGTTGATTACTGGCACAACGACTGAATCAATTTTAAGTAACCTCGTACAAAAAATTAAACTTTAGAAGACAAAATGAACTTCATTTCTAGAGGAAGTTATGGTTATAGGGGTCGCGTTTATGAAAAAACAGATTGCAATTTCATTACTTTTTATTGCTTTAATTAATTAATAAAGTGAACAAAAAGCACCATTTTGTTATAGTGTGACCTTTATTTGTGTGCGTATTTATAATAAAACGGTGAATAAAGTAAGGAAAGTTCTATAAACTGATTAGAGGTCTGAAAACTGTTTGAAGATGTCCTCACTATTATTGCTGGGAAGAACATTGAACACGCGTACAACTCACCAGCATCTCAAATATAGCCATATCATCGTTTAGACTGTCCTTCACTTTTTAATGTCCCGAGTTTTAATGTTACACTTACCTAAATATATATCTCGTTATGGTGACGGACGATGGGTTGAATATTTAGAAGTTATCCCAAAGAATATTTTATTGATATAAATAACGATTTATCTGAAACTCGAACCCCCGAACCCCCGTCTTTCATTTTTCTCTGATTATAGCACCATTCTCACTAATAAATTATTATCCAGAAATTACTGACGCGTATTAGTTAACCAGCTGATGTACTTTACTTGCAATATCAGCCTCCTCAATTCCGTAAAATCCAGGTTCCTTTTCGTCAATAGTACTGTCACAACGTTGATCTGTATGACAGGTTCAGGCAGCCATGGCAAACTGTACTCTCAGTCCTGTCTTTGATTATAGTAATACCTTCAATACAGTAGATTTTGACATTTGGCTTGGTATACTTAGTTCTTTTAACATTGGAATAGCAATTGAAAGTTTCATACAGTTTTTTTTTTGTTATCTTCCTTATTCAGTTGAGATCAAAATTTATTTCCAAGCCTTGCTAGGCGAGTTGTAAAGCAGGGCTCGCGAGCGCGCAGATTGGGGAATCCGCGCTCTCATACCGAGCGACCCCCGGGAAGACAATGGCGCACACCTGATCACGGGTCGCCATGTGCATAGCGCACAGCGAGACTTGGGGAGATCCTTTACAATCCTCCCCGAGAAGTGCCTAGGGGCGGCCTTTTTACAGCCGCCTGCCCTCCGCTAGAGGGGGTGATCGCTTTACAGCCATCCCCTCCGAGATGTGCCTAAAGGCGTGGCACCAATGGGCGGCTCTAGTGTGATCTTACGGGGACCTGGAGCCCCCCCTTTGGTGCCGATGATGGCCGCTCCAGTGGTTTTAGTCGGTAGGAGTCCGGCATACCCCTTCACCCTACCCCGGGGCGAAGGAAGTTCATCTAGAATTTTCACTGGACATCAATAAAAAAATAAAAAAGGCGAGTTTTAAATGCAAGGCGTGGTGACGGATTTTTCCCTCATGTGGTGTATTCACCATCCATTCATGCTCTGAATCCTCATTTAAATATGCGATCTGGAACTCGCTCCCTACAGTTTATTTCCTTAGATTTATTATTTAGGGGTCTGTAAGAGGAGAGTATGGGCTTTATGACATGCCGTGTGGTGCCGGCTCAGAATACCACCACCCCATCTCCTCCCATGGGTGTCGTAAAAGTCGACTAAGGGATAAGCCGGAGGATGGGCAGCAGCGTCCTTCGATTTCATTAACAACTCAACTGCGATCGCCAACCCGTCTGCCAAGCGTGGCGATTATGGCAAAACCCCCCAATGATCCCACAACACACCCATATCGGTCGTTGTCGTGATCTTTGGGGGAGGCTTGTGTCCAGCAGTGGACTTCATTCGGCCGAAAATGATGATGGGCTTTTTCTCCTCTTATCTGACGAGATTAAGGTCAATCGGAAGCCTTTTACACACGACACAATGTAAACATCTATCGTTCGTAAAACCACTAAAAAGTCAGCGAGTGTAAAACACTTGACATTGACTTGTAAGTACATAAATAGGTATATTATGTTTATCATGAGCACTGCGGACTGTCCTAATCTTTTGCGTACAATTGTTTCGATTCAAAGGTCGAAGAGATCGGTTATCTCGATAACTTAATCATTTTTGCACTTTGTATTTTCTTAAATGCATCGTAGCAGCCCATTTTTATCTTCAGTTGTTAGTACTTCTTCAGTATCACGTGGTTGCTTAAATTTAGTGACTTGATACTACTAAACACCCATTTTTAGTATTTAGTATGCAATCTGCTGTTGGTTCTTCCAGGGAGTGACTTTATACATGATGCAAGCGAGCGACCCGCAGCTCAGCTGCGGTGGCGCATGCGTCAGAGCGGTAAAACCTGTGATCTACGCGCCGTAGGAAGCTACTATACTAATGCCTGGAGACGAGTGGTCTTACAATTAAGTTGAATCATTCTATTTCAATAGAACTGCACATTAGAATATCAACCTCGATCACTATCAATAACCTGGTATTGAATGCTCCAATAATTTAGACATATGGCAGCATCACTACCAGTAGACAGTAGAGGTTGCCACTCTGAATCGTAGAGGTCTAAAATATGACGTGAACGTATCACTCAGGATGATAGATATCGATGGAGTTAATTCATAGACTCCAGGCGCCATTGCTAAGTAATAAGGCAATGAAAACGTAGGTAGGAATTTATCAGATCACAACTGTCTATTAACATTCACAGCTGTCTTCCGAACAGGCCGCTATGCGAACGATTAGGAAAGAATACTGGCATAATCACAATGCTTGGTAAAGGGATTGATAATCGCAGTATGGTGTTATTTACTTATAAGTGTATACACTCTTAACCAGCGTCCTTTTTGTGGTAGAGTAGCTATACTACGCTCACCAAGCCACCCCCCAAAGGTGGTGAGTATAGGCAAGTGCCCCCAATATGACAACACAATGAATTGTGAAAATCTATGGGGGAGGCCTTTATTCGACAGTGGACGTCGCTTGTGTCATGATAAAGATGAGTATACGCCTTAATGCACCTTTTACGATACCCCTGGTATGAGAGGAAGTAATCATTTCACAGTTGGAATCATGTGTTGGAATGCTAAGATCATCAGCTTTATTTGCAAATACAATCAAGAATTCCTATGAAATAACAAACAACTACATCAGTTATCTTCGTACGTATCTATCGTCTATGTGGACGGTTTGCCAGTTAGGAAATTTTATAGAAGCAGTCTGAAGTTAAGAAGAGTGTGCCCCAGTAAAGGACTCGCCTACATTACATGACAGCTAAGCCTTTATCAGCAAAAAGAGTTAAACAGTTCACGTGACTAATAATTTGGGAAGTACAGGTGTGACGTTAAAATGATGTCCAGGAAAATAACAAACACACCTCAAACACCTACATTTTTGAGATCAAAGTTCAATAAACCTTATCTGTATTACATAAACATAATTTTATCTTTATCAATGGATTACAGAATATATAAAAAGCATCCAGTCCCCTGCAGTCTTTTAGTTTGCGTTTTTTGGAGTAATCAAACTGGTAGAGATGGCTTTCTTAGGCAAGGAATACAAGTTTGAGAAGGAGGAGAATTTCCAGGACTTTGTTAATGCATTGGGTGAGTAAGAAATTATGTATTTAAAGCAACCATACCAGAAGTTTCGGCGGAAACTGGTGGATGGACAAGCATTCTTCACAGTCCAAGATCTCACCGTATCTCGGAGTGCGTTAAGCTATCGGTATCGGATATTATTAGAATACCCACTCAACTCTGCCAAAACGCAACATTTGGATTTTAGATTACCCATGTAACTAGGTTTTGTAGACAAGATAATCAGGTGTTTCCTCTCTCCGAGATTTAATTCCAGGGTTCGCGCAAGAAGACCCCAAAATTACGACTGAATGACAATGCTAAAATAAAAATGACCAAATACGATGAAGCGGGTTGTCGACATTTACAGACCACTAAAATTCTTTCTAAAAATCTGTTCAAAAGTATAAACCTCTACAAAACACACACAATTAAAGCCATGGGCACAAGTATAATGCTATGATTATTCCGTGAAAAAATGGTGATTACCATCAAAGAGCTTCAGAACAAAAAGTTTTATGTCCTGTCCTTCCTTTCCAAATCCTAAGGAATATTGTTGTTCAATATAATTATTTTGAATCTTGCTTACTTGCCCCCAAACCTATCGACTGCCATAATGCATTTTGCCGTGGTAGATCAACTCAAACAGAGTTGAAAGGGCTATTGAAAAGATACAGATAGCACTTTAACCCTTCTTGGACATAGAGGAAGCTTTTAACCACACTCCAATCAAGGTAACAATCAAAGATCTTAAGACTGAACGGGTGGATGGCAAAACTATAAAGCAAATTAGACCAATTTTGACAAGTTGAATAGTACAATTAGCACATTGCACTTCACTAATAGTTGCTACCTAAAGAGTATTCTTTCTGCCTACCCTTGTTATCTATATTATGGATTGTAACCATTGATATACTAATACATAAAATGAAGGCCCAAAGACTGGGTACGCAGGGCTATGCAGATGAGCTTGAGTTTTGCAGGATTACAATTGTACTTTATATAAGAGGTACTTACTTAATGTTAATCTGAAGTTCTAAATAAGCAGCGATAGAGTGGTGGAAAGCTTGCCTTTCATATAGGAGGGTCTGAGTTGCATCCTGGCCCGCACCTCTGTCTTCTTGGATTCATCTGCGGATCAGAATTTAATAATCACTTGTGTTAACGGTAAAGGAAAACATCGTGAGGAAACCTGCATACCTGAGTTGACTCCAAAATGTTCGCAATGGTATGTATAATGGTGTGTATATATGTAGTCCACCAACGCGCACTAGGCCAGTGTGGTGGACTAAGGTCTAACTTTTCTAATCGTGAGAAAGGCCCGTACTCAGCAGTGGGACGGTTAAGGGCTGCATTTAAGTATCAAGTGAGTGGAGAAAAAAGGGTCATACTTCCCAGAGAGTCATGGCATTTGGTCATTGAAGGTAACTAAGGAAGCTGAGAAACTCACTGGATCAGAAGATCAGCATCGCAATCCAAACATCAACGCCCATTCACAGAACTGGAATTATAAAAAGGGTTATCAATGTGTATGTGACCTATCACTTTGAAGCTTTAATTCCATCCTTATGCAAAAGGTCATTCAATGACTGTCGACGAGGTCTTAATGCATAGTACAAAAACTTTGAACCTTATTGAGAAAAATCACGGTACAAGCACACAAGCTGTAAAACACATGTTCATCGAAAACATCAGTGATACTAGAATATGCATCATATGACTCTGTCACAGAGCAGACGGACGGCACACCGTACACATTTTGTACGAGTGGAGACCACTGCATAAACATTATGCGCTTCTGGATGATCCAGATAAATTTAAATATATCTCTGTTAAGAACTGCAGGGGACAACAGACACTTGTTATCAGATGGCGATCCAAATTTATCACAGAAAAAAGATATGACAATCTCGATATAGCTGTGAAATGAAAATACTGTAATCATCTGTCTTTTTGTAGAGGAAAACGAATAAGTCAATGAAGGCTTTTGGTATTTTAATGGATATGAAAGGCAGATAACTAAGTGTTCAAGTTGGAAGTGGCTGGAATGTAAATGTCTGTTTTGAGTACTAATCATAATTTTTTTTAAATACTTTATTTATTATCCCGGCGGGCTTATTTATTATCGGGCGGAGGGGCATGCTGGACTTTTTCTGTGCACATGGCGGCACGTGATGAATCATGCCTGAGGGCGTTTGTCTGCAAAACAATTTACTAGTCGTATGTGATCTTGGCTCTATTTATATTGGTGACAAATATTCTGGAGCCTGCTGCCGGCCAAAAATAGCAATACTCCATCTCTTCGCGTGGATTTCGTAAAAGGTGACTATAGGTGATTAGCCGGAGCTTGCCTAGCGTCTTTCAATTTCATTTACAACTCAACTGCTATTGCAAACCCGCCTGCTAAGCTTAACGATTATGGCAAAATGCCCAAATGAGGACACAACACAAACCCTGACTGGTCGTTGTGGTGATTTTTCAGGGAAGCAGTTGACGTTTTTTGGCTGAAAAAAAAAGATTAATCTGAATTCTGAAGATTCTGGTTTGCTGTATACAAGTAGGTACTTTCAGGACCAAAGTTTACATCTACACTATCAATTTGAAATGTCAAGATACCCTGTATTATGGTAATCCTATATAAAGTGATATGTCAGTGATATCTGATAAGCCCTGAACTTGACCTTCCGAGATGATTCAGTACTAGCTACATATAGGAAATACGAGATAGGCAGAGAGAGCGCTTCGAAAGTGGATCGATTTGTGTCACAATTAAACACCAATAATATAATCCTCGCGTTAAAGCTAGTTGCTCAACCTTAAGGTTGTTATAGGGTGTCAAGTGGGAGCCTCATCAAAATCTACGAACCATTCTTAAGAATAATTAAATTTAAAAGATTTTTCCAACTTTAGGTCAACTCATAACATTATTTTATTACCAGGCCTAACCCCGGAGCAAGCGCAAGGTTACATTAACTACCGTCCGACGCAGAAGTTCGTCCAGGCTGGTGATTCATATGTCTTCAGCACCTCTACCCCGCAGGGGACGAACGATGTCACCTTCAAGTCTGGAGTCCCATTTGATGATAAGGTCGCTGACCATAACGTGAGTACCAATTTTTTGTTATTATTATTATGCATTTCTCTGTTTAACCCATGATTTGGAGATACGAATATCTATCATAGTAAGAACTCCTAAAGCGAAGTGAAAGTGAAGAAGAAGAAGTAGGCGAGTAGGGTGGAAGACATTTAATCCCCACAAAAAGTTTTCCGGGCCTAGGAATCGAACTCAGTATTGCAGTTACCTAAGCAAACATCCATACAACCCTGAATATAGCATATCATAATGCCAGGATTGATTTGTCCCTGTTGTCTCAATGCTATATTCAAGGATGTATGGATGTTTAAGCTTAGGGAATTGCACTGCAGTATCTTAGGCTTGGAAGCTGCACTGGCCAAACCATACAATAGGCAAAAGAGTTATATTGCTAACGATTTACAAAGAAAAGGTATATAGGTAATCGTTGTCAATGCTCGTCTCTTTTCAGTATGCGAAGATGTCTTTGTTCTGCACTGAGATACAATACAATACAATACATAGTATTATGTCTCTCTATTACACGGGTTTATATCCCCTGTAAGGGGGAACCCGGTCTTTTGATAGGCTTACGCGGGGACATGGGTCCAACACGCAGAGGCCCTTTAGAGAATTTTAATCTAAAATGTAATGGGACACTAACCGGGAACTCTCCATGGCTACACAATAAAATGCAGTCTCGGATTGTCCCCGGAGGTGTAAAACTATTGTATAAGTTGGAAACTACAGTTATAAGGTCTATTGTAATGGGTGCTAAATGGATTATATGCTTCTATAGTATTATTATTATTATCTTTTTACATTAGGATATAAATGAGGAAGTTTGTATTATTGAGGCTCTATTACGCTCAATTGGCTGAACGGATTCTAATAAATTTCCCATAGAGGTAGTGATATTCCACGCATATAGGATAGGATCGCAGTCGAAGTTGCGATTATCAGGTAGTTATCTATTAGATAAGTAATTATAGCCATCGCACTGTTTTAGTCTCTTAGTTGCCTTTCATGACATGCACGGGAGGAAATGGAGCGATCTATATTCTTAACCCAGACACCACATGGAACTTAATAAGAACTGTTTGAAACAAATTGTTAATTTAATTTTTCAGTGCAAGACTACATTCACAGTAGACGGCAACAAAGTGACTCAGGTCCAGAAGTACGATGATGGTGCAGTCTTTACCTTCGCCAGGCAGTTCTCTGGCAACGACTTGGTCGTGGTAAGTTGGGATTAATTGATACACACTACATGGTTTATCCTTAGATGACAAAAGACCAACGCTAAAGTCAGTATCGAAAAACGACATTTTTCGATACTGACCTTTACTTTGATGTGTAACACAATTTAACCAACCAAATTTTGGAAAGGTTTTTATATTTTGACAGTGAAGTCCAATGTTTTAGTCAGGTGTGCCTTTTGCCCTTTCAATCAATCAATCATTTCGGCCGAATGAAGTCCACTGCTGGACACAGGCCTCCCCCAAAGATCACCACAACCACTGATATAGATGTGTGGGCTCATTGGGTTTTGCCATAATCGCCACGCTTGGCAGGCGGGTTGGCGATCGCAGTTGAGTTGTTAATGTACTCGAAGGACGCTGCTGCCCATCCTCCGGCTAATCCCCTAGTCGACTTTTACGCCACCCATGGGAGGAGATGGGTTGGTGGCATTCTGAGTCGGGGAACTACACACCTAATATTAATAGAGGCTATTACGACATTTAACATTTATTTTGTTTTTCCTTTTTTCAGACCATCACGACCAGCAAATGGAATGGCGAAGCTAAGAGATATTATAAGGCTTAGTTTTATTTAAAGTAAAAATAATGTTTTTTGTAAATATAATTTCCTTAATTTATTTCTATATCACGTCACGAGGACGAGTTTGGTCACTAAAGCATTAAAATATTGATACTTATTCATCAGAAAATCTTTTAATTAACTATCATCATCAACCAAAGGACGTTCAATGCTGAACAAAGGCCTCCCTCATAGGCTATTCTCACCACGCTTGGCAGGTGGGTTGGTGAGCGCTGTATGGCTACTGTTTCACAGAAGGGACGCTGCTGCCCATACTTCTGGCGTAGTCTCTTAGTCGCCTTTTACGACATCCACGGTAGGAGACGGGGTGGTGCTATATTATTAATACAGACAACACACGGACGGTGTTTTAATTACCAGGTAAAATCTTTCAGTTTTGTCATCATAGTTTTTATAAGTATTTATTATTTCAGCCGAAAAATGTCCACTGCTGGACAGAAGCTTCCCCAAAGATTGCTACAACGATAGGACCTATTTACTGAATAAATGATTCTATTCTAAATGTAGAAAAGGAGCAATTACATAATATGTTTTGTATATCTTAAACACATAGGATATATAATTATATGAGATCAAACAAATAACGATTCCTACGATACGGTGGAGATCGAGTTACGATAAAACTGCCGGTGGCAATTGTGCTTGATGTTTAGATTTAATACTCGTTCTATCTTTTTATGCAATGAGTAGGTTTATTTATTATCATTATACGTATGAATATACAATTTAAATAAATACATATACTAAAATACACCAAAAAATTAAGAGGAGAGAGTGAGACATTACTGTCACAGCAACTTATCGTAGCAGACAACTGCTGCTCAACCTCTTTTGGAGGGAGAACAACATAAAAATAACCTTTCCACCCAAACTTTGTCTCATCATTTCGGCCGAATGAACTCCACTGCTGGACACAGGCCTCCCTCAAAGATCACCACAACGACCGATATGGGTGTGTTGTGGGCTCAATGGGGGGTTTTGCCATAATCGCCACGCTTGGCAGACGAGTTGGCGATCGCAGTTGAGTTGTTAATGTACTCGAAGGACGCTGCTGCCCATCCTCCGGCTAATCCCTTAGTCGACTTTTACGACACCCATGGGAGGAGATGGGGTGGTGGTATTCTGAGCCGGCACCACACGGCAAACTTTGTCTATCCATATATTATTAACTTTGTAAGAGATGAATATATTACTGATTTACAAAAATCGTAGAACATGAATTTTACAACGAGTACAAATAAGGCCGTGTGGTACCGGCTACGAATAGCACCAACCCATCTCATCCCGTGGGTGTTATAAAAGGTAACTATGGGATTAGCCGGAGGATGGTGGTGCGTTTACAGACATGAATTCCACATACAATACACCCAGACCCGGAACAACTACCTGCAGATCATACAAATATTTGTTCCGTGCGGGAATCGAACCCACGACCCGGAGCGCAGCAGCCGACTGTATCAGCCACTGCACCAACCGTGCCTTTAAGGGAGGCCTGTGTCGAATAGCGGACTTTATTCAGCAGAAATGATGATGATGATGACAAGTAATCCAGAACCTGTCAATGTTTTCATTCCATTAAAATAACGCTGTTTGCTGGTAGGTCTCATTGCATTGCCAATAGGCAGGAGTCGACTGTGGCGGCGATATCACCCAAGGGCCATGGAGCAGGCAATGGCAGCCGAAAATTCTCAGCTTTCAGAGCTCTACGGGGCAAACTGAACTACTGCCGGAACGCGCGGACTCTACTGCAGCAGACTGTTGTGGAGGGGTCGGTTGCCTTGGATGTTGTGGCGGAGCCCTACCGCGTCCAGGACCTTAGTGGTTTGGGACCACTGGGGGCTCTAGAATGGTGATCTCTGGCAGTAGTGGGCTACTACGTCTCCCCCAACGTGCCCCTCGCCTACTTTGAGGGATACTTGGACGGGGTGGCGCAGCATTCACTGTAAATGCTCGCCCCGTCCAGTGCTCGTCCTGGGTGATTTCAACGCTCACTCTAGAGCTTGGGGCAACCGTCGGGATGGGCCGAGGGGGAGGATAATACAAGAATGGGCGGCATCACTTGACCTCCGATTGCTGAATTGGTGGTCCGTTAGCACCTGCGTTCGGTGGCAGGGAGAGTCGATCGTGGACCTGACATGGGCGGCTCCTTCTGTATACTTGGACGGGACACGCGCAACATTCGCGGTAAATGCTCGCCCCGTCCAGTGCTCGTCCTGGGGGATAATGCTCACTCCAGAGCTTGGGGCAACCACTGGGGCAGGCTGTTGGAAGACTGGGTGGCATTGCTTGACCTCCAATTGTTGTATCGGGGGTCCGTTAGCACCTACGTTCGCTGGCAGGGGGAGTCAGTCGTGGACCTTAAATGGCTGGCTATTTCCGTTGCCAGCATGGTGTCGGGCTGTCGGGTGGTGTAGGAAGTGGTCACGCTATCCAACCTCCGCCACATAATTTTTGACATGGCCCTCCATCCACCTAGCAGGAGCCGTCCAGGTCCTAGACCGCAGTCGCGGCGATGGGCTGGCAAGTTGGAAAGTTATGCACGGTCAACGGAACCTCGTCGCTCAGTGACAGGTTTATACATTAATCATGTATCTTACACCCAGTTCGATACAAAGGAGCCTATATATATTTCGAATATGATGTAAAATAATAAAGAATTACGATTTAAGAAAATAACTAAAGTTATTCTATTTACAACAGGTAGCGAAAATGTACTTATTTCTATCCGCTCGCCTGAACACACTTTCACTAGCGCAGCACCGTGTCAGTCGCGTGACACGATCTGTGTGGACGCACTGGAACCGTTTACTGGCACATTGGGAACATTCAGAAGACGCTAAAACAGCTGACTAATCAACCACGGTCGCCTTCCGGTCTTCGGGGGGGAGTGATTAGGCGACACCTACATCGCCAGCAATACAACTACAAGTTACAACGACATCTACTTGGCTATTAAATGCAACTCTCCGATGACGTCAAAGAATCCTGAATCACTCTATTGAAGTATTCGCGCAACGCTGCATATATACCGTCGCCCAACATCAATCGTTGGGCTTCGGCCCGCCAGGCATACCATCCGCCTGGCTGGGCTGGAGGATCCTCCCACTGTAACAAACCGTAATAATGCTGCATGTATACAGACATACAGCTTGCAATGCAAGAATGCAAGTTAAAGTGTTCTTAATACTTAAAACAGCATAAAGCGGAAAACTGTGGTTGGTTTGCAGCTACGATGCTCACGCAACTGAATGGCTGTATTTTTATTTTATATACATATATATATATATATATATATATATATATATAATACTTATGAATAATCAAGACTTTAGTTGCCGCGTTCCAAGGTGTAGATTTCCTATGGAGGAGAACGGGCAAGAAACTCCATGGTAACTCTTTTTAAATCATATTGGTACAATGTTCTCGAAATTATGGTAATGTGAGGATAATGCAGGAGAAAAGAGTCTAAACTTCTTAAAAACTCTACACTAAACAAAGCTGATTTAAATATTTACCAGAGTTTTTGATTCAATTGTCATGACAGCATTAAGATTACCAATCCCAACAGACGGCACTCGTTCACGAGCATGACGCATGCATCAGCGCTGCCCAGCTCAACCATATTGTAGGCTTTGAATTCAGACCAACTCTGTTTACTCTTCTCTTCTATCTTTAGGATAACCACAATATACACTGAGATAAAGAATGGATCAACGTAACGGAAGAGTGCACCGTATTTAGTTAAAATGCATTCCATCTGTGTAATAACCAAAATAATGTGCAAAAAATATGCTAACGTAACACTGGAAAATACAGTGAAGTGCACGCAAATACCAGTAGAACTGCATGTGTAACAACGTGATAGTTCGGTTAGTTTGCGCTAACGAACTCACTTTCTCCGAAGTTAAAATAAAGTCAGTCTGGTATCAATACACGCTAAGCATAATCAAAAAAATGTAATTCATGAAATAAAACTACATAAAATATGGCTGGGTGTAGTAAAAGGCGAATACAAAATAAAAACCGGTACGCTCATAATACTGCACTTTGTATTATATTTATAAGTCTGTTGAAGTTCTGTCGCGGTCCGACCGCAACCAAGAGGAAGATAATGACAGAAATATAAATGTAAGTACCCAATACAACATTAATTGATGAGCGCACTGGAGGATGCGAATCGAGATTATCGAGCCACACCCGCCGAATTTAGACCACGACTACCACGTTTGCCCATGCATAAAAACATTACTAACTATTTTGACAGCAGTAAAAACCTCGGCGATAGTCACTCAATCTTGTATTGTGCAACTGTAGCGGTATGTCGTGTAGCTCATGTAAAATTCCCGTGTAATGATAGAGCTACACGACTGAAATCAGCCGTACCAGCTTGGCAGTACAGGATTGAGCGGTGTATCGACGAAGCCAGGGTACTCATTGGAAAATTAATCTGCTTCAGGGAGGGTAATACTCGACCAAGAGTAATGCGCTTTGTGAGTCAGGCATTCTCGGGGACTGGGACCAGATGATATGTCCTGTGTCACAGAGTGCATAGACTTCCTGAAGCAGGAGGTTTATGCATGGGCGAACCGTATTCACCAGTATAAGCGACGAGTGGATCGATTTACCCAGAATCGCATGTTCCAGAGCGATCAAAAGCGGGTATTCAGATCTTGGGAGCCACTTGACCAGGGTATGGGTGACTTGCATCGCTTGGATGATGACGCTATGAGTGAATTCTGGCGCAGCATCTGGTCGATACCCATCAATCACATTGATGGCGACTGGCTGCAGGACATAGAGTGAGTGTGTGAACAGCGTGTGTGATTTCTCCCCAAGACGTGGCCACTGCAGCCCATCCGATGCTGAATTGGAATATCCCGGGACCGGACGAACTGCACAACTTTTGGATAAAATGGCTACGCAGTCAGTGAAATCCACAAATGTGATATATTTTAAGAAATTACAGGCATGAAGACTTTCTTATACAAAATACATCAATCAAATGCAGTCGAAAATATAAGCCGGCTTATAACTCGTTTGGTCTATTATCACAGATTACCTAACAGACAATATACCTCCCGTCCAGAAATAAAAAAATTATCATTAATATCTAATGATTAATTACATAATTATCTGCCTCAGGTATGGGTGCAATGGTCTCTGATTAAAATTTCTGATCGAGATAAAAATCATATGATATTAAGCAGCTGTGCCCCAAGCCAAGTACGAGTGCATGAAACCCTAGGCTATTTTAATCTGTAGGACATAATATGTTCCCCAGTTGGTACACCAATTATGAGTTTCATGATTCTCTCGAAAAGCGTAAATTGTTTATTCGATTCAATCGTTCAATCCATCGTTCGATGCCCGCACGGTATAAATATTTGTATGATGTACATGGCTGTTTCGCGTCCGTGTACCCACGACACATGAGAAATCCTAGCGTAGGGCAACTTCTTTGTTTAAAAATTATAGTTTAGAAAATAATAAACACACGTTTTTTTATTAAATATGAATATGTGCCCAATATCAAAAGTATATTAATTATGGAAATATAGTAGAGAGAGATGCTTTTATTTACATTTAAACATTATTTTGTGGATTTTAGTTCAGTTTTTAAACAGTTGTTTTCGTTTTATAGAAAATAAAACACTAAATACCTAGTTCATTACATATACATTCAAATTCATGATTTAATTATTTATTTAAATAAAAACTATAGAGCAGATGGAACTGGTGACAGCACCAGGTCATAATCATCTCAAGTTATTGTAGTGTCATCGGTTTTTGATACGTCTAGAAAATTCCAAGTCAATCGATCGCCTAGAAGTGGGTGAAAATTTAATTGCAAGATACCATGGCATCATATTTACATACATATATCTATATACATTCGTTAAAACAAATCAAATGAGTCAAAACTAGAACGGCTTACTAGTAGCGATTGAGAAGTGCCACTATCTTTCTCCTGACTCCATCATCAGACCCTCGTCACCAAGTGTTAACGTGTTCTTATGAACTATTAACTTGATAGGCTAGTGAAATTTTGTCAGCAGTAGTATCTATGCTGGCAGAGCATGAAATTTGGAGTGCTGTGGTCTCCTTCTGTGAAAGCGTAATGCTCCAGAAGGAGGTCTTAGAGCGGGATCGGGATAGGGCTGATTCCGCTCGGAGGAGGAGGATACGGAGCCGGGGTAACAACCGCCGCGGTGCCCGTGCTCAACACACTTGAGCCCCCTGTCGTCTTTATATGGCAGGGGGACTTGGGAGTCGCGAGCGCGCTTATTGGGAAATCTGCGTGCTCATACCGAGCGACCCCCGGGTAGACAGCGGTGTGCATGTGGCCACGTACCACTGTGTGCGCAGCACAGCACATAATAAGGCTTCGGGGGAATCTTTTACAATCCCCTCGAGAGATGCCTGGGGGGGTGGCCTCTTTATAGCCGCCTTCCCTCCGCTAGAGAGGTTGACCACTTTACAGTCATCCCCTCCGAGATGTGCCTAAAGGCGTGGCACCAACGGGTGGTTTTACATGGAGATTATTCGAGTTCCTGGAGCCTCCCTTCGGTGCCGACGATGATCACTCCGGTGGTTTTAGCTGGTAGGTTTAGGTAGGTAGAGTCCAGCATGCCCCTTCACCCTTTCCCGGGGCGAAGGAAGTACATGAGGTATTTCCACTGGATCAACAGAAAAAAAGGCTAGTGAAACTGGTTAGTATTATAATTGTTAAAAAAACTTCTTTGGGCTGGGCCCAAATTTAGAGAGAAAAGAGCTGAAATAAATGTCAAAAATCATACTATACTATATAGCGCCGTAAGTTTGATAACTAGGTATTTGTTTTAATGACAGTATTTAGGAAGTGCTCAAAGCTTTCCTTCGAGCCTGAAGCGGCCTCAGGTAAAAGAAAAACCAGCACAGTGTGCACGGCATCTAGGATTAGGGATAGTCTATCTCAAAAATTCTGTATCTGCCGATCTACCTACTTTCTAGGGACAACTGCAAGAAAAAGGTTTGTTCATGTCTTCAATAGCTTGATTATAATGTGACAGAATGTTTATTACTCCTAAATGAGCCCCACTGTATTAAAATCTACTTGGCATAGATACACAAACACTCGTCACAGAACATAACACTTGCCCACACACACTCAAATAAATATACACACACAGCTAATAGCCAACCAACGCATTTAAATTTTTTGTCACAAGCTGTGGCTTACTTGCTTCTTTTTCATTTTTATATGTCGTGGTAAATTCGTAAGTCGGCTTTTATACAGTGGAAAAGCCTGGTGATCTTTCATATAGGTTTTACCTACATTAGACACCAGTCTCTACGGTGCAAATAATGTTATGAAGAAAAAAGCTATCTTGTAAAAATTCATACTTAATCCTTGCACTTTTATCATATCTGGTAGATTAGCATGTTAATATAAGAGGAGCTTCGGTCGAATATTTGCCATTCAGTCATTAACGGAGTCAACATGTCATATATCGGCAAGACCTACACTTTCGTGAAGCAGGAGAACTTCGATGGGTTCTTGAAATCTATCGGTATGTGTTACTTCTTCTTTATAGTGTCTGTTAGTATTTTCGTTTCGTTTTCTGTTTCGGAACATAATGTACTTTTTTGTATTTAAATAAAACAGGTGTTAAATAATTACACATATTATTTAATTTTGTGATAAAAAGGGTGCATAATGAAAACTCAAAGTAGAAAAATATTCACTATGACTATTTTTTGCAAAACAGAAATTGCGACTGACGATTGAAGCCATGTTCGCTCAGCTCGCCCTCTTATCTTAAAGACATAGTACCTGGGCTACCAAGTTTGCCGTGGGAATGTAATAACTTCCCCCGGGGAAAGTTGCTTTTATTCATATGATATTATTTCTGTGAATACAATATTTTTAGTTTATAGTTAGTTTCTAGACAAACTTTAATAGTAAAGCCGATTAATAGTAAAGTTTAATAGTAAATACAATTATAGAATTCTATTATGGGGAAAAGCCCAAGATGGCAAAGCCGACAGGTTGCAAGCATTGAAAGTATATACATTCTGCAGAAACGAGTTCTCCGAGCCATTTATTAGTTTGGCACTACTTTTTCTTAGAGATTATTTCAACGACATCGGTATTCTCACATTTACATCACAGTATATTTGTGCAAGATAATTTATAATAGGTAAAGTATAAATTCGTACGGCAAAAATAGTGACGTCCACAATGTCAATACTCAAAATATGCATAAATTATGGATTCCCTAGATTACACGAGGTGCATGGTTCGTTTGTAGGGTAGCAAGCCCTTAAAACAAACCACCACATCGTTTACTAGAATTACCATTTAATTATTTTAAATCTTATATTAAATCCACACTTACTCAAAAGGCGTATTACACCATAAACGATTATATGAATGGTACAATTGCTGGCCGCTGTTTTCAGCTTATCACAATCTTATATAACAATATATGGAGTGAGTCGAATGGAGTGGATATATATAAATATATAAAACACTAGCCGTGGCATGCGGACTCATCCACCGTTTTATAAAAAAAAGGATTATTTAAATATTGAATTTCACGGGTCCCCATAATAATTGGTCCAGCAGTTTCGATTTCGATTCAAGATTAGCTGGAACAAACATACAGACAGAAAGAGACCAGAAAAGACAGACAGACAAAAGAAACTGATTGTTTTTTGACATAAGTAGGTACCGTATATACTTTTATTTGCATTTAGTAAAAAAGCTGTTAGTTTGACATTACCAACAGGCATTTCAATTTTATTTATTTGTATTGATATCATCATTTCGGCCGAACGAAGTCCACTGCTGGACACAGGCCTCCCCCAAAGATCACCACAACCACCGATATGGATGTGTTGTGGGCTCATTGGGGGGTTTTGCCATAATCGCCACGCTTGGCAGGCGGGTTGGCGATCGCAGTTGAGTTGTTAATGTACTCGAAGGACGCTGCTGCCCATCCTCCGGCTAATCCCTTATATATAATATATTAATAAAGTCTTCATAATTAGACGTTATTGTAATTTTTATTAATCATCATTTTTGCAATAATATATAAACATGCCTCCCCCAAAGATCACCACAACATCATTCATCTCATTGGGGCTCATTGGTGGGGTTCGCCATAATAGCCACGCTTGGCAGACGGGTTGGCGATCGCAGTTGAGTTGTTAATGTACACGAAGAACGCTGCTGCCCATCTTCCGGCTAATCCCTTAGTCGACTATTACGACACCCACGGGAGGACATGGGGTGGTGGTATTCTGAGCCACCACACGGCTCATTTTTATGATTACATTTTATTAATATGGTTACTAATTGTAGACATGCTTATGACTAATTTTAAAATTATTGGTTTCCTTTTATATAATTGCAAATACGGCTAACGAGAGATCTCAGAAATCACAGATATAGTTATTGGTTCACTACTGAAAAGGCCCCCATCCCTTGTAGATTCCACAATAAGTCGTCGTTTTGGCGTAATTTGTCAGTTTGAAAAAAACCCTTTATAAATTTGTAAACCATACTACATAATTTGCATTTGGGTTGGTACCGTGGATAAACTAAAATGAGAATGTTCCATATGAATTATTTGCAACGGTACAATAACGCTCCAAGTCACCATGTTCCAAGCACGATGGCTATTCCACATAAATAACTGACTATTTCTTAATCTAGGCATCCCCGATGACAAGATCCAAGCCCTTCTCAAGTTCACCCCTAGCCAGAAGCTGGAAAAGGCTGGTGATACGTACATATTCTACACCGCTGGTCTTGAGGGTCCTAAGGAAGTCACCTTCAAATCTGGCGTAGAGTTCGATGACGTAACAGGCCCTGACAACAACACCCCTGTAAGTATTTATAATCCTGTACTATAGGACCGAAAACTTCTGTTGTAAATTATATAATGTCACTTAAATAATGTACTGTTTAAATATATATCCGTATTGTGTTTGGGTTAAGAATATGGCACCAATCCATCTGCTCCCGTGGATGTCGTAAAACGTGATTAAGGGACTCTTAACCAGAGGAATGGGCAGCAGCGTCCCTTTTTTTGATAGATTAGCCATACTGCGCTCACCAACCCGCCTGCCAAGCGAGAATTGACAAATACAACCCAAAATGATGACACAGTTGTGGTAATCTATGGGGGAGGCCTTTGTTCAGCAGTGGACATATAAATGGCCGATATGATGAAATGACTATCAATAACATATCTACAGTCGTGTTATGGTTCACCGGAAGAAAGCAAGATAATGTACGTTATCTTGCTTTCTGTTGCTATCTGTATTAATAAATCTGATTATCTAACTTAGCTAAAATGATTTTAGCAAACATTTATGAAAGCTAAAGGCTCAATAATTTAGCAGCGTGTAATAAAATTGTTTAATCTCCAGATCAAGACCACATACACGGTCGATGGCAACACAGTGACGCAGGTCGTCAACGGTGCCGGAGGTACCGTAACCTTCAAGAGGGAGTACAATGGAGATGACCTCGTTGTGGTGCGTTCTTTATTTCATATTTAAGACTAAATTTAATTACTTTCTTTAGGACTACCGTAAATACAAAACGGGGTCCTAAAACGGAACCTTGAGTGCCTGTGGTAAGATGTTGCTTAATTCAAGATATACAAACTGCTAAACGCCTAAAAGGATGTACTCTGGGTAGACAATCCCTCACTAGTATTGCGCTCAATAATTATATCCATAGCTTCTTTATCGATCTCATATTGACCGATTACTATGGAGTTCAGATATTTACAGTACCATACTTACGTACTTAACTATTTATACCTTTGGCTGCAACGAAACTGAGTTTAGTGTCAATTTATCATAATGTGGATGATGATGATGACAACAGCATCGTCATCAGCCCACATTAAAGTAAATTTCCACGTCCCAACCCATAATCATATCAGCCACAGGTCGTCCACTGCTGAACAAAGGCCTCCCCCTTAGATCTCCACAACGAGCGGTCACATGCCGCTCTCATCCAACGACTCCCAGCGACCTTCACCAGGTCGTCTGTCCACCTCGTTGGAGGTCGTCCCACGCTGCGTTTTCCGGTGCGCGGTCTCCATTCGAGAACCTTTTTGCCCCAACGGCCATCAGTTCTACGAGCAATGTGCCCTGCCCATTGCCACTTCAGCTTACTAATCCTTGCAGCTATGTCGATAACTTTAGTTCTTCTACGGATCTCCTCATTTCTGATTCGATCTCGTAGAGAAATACCAAGCATAGCTCTCTCCATAGCTCGCTGAGTGACCTTGAGCTTTCTTATGAGGCCCATTGTGAGTGACCACGTCTCTGTTCCATATGTCATCACTGGTAACACACACTGGTTAAAGACTTTCGTCTTTAGGCATTGCGGTATTGTTGACGAAAAGACGTTGCGAAGTTTCCCGAACGCTGCCCAGCCAACCCAACCCATAATAACTAAGCACAAAAATAGTAGAAAGTACACAGTAACCCAAAAGATATTAATTACAGCTATCGATTTCCTAATATCGCCCTAATCAAGTTCGCAAGTTTATAAGTTTTGTATGGATAATTCAGCAATTTATCAATAATTACAATTTTATCTACAATATTATTTATTTTGTTATCATTATAAATCTACTAACTAATCGTATTATTTGCTTATGCACAACGATAAAGATTATATTATCATTATCTACACAATGGTTGTGTCAAAACTTTTTTTTATTTTTTATTTATTTATTAAAAAACGTTGCCCCACACTAGGATTTCTCCTGTGTCGTGGGTGCGTTTACAGACACAAATTCCACACACAATACACCCAGACCCGGAACAACTACCTGCAGATCATACGAATATTTGTTCCGTGCGGGAATCGAACCCACGACCCGGTGCGCAGCAGCCGACTGTATCAGCCACTGCACCAACCGTGTAACGGGACGGGAACGAAATATTCCACGTGGAGAAATCCGAACGGGCTTGTGGACCTTGGAAGAGGATATAAGTCTAGAACCCAAAAGCACCTTAAGTAACTTTAGTATGAAATGTGGCTGAACACTTAGCAGGGGCTCTTTATGGTGACACTATAAAAATAAATTCATAGAATCACCGAGACAAGACATAGCATGTCCATGGTAGATGAATAACTGTCATTCCCAGTATTATAAACTATACACATTTACCAACAGTGACATGTTATTTTTTAAATTTTCAGACCATTACAAGCGACAAATGGGATGGTGTCTCCAAGAGATACTACAAAGCTTAAGTTACATTATAGTTACTGTATTAATTTATTTTTCTAATAAAAACTAGAATTTAATTTAATTGTTTTTCTTTCTTCTACACACACACATATAGAGAAGCACTTAAAAGGCGAACATATTTCTCTCCACATATTGTGACAAACAAAAACTCAAGTGTGAGTGAAATCGTGTCAAAAGGTATGATCTACCACTATCAATAATATATTATACAATAGTATAGTGTGTGAACATGCCTTAGGAAAACCCAACCACTATCTTCGTTTTGGTCAACCTCAAGTCCTCGCGAAAGAGAACCGATATCTACCAAGAATGTTTCGTGAGGCCATTGAAATTAAAAAGACACCTTAAATTTAATAGAGAAGATGGTTGGCAGGTACCACCTGTTTGGAATCCAGTTATTAAAATAATAAAGTCCCAAACAACATTGTACGGTAGATAAAATAAAATAACTTTTTAAAATCTGTAACGACGCCTGTCACCTTAGTCATCTTGCGACCACGAATGCTGCAAAGTATTCGAAACGTCAGGAAAAACAAAAATCTGTAATATACGCGATCTAATCCATTTAAAATTGTTTTATTATAGTATAAAGAGCTTATTAAGTGGAATATTTACTACATTTACGCGTCATTTCAATAATTTATCAGTTAAAAATAGTAGTAGTATTACTTAATAATCTGCAGAACGTATATTTACTTTTTCAATAACCTCAGTTTACTCACTAGTTTGTTCCCTTAGCTGTTTGAAACAGTATATCAAATTCATAAGACAGATAAGAGAGGAAGAAATTTATTGATATTAATTTTAAGCGTATATCCATGACCGTATCAAAGTCTTGGAATCAATTGTGAGTCTCACGTGCATAGGATTACCTTATTCGCAAGCAAACAGTGTTTTTTTTTCTCTCTTACAATATTTGCTTTTTCAATGCTCTCGTATAAAATACCTGGGCTTACAAATAGTCTACTGGAGGGCCCGTCCGCACGGTTTGCGCGAAGTATTAGGGCCCCTGCTATGAAAAGAATAGCAACTTCTCACAACACTGTAACTACAGTATTTAGGGTTATTTAGCCCACCTGTGACCGCTTATCCAAAATAGGCAACTCAATACGGCCAAACCATAATTCTATGGGTTGCGACCACAATACTTCGAGGAGGGGACTAAGTCCAAGGTCTCGATCCTCGCGCCCCTTGTGGGGCGCGTAGACGACCATAGTTGTTAGTCGACCGGCAACCACATTCAGTGGAAATACCTGTGAGAAACCCACCAGAAAATATGTCACTTATGCGTCTGCCTTCAGTTAGGACACTGGAGCATTGAGGAGACTATTGTCTGTATTATTTATATTTGGTCAATATTATATTCCTGTCACTTGTGTAATGATTACAAGTGGAATCATTACGTTTTGTGTATTTAACCGTGTGGTGCCGGCTCAGAATGCCACCACCCCATGTCCTCCCATGGGTGTCGTAAAAGTCGACTAAGGGATTACCCGGAGGATGGGCAGCAGCGTCCTTCGAGTACATTACCAACTCAACTGCGATCGCCAACCCGTCTGCCAAGCGTGGCGATTATGGCAAAACCTCCCAATGAGCACACAACAGTCCCTTATCGGTAATTGTGGTGATCTTTGACGGGAGGCCTGTACCCAGCAGTGGACTTCGTTCGGCCGAAACGACGAAGTATTACATTATTACTTACCGGATGAGATGGCTTGGTGCTATTAATATGCACACGACTTAATAATACCTATATTGATGAAATCATGAAGACCCAAAAGCGCGAATGAATCATAAAGTCAAGCTATCTTCTAGATGATCATATTTTTTCCCTTTAGCTTTATCATATCTGGTAGATTAGCGTGTTGATATAAGAGTGGGTTTGTTCGAATGTTTGTCATTAAGTCACTAACAGAACCAATATGTCATACCTCGGCAAGAACTACAGTTTCGTTAAGCAGGAGAACTTCGATGGGTTCTTGAAATCTGCCGGTATGTGTTTCTTTTTATTTATAGTTTTCGATTAGTTTTTCCTTATTTGGGATAATATTATAGTTAGTATGATTAAAATGAAATTAGTGTTGAGTTTTATTTATTAGTTTTAATGTTTTTGTGTACAGTTTTGGAATTATTTTATTAAGCAAATGAACTCCAAAAAAGTCCTAGAATAGATAGCATTTCTGTAAAAGATATTAAATTATTAGCTCCTCAACTAATTCCAATACTGAAACACTTAATAAACAAGTGTATCGAAACCAGAACATATCCAGATATACTCAAAGTCGGTATTATCAGGCCCATACATAAAAAGGCAGCTATGCTGAAATCAACAACTACAGACCGATTACAATGTTATCATGCATAGATAAAATAATAGAAAGAGTTTTAAGTAATCAAATCAATAACTACATACAAAGAAATAATATTATAACCCAGTTTGGTTTTTAAAAAATAGCACTACACAACTACTCTCAAAATTTAAAAATGAAATAAACTCGTATTGAAGCGATAAAAAACACGTCATTGCTGTATTTGTTGATTTCAGCAAAACGTTCGATGTTTTACAATTTAGTACGTTGTACAGTAAACTTGTACAAAATGGTATTCAAGGCCCCTTACTAAACCGGTTCCAGAGTTATCATAAAAATAGGTTCACTTCCGTAAAGGTTTCTAACGTGTTGAATGATATGATCTTCACCACCTCTGGCACAGCCCAGGGATCAATTCTCGGGCCCTTGGAATACCTCTTATATATAAATGATGTCTCATATATTTAAAGAAGGTTCAGTTTATCAGTTCGCTAATGACACTTGCCTAATCGCAGCACATAGTGATTATAAGAGAGGTGACACGGCTTATTCAAACTAACTTTAACCTATTATGCCAATGGACGCATGACACGGGTTTAATACTAAACGCCCATAAAACGAAGGCTATACACATATGTACAGTGCATAATAAATACAACAGCCAGTTTGTCGTTGTCGCGCACGATCACGAGTGTCTATACCGCTGTTCCCGATGCCCGCTGCCATGCAACTGCGAGCCGCTTGAGTTTGTTGATAGCCACACTTACATTGATCTCGTCATAGATCGTAGATTTAACTGGGGTCCTCATATTGAGCACATTTCTGATAATTTGCGTGCAATTATTAGCAAAATGGCTATTTTACGATGTAAAATACCAGCAAGTATGCTCAGAATACTTGTCTATGACAGACTCAATAATAAACTACGGTTTCAGTAGCTACGGTACAACATATAAAACACATTTAATGAAAATTTATATACTACAATCTCTTTTCGTCAACGATACCGCAGTGCTTCAAGACTCAAGTCTTTAACCAGTGTGTGCTACCAGTAATGACATATGGAACAGAGACGTGGTCACTCACAATAGGCCTAATAAGAAAGCTCAAGGTCACTCAGCGAGCTATGGAAAGAGCTATGCTTGGTATTTCTCTACGTGATCGAATCAGAAGTGAGGAGATCCGTAGAAGAACTAAAGTTATCGACATAGCTGAAAGGATTAGTAAACTGAAGTGGCAATGGGCAGGGCACATTGCTCGTAGAACCGATGGCCGCTGGGGCACAAAGGTTCTAGAATGGAGACCGCGCACCGGAAAACGCAGCGTGGGACGACCTCCAACGAGGTGGACAGACGACCTGGTGAAGGTCGCTGGGAGTCGTTGGATGAGGGCGGCATGTAACCGCTCGTTGTGGAAATCTAAGGGGGAGGCCTTTGTTCAGCAGTGGACGTCCTGTGGCTGATATGATGATGATGATGATACTACAATCTCGTTTAATGAAAATAATTGTGCCATAAAAAATTCGCTACAAAATGAACTTAGTAAATGATGAAAGTTTATTCCAACATTGTAAATTTTTTGACAAGTTTAACAAGTCAATACTAGTGAATGAGTATTCAAATAGACATGAGCTTGCATAGCATAGCATAAGTCTGTTAGACCTGACCAACTGAGGTATCTAACCTACCTAAATACTTATGATATGCCTGAGTATCGTAATACACATGGTACCAGAGTGTGGCAATATTTGTTGCCTAAAATTGTAAATGATTTACCCAAAGACCTACAAGAAATGTATTCTACTTGTAATAATACAAAAAATGTAAAACATGTAGTAAAAAAATTCTATTTATCTAAACGTTGTCACCTAGCCAGGTAATTTATACTGTAAAATTTGTAATTGTGTTTGTAACAGTGGCTGCCCCACGGGCTGTATGAACCAGCAATTGGATTGATTTGTGGTGATAATTTTGTACAGATATAGTTTGTAAAATACAGTTGCTCTCGTATCTCTCGTGTAGCTTGCTTTTTATTTCATTACGACCAATCACAGTATATACACATTTATTTTGCAATACCTACAGTGAAAACATTCCGGCTACATTGTACAGATTAATCGGTATCTAGGCACAATGTGTAGTGTATCGGAATGTTTTTTATTATCTAGAACCTTTACTTTAATACTTTTTTTTTCCTTTTTATACTGGAAGTGGAAACTACAATTGCAGTTTTAGTTGTTACCTATCAACGGTCCAATACCGCAATAAGCCATCATGTCCAGGCACGATGTCTATTTTACGTAAATAACAGACATTATTTAATTTAGGCATCCCCGACGACAAGATACAAGCCCTCCTCAAGTTTAATCCCAGCCAGAAGCTAGAAAAAAATGGTGACACCTACACATACCACACCGCTGGTCTCGAGGGTCCTAAAGAAGTCACCTTCAAGTCTGGCGTAGAGTTTGAAGACGTAATTGGCACTGAAAATACCCCCGTAAGTATTTTGAACACTGTACTTCTAGGATCGAATATTCCATTGTGATTTATATCATGTAACTTACAGAAAGCACTGTTTTACATTCTCTCAAGAAAAAATGAACAGTCATGAAATGGTTCACCGGCCGTAACGGACGGATGACGATTTAAAAAAACCGGTCAAGTGCAAGTTGATCTCGCGTGGAGAGGGTTCCGAAATTGCTGAATATATTGTCTTTTGTTGGATTAGGTCTTGTACCAATAACTTATCCCAAGAACAAACTTAACATCGTAGTTGAATAACATGTTATCTTTAAAACTATATATTTTAAAATGGTAAAACAAATACATTCGAGACCCTTACAACAAGCTCTTACATTTCATATGTTATACGGTACAGTTTGCAAAACTTAATTCTTTAATTTTCTATATTGCCCTCCTAAAAATGACCCTCATATTCAAAATTCATTTTTTTACGTTACACGTACGTGTTTGGGTCGTAGAAATCCATATGTGTACCAAATTTCAACTGAATCAGTCGAGCAGATTCGGAGCAAATTGGCTGTGACAGACGGACAGTCAGACACAATATCCTATAAGGATCCTATAAGGGTTCCACCGTGTTTTCCTTCGGATGTTCGTAACCCTAAAACTGAGTTCTCCATCATTTACAAAAATTAGCTCAACACACATCAAAACTGCAAGACCATGATTAAGCTATTTAATGAAATCAAAAGCTTCAATCATTTTGTAGCGTGTAATAAAATTGTTTTATCTCCAGATCAAGACCACATACACGGTTGATGGAAACACAGTGACGCAGGTCATCAATGCTGCCGAGGGTTTCGCAACATTCAAGAGGGAGTACAATGGAGATGACCTCGTTGTGGTGCGTTCTTAATATCATATTTCAGACATACTTTAATTACTTGCTTCTGGAAAATAGTAAAATCCAAACAGGGGTTCTACAATATTGGATATAACAGTCCTTCATCTACCGTGAACATGCCATATCTCGTATCAGTTATGGAAGGCTACAGCCCTCAGCTACTCTTGAGTGAATATCGTACCTAACTTGTTGCTTAATCCAAAACATACAAACTACTAAACGTCCCCCAAAAGGACATACTGTGCGTAGTCGTTCCTTTATCCCCTTTCTTACGGTCGTATTGAGTGCATCGATAGTTCCTTTATCCATATGATACTTCATCATTTCGGCCTAATGAATTCCACTGCTGGACACAGGCCTCCCCCAAAGATCACCACAAAAACCGATATGGGTATGTTGTGGGCTCATTGGGAGGTTTTGCCATAATCGCCACGCTTGGCAGATGGGTTGGCGATCGCAGTTGAGTTGTTAAAGTACTCGATGGATGCTGCTGCCCATCCTCCGGCTAATCCCTTAGTCGACTTTTACGTCACCCACGGGAGGAGATGGGGTGGTGGTATTCTGAGCCGGCACCACACGGCTTAGCCGGCACCACACGGCTTACCTATATGATATGATACTTACCTACTACTAAAGAATCAGGTCTTCTCAGTATCATACTCTATATCACAGAACTGAGTTTATAGTTCATTTATCATTATCATGCTCACAAACCAGCCCATAATAACTAACCATTTTTTTGTCGGGAAAGAGACACACAGTTCTTTTTCTATTCTGCATTAATATTTTTACTGAGTGCGCCTCAAGTTGGAAAAAAAACCGTGTAAGAAAAAAGTGTACTAATAAAAACATACTGCGATTGCCAATCCACTGGCCAAGTGTGGTGATTATGACAATATGATGGCAAAATTACGTCGTCGTCGTCGGGAGGCCCATGTTTGGCAGTGAAAGGTCACGGGCTGACGTGTGTGTGTGTGTTTGCATGTGTGGAAACCCGAACCAAGAATGCTCCTGCGCTTTTATTAGTCACTTCGATTCCCCGTTTCATGAACCACGCACCTGGGGCGGTATGAAGATTGGAGATAACGAGTTACTATATCGGGGCTTCCACTGGTATCATATCTCCATATCTAACCGTTTCGTCGACGAAAAGGGCGCTTATTGTAGCGGGCATTGGGCGGCCCATGTTCAGCAGTGGGCGTTCACGGGCTGCTGTGATAAGATAAATCTAATGAAACTAATCGTATTATTTTCTTATGCATAAAAAGAATGATTGCATTATCTTTATCCACATAACATGTCTGTATTATGTTACGGGATGCGGAATAAAATATTTGGCACAGAGAGAACCCGCACTATGATTAGCTTAAAACAGCGACAGCAGATATCGCGCAGCTCCACATCGCATCCACCGGTGGCTAATCGCCTGAAATTGATAGACGAGGATGCAATTTTTTGTACATTGATAAATAAATAACAGTTTGCGATAAAGTTCGTTAAGTTACCGATAACATTTGATAGCTTTGACCGTAGAGATGTTTTTATTTTTTATTGGGACAAGCCCGCCACACTTTCCCAACCACTGCAACTCCTGTAAGCCAGGATCTACAATGGTGACCACCGAAAATAACACCGATCAATGAAGCTCGGTGTGTCCCAGAGAAATGAATAACTGTCTTGGAACCCGCACCGAAATTAATCAGAAAAGAAAAAGGAGGAGTAGGAAAGAATATACGTTCCACTTCCCTCCGTTGCAAGCAGGAGACAGAGAAAAACGATAGGCCATAGGCACAATAAATGGGAGTTTACAACAGGGTTAAGCCCAGTTGCCAAGCACCACGGGTATAATTTTTTTCGTAGAGACTACCAATTATTGTTATAGCAGGATCGTTAGGACTTAGCGACCGATTTTCGTCGTAAAGTGATCGCTATCTATGTCGAGACTGTAGGCCCAGGGACTGGTTTATGGCTGCACAGAAGTAGACGTACACGTACGTCACAAATATGCGACATGGCTTCACGGTAGATGAAGGATTATATTATTAAAATCCAGTTCTATAAAAATACTTGAATTAAAAACATATTTTATTTTCAGACGATCACAAGCGATAAATGGGATGGCGTCTCCAAGAGATACTACAAAGCTTAAGTAAATTTTTAGTTAGTTACTGTATTAATTTATTTTTATAATAAAAAACTAAAGTAAATTTCTTTTTTCATACACTGCTATCCTTAAAGTACGGGACTTGCACTTTCCCACATGTCCCGAAAAAGTAGAATGGCATCTTTATAAATTCCGCCATGATCAATTATTAATTACACAATAATAAAAAATGATCAAGTAAAACACTATTCATCGGCAAAGTTTACATTGTTGATAAAAAAAGCAAATTCACCTACTTAACTGTAATACTTGCAACGTGGTTGAGGATGTACATCATTTGCTGATGGATTGTGTTTGGAACTAGAATGAAAGGGAAATTTCAATCAATCAATTAAATTTGTTACGAGATAGGGTTAGTTCAAACCATTTTAGCACCACCAGAATCAGATGTTGCAAAAAGATTATGTCAGTTAGTACACTCCATAGATGGAGATCTTTCCTTGATTAGTAACTAAACCTAGTATTTGTTTAATATAGATTAAGGCATGATCATGATCAACCCTTGACGTATCCATGTGGATAAAAACCCCGTAATAAATAAAGACAAAAAAGAACAGTTACTAAATTACGTTTATGTTCAAAGTAGTCCATAGGGTACTATCGGAAGATATTGAATTTATGATTGTTTCATGTTTCAAAATTTCAGCCGAAAAACGTCCACTGCTGGACGAAACCTCCCCCAAAGCTTGCAACAACGACCGCTATGGGTTTGTGCTGTGTGCTCATTGGGGGGTTTTGTCATGAGCGCCCATTGCGGTATCAAATACTACCTACTAGTCGCCACGCTTGGGAGATGGGTTGGCGATCGCAGTTGAGTTATAAATGTACTCGAAGGACGCTGCTGCCCATCCTCCAGCTAGTCCCATAGTCGTCTTTTTCGATACCTACGGGATGAAATAAGGTTATGTTATTCTTAGCAGGCACCACACGTTTCATGATTGATTGACAATGGCTTTGGTGAAATATCTACATAAGTAATACATTTCTAAGGGAGGTTCAAAATATACTTTATACTGTCATAATGCATTCAAAAAAGTATCGAGAATGGATGATTTGTTTATGGTTCCAAATTCAAATTTTTGTTTTTATTATTGTTGTTAGATTGGCACAACTATTTTCCATTTTGGCGCGGAGTTTGAGTTGCATCTGTTATTTATAATAAAAACACTTTTAAACGGATTATATCGCGTATATTATAGATTTTTGTTTTTCCTGACGTTTCGAATGCTTTGCAACATTCGTGGTCGCAGGATGACTAAGGTGACAGGCGTCGTTACAGATTTTAAAAAGTTATTTTATTTTATCTACCGTACAATATTAATCAAAAAATTAGTTTCGATGCACGCAGTAATCACTCACAGTGTCTTGATGTTTTTTAGTGCGGTATGTTGTTTGGGACTTTATTATTTTAATAACTGGATTCCAAACAGGGGGTACCTGCCAACCATCTTCTCTATTAAAATTAGGATGTTTTTTAATTTCAATAGCCTCACGAAACATTCTTGGTACATATCGGTTCTCTTTCGCGAGGACTTGAGGTTGGTCAAAACGAAGATAGTGGTTGGGTTTGCCTAAGGCATGTTCACACACTGCAGACTTTGTGGAGCGTCTATGCTTGACGTCAGCTATATGTTCTTTTATTCGGGTTGCTATGCTACGCTTTGTTTGCCCTATGTATGACAAACCACAATCACAGTCAATCTTGTAGACCCCTGCATCTTGTAAAGGTATGTGACATTTTACCGGTTTTAAAAGTTGGCTGATCTTCTTATGCGGCTTGAAGTAGGTTTTTATTGAAGCACGCTTCAAGATGTGACCAATTTTGTCGGCGACTCCCTTAATGAATGGTAAAACAGCGGGTCGTCGATCAACCGTGGTGGGTTTCGGGCGGCTTCTGCGACGGGGATGTGGAGCTTTCAAATTGTTATTTTGAAGAACTTGCTTCACATGGTTGAGTTCCCTTGCCAGATGGTCGGCGTCACAGATGCCATGTGCTCTCTGTAACAAAGATTTGGCCACCGTAGCTAACTGACAAGGATGGTGGTGAGATGCACCGTTAAGGTACCTATCTGTATGGGTAGGCTATCTATACACAGTGTGACTAACAGAATGATCAGGATTATTATTATTATTATTACTGTTATTTATATTAAATACAGTGCTGTTTTTAGTTATATCATATCTAGTGTGTATAACGAATTTCATTATGGACAAAAACACCGAACAACGAGTTTGTCTTAAATTTTGCATTGCCATCATTTGGGTATGAAACATGTTACCGCTCGGCTAGTCCCAAAAGACCTGAATTTTCTTCAAAAACTCAATCGCATGAGAGTCGCTGAGGACATGCTAGAACGAGTCAATTCCGACCCAACATTCGTGAAACGCATTGTTACTGGTGACGAGACGTGGGTTTACAAGTTTGACATGCAAACTAGTCAACAAGCTTCGGAGTGGCGCCTTCCAACTGAACCGAAACCGAAAAAACCACGCCAAAGTCGATCAAAAGTCAAAGTCATGTTGACTGTTTTCTTTGACTATCGCGGTGTTGTGCACTCGGAATTCTTGCCGGAAGGTCAAACGGTAAATAAAGAATATTATTAGAGTATTATACGGCATCTAAGAGAGCAAATTCGAAGAAAAAGGCCAGATTTGTGGAAAGAAAGTTCTTGGATTTTACACCACGATAATGCACCTTCACACACGGCCATCATTGTGAACGAATTTTTGACCAAACACTCAACAAATACCATCGAGCAACCACCATATTCACCAGATATGGCTCCAGCCGACTTCTTTCTTTTTCCTAAACTCATGCTACCACTTCGTGGCACCCGTTTTCAATCGTTAGAACACGTAAAGGAGAATTCGCGGCGAGAACTGAACTCAATTCCGGAAACAGCGTTTAAAAAATGTTTTGATGATTGGATTATTCGTTCCAGTAAGTGTATCGTTTTGAAGGAGCATACTTTGAAGGTGATAAAATAAATTTGGATGAATAACAAACATTTTGTGTATTATTGATATTATCCCGTTACTTTCTTGACAGAGTAGTACTCCGTGTAGATCGTGAATATGAGAAAACAACTTTCATCAAAACATTTAATATAGTCTGTGGTCCGTACGCGCTCTTTCGCTCGGAACCTTTAATTTCATGTCATTAATTCAAAGCTTATGAACACAACTTTCAGCAGGGATCCTGATTGCAATTTTATAGATTTCTAGATTTATTTGGGATGGGTTGGGATTCGATGAGGACGAGATTACTTCACATAATTGAGGATCGGACGTCACTAGGTAAGTTAGTCCGATCTTTGTAATTATGTTCCGTAATCTCGTCCTCATTTAGTACTATGTAGATGTTCAAAGAAGAAACTTGTGTTAATAATCAACCTTGTTTATTCGTTAATAAACATTATTATTATTTATTATAATTATTTATGAACCTCAGTCTTCTGTCCTCTAAGACTTATTGTAGATGAACAGGAATAAATAAATAGGTGTCGCATTATTCATTAAAAATAAACTTGGCGGAAGCACTGCCGTACTCCCAAAAGTGCAATTCTTTGCATCTCTAATTTATGTAATTATATGGTGTACTCATAATACTTATTCATCACTAAAGTTGGTTCTTATTTTAGTTTGTGTTTATTATTTATTTAAGTTGTAAAAATACACCAACTGGCCTTTTACAAGGGAAGACATCTTGATGACACAATTCTGAGTAACCTGGTTATTTAATGAGCAGTAGTTTGTACAGAAACATTGGTGAAAGGTATAGTATTACCTTTAAACCATTTGTGTATGGCAGGACTTTTAGTGATACCTAGTATCACAGTAGTAGGAAAATATTTCAATCAACTGGTATGTACCTTATTCATCAATGATCAGGCTCCTGACTGCAAATCCAAGGCTAACCCCTCGTGAAAACTCTAAGGATCAAACAGCGTTTTATCTTGCTAATAAAAGAGTACTTCACCAGCTAACCTCTCGTGAAAGGTCTGTTGGTGGTCTCGTTTATTGTTAAAATAGAGCATGATAAACTTGCTACAGTTGACCTCTCGTTCTTGCTTGTAAACCAATAATCCACCGGCTAATGGTGGCTATGGTTGATCTCTTGTTCTTACTTGTAAACGAATACTCCACCAGCTAACCTCTCGTGAAAGCTCTGTTGGTGGTGTAGATTTACGTGCATATAGTGCATATTACCGCGACACTGCGGATCCATCTCCTGTAAAACAAGTAGGTAGTAACTTACCGGCACGGTCATGTAGACTCCCGCTTTTTTAGCTCCCACAATCGATTATTTAGCTTTTCTATTGCCTCATCCTTACTCCTCCACCAGTGTTTTCCTATTTTTGAAGAAAAAGGAGAGTACTTGGAAGATTTCTTGAGTTGCGTAAACAGCGAGCGGCACAAAAAAGTACAATGACATGAAATTAGAATTACAGGTTGCGAGCGAAAGAGACGACATGGACCACAGACGACATTAAATTTTTTGACGAGTGTTCATCTTTAAAATTGTCATGCAGTGAGTTGTGCAAAGTGCAAACTACATAGTATAAAATGAGGACGAGATTACGGAACATAATGATGAAATCATGAGGGCCAAAAAGCGTAAAATTGTACTATCAACTAATTAATAGTAAAGTCAAGCTATCCTCTAGACGGACATATTTTGCCTTTTATCATAATCTAGTAGATTAGCGTGTTGATATAAGAGTGGCTCTGTTCGAATGTTGGTTAATCAGTCTCTAACGGATCCAACATGTCTTACTTAGGCAAGAACTACACTTTCGTGAAGCAGGAGAACTTCGATGAATTCTTAAGAGCTGTCGGTATGTGTTTCATCTTATGTATAGTGTTCGATTAGTTTGTCTTTGTTTGGGATGATATTATTTATAGTGTTATACTTAAAATAGTATTGAGTTAATAATACATTAAAAAAAAATTGTGGACATTTTTGTAATCGGCTTCCTCTCATGTCTATCGTATAGCTTGTATTTTATGACACTATGACCAATCACAGTATATACATTTTTTTGGATAATAAACAGTATTATCATTCCTGCTACCTTGTCCAGGATTGGTATCAAGGCACAATCTGATTGTAGTGTATTGGCGAATTTAATTATCTAGAACCTTTACATTAGCACTTTCTAGGGTTCCGAACGTCCGAAGGAAAAACGGCGGAACCTTTATAGGATCACTCGTGTGTCTGTCTGTCTGTCCGTCTGTCCGTCAGTCACAGCCTATTTTCTCGAAATCTACTGGACCGATTAAGTTGAAATTTGATACTCATATGGATTTATGCGACTCAAACATGGAAAAGTAACGTAAATATATGCATATGGGGGTTACTTTTGGGGGCCAATATAGAAAATTAAAGAATGTGTAAGAAATGAAATGGAAAGACTTGTTTTGAGGGTCTCAAATATATTTATTTAAGAAAATAGACGAAAATTTACCATTTCACCACCCTTATCTCCGAAAAAACTCTGAAAAAATATAGTTAACAGCTCTTTACTGTTGTTGTGTGTACTGTGTTGTGGTTATCTTTGGGAGAGGCCTGTCCAGCAGTGGACTTAATTCGGCCGAAATGATGATATTCATCATACGGAACCCTCTCCACGCATTCTTCTCCTCGTTCAACTCGTACTTGCCAGGTTATTTTTTCTTCTTGTACTGGAAGTTTGGAGCAAACTATCCTTGGAGTTTTAATTGTTACCTATCAACGGCACAATAGTGCACCAAGTCATCATATTCCAGAAACTATGTCTACTTTACGTAACCAACAAACTATATTTTAATCTAGGCATCCCCGAGGACAAGTTACAAGCCTTCCTCAATTTCACTCCCAGCCGGAAGCTGGAAAAACATGGTGACTCCTACACATACTACACCGCTGGTCTCGAGGGTCCTAAAGAAATCACCTTCAAGTCTGGCGTAGAGTTTGATGACGTAATTGGCTCTGAAAATGCCCCCGTAAGTATTTAGAACACTGTATGACCAAATATTCCGTTATGAAGTGTAACTTAAGAAGGCAATGTTTTAACTTCTATCAAGAAAATATCAATAGTCTAAAAAAGGAAGAAAGGATGGCTACAGACGGATGACGATATAAAAAACTAGTTACCATAATTTGCTAAACTGAGTTCCACACAGTCAAATCAAAACTTTAAATCCACGATTAAGTATTTTTATGAAAGCTAAAGCTTTTGTCATTTTATAGCGTGTAATAAAGTTGTAGTATCTCCAGGTCAAGACCACATACACGGTTGATGGAAACACAGTGACGCAGGTCTCCAGGGATGCCGATGGTTTTGGAACCTTCAAGAGGGAGTACAATGGAGATGACCTCGTTGCGGTGCGTTCTTTATCTCATATTTCAGACATACTTTAAATGTTTCCTTATGGAAAATCGTTATATCTAAACAGGTATAACTTACATTATTATTATAATACTGGGTATTATACGAGGGCGGCACTGAAAATTTCGGGAATCAAGGAAGTGACACAACACTACTATTTAAAAATGTATTTATTGCTTTTCGAAGTATTCTCCGCGAAATTTGACACATTTTTCCATACGATGGAACCAATCATTGAAGCAACCATTCCATTCGGAAGTTGGGGTCTCCAAAATGGCCGTTTTGTAGGCGTCCACAGCTACTTTAGGTGATGAAAATCTCTGTCCACGCAATTTATTCTTTATTTTAGGGAAAGTATAGAAATCATTAGGGCTTAGGTCGGGGCTGTACGGCGGATGGTCTAATAATTCTATGTTTTCTTGGTCTAAAAATTCTTTTGTTCTGTGCGCGGTGTGAGAACTCGCATTGTCGGATTTGATCCATTGATGGAGGATGATGCGGCGGTTGCAGTTCTCTCTACGGAGTTCAGAAACGACCTGTGGCAAACAAATGCTAGCATACCATTCTGCATTAACCGTTCTTTGTCCCTCAAGAGGAATAGTCGTAACATGGCCGGTTTTGGAGACAAACGTGGCCACCATTTTTTTTGCAACACTCCGTGAACGAACAATTTTTGTTGGCTTTAACTCATTTTCGAACACCCAAACTCTTGACTGGTTTTTTGTTTCGGGTTCGTACGCATATATCCAGGATTCGTCACCTGATACGATGTTGTATACAGCATTTGAGGATCCTGCGTGGAATCTTTCGAGAGTTCTGATGCACCAAGTAACGCGAGCCGCTTTTTGCTCTTCACATAGCAAATGCGGTATCCATCGGGAAAACTTTTTTACACCTAATTGTTCATGCCAGATTATTTGTATTTGACTCATGCCAATGTCTAAAGTTGCCTGAATTTCGCGGTATGTCACATGTCGATCTTCCTCAATCAGCTTACGCACAGCATCAACGTTTTCTTGGGTGACTGCAGTTTTTGGACGACCTTGACGAGGATCATCACTGAGCTTGACACGTCCACGTTGAAATTCAGCAAACCAGCGATAAATTGTGGTTTTGGATGGGGCTTCATCACCAAATGCAGAAATCATTCGGTCAACACACTGTTTTTGTGTTAAACCACTTCGAAAGTCATAATAAATCATCGCTCTTGAATTTTCTCGAGTCTTCTTCTTCTTCTTCTCTTAGATTATGGCTTCTGCAGAGTATCTTCCACAATTTCGCCAATGTCAAGTATAAGGCAACGTCGTACGGTGATTAGACTAATGAATCTTTACGTATTCATAAAATATTACTCAAAAGTGAAAAAAATCTATAAAATACGTGGGCAACGTTGTACGGTTTTCAATTCAATTCTTTTCTCGAGTCAATTCCATGTTCTCAACGACTAAACATTCTTCTTCTTCTCTTAGATTATGGCTTCTGTCGAATATCTTCCACAATTTCGCCAATGTCAAGTATAAGGCAACGTCGTACGGTGTTTAGATTCATAAATCTCTACATATTCATAAAATAATTCACCAACGACTAAACAAGTTTGACAAAACCTTGTGACAAGACCGTGAATCTTTTTTTAAATAAATAAATGGTATTCGATTTGTAAAACCAAGGAGTTTTCAATTAAAAAGATTTTAATATGACAGGAACAGTGGAAATATTCCATTCCCGATACTTTTATCTCATCTTGGTTATGCAAGGCTACAGACCTCAGCTACTTTAGAGTACATGTTATAACTTGTTGCTTAATCCAAAACATACAAACTGCTAAAGGTCTCCTAAAAGAAGATGCTATGGGTAGTCAATCCTTTATCCCCTTCCTTGCAGCTGTATTTACTGCATCAATAGCTCCTTTACCCATAAAATACTGAACTATTTCTAAAGAAATCAGGTATCCACAGTATCATACTTAGCTATACCACAGAACTAAGTTTATAGATAAGATATCAGTATAGCCATCAGCTCACAATGAAAAAAATGCCTACAGACCATCCTTTTTTTAATTTTTTTATTGGTGCCCAGTGGAAATTCTTCATGAACTTTCTTCGCCCCAGGGAAGGGCGAAGGGGTATGCCGGACTCCTACGGGCTAAAACCACTGGGGCGGTCATCTTCGGCACCTAAGGGAGGCTCCAGGTCCTCGTATGATCACACTAGAGCCGCCCACTGGTGCCACGCCTATAGGCACATCTCGGAGAGGGTGACTGTAGAGCGGTCACCCCCTCGGGGGGATTGTAAAGGATCCCCCAAAGCGTCCCACAGCAGCGCGTGACCAAATACGTGCTACCATCTTCCCTTGGGTTGCTTGGTGTAGGCACGCAGATTCCCCAATCTACGCACCTGCGAACCCAGAGGTCCCCCGCCTTATAGTAACGGCAGGGGGTTTCAGGCGTATGGGAATTAGGCGCCAGGGTGGTTGTTACCCCGGCGCCGTCTCCTCCTTCTTCGGGCGGGATCGGCCCTCTCCCGATCCCGCTCTGCGGTCTCCTTCTGGAGTATGACGATCTCAGCCTACAGACCATCCTATGATAACTAACCCTTTTAACAAACGTGGTGACTTTTGTAGGCCTATCCTAGAAAGTACACTGCATCCCAAAAATATACTACAGCTATCGATTCCCTAATATCGCCCTAATCAAGTTTGCGGTTTTTTTATTATTATTTAGAAACGTTGCCCTACACTAGGATTTCTCTTGTGTCGTGGGTGCGTTTACTTCAACACAAATTCCACACACAATACACCCAGACCCGGAACAACTCCCTGCAGATCGTACAAATATTTGTTCCGTGTGGGAATCGAACCCACGACCCGGTGCGCAGCAGCCGACTGTATCAGCCAATGCATCGACCGTGCCGTCAAAAGAAGATGCCGTTTATAGAAGAAGGCGGGTGTTACGGATAATGCAGTGGTATCATTATAACTTTATTGGCCTTGTGGTGTCCGGCAAAGAACCCCCTCTACCCATGAGTGACGTAAACGGTGACTAAGCTGATATCAAGTTGATTGGCAGCAGCATTTTCCCGTGTACTAATAACAACATACTGTGACCACCAATCCGCCCGCCAAGCGTGATGATTATAGCAATATGTGACCGCTCATTGTAACGGTCACTGCTTCGTGTTTAGCAATCGACGCTTAGGTGCTGAAGTCTGTGTGTGAACATTTGAAGTGAGAGTGCGCTTTTAGTGGGGTTTACATCGAGCCTCTGTTTTATGAAGAACCACGCGCCTACGGCGGTGACTACAGATTGGAGGTAACGAGTCATCATATCGGGGCTTCTACCATTATCATATCTGGGCGTTTCGCCGGCGAAGAGGGTGGTCATTGTAGCGGGCATTGCAATGCCCATGTTCAGCAGTGGACGTTTACGGACTGATGAGATGAGATGAAACTTTCAGATGCACAAATAGAAAGATTACATATACATATAATCTGTCTCAAATATGTTATGTTTTTGCCTAATCTTTAGATTATTTTGTCGTAGTATGGTCGTTTGTCGGTAGTTGGCGGTAAAGTAACAAATACTAGTTTACAGACCAAATCATCAAGGTCATTGGGCAATGTTATGCCCTTAACTTGGGCCTGGTCAAGATTAATGGTACTAGCTCAGTGAGGGTAGTTAAAGTTTTCAAAAAAATTGCACTCCGGAAGTGCCGACAGAAGTGAAAACTTATTTTGGCGCGTTAGGAGATTATATCTCATCTAGAAATATGCGCACTGCGCTAAAAGAAGATTTCACTTCAAAAATGTTTAAGTAAATTGATATGGCGCCACATGAAAAACAAGATTGTCAGTCTGCTCGATGAAGAAAGTTTTAATCAGCAGTGAACGTTTACGAGCTGATGAGATGAGATAAAACTTTCAGATGCACAAAGAGAAAGATTACATTACCATTACCTATATAAGGTGTCTCCATTATGTTACGGGACGGGAGGATAATGTTTTGTGAGTTACCCTGCTCATTGAGGAGCTTGACGGAGGATATGAGTTCAAAATAAGAATGCCCTTTAGGTAACTTCAGTATGAAATATGACGGGACACTGACTTATGGACTCGTTTATGGCATTATAGATGTAGATGTTATCACTGAAACGAGACATGGTATGTCCACGGAAGATGAAGGACTGTAATAGCTAGTATAATATAAATACTATAATTTAAACTGTTTTTTTATATACAGACGTACACACGCGACAAATGGGATGGCGTCTCCAAGAGATACTACAAAGCTGAAGTTGAATTTTAGTTACTGTATTAATGCATTTTCATAATAAAACCTAAAATAACTTGTTTTTTTTTTCCTACACGCACTCTGCTGCCCTTGAAGCGTGGGACTTTGGCCTTTCCACATGTTCCGTAAAAGGAGAATGAGCATCTTTATAAATTGCGCCACTATCAATTATTAATTACAGAATAATAAAAAGAGATTAAGTAAAATGTTTACTAATTTCACACATCATATATATATATTCGAATGAATGGATGTTCAAAGTAGTTCATATTAATATCTCGGAGTGATATCGGAAGATGTTGCATTTATGGATGTTTCATGACTGATTGATTGATGATGCGAGTCAAAGGCGACTGACTGCACGGTTGGTGCAGTAGCTGATACAGTCGGCTGCTGCGCTCCGGGTCGTGGGTTCGATCCCCGCACGGAACATATATTTGTATGATCTGCAGGTAGTAGTTCCGGGTCTGGGTGTATTGTATGTGGAATTCATTTTTGTAAACGCACCCGCGACACAGGAGAAATCCTAGTGTGGGGCAAAGTTTTATAAAAAACACAAACAAAAAAAATATGTTGGCTATATCGATGTTACGTGATAACTAGGCCCTTTTTGAAGTGAAACTTCTTTTGGGACGGTGTGAATTGGATTCTATTAAACGAGAATGTGTTATAGGGTTTAGGCTGTGAGAGAATGAGATAAAACACGTTTTTATATAGTTTCCTTATTCACTGTTGACGATATTAGTTTATATTAATGATTTACCATTCTATCTACGGGGCATATGTAATGTTGTACTGTTTCCTAAAACTTCTTTTCTTCACTTATTTATAAAGTTGATGGGAAAAGACAAAACTTAGACGATATGAACTTTCCATGGTTACTTACTATTGCTTTTAATTGGTTTACGGTAAATAATCTGGTACTTAATGCCAAAAAACAAAATGTATTAATTTTACGATGCCTATTGTTGATAACTAGGGAGCTAATATTATTCTCAATAACGAGGTACTCCCGATCATAGATTCTACAGTATTTTTAGGCATAACAGTGGATGCGAGATTTCGGTGAGGTGCTCATATATCTTGTATTGCTCATTGGGAACCTAGCCGTGACTGGCGCTGCGTGCTGCTTTCTGCAGCTAAAGTCTGCGCACCACAAGCACATCAACAGTTTTGAGAGATCGAGCTAGCCTTTGCATCTTAGAAGAAGAGTTTCGACACAGATTCGTGCTCGTTCTAAGACGCATGTTTAAAATTCCTTTTTAGCTTTTGAATCCGATATCTATAACAACCAAATCCTAGTAAATGAATCGACACAGATCCATATTGCTTGAATCGCTTATTGGTCGAATAATTCAGGTATAAATAAAATATCGTAGGTTAGGTTAGCAAGATTATACAAGTTCAAGACAATCAATTTAAAGCAGAGTGCGAACCGAAAGCAAGCACTTTAACACTTGAATCGAAGACTTTCTTCATAGTCCACAAACGCTAAGCACAGCCGGCCGTAGCGTATGGATATGATCCATGGCACTAAAACCAAATTTGTAACAGGCGTTAAAGTTAAAGTGTGGTGTCCAGATTACGAATATAGTAGCACTTCTGACTGTTCAATAAAAATAGCATATTACTCTCAATTAAGTTCGTTATCCGTACACGCACTGTCGGTGTGGTGTTCGGATTTAGAATATAGCACCACTTCATCTCCTTCCGTGGATGTCGTAAAAGGCGAATAGGGGACTCTAAACCTGAGGAATGAGTAGCAGCGTCCTTTCTGTGGAACATCAGCCATTCTGAGCTAAGCATGGTGAATACTGATAAATTCCCCCTATACTGAATTAAACGGTTTTTATAGATTGTGTCGATATTCTTTAGTTTAGTTTCACCCATTTTTGTTTGTGTACATTCATTAACCAAGGACGCACCACTGTATATCCCCCGACTGTGTATCAATTAAAACAAAAATGTTTTATTGATATTGTTTAATTTATTAATTAGCTATTCACCTCCGTGACCTTCATAATTTTATAATCATAATATAAACAACTGTTGCGTAACTTTATCCCCTTTTTTAAATTAGATATGTAATAGAATATGGTGTACCAGAATGACAAATTTGACATTTGAAAGATTAGATATGTCATATTAAAATATCAAAAGTTACATATGCTATTATGTAACTTTTAACATTTTTATTTATTAGCAGATTCTAAATCAGGGGGTGAAACCTTCATATATGTGACAGTAATTTTTTTTATGTATGGAAGGTAACGACGTTTATAGTTCAGTTTTCAAAACTTATTAGATAGTTTACATACAGTTCTTAATAGGCGGCGCAAGCTGGCATCAGTAGAAATAAGTGTTGCCATATTATTTTAAACATAAATAATTGTAGATCTAAATCTACCAGTGACGGCAACAAAGGCTGCTAAACAAAACATTGATATTAAAATTGTTTCTGTTAGCATTAAACAATGCCAAATAGGTTTTATGCGTTTTTTATCTTAATAAAAACATCAGTTCATATATATAAATAAAAAATCAAACATATTTAATAAAGTACATGGTAGAAAATTTAATATTATGTGCAATCATAGATTATGATGCTACTTGACTTGGTCAAAGGACTCTAGGCCAATATAATAACAAAAAAAGATACTTGACGGCCAATTCAAAAGTATTATGGTATTTTAAGAAAAAAAAACAATTGAACCGTATGTTTGCAGATATTTATATTTTTTGAATTTTTTCATTTTTGTGAAATATGTATAGATTAATTAATCTACTTCTTCTTCTTCTCTTAGATTATGGCTTCTGTAGAGTATCTTCCACAATTTCGCCAATGTCAAGTATAAGGCAACGTCGTACGGTGTTTAGATTAATGAATCGTTACATATTCATAAAATATTTCCCAAAAATGAAAATAATTCAAAAAATATCTTAATTAATCTATACACAGTACAACGTTGACTATACTTGACGTATATATATGACGTATACTTGACATGGCGAAATTGTGGAGGAAATCTACAGAAGCCATAATCTAAGAGATACAATGTCTTAAAAAAAGATATAAATTTGTATGTCTATAATATTTTGCGTTTTAATTTCTATTATTCCCTTTCATCATCATATCAGCCACAGGACGTCCACTGCTGAACAAAGGCCTCCCCCTTAGATTTCCACAACGAGCGGTCACATGCCGCTCTCATCCAACGACTCCCAGCGACCTTCACCAGATCGTCTGTCCACCTCGTTGGAGGTCGTCCCACGCTGCGTTTTCCGGTGCGCGGTCTCCATTCGAGAACCTTTGTGCCCCAACGGCTATCAGTTCTACGAGCAATGTGCCCTGCCCATTGCCACTTCAGTTTACTAATCCTTTCAGCTATGTCGACAACTTTAGTTCTTCTACGGATCTCCTCATTTCTGATTCGATCTCGTAGAGAAATACCAAGCATAGCTCTCTCCATAGCTCGCTGAGTGACCTTGAGCTTTCTTATGAGGCCCATTGTGAGTGACCACGTCTCTGTTCCATATGTCATCACTGGTAACACACACTGGTTAAAGACTTGCGTCTTGAGGCATTGCGGTATTGTTGACGAAAAGACGTTGCGAAGTTTCCCGAACGCTGCCCAGCCGAGTCGGATTCGACGATTGACCTCTTTCTCGAAGTTGGACCTACCTAACTGGACAGTTTGTCCTAGGTAGACATACTCGTCGACAACTTCGAGAACAGAGCTCCCAACGGATATTGGGGTGGGCACGACATGGACATTTGACATGACTTTTGTCTTGCCCATGTTCATTTTAAGGCCCACCTGTTGGGAAACTCTGTTGAGATCATCGAGCATTGTGCTGAGCTCTTGCAGCGATTCTGCCATGACTACGATGTCATCGGCAAATCGAAGGTGAGTGATATACTCGCCATTGATGTTAATGCCGAATCCTTTCCACTCCAGTAGCTTGAAGGCATCCTCCATTGCAGCGGTAAACAGTTTCGGGGAAATGACGTCCCCCTGTCTCACACCTCTCTGCAATGGAATTGCCCCCGTGCTCTGTTCATGTACTCGGACCGACATGGTGGCGTTTCTGTATAAGCACTTCAACACTTCAATGTACCGATAGTCAATCTGGCACCGCTGCAGAGATTGCAGCACTGCCCAGGTTTCGATCGAATCGAAGGCTTTCTCATAGTCCACAAACGCCAAGCATAGTGGCAGATTATACTCCTCGGTCTTCTGTATAACCTGCCGCAGCGTATGGATGTGGTCTATGGTACTGAAACCTTTTCGGAAACCGGCTTGTTCGGGAGGCTGGAAGTCATCAAACCTGCGCTCGAGACGATTCGTGATGACCCTTGAAAACAGCTTATAAACATGGCTCAGAAGTGAGATGGGTCTATAATTCTTCAATAGGGTGTTATCACCCTTTTTGAAGAAGAGCACCACCTCACCGCTGTTCCACGCTTCCGGCGTTGTGCCCTCGAATAAGACGGAATTGAATAGCTTCTGAAGGACTTTAAGTACCGGTGTTCCACCCGCTTTCAGAAGCTCTGTCGTAATTCCGTCTCCACCCGGCGCCTTGTTATTTTTAAGCTGTTTCAAGGCCATCCTAATCTCGTACAGGCTGATGTCCGGGATATCCTCGGTATAGTGTCGGGTTAGTTTGGCTCGCGGGTCTTTGTCAGAGCCAATGGTAGGTATAGTAACCGAGGTGTATAACTGCCGGTAGAAGTTCTCAATCTCTCTCAAAACCTCTGGCTTAGTCGACGCTACACTGCCGTCCTCGGTCTTCAGCTTCATAATACGACTTTGCCCAATAGACCTGTCTCTTGCGAACACTTTGGAGCCTTGATTCCGCTCAATCGCCTCTTTAACACCGTTAGTGTTAAAGGTGCGGATATCGTGCCGCAAGGACTTCCATATCCGTCTATTGAGCAGTCGGTATGCTTCAGCATCATCGGAAGACTGCAGCGTCATGGCGCGTCTTTCTGCCATAAGGTCGAGAGTGTGATCGGAGAACTTTTTTGGTCCACCTTTACGGTGGGCTTTAAAGAACTTAGACCCAACCGTTTGGACAGTTTCTACAAACCTACCATTTAAATCGTCCACAGATACGCAATGTTCCAGGCACTCGAAGCGGTTTTGGAGTTCGAGTTGAAAGCTCTCGGGGTTTTGGATATGAGCACTAGAGGGCCGGAGCGTAGACCTCATCAGACGAGACCTCTCAACTTTGAGATTAATATTCAATGTGCCTCTTACCATTCGGTGATCACTACCGGTTTTCACCCTGTGGATCACAGAGACATTATTGAATATTTGTCTTTTATTGGTCATGATGAAGTCAATCTCATTCCTCGTGGAACCATCGGGACTCATCCAGGTCCACTTCCTGTGAGGCGGCTTTTGGAAAAAGGAGTTCATCATAAAGAGTCCCTCCTTTTCCAAAAAGTCGGCCAGCCTCTGTCCCCTGGGGTTCCGTTGCCCATATCCAAATTGCCCCACTCTCAACTCACCATCGCATCGAGTGCCCAGTTTTGCGTTGAAGTCCCCCATCACAACAGTGAAATGTGTCTTCGAGGTATGTATGGCCCTACTTACGTCCTCATACATACTCTCTACTTCATCATCTGGGTGTGTCGAGGTCGGTGCGTAGACCTGTATGACCTTCAACGAATATCTCTTGGATATTCTGAGTATAAGGTACGCTACCCTGCTCGACACACTTTCGATGGCCACTATACTGTTAATGAGGGACCTGCGGACGAGAAACCCGACACCACCTTGAGACAGATGTTCGCCTTCCCGGTAGTAGAATAAGTTGCCGGATTTCAGGGTTATCGTGTCCTCCCCCTCTCTTCGGACTTCTGATAGACCCATGATATCCCAGTGCAACTTATCTATTTCTTCTTCCAGCTCAACAATCTTTTCGTCTGCCCTCAGTGTGCGTGTGTTATATGTCACCAGGGCCAGTTTTCGGTTTGGGTGGTAGCCGGATCCCATCCGGAGATTCTTAGCACCCCCTGCCCCGCCGTTTCCGTGGCCGCTACCATGACCAGGAATGGCGGGGCTGCCGGGAACTGGGGGCCGGTGCTTATGTTGTGTTGTCATTTTGGGGGGAATTTGCCGATACTCACCACGCTTGGCAAGCGGGTTGGTGAGCGCAGAGTTGCTACTGCTCAGCAAAAGGGACGCTGCTGCCCATCCCTCTGGTTAAGAGTCCCTTAGTCGACTTTTACGACCTCCACGGGAGGAGATGGAGTGGTGCTATATTCTTAATCCGGACACCACACGGAAGAAATCTACAAGCAGGCTTCACCTACAGAATTGCCAGATGCAATTGCCATCATCAACAGGGATTTAGCTTCAATTAGTGAATAGAGTAAAGCGTATGGACTCAAGGTTAATCCTATAAAGACTAAGGTTACTGTTGTCGGCAGCCCCAGATTGACTACTAGAATTAACTGGGTGCGGATTCCGGCAATATGTTTCGACGGGACTATCATACCAATAAGTGAAAAAGTCAAGAATTTGGGGATTCTTATAGACAAAAATCTTTCCTGGGGTCCTCAGCTTCAGGAAGTGAGCCGTAAATTGTTTGCGTCAGCCGGGTCACTGAGAAGATTACGAAACTTCCTGCCTACTGCCACGAAAATTGCGCTAGCCCAGTCCCTTTTATTACCCATCCTTGACTATGCCGATATCAGTTACCTTGATCTAACTGAGGCTCAACTCAATAAAGAGCGACTTCAAAATTTCTGTATAAGGTTCATATTTGGCTTGCGTAAATATGACCATGTATCAAAATTTCGCATAAAGCTCAAGTGGCTTCCAATTCGCTTGCGCAGGAATTCTCATATATTGTCCTTAGTTTACGGTGTTCTGTTTAATCCCTCAACCCCCTATTATCTTAAAGAACGTTTTCAGTTCCTTCATGACACACATAACAGATATCTAAGATCGTCGGAAAACCTGAGGCTTAAGATTCCTATGCATTCCACAGTATTTTTGGACAAAATCGTTTAAAGTACAAGCAGCACGACTTTGGAATGCCTTACCCGATACAATTAAACAAGCTCAATCATTACGAGCATTTAAAAAAATGGTAAAAGAGCATTATCTATCTCTTTAGTTCACTTAAATATCCAGTATTGTATCAGCAAATATATATGTATAATATTATATTATATATTTGTATTTATGTATTAATATGCAAATTGGTGTAGTTATACTATTTATTTAAGCAAATACCTGTATTTTCTTGTATATATATCGATATCATTATCTACATCATGGTTCAGTACACCACAGACTACCTGAATTTTTCCCTACTTTTAAATCCATCCAAAGGTTGTCTGTAAAAGATCGCTTTTGGCGATAAGACCGCCCATTGTGCCACGCTAACTATTATAAATAATCCTTTATATTATTTTGGTGTACAATAAAGTTATATTCTATTCTATTCTATTCTAACAACTTATACTGCCATCTAGTGGCAAATAGAATGGATTATCTAGTTTGTATCAGCGCCATCTATTTTTTACGTGAAATCCAACAAATGTATTGTCTAAGAGTTGCACATCTATTTTCAGTATTAGTGTATAATCTATGTTCTAAATAATACCACTCCATAATATGAGTCGATTTTTTTACCGATAATGAAGAGACGTCAATGACACATCACTGAACCTCACTGACACACGTATCGATTTCAGAAACATACACATTTATGTTATGGTGCCACTACCATTATGTTTATTAACATAAAAAACGAAACAAAAATAGCAAAAACATGTTATTCTAAATAAAAATTAGTTTAATACGAGCATTATTAATAACCAAGTTATATGTAAGGCTGGCATACCCACATTTTTAATTTATGTTACCCTAACTCCCGTATAAATAAGAAATCTACACGCATAATTCATACTTATCGTACATTTTTAACAGATTATTCGATAAGATTAAATAAAAGACTTCAAGTTATTAGGAAATCACTCTATTTTTGAAATGAAATGTATTATGTAGGTCATCATCTTATCAGCCAAAGGACGTCCACTCATGAACAAATTCTCATTGATTTCCACAACGGGCGGTTGTATGCTGTTCGTATCCATTGGTGGCCAGCAACCTTGGTCGTGTGTCCATCTCGATAGAGGCCGTACCACGGTGCGTTTCCGGTGCACGATCTTCACTCTAGAATCTTTTCTCCCAACGGTCATCAGTTCTATGAGCATAATTGTCACTTCAGCTTACTAATATTTTCAGCTATGGCAAATTACGTTCTTTTACGGATCTCCTCATTTCTAATTAGATCTCGTAGAGAAATACCTAGTATGCTCTCTCCAAAGCTTGCTGAGTAACCTTGTGCTTTCTTATAACGCCCATAGTAAGTAAGTAAGCACGACTCTGTGTCATATTTCATCGTTGGTAACACACGCTGGTTAAAGATTTTCATTTTGAGGCGATGTGGTATTGTCGACCAAATGACGTTGCGAAGTTTCCCGAACGCTGCCCAGGCAATCCAGATTTGACGATTGATCTATTTCTCGAAGTTGGATCTACTTAACTGAACAGTTTATGCCACCTTGACACGTAGTCGTTAGACGAACTATACGTTGCAGTGTCAGACTCGGGGTCTTAGGATCAGGAACGATTTCAAGTGTTGATGCACTTTACTTTTAAACGTGAATTAGTCGGGGCTTTGTTTATATCAAGAAGTAGCGCATTCCAGAGTTCTATTGTTGAAACAGCGCAGAAATTGGACATAAATCCTGTACGGATGAAATGTTAAGAATTAAATTTTAAGAAGGATATATATATATGTATATATTTCGTATGGTTAGTAGCCACCCTTGTGTCAGAGTTGTTCAAGCCGCCCAAAGGCCTCCGACTTGGCTTAACGACTGCTGTCTAATGACAACAACCGGGACCGACGATTTAACGTGCCCTCCGAAGCACGGAGACGCTCAGTTGAAATACCACTATGCGGTCACCCATCCAGAGACTGACCGCGCCAAGCGTTGCTTAACCTCGCAAATCGTTTTACCGATTAGTGAGTGCAACTGGCTATGAGCGCCTCCTATTTTAAGAAGGATGACTTATAATGACTAGATAATTAATATGACTATATAAGCTTGACGAATTGTAGAAGGACGTGGTTAATTATTAATTTGTGGCAACACTGATTCCCCAAAATGATAACACAAATATGGAAAACAATGGGGAGGCCGTTTCAGCAATAGATGTCCACTGGCTGACATGATGAATTTTAACACTTCCAAAAATTAATTGCCAATGAAAAAAACAAACGTTGAGAACTATTGAAAAAAGTGTGTTTCTTTTTTAAATAATTCTATAAACATAAGAGCTAGAAAAATATACAGTATACAATGTTACACGAAAATTGTCACTTAACTTTTTTGTCTACCCTCGAAGCTAAAGTAGTTATCCCTAACTACTAGCCATAGCTTGGCTGCTGGTTAAAGGACGACATAACATTTAAAAATATACGCAGACGCTATGTTCAAACAACAATAATTCTTAAAGTAATAGGTATATATAAATATAAATTTAATTTTGTATTGTAGACTAGCTTAAATCTGTCGATCTAGTAAAGGGTTGATCTTGCACTAATTTACAATAACTTGTTCTTTTTTTTTGGAGTTTTATATAAAGTAATAAGTTACGAAGATGTGAAGTCATTGTTTCGTAATGTAAACGATAGAAAATATTATTGCCCTCCGAATAAGCTTATTTTTATCTCAGTAAGACCAAAATTTTATAGATATGATTTTTTTGTACACGGGTAGAGAATACCTCAACAAAAAACCAAATGGCTGCCACATAGCGGGGAAGTGGATTGGATCCTAGTGTGCAGTGTATTTGTGTATTAAAATAGTTGTTATATAAGCACCTATAATATCGCTAGTCCATGACCTGACACAATGTATATATAGATATACTATTCGATATTGTATGAAATTAACAAAGAATATTCTTTGTTATTTATTTACCTTTACAGGCAGGTACAAATTTATTAAGTAGGTGCTTTTCAAATTTTGTTTAGATCACACTCAACGCACATGCGCCAGATCGTTCGTATCTAAAGAATCTCAGAGATATATACCACTCTCCCTCTCTCTTCTTCTCTTACTTCTATCATACTCTAAATATGTGAAAAATACGATGTGAGTCAAATAATTTTGTACATGCTTCAAAATTTCTGGAAAAATGTAATCAAATGTTATTTTGTAAACGTTAAAACTGCACATGCATAAATTAAAAATATACTTAACCTACCAAATTATCAAAGACATAGCAATGCATAAAGGTTCTATATGAAATTCCTAATATAGGTATGATGACCAATTTCTCATATGCTGTTAATCATATTCATTGTAATCCAACTTATGTATCAAGTATCCTGGTTACTATTGTTATTTTTTGTATGTGATTTGACTGAGAGGCATCAAGTAGGTATATTATGCATCACGCATGTAGTAACGCGCTGCCGTGGGACGCCTGGCGGAACCTTTACAATCCCCCCAGGGGGTGACCGCTTTAGAGTCACCTTCTCCGACATGTGCCTATAGGCGTGGCACCATTGGGCGGCTCTAGTGTGATCATACGAGGACCTGGAGCCTCCCTTAGGTGCCGAAGAAGAAGTGCTCCAGTGGTTTTAGCCGGTAGGAGTCCGGCATACCCCTTCGCCCTTCCCCGGGGCGAAGGAAGTTCATGAAGAATTTCCAATGGGCACAAATAAAAAAAAACAACAAGCTATATTACGCATATGTAAGTAAATTGGAGGTGGCTCTGATGTTAGATCGTATTATTATTGTAGACGTCACGACCAAGGTTACTGGGAAGGTCTTTAACCACAGTGATTATCATGCTTATCATTATGCTTATCATCCATCGTAAGAGGTTGCTTGTTATTCTACATGATTTCGTATATCGTTTTAGTTCTGAAACTGGATTTTTCTAATTATAACTACGAGCTATTGGATGAAATATCTGAAGTATAAGGTGGAGGCATTTCTACCCGGATATGTCGCATGACTGAAGAAAACTATTCTATAACATTATTTACAGTATCTTTGATGAATATTCATACGAAACTGTAAATGTGTGAGAATCATGTATTCATTGATGTTATTTTTAGTACTAATATTGATTGTCTTTTGCCTGGCTGTATTGGTCTGTCATGCTCACTAAAATGTCTTGCTGGCGGTGGCGTTGTGTATCGGGTCGTTCGGTTCCATACAATATGGTTGAGCTACGCGATGCTGATGCATGCGTCATGCTCGTGAACGGGTGTCGTCTGTTGGGATTGGTCAGCCGTTAACTGCCACCGCAAATAATTTATTATTATTATATTATTGTGGTATGTTCCATCTTTACACATTGACCTACATTTTCTCGCTATAATAAATAAAATAAAAAGCTTTATTTCCTACAAATTACCTACTTTACATTGTTTTATGAGTTACTAATTTATAATACGCTTAACTAGTTTATTTACATTTCTGCTTTACTTGTTAACTAATCACGTATTTGAAATATCATTATAATATAGCTTAACATAATTAAGTTTTATATAGTAAATAAAATACTAAGCATTAAGCATTTTATTTACTGTGGATTTTTAATTAGGTTATTGTCATATTTATAAATTTATTTTAAGTTTCTTAATTTTTACCTATAAGCTATTTAAATAAAAGACTTAATTTGTTTTATATAGCAATGTCTGTAGGAACCCCATATTGGGTGAAGGCCTCCTCCAAAGATGCCCATTTGTGTCATCTCATCTCTTCATTCCAACGGGTCAGCGGTCTTCCTCTAGTCCTTTTACCTGGAGGACCTTTCCAAAATGTCACTTTTAGGGTCCATCTCTGATCCTTTTAAGCCTTGCGACATACTTCCACTTAAGTTTTTGTTTTTGTTTTGTTTTTTTGTTTTTTTTAAAAAACGTTGCCCCACACTAGGATTTCTCCTGTGTCGTGGGTGCGTTTATAGACATGAATTCCACATACAATACACCCAGACCCGGAACAACTATCTGCAGATCATACAAATATTTGTTCCGTGTGGGAATCGAACCCACAACCCGGAGCGCAGCAGTCGACTGTATCAGCCACTGCACCAACCGTGCCGTCAAATGCCGTTTGTGCATAACTCAATGCATTTTGTTGCTTTGGTTATAGAGCTTATTTTTGTGTGTTCTATTTTATATAATTTATTTATTTTAAGCATGCTGCGCTCTAGTCCTCGTTGGCAGGTTGTAATTTTATTTTTCAGTTTTGAGGTGAACTTCCACGTCTGGTATCCGTACGTCAAGCATGGTAAGAGACTGGAGTTCATAACTTTCGTTTTGATGGCTATAGGGAGGTTACTTTTAAAGTTTTCTTTTAAACTCCAGTATCTTATTCATGTTTATGATACTCTTCTTTTGGCTTCATGTTCATTATTTTTTCTGTTAAAATCTGATTTGCTTCCCTAGATAGATGTACTTATCTGTATATTCAAGTGGCTCTCCATTAATTGTTATTAATCTTCTCCCCTTATTCGTCATTGCCATAATTTTAGTGAGGTTCATTTGTAAACCCACCTTGACACTAGCTAGATGTAAAGATTCGATCATAATAGATAGGAGCTGGACTCCGATAACAACACTAGGTCGTCTGCGAATCTCAAGTGACTTAGGTAATCGCCCTTTATACACAATCCTGTCTTGCTCCAATCTAACTTGCTGATTATAGCCTCCAGAATGGCTATAAATATTTTTGGGGATAGCGGGTCGCCCTGCCTTACGCCTCTTTCTATAGGAAAACTAGGTCCGAGAGTTTCTAGCTTGATTCTACCCTTGTTGTTATTATATATGCTTTTAATGGCCTTTTTAAATACGTCTTCTACTCTCTGCTGTTTTAGGCTTTCCCATATACTTATGTGTGTTACCGTATCAAAAGCTTTTTGGTAGTCAATAAACGCTAAGTAGAGCGGTCTCTGTTGTTCTTGATACTTTTCTATAATCAATTCAAGTGTGTGGATATGGTCAACAGTAGAGAATCCTTTTCTGAAGCCTGCTTGCTCTACCGGTTGTTTTGCTTCCAATCTACTACTAATTATTTTGTTTATAATGGTAGAGAAGAGTTTGTAGACGCTTGTTAACAAGCTTATAGGTCTTTAGTTGCCAATCTCCTTCGGGTCACCCTTTTTGTAGAGAAATATGATGTTTGATTCAGACCATTGCAAGGGTGTTTCAGAATTTTGCAGTATTAAGTTAAATGGAACTATTTAACTAATGGTTCGGCTAATGTTGTGTGTGCGGTTTTCAATGATTCATTTGTGATGTTGTCGGAGCCCGGGCTATTTAATAATTTCAAACTGTTAATTGCTTCTATGATTTCAAATTCGTCGACTGGTTTAATTGTTGGTTAATTTACGCTTTCATTGCTAGTAATTGAGATGTTAGTCTTTTGGGTCTTATCGCTGTACAATTTCCTATAGAAGTCTGATGCCGCCTTAATAATGTCAGTCCGTTTACACAAAGATCTGTCTTGTTTGTCTAGCCCCTCTATCCAAGTCTTGCTTGTTCTGAGTTCTTTAAAGACCCTTTTTGTGCTTCCTGTGCATTGTAAATTCATTCTCGGTATATTTTTTACAATAATTTGTATTAATAAACATTGTAATCTCAATTATTTTAAAAGAGTATCCATGGAGTTTCTTGCCGACTCTTCTCCACGAGGTCAACTATTTGGAACCGTGCAACTTAGATTCTGACGTTTCATAAGTGTCAATATTGGTTTATTTGTAATAAAAAGTTTTGACTTTGAATATGTACCCGACAAAAGATCTCGTAAACCTAGTTGGCTCCCCGATATCGTTTCCAGTAGACTTATGATATCAAACGTAAATGTGAACTTCACTGTACATATATTTCAAAAATCAGGATAACAAAATAATATCTCTACTGCTAGGTCTAACATTAAGGAACAAAAATCACTTGCATACGACACCTCATGCCATTTGGCAAAATATAAATCGCCTCAAAGCGGTTCAAGGTGGTTGCGGTGGTTGGTTGGTGGTGGAAGCGGTGCGAGGCTCGACCTCGCGAAGTTATAAATGCAAGGAACATATTAGCAGCGATACTGCACATGGTTTCTCTAGCTTTTTCGTCAGTGTTTTGTTTCCAAATTACCAGGTTCTTAATTACAAAAACAATGATTGCCAGAGCGATTTAGCAAACCATTTGCATGTCGGTAAAATCAAAATCGGTAAATACTAAATGTGTGTGAAGCTGGTATAAATAATATAAAATAATTCTGCGCTGGGCCTAGACCACATTTCCGCATACATAATAAAATAATGCAATGAAAACATAAAATTACCTATATACTTTATATTTTTAAGTAAATACTAAATGTGTGTGAAGCTGGTATAAATAATATAAAATAATTTTGCGCTGGGCCTAGACCACATTTCCGTATACATAATAAAATAATGCAATGAAAACATAAAATTACCTATACATTTTTAACATGGCTATCTGTGCTAGAAAATAAGTACAGCGTTGGAAGATAAAATGGTTACAACTTTTATCTAAACAGGTAAACATATTTTATCGTCACTTCCCAAATTATTTCAGTCGATATTACCTACATACACTGGTGTTTTTTACTGTTATTACTTTTTACGAACCCATGAAATCGTTTGCCGCCGCGTCTTATCGCAGACTTGGTTTTATAATACATAATATTTGAGAGTTTAATAATCGTCTGACCATTAAATTCATTTAGTTCCACTACGAAGCAAGTTGGAGTCTGCATCAGTTATCTGGACTTCATATGAAAGTATTTATGCCCCAGTTTTTAAGCTTGAGAAAGCACAAACAGCATCACAAACATTTTGATATGATAAATAACTTATGATAGTTCGCTACAATGCTGAAATTTTGTTGACGTAAGGCATAACTCAGTGAACAAACAAATCATGAACGTTAATAGTAGCGATATGTTAGATGTCACAGAACAACTTTCCGTTTTCTAGTCATATCACATACAATACAGAGGATTTTTCTGATGGTAAATCGCAAGGGAATGTTACGGTCTGGTAGTCTTTTTATTTTTTTAAATAACGTTGCCCCACACTAGGATTTCTCCTGTTTCGTGGGTGCGTTTACAAACACAAATTCCAAAAACAATTTACACCCAGACCCGGAACAACTACCTGCAGATCGTACAAATATTTGTTCCGTGTGGAAATCGAACCCACGACCCGATGCGCAGCAGTCGACTGTATCAGCCACTGCATCAACCGTGCCGTCAAGATAAAATGATAAAGTCTTTAGAGCCCAAAATCATATTTTTTCATTATCAAGGAATGAATCATTCAGTCAAGCTATCTTCTAGCCAGTCATATTTTATCCTCCCACCTTTATTAAAACTCGTAGATTAGCGTGTTGATATAAGAGCGAGTTCTGTCGAAAGTTGGTCATTCAGTGATTAACGGAACCAACATGTCTTATATCGGAAAGAACTACACTTTCGTGAAGCAGGAGAACTTCGATGGGTTCTTGAAATCTATCGGTATGTGTTTACTTCTTCTTTGTAGTGTTAGATTTTTTTTCAATTTGCTCGGTACCGTAATACTATTTGAAGTGTTGTAACGAAAAAGTGTGAAACAAGAGTAAAAAACGCGTATAATTTTCATTATCCTGGTTATATATATATATATAACTTACTGAACAAAATCTCTCAAATACAAAATATGTATTAATTGTTTCTGTTTTACAAAAAAAAACACTACCCAGGATGCCATGCTTTAGCAGTGTTGAAATCTAATTGCCCTCGTATTACAGTAGTAGCAATAATAGAAAAAAACATTGGTATCTTTAAACAGTTTTTTTATATATAACTGAATGCATGTTTTTACAGCACTTGAACTGTAATATACATAACAGTAGCTGAGATTGGATGATACTCGTAACAGTGGCTGAGGATCTAAATCAATAACAGACATGAACAAAATTCGAAATTTTAGCATTCACCGTTATACTATAAAAGTAGAATAATAACATATAGCTAAACTTGAAATGACTAAATAAACGAATAAATATGAAACATGTATATGTTGGTAATTTTATTTTTCTAAGTCGCGTATATGGTCATAGTAAATGTCTGGGTTAAGGAGTTTCAACACTTTCAACCAACGAGTGTACGTCAACTATCTATTGTGGAATTCAAACCGAGATTAATTTAGATAATTATACGAAATAAGCTGTAAAATGTTATCAACTATGCTTGTAGTTCATGTTGCAGACATGCTACTTTACGTAAATAACTGACTATTTCTCAATGTAGGCGTCCCTGACGACAAGATCCAAATCATTCTCAACTCCACACCCAGCCAGAAGTTGGAAAAGGCCGGTGACACCTACACCCACTACAGCACTGGACTCGAGGGTCCTAAGGAAGTTACCTTCAAGTCTGGCGTAGAGTTTGAAGACATGCTTGGCGCTGAAAAGATCCCCGTAAGTATTAAGAACGTTAAACTTTACGACTGAAAAGTTCTGTTGTGAATTATTTGGTTTAATTAATGAACTTATCAGAAAATATCAACAAGTTTATATAATTTCTATCATAATAGCCGACCGTAATTTTCTACTTTATAAAAGCAAAAGCTTAGAGCTTTAGTAAAATTGTTTTACCTCCAGGTCAAGACCACTTTCACTGTCGATGGTAATACAGTGACGCAGATCGTCAAGGGTGCCGAGGGTACCGCAACCTTCAAGAGGGAGTTCAATGGAGATGACCTCGTTGTGGTGCGTTCTTTATTTCATATTTAAGACATACATACATCAATTACTTGCTTCTTGAAAACAAAGGTCCTAAAATAGAACCTTGGTCACTATTGAGTAAATGTGATAAATTGTTGCTTAATTCAGAACATAAAAGATGCTAAAAAAGAGGTATTATAGGTATTAAATCCATAGTCCTCTTCTTTACTGGCCACGTGCCCATTGCGTGCTCCTCCAATAGCTTCTATACCTATGTCATACTGAACGATTCCTAAGAAAACAAAAAGTTCAAAGTTTTTATTTCATATAGGCTTTGACAGGCTCTTAAGAACCTGCTCTTAAGAAAATCAACGGTTAAGGTGCATAAGATTTTACGGTTATAGAAAGTACGCGGCATACCAAAATACTATTACAATTATCGATCCCCTCGTATCGTCCTTATCAAGGTGGCAGGTGGTTATCAGTTATTATGATACTGTCAAAATTTTATTTCTTTCGATATCATAAACAACTAACTAATCGTATTATTCACTCATGCACAAAGATTAGGATACCATTATCATTATCTGCATAATATGTCTCCATTGTGTCACGGGAAGGGGTTAAAACATTGCGCGAAAATCCAGTCCTTGTGGAACTTGGAGTAGGGTGTTTCCAAAAGCCAAAAATGCTTTAGGTAGCTTTCATATGTAATATGATGGGGCACTGGCCAGATATATTCACCGAGACTATGCATAGCATGTCCATGGTAGACTAAGTAAGGACTACAATACATATTTAATAATAATATCTTTTTTTTCAGACTATCACAAGCGACAAATGGGATGGCGTCTCCAAGAGATACTACAAAGCTTAAGTTAAATATTAGTTATTGCATTAATTTATTTTTATAATAAAAATCTAAAATAACTTTCGTTGTTTTACTTAGAAATTACACATTCCCTTAAAGTACGGAACTTAGGCCTATATTGTTACAAACCTAAATCCAATGAGTTCGAGTAAATATCGCGCATGAAGATTTTTAACATGAGAATCTTGGTACTATCCACCACCAAGAATAAAACGCGCGTACCACGACGAACATTTACTACTTTTACGCCTCTTTTGAATTGAACGCATAATTGATATTTGAAGGCGTTGTATTTTTGTATCTTAAATGCTTAGGTCGCTTTGACAAAATAAGTAGTGGTATTGCATGAGGCCGGCTAGATAGCGGTAGGTTCCATCCCCAGTGCCAGATATTTACTACAAAGCAGTAGAGTTTAAACTTTAGATCTTACTGTGTTCCGGTTAGAAGAGCACTGTAACTAGTGCAATTACCGGGAATAAAAGATTAAATAACTAAATTTCTCGAAGTGACAAGTATGGTGCCACACAGGACCATTACATACAATTGTCATAAGCAGGCACGACGATACACACCAAGCGAATAACTTGCTCATCTCGTCACCATGTTACATATATTTGCATCTTTTAAAGGTAAACAATTAAGTTATTTCTGTTGCCATAGTTACGAGCCAAGCCACTGGGTTCCAAATGTATATTAAAAAGTAGACATGAATTTCTTAGAAGAACAAATAAATATATTATAATAAAACAACTTTTAAACGGATTTTATCGCGTATATTTTGATTTTTGATTTTCCTGACGTTTCGAATACTTTGCAGCATTCGTGGTCGCAGGATGACTAAGGTGACAGGCGTCGTTACAGATTTTAAAAAGTTATTTTATTTTATCTACCGTACAATTTTAATCAAAAAATTAGTTTCGATGCACGCAGTAATCACTCACAGTGACAGACTGCAGTGTGTGAACATGCCTTAGGCAAACCAAACCATTATCTTCGTTTTGATCAACCTCAAGTACTCGCGAAAGAGAACCGATATGTACCTAGAATGTTTCGTGAGGCTATTGAAATTAAAAAACATCCTAATTTTAATAGAGAAGATGGTTGGCAGGTACCACCTGTTTGGAATCCAGTCATTAAAATAATAAAATCCCAAACAAGATACCGCACTAAGAAACATCAAGACACTGTGAGTGATTACTGCGTGCATCGAAACTAATTTTTTGATTAAAATTGTACGGTAGATAAAATAAAATAACTTTTTAAAATCTGTAACGACGCCTGTCACCTTAGTCATCCTGCGACCACGAATGCTGCAAAGTATTCGAAACGTCAGGAAAATCAAAAATCAAAATATACGCGATAAAATCCGTTTAAAAGTTGTTTTATTATAATGTGTAATAATCGCGAAAATCTAAGACATTACTAAATAAATATATGTACATACATTTTCACTCTTTCTATTATCTCTCTTTACAGACTAGTTTGTTACTTCAGGTTTTTATAGGGTCTATAGTTTGTCCGATTCAGAAGAATGATGACTGAGACCGAAATTTATTTATCCTTATGTATGAAGGTTATACATACTTCCTTTATTATCCAGTCTTGGAACAAGTGCCTGAATCGTGCGTTGAGGATTCCGTAAGTTATGAGCAAGCAATCAGTTGAAAAAAAAGCCTGACGTAATGCTGCGAAACTAAATAAGAACAAACAATCCTTGGTAGGGAAAGTAGTAGTAGTAGTTCCATATACGACGGAATTTATCAGATGTAATTAAATTTGCTGAAGCTGGTGTGGTAATGTTTATATGTGAACGATAGTCTATCTGTTCTTTGGATATCGCATGCAGCAAATAATTAAGTTCCGACAAATTTCATACGTTATACAGATATTAAAAACGATTTTCACAGCATAAATAAGTCCTCGGCATAAACATACGTATAATTGTAGTACCCAAATTAAGATTAGCTAAAACGAATAATCATCAGTCCTAGGGAAATATGTACGTTTTTCTGATAAACTGCCTAAATCGTTACACATTTTACCGTGGGAAAGTTTAAAACCCATACTATATAACGTGTTCTCAACATAAAAAGCATATTTGAACCAAAAAATTACGTTGACGACAGACATGTTTGGCATTGGTTCTTTCTACACATGTGGCTACTCGAAAGCCTTACTAACAACAAATTATGGGTTTATATAATACCTAATATTGACTTAAGTATTTAAACTGACATTGTCACTGACACTATTATTAGAACTGGAAACGGGATATTTACCATGTAGTTTATCCGTGAACATGGCGCTTGCAACAGCGCCGAAATATCGAGAACTCAAAAGAAATAAAAACATGGTAAATATCCCGTTTCCAGTTACTAATAACAATAACTAATAGTAACTTGTGTAGATTATTGCAGAATTACTGAATATTTTCAGAAAAAAGAGTGACACAGATTTGGCATGTTGATATCAGTCTATAAACATGGTTCTAAGGGACTCATGAGGACTATATTAAAAATCGCGTGGAGTGACGTGTCAGCTGCTCATCCACAACAGAATATCATGGGATATCAAACTGAGAAAATGTGCTACGTACATTAAACTGGCCGAATATAGATCAGTTAGTTCGCTTTTTTTTTCCACTGCAAATGCAGCAGAACTTAGCTTAACCCACATAGGTTTGATGTGCAGAGACTGTAGCACCGCCCATGTTTCGATTGAATCGAAATTTATCATAGCTAAGTTCCACCCGCTGTTAGAAGCTCTGTCGTAATTAGAGACGAGAATTATATTACTACGACGTAATATGTACTACTTTGAACGCATTGATTTTTGAAATAAGACGTAAAAGTAGTGCATGTTCGAATTGGTTAGCTCTTCTTATTCGTGTCTTCTTATTCATTGATATTGGATTGTACCAAGATTCTCATTTAACGAAATCCTTCATATGCGAGTTTTACTCAAACTCGTTGGGTTTTCATTCGTGCTAAGGTTTGCGTAAAGATACGCGTGTAGGTGAGTGTGTGTATATATGTGTGTGTGTTTATATATATATGCGTGCGTGTGTATATATATGTGTGGGTGTGTGTGTATATATGTGTGTGGAAAGAACAATAATGAAATGTTATTATTAGGTTTTATTACAAAAAATAATTAATACAATAATTATAATTTAACTTATGCTTTGTAGTATCTCTTGGAGACGCCATCCCATTTGTCACTTGTGATCGTCTGAAAATCAAATAAATATTTAGCTAACAGTAAATATGATATTCTGAAGTATATTGGGGAGGACATCAATTATAATCTGATGTGAAAAAAAAACAGTATTTTTCTAATACTGCGTATAACAGTTCTTTATCTAACGTGGATAAGGCATGTCTTGTCTCGGTATTGGGTTTTACGTTTCGTACCCAAATCCTCCTCCAAAGTCCGCAGGTTTTCTCATCACCGAGAATTTTATTCCCGTACCATGACACAATTGACACATATTATGTAGACCTGTGTAACCTTTCTCTTTATGCATAAGAAAGTAATATGATTAGTACGTTGATTTATAATAACGAAATTAATAAAATTTTGATTCGATTATTATTACTGATAAAAGATTGCATCATCCGTACGTAACTTATATATGATATGACTTACAACTTGATAAGGGTGATATGAGAGAATTGATAGTTGTAGTAATATTTCGATGTGCCGTGTACTTTCTATTCTAGCTATTCTAGCCTGTTCTGCTAAACATATCCCTGTCAAAGGTAAAAAAGGTAGTCCCTTTTTAGGACAGACCAATAAATGTTACCACGTTGACTAAACAGGATTGCTTGGTTGAATTGGTACGCGGATATTATTTCCATTATAAGCTGAAGACGATGATAGTGGTTAGTTAACTCAAAACTCAGTTCCGTGGAAGCTCAACGTTTTAAATAGTTAGATAAGATACGGTAAAGATCTGATTCCTTAGTAATCAACAGTAGGAGACAAATAAGGCATTGAAGCACGCAATCGCACGATAGGTAAGGATAGGGGTAATGGATGAATGAACTACCCAGAAATTGTGTTTTCTTTTTGGAAACTTTTAGCAGTTTATGTCTTGAATTAAACAACAAATTTATGACCCTGGTTTGGATTTTACGGATTTCCACAAGCAAGTTAATAATGTATGTATGTGTCAAATATCCGTGTGGAGGCCTAATAAAAATATAGAACCACTCCATCACTCTTGGATGTGTCATACAAGGTGACTTAGGGACTCTAAACCAGAGGTATAGGCAGCAGCGTCCTATCTGTGGAACAGCAACTATTCTGCGCTCAGCAAACCACCTGACGAGCATGGTGACTCTTGGAAAATCCCCCCAAAACGAAAACACAATTGTGAAAATGTTAGTTAGTTCGGCATTTGACGTCCTTTGGCTGATATGAAGACGATATCTCAAATAAGAGATAAAGAACTCACTACAACTAGATCATTTCCATTGTACTCCTTCTTGAAGGTTGCGGTACCCTCGGCACCTTTGACGATTTGGGTCACTGTGTTGCCATCAACCGTGAAAGTGGTCTTCACCTGAAGGTAAAACAATATCATTACAACTGTATTTCTATATGCAGCTAAATAATGGAAACTTTTGCTTTTTTAAAACGAGACAGCTATGGTCAGCTTTTATGTATATGAAATTCGTTTTAGCAGAATAAGGTGAACTTATTTTTAAGCTGGGAAGCTAGCTGGCTCGTGTGCGCGTACCTTAAATCATCCGCTCGTACTTGTTTATAATAAATGCGAGTACTGTTTGGAAGTGATTTTTTTTTGTAGGTATAGTGTCGATGTTTCTGACTAGCGCCATGTGTATGATGTGATAGTGAAGGCATAGTCAAATGTTTTTATTTATGTAATCCTTACGAAACAAAACAAAACCCCCCAATGAGCCCTCAACACAAAACCCCCCAATGAGCCCTCAACACACCTATATCGGTCGTTGTGGTGATCTTGAACCTGAGCCGCGGTTTCACCCGCCGTTTAATTTAAAAGAAAGTGGATTATTTATATATAATTTAGAGTACTTAGGCATAGACAATTGACATAGAGTATGTATATATATATATTGGATTTCATGGGTTTTATTTCTTTGCACGGAACACTAATTATTTTTCTAAAATAAAGTAGCCTACGTTATTCCTTATAACATCAGCTATCTTCCAGTGAAAGTCCCGTAGTAATCGATCCAGCCGTTTCGGAGATTAGCGGAAACAAACAGACAGATAGACAGACAAAAAAATTACAAATAGCTTTTTTGTTGTAGGTACCGTATATACTTTCATTTAGTAAATGCATTTAGTAAAAAGCTGTTATTTTGACATTACAAACAGACACTTCAATTTTATTTATTTGTAAAGATAATAGAACATTTTAATATTTTCTTGGTATAAGTTTAAACAGTACATTCTTTAGGTTATACAATATAATTCACAATGGCACTCATCATTTCAGCCATTTATACATCCACTGTTGAACAAAGGCGTCCCTCATAGATTTACAAACATAATTGTTTCAGCATTTTGGGAGGTATTTGCCGATACTCACCACGCTTGACAGGCGGCTTGGTGAGCGCAGTATGGCTACTGTTTCACAGAAGGGACGCTGCTGCCCATATCTCTGGTTTATATAGTCCCTTACTCGCCTTTTACGACATCCAACGGGAGGAGATAGAGTTGTACTATATTCTTAATCCGGACACCACACGGACTATTTGGTCCTAACGTACAAAGTTCTAAATACTTACGGGGGTTTTTTCAGCGCCTAGTATGTCCTCAAACTCTACGCCAGACTTGAAGGTGACTTCCTTAGGAGCATCGAGTCCAGTAGTGTAGTATGTGTAGGTGTCACCAGCCTTTTCCAGCTTCTGGCTGGGTGTGGACTTGAGAAGGACTTGGATCTTGTCATCCGGGACGCCTGGATTGAGAAATAGTCTGTTATTTACATAAAGTAGCCACATAAACTGCACAGCATAGTTTACTAAATTTTCACAGTTTTTTTAGGAGTTTGTACCTAATAATAGGACAACGGAACATGTAAGCGATCACTGTATGTCAACATTGTATCAATCAACATTTTAATCTCAATTATTTTAAAAGAGTATCTATGGAGTTTCTTGGCTCTTCTCCATAGACCAACTATTTGGAATCGTGCAACTTAGATTCTAACGTTTCATAAGTGCCAATGTTTGGTTTATTTGAAATAAAAATATTTGACTTTGACTTTGACTTTGACTGTGTTGTCCGTCTGACGGTCTGTTTATCTGACCGCAAGTCATGGACATCCACTACTAAACAAAAGCCTCCCGCTTAGAGGCAGCCATAGATTTCTACAACTATGTCGTCATTTTGGGGGGAATTTGCCAGTACTCACCATGCTTGGCAGGTGTGTTAGTGAGCGCAGTATGGCTACTGTTACATAGAAGGGGGCGCTGCTGCCCATCTTTCTGGTATACAGTACCTTAGTCGCTTTTACGACATCCATAAGAGGAGATGGAGTGGTGCTATATTCTTAATCCAACCACCACACGGAGTTGAGGTATCAAGTTAGAATGCATTTTAACGCAATAAATATATACGACCTGACAAAGCATATTTTCATACTTACAGCCCAACTTACTGACTATTAAATACATTAAACCTAAAGGGTACTTTCCGGTGACCAACCATCTTGAAATTTGGCACGAAACGCAAGTGAAGGAATAAATCCGAAAACCATTAATTTCAAATCCCGTGTGGAGTTATTACGAGCCAAACCTATATTTTTGTTAATTTCATACAGAGTACTAAGCGAGCGTCTGCAAAATAACAGTTTATCATATAAACACGTACAACTGGGGATCCCAACTTTCCCATAATGGTATAGAACTCTCTCAGGATATCCTACTTGACTGTCTTTTCTTATGATATAATACTGTAAATCAATCTCGGCCTGAATTCCACAATAGCAAGGCCGAATTTAACGTCATAATTTCGGCCGAATGAAATCCACTGCTGGACACAGGCCTCCCCCAAAGATCACCACAACGACCGATATGGGTGTGTTGTGGGCTCATTGGGGGGGTTTGCCATAATCGCCACGCTTGGCAGACGTGTTGGCGATCGCAGTTGAGTTGTTAATGTACTCGAAGGACGCTGCTGCCCATCCTCCGGCTAATCCCTTAGTCGACTTATACGACACCCACGGGAGGAGATGGGGTGGTGGTATTCTGAGCCGGCACCACACGGCACTTAACGGGAATTTAACGTACTGCGTAATAATTGGTGGAAATCCTTAACCTATGCATTGTCATGACCATCCCAAGCGACTTAGAATATTAGAATACTAGAAATATGTAAACATTTTATATTTACTAGTTTTTCCGTTCTTTTAAGCTCATAGCTTTGAGTTTATTTTAGCTTTTACTATAAATGCAGATGCTGAAATTTCAAATATTTTCAACACTGGTCCTCAAGACTCCCGTCATCCCGTCATGGCTTTTTTTTGTGTCCCCAATTTTATTTAACGCTATTTTCATTATAACACTGCTAATTATCCGAATTGTCCGAAACATTAAGAAGCACTAGTTGAAAACTATAAAGAAGAAGTAAAACATACCGATAGATTTCAAGAATCCATCGAAGTTCTCCTGCTTCACGAAAGTGTAATTTCTGCCGAGGTAAGACATGTTGGCTCCGTTAATGACTGAATGACTAGCTTTCGATCGAACCCACTTTTATATCGACACGTTAATCTACTAGATATAATAAAGGTGAAAGAATAAAATATGACCGTCTGAAATGACAATTCATTTGTTGATAATAAAGGTTTACACTTTTGGACCTTATGATTATTAGATTACCAGCCCAAAAGTTCCACTGCGGTACACTACCAGAAAAAGATTCTTTGAGTTCTGTGTGGTGTACATATAATATAATTGTAGTAGGCTGCAGAATATGGCAAGTACTTATGCACCATGTCATACAACATTATAGTCGTTGGGGAGGCCCCAGGTCATAGTAACATTACAATCAATTATTTATTGCATTCCATATTGTAATGTGTAACAGGTGGTATGCTTAAGATTAGAAGCAATTGTGGACCCTGTTGGGCACAACTCAGTTTAATAGGAGAAAGCAAGAGTAAAAGAAAGTATACATTGTTTAGAATGTGCAAATAAAGCTATTTCATAAGTCAAAGTCAAAGTCAAAGTTTTTTATTTCAAATAAACCAAATATTGGCACTTATGAAACGTCAGAATCTAAGTTGCACGGTTCCAAATAGTGGATCTCATGGAGAAGAGCCGGCAAGAAACTCCATGGATACTCTTTTAAAATAATGGAGATTACAATGCTGATTGATACAAAAATGATTGTACAACAAATACCGAGAAAAATGTAGGTCAATGTCTAAAGATGGAACGTACCATAATAATATTTTTTGCTGTGGCAGTTAATGACTGACCAGTCCCAACAGACGGCACCCGTTCACGAGCATAACGCATGCATCAGCATCACTTAGCTCAACCATGTTGAAGGGAACCGAACGACCCGATACACAACGCCACCATCAGCAAGACATTTTAGTGAGCATGACAGACCAATACAGCCAGGCAAAAGACACAATCAAAATTAAGTACTAAATATATATCATCAATGCCTACATAATGCTCACAGATTTACGGTTTTGTAAGAATATTATAATTTGATGTCACAAGAACAATATTAACAATAACAAATAGTCAATCAATGTATATAAGTAAATTTACATTTTTTTTAAATGTTTTAAATGAGTCAAGTCAAATGTCAATTTATTAACTATAAGTAAATAACATAAATATTTGCAATTTTAAATGCGATATTAGAAATGTCAAGTTATTTTTACAATAATAATATAATTAATTCCAATTTGTAGACATTATGCCTTTGATTGCAAGTTAAAACACTTGCAATCATGTCAATTATCAGAAGTTATAAAATAAATTATACAGCGCCAGAGGGTCGCAGTGTGCAGAAGGGAATCGTTTGCCACACATCTTTATCATCGATGTAATGCTGTATGTTATAGTAGGCTTTCAATATTAAAACGCGCTTAATCAAAGATTTGAATTTTAGTTCTGGTAAATCAGTAATACTAGAAGGAATTTTGTTGTAGAACCTAATACTGTTTCCCATAAACGACTTGCTGGTTCTGCTAAGTCTAAAGCCAGGCAAGACAAGCTTGTTCTTATTGCGAGTATTTAGGTTATGCACGTCACTTCTTTTATTGAAACTAACAATGTCTTTGCGGATATACATAATATTTTGGAATATATACAAGGATGGCAAAGTTAGTATGTTTATCTCCTTAAATAGTTCCCGGAGTGACTCACGAGAGCCCATATTATAAATAGCTCGGACTGCTCTTTTTTGTAATATAAAAATAGTCTCGACATCGGCAGCCGATCCCCACAGTAAAATTCCGTAGGACATAATACTGTGAAAATACGCAAAATATACTAACCTAGCTGTAGCCACATCCGTAACCTGTCTAATTTTCCTAACGGCAAATGCAGCAGAGCTCAGTTTGCCTGAAAGTGCTTTTATATGGGGTCCCCATTGCAATTTTGCGTCTACCGTAATACCCAAAAACACAGTTGAGGGAACCAGATCTAATGTTTTTCCGTCAAGTTTTACTTCTGTAGTTAAATGGGTCACATTTGCCGTTGAGAATTTTACACATTTGGTTTTTTCTGCGTTTAGGAGTAGATTATTAGCCGAAAACCAATCGGATATCTTACGAAGTATATCATTGGGTTCTACAAGATGCCTATCCTTTCTGTTTACCTTAAATATAAGTGAAGTATCGTCAGCAAATAAGATTATGTTTGACATTGTGTCGTTTATCATATATGGCAAGTCATTGATATAAACCAGAAACAGAAAAGGGCCCAAAATTGATCCTTGAGGTACTCCTATTTTAACTTGTGAGCCTGTAGATGTGACGTTCTCAATTGCCACTCTTTGATCTCGATTTGCCAGATAGGAAATTAAAAGATCTATAGATCTACCTTGAATTCCGTAGTATTTAAGCTTCATAATGAGCGTACGGTGGTCCACGCAGTCGAACGCCTTGGACAGATCACAAAACACGCCCAAAGCATCATGCGCATCCTCCCAAGCCCCCAATACAGTTTTAATGAGAGTAGATCCAGCATCCTCTGTAGATCGTCCCCTTGTAAATCCAAACTGTTTGGCGTGTAATATCTTATTACTGTTAAAATGTACTAACATTTGATTTAATATAATTTTTTCGAAAATTTTGCTTAAGACCGGTAGCACGGATATTGGCCTATAGTTAGATGCATTATTCAGGCAACCAGCCTTAAACATGGGTACAATTTTACTGGATTTCATGAGATCAGGAAATATGCCGTCCGCGATGCAAGAATTAAATATTATAGCCAACATTGGCGCGATGTTAACTATTACAGATTCCACGGCTTTCGTTGACAATCCCCATAAGTCTTCAGTTCTTTTAACTGCTATAGTTTTGAATGTTTTTATTATATCAGTATGTGTTACAGAACTGAATTCAAAGGTAGGTACACGTAAATCTACATTTTTTAAGAATGCTTCGGCTGCTTCCGGAGACGATTTAAGATTTTTAGTAGTCTCTATTGGAATATAAGTGAAAAAGGTTTCTAGAAAATTTGCGACTACAGTCTTATCTGAAACTAGTTTGTCATCTATATTTAAATTAATTGTACTGTCACTAAACCTACCATCACTAGTTTCAGCATTTATTATTTTCCATGTCGTTTTTATTTTATTGTTTGACTTCTTAATTTGATCACTAATATAAGCAGCTTTTGCTTGCACACAAACCTTTTTAAATAATTTAGAATATTTTCTAACATAATTATGAAAATCGATATTAGATGTGTAGGACTTTTTGTCATATAGTTCGTATAAGACATCTCTACTATGTCTTATACCCTTGGTTGCCCAGACACTGAATGTTAATTTAGGTTTTAAATTAATTTTATTTAGTTTGCAAGCTTTTTGATACTCTTTACATATAGCATTAAATAGGGTCTGGTACAGTTCATTAGGATTAGCATTTTGCGGCTTTAAATTTTGAAGTACTGCTCCTAGATTTTTACCAAAATTAACTAGACATTTTTTTGATAAATTTCTACAGTGTATTATTTTGTGCCCATTAACTGTTTTATAGTGTAATTTAACAAGCTGGCACTTATGATCTGAACGAATTCCACTAATTAAAGTCTTACTGGTTATTTTAAAGTTAGTAATAATATTATCTAAACAAGTGGCTGAGGTAGGTGTTACTCTAGTTGGCTCAGAAAACAAAAAGCTTAGGTTAAATGATTTAAACAAGGATATAAAGTTACGTTTATCTGTGGTATCTATCAAAATGTCTATATTGAAATCACCACAAACTAATATCTTTTTGTTCATTTTTATTTTCCTAAGGGCGTCCTCTATTATTGAAAGAAATTGTAATATATTAGACGAAGGCGGCCTATAAACACATAAAATTACAAACTCCCCCGTTTCTGCACACGCAAGCTCACAAACTCGTTCAACAGAGAGGTCGCAAATATCTAGGCGCTCTTTAAATGTTAAGTGTTGTTTAATCATAATTAATGACCCCCCACCTTCTGCTGACACTCTATGGAACGAACTGGCAACTTTAAAATTATTTATACTAAACATCATTTTATCTGCCTTCAACCAAGTTTCTGTTAGGCATATAATATCAACATTATATTTTTCTGTAAATAATTCGACATCTAAAATTTTGCCAGAGAAGCGATTAATATTTTGATGTGTCATTGTAATATAATGACTGTCCTTCTCTGTTGTCAGTTGCTTAAGTTTAAATTAAAAATTTGATTAACCACCTTATTGTTAGTATAATTACTAACCACAGTGGAGTTAAAAGAAGACTTCGTCATACTACTTATGACTGAGTTAATATTATAAGCTACCAGTGTAGCAAGGTGACGCTTACATCTAAAAGGCAGATACACAGTATCCCCAGTCAATTTTAATTTACCAACAAAACAATTGGTGTCAAAAAATATTAACTTGTCACTATAGTGACTTACTAACAAGTGCATATGCATATTTAGCATATGAATATAGTTGTTTTGTTCCTCTGACAAGTGATCTAGGTAGGGAAATGCACACAATATTATCCTACCACAGTTCAAATTTAACATTAAAGCAACACTGTCTGAGATGTCTTTTTTCCTAACGTTTAAACTATTACCTACAAGTAAAGTTATGTTAGTGTAGGGGTTGAACTTATCTGTCATAAGTGATGCTATTATTTGTTTATAGGATGACCCAGGCATACAGTTATTATGTGCGGAATGACCCAGGCTGTTGCTTAACAAACCCCCAAGACCTTTGCCAGTGTTATCAGAATACATGACCATCCGATAACTCATTGTTTTATTTGTACTTGTATGATTGGTCATATCTACCAAACCAGTTATTACGGGCTGAGAATGAAACCCTGTCATTGCAGCACTATTACACTGATTTCCAGCCTGAGGCAGATCCTCCAGTATCTCAGGTGGGGAACTGTTACAAACTGATTTAGACATACATTTACACAATGTATTGCTAGTTAAGGAGTCCACACTGTTTACATTATAACTACACATATTAACAAGCTGATTTGCAGCAAGGATATGTTCTTCAATTTGCCTCTGTGATGATACATATTTATTGTAGAGAGAATTGAGTGACTCTTCTAAATCCTTAATTTCAGACTGTAAGCGCTGAGTGTCAATTTGATATATGTTTTTACTATCCTCCAATTTTATTTGATAGTTGCTAAGTTTATTAATTAGAGCAACACGTTCTTTCCTTAATTGAGTATTTTTCAAGAAGTGTTGATGTTTTTTCTTTAAGTTGCTACATTTTTTTAAGAATTTGTTAATTTTTATATACTTTTTCATTTTATTGTGACTTATTTTATTAGTATATTTATAGTCCACAATAGAAGCTTCCTCAGTAAGATCAATGGTAACTATTGATTTCCTGGCCTTAGCGTCTGAATTACAATGAATTAATTCTTCGAACAAATGTTGGGTCGCAACAGCCTGTGTACAGTCCTTGTCATTCTGTAGGTTTAATATTAAAGCATTTGCATTATACAACTCATCCTCGAGATCCCTGACTTTCCGCAAAGCCTCCTCATACAAGCAACTACACTGACTGAAACCATCTGTGATCTCCTGAAGCTTGTCCCGTTCATCAATAACCTCTAAGTGTAGTTGATGTAAATCTACTAGCTCCCTTTTCAAGCTTGAGTTTTTGTCAACAATCCTCTTAACTTCGTCTTCACTGTCCTCTCTTTCCTGTAGCAGTTGTTGACACTGTGTGTTTGATGCTTTAAGTTCCTTTAGGGCTGCATTTAACTTATGCTCCATCTCCTGGGCTGCGGCCTTACGGGTAAGCATTGGTATGGTCTCAGGATTGAGTTACTGAAAGGGAAAATGAAGAAACAGATAGATGACTGTGATAGATGGAAATGGAAAACAGATAGATAACTGTGATAGATGAAAGTGAAAAATAGAGAAAGTGTAAGAACAGTTCTGGTAGATAATAACAGATGCTGCATTTACTGGGGGCTTACGAATAAAAACTAGTGTGTTTTACAATGTTCATATATATCTTTTATATAATGTGGGTACTGTTATATATGAAACTAGTAAAGTATCCTATTGATCTGTCTCTCGTTAATATGCTAATTTATACTAGTGTTAAATTAAAGACACTATTATTATTTAAAGGAGAGAAAATAATTAGAAGTAACTTCGATATCAGTTAAACTTGTCAACAATGACTTTGGCGAGTACTGTGCCAGATCTGTGATTAGATACTCCTCGCACTTATCGAGAAGGTCAGAGTGTTATTATTAATCTGGGTGTGTGCTCAATATAATATTAAGGAAACAATACTCCCCAGTAAAACTGATGAATTTCAAAGTTCAGCCGTTGACAGGTCACAGGCAGCGAAGAGTATTTATACAGTGTTTTATTGTAACTATTGGACGGATAACAATAATCCCTCGTATTTTGGTTTCGCTGATGAGTTTAACTATATAATTAGACACTATAAACTTAATAATACGAAAATATTAATTTACAAAAAATCCGAGCAAATAATTGACATGTCACAGGAACAGTGTTGCCAGATCCATATGATATCTAACTTGCCTATATACTCGTAACTTCACTCTCAAATATTGACCCCATTGGTCGATCCGCCAACCGCGTGGCCGACCAGGTCACCTGATTTAACTCTGCTTGATTTCCATTTGTGGAGTAGAAATATATGGTTTAGTATACCGCCGCCGGGTCTTATCGCAGACTTGGTTTTATAATACATACTATTTGAGAGTTTAATAATCATCTGACCATTAAATTCATTTAAGTTCCACTACGAAGCAAGCTGGAGTCTGCATCAGTTATCTGGACTTCATATGAAAGTATTTATGCCCCATTTTTTAAGCTTGAGAAAGCACAAACAGCATCACAAACATTTTGATATGATAAATAACTTATGATAGTTCGCTACAATGCTGAAATTTTGTTGAGGTAAGGCATAACTCAGTGAACAAACAAATCATGAACGTTAATAGTAGCGATATATTAGATGTCACAGAACAACTTTCCGTTTTCTAGTCATGAATGTTTCACATACAATACAGAGGATTTTTCTGATGGTAAATCGCAAGGGAATGTTACGGACTGGTAGTCTTTTGTTTTTTTAAATAACGTTGCCCCGGTGCGTTTACAAACACAAATTCCAAAAACAATTTACACCCAGACCCGGAACAACTATTTGTTAGATAGATCGTACAAATATTTGTTCCGTGTGGAAATCGAACCCACGACCCGATGCGCAGCAGTCGACTGTATCAACCGTGCCGTCAAGATAAAATGATAAAGTCTTTAGAGCCCAAAATCATATTTTGTCATTATCAAGGAATGAATCATTCAGTCAAGCTATCTTCTAGCCAGTTTTATTTTATCTTCCCACCTTTATTAAACCTCGTAGATTAGCGTGTTGATATAAGAGCGAGTTCTGTCGAAAGTTGGTCATTCAGTTATTAACGGAACCAACATGTCTTATATCGGAAAGAACTACACTTTCGTGAAGCAGGAGAACTTCGATGGGTTCTTGAAATCTATCGGTATGTGTTTACTTCTTCTTTGTAGTGTTAGACTTTTTTTTTTCAATTTGCTCGGTATTGAATATACTATTTGAAGTGTTGTAACGAAAAAGTGTTAAACAAGAGAAAAAAACGCGTATAATTTTCATTATCCTGGTTATATATATATATATATATATATATATATATATATATAACTTACTGAACAAAATCTCTCAAATACAAAATATGTATTAATTGTTTCTGTTTTACAAAAAAAAAAAACACTACCCAGGATGCCATGCTTTAGCAGTGTTGAAATCTAATTGCCCTCGTATTACAGTAGTAGCAATAATGGAAAAAAACATTGGCAGCTTTAAACAGTTTTTATATATAACTGAATGCATGTTTTTACAGCCCTTGAACTATAATATACATAACAGTGGCTGAGATTGGATGATACTCGTAACAGTGGCTGAGGATCTAAATCAATAACAGACATGAACAAAATTCGAAATTTTAGCATTCACCGTTATACTATAAAAGTAGAATAATAACATATAGCTAAACTTGAAATGACTAAATAAACGAATAAATATGAAACATGTATATGTTGGTAATTTTATTTTTCTAAGTCGCGTATATGGTCATAGTAAATGTCTGGGTTAAGGAGTTTCAACACTTTCAACCAACGAGTGTACGTCAACTGTCTATTCTGGAATTCAAACCGAGATTAATTTAGATAATTATACGAAATAAGCTGTAAAATGTTGTCAACTATGCTTGTAGTTCATGTTGCAGACATGAATGCTACTTTACGTAAATAACTGACTATTTCTCAATGTAGGCGTCCCTGACGACAAGATCCAAATTATTCTCAACTCCACACCCAGCCAGAAGCTGGAAAAGGCCGGTGACACCTACACCCACTACAGCACTGGACTCGAGGGTCCTAAGGAAGTTACCTTCAAGTCTGGCGTAGAGTTTGAAGACATGCTTGGTGCTGAAAAGATCCCCGTAAGTATTAATAACGTTAAACTTTACGACTGAAAAGTTCTGTTGTGAATTATTTGGTTTAATTAATGAATTTATCAGAAAATATCAGCAAGTTTATATAATTTCTATCATAATAGCCGACCGTAATTTTCTACTTTATAAAAGCAAAAGCTTAGAGCTTAAGTAAAATTGTTTTACCTCCAGGTCAAGACCACTTTCACTGTCGATGGTAATACAGTGACGCAGATCGTCAAGGGTGCCGAGGGTACCGCAACCTTCAAGAGGGAGTTCAATGGAGATGACCTCGTTGTGGTGCGTTCTTTATTTCATATTTAAGACATACATACATCAATTACTTGCTTCTTGAAAACAAAGGTCCTAAAATGGAACCTTGGTCACTATTGAGTAAATGTGATAAATAGTTGCTTAATTCAGAACATAAAAGATGCTAAAAAAGAGGTGTTATGGGTATTAAATCCATAGTCCTCTTCTTTACTGGCCACGTGCCCATTGCGTGCTCCTCCAATAGCTTCTTTACCTATATCATACTGAACGATTCCTAAGAAAACAAAAGGTTCTATGTTTTTATTTCATATAGGCTTTGACAGGCTCTTAAGAACCTGCTCTTAAGAAAATCAACGGTTAAGGTGCATGAGGTTTTACGGTTATAGAAAGTACGCGGCATACCAAAATACTATTACAATTATCGATTCCCTCGTATCGTCCTTATCAAGGTGGCAGGTGGTTATCAGTTATTATGATACTATCAAAATTTTATTTCTTTCCATATCATAAACAACTAACTAATCGTATTATTTACTCATGCACAAAGATTAGGATACCATTATTATTATCTGCCATTGTGTCACGGGAAGGGGTTAAAACATTGCGCGAAAATCCAGTCCTTGTGGAACTTGGAGGAGGATGTTTCCAAAAGCCAAAAATGCTTTAGGTAGCTTTCATATGTAATATGATGGGGCACTGGCCAGATATATTCACCGAGACTATGCATAGCATGTCCATAGTAGACTAAGGACTACAATACATATTTAATAATAAAATCTTTTTTTTCAGACTATCACAAGTGACAAATGGGATGGCGTCTCCAAGAGATACTACAAAGCTTAAGTTAAATATTAGTTATTACATTAATTTATTCTTATAATAAAAATCTAAAATAACTTTCGATGTTTAACTTAGAAATTACACATTCCCTTAAAGTACGGAACTTAGGCCTATATTATTACAAACCTAAATCCAATGAGTTCGAGTAAATATCGCGCATGAAGATTTTTAAAATGAGAATCTTGGTACAATCCACCACCATCAATGATTAAATATAAGAATAATACGCGCTTACCACGACGAACATTTACTACTTTTACGCCTCTTTTGAATTATCTATGCGTTCAAAGTAGTTCTTATTAATATTTGAAGGCGTTGTCATTTTTGGATGTAAAATGCTTAGGTCGCTTCGACAAAATAAGTAGTGGTGGTATTGCATGAGACCGGCTAGATAGCGGTAGGTTCCATCCCCAGTGCCAGATATTCACTACTAAGCAGCAAAGTTTAAACTTTAGACCTTACTGTGTTCCGGCTGGAAGAGCACTGTAACTAGTGAAATTACCGGGAATAAAAGATAAATAACTAAATGTCTCGAGGTGACAAGTATGGTGCCACACAGGACCATTACATACAATTGTCACGACAGGCACGACGATAACCACCAAGCGAATAACTTGTCTCGTCACCATGTTACATATACAGGATGTCCAGTAAATAGCACGACATACTGCACACAATATATGTTCAGCAAACGGTTCTTACGGATTTTTTTTTTCACCACTGTAGGTTAAAGTTAAGCGATAAGAAAATTGTACTGTGAAAATTTAAATAAAAATTGTATTTCTTGAAAACATTTTAGTTTTTAATAGAATAAAGACTTATCAATGAGTAAAGTAACTATTCACAAATAATTTGAGGTATAAAAAAAACTAGAAAAGGAATTTTTCATTACGAGATGCTTAAAAATCTATGTCAAGGTAGAGATTTTTCGATATTTCGGAAAATTTTGTACTACTGTAAATCCGTAAGATTTTGCTGAACATATATTGTGTTTTTTTGGTAGGTATTGACCCAAGCTCTCACCCCCTGCAGTATGTCGTGCTATTTACCGGACACCATGTATTTGCATCTTTTAACGGTAAATATTTAAGTTATTTCTGTTGCCATAGTTACGAGGCAAGCCACTGGGTTCCAAATGTATAATAAAAAGTAGTCATGAATTTCTTAGAAGAACAAATAAATATATGTACATACATTTTCACTCTTTCTATTATCTCTCTTCACAGACTAGTTTGTTACTTCAGGTTTTTATAGGGTCTATAGTTTGTCCGATTCAGAAGAATGATGACTGAGACCGAAATTTATTTATCCTTATGTATGAAGGTTATATCCATACTTCCTTTATTATCCAGTCTTGGAAACAAGTGCCTGAATCGTGCGTTGAGGATTCCGTAAGTTATGAGCAAGCAATCAGTTGAAAAAAAAGCCTGACGTAATGCTGCGAAACTAAATAAGAACAAACAATCCTTGGTAGGGAAAGTAGTAGTAGTAGTTCCATATACGACGGAATTTATCAGATGTAATTAAATTTGCTGAAGCTGGTGTGGTAATGTTTATATGTGAACGATAGTCTATCTGTTCTTTGGATATCGCATGCAGCAAATAATTAAGTTCCGACAAATTTCATACGTTATACAGATATTAAAAACGATTTTCACAGCATAAATAAGTCCTCGGCATAAACATACGTATAATTGTAGTACCCAAATTAAGATTAGCTAAAACGAATAATCATCAGTCCTAGGGAAAAATGTACGTTTTTCTGATAAGCTGCCTAAATCGTTACACATTTTACCGAGGGAAAGTTTAAAACCCATACTATATAACGTGTTCTCAACATAAAAAGCATATTTGAACCAAAAAATTACGTTGACGACAGACATGTTTGGCATTGGTTCTTTCTACACATGTGGCTACTCGAAAACCTTAGTAACAACAAATTATGGGTTTATATAATACCTAATATTGACTTAAGTTTTTAAACTGACATTGTCACTGACACTATTATTAGAACTGGAATATTTACCATGTAGTTTATCCGTGAACATGGCGCTTGCAACAGCGCCGAAATATCGGGAACGCAAAAGAAATAAAAAACATGGTAAATATCCCGTTTCCAGTTGTAAAACTAATATTAAGTTGTGTAGATTATTGCAGAAATACTAAATATTTTCAGAAAAAAGAGTGACACAGATTTGGCATGTTGATATCAGTCTATAAACATGGTTCTAAGGGACTCATGAGGACTATATTAAAAATCGCGTCGAGTGACGTGTCAGCTGCTCATCTACAATAGATTAACATGGGATATCAAACTGAGAAAATGTGGCCGAATATACATCAGTTAGCTTTTTTTTCCACTACAAAATGCAACAGAACTTAGCCTAACCCACATAGCTTTGATGTGCAGAGACTGTAGCACCGCCCATGTTTCGATCGAATCGAATCGGCTTTCTCATAGTGCGCAAACGCTAAGGATAGTGGCTGATTATACTCCTCAATCGACTGTATAATCTGCCGCAGCGTATGAATGTGGTTTGGTACTAAAGCCTTTTCAGAAACCGGCTCTTCGGGAGGCTGGAAGTCATTACCTGCGCTCGAGACGATTCGTGATGACCCTTGGGAACTGCTTATAAACAAGGCTCAGAAGCGAAGAAGATGGGTCGATAATTCTTCAATAGAGTGTTATCACCTTTTTTGAAGAAGAGCACCACCTCGCCTCTTGTGCTTGTGCCTTCAAGTAAGACGGAATTAAATAGCTTCTGGAGGACTTTAAGTACCGGCGTTCCACCCGCTTTTAGAAGCTCTGTCGTAATAAGAGACGAGAATTATATTGCTACGACGTAATATGCACTACTTTGAACGCATTGATTTTTGGAATAAGACGTCAAAGTAGTGCATGTTCGAATTGGTTAGCTCTTCTTATTCGTGTCTTCTTAATCATTGATATTGGATTGTACCAAGATTCTCATATAACGAAATCCTTCATATGCGAGTTTTACTCAAACTCGTTGGGTTTTCATTCGTGCTAAGGTTTGCGTAAATATGCGTGTGTGTGTGTGGAAAGAAAAATAATGAAATGTTTTTGTTAGGTTTTATTACAAAAAATAATTAATACAATAATTATAATTAAACTTATGCTTTGTAGTATCTCTTGGAGACGCCATCCCATTTGTCATTTGTGATCGTCTGAAAATCAAATAAATATTTAGCTAACAGTAAATATGATATTCTGAAGTATATTGGGCAGGACATCCATTTTAATCTGATGTGAAAAAAAAAACAGTATTTTTCTACAACTGCGTATAACAGTTCTTTATCTAACGTGGATAAGGCATGTCTTGTCTCGGTATTGGGTTTTACGTTTCGTACCCAAATCCTCCTCCAAAGTCCGCAGGTTTTCTCATCACCGAGAATTTTATTCTCGTACCATGACACAATTTACACATATTATGTAGATATTGATGATGTAACCTTTCTCTTTATGCATAAGAAAGTAATATGATTAGTACGTTGATTTATAATAACGAAATTAATAAAATTTTGATTCGATTATTATTACTGATAAAAGATTGCATCATCCGTACGTAACTTATATATGATATGACTTACAACTTGATAAGGGTGATATGAGAGAATTGATAGTTGTAGTAATATTTCGATGTGCCGTGTACTTTCTATTCTAGCTATTCTAGCCTGTTCTGCTAAACATATCCCTGTCAAAGGTAAAAAAGGTAGTCCCTTTTTAGGACAGACCAATAAATGTTACCACGTTGACTAAACAGGATTGCTTGGTTGAATTGGTACGCGGATATTATTTCCATTATAAGCTGAAGACGATGATAGTGGTTAGTTAACTCAAAACTCAGTTCCGTGGAAGCTCAACGTTTTAAATAGTTAGATAAGATACGGTAAAGATCTGATTCCTTAGTAATCAACAGTAGGAGACAAATAAGGCATTGAAGCACGCAATCGCACGATAGGTAAGGATAGGGGTAATGGATGAATGAACTACCCAGAAATTGTGTTTTCTTTTTGGAAACTTTAGCAGTTTATGTCTTGAATTAAACAACAAATTTATGACCCTGGTTTGGATTTTACGGATTTCCACAAGCAAGTTAATAATGTATGTATGTGTCAAATATCCGTGTGGAGGCCTAATAAAAATATAGAACCACTCCATCACTCTTGGATGTGTCATACAAGGCGACTTAGGGACTCTAAACCAGAGGTATAGGCAGCAGCGTCCTATCTGTGGAACAGCAACTATTCTGCGCTCAGCAAACCACCTGACGAGCATGGTGACTATTGGAAAATCCCCCCAAAACGAAAACACAATTGTGAAAATGTATGTTAGTTCGGCATTTGACGTCCTTTGGCTGATATGAAGACGATATCTCAAATAAGAGAAAAAGAACTCACTACAACTAGATCATTTCCATTGTACTCCTTCTTGAAGGTTGCGGTACCCTCGGCACCTTTGACGATTTGGGTCACTGTGTTGCCATCAACCGTGAAAGTGGTCTTCACCTGAAGGTAAAACAATATCATTACAACTGTATATCTATCTATATGCAGCTAAATAATGGAAACTTTTGCTTTTTTAAAACGCGAAAGCTATGGTCAGGTTTTATGTATATGAAATTCGTTTTAGTAGAATAAGGTGAACTTATTTTTAAGCTGGGAAGCTAGCTGGCTCGTGTGCGCGTGCCTTAAATCATCCGCTCGTACTTGTTTGTAATAAATACGAGTACTGTTTGGAAGTGATTTTTTTTTTGTAGGTATAGTGTCGATGTTTTTACTAACGCCATGTGTATGATGTGATAGTGAATGCAAAGTCAAATGTTTTTATTTATGTAATCCTTACGAAACAAAACAAAACCGCCCAATGAGCCCACAGCACAAAACCCCCCAATGAGCCCTCAACACAAAACCCCCCAATGAGCCCTCAACACACCTATATCGGTCGTTGTGGTGATCTTGAACCTGAACCGCGGTTTTACCCGCCGTTTAATTTAAAAGAAAGTGGATTATTTGTATATAACTTAGAGTACTTAGGCATAGACAATTGACATAGAGTATGTATATATATATATTGGATTTCATGGGTTTTATTTCTTTGCACGGAACACTAATTATTTTTCTAAAATAAAGTAGCCTAAGTTATTCCTTATAACATCAGCTATCTTCCAGTGAAAGTCCCGTAGTAATCGGTCCAGCCGTTTCGGAGATTAGCGGAAACAAACAGACAGATAGACAGATAAAAAAATTACAAATAGCTTTTTTGTTGTAGGTACCGTATATACTTTCATTTAGTAAATGCATTTAGTAAAAAGCTGTTATTTTGACATTACAAACAGACACTTCAATTTTATTTATTTGTATAGATAATAGAACATTTTAATATTTTCTTGGTATAAGTTTAAACAGTACATTCTTTATGTTATACAATATATTTCACAATAGCACTCATCATTTCAGCCATTTATACATCCACTGTTGAACAAAGGCGTCCCTCATAGATTTACAAACATAATTGTTTCAGCATTTTGGGAGGTATTTGCCGATACTCACCACGCTTGGCAGGCGGGTTAGTGAGCGCAGTATGGCTACTGTTTTACAGAAGGGACGCTGCTGCCCATATCTCTGGTTTATATAGTCCCTTACTCGCCTTTTACGACATCAACGGGAGGAGATAGAGTTGTACTACATTCTTAATCCGGACACCACACGGACTATTTGGTCACAAAGTTCTAAATACTTACGGGGGTTTTTTCAGCGCCTAGTATGTCCTCAAACTCTACGCCAGACTTGAAGGTGACTTCCTTAGGAGCATCGAGTCCAGTAGTGTTGTATGTGTAGGTGTCACCAGCCTTTTCCAGCTTCTGGCTGGGTGTGGACTTGAGAAGGACTTGGATCTTGTCATCCGGGACGCCTGGATTGAGAAATAGTCTGTTATTTACATAAAGTACCACATTACATAAACCGGACAGAATAGTTTACTAAAATTCACAGTTTTTTTAGGAGTTTGTACCTTATAATAGGACTACATAGTATATATACCTATAAGCGATCACTGTATATCAACATTGTAATCTCAATTGTTTTAAAAGAGTATCTATGGAGTTTCTTGCCGGCTCTTCTTCATATATCAACTATTTGGAACCGTGCAACTTAGATTCTGACGTTTCATAAGTGCCAATAATTGTCTTCTTCTTCTTCTTCTTTTCTTAGATTATGGCTTCTGCAGAGTATCTTCCACAATTTCGCCAATGTCAAGTATAAGACAACGTCGTACGGTGTTTAGACTAATGAATCTTTACGTATTCATAAAATATTTCTCAAAAATGAAAAAAGTCTATAAAATATCAAGATCTAAATTCTCTAATAAAATGTTAAAAGTATGTGACAATGTCAACCAACAATTGGTTTGACTATGTTGTCCGTCTGACGGTCTGTTTATCTGACCGTAAGTCATTGACATCCACTACTGAATAAAAGCGGAAGGCTTAGAGGGAGCCATAGATTTCTACAACTATGTCGTCATTTTGGGGGGAATTTGCCAGTACTCACCATGCTTGGCAGGTGGGTTAGTGAGCGCGGTATGGCTACTGTTACATAGAAGGGGGCGCTGCTGTCCATCTTTCTGGTGTACAGTACCTTAGTCGCTTTTACGACATCCATGAGAGGAGATGGAGTGGTGCTAGATTTTTAATCTAACCACCACACGGAATTGAGGTATCAAGTTAGAATGAATAATTAACGCAATAAATATATAAGACCCGACAAAGCATTTTTTCGTACTTACAGCCCCACTTACTGACTAATCATTAAACCTAAAGGGTACTTGGTGACCAGCCATCTTGAAATTTGGCACGAAACGCAAGTGAAGGAATAAATCCGAAAACCATTAATTTCAAATCCCGTGTGGAGTTATTACGAGCCAAACCTATATTTTTGTTAATTTCATACAGAGTACTAAGCGAGCGTCTGCAAAATAACAGTTTGTCACTTATACACGTACAACTGGGGATCCCAACTTTCCCATAATGGTATAGAACTCTCTCAGGATACGAGTCCTACGTGACTGTCTTTTCTTATGATATAATACTATAAATCAATCTCGGCCTGAATTCCACAATAGCGAGGCCGAATTTAACGTCATCATTTCGGCCAAATGAAATCCACTGCAGGACACAGGCCTCCCCCAAAGATCACCACAACGACCGATATGGGTGTGTTGTGGGCTCATTGGGGGGGTTTGCCATAAGCGCCACGCTTGGCAGACGTGTTGGCGATCGCAGTTGAGTTGTTAATGTACTCGAAGGACGCTGCTGCCCATCCTCCGGCTAATCCCTTAGTCGACTTATACGACACCCACGGGAGGAGATGGGGTGGTGGTATTCTGAGCCGGCACCACACGGCACTTAACGGGAATTTAACGTACTACGTAATAATTGGTGGAAATCCTTAACCTATGCATTGTCATGACCATCCCAAGCGACATAGAATATTAGAATACTAGAAATATGTAAACATTTTATATTTACTAGTTTTTCCGTTCTTTTAAGCTCATAGCTTTGAGTTTATTTTAGCTTTTACTATAAATGCAGATGCTGAAATTTCAAATATTTTCAACACTGGTCCTCAAGACTCCCGTCATCCCGTCATGGCTTTTTTTTGTGTCCCCAATTTATTACTTATTGTTACTTAACGCTATTTTCATTATAACACTGCTAATTATCCGAATTGTCCGAAACATTAAGAAGCACTAGTTGAAAACTATAAAGAAGAAGTAACACATACCGATAGATTTCAAGAATCCATCGAAGTTCTCCTGCTTCACGAAAGTGTAGTTTCTGCCGAGGTAAGACATGTTGGCTCCGTTAATGACTGAATGACTAGCTTTCGATCGAACCCACTTTTATATCGACACGTTAATCTACTAGATATAATAAAGGTGAAAGAATAAAATATGACCGTCTGAAATGACAATTCATTTGTTGATAATAAAGGTTTACACTTTTGGACCTTATGATTTGATTATTAGATTACCAGCCCAAAAATTCCACTGCGGTACACTACCAGAAAAAGATTCTTTGAGTTCTGTGTGGTGTACATATAATATAGTTGTAGTAGGCCGCAGAATATGGCAAGTTCTAATGCACCATGTCATACAACATTACAATCAATGGTCGTTTTGGCCTCGACATAAACATTACAATCAATTATTTATTGCATTCCGTATAGTAATGTGTAACAGGTGGTATGTTTAAGATTGGGAGCAATTGTGGACCCTGTTAGGCACAGGACAGTTTAATAGGAGCAAGCAAGAGTGAAATAAAGTATACATTGTTTAGAATGTGCAAAAAAAGCCTTTTCAGATGATATATAACTTGCCTATATACTCGTAACTTCACTCTCAAATATTGACCCCACTGGTCGATCCAAAATTATATTTACATATTTTTAGTTACTTAAAGTATTATACTTATTATAGCGTATACAAAATACTAAGTCGATTGCTTCAGTCGTTACCGAGATAGTACCTTGCGACATACAGGCAGACACAAACGTGACACCATATGGTCGTCTTCTTAATCACCATTTTGACGCAAAACCCTAAAATTCAAAATACTTCCGCAACCATAAATTGATTTTACAAGTAATATTTACTAAATACTACTACAAACCTAAGATATAAAATGCTTGCCCGTCTTCCTAGAGTTAGCTAAATCTTCCAATACCCGCTCGGCCCCTATCTTATTGAGACTGTTTAAAAACCCTTAGAGAATTACCTTTCTGAGAGGCAGTATTTTAGGACCAACAACATTTCTCGTCTAAATTAACAATATATCGAATATATCAGCAAAATAACCTCATATTATACACAAATAAAATATTGCAAAATAATCATATAAAACTACGTGTAGGTAAGCTGATCGGTTTCCCAAAAGTTGTTTTATATATGAATAAAATCTTCAATATTATAATTGTTTAGGTTCTATTACTTATATTATTTGACGGCACGGTTGGTGCAGTGGCTGATACAGTCGGCTGCTGCGCACCCGGTCGTGGGTTCGATTCCAGCATGGAACAAATATTTGTATGATCTGCAGGTAATTGTTCCGGGTCTGGGTGTATTGTATGTGGAATTCATGTCTGTAAACGCACCCACGACACAGGAGAAATCATAGGGTGGGGCAAAAAAAAAACTCTAAACTAAAAAAATACTTTAAAGGAGCCAGAGTGTACAAACTTTTGAACAAAATCAAGACATAATTTCGAGGATTTGTGACGTTTAACACGTGTTAACTATCGGGAGAAATTATTGCTATGGTAAATTTTTAGTTGGTTACAATATCTGTTCGGCCATTATTACATACTGGGGCATCAATGGGTTGATTTTCAATAATATATAATTATAGTACCTACAACCACACCTTCTGCTGATATTTATTTTTAAGACGGTAAAAGGTATTATTTGAACTTTGATTAATTTAATTTCCATGCAAGGTGCAAGGGTTCTTGCATTCGGAAAACGAATACAATTGCAATATCATTATGATATTACAATAATTGTCATAATAACTGCCACATAATCATAACGATGTATCAAGTTAGTTACGTCATTGAGAAGCTGATAACGGGACTATCCAATACAGTTTATATCATCTTAATACTACAGATAGTATTTCACACAGACGAACACAGCACAATGCATTCGAGCGAATCGAATGGCTTGGTATATTGGCCATCTGAAGCTCTGCATGGTGGACGCATAAATTCTACATACGTAAACATGTTGTAAGAACAGTATTGCTTTCCGCGTTTACCTCTATAAGAAGAAGCGAGATAACGATTTTCGCTGCTTGTTTGTGAAGAATTTCTTTCTAGCAATGTTTTTCTTGAATGTACTGCAGGAATAGGGAACTAACATTTGATGGAAGAGCTATATGGGTGTGCCCTGAGTGTTGCTGTGCTGCTTGGAACTACTACTGGTCGTAACTGTCACCGCAACAACAAACAACAGCCAACCGCGTGGCCGACCAGGTCACCTGATTTAACACTGCTCGATTTCCATTTGTGGAGAAGAAATCAAAGATCTAGTAGTATATGGTAAAAGTGGACATCTAAGCTCAAACCTTAGTTAACTCCGAGGGCTGAATACGGTTGCATTCGATAATTCGAAATAACCCAGACCGGTCATTGTAATCGTTTTTGGGGAGGCCCGTGTCCATCAGTGGACTCCTGGATATCTAGTCCTGCGTAGTACTACACGATATTAGCGATGTAGTATCATATGCCCGGTAACTTCCCTAGCTACAGTGCTCTTCCAACCGGAATACAGTCATGTTTATAGTTTTAACGGCTTGGCAGCGAATATCTGGCACTGATGTGGTTCTTTTTTTTTATTGATATCCAGTGGAAAATCTACATGGACCTTCCTCCACCCCGGGGAAGGGCGAAGGGGTATGTCTGTACTGTCCTGGCTAAAACCACTGGAGCGGTCATCTTCGGCACCGAAGGGGGGCTCCAGGTCCTCGTAAGATCACACTAGAGCCGCCTTTTGGTTCCACGTCTTTAGGCACATCTCGGAGGGGATGACAACTGTAAAGCGGTCACCCCCTCTAGCGGAGGGAAGGCGACTATAAAAAGGTCGCCTCCCCCAGGCACTTCTCGGGGAGGATTGTAAAGAATCCCCCCAAGCCTCGCTTTGCGCTGTGCTGCGCACACGGCGGCACGTAACCACGTGCGCGCCACCGACTTCCCGAGGGTCACTATGTAATATGGGACCCAGTCTTCGGGGTAGCATGGACTAAGGCAACTTATTAATACATGTAGAACTATATAAAACTAGGCAAAAAGCTAATTGAAAGTGATTTGAAAGACTTGGAAGAAAAAATACATAAAAGATAGAATATTTAAAAAATAAACACTATAAATATATTTTATTTCGTTTGTGCTGTATTCGATATCAAAAAGGTTTTGATTCGATTTAATCTGTATGCATACTACATCTACCTAGCCTGATAATCCTGCGCACCACAGAGCTCTAAGAATGACTTTACGGGTCAGCAGCGCAGGCAGCAGTTTCTGTACTATGCAACACCTGCTGCACGATTCATGCGCTGTTGTCCCGTTAACATAGACTAATAATGCCTAAGCCTATCTAGAAGACGTAGGGGTAAGTCATATAACTCTTTTACAGTTTACAGCTAATCTCAATGAATTTAAATATTCAATTAAATCAGCTGTAAGTCGCACATCTCATCTCATCTTACTATATTATGTAATCTAATGGATTATACCATAGTAAAATTCTTTCTTTTCATGTGGTTTGCGACTGACTTGTTAGACCACTCAGACTCAAGTTATTGTTTTTCCCGGTAGCACGCAAAGTGGCGCATGCCAATTGACTATTAACACTTTCCTTCTGTCAGCACCAGAATGTAGTTTACTTGCTTCGAGATAATAAATGTACGTCGTGAATGCTTATAGTTTTTATAAGAGGATGAGGTAGTAGTAGCTAGTGTGTAGGTTTTTCTTACTTTATTTTGTTTTGTATGTTTTATAACTACATATGTTAAATCAGAAAAGTTATGGTGGGTATTATGTTTAGATATATAAATTAAATACGACTAATGTTCCTAATATAATATAATGTAATTCCAAGCAGGACTAACTTGACGGCAACCTACTTGAAATTATTAATGAACCGTATTTTAAGAATAAACAACGACTCGAAATTCCATTGGATTTTAAGGTGATGATATCAATGCATTCGTAACTGTTAATCCTAACGATGTATAAAATGGCACAGAAGAACTCTATAAAATATAACTCGTATTAAAAACAGCACCATAATTAGGTACCCATACACATATACTAGAACCCAAATTTTGATTGTCTAAAATAAATAAGTAAACTGAAGTAGTAATGGGCGGGGCACATTGCTCGTAGAACTGATGGCCGTTGGGGCAAAAAGGTTCTCGAATGGAGATCGCGCACCGAAAAACGAAGCGTGTTGGACAGACGACCTGGTGAAGGTGGCTGGTAGTCGATGGATGAGAGCGGCATATGACCGCTCGTTATGGAAATCTATGGAGGAGGCCTTTGCATTTAGCATTGAACGTCCTGTGGCTGATATAATGAAACAAGGGAATCATAATTCCAAGGGAAATACACACGTTTTATGCTCAAATCTGTTACAAATCTTACCGAGGGAAGTTCAAAGCCCATATTGAACGTGTCCTTAACAAAAAGCTTATTACAAAGGTAAACATTACATTGAAGATAGATATGTTCGACATAAACTTCTTCTGCATTTGTGGCCTGATAAACTTATAACTAACTCATTATTTTCATGCCAAGAAAATGTGCAAAGTACGTAACTTGGCTGGATCTATATCAGTCAGCCGACGAGATAAAATATCTATTAATAAATGTTTTTTTTAAACCAGCTATTATGAACACCTCTTAAATTACATTAAGTTAAGATGAAAGTGTAACATTATCCCAGAAGCAACAAGAAAAAAAGCAAATATCTAACATTTAATTTGTTGCGTGATAAACCTAAAAGATACATCAGCATACAACACATATAACAGATGCCGTTAAGAGAATAAATCAAATTCTTTTGCAAAGATGTGTTAACTATTGTTTTACAATTATAATTATTTATTTGCATTTAATGTAGGTTACATAAACAACTTATGGATTATTATTATCTGAAATAAAGTAAATAAATAAATAAAAGATGACATTTATATTGTACAGTGCCAGATACATTTTGCCACAATGCGGCTTGCAAATGTTAAAATCAAGAAAATAAAATGTCTCTGAATTAATATACTAAATACATTTTAAATAATATTGTAGAAATAATAGTCATTTACTAATTAGGAAAATACATAACAATAACTTTAACTACTTGACATACTTAATACGGGTGTTAGTGCACGGTGTGGGTTAGCGCCCAAGCATAGCGTAACCAAAGTATATTGTCACACGTATCGCAATGTACTCTATTTTTTCATAGGGCTAACTCAAAAAATCATAATCCACAAACAATAAACTAAAAACCAAATCTAAAAGTGATCTTAGCATTTCACCTAAATGTGTCTTGTTACTTTTTCTTTGTTACTTTTTCTACCACCTCAATTTTCTTTTAGGCGCAATACTACCCTTGCCCTCTTTTGCCGTTTGTCTTCTGTTGATTTTTGTGTGTCAAGGCACATCCAAAAGTATCTTCTCTAGGTTTATTATGAATCCGTGTGAAATGCTACCCTAACCCGCTTTTGGCGTTTATCTTTTGTTGATTTTTGTGTCAAAGCATATCAAGAAGTTCATTTTCTTAAATATTATATCTGTGCCATAAGTACAAGTGACATAAGTAGATTAACGTAATTTTGCACAGTGTGGAAATGGACAATTTATGTGAAGGATAAGCATTATTTAACCCGCACGGCTTGAGGTGTTTTAGAGCATTAATAAACCAGCTGCAAATTTAAACCATTTGTTAAATTCCATCACATGGGGAAGATCATTTATATATACTAGAAAGGGGACCTTCTCTACCAAGGATTGTATGTTCGCATTTTTGTTTCGTAATAGCTTGCTAATAAGGGCAGGCATTCTCGGCGTGCGGGTTAAACCCACACTTGTTCTCCAGTATGGATAATGAAGAAAGTTTTCGTATAACCGTATAATAACTAAGGATAAATAAATTTCCGCCTGTTTTGTTCTCCTGAATCCAACAAATTATAGACTCTGTAAAACCCCGTGGAAACAAATTAGTCTGAAAACAGAGTATTTACTTATTTTATCAAAACCACTTAAATTGTGTACTTTGAACGCATCATCATATCGGCCATTTATACGTCCACTGCTGAATAAAGGCCTCCCCCATAGATTTTCACAACTGTGTCATCATTTTGGGGGGTATTTGCCAATACTCACCACGGTTAGCAGGCGGGTTGGTGAGCGCAGTATGGCTACCGATTCACAGAAGGGACGCTGCTGCCCATCCCTCTGGTTTAGATTCCCTTAGTCGCCTTTTACGACATCCACGGGAGGAGATGGAGTGGTGATATATTCTTAATCCGGACACCACACGGAATTGAATTTGAACGCATGGATTATTGAAATGTTGTTGGTGTAAATGTAGTAAATGTTCTTTTTTTATCCGTGTACAATCAATCATTGATATAGGTGGAATGTACCAAGAATCTCGTTTTACGAAACGCGAATACTATAATAAATAATACACGAGTTTTACATAAACTTGTCGAGTTTTCGCTTGTAACACTATGTGTAGAACAAAATACTCACTTTAAAGACTGAATTTTGTGTGTGTGCGTGTGTGTGTGTGTGTGTGTGTGTAGAAAGCAAAATCATTTAACGTTATTTTGGATTTTATTATAAAAATAAATTAATACAATAACTAAAATTTAACTTAAGCTTTGTAGTATCTCTTGGAGACGCCATCCCATGTGTCACTTGTGATCGTCTGAAAATCAAATAAATATGTAACTGATAGTAAATATGCAAATATGATATTCTGATTTATATTGGGGAGGACTACCATTTTAACCTGATGTGTAATGTGATGAATATCAGTATTTTTATAATACTGGGAATTACAGTTATTTATCTAACATGGAAAAGGCATTCCTTCGTTGAATCTACTTATTTCTCTAATAATAAAGAGGTCAGCGTCTGTTAGTAATGGTACCTAAATGGGATTTAGGTTTCGTACCCATATCCTCCTCCAAGCTCCACGGGGAGCGGGTTTTCTCCTCACCAACATTTTTCCGTCCCATGATGTCGACACAATTGAGATATATAATTATTATGTAGATATTGATATTGATAATGAACTAACCTTTCTCTTTATATGTATGATGTAATTATAATTACTGATAAATAATTGCATTATCTGTGCGTAACTTATGAGCAGGTGCCAACTTGATAAGGCAGATATGAGGCAATCGGTAGTGGTACTAGTATTTTGGGATGACGTGAACTTTCTATACTCATTCTTCTGGACATAGGCAGGCCTATGGTGAAAAAGGAAATACCTGCTTCGGATTGGCCTCTAAAATCACCACGTTGGCTAAACAGGGTTGGTTTATTATTACGAGCTGGTGGCGATGTAAATATTCAATAAACTCAAAACTCAGTTTTGCGGCAGTGCAAATATATAAAGTTAAGTATGATACTGGGAAGATCAGATTTCCTTAGTAATTGTTCAGTGGACGAAGGAGTTAGAGTGGTTGCTGCACTCTGTGAATGCCCGGGCGGTAAGGATAGGGTAGATAATTCATGAATTGACTTTTCAAATTACCATTTTTCTGGCAACTTTTAGCAGTTTATATGTTTTGGAATAACCAACAACTTTACCTCAGTTTGTTTAACGGTTTTCCACAAGTAGGTAATTAATGTATCTATGTCTTAAATGAGATAAAGAACCCACCACAACGAGGTCATCTCCATTGTACTCCCTCTTGAAGGTTGCGGTACCCGCGGCACCCTTGACGATCTGCGTCACTGTATTGCCATTGACCGTGAAAGTGGTCTTGACCTGGAGGTAAAACAATTGTATTACAATTTATTGTACAATCTGCTAAATGTTTGAAGCTTTTGCTTTTTTAAATGGGAATCCTGTGGTCTGAGTGGCGAGTTCTATGCGCGGGAAACACATTTTAGAAATTCAGGGATCTTATTTTTAAATAATGGAAATTGTTGATATTTTCTAGATAGAAGTTTAAACATTACATTCTTTTAGTTACACCATTTAATTTACAACGAAACTATTCGGTACTAAAGTGGATACAACATTCTAAATACTTACAGGGGTTTGTTCAGTACCAATTACGTCTTCAAACTCTACGCCAGACTTGAAGGTGACTTCCTTAAGACCCTCGAGTCCAGTGGTGTAGTGTGTGTAATTGTCACCATCCTTTTCCAGCTTCTGGCTGGGTGTGGAGTTGAGAAGGCCTTGGATCTTGTCCTCGGGGAAGCCTGGATTTAGAAATAGTTGTAAAGAGTAGTTTCACCATTTCATTGCATGATGGCTCATGCTGTGACTCTTAAGACAATCGAATAAGGCTGAAAACTTAACATTTCTTCTGGCATCGTGAAATTCTTAGAAAAAAAAGTCTAGTAAGTATAAAAAACGGAAAACTTACAAGTTATAAGTGTGTTATATTATATATTATAAGTTAATACTTTTAGGACTAGCCGGCACTGTATGGCATATGATCCTATAGGATGGCTATGAATAGCACCAACCCATCTCATCCCGTGGGTGTCGTAAAAGACGACTATGGGATTAGCCGGAGGATGCCGGAGCAGCATGCATCCTTCGAGTAAATTTACAACTCAAGTGCGATCGCCAACCCACCTGCCAAGCGTGGCAATTAAGGCAAAATCAACCCAATGAGCATACAACACAAACACTTGTCGCTCGTTGTGGCAATCTTTGCGGGAGGATCTTTGGACATAGGTCCAGCAGTGGATGATTTTCGGCTGAAATGATGATGATTCATCATTATCATTATATTGGTCGAAGGAAGTCCATAGATTTCCATAACGATCTGTTGCATACCACCCGCATCTAACGACTCCCAGCGACCTTCACTAGGAGAGTGAGAGCGACAGACGACTCAGAGCGTCCCACGCCGCGTTTACCGGTGCGTAGTCTTTACTTGAGAACCATTCTGCCCCAATTGCTATCAATTCCACGAGATGTGTGCCGCGCATATTGCATATTATTTAAAACTGTTTTCATTTCAACACTACTAACATCCCAAACAAAAAGAAAAAAAAATCGAACACAGTAAAGACGAAGGAACACATACCGATAGATTTCAAGAACCCATCGAAGTTCTCCTGCTTCACGAAAGTGTAGTTCTTGCCGAGGTAAGACATGTTGGCTCCGTTAATAACTGAATGACAAGCGTTCGATCAGACCCACTTTTATATCGACACGTTAATCTACTAGGTATAATAAAGGTGAAAGAATGAAATATGACCGTCTAAAAGATAGCTGGAGTTTACGATTCAGTTGTTGATAATAAAGGTTTAAGCTTTTGACCTGTGGAATACTACCACAAAAACTCCCTAAAGGTCCGTGTGGTTAACATAATATAGTAGGCCGTAGAATATGGAAAGTTATTATGCGCCCTCTTATACATCTTTACAATCAAAAGGCGTGAAGAAAATATTGCACAAACAAACTACAACAATTTTGAGTCGATGGTTATTCCTAAAAATATGGCTTCGTTATCAGTTTCAAATTGTCATGTTAATTTTAATCCTACTTAGGAGGACTATATATTTATTTAGAGTATATTTATAGATATTATTATTTATTTATCTAAATATATAACGTAATGCACATTGCAATTATTTTTTGCATTCCAAAATATAATGTTCTCAAACAGATTAGAGAGATTTAATACTATGGGATTAATTATGGGTCAGGATCCATGTTCCAGTTTAGTAGGAGACAGAAATTGTGCTTATTTATGTTCGATTGCAATTCAATTATTTTTTTACTACTATGTTTATTGTAATCAAATATTTAATTAATTAAGTTTACTTAGATTCTTTTGGAACCAAGACCACAAAAAGTCCCTAAACTCGTGAGATGATTTTCTTAAAGAAAGTAAATGATTTGACCATATCCCTTATAAAAATAACCAGAAGGCCAAGACTTTATTTTCCTGGGACACATATAATAATAATAAAATATAATTTCAATAGGTTGTAATTGCCTGCGCAAAATTCCGGTTCTTCAGCGCGTCAAGATTACTATTCGCGCGTCAATATATAAAATCATGTAGAGAAAACCCAACCTCTAACGGCGGATGATAAGCATAATGATAGGCATGAAACATCGTAGTACAAGACCTCCTGTTAATCTGTATCACGTATATGTTACTAACTCGTGCCGGCTAAGAATACCACCACCCGATCTCATCCCGTGGGTGTCATAAAAGGCGACTATGGGATTAGCCGAAGGATAAGCAGCAGCGTCCTTCGAGTACAATTATAACACAACTGTGATCGCCAACCCATCTGCCAAGCGTGAAGCGTGGCGATGATGGCAAAACCCGCCAATGAGCACACAACACAAACCCATACCGGTCGTTGTGGCAATCTTTGGGGGAGGCTTCTGTCCAGCAATGGACGTTTTTCGGCCAAAATGATGATGATGTTTCTAACACGATCTGACATCAGAACCACGTCCAATTTATTATCATTATGCACTACACACTTCATTTCGCTCAGTCAAATCACGGACGGACATAAAATAACAATAGTGACTTAAAATATTACTTGATGTTTAAGTAGGATTTCTATTATTACCAACGTGCATTTGAGGAGTCAATTAATTATCGATTCCACTTTTTGGGACCAATGCATATAGGTACTTATATTTAATTGGAGGACTTTGGACACAATACGTTTCATCTGAATATTTAATATAATCACACTACACCAAAGACATTGGAAGAAAGGAGATAAGCTATGTAGATCAAAATGTATTTCGTAAAAGCAAACTAATGCACACAATTACAAGGTCTCATCCAATCAACTGAATAAACACAACATTATAATTGGCTTCTCATACTAAAACACACCCACGACTTTGTAGGTAGCCAATCATACTGAGCGTACAGACCGCAAACAACAGCCGTACCACGCAACGCGTAAGTTTATTGGGAGTAGCATTCGCTGTTCTATTCACTGCGTTTGTTATTCACCGAATGCTAGTTAAAAGTGGTAGATAAGGAGCATTGTATTTTGTACAAAAATAATAGTGTCGTGCTGCTTCATCAATCCAAATGTAACATAATAAAGAAACCAATAATTTTTAATTTATTCTTTTTATAGACAAATACATGAAAATTCCTTCACTTGCATATTGTATATGATTCCTTCCTTGATAAAGTTATTATTTTCGCTTCGGTTTTTGCATGTTATCCCCGAACAACACGATATTTGAACAAAGTTTCACTTACCTGGTCGAATCTCAACTGATATTATAAAACGGCCATTTTTTTCCGGATGGCCCAAATTGATCCAGTCGCGGTGGCGCGGTTACGCCCCCGTACCACTTCTCCTTATTTCCTATTTCTGTGCACTACACACAGATGAAAATTATACCTAATCAACATATTATGCGTTTATCTAATACCTAATCTTAGTTATGATAAAAGTGGAAATCATTGTTTATATGATTAATTGTAAATACAAAACGAGAAGTATACCATATATCTCGTATTTTAATTACAGTCTCACCCCTCCCACATTGAATAATGTATGTAAACTAAGAACACCCTTTATTTTTTTTAGTGGGCCCATTGGAAATTCTTCATGAACATCCTCCGCCCCGGGGAAGGATGAAGGGCCATGCTGGACTACTACCGGCTAAAACCACTGGGGCGGTCATCTTCGGCACCTAAGGGGGCTCCAGGCCCTCGTATGATCACACTAGAGTCGCTCATTGGTGCCACGTCTTTAGGCACATCATGGAGGAGATGACTGTAAAGGGGTCACCCCCCAGGCACTTCTCGGAGAGGACTGTAAAGTATCCCCCCGAGCGCGTACCTACAACAACGGTAGAGTAAAGTGATCGATTAAATCGTGGTAAGTTACACACAAGCCTATTTTATAGAAACTAATTTTTACACTTAATTTTAGAAAAGGATTATTAATAACACGATCACATATCGATACTGAATATCACCTTCATGGATCGGACAGGGTTTTTGGTACAGTCATATTGTATAATAATAATAAACCCTCTTTATTGCACACCATAATAAAATAACAGTACAATCATTTTGACCATATGAAAGAAAAGTTATACAAGTGGCGGTCTTATCGCAGTTCGGCGATCTTTTCCAGACAACATAATGTATGTGAATTGTACCCACCTAAATATGTTTTTGGCCTTTTGTTAATAAAAAACTGCTGAACAGCTACCTGCTTACCTGATTATATTCATGAAAGAATATTAATTAACAGTAAAAGCTATAAAACAGAGCACAACGCCCTTAAAGACGGTCTTTTTCTAGAAGAGATAAAATAATGTCTACTCTGTGATTTATTGTGTCGTGGGTACATTTTACAAACATAAATCTTTTAAGTACAAACACTCAGATCAGAAACAACTATCTGTAGATCATAAAAGTATTTGTTCTGTGCAGGGATCAAACCCGTGACACGTGGTCTAGAAAACCAAATACTTAGGTAGGTAGTGCGCCAACCGTGCCGTCATATAATTACTAGGTACTAGTACTAGCCGAGCGGCGGACCCTGGTCGATTGGATCGGGCAAGATCTCTCTCTGCCGGCAGTAGTGTCAGCTATGTTGGCAGAGCATGAAAATTGGAGTGCAGTGGTCTCCTTCTGCGAGAGCGTCATGCTCCAGAAGGAAGCTGCAGAGCGGGATCGGGAGAGGGCCGATCTCGCACGGAAAAGGACGAGATGGCGCCGGGGCAACAACCGTTCCAGCTCCCGAGTCCAACATGCCTGAGCCCCCTGCCGTCACTACATGGTGGGGGGCCTCGAGGCCGTGGGCGCGCAGATTGGGGAGTCTGCGTGCTCACACCGAGCGACCTCAGGGAAGACGGCGGCGCGCACGTGGTCACGTGCCGCCGTGTGCGCAGGACAGCGCAAATCGAGGCTTGGGATTTTACCTTTACAATCCTCCCCGAGAAGTGCCTAGGGGGTCGACCTTTTTACAGTCGCCTTCCCTCCGCTAGAGGGGGTGACCGCTTTACAATCATCCCCTCCGTGATGTGCCTAAAGGCGTGGCACCAATGGGCGGCTCTAGTGTGATCTTACGAGGACCTGGAGCCCCCCTTCAGTGCCGAAGATGACCGCTCCAGTGGTTTTAGCCGGTAGGAGTCCAGCATACCGCTTCGCCCTTACCCGGGGCGAAGGAAGTACATGTAGAATTTCCACTGGACACCAATAAAAAAAAAGGTACACTAGGTACTGTAGAAACTGTAGCTCTGATTGGGACGGCGTATTATAGGTACGGGAAAGAACTTGTGTATGAGCTTGGTATTAATAAACACTTATTATTTCTATATACATTTATTTATATAGAAGATAATACAATTCGCTTTTTCTACAATCGACCACCGTGCTGATGGCCGGCCGAATTCATTCTCTTCATTTATTTTCTCTGTCAAAATGTTCTCATGTAATTATTTTAAATAATACCTTTTTATTCTTTGCGGCTAGGATTTTCTCCCAAAGAGTTGAACTCTATTACAGTACCTAGTCACCTAGCTAACACTAGGTACCTAGGTACTAGTACTTACTAGTTACTACCTAACTATTCGCTCAGAAAATCCCATGTACCCACGCTACGGCAAAAAAAAGTTAGCAGGAAAAAATATTTGCGTGTCACGGTTAGACAGCAAATCAAGCACTTAAGCAGTGATCAGTGGATGATTGTTTGATGATCAATATCTTACCTGTACCTGCCTACCTGTAAGTGAGATATAAAACGTAAAAAATAAATAAGCCCACATTTTTAACGATGATTTCATTCCGCGCAAGCAATTTATCTTATCGAAAAATAATCTATGTAGGTACAAATTTCAAATTTGTTTATCATTCTAGCTAAAGCTGATGATTAAAACTGATGCCGATAATTATAGTAATGTCATAATGAATTTGCAAGTTTTTGTGTGTGCAAGTGCTGCTGCCACTTCATAGAAAAAAAAACCGTGTCATACTATCAAAAAAAATATTTGTACAAGGATATAATATAGGTCATATCAACCCACACTGTATTAATCTTCAAATGAAAGGAAAGGTACTTGAAGATTAAACTAACCAAAGTTCAAATAATATTAACACCGACAAATAAATAGCAGCAGGTGTGGTCGTACTATATTGACACTTTATTGATAAAAACAGCCCATTGATAATACTAGCATGTTATAGTGCCCAAATATATATGATAACCTACTTTAAAATGCCATAGCAACCGGTTCTCCCGTTTACCTTCTGTAATGATGTAGCTTTGATACTTTGTCCTGATTTTGTTCCATAATTAGTACAACCAACTCCTATAAAATAATAGGTAAAATACAATTGAAATAATATAGCTAATCTAGCTTAGACCATATAACCAATAAATGGTCTAAGTAATACAGCTGCTTCGTTGTGGAAGTGTATGGGGGATGCCTTTGTTCAGCAGTGGACATCCTTAAGCTGACATGATGATGATGAGCCGCTTTGTTTGTCGCGAGCGCACTTATTGGGAAATCTGCGTGCTCATACCGAGCGACCCCCGTGAAGACAGCGGTGTGCATGTTGTTACGTACCGCTGTGTGCGCAACACAGCGCATAGCGAGGCTTCGGGGGAACCGCTTTTCGGTCATCCCCTCCGAAATGTACCTAAAGGCGTGGCACCAATGAGTGGCTCTAGATGGAGATTATTCGAGTTCCTGAAGCCTCTCTTCAGTGGCGAACTCTCCGGTGGTTTTAGCCGGTAGGCAGGCATCACTTTTTATTCTAGGTTCGTAATAATATTTTGCTCGTTCAATAGACTTATAATACTGAGTAAACATTTTAAATCTTAGTAATTAAAAGACTAAATTGTCTCATTGGTACCCCGCACTAGTGTTTCTCCTGTGTCGTGGGTGCGTTTACATATACAAATTCCACACACAATACACCCAGACCTGGAACAACTACCTGCAGGTCATACAAATATATCTTGTTCCGTTGATGGGAATCGAACCCACGACCCGGAGCGCAGCAGCCGACTGTAGTAGCCACTGCACTAACTGAGCCGTCGAAGTTAGACCACTGCTATAGCGACGCGAGGACTCTCGCTTCCAGAGAGCCTTTTTTTATTTTTATTGGTGCCCAGTGGAAATTCTTCATGAACTTCCTTCGCCCCGGGGAAAGACGAAGGGGTATGCCGGACTCCTACCGGCTAAAACCACTGGAGCGGTCATCTTCGGCACGTAAGGGAGGCTCCAGGTCCTCGTATGATCACACTAGAGCCGCCCACTGGTACCACGCCTATTGGCACATCTCGGAGAGGCTGACTGTAAAGCGGTCACCCCCCCGGGGAGATTGTAAAGGATCCCCCAAAGCGTCCCACGGCAGCGCGTGACCACATGCGTGCTACCGTCTTCTCTTGGGTCGCTTGGTGTGGGCACGCAGATTCCCCAATCTACGCACCCGCGAACCCAGAGGTCCCCCACCTTATAGCAACGGCAGGGGTTTTCAGGCGTATCGGAATTAGGCGCCAGGGCGGTTGTTACCCCGGCGCCGTGTCCTTCTTCTTCGAGCGGGATCGGCCCTCTCCCGATCCCGCTCTGCAGTCTCCTTCTGGAGCATGACGCTCTCACAGAAGGAGACCACTGCATTCCAGTTTTCGTGCTCTGCCAACATAGCCGACACTACTGCTGGCAGAGAGAGATCTTGCCCGATCCGATCGACCAGGATCCGCCGCTCGGCGGCCCATGCAGGGCACGCCTCGAGCGTGTGCTGTGCGGTGTCCTGGTCGCTATCACAATGGTGGCATTGTGCCGTGGCCTCGCGTCCTATCCTGTGCAGGTACGCACCGAAACAACCGTGCCCGGTGAGCACCTGCGTCAGGCGATAGGTGACGCGCTCGCTCCTTCTGAGCCAGGCTCCGAAGAGCGGCAGGACGGCCTCGACGACGCGCTTGGTCGCAAATTGCATCCGCAGGCGGTGACGCCACTTTACAAGTGCGCGTCGCCGAGCCAGCCGCCGCAGCCTGTCCAACGCCCCTGGAGGCGCGTTTTCGCCGCTCTGGCGGAGGGAGCGTGTCTGATCGTAGACCCACGCATCCATCTCCGCCAGGATGTCGAAAGGCGGAAAACGCGCCAGGAGAGTTGCCGCCTCGTATGATACCGTTCGGTATCCTCGTGCGATCCGGATAGCCACTCTGCGCTGCAGACCGTGAATTTTGGTTCTGCAGCGCTGGGCACCTGACAGTCGAGCTGACCATACAGGCGCCCCGTAGAGGGCCACGGACCGCACAACCCCTCTGTAGAGACGGCGAACTTCCTCACATGGTTCCAGAGGGCCTAGCACAAGTATTTTGACGTATAGTATCGTAATTGTACCGTTCATGTTAAGTCAATTTGGAATCGAAAATACAACTATCCTATTGCATTTTCATTTAAATTTATACGACAAACACAATTTGTATCATATATAAGTATGAATATAGTCTTCAGTTTAAATAAAAAAATACGTACGAATCAAGTATGTTCAATTCAAAATTCCTCACATTAGCGATACGTTTACGATCCCAGATCCCAGGGTGGTGATCTGGAAGCCAGCTCCCCGCCTTTGAGACCGTCCGGTATCCCCTTATCACCCTGAGGACCATCGCTCGCTGCGATCTCCGCAGTAGAGTAATGTTGAGGGGGCTCAGGGAGAAACTGGTGGTACCCGCCAACCATCTCCTCTATTGAAAGAAAGATATTTTTTAATTTCAATTGCCTCACGAAATATTCTTTATACTTATCGGTTCTCGTCAACAATACGATCGAATTGCGAACCGCCTCCTTTTTGAAGTCGGTTAAAATGGTTAGGTTTGTCTAAGAATACACTCACACAATCCGTGTGGTGTCCGGATTAAGAATATAGCACCACTCCATCTCATCCCGTGGATGTCGTGAAAGGCGACCGAGAGACTCTAAACCAGAGGAATGGGTAGCAGCGTCCTTTCTGTGGAACAGTACCCATTCTGCGCTGACCAACTCGCCTGCCAAGCGTGGTGAGTACTGGCAAATTCCCTCGAAATGACGGTTAACGGCATGTAAGCGGGCGTCTTATGGGGTGGCTTTTGTTCAACAGTGGACGTTTTGTGGAGTTACTATGCCCAACGTCGGGACGTCGTCGTCTTTTTTTCTGGTGGCTATACTACGCTATGTTTGTCCTATGTATGACAACCCACAACCACAGTTATTGATCTTCTTTTGCGTCTTGTAGTAGGTTTTAAGGAAACGCGCTTCCAGATATAACCAATTCTCCACCAGCCACACCTCCATGATGGGTCTTAATGCCGTGATCGCGCCATGCCCTGCACTGGGTCGCACAGGTGGCACCTTCCACCACAAGGACCCGGCCAACCTCGAACCGTCGCACTTGATCACTCGAGGCACTGGCCATTCGTACCACCTTAGCGCCTCCCCGCGCCACCGATATATCGATGCGGCTCTCCGTCAAGATCCCAGGGCGGTGATCCAGAAAAAGGCTCGCCGCCTCACCTTACCTCTCACCTCCCGTTATCACCTTGAGGGCCATCGCTTGCTACCACTCATTGAGAGGCATTTTTTAGCGGGAACAAACAGACAGACAGACCGACAGACACAGAAAGACAAAACAAATTAAAATAGTTTTTTGTTGTAGGTACCATGTATCCTCTCATATACATTTAGTAGCGGTTATTATGACATTACAAAGAGACACTTCAATTTTATTTATTTGTATAGATTAATAATTTTATTTCTTTAATTATTACCTATGTTTTTTTATTGTTTGTTATAGTTTTGTTTTATATTTAGGTTATTTATAATATAAATATTAGTAATGTCTTAGATTTTCGCGATTATTACACATTATAATAAAACACTTTTAAATTGATTCTGCGACCACGAAGTATCTATATACTATAAAATATAAATATTTCTAACTATTTTTAGCTTTTACTGTATTTGTGTAGTTTTAACTAGGCCCTACTCGCCTGACAATAAAAAAATTTAGTAAAGACTCCACACCCTCATTCGCTTCCTCATAGTTAAAATTATTTAAATTGAAGGTCTTTAATTTATAATGTATACCTTACACATAATTACATATTTCAAAATTGGTACAAATATTTATTAATCATCATATCAGCCAAATGTCCACTGCTGGACAAAGGCCTCCGCCATAGATTTTTACAACGAGCGGTTACATGCCGCCCACATTCAACGACTCCCAGCGACCTTCACCAGGTCGTCTGTCCACTTCGTTGGAGGTCGCCCAACGCTACGTTTTCCAGTGTGCGGTCTCCACTTGAGAAGCTGTTTACCCCAACGGCTATCCAGTGGAAAAATAACTATTGGGGCCCTGTTTAAACTGATGAATTATATATTCATCCGTTTAAACATCATTTAAATATTTTAAAGATGTAAAACTACTTTATCATCAGCTCTTCATCTTGAACTAAAGCAAAGCTACTTATTACATACAGACAGACCTCTTCCAGAACAGCGGTTCTTTAGAGGATTGGTTTTTTACAGGATACATTTCGGTGAGTGTGCCATGGAATTGCATAACATAATTCCTCCTTCTCACTTCCACCATCGCACGACAAGGCGTACAACGGCATGGTATCCATATGTGGTTCAGTTTCCTCCAATTCGTACTGAGCGTTTTGCTTCAACTTTTGTAATGTAGACGGCCAGGGAATGAAATGCCTTAGTGGCGTCTTTGTGTCTTGACAGGTACACCTGGGTGTCTTCAAGTCAAGAGTGAACAGGTATCTTCTAGGCAAGCATGTTCCATCGTCGGCCGCATCGTTGCTTACCATCAGATGAGATCGCGGCCAAATGCTTGCTTATCATGCGTAAAAAACAGCTGTGAAGAGTTTAAGAACTGCCGGAACCGGAACGTAAGACGGAAGTAACGTAGTAGGCAGATAATTTAAAAAATAACGACGTAGATTACAATTAATAATGTTGGTAATAGGCAATTAAATGAAGTAGAAAAGATTATGGTTATATGGATATGGTTTATTAATGAACGTCTGACCTACCAGCTAACAATGAAATAAGCTATTTTTATAATCTTTACCTAGCTTTATTATTTACAAAAGTATCAAAGATTTTGTTTAAATCCAGGCTTGATGCGGCTTTGTTTTCAATTGCTCTTAGCGATAAATTTGTCGGAGTCCTATGCCCCTTGCCATGACTATAATGTCATTGGCAAATCTAAGATGAGCGATATACTAACCATTGATGGTAATGCCGAACCATTTCCACTCTGGTAGCTTAAAGGCATCATCCGTTGCAGCGGTGTAAAGTTTCGGGGGAATGACGTCCCCCGTCTCACACCTCTCTGCAATGGAATTGCCCCCATGCTCTGTTCATGTACTCGGACCTACATGGTGGCTATTCTGTACATATAAGCACTTTAACACTTCGATGTACCGATTGTCAATATGGCACCGATGCAGAGATTGCAAAGCGTCAGGATGGCTGGTTGCCTACCTCATCCAGGATTCAAATGTTTACTATTAATTGCTACCTATAACTAAATAATGGCTAAAAAAAGTGATAACAAACTAAACGTATTTTGTGTTAGAGGCATATTTTCCATATATTTCACTAACCAGCATTTGGTACCTAGTTGCTACCTTTATTCAACTTAGTATCAATCATGCAGCGTTACGGATCCATAGTTTGGCACATTATATATGAAGAAAGCGCCTGAGATAGCGCCTGATAGAAAAAGAGTTTCACTTACACAGATTTGAACTATTGCTTCAACATCATACTTACTAATATTATATATGTGAATGTAAGTTCGTTTTGTTACGCTTTCGCGCAATACTACTTAACCGTTCATCGTGAAACTTTGTACACATGTCCTTGGAGGTCTTAGAAGTGACATAGGATACTTTTTATTGAAAAAAGTTATGGACTTATTTAATGGCTTCAATGCGACCGAAGCCGCGGCCAAAAGCTAGTAAATAATATGCTAAACTCATAGATCCGTAGGTACTCTCTACTTCATCATGTGGGTGTGTCGAGGTTTGTTGATCGACCTGTATGACCTTCAACGAATACCTCTTCTGTATTCTGAGTATAAGCTACGCTACCCTGCTCGCTACACACTTTCGATGGTCACTATGTTGCTAATGAGGGACCTGCAGACGAGGAACCCGACACCACCTTGAGTCAGATGGTCGCCTTCCCGGTATAATAGGTTGCCGCATTTCAGGGTTATCGTGTCCTCACCCTCTCTTCAGACTTCTGATAAACCCATGATATCCCAGTGCAACTAATCTATTTCTTCTTCCAGCTAAACGATATTTCCCACCATAACCAGGGCCAGTTTTCGTTTGGGTTGGCAGCAGGATCCAATTTCTTAGCGCTCCCCGCCCCGCTGTTACCGTGGCCATGGGCACCATGAAATAGCGGGGCTGCCGGGAACTGGGGGCCGGTGCTTTAGTTGGGGGGATGTACCGATACTCACCACACTTGGCAGGCATATTGGTGAGCTCAGAATGGCTACTGTTCAACAAAAGGGACGCTGCTGCCCATCCCTCTGGTTAAGAGACCCTTAGTCGATTTTGACGACCTCCATGGGAAGAGATGGAGTAGTGCTATATTCTTAGTCCGGACACCACAAAGGAGTAAAATTAATAAACACAATATAAGATTAATATTACGTTTTTCGACAGTATGCTAAAAGTTATTATCCAACACCCATAACTTGATCTTTGATCTCAATATCCTCATCAGGTAAATCATGTCCATTACAACCCTTTCACATACGCTCCGAAGCAAGTTAGGGTCATCATCATATCAGTCAGATCATAATATGTGGTACGATGGTATAAAATTAAAAATGGATAAATACATCCGATTGAATTGAAACTTCATACAATTGTTACTCTACTTTTTTGCATTGCCCTACACTAGGATTTCTGTGTTGTAAGTCCATTTGCAGACACAAATACCACAAACAATACACCCAGACCTGGAATAACTACCTGCAGATCATATAAATATTTGTTCCCTGCAGGAATCGACCCGGAGAGCAGCAGCAGAATGTATCAGCGATTGCAACAACCATGCCGTAATTTTGTTGACACTTGTAAAGTTTCGAAGAAAAACAACATAAAAAGGCATTGCAATAAATGCCGTGCATTAGCTATTATCCCATAGCTATAACCATCATTTCGGCCGAGTGAAGTCCACTGCTGGACACAGGCCTCCCCCAAAGATCACCACAACCACCGATATGGATGTGTTCTCGCTCATTGGGGGGTTTTGCCATAATCGCCACGCTTGGCAGGCGGGTTGGAGATCGCAGTTGAGTTGTTAATGTACTCGAAGGACGCTGCTGCCCACCCTCCGGCTAATCCCTTAGTCGACTTTTACGACACCCATGGGAGGAGATGGGGTGGTGGCATTCTGAGCCGGCACCACACGGCATATCTATAATGGATACCGTTAAACAAGACAATATATTATAAATATATAACTTTAATCAGGTTTCACTAAATGTAGATCACAGAACACACATAAAGGATACATCACAGCCAAATCGGACCTAGCCGTACAACCACAACACTTACATAGCAAATAGTCATCACCAGTAATAAGAGTAAAGCTCTCTATACAAAACATGTTTAAATGTCCTTGACTACATGAAAATCCTTCAATTTTACTGTCACAACACTGACACACATACTCACATTTACTTTTTAAAGCATTCAACTCAGATTTTTCAAACTCAGTGGGTATATTATATTTTTTTGAATAATATTCCAAATATTTTTTTGTTCCATATAGAGATTCCATATCGAAGTCACTCAGTTTACCATCATTCTGATATTTATTACATAGTATATTCAAAACTGATTGTGCATGTGTGTGCAATATTTTTTCTTTTACAGTGTCTACTGATGTTTCTGGTAAACTAACATTAGAACATATCCGTAATACTTTTTTTAAGTTACCAAGGAAAGTAATTAGAATTAAATAGATTTTAAGTTTATATACATCATGGGAGCCCGCAGTAAACAGTTCATGAAAGTCTAACTTTGGGATTATCTTCATCTTAGTCATTTGAAACCTTAATAATTCAATACAATCCCAGTAATGTGTTAGTTTCTTCGTTGGATTGTTTAAAAGTGTTGGAAGTACTGATTCTAACTTTGAATCTGTACTTATGAAGACAGTTTGCATTTTATATGCTTCTTTTCTGCAGAGCACCCTTCTGTCTACCAAAGCTAAGGCACACATCACATTGTTTGTTGAGAACCTGAGACTACAAAGTTCATAAGTTGTATATGGATCTTTTATGTCAAGTAAACTAAGATCAACATTTAAATTACCATCTAAGAAATTAATATTCATCTTATATACTTTGACATTTACGATTGCTAAATATATGGCATCTCTAGTAACAGTGATATCTGTAATACGATGATCATTAACATTGTTCAAATATTGTGATAAAATTGTGCAGTTTTCACCAAGAACTTGTATTAATAAATGTCTATGTTTGCTACATATGAAAACAATGTTGTTATTGATTATAGAGTAATTTAAACTTTCAGCAATCATCCTGTCCTTGTGTGGCCATAGTGTGTAAGATTGTAGAAGTATGATCCTTTCATTTTCCACTTGCAACTCAAATGCATTGATTAGTCCTAAAACATCAGCGCATATCAAGCAAATTAGTTTTTCAGACTTTGATATCCATAACATTCTAGTTATTTCTATCATGTCTGTTTGGATGTGCCCTTGAACCCTTGGCGTGCTCATGTCGTTATATATCTGCCAAAATAAAATTTTACCATTTTTCTGTGCAGTGACAAAGTAGCAAGAATTATCTGGATTTAATTCCTGTGCCCAGCACATTGCTGATGTTTCAACAATATACACAGATTCTTTCAGTTCTTCAAATAAATTCGGCGACTTATTGTACTGTACAGCTTCTTTCATGTATGTAGACAAGTTCAGTATACTTTGCCATTGTAATCGTTGTTGACAGAAAAAATTTACACCTCCTATGTTATTTAGAATCGCCAGAACAGATTCACTTTTATAAAAACCTGCAGGAGACCAATTTGTCATGACGACACTAGTCATTTCTTGAGTGAGGGCCGCATTATGCGGCCAAAACGAGGAATTCACGATCATTTCAGTGAAATCAACATTTCGCATTTCTGACTTCAAAAATGTACTATTGCACAAGTCTGTCGCAGGACTGTCTTTCGGGCTAGGTATAGAAGATTCTAGAAAGGATACGTTCTTATCCAAACAGTCCATATTATAAGAGTATTCCAGAAAATTCACACGTTTAAAGGTTCGTACAGTCAGAACAGAATTACACCATGACAAATAAGCGGCTTCGTTTTTGATGATGGGTATCGATCGCCTTGTTAGTTCATAAAATGTATCTTTCCCCATTTCTCTTTTAAAAAAATTCACACATGCCAGAATAATTTTAAACCATTACGCTATCATTAATTATAGCAATTTGCTTAGCATGCGTCTCTCTGTGTATTTGTCACTGTCAGACTCAGAAGTGTCAGATCTTTGATTTTGAAGTTGACATTACCGACATTGAAGATCCCATTTGTAGACAGAGTAAACAAATCTCATTAGAATACTCTGTTTACGCATTGAGGTATACGAGTATCTATCCCAGTCTTTCCCAACGTGGGCGATACCGCCCCCTTGTGGGCGCTGCAGGCCTAAAGGGGGGCGGTAAGAGACACAGAAAAAAAAAGGGGGCATTGTGTAGGGCTTTGGGGTCGATTTATAATTTCATCTACCTAGCTAGGAAGACTCTTAGACACCGACTGAGCTCTCGACTCTCGACTACATCTTGTGAACATCAACTAATATTAATTAAGATATAGCTCAAACTCGGTTCGATATAAAAGACCGCGGGCAATCATGTTTTAACAAGTTTTTGTTAAATAATCCGAATTGTACATTCCTATACCAATCGGCTGGTTCTATAATACTTGTTCTTGCTTGTCGAGTACGATTGGGCGTCGAATGAGATAAACGAGTTTATGCACGTTTGTCTTATTCCTGTTGGTGCGTGCTGCTTATGCAATCCTATATAAACGACGTAAATTTATTTTATTTTCATTTGCGGTTTCGCGCATAATAGATAAGCAGTACTTGATTTCAACACTTACGTATTTCTTAAAACAAAACAATGTCGGAAGTAAAAAAGAAGAGACGGCAATACTCTGCGGAATATATTAAATTCGGATTTATTGAAAATCCCACAAACCCGTCGTCGCCTTTGTGTCTTCTATGTCTAAAAACATTTTCGAACGAAGCAATGAAGCCTTCAAGACTGCAAGATCATTTGAATAAAATGCATCCAGATAAGACAGAAAAGAATGTAGCATATTTTCAAGACCTAGAGAAGAAGCATAATACTCAGCCAAGTGTATCAAAACTATTTTCGGCGGCTGCTAAGCAAGATGACGACGGACTTCGAGCTTCGTACAATATCTCTTTGTTAATTGCTCAAAAAGGCAAACCACACAACATCGGAGAAGAGTTAATTTTGCCAGCAATAAAGGAAGTAATAACTACTGTGCTTCATAAACCGGCCGCAGATATTATCCGAAAAATTCCTTTGAGTAATAATTCTGTGCAAAGACGAATTGATCATCATATCATCATATCAGCCACAGGACGTCCACTGCTGAACAAAGGCCTCCCCCTTAGATTTCCACAACGAGCGGTCACATGCCGCTCTCATCCAACGACTCCCAGCGACCTTCACCAGGTCGTCTGTCCACCTCGTTGGAGGTCGTCCCACGCTGCGTTTTCCGGTGCGCGGTCTCCATTCGAGAACCTTTGTGCCCCAACGGCCATCAGTTCTACGAGCAATGTGCCCTGCCCATTGCCACTTCAGTTTACTAATCCTTTCAGCTATGTCGACAACTTTAGTTCTTCTACGGATCTCCTCATTTCTGATTCGATCTCGTAGAGAAATACCAAGCATAGCTCTCTCCATAGCTCGCTGAGTGACCTTGAGCTTTCTTATGAGGCCCATTGTGAGTGACCACGTCTCTGTTCCATATGTCATCACTGGTAACACACACTGGTTAAAGACTTGCGTCTTGAGGCATTGCGGTATTGTTGACGAAAAGACGTTGCGAAGTTTCCCGAACGCTGCCCAGCCGAGTCGGATTCGACGATTGACCTCTTTCTCGAAGTTGGACCTACCTAACTGGACAGTTTGTCCTAGGTAGACATACTCGTCAACAACTTCGAGAACAGAGCTCCCAACGGATATTGGGATGGGCACGACATGGGCATTTGACATGACTTTTGTCTTGCCCATGTTCATCTTAAGGCCCACCTGTTGGGAAACTCTGTTGAGATCATCGAGCATTGTGCTGAGCTCTTGCAGCGATTCTGCCATGACTACGATGTCATCGGCAAATCGAAGGTGAGTGATATACTCGCCATTGATGTTAATGCCGAATCCTTTCCACTCCAGTAGCTTGAAGGCATCCTCCATTGCAGCGGTGAACAGTTTCGGGGAAATGACGTCCCCCTGTCTCACACCTCTCTGCAATGGAATTGCCCCCGTGCTCTGTTCATGTACTCGGACCGACATGGTGGCGTTTCTGTATAAGCACTTCAACACTTCAATGTACCGATAGTCAATCTGGCACCGCTGCAGAGACTGCAGCACTGCCCAGGTTTCGATCGAATCGAAGGCTTTCTCATAGTCCACAAACGCCAAGCATAGTGGCAGATTATACTCCTCGGTCTTCTGTATAACCTGCCGCAGCGTATGGATGTGGTCTATGGTACTGAAACCTTTTCGGAAACCGGCTTGTTCGGGAGGCTGGAAGTCATCAAACCTGCGCTCGAGACGATTTGTGATGACCCTTGAAAACAGCTTATAAACATGGCTCAGAAGTGAGATGGGTCTATAATTCTTCAATAGGGTGTTATCACCCTTTTTGAAGAAGAGCACCACCTCACCTCTGTTCCACGCTTCCGGCGTTGTGCCCTCGAGTAAGACGGAATTGAATAGATTCTGAAGGACTTTAAGTACCGGTGTGCCACCCGCTTTCAGAAGCTCTGTCGTAATTCCGTCTTCACCCGGCGCCTTGTTATTTTTAAGCTGTTTCAAGGCCATCCTAATCTCGTACAGGCTGATGTCCGGGATATCCTCGGTATAGTGTCGGGTTAGTTTGGCTCGCGGGTCTTTGTCAGAGCCAATGGTAGGTATACTTACCGAGGTGTATAACTGCCGGTAGAACTTCTCAATCTCTCTCAAAACCTCTGACTTAGTCGACGCTACACTGCCGTCCTCGGTCTTCAGCTTCATAATACGACTTTGCCCAATAGACTTGTCTCTTGCGAACACTTTGGAGCCTTGATTCCGCTCAATCGCCTCTTTAACACCGTTGGTGTTAAAGGTGCGGATATCGTGACGCAAGGACTTCCATATCCGTCTATTGAGCAGTCGGTATGCTTCAGCATCACCGGAGGACTGCAGCGTCATGGCGCGTCTTTCTGCCATGAGGTCGAGAGTGTGATCGGAGAACTTTTTTGGTCTACCTTTACGGTGGGCCTTAAAGAACTTAGACCCAACCGTTTGGACAGTTTCTACAAACCTACCATTTAAATCGTCCACAGATACGCAATGTTCTAGGCACTCGAAGCGGTTTTGGAGTTCGAGTTGAAAGCTCTCGGGGTTTTGGATATGAGCACTAGAGGGCCGGAGCGTAGACCTCATCAGACGAGACCTCTCAACTTTGAGATTAATATTCAATGTGCCTCTTACCATTCGGTGATCACTACCGGTTTTCACCCTGTGGATCACAGAGACATCATTGAATATTTGCCTCCTATTGGTCATGATGAAGTCAATCTCATTCCTCGTGGAACCATCGGGACTCATCCAGGTCCATTTCCTGTGAGGCGGCTTTTGGAAAAAGGAGTTCATCACGAAGAGTCCCTCCTTTTCCAAAAAGTCGGCCAGCCTCTGTCCCCTGGGGTTCCGTTGCCCATATCCAAATTGCCCCACTCTCAACTCACCATCGCATCGAGTGCCCAGCTTCGCGTTGAAGTCCCCCATCACAACAGTGAAGTGTGTCTTCGAGGTATGTATGGCCCTACTTACGTCCTCATACATACTCTCTACTTCATCATCTGGGTGTGTCGAGGTCGGTGCGTAGACCTGTATGACCTTCAACGAATACCTCTTGGATATTCTGAGTATAAGGTACGCTACCCTGCTCGACACACTTTCGATGGCCACTATGCTGTTAATGAGGGACCTGCGGACGAGAAACCCGACACCACCTTGAGACAGATGTTCGCCTTCCCGGTAGTAGAATAAGTTGCCAGATTTCAGGGTTATCGTGTCCTCGCCCTCTCTTCGGACTTCTGATAGACCCATGATATCCCAGTGCAACTTATCTATTTCTTCTTCCAGCTCAACAATCTTTTCGTCTGCCCTCAGTGTGCGTGTGTTATACGTTACCAGGGCCAGTTTTCGTTTGGGGTGGTAGCCGGATCCCGTCCGGTGATTCTTAGCACCCCCTGCCCCGCCGTTACCGTGGCCGCTACCATGACCAGGAATAGCGGGGCTGCCGGGAACTGGGGGCCGGTGCATTAGTCGTGTCGTCATTTTGGGGGGAATTTGCCGATACTCACCACGCTTGGCAGGCGTGTTGGTGAGCGCAGTAATGCTTCTGTTCAGCAAAGGGACGCTGCTGCCCATCCCTTTGGTTAAGAGTCCCTTAGTCGACTTTTACGACCTCCACGGGAGGAGACGGAGTGGTGCTATATTCTTAATCCGGACACACACGGTGTGTCCCAGAGAAATGAATAACTGTCTTGGAACCCGCACCGAAATTAATCAGAAAAGATAAAGGAGGAGTATGAAAGAATATACGTTCCACTTCCCTCCGTTGCAAGCAGGAGACAGAGAAAAACGATAGGCCATAGGCACAATAAATGGGAGTTTACAACAGGGTTAAGCCCAGTTGCCAAGCACCACGGGTACAATTTTTTTATTTACGGGTCCTATGTTGTGAGCTATTGTGACTGATTCCAATAGTAGGTATGGCAAAAACACTTGAACGCACGGAAATTCGTCCTAGTCGCAACAAGATCTGTATAGTAAACAACCCCGGATGTAACTTGCATGCTGTCAAACATAATATTGCGTTCATCTTGCCAAAGAATACACTCCCACAGGATATGATGTGCAGACTGTTCATATTCACAGTCCGGTGTTGAACATTTGCAGAATGGTGAGGTGGCAAGCTTGAAGCTAAACAATTTACTCTTAAAGTTACCATGGCCGGTGAGAAATTGAGCCACGCAATGATCGAATGAATGATGATGTTTGCCTACTGCCAACATTTGGAAAACCTCCACATTGACTTCACCGAACGATACCAGGACATTTTAAACTTGGAAATACCAGACTGGGTGTTGGATCCGTTTTCAAATGTCAACACAGCAATGTCACCTCAGCTGGAAGAAGAACTTATAGAATTGACAACAAACGAAGAAATAAAAATCAAGTTCAAAAATGGATATCAAGAATTTTGCCTACAAAAACCGATCCCGCAATTGTACCCTGGATTGTGGTCAATTGTTCAACGATTTTTGATAGCATTCCCATCGTCATATTTGTGTGAACCTGGATTTAGTGCTGCAAAGCAAAGCTGCTTACTAAAAAGAGAAATCGTTTGCGTGATACCGAACGTGGCGACTTGCGGCTGTTTTTGAGTAAATTGGAACCTGATATAAACAAACTTATTGAACAGCATCAGATTCAACCTTCACATTAGTTTTTATATAAGAATTGATTATGTTTGTTTTATTTTCAATAAAAGATACTCTGTCCGAATACTATAAATTTGCGTTTCAATAATCAGTTATAAGTACTTAGCGGTTTTTAAGTATGTTTAAAAAGGGGGGCGTTAAAAAATAATTTATTCTTAAAGTGGGCAGTAGACAAAAAAAGGTTGGGAACCCCTGATCTATCCGAAAGGCGATATCTCTCAGAAGGTCGATTTTGACTTTTTGCAAAGTGATATAGTTTTAAATTCTCTGTCTTCCTATCTTACCACAATTATATTAGTGATAGTTCCAGAGTTATAAACACTATAAAAACCGTTAAGATAAGGTTAGCGACGTTTTAGTATATTAGTTAGAGCCCAAAACAAGCTAAAACCATTAGCTAAATAAATAAATAAATTACATCATAATAATTATAAATAGCTTTCTGATAAATAAGACCAATGATGGACGGAAATCATTGTAAATAATGTACCTAACAGTCATTAAATATAGCGAATTCCCACCTTTTGGGCTCGATTCTTGAAAACCACTTTTTAGGCATAATGGCCTAATCTCTTGTGTTGTGTGACAGATTGACAAAAACAAAAATAAAGAAAAAATAAAGTCATAACAAAGTCACGTTGGATCTATGTTGTATCGTGGTCGAAAAAAAACAATTGAACCGTACGACGTTGCCGACATATTTTTTAGAATTTTTTCATTTTTGAGAAATATTTTATGAATATGCAAAGATTTATTCATCTAAATACCGTACGACGTTGCCTTAAACGTGACATTGGCGAAATTGTGGAAGATAACCTACAGAAGCCATAATCTAAGAGAAGAAGAAGTATCGTGGTCGAAACGATTATCACTTTGTAAAATTATTTGAATGGTGATTTTTTATAATATTCAACAATGGGGAAAGGACGCTATAATTCAAAAGCGCGGCAAGTCGTTAAGACGAATATAGACAATTCGCAAACTAATGAGGTAACATGTAACTTGTCATTTGTAAACAGTGAAAGTAAAACAGTACTATTTTCAACATTAACTATTTTGTATAATGCTATTAATTCGGGTGTAGTAATTTGAATAAAGTTGTGTTATATCTAGTAGCAGCAATTCTAAATAAATACACAATTTTCCTTTAAATAAAGTTACTTTTGACTTGTATTAAACTCCGACGTCTTTGATACATATTATCAGTACATTACCAACATGTGGGCTTGCACCTCTACTGACCCGTATTCCGTGTAGTGGCATCATAATTTATTTTTTGTCCTATCCTTCAGATGCCGCTGTGACCTGAATGGTTTACCTGTATCAGTTAAAAGACCACACTGTAAATAGTATATAAAATGTAATAGTATTGTGTAGAAGTAAACTATGGCATTCTAGGGATGTGGTTTATGTGTTCAAATTATGATATATTTTTAGATTCAACTAGAGTTCGCTGCCAATGAATATGGGTCCAGTGATACTAGCAATCTCCGGGCTCTACCTTCCAAGAAGCGGGACACTAAAATTGTCAAAGAAAAGAAAGAAAAAACTAGGTTCTTGTCAAAAGCGCAAAGGAAAAGATTAGAAAAGATTGTTGACAAGAAAAAAAAGAAAGAAAATGTAAGTTGTGTATTGTTGTATTTATCAACTTTCTTTATGGTACATCTTGAAAACTCATTTATATAATTACATTTGGGAACTATTTATTGAAACTATAACGGTTGGTGCAGTGGCGGATACAGTCGGCTGCTGCGCTCCGGGTTGTGGGTTCGATTCCCGCACAGAACAAATATTTGTATGATCTGCAGGTAGTTGTTCCGGGTCTGGAGGTATTGTATGTGGAATTCATGTCTGTAAAACGCACCCATGACACAAGAGAAATCCTAGTGTGGGGCAATGTTTTAAATAAATATATACCTATTTTTTACATTTATATCTGAAGACTTGTGGTAAATTCTGAAACATGATAACAAACTGGCAGCAAACAATTACTTTGGCTTGCATTTATCCCTATCTGACAGATCAAGTTCTTGTTGTAGCAGTGATAGCCTAATTCTTGAATAAGCCTTCCATACAGGAGGATCTGAGTTCGATCCCGGCTACACCTCTGTCTTTTCTGATGAATGTGCCAATCAGATTTTTTATTGTTACTTGCGTTAACAGTGAAAGAAAACATTGTGACCAAACCTGCACACCTGAGAGGGCTCCAAAATTTTCTCAATGGTGTCAGTAGTCCACCAACGCGGATGAGGCCAGCATGGTATACTAAGGCCTAAACTTTCTCAATGTGAGAAGGCCATATCAAGTAGTGGGACAGTAATGGGTTGATTATATAAGGTATTGTCAGATAGATTCATAATCATCAGCCTATATCGGTCGACTTCAGGATATAGGCCTCTCCTAGCGTGCGCCACGACACCCGGGCGTCAGCATTCCGTATCTAACCTGACCCAGCAACCTTCTTTAGTTTGTCCGTCTATCTGGCCAGTGGGCATCTCACACTACATTTGCTCATATGCGGTCTCCACTATAGGACTCTAGGTGGGGCAGTAATGGACTGATTGTATAAGTTCTTGTGCAATTGCTTATGTAAAGAAAATATCTCAAGATTGCTGGATGATGAATGCGAGGGAAGTATTCTTAAAATATAGACTGATTTTACTAAAGTACTGAAAGGTTTTAGTACCATAGACTGTGGTCTCGCTGGATGTGTCCATACGCTGCTATACAGAAGACAGGAGTATAATCTGCCACTATAGTATTGTAAGTTTGTAAGTTTGTCCTATGAGGAGTCACTCAAAAAGTTTAAAATAATCACTTTGCAATCTAGGCGTCTATTGCTTCAAACTATGATGCTTCACGGATTAGTACACAATAAGTTTAACTGTATAGAGTTAATTAATAACATATTTTATATAGTACCCAGAACTGTAATTAGAAGAGAGGCTCGCGTCTACCCGCTCTTTGCTACGACTACGAGTCGGACAAATGCTGGTGAACGCGCTCCACTCCGTCGACTGGTAAAAATCTACAATGAAAACTTTGTTGACATAGATATCTTTGTTTTGTCTCACTGTAGCTTTAAAAACAAAATTGTTAATAGTTTCAGATAATATTTAAATTATGCTTATCTAGTAGTTCCTTACGAAATTTAAATTCGATTAATATTGTACACAATTTTGCACAAGTAATATGTGGAAACGTCGTGAATTGTACGTTAACCTAAATGTCAAACTTTTTCCACTTTATGTTTTACATACTGTACAATTGTTTGTTTTCCCAAATAAAACAAAATAAAATAAAAAAATAGTTAGCGACTATGAGAAAACCTTCCATTAAATCGAGACTTGGGCAGTGCTACTATATCTCCAGCAGTGCCACATTGATTTTCAATTTCACGTCAATTTATTCATTTGCGAATACAGGTTTTACATAAGTTGTGTTGACTATCGGTACATCGAAGTTTTAAATTGCTTATACAGCGCTACCATGTCGGTCCAAGTACATGAACAGAGCACTGGGCAATTGCATTGCAGAGAGGCGTGAGACAGGGGGACGTGTTTTCTCCGAAACTGTTCACTGATGCTGTGGTGGATGCCTTCAAGCTATTAGAGTGGAAAGTGTACGGCATTTAAATCAATGGCGAGTACTCATCTTCGATTTGCCGACAACATCGTAGTCATGGCAGGTTCGCTGCAAGAGCCCAGCACAATGCTCGATGATCTCAACAGGATGTTTCAAATACGTGGGCTTTAAAATGAACATGGGCAAGACTAAAGTCATGTCATATGCCCATGTTGTGCCCATCCCAATATGCGTTGGGTGCTCTCTTATCGAAGTTGTTGACGAGTATGTCTACCTGGAGCGACCATCCCATTAGGTAGATCCAACTTCGAGACAGAGGTCAATCTTCGAATCCGACTCGGCTGGGCAGCGTTCGGGAAAATTCGCAACGTCTTTTCGTTAACAATTCAGCAATGCCACAAGGCGAAAGTCTAACCAGTGGTGAAATATGCGACAGAGACGTGGTGACTAACTATGGGCCTTATAAGAAAGCTCAAGGTCACTCAGCGAGTTAAGGAGAGAGCTATTTCTCTATGAGATGGAATCAGACCTGAGGAGATCCTTAGAACTAAAGTTGCCGAAATAGCCGAAAGGATTAGTTAATTGAATTGGCAAAGGGCTGGGCACATTTTTTTCTTATTTTTCTTTTCTTAAAATAAACGTTGCCCCACACTAGGGTTTCTCCTGTGTCGTGGGTGCGTTTACAGACATGAATTCCACATACAATACACCCAGACCCGGAACAACTATCTGCAGATCATACAAATATTTGTTCCGTGTGGGAATCGAACCCACGACCCGGGGCGCAGCAGTCGACTGTATCAGCCACTGCACCAACCGTGCCGTCATTGCTCCTAGAACTGATGGCCGTTGGAGTAAAAAGGTTCTCGTGTGGAGACCGCGGACCGGAAAACGCAGCGCGGGACGACCTCCAACGAGGTGGACAGACGACCTGGTGTAGGTCGCTGGGAGTCATTGAATGCGGGCGGCATGTAACCGCTTATTGCGTAAATCTATGGGAGACGCCTTCGTTCAGTAGTGGATGTCCTTTGGCTGGTATGATGAGTATCATGATGGACTGATTCTAAAAATATTTTATCATTGGGAATCTATTCTCGGTAGACATAAGCTATGTTATCATGTGAGCGAAACGAAGGCGGGAAGGACTGCCTGCGCTACTTAGCTGTAGTAAAAAAATAATAGATAAATACTGTTAAACTTAAGAAATATGTTTTCCATTCACCAGCGGGCATCTCTCCTCGAATCTTTGTCGCAAGTCCAAGCAACACCAGAAGAAGTGAAACAGTTGACTGGTATCTCAGCAGTTCAGACCATTGGTCTGAGGAAATTGAATGAGCTGAATTTGGAGTTGCCAGCGCAGAGGGTGTCTGATGTAACTGAAGATAAGAAGTTTAGCAGTATTGCCGGTATGTTAAATTTTAAGACATTGGTCTATATTTCTTTAAGGTCCACATAATTATATCAATTATAGTTATAGTTGGCATTCCTATCAAAAAAGTCGGCCAATTAGTTGTAGACTAGGCACCGCAACTGCATTCAAATTTAAAACTATAACTGGGATATTTTTAAAAATTTATAATTACAATTTATAATTATTCCATTAAATAATTACCATTATCCCATCTATAAGATGAAAACTGCTAGACCATTATCATCATAACATTAGCCACAGTTACATGCGAGTTATGCGTGGTGAACATACATTTATTGTTTTACAGGGGCTAAAAAACGTTTGCGACTTTTAAAATTGGACAATGCAGAGAAAATAAAAAAGAAGAAATATGATCCAAATGTAGTTGGTGTTGAAGAGTCATCTGAAGAAAGTACTTCCGAAACTGAAGAAGATGATGATGATGAACCTGAAATTGTCAATGGAAATGATACCATTCAAAATGATACTATAAATACAATGGAAAAGGTTGAAACGACTAAAGTAGCTGACAAATCTGAAGTTACAGATAGTAATGCCACTGATAAAGAAGAAACCATCCACCATAAACCATTAGAGGACCCAAAAAAATCTAACAAAAATAAGAAAAGGGAACATACATGTAAAAATAAAGAGAATGAAATCAAAGTTGAGAAGAAGCCGCTTTTAGAACATGCTACTATTCACATTGTAGTAAAAAGGGACCCTAAAATCCAAGTAGCGAGGTTGAAATTGCCTATACTAGGTGAAGAACAGAGGATTATGGAGTTGATCAATGAAAACGAGTTTCTTATTGTTGCTGGTGAAACAGGTGAAATATAACAAAATAGATATATCTTGCTTGTTAAGAGAGAGATGTCTACTGATGTACATTTAATTTGATTTCATTATATTCTAGGCAGCGGGAAAACCACCCAAATACCCCAGTTCCTCTATGAAGCTGGTTATGCTGAACAGAAGATGATAGCAGTGACAGAACCGCGTCGTGTTGCTACAGTCGCTATGTCTGCTCGAGTTTGCCATGAACTCGGTCTGACCAGCAAAGAAGTGTCGTATCTGATGCGGTTCGAGGGCAACGCCACTAAGGACACTAAGATTAAGTTCATGACTGATGGTTAGTAACGATATTTACTCGTTCATATTGTCTATGGTTCCACGCTAAATAAATTGTATTCGACATTCGAAAGCGATTCCAGATTATTATTTTTTGGTTGCCTTACTGATGCTGGATCCAAGTTCTTTTCCACATCATCATTTCGGCCGAATGAAGTCCACTGCTGGACACAGGCCTCCCCCGAAAATCACCACAACGACCGATATGGGTGTGTTGTGGGTTCATTAGGGAGTTTTGCCATAATCGCCACGCTTGGCAGACGGTTTGGCGATCGCAGTTGAGTTGTTAATGTACTCGAAGGACGCTGCTGCCCATCCTCCGGCTAATCCCTTAGTCGACTTTTACGACACCCACGGGAAGAGATGGGGTCGTGGTATTCTGAGCCGGCACCACACGGAACATCTTTCCACATAGACAATATAAATATAAATGATTCCATAATTTGTAATGATGTTGGGTTTAAGCCGCTTCTTACGACACCAATCGGATGACATGGAAGAAAAACAAAATAAATGACAGTCTGTTACTGTTAGTTTAATATTAAGACTGAAAGTTTATTATTTTGACTGAAGTCAATTTAGATCGTCCAAAAACAATAAATCGTCCTTAGTTAACTGCGTTCGGTTTTATAATAAGATACCTAAAGCAATCACTGATCTGACATACATAAAAAAAGTATATTACAGGATTAAAGACTATGTTGATGATAGGGACATTATGGCGTTAGTTCTTTTCTGCAATGTGGCTTCCCCGGAGACTAAATACATCTAAAATGATATTTGCATTGTACAGCCGCCATATTTATATTTTATCAATGTATAGATAACTATCTTAAATACTTTGTGACAAACAGATATGCAAAAGATATTTAAAAAAAAACGAATAAAGATGTAACCCTGAGTTTCTTTCGGCATTTCTTCTCATAAGTTGTTATGTAGCGAAATGCCCTCCGTTGTTTCAACATGTGATGTGTAAAAGTGTCTGTTAGGACCAATTTACTAAATAAATTATTCTATTCTATTTAAACCTTGGTGGCAGACCTGGGAAAAATATATTGGTTTTATCCAAAAGGCCTCTCAAATATCAAGAACCGCGGGCTGCGAGACACAACATACTTTTAAGTGTGTCGTGCATTGCGAAAGTTAACATAGGAACAGCTTGTTGTAAAAATAATAGTATGTCCCTGAAAACATAATATGTAGGCGTGGGAAAAGTGCATCGTTTTTGCGATTGGAACATTTGCATCTAGAACAGTAAACTGTTTCGGAACACTGATATGCTTCAATTGGAACAATTGCAACATCGGTGATTGTGTCAAGAAAAGAAACAATCTGTCTCATCAATGTATAATTATGCAAAAATCGTCCTTAAAGTATTAGATATACAAGCGCAATTGTGGTAATTTTTGCGTACGCAAGCATCGACAATATCTGAGAGATTCATATCATTTGGCATCTCTTTCTCACTAGCTTATATTGTATTTAGTTTTCACGGTGTACAAAATGTTTTAATAAACAAATAAATTACTCAATTGAAGGATGTCCACTGTTGAATAAAGCCTATAGATTCGTTAGTTCATTGTGTGTCGTAAAACGAGACACTAAAAATCTATTGTGTCTACACGGCTGCCGGCAATTGACACGCGAGAGGTTAACTGTCTCATCATTTTGGAGGGAATCAGCCAGTACTCACTACGCTTGGCAGGCGGGTTGCGAGGCAGAATGGAAGCTGTTTCACAAAAGAGAAACTGGTGCTCTTCCTTCTAGTCCCTTAGTCGCCTTTTACAACATCCACAGGAGGAGATGCAGTGGTACTAAGTTTTTAGTCCGGACATCACACGGAAGTTTATTATAGTAAATATAATATTATGTTATAATAAAACACTTTTAAACGGATTCTATCGCGTATATTAACATCAGGAAAAACAAAAATCTAAAATATACGCGATAGAATCCGTTTCATATCAGCCACAGGACGTCCACTGCTGAACAAAGGCCTCCCCTTAGATTTCCACAACGAGCGGTCACATGCCGATCTCATCCAACGACTCCCAGCGACTTCACCAGGTCGTCTGTCCAACTCGTTGGAGGTCGTCCCACGCTGCGTTTTCCGGTGCGCGGTCTCTATTCGAGAACCTTTGTGCCCCAACGGCCATCAGTTCTACGTGCAATGTGCCCTGCCCATTGCCACTTCAGTTTACTAATCCTTTCAGCTATGTCGACAACTTTAGTTCTTCTACGGATCTCCTCATTTCTGATTCGATCTCGTAGAGAAATACCAAGCATAGCTCTCTCCATAGCTCGCTGAGTGACCTTGAGCTTTCTTATGAGGCCCATTGTGAGTGACCACGTCTCTGTTCCATATGTCATCACTGGATGGTTAAAGACACACACTGGTTAAAGACTTGCGTCTTGAGGCATTGCGGTATTGTTGACGAAAAGACGTTGTGAAGAATCCGTTTAAAAGTGTTTTATTATAATGTGTAATACTCGCGAAAACCTAAGACATTATTATAATATTATGTATTATTATATTAAGTATATATTACAATATATATATTAGTCGTGTGGTGCCGGCTACGAATAGCACCAACCCATCTCATCCCGTGGGGGTCGTAAAAGGCGACTATGGGATCACCCGGAGGATGGGCAGCAGCGTCCTTCGAGTACATTAACAACTCAACTGCGATCTCCAACCCGCCTGTCAAACGTGGCGATTATGGCAAAACCCCCCAATGAGCATACAACACCCAAAACTCCCAAACCGGTCGTTGTGGCGATCTTTGTGGAAGGCTGGTGTCAGCAGTACACTTAATTCGGCTGAAACGACGAAGTTATAATATATGACGATACTTTACTGTATCCTTATTGAAATTCCAGGTGTACTACTCAAAGAGATCCAGTCGGACTTCCTTCTGAGCAAGTACTCTGTTGTTATAATTGACGAGGCTCACGAGAGGAGCGTATACACAGACATCCTACTCGGTCTACTGTCGAGGATCGTTCCGCTGAGAAGAAGGCGTGGGTCTCCGCTCAGGCTGATCATCATGTCCGCTACCCTCAGGGTCGAGGATTTTACTGAAAATACCAGACTATTTAAGCAACCTCCTCCAGTTATCAAGGTATAGAAACTAAGCTATCTCTTTTCTTTTTCAGTTACGAAGTTTAAACGTAGAATTTGTCTTCTTGTGATGTACCCTGCAGAGCACTGCACTCAGTGCAATTCCTACATCATAATAAATTAATCCTTATATTATAAATAAATAAATAAAATCCTCTTTATTGCACACCATAATAAAATAACAGTACAATCATTTTGACTATATGAAAGAAAAGGTACAATTGTAATTGGAAAGATTATATCTCACATTATTAAGTATTCATTTTATATTGTTTATATTGATAATAATGATGAAAAGCCATATATATAGGAAATTAAATTATCTTTAATATTTGCACGCCATGGCACGTGGTAAACATGTTAGAACAGATTTTGACTTTTTTGTTATCTTGCATGCACATGACATTTATGTATGTACACACATGTTTGAGCAAATAAATTTATTCTATTCTATTCTTAAATTGAAAGAACATTGCATTGAAGCAACGGTGATAAACCAATTTCAACATCATATTAGCAAATGGCCGTCTACTGCTGACCAAGGCCTCTCCCAAAGATTTCCACAATTGTGTCAATTTAACGGGAATTTGTCAGTACTTACCATGCTTGGCAGGCGGTTTGGTTAACGCAGAATGGCATGCTGCAGCCGACCCCCTGGTTTAGAGTCCGATGATGAGATGGAGTGGTACTATATTCTTGGTAGTCGCTAAGACTCAACATCTGCAACAATGTCGTTGAATGTGAATGGATTCAATAGTTTGTTAGCTTAGGAAATTCCATTCCTGCTACTCAACGCCAGACAACCTGGAGCAGGTCGGGACCGCAGGTGAATGCAAACGGCTGTTGAGCCGCTTTTGTATGATATGATGATGAGAACCAATTATATAGTAGACATACAGAAATGAAACTATTTGTACTCGGTGTTTGTCGAAGTCTGCTGCTTCATTAATTAACATTTCCTTGGATTTCTTTGTAAAAGGCCGAACTTTACGACGTCTGGTTCGACTCAACGATCTTGCTCAAAAATTTAGGGGAATCGAAGTCAACCTCGCGTCGTATAGTTCCGGTCTATATGTCTACATTTTCCTTTCTATAGATAGACGCGAGGCAGTTTCCAGTGACTACACATTTCAACAAACATACTTACAGCGACTACCTGAAGGAGGCGTATAAGAAAGCTGTCAAAATTCACACGAGGTTACCAGAAGGAGGGATACTCATCTTTGTTACTGGACAGCAGGAGGTAAAAAGTGTTTAATAATAATATTAATTAATGTTTTCGTACTTCGGTGCCCATTTTATTTTTAACGAAATAAAAGTCATATTAATCTTGTCAGAGGGAGGAATTCTCATCTTTGTTACTGGACAGCAGGTAAAAAAATTCATATTACATTATAAGTACTTTCGTGTTTGGTTACCTGTTTTATTTTTAAGGAAATAAGGAGTATTATTTTTCCTGCACTGGTGGTAGGTCTCTTATTGCATCCTGGCGCGTTTTCCGCCTTTTGACATCCTGGCGGAGATGGATGCGTGGGTCTACGATCAGACACGCTCCCTCCGCCAGAGCGGCGAAGGCGCGCCTCCAGGGGCGTTGGACAAGCTGCGGCGGCTAGCTCGGCGGCGCGCACTTGTAAAGTGGCGTCATCGCCTGCGGATGCAGTTTGCAACCAAGCGCGTCGTCGAGGCCGTCCTGCCGCTCTTTGGAGCCTGGCTCAAAAGGAGCGAGCGCGTCACCTACCGCCTGACGCAGGTGCTCACCGGGCACGGTTGTTTCGGCGCGTACCTGCACAGGATAGGACGTGAGGCCACGGCACAATGCCACCATTGTGATAGCGACCAGGACACCGCACAGCACACGCTCGAGGCGTGCCCTGCGTGGGCCGCCGAGCGGCGGATCCTGGTCGATCGGATCGGGCAAGATCTCTCTCTGCCAGCAGTAGTGTCGGCTATGTTGGCAGAGCACGAAAACTGGAATGCAGTGGTCTCCTTCTGTGAGAGCGTCATGCTCCAGAAGGAGACCGCAGAGCGGGATCGGGAGAGGGCCGATCCCGCTCGAAGAAGAAGGAGACGGCGCCGGGGTAACAACCGCCCTGGCGCCTAATTCCGATACGCTTGAAAACCCCTGCCATTGCTATGAGGTGGGGGACCTCTGGGTTCGCGGGTGCGTAGATTGGGGAATCTGCGTGCCCACACCAAGCGACCCAAGAGAAGACGGTAGCACGCATGTGGTCACGCGCTGCCGTGGGACGCTTTGGGGGATCCTTTACAATCCCCCTGGGGGGGTGACCGCTTTACAGTCACCCTCTCCGAGATGTGCCAATAGGCGTGGCACCAGTGGGTGGCTCTAGTGTGATCATACGAGGACCTGGAGCCTCCCTTAGGTGCCGAAGATGACCGCTCCAGTGGTTTTAGCCGGTAGGAGTCCGGCATACCCCTTCGTCCTTCCCCGGGGCGAAGGAAGTTCATGATGAATTTCCACTGGGCACCAATAAAAAAAAAAAAAAAAAAAAAAGGTCTCTTATTGCAAGAGTCTGGCTAGATACTACCGCAGTCACGCTCTATCCTCCCGGCCCGAGCCGTTGGGAGTCCCAGCCGACGGCCGCGGCGTTGGGCTGGGACTCCCAACGGCTCGGGCCGTGTCTCGAGCGAGACACTGGCGAGGCCTACCGCGGTCACAATGACGCTGCAACGCACCATCCGGGAGGCTCGGATCTGGAACAAGCTCCTGGAGGTACTGGAAAGGGATCCGTGGGCGAGACGATACCATATGGTAGTAAGCAAGTTGCGCTTGTCGGTACTCCGGCGACCTAATCCATGGCCCCGGACTTGCTGGAGGGATTCGTATTTTCGCGTTCTTTCCAGTGCTAAGGAACCGTCTGTCCACACGGTACCGGGCCCGGATGGCATTCCGAGTGGCGCGTAGGTGTTTGCACTGCGGTTTCTTGAGAACCGCTTGAGTTGGATGCTCACCAGCTGCCTCTCACAACGTGTTCTCGTCCGGCTTGTAGGAAGCCGGATTGGTTCTCCCTAGGAAGAAGGAAAAGCCACGTAGTCTCCATGTGCGTACCATCCCATTTGCCTGCTAGACGAAGCTTCGAAACTATTCGAAAAAATAATTACCCGAAGACTCGTTGAACAGCTGTCGCGAGTTAGTCCTTACTTGACCGACAGCCAGTATGGCTTCCAGTAGCGGCGGTCCACCATCGACGCGATACATGCGTCCACATGCTTTCGGAGCAGACAGTGTCCCGGTGGGGTGGGAAGGAAATGTTAACCCATTCAACTTAATCCCGGGGGGTGCAATTAGGGTCAACTAGTCCACTATCGGTGCCCGAGGGGTAGAGGTACCTGTAGGACATTGTTGGGGCGTATCTACGCGATAAGTACGTTAGCTACGGTAGGCAGGGACGGTAGCGTAAAACGCGCTAGCGAGATAACGTGTGAGGTTTAGCAAGGGGCGATTTCAGCCCTCTCTTGTGGAACTCTGCCTACGACGCGGTCCTGCGTGTCGTGCTCTCCGCTGACGTGAGCATAGACTGTTACGTTGACGACACTCTTGTGTTGGTCAACGGGGAGTTCCCTGAGGGATCCATCTTCTGGCTTGCCGAGCAAGCGGTGACAGTTGTTGTGACTGAAATCTACGCTCTGGGTCTGCGGATAGTGCCTCACAAAACTAAGGCGCTAACGTTCCACGCACTGCCGCGGAGCAGAGAGCCACCTAGAACGTGGATACGCGCTGGTGACGTGCAAATCAGGGTGGACTGGTACATGAAGTACCTGGGGTTCATCCTGGACATTGGTTGGGACTTCGAAGGGCACTTTGAATGCCGTGCCCTCGAATCGAGAAGGCAGTGGATACTTTAAACCGATTGCTTTTCAATATTGGGGGACTGAGAGGGTAAGTTCGTCACCTCTATGGAGGAGTCGTGGTGGTCCATGAGGGCCACTGGGCACCTGTATGGTCATCTGGCTGTCAGGCATCCAGCACTGCAGAGCCAACTTCGCAGTCTGCAGGGCAGAGTTGTTATACGGATCGCACGAGGGTACCGAACCGTATCCTACGTGGCAGCAACTCTACTGGCGCATTTTCCGCCCTTGGACATGCCTGGCAGAGACGGATGTGTGGGTATAAGAACCAGACACGCTCCGGGCATTCGATAGGCGATGAGATGGTTGGTTCGGCGGTGCGAACACGAGAAGTGGCGAATGCGCGACGAAACGGATCGGACGGACGGAAACAAAGCCCGCGTAGAGGCCGTCCTGCCAATCTTCGGAGCCAGGGTCAAAAGCAGCGAGCGCATCACCTACCGCCTGACGTTGATATTCACGTGTTACGGTTGTTTCGGTGCATACCTGCACAAGATAGAACGCGAGCTCACGGTACAATGCCATCGTATAAGATTTTCACTGAAGTGCTTCCAGTGAAAAGCTTTTACTTAATTTCATTTTCTTCAGGATATATCTTTTTCATACGAACTGCTGTAATTTATTTACTCCCTACCAATCAGTTTATATATTTCAAGTGCTTTTATTTAACTTCCCTCTAGGTAAAATACTTAGTCCGGAAACTAAAGACAGCCTTCCCGTACCGCAAAGACGTGGACTACACTAAACTGATAACAAAGACCAAGACTGTCAGTGATGCTGAAGCTGCGCTGGACTCGGAGCCTGAGGACATTGAATCTGATGATGACGAGGTATTTTCATTTTTTTTTTAAACGAGTCGGTTTAGTCAAGGCGTCACATCCGGTCATACAGCCTCCATCTTCACAAACGGTGTGCCACAGCTGTGTTATACGTTAGATGTGTTCCCGTTTGGAATTATGGTTGAATAAAAACACTGGCACATATGCAGTAAATGTATTTTATATTTCACTACAGGTTTGGACACAAAAACATGATTATCTAATTTAAAATAATAGGAGACTCCATATGCGTATATTTCACTGTCATTTGAAGTGGCGAGTGTTTTGAAAGAGACAGATATATTTATTTATTTGCTGAAAGATTTACTTTTGTGGTTCGTAAAATATATATTATTAAATAGCCATGGAGAGAGCTATGCTTGGTATTTCTCTGCGAGATCGAATCAGAAATGAGAAGATCCGTGGAAGAACTAAAGTTGCCGGCATAGCTGAAAGGATTAGTAAACTGAAGTGGCAATGGGCGGGGCACATTGCTCGTAGAACTGATGGCCGTTGGGCTAAAAAGGTTCTCAAGTGAAGACCGCGCACCGTAAAACGCAGCGTGAGACGATCTCCAACGACATGGACAGACAGGTCTCAGGGAGTCCATGGATTCGGGCGCCATGTGACCGCTCGTTATGGAAATCTAGGGGGAGGCCTTTGTTCTGCAGTGGACGTCCTTTGTCTGATATGATGATCATGATGAAATAGTTCTCTACAATCAACCAATGTCACTGGTGTGCAAATCAATACAAAAATACATAATTTTCACTCTAAGCTAAATTTAACAGGCATTTTTGTCGGACATGAGTGACTGTTCTTATATTTGTAATTTCGTTATTTTCGAAGAGCATATAATATAATTTTGTATGAACTACCGTACCGCCTACGAGCACCAACCCATCTCAACCCGTGGGTGTCGTAAAAGGCGACTAAGGGATTAGCCGGAGGATGGGCAGCAGCGTTCTTGGAATACATTAACAACTCAACTGCTATCGCCAACCCGCTTGCCAAGCGTGGCGATTATGACAAAACCCCCCAATGAGCACACAATACTCCGATATCGGTCGTTGCGGTGATCTTTGAGGGAGGCCTGTGTCCAGCACTGGATTTTATTCGGCCGAAATGATGATGATGAACTAAAAATGGGGTTGGTCCCAGGGTCCTATCACAGTTTACTGGTAAACATTGGCTATTCTTCGCGCACTGTCTTACAGCTGTGTATAGTTATATGTACTGGTAGAGTAGCTATGGTGAAATTTGCGCCGTTCCGCAGTGCAATAAAATTCGTGTATGGCGCGTCTATTTGTAAAATGTCATTAATGTTACTACATAATACTAGGTGGAGAAAGAAATGAAACGCGCCCGCAAAGCGCGGAGGAAAGCCAAGCAGAAAGCGAAAACGTTGCCTAAGATTAATCTGGATGATTACGACATGCCTGAAGATGATGGACAAGCGGATCTAGTCGATGCAGACGAAGATAGTGAGGGACACCTCAGTGATTCAGGTTAGTTTGGCGCTGTGGCTGATCACTTGGCTCTGCGCTATGTATCGCGGATTTGATCCCCACTCGATAGAACGGCACGGTTGGTGTAGTGGCTTATACAGTTGGCTGCTGCGCTCCGGGTCGTGGGTTCGATTCCCGCACGGAACAAATATTTGTATGATCTGCAGGTAATTGTTCTGGGTCTGGGTGTATTGTATGTGGAATTCATGTCTGTAAACTCACCCACGACACAGGAGAAATCCTAGTGTAGGGCAAGTTCCTGATCGAGAGATAGGTCTCAAACTATCTCTCGGGGGTGCGATCTATGCTGACAAAGCGGATACCTCACCCATAGCCAGAGGTAATTGGAAAGACACCGTGGGGTTTTAGTCGGTATAGTCCCGCATGCCCTTATCAAGGCAGAGGAAGCCTATGAGGATTCCTGATGACAAAAAGAAGTACCAGTTCTCGTAATTTAAAAATGTTCAATATATGGTTCCGATTTAGTTTCAATGTCCTAAATGTCACATATAGTATTCTCCTAAACTAACAAACAACGTCAAACGTGAACTTACACTGTGATGAGATCGAAAGTTCATCGTAGTCAAACTATTCTGCTAACATTTCGAATTGTCTCAGGTACTAAAATTGTCATTAAATAAACGTTAAAATTGAGATTGAAATGAGACTAGATTGAGATCACACTGAAAGCCGACTGAACGTTAAGAGTAGCAGAATACTATGTTCTTGTCAATTTCCAATTTAATATCAGTTTGGTCATTTTTCAGTCCAGACCCTCTGGTTGTTTGTACATGTGAGATTTATATTCACGATACAGGAGAAATCCTGGGGCACAAATACATTTTTAAGAAAAACAAGAATTGTTTCACTTTTCACGATGTTAGCTTGAGCTTTATCATCTTTACATATTTGTTTTTTGTCCAGTGGAACTCCTACCGGCTAAAACCACTAGAGCGGTCATCTTCGGCATCGAAGAGGGGCTCCAGGTCCTCGTAAGATGTCACTAGAGCCGCCCATTGATGTCACGACTTTAGGCACATCTTGGAGGGGATGACAGTAATGCGATCACCCCCTCTAGCGGAGGGCAGGTTGCTCTTAAAAGGCCGCCCGCCAGGAACTTCTCGGGAAGAATTGTAAAGGATCCCCCAAGTCTCGCTGTGTCATCTTTTCATCCTACGAATTTACAATGTTTAGCATGTGCCTTCCCATGGCCCTTTCAGTAAACTATATAAGAGAACAAAGTTGCGATGGGGAAGACTATTTTGATTCAGAAAAATTACTGCAATTTTTGGTGTTTCATTATTTTTAGATGCCGAAGAAGACTCTCTAGCCCCAGCCATCAAGGCCTGCCGGCAGCCTCTCTGGGTCCTCCCTCTATACTCCATGCTGAACTCTTCGAAACAATCGCAAGTGTTCTCTGCCGCTCCAGCAGGCGCGCGGCTTTGTGTCGTGAGCACGGATGTCGCGGAGACCTCGTTAACTATACCAGCTGTTCGATACGTTGTGGATACTGGCAAAAAGAAGATGCGGTGAGTATGATCATCCGTTCTCTATCTGAACTAGAAAAAGAGGAAATGTTTTTTATTTTTGCCCATACAACGAGCCCAAGTAAACTAAAATAAAACAATCTAGAATCATAATAAGTTAAAAAAAACCCTCTGCATCACGTTCATAATTTTTCTGTTGACCTAAAATGCCCAAAAGGAATACATTATAGTAATAAAATGGCAAGAGAGTATTCAAAACTATGTAAAGGTCAGAGGTGGTCCAGTTGTGTGGTGCCGGCTACGAATAGCACCAACCCATCCCGTCCCTTGGGTGTCGTTAAAGGCGACTATGGGATTAGCTGGAGGATGGGCAGCAGCGTCTTTCGAGGAAATTAACAACTCAACTGCGATCGCCAATCCGCCTGCTAAGCGTGGCGATTATGGCAAAACCCCCCAATGAGCACACAACACACGCATATCGGTCGTTGTAGTGATCTTTGGGGGAGGCCTGTGTCCAGCAGTGGACTTTATTCGGCCAAAATAATAATAGCGTCTGTAAAAAAGATTCCAAACTGGCTTCGTAAATCGTGTGCCGCAAGTTTGCAGAAATTTGTTGCCACTCAGCTTAGGGCTAAGGAGTTGATAATGTTGAGATAAACAACGCCAACAGCGCTGGTTTTCAGTGTCAGACAAACTATCTTGGGCTCCATTCGAACCGGCATCAACTTCACCTACAAGTGGTGATCTTTTTTGATTACCTATGAAGCTTGAATGACCGAGAGCAGAAAGAAAGCAGGATGATAGAATTCTCATTTTGGCCGAATGAAGTCCACTGCTGGACACAGGCCTCCCCCAAAGATCACCACAACGACCGATATTGGTGTGTGGTGGGCTCATTGGGGGGTTTTGCCATAATCGCCATGCTTGGCAGATGGGTTGGCGATCGCAGTTGAGTTGTTAATGTACTCGAAGGACGCCGCTGCCCATCCTCCGGCTAATCCCTTAGTCGCCTTTACGACACCCACGGGAGGAGATGGGGTGGTGGTATTCTGAGCAAGCACCACACGGCACATAATCATTCTAATGGCCATCCTGAATATCTGTTAGCTGGAAAAGGCAGCAGAATCGTTACGAGAAAATACGTTAACTTTCCCGTAAAGGCTTTACCAATAGATTACTGTCATTGCATAGTTTTCCAGAGAAAGTGGCAATCCACAAATTCTTGGATGTAAACACACGGTTGACGTCAATATGGCACTAGAAATTATATAAATTTGTTTTTCCAGCGTTTATGACCACGTTACCGGCGCAAGCGCATGGCGCATAGTGTGGACGTCCCAGGCCAGCGCTGAACAACGAGCCGGGCGAGCAGGACGTGTTAGCTCAGGACATACGTACCGGCTGTATAGCAGTGCGGTATATCAGCACGAATGTCCCGAGCAGTACCCGCCTGACCTGTGCAGGAGGCCTGTAGACGATCTAGTGCTAACTATGAAGTGTATGGGCATCGATAAGGTAATAATCAAGATCATTAAGTGTAATTCTAATCAATTCTAATCTAATCAAATTACATCGTCATGTCTGTATTTCAAAGTACCCATCATTCCGTGGGTGTCGTAAAAAGCGATTATGGGATTAACCGGAGGATGAGCAGCAGCGTTCTTCGAGTACATTAAAAACTCAACTGCGATCCCTAACCCGCCTGCCAAGCGTGGCGATTATGGTAAAATCCCCCAATGAGCACACAACACCCAGACCGATCGTTGTTGCGATCTTTGTGGGAGGCTTGTGTCCAGCAGTGGCCTTCATTCGGCTGAAAAAATAAACAAAGGTGTACTATTCTACACTGACATTTCAACAAAGGTTGATAATAACGAACATGTTCCGAAATTAATCTACAGTGTTCTAAAAGGTTCTAGTTTTCAAAGCTAAAGGTTTCGAATAATTTTTATTTTTATTTTGTTAAGCTTAGGTCAGTTTGATGGTAATTACATAATTTTAACTATCTTTGTGTCCGAAATAATCGATTATATTTGGTTGCGTATTGGTTATAAATGGTCATGGAATTATGGTTCCCTATATTTCGCATTTAACATGACAACAAGATACAATAAAAACCCAGATTCTCCCTATAAACAAAATTACGAGTACTTACATAAAATGATTCTGCTTTTTAACACGATTTTATTAGCTTGGTTTGTATCTATGTAACGGAATTTTTAACGCGATTTTCATCCCCTTCAAAACGTGGGATTGATTTGAAACTTCGCACACTTATCGAGGATCGCTAATAATGCAACTTCGTTAAAAAAGAACCACTTTTTTGTTGTTAGCCGCACTAAAAAATTGTACATAAATAATAGTTTTAAAAAAATGTAAAAAAGCGTGGGGTGCTTTATGTCAATTGTTGTTAATAATATTTCTTTTTTGTTAATCACTCTATTCATATTTTAAACTTATTGAAAATTATTTTCTAATTTTTAGGCCGGTTATCTACATAAGCGTGTTTTTTTTAAGATTTTTAAACTAATATTTTTACTGTGACCTGCCGTGAATTGGTCGGATTCTTATGGTTCTAGGAGCGATTCAGTGTTTCAGTTCGATAAAAAACGATTGAATATCTCATTAAATTGATTTTCAGAAAACCTAAAGATCCAGGTACTGACGCTAGACACGTTCTTCCGGCAATTTGACATATGTGGCAATTGTCAATGATGCCATCAATTCGTACTTGCCGTTTAGATGCACTGAACATAGTGAAGTGCATTATATCAATATTCAGTTAGTGTATAAATTGAACATTATATTACAGGTAGTTAACTTCCCGTTCCCAACGGCTCCGGACAGAATGCAGCTGCGGCTAGCTGAAAAGAGGCTGGAAGCTCTTGGCATCCTGGAGAAGCCTGCGATGAGGAACATTAGGAAAGATGAAGAAGAAGTCAGTAGCATATAAAATTGTGATAAGCTTAGCATGACTTAAATGCCAACTTTGAATGGTTGTAAAGAAACAGTATCATTACCATTAAGAGGCAATGTATGTGTGACCAGTATCTTGTCACTCGCGGAAAGAAGGTTGCCGCTGTCTGTCTTAACGTACCTTATCCCTCTCCTTTTTAAAACGCAGGGTTAGCCTTGTGGTTGAACGCTTGCCTTCCATACAGGAGGGCCTGAGTTCGATCCAGGCCCGCACCTCTGACTTTTCGGATACATGTGCGGATCAGAATTTGATTATCACTTGCGTTAACGGTGAAGGAAAACATCGTGAGGGAACCTGCACACCTGAGCGGGCTCCAAAATTTACTTAAAGGTGTGTGCGGTCGGCCAACACCGCACTAGGCCAGCGTGGTGGAGTAAGGCCTTACCTTTCTCATCGCGAGAAAAGGCCCGTGCCCAGCAGTGGGACAGTAATGAGCTGATTAGTATAGTCTCTTGTTATGATATCCGTGAGGTTAGGGTGGGTGATCTATATTCTTACCCAGAAAATACGGATAAAGTCAAAAAGTCGTTGTCATACACACATTCGGTTAAGTTTATTTGTTAAAGACCAATTCAAAGATAACGTTTATGTATTCTTTCCTGCCAACTTGAAGTAAATCTTCCGGCCCGTAGGACCAAAAATTTCTTGAAATAAATCTAATATTTTTCTTCAAATTATAGTACTAGAACCTATCATAATAAATGCATATGCATAGCATGCATATTTTGTTATATATAAAGAAAACGGGAAATAACGCAAAGTTACCTTTGATTAGCTTGACTTTTCGACCAGTCTGCGCCAATCGTGATCACAAGTAGACTGATGATGCAGCTATTATGATTATCATCGACATGGAATCCAGTGATTAAAATAACACAAGCTCGCTATTCGCAGTCGGTTAATTATAAGGACACAGTGAGTGTAGTGTTTTACGGCCCTAAAATAAAGAAAAAAAGGGAGGTGTCTGAACATGAATCTACCTCACAAACAGAGTGATCTGTTCGCTGCATCATCAGTTTGCTTGTGACCACGATCGGTGCAACCTGGTCGAAATGTCAAGCTATTCAAAGGTAACTTCGCGTTAATTTCCGTTTTCTTCAAATATATTAATGCAACGCGAAAGTTTGTAATGCAAATTTTGGTTCCACAGGTACTAAAAGTAACACCTCTAGGTAAAGCGGTATCGGCGTTTCCGCTACTCCCTCGCTACGGAAAGATGTTAGCTCTAAGTCACCAACAGAACCTATTGCCGTATACTATAGCGCTGGTGTCAGCGTTAACTGTGCCCGAGGTATGTAGTATCGTGAGATTATTTCTATTTTTTACCGACTTCAAAAAGTAGGAGGTTCTCAATTGGATGTGTATATTTTATGTATGTATGTACACCGATTACTCCGAGATTTGTGGACCGATTTGAGCGATTCTTTTTTTAATAGGTGCAGAATGCTTTCGAATTGGTCCCATATAAATTTCATTACATTTGATTGAGTAGTTTTTTAACCCGCTTCAATAAACAGGTTTAATTTGAAACAAACTGCGCTTACCTAGATGATGTCTTAATAGTTTCTATTTAACAAAAAACAGCTATTTCATAATTCAATACGATATTAAAACCACTAAAAAGAAAAAAAAAACTTTATTTATGAAGTCGGGCGGGGCCAGGTATGCCCCAACCATGGTTCGTGCAGACCAGCGAGTTATATTTATCCCTCGCTAAGGAAATATATTAGGCTTGAGTCATCAACAGAACCTATTGCCGTATACTATAGCGCTGGTGTCAGCGTTAACTGTACCAGAGGTAATCATGAGATTATTTATAGATTTTTTGTACTTTTAGAGTTAATAGATTTTGAATCATTATAATATCAGGAGGCTTACCATAAGCTCTTAATACAAGTACAAAAAGACATCAACTGATTTGTTTTGATTATGTGCACACGACTACATGTCAAGCTATAAATTAATCTAAATAAATCTATTTACGTACTTCTAGGCAAGTGTGTTCCATCGTCGACCGCATCGCTGCTTAACAGTGGTTGCGATGTATTGTATTATGCAGAATATTCTTCAGCTATTTCTTCTATAAGTTCGTATTATATACAAAGCCTGATTAGCCTCTCATTTTTTGGCAGGTCATGTCCGGAAAAGCAGGAAGTTGGCCTGCAACTGGCAACGTCCTGCTGCTGGGTGATCCAGGCGTGTTGCTGCGCGCTGTCGGGGCCGCAGAGTACGCGTACGTGAAGGGAGATGAGGAACTGTTTTGTGCCAAGTACGGGTTAAGAGAGAAGGTAAATTGGACTATTACTATTATTTGGTAGAAGGTCTCTTATTGGAAGAGTCCGTCAAGGTAGGTACCATCGGGCGGCGAGACTTGGGGGGATCCTATACAATCCTCCCCGAGAAGTGCCTGGGGGGCAGCCTTTTTACAGCCGCCTGCCCTCCGCTAGAGGGGGTGACCGCTTTACAGTCATCCCCTCCGAGATGTGCCTAAAGGCGTGGCACCGATGGGCGGCTCTAGTGTGATCTTACGAGGACCTGGAGCCCCCCCTTAGGTGCCGAAGATGACCGCTCCAGTGGTTTTAGCCGGTAGGAGTCCGGCATACCCCTTCGCCCTTCCCCGGGGTGAAGGAAGTTCCATGTAGAATTTCCACTGGATACCATTAAAAAAAAGGTCCACTCTTACTGCCGCTCTTCGGGGCCTGGCTCAAAATAAAATATGACCGGTACGGTTGTTTCGGTGCGTACCTGTACAGAACAGAACCCGAGGTCACGGCACGGTGCCACCACTGTGATAGAGACTAAGATCCCGCATAGCACACGCTTGAGTAGTGCTCTGCGTGGGCTGCCGAACGGCGGATCCTGGTTGTATGGATTGTACAAGAACTCTTTGGTAGCAGTAGAGTCGGGTATGCTGGCTGAGCATGAAAGATGGACCGCAGTAGTCTCCTGTTAGATCGTGATGCTTCAGAAGGAGACCACAGAGTGGGATCGATAGAGGTTTGATCCCGCACAGAGAAGGATACGGCGCCGCGATAACAACCGCTACGGTGCGTCCCGCCTATCTATATCCAGCACGCTTGAGCCCCCGTCTTTATTGTATGGCGGGGGCCTCATTCCAATAAGCGCTGCTGTCCATCCCTCTGGTTAAGAATAATACATAGGACCTTTTATTGTGTTATCGAGTTCTCTTTACGATTTTATTAAAGGGTTAGAGTAAAAAGGGTTCAGCTGACAATTACACCAAAAATGACATTTTATGCCGTAAAATTTGTCATTCAAATGCCTATCGAATGATACTACTAATAAGGTCGCCACTACACGCATTACGGAGATTTTCAGTGCTAAAACACACATTTACACCTTTTTTACGTAAGTAATTACTTTACTAATAACGCAAAAATATTTGTTATCAATAAACAAAACAAAAAAGAAAATGAAATACGAACTTTGGAAGATTTTTTCCCACAATCGTCTTTCTAGCAGTTGAATCATTTTTACTCCTCCCCTTTTACTAGTTCCATCGCGGACATAGTCACACAGCTTATATGTACTATTTTACTTATCAGGCAATCAAAGAAATCCGCAAACTGCGCAAGCAACTAACATCAGAGATTAATCTCAGCGTGGCAGGAGTCGATGTTGCCGTTAACCCTGAAATGAAGCCGCCTGATGATAACCAGGCTCGGCTGTTACGTCAGCTTGTGCTTAGTGGGTTGGGAGACCAGGTTGGGAAGAAGATAGCGCTCGAGGAGATAAAGGAAGGTCAGTAGCTAACTTTTAGCAATAGCTCATCTAGTTTAGTTAGACATCCGAGCATTGGTGCTAGATGTATCCCGGATAATTCAAGGTTAAACAGCAACTGTGAGATGGAAACTATAACGATAAGGTCTATTGCAATGGGTGTTACATGGAATAAAAAGACTAATAAATACGGGAACAACGGCGTCTGCCTTTCAACCTTTAACGTGAAACTCTGTGGCAGACGGTGACTCGCCACACACAAGATGGGCCCCCTAAATGTCCACCACTACAGGCGACAAAGAGCAACAACGGTGTGAGCGGCTAGAGGTGCGGCACCGGTTTCACCATCGCGCGTCTCGATAAGCTTCCTATTGTTATTAAATTTAATAATACAATAAACTCTCATTTTTATGAACGATTTAAGTAAAAACTCAAGAGGAAGACCATTACAGGGCTCTGCAAACAGTTTTTTTTTCAAGTTGTTTTAAATTATCTTCAATTCTTTTGCAGTAACTAATGAAATTATCTGGAGGTAAAAACCATTTTTCTCTCACGTGAAATTAAGATTATTGAGCGCAATATGAGAGCTATATTCCTGATTACTATTACCGGACTGCGCTATGGTCCTTCGGTAAGCAGCTGCAGCGCGACCTATCCCGCGCCCCACCGCGTGATTGACCCTTTACGACCGCCGAGTCGTGTGGTGCCGGCTCAGAATACCACCACCCCGTCTCCTCCCGTGGGTGTCGTAAAAGTCGACTAAGTGATTAGCCGGAGAATGGTCAGCAGCGTCCTTCGAGTACATTAACAACTCAACTGCGATCGCCAACCCGTCTGCCAAGCGTGGCGATTATGGCAATACCCCCCAATGAGCCCACAACACACCCATATCGATCGTTGTGGTGTTCTTTGCGGGAGGCCTGTGTCCAGCAGTGGACTTCATTCAGCCGAAATGATGACCGCCGATTCGAATCACTGTTAGACATATTTCCACTGTGTTAGTACAAAAAATTCAACCCACTTTGTTTGCCAACAGGCGAAGATAAACGGAAGTTCAAATACGCCTACCACTGCGGCGAATTAGAAGAACCAGTTCACCTTCACTCAGAATCCATACTCCGGAAGACGATCCCAGAATGGGTGGTGTTCCAGGAGTTATACGAGACCGGAGCTGACGCTCGAAGGAAGATGGTGATGAGGAACATTACTGCTATAGAGCCGGAATGGTTACCGCTTCTAGTGCCACAACTTTGTAACTTAGGTAAGAACTTTATGGTATAGGTTTTATAATAAAACACTTTTTAACGGATTCTATGGCGTATATTTTTGATTTTTGTTTTTCCTGACGTTTCGAACACTGCAGGGTTCGTGGTCGCAAGATGACTAAGGTGACAGGCGTCGTTACAGATTTTAAAAAGTTATTTTATTTTATCTACCGTACAATTATAATAAAAAATTATGTCGATGCACGCAGTAATCACTCACAGTGTCTTGATGTCTTTTAGTGTGGTATTTAGTTTGGAACTTTATTACTTTAATAACAGGATTCCAAACTGGTGGTACCTACCGGCCATCTTCTCTAATTACAATTAGGATGTTTTTTAAAATTTCAATAGCCTCACGAAACATTCTTGGTACATATCGGTTCTCTTTCGCGAGGAATTGAGGTTGATCGAAACGAAGAAAATGGTTGGGTTTGTCTAAGGCATGTTCGCACACTGCAGATTTTTTGGAGCGTCTATGCTTGACGTCAGCGATGTGTTCTTTTAATCTGGTGGCTATACTATCCTTTGTTTGCCCTATATATGACAACCCACACTCACAGTCAATCTTGTAGACCCCTGCATCTTGTAAAGGAATGTGACACTTCACCGGTTTGAGAAGTTGGCCCATGTTGTTATGCGGCTTGAAGTAGGTTTTAATGGTCGGGACTCCCTTAATGAATGGTAAAACTGCACGTCGTCGATCAACCGTGGTGGGTTTCGGGTAGCTTCTGCGACGGGGGGGATACGAAGCTTTCAAATTGTTACGTTGGAGAACTTCCTTCACATGGTGAAGTTCCACTGCTAGATGGTCGGGGTCGCAGATGCCGTGTGCTCTCTGTAACAAAATATAGGTTTTGTTATACAATATGGTAATGAGACGAGCAGGCCATTCGCACAACTATAATACTACCCAGAAGTATGCCTGCGTCGCTTGGGGATGCTTTACAGACCCCGCCCTGGTATTCTGAGCACCACACGGCTAGCCGGCACCACACTGCTAATCTAATGTAACGCCAATAGCAAACTGATCTAATATAACGCCTAGGTATTTGGCGTTCGGGGGTCGCGGGTGCGCAGATTGGGGAGTCTGCGTGCTCACACCGAGCGACCCCCGAGAAGACGGCGGTGCGCACGTGGTCACGTGCCGCCGTGTGCGCAGCACAGCGCAAAGCGAGGCTTGGGAGGATCCTTTACAATCCTCCCCGAGAAGTTCCCGGGGGGCGACCTTTTTACAGTCGCCTTCCCACTGCTAGAGGGGGTGACCGCTTTACAGTCATCTCCTGTGATGTGCCTAAAGGCGTGAAAGTTGTGTGGGCGTGCCACTAGCGTATTCTGAACTGCCTTGACTTGCTTTATATAGGACTACATATTATAGAGAGATCCAACTGTACATCGGAAGGAGAAGTAGAACCAACTCGGTGACTATAATTGATGTAGTCAAAAATATTGTTTTATCGTCTGTACTCAAAACCTGACTTGTACTTTGTACCATTGTAACTATTTACTAATTAATCTTAATATTTTTCTTTCTTTCTCATATTCATAAATTAATTTTCAACAGGCGATCCTCTCGACGACCCATCTCCGAGATACGATGAGAAGTCAGGCCGAGTCAAGTGTCATTTTAAAGGCACCTTCGGGAAAGCTGGCTGGGAGCTGCCCACCGTGGAAGTCGATTATCCCGATAAGATTGAAAGATACAGGTCTATTCATTTTACTATTTGTTCTCATCATATCAGCCAAAGGATGTCCACTGCTGAACAAAGGCCTCCCCCTTAGTTGTCACAAGGAGCGGTTACATGCCGCCTCATCCAACGACTCCCAGGGACCTTCACCAGGTCGTCTGTCCACCTCGTTGGAGGTCGTCCCACGCTGCGTATTCCGGTGCGCGCTCTCCACTCAAGAACCTGTTTGCCTCAACGGCCATCATTTCTACGAGCAATGTGCCCCGCCCATTACCGCTTCAGCTTACTAATCCTTTCAGCTATGTCGACAACCTTAGTTCTTCTACGGATCTCCTCATTTCTGATTCGATCTTGTTGAGAAATGCCGAGCATAGCTCTCTCCATAGCTCGCTGAGTGACCTTGAGCTTTCTTATGAGGCCCATTGTGAGTGAGCACGTCTCTGATCCATATGTCGTCACTGGTAATATACACTGGTTAAAGACTTTCGTCTTGAGGCATTGCGGTATTGTTGACAAAAAGACGTTGCGAAGTTACCCGAATACTGCCCAGCCGAATCGGATTCGACGATTGACCTCTTTCTCGAAGTGGAACCTACCTAACTGGACAAATTGTTCCAGGTAGACATACTCGTCAACAATCTAGAAGAGAGCTCCCAACGGATATTGTGATAGGCAGAACATGGGCATTCGACATTACTTTCGTCTTGCCCATGGGGATGATGATGAGGTGTCGTGAGGAAAGCTGGATTTAATCTCTAGATTTAGCGTAGCCAGTCATCCGTTATCTTTGTCCAATATTTGACCAAACCTTTGTCAAGTGCGCCACGCCACTCATTCAATATCTTTGTCCAATATGTGCTGTTTGACAAGCGCCATATTCAATTCGAAACGTATTTTTTTAATGTTGAACTTCGGTGTCTTGTATTATAGATTGTTTGCTTTCATACTCATTGAATATTGGTTTCATTAATCAATTGAATGGTAATTGTGATTGATGGAAAAGTCGAAATGTTTGACCAAATAAAAAAAAGTATGGCTATAATCACGATGCCTCTCAACCAACATCTTTTGATGATTTGATCATCCAATTGAACAAAGATGTTGGTTGAGAGGCATCGTGATTTATAGCTTGTTATTTCTCGTTATGAGAAGAGGCCTTTGCAATAATATGGATGAGCTAAGCGATGCTGATGTATGCGTCATGATCGTGAATGCGTGCCATCTGTTGAGACTGGTCTGCCAAATGCTGACATGACAATTTACTCAAAGCCCTAAAAAAATACAACCAGGTTTGTTTAGTAAACAATTTAAGAAGTTTACGACTCTTTTCTTCTACATTGGTTTTTACATAACCTTGATTTTTACAACAATGTGTTCATAAAACATTGTTACTTTTAATATGATTTAAAAAGAGTAACCATGGAGTTTCGTGCCCGTTCTTCTCCATAGGAAAGCTACATCTTGTAACGCGGCAACCATTGTCTCGAATATTCATAAGTGCCTGGCATATGGTTATTAAATTATTTTTTTCTTATCTATTTTATCCTACAGATGGTTCGCCCGTTATCTCCTAGAGGGCGCTGTGTTCCCAAAACTGAAGAAATACACAAGCTCCCTTATGTCCCCTCCGTCTACTATGGTTAAGAGCTGGGCTAGGCTGCAGCCGAGGACCGAAGTGCTTCTCAAAGCGCTCATAGCGAAGCGAGCCGGGACGAGAGAAGCATTAACGAAGATTTGGGAGGCACAGAGCAGTTGTGAGTAATGCTATTGCTCTTTCTATGTTAGTTTAATTTAGTACACACACACACAAACTCACGCACACAAACTCACGCACACCCACCCAACAACAAACACACATGCACACGCACGCGCGCACACACATATACACGCACGCGCGCACATACACTAACGCACACGAACACACACACACACACACGTGTACACGCACGCGACACACATCAACCCCTGAACTTGGGCGTCGCAATTACCACTACAATGGCTAGTCATAAGGGATATTGCCATAATCAATACGATGGGTAGCCGGATGGCGAAGGGTGATCGCAGTATGTTGTTATTAGCATACGGGAGGAAGCTGCTTATCCTTTCTATATCAAACTTTAGTCGTCTTTTACGACACCCATGGGTGAAGAGGGGTGGTCATTTTGTTGCTGGATATCACACAGTTTTATTTTTATTTTTTATTCTATTTGTGAATTATTTAAAGGTCTGCATCATAATTGCAGTTACTGCTTTGATTACCAACCGCTAGTTATTTTTCTGTATACCATTGGCGCAACAGAGGTAATGTTGACGATATGTCTCTTTATATAAACGATCATAGCAAGTTGCAGTCACTGATCAGTGAAAGATCGGTGAGGTTAAGCAACACCCGGCGCGGTCATTCTATGGATGGATGACCGCATAGTGGTATTTGAACTGAACGTCTTCGTGTTTTGCAGGTAACGTAAAGTTGTCATTGAAGACAGTCGTTAAGCCAAGTCACATTCCAGTTTCAATTCATATAATTTTCCTGATAACTACCTACTTATTTTAAAAAATATTTTTGAATATTATGAACTTCTGTTTTTTCCTGTTAGCATAAGAAGTGGTGATAGCCCTGATGAAGTACTTATACATATTTTTATTGTTATAGTTCTTCTCGACGAGTATCTGAAATGGGTCCCCGAGTCCGCTCACAACGAAGTCAGCGTATACTGGCCACCATTATAGAAAACAGTTGTGGAATTATCTCTGTAAATATTGTAAATAAATGTTATTTGACGAATTATATGGCGTTCTTTTTCTTATATATCTTATTTATTATATATATCTTTGTATGGCTGGATCAAAGTCAAAGATTTTTATTTCAAATAAACCAAATATTGGCACTTATGAAACGTCAGAATCTAAGTTGCACCAAAGTCTAAGTCTATTAGTTTTACACCACACACTTAGATTTACTATTCGCATGTGAACTGTAGGGTGAGAGAGAGAGAGAGAATGAGGCACATGCTTCAAAAGCACGTCTTTTTATTCAACGGACATTATCGTGACTGCAAGAGACAACATGATGCTTTTATTCACTCTATTACAAATGTACTAGTCCAAAGTACGAGACGCGACAGTTTTAGAAAAATATGATTTCATGAATGTCTGTTAAATACCTATTTGTTTTGCTTGTTTATGTCTGTGTATTAGGTGTATTTTAAATCAAAATCATATTTTACAAATAAGTCGCTTGCACAATAATGCTACAGTGGCTAATGAGTAGAAACGTCGATACAATGTCATTCGTCTAAAATCAATCGCTTTTTATTACTTTGCTTTAAGTGTTACCTCAATCACACTTTGTAAGACAGGGCAGTACAAATACAGCAACAGTACATGAAATACTCGTTCTTTCAAATGTACTGCCAAGCTTCATGAAGCTGCAAATGAGGCGAGGCGTCATCACGTCATGACGCCTCGCCTCATTTGAAGTGGGACATTGTACTGGCGCAGTACAAAAAAGAGGCTACTCTTACAAACTCATTTTTAAATCGTGTCCTACTCAACACTACACTGATGTATTGAGTTCCGAGCATGAGCCGCGTGACAGCGCTGCGGCGGGGTGTTTGTGACATTTCAGGGTTTTCTTTATTATCCAATAAATATTAAAATAATGCGAAAATTAAGAATTCGAATTGTTACAGACGTTATTCCGCTTTTTTGGTGTAAAATGCATGCCTAACTGATGAGCTGTTAGGTAGGTAGAGAGAAAATTCAATTTAGTTTAAAAACTGCCCATATACTCTTTTTCCATCATTTGGACTGATTTATGCATAATTTTAAAGAATACAAATTTTCTGTGATGACATGTAACATATATTTTTTACATACCCAGGGCATAAAAGGATTAGCCCACAAAATCCTTTAAACTCACGCTATTTTTGCGATTTGAGCGATGTAATCCCCTCAAACAATTATAACGTTTAATGTTAACTCATTTAACTGTTACAAAGCCAGACATAATTAAAAATCTATTGTGTCTCGCGGCTGCCGGCAATAAACTAAAAAAACTAAAAATTGGGGGTGATAGACTATTGCACGAGATGGAAGCTACAACGATATTCCAATGTCTGTGGGATAAGAATAATGTTATAATGGATATTAAATGGCTGAAAACTTAAGGGACGTAGAGTCACGCTTTTAACCTTTAATTAAATTCTGTGGCAGACGGTGACTCGCCACTCACCAGGTGGCCCCTCTAAAACCACCACTATAGGTGACAGTGAGCAACAAGATGAGAGGCTCGGGGTGTCGAATGGCAGCGGTTGCGCCATCACGCGTTTTGAAGACAGAGCCGGGTTTTATCTCTATTTTCATTATATATTCGTTATGTTAATTTAGTGTAAGTACATTAACCTTTATTTGAATTTAAAAACCTGTATTTTGAATTATCTATAGTCTTTACCAATAGTGGTAGAGGAAAAAAGTGGAGTGGTATTACGATATATTGATAACTCTAACGAATAATGGAGTGCGGTATAGTACATCCACCCATCTATTAGTAGTTGGCAGAATTTGCAAATAAGCATGCCAGTCGCTTAGTATCGGCATTGTAAAATATTATCTAGATTTTTTTATTATAAATTATTATTATATAAATAAAATAATTATTCATTTATTATTAAATAAATAAAATAATACTTTCTTTATTTTTATATAAATAAAATAATAGTTTATTATTATAAAAAATCTTTTCGTCTGGTGTGGATTAAGAATATAGCACCACTCTATCTCCTTCCATGGATGTCGTATGGCGACTGGGACTACAAAACCTGAGGGATGGCTAGCAGCGTCTCTGCTGTGGAACAGTAGGTACCCATACAGCGTTCACCAACCCGCCTGCCAGCATGGCGAGTACTAGCAAATTTCCCCCAAAATGACGAGATATAATGGTGGGAATCTATGGGGAAGCCTTTAGTCATACACCGTCCTTGGAGGGGATACTTTACAATCCTCCTCAAGAAGTCCCGAGGGGGGCGGAGACCTTACAGTCGCCTTCCCTATGCTGGAGTGAGTTACCGCTTTATAGTCATCCTCTCTAAAATGTGCCTGAAGGCGTGGGTGGCACCACGGGCGGCTCTAGTGTGATCTTACGAGGACCTGGAGCTACACTGTGGTGCCGAAGGTGACCGCTCCAGTGGTTTTAACCGGTAGGAGTCCGGTCTGCCCCTTCACCCTTCCCTGGGGCGAATGAAGTTCAGGATGAATTACAGCAATAGATTAATAAAAAAAAGTCATACACCGTAGTCGATTATGCCCTTGCGGGGATCGAATCCACGACACAGCCATGACATGGTTGATGCAGTGGTTAATGGCTTTCTGCAATATACAAAATAATTCCCTCTTTACTAAACGTTATTGTGTATGAAAATATGTATTTTTTTCACCCACACTAGGATTTCTCCTGTGTCGTGGGTTACAGACATGAACTCCACATACAATATACCCAGACCAGACAACTTCCTGCAGATCATACAAATATTTGTTCAGTGAGGGAATCGAACCCACGACGCGGAGCGCAGCAGCCGACTGTATCAGCCACTGCGCCAACCACTTTGTCCTGGTTTACACATTGGCTAAGCAGTATAATGAATTAATTACTAATAGTTTTACGGGCAGTGTGGTGCCGGCTAAGAATAGCACCAACCCATCTCATCGCATGGGTGTCAAAAATGTGACTATAGGCATAGCTGAAGGATGGGCAGCAGCGTCCTTCGAATACATTTACAACTCAACTGCGATCGCCAACCCGCCTGCCAAGCGTCGCGAACAACGTGGAAAGCGTGGTGAAAAACCCCCGACGAGTACACAACACAAACCCAGACCAGTCGTTGTTCGTTCTTTGGGGAAGGCCTCTGTCCAGCAATAGACGACTTTCAGCTGAAATTATGATGGTGAATTTTACGGCCCCTGCCGTTTAGCTCCGTTCTACGGCTATTCCGTCTAATCCCGTGGGTGTCGTAGAAGGCGACTAAGGGAGTTTGCAACGTGGTGCATGTCGTTAAGTGCTTTGGATTACCCGCAGGAGGGGTAAACTATCTACTCTAGCATACACTAGCATTCAAGGAGGGTGGATGTCAGGCAGGCGGCCGACGTTATTAGCTAGTAAATAAGATTTAGATTTTAGTGAACTTATAAACGCTGCAGCTCTCGTGCCGGGAGGATACTCATACGTCTCCTAACCGAAACCGATGTACTGGTTTCCGATAGATCTCTCTTCAATAGCTCGCGCCCCAGGCTCTATCTTATTTATCCTATATAATACTTCGGGCTCTGGGGTATAATTCCTTAAACTCAAACATCCATAGGTACATCCTTGAATACAGAATTGAAATAACGATGATAACCCAATTTGGTATTCGCTAAGACAGGTCTTCATGGCTTACCTTCTGTAACCTGTCCTTGAATAGCTTCAATCATGTCTTAGCCAATACCGAATGGCTTTACACCGTTATTTCGAGTTTGGGGTGCAATTCCTTTATCTCAAACATCCATACATCCTTAAATACAGGGGTGCAATTCCTTAATGTCAAACATCCATACATCCTTGAATACAGAATTGAAATAACGGTGACAACCCAATTTAGCATTCCTTAAGACTCGTCCCCATGGCTCACCGTCTGCAACCTGTCCTAGAATAGCTTCAATAATGTCTTAGCGTGTACCAAATTAATTTTTCACCGTAATTTTAATTCTGTATTGAAGCATGTATGAATGTTTGAGCTTAAGGAATTGCACCCCAGTATTCAAGGATGTATGGATAATAAGATAATAATAATTTATTTGCTAGAATGTAGGTACAACAGTTCTTAAATATAAAAAGTATTAATGATCCTATACGTTCTGCCTTTTAAAAAGACGTGCAAATATTAATCGAATAATTTGGCATGCTATAAATTCCATTCATAATTATACATTATCAGATCAGATGTATGGATGTTTGAGCTTAGAGAATTGCACCCCTGACTATTGATAGTAGTGTACAATGATGGTCTTAGTTGAGAGATTTTAGGGTTAGAAAAATATAGGTCACTCGTTCTAATTTGAAGTGTACAGAACACTTTTGAGAATTAGTTATTAGCTTCGAGGAGCACGATTTTAATAATAATTTTGTCTTTGAACAACACTGAGTTGACTAATACATGAAGGCTAAAATATTTCCATTCTCCTGCTCGGTGAAACAACACAGTACATTTCAGTACATCTTTGCGCAGTCAGCAAAGTACATCAATAAAGAACTGTCCCGTCCCGCCCCTCAACTAATGTCAGTACTCATTCGGTAGCGGAGTAGATTACACGCGCGTTCGTGATGTGGTAATTAATATAAAAATAAAGACTCAAATTTTAATAAGTGTAAAATGTTAATATTGTGCTATTTTGTGTTCCTGTTGGCGTATGCCAGTGGATTTGCTTTACCTTTCGAGGGCTTGTACAAGCTTGATATAATTCATTATAATGATTTCCATGCTAGGTAAGTAGAGGACAAAATTCTAATAAAATATTCTATTAAAATGAGCAATGTCTCAGCGATTTACTTATATATTATTATTATTTTGGGTACAATTTATGAAGGTCTTCTCTCATTTGATAGTGATCACTACACCATTCAGGAAAATATTTCTTAAAATTAGTACATACCATTTTTAATGTCCATTTATTTATTTACTAGCAAATAATTTTCTAATATAATGTACACACAATCAACCTAAATATATATTATATAAATAGTGAGACTATTTACGATTCAAATAAATTATTAATATTATAATCATGTTCATTTATTGTACTTGATCATTTTAATTGGTGAATTTAAATCGATATCTGCCTGATTGTGAGGTTATAGCGACATAAACGTTAATTTACTGTAGAGCTAATGTATAGAGTCAGACAAAAAAAGATGAACTTTATTTCAAGAGAACTGAGAGTCAGGTTATACGGATCATCATCATCATGTCAGCCATTTATACATCCACTGTTGAACAAAGGCCTCCCCCATAGATTTCCACAATTATGTCGTCATTTTAGGGGGTATTTGCCGACACTAACCACGCTTGGCAGGTGGGTTGGTGAGCGCAGTATGGCTACTGTTCTACAATTGGGACGCTGTTGCTCATCCCTCTGGTTTATAGAGTCCCTTAGTCCAGTCCATCCAACGGGAGGAGATGGATGGTTCTATATTCTTAATCCAGACACCACACGGACAAAATCATATTTATAAAGAATACGCTCGTAATAAAAAAGTAAATACGAGTATTCTTTGTGCTTAAATAGTAACTGTTTATAAAATTTAATTAATTGTTGCAAAAACTTAATTTAAATAACTTGTTTTTAATTAACGCGATCCGTACGAGTCCGTGTGGTGTCCGGGTTAAGAATATAGCACCATTCCATCGATGTTACAAAAGGCAATTAAGGGAGTCTAAACCAGAGGGAAAGGCGACAGCGTCCCTCTGTGGAACATTGGCCATACTGCGCTCACCAACCTGGCAGGTGGCAAGCGTGATGAGTACTGATGAATTTCCCCCAAAATGACGACATAATTGTGGAAATCAATGGTTATAATCTGGAGGCATTTGTTCAGCAGCGTATATAACCATTTTTTTTTTATTGGTGCCCAGTGGAAATTCTTCATGAACTTCCTTCGCCCCGGGGAAGGGCGAAGGGGTATGCCGGACTCCTACCGGCTAAAACCACTGGAGCGGTCATCTTCGGCACGTAAGGGAGGCTCCAGGTCCTCGTATGATCACACTAGAGCCGCCCACTGGTGCCACGCCTATTGGCACATCTCGGAGAGGGTGACTGTAAAGCGGTCACCCCCCCAGGGGGATTGTAAAGGATCCCCCAAGGCGTCCCACGGCAGCGCGTGACCACATGCGTCCTACCAGCGTATATAACCTAAGACATGACCAACTTTACCGGTGAAGGAACATATCTTGAGGAAAACTAGAAACAGGCCTGAAATTGCCGACACACAGTGAGCAGGTGTAATGATCAATGCTTGCTCCTTCTCTGTATCAGAAGAGGCTTTTGGTCCACAGCGGGGCAGTTATAGGCTGCTATTATATAAGGTTAGCCTTTACCTAACAATGTCTATGTTGGGGTCGGCTTCGAATCTAACCAGACGCCCTATCTACACTCAACACTTGATGTAGTAATGATGAATGCATGAATGGATCTGTGATCCACCGCTAACAAGATTGCTGAATGCGGATCAGCCGTACCACGAGTGCGAATGTCACGCACGTCGAGTTCTCACCTCGATCCAGTCACTCACATTAGCGATCGTAGCGTCATCCCTTTGCGTATTGTAGGCATGTTCTCGACAGCAGTGTTTGAAGTGTCGGAACCGCACCCGGAGTAGTAGACACAGCCGGCGATGATGTCGTGCTAGCTGTACTGGTTTGATATGGTCTAGTGGACGTCTTCCAAGTATTCGCGGAGACCGCCGATGCGATACGAATGCGGGCCTCGCGTATTGGTTGCGGGGCTGACTTTGACATCGAGTTATTCTCGTGGATGTTATTGTTTGTGTTGATCACTTTTTATTTATTTATTTGCCAACATGCACATCAACAATTAAATATAATCATGATCATTTAGATTAAACAATATTAAATTGGAGTACATGAACCCTGCTAGGGCACTGCAAACATTGGCCCGTTGTTGAGTCACATTTTGTAAAAACGGGTAATCAAACATACAATACAATGAAAAATTACTTAAATTGATTGTTTTAGTTAAGATTTCATTATAAATAGATTAATTAATAATTACAAATTCATAAAAAAAAAAAATTGATTACAAATTATTTAAAACAATTAATTCCAACAAATAAATAAAAAACTTCAATAAAAATAAATAGCATTGATCAAGAATCTATAGCGAAGATATCTATATGTATGTGCAAAAGCTCTATATAAAATGTCAATATGTGAAGTCAATATGTAAAGTTTAGCACCAGTTAGATGTTTTTATGAGTTTATTTTGCTCTATTGCAATCTTTTCAAGCGACACCACTTTACTCTGCACATAATAATCGCAAAAACCTAAGACATTACCAAAAACTAATGTTTTGGAATCAGCGTCCTTCTTAATAAATATAGGAAAAACTGTGATGTATTCATTGCGTTATTATAGATGATAGCAACATGATACCTATGTATGATATCGAGTAGGTATAGACACCGTAGACAGCTTGATCTCATCTAGACGTTTATAACTACATTTACCACGAATGATTATCTCAGTACAAAGGTACAAAACAATGATCTTTATAAGTAGTAAATTTAGCTATCCTGTATGAATGAGGACCGTCTATATTCTTAGATTAGTTAGCAACAGCGAGGTTTTGACATTGACTCCGTACTCGTGACATGTCCAACCTTTTTTTTTTTATTTTTTTTTATTGATGATTGATGTCCAGTGGAAATTCTACATGGAACTTCCTTCACCCCGGGGAAGGGCGAAGGGGCATGCCGGACTCCTACCGGCTAAAACCACTGGAGCGGTCATCTTCGGCACCGAAGGGGGGGCTCCAGGTCCTCGTAAGATCACACTAGAGCCGCCCATTGGTGCCACGCCTTTAGGCACATCTCGGAAGGGATGACTGTAAAGCGGTCACCCCCTCTAGCGGAGGGAAGGCGACTGTAAAAAGGTCGCTCCCCCCAGGCACTTCTCGGGGAGGATTGTAAAGGATCCCCCCAAGCCTCGCATTGCGCTGTGCTGCGCACACGGCGGCACGTGACCACGTGCGCGCCACCGTCTTTCCGGGGGTCGCTCGGTGTGAGCACGCAGATTCCCCAATCTGCGCGCCCGCGACCCCCGACATGTCCAACCTATTATGATCTCTCTTCGTATAGGACTACATACTATAGAGAGGTCAGGTTCAAAGTCTAGTTTCACTCAGCGGATTGAGATTAATAATGCGTTCGCTTTAAATCAAACCTTTACAACAGTGAAGGTCTCCTCGCAACTCATCCAGCCAAAGTGTAAATACGCAGAGACAAGTGGACGAAAACAATTCTGAAAGTTCTACTTTGGCGTCTATATAGTACAGTAAAATCTTGATAAACCTGGGAGCTTGTGACCGGAGGGTCGCCGCATGCCTAAAACCATGGTTAACCCGAAATATTTTTTATAGAACCTATATGTACCTGGTATCGTCATCATCATATCATATCAGCCATATACGTCCACTGCTGGACGAAGGCCTCCCCCATAGATTTCCACAACTGTGTCGTCACTTTGGGGGTATTTGCCAATACTCACCACGCTTGTCAGACGGGTTGGTGAGCGCAGTATGGCTACCATTCCACAGAAAGGACGCTGCTGCCCATCTGGTCTAGCGTCCCTTAGTCGCCTTTTACGACATCTATGGGAGGAGTCGGAGTGGTGCTATATTCTTCATCCGGATCAAAAAGTACAAGCAAGATAATCAAATAGACTTAGCCCTGTGTTTGTTTCATTATATCTCCTCAGAGGTTGCTTCTATACGAGTGACAGTGTACGGTAAGTCCTTACTCCTGAATCATCATCATCATCATTTCGGCCGAACAAAGTCCACTGCTGGACACAGGCCTCCCTCAAAGACAACGACAACCACCGACATCGGTATGATGTATGCTCATTGAGGGGTTACTCCTGAATAAATAACTGTATTTTTAGGTCACGTTACGGTAGATAGAGCATAGGTTCAAGTGACTCTACCGTGACGATTATGAAATCGTAAGATCGATAATACGATACGGTCTAAAGCACATCACTTACCGTAAGTCCGAGTATATTATAGATAGAATAAAACCAGTTTTATATCAAATTATTCAGGGCAATTACGAGGCTACTCGTATGAAATATACGTTTAAAACAATACGTTACGTTTGACCTGTTGTTAAGGGATGATGCAGTTGACGATAATTCACACTTGCCCAGAAGAACTCATGACTTGAAGATTCCCAGGTTATGATTGCCGGGAAACACAGACTCCGGCAAGGGGTATTAGGAATTATTAGTGTTTCTGCTGTAAAGTTGGTACAGTTTACAAATATAATCAATACCACATGCACACACACTCAGACCCGGAACAACTATCGGTAGGTCAAACAAAATGCACGCACAGAAGGAGCCGAGCAAAAAGAAAAAAAATCGGAAATAATGCTAAGAGAAAACAAAGTACTAGCACGGGCGGGCGATGCGACGCGGTTGGTCGGAGGCTGAGGCTGAGGCGGTATACGTGTACGTGATACGTGATTGAAATCAATTAGGCGATCACAGATGCAGTAACAATGTTTATTGTAGCTTTACAGAGAACAGAATGTGTGTCCACCCCCGTTTCGGTTTGGTTTTATATCCTCCTTAACAATCCAGAGTTGCCGCCATAATTAAATACAACAAAAACAGTAATACCAATTAATCATGGCTAAATATCTTTTACACAAAATGTTATAAATCAGAATATGAAATGTTATAACATATTATTATCGTGGATGTTGCGATGACGCGTAACATACGCGCTTGTAAACAAATGATACATAAATTCACGCCTTTCACTTCCTAAATCTATCATCTAACAAATTCACGTGTTAATGTCTCTTGTTGCGGTAAGACTGTGTTGACCTTGATACAGATCTCAGCAGTTCTTTATAAATGTCGAGACGGTATTACAAAATCTGACCAGTGTATTCGCGACAGATGGTTTTATTTCTGTATGGTTACTATTTATAGTTGATGCTAGATTTTGCTTATAATTCCGTACGTGTGGCAGGCAAAATATTGTGATCTCTGCTTAGTATAGAATCACATACTACATAGAGATCAAGTTGTATTTCAGGTTCTATTCAACCCATTGAAATAAATTGTCTCTTTGATTCTAAGTTAGACTATTAACTATAGAAAAGTGAAAGAGTCACCGAAATGCGTCGCGCCATTTTCATGGGATGCGCGGACAAACAGACTACAAACAAATTTTTTTGTATAGTTTCGGCTTCTGCACGATATGTGCACGTAGCGGTACAGTTAGGGCACTGGTTAAGCGATTCGGTTCCTTCGCTACGGTTATGTGTGCAAATATTTCTATGGCCTACTGTTAGTTGCTCTGGGTCTGCGTGTTTGTGCATGTGGAATTTATATCTGTAAACTGTACCCACGACACAGGAGAAATCTTAGTGTGGGGCATAGTTTTTAAAAGAATAATAAATAAATTAATCATAGTAATAATATAAGATAATAAGTGATTATCAATCGAGTTAAAACCGCCAATAATAACTATGAGGTGTAATTTGTCAAATATTGTGTAATGCGTATTGTTTGCCTGCTAACACGGCGCGGCGCCTGATTTGTTATAACAGGTTCGAATCAGCTTTTATAATTTATTAATGTCTTTTTTATAATTTATGAATGTCTTATAGCCGTCATAGTAGCCAATAGACGTTTTTTATATATCCTTAGCCGACTAAATTCGTGAAAAAATGTCTACTTCTGTCCATGATTTAAAATTTATAGATAGGCTTGATTGCTCGTGTTTGGTTAGAAATATTTATCCGGTTTCAATGAACATCGATAGATTGCTAAATGCTAACTACTTTGGTTGACGTCTCGTTTCCTACACTTCTGGGGCAATAGATGAGGAAATGAGTCACTGTCTACATAATCGCTTAGGAATAAACTTACCATGCCACGAGTTTCATTATTTTTAAACAAAACATTCCTCACAACTCTCCATTCCTTTTGTATAGCAGTGGATCTTAATTTAGGCCAATTACAAACGCAAATGTCTTAAATTGCGGGCTCTGGTTAAAATTTATAAAATTTACATACCAACCATGTGGTGCACCCATTTTCAAGGCCCAAAATAAATAAAGGTAAATCGCAAGTAGTACCCGACAACTGCTCTTCCCCCCGGACGTATCAAGAGTGACCAACAGCCACCGAGTGCCAGGTATGCCCCAACCATGGTTCATGCAGACCAACGAGAAGTTATATTTTATGTCTGGCCCCGCCCGACTTCATAAAAAAAGTTTTTTGTTAAAAGGTATTTATTATTCGCGTTAGATATTTTGATGTCATCACGGGTGAACATTCTCCGCAAGGTGGAATTCGATCTTTTGAAAGGCTTTTGAATTTGTCAAGGTTTGCTTCTATCGGAGCTTCCATCATCGATTTGACAATATTGTTGATCATAATTTCTCCTCCCACGGCACGAGCTATATGTAGAGGATTATTAGTTCTAAACGTAAGAAGTACGTTACAAACTTCATGGTTGAGAGATATACATTAATCAGTAGTAAATTAGAATTACAAAGGTTTTACATCTATAATTGTAACATAACCTGATAAGGCATGTTTTGGTTTGTGCAAGTGATTACAAAGTGACAAATGAAAGTAAAATGTAATATTATATGATTGTAAGAAGTGTTGCAAGCATTTTGTTGTATTTATATCAGTAATGCACTTTATAGTAGGTTCTTGCAATAGCAATGACGATTTCTATTTTTTGATAGCGCGAATTTGTTTATAGTTACCGTGCAGCTCCGGGCACAAATTGGGCTACAACATCTCATCCCATGGGTATCATAGAAGGCGACTCCAGGGGCGCTAGACAGGTTGAGGCGGCTGGCTCGGCGACGCGCACTTGGAAAATGGCGTCACCGCCTGTGGATGCAGCCTGTGACCAAGCGCGTCGTCGTGGCAGTCCTGCTGCTCTTCGGAGCCTGGCTCAGAAGGAGTGAGCGCGTCACCTACCGCCTGACACAGATGTTTACCGGGCACGGTTGTTTCGGTGCCTACCTGCACAAGATAGGTAGCGAGGCCACGGCACAATGCCACCATTGTGATAGCAACCAGGACACGCTCGAGGCGTGCGCTGCGTGGGCGGCCGAGTGGCGGATCCGGGTCGATCGGATCGGGCAAGATCTCTCTCTGCCAGCAGTAGTGTCGGCTATGTTGATAAAGCATGAAAACTGGAATGCAGTGGTCTCCTTCTGTGAGAGCGTCATACTCCAGAAGAGACCGCAGAGCGGGATCAGGAGAGGGCCGATCCTGCTCGAAGAAGGAGGAGACGGCGCCGGGTTTACAACCACCCTGGCGCCTAATTCCTATACGCCTGAAACCCCCTGCCGTCGCAATAAGGCGGGAAGCCTCTGGGTTCGTGGGTGCGTAACCGCTTACCGCTTTATAGTCACCTTGTCTGAGAAGTGCCCATGGGCGTGGCACCAGTAGGTGGCACTAGTGTGATCATACGAGGACCTGCAACCCCCTTAGAAGAAGCAGAAGGGACGCTAGTGTCCATCCTTCTAGTTTAGAGTCCCTTAGTCGCATTCTACGACATCAACGGGAAGAGATAGAGTAATGCTATATTCTCATTCGGACACCACAAATAAAATATAGCACTCGTATATCCAAGGAGGTTTGGTATCCCGCGGGTGGCTGAATGTAAAACCCCTTTGCCGTAACCTTTGCAATATTTCTTATTGCGCTGACCCCAAGTAACTTGGGACCAGAGCAGGAAGAAGAAGAAGAGTATGTACTCAGTTATAGCAATTTTTCAAGAGTATTTCATGAAAGTCGATAAAAATACCTGATCTATGTTACGTCAACTGTCTGAGAGCTCTTGGTTACCGTACATAGTTTCGTGAAAAGTGGTACAGCCATCATCAAAGTACATAATTTTAAAAAAATGTTCATAATATCATCATCATAGCAGCCGAAGGACGTGGTATTGAAATGTTTCTTCCATAGATGTCGTTGATTGAGGGCGACCTACAACAGATTGTAATGGAATGTTATGGTTGAGGATTTTCTTAAAAACATTGTTACTGAATGTAAACTTCTGTTTTCGTCTGTTTTTTAGGGTTCCGAACGTCCGAAGGAAAAACGGCGGCACCCTTATTGGATCACTCGTGTGTCTGTCCGTCTATCACAGCCAATTTGCTCCGAATCTACTGGACCGATTAAGTTTAAGTGCAAAAACACACATATGGATTTCGGTAATCCAAACACGGACGTGTAACAATTCGTTTCAGTTTTCGGGGGTAATATAGTAAAATTAACATTAAAGTTTTGCAAACTGTACCGTGTAACATATAATAAATGTAAGAGCTTGTTGCAAGGGACTCAAATATATTTATTTTATAATCTTAAAACAAACATTTTTAATCTAAGAAAATGAACGAAAATTGACCACCCCCCTATAAGCTTTAAAATTATTATATATAATAGTTTTTTACTCATACATTACAGGAAAACCTATAAAAGTCTATGGTCTTAAAATAACATTGTAAGTCTTTCAATATTGTGCATACTAACTTACAATTGCAGTTGGAATGTATGGGAGAGCATGTATTTCAACTACAATGTTAAGTTTGTTCTTCGGATAAACTATTGGCACCACTCGTTCGCCTTAACTAGGCCAGGCATTCGTCACTTCTCGTACCTAAAGATAACATACTCATCGTACAGAACCCTCTCTACGCTAGTTCAACTCAAACTTGTCTGGTTTTTTACAAATATGATAGAAAACAGAACACTTCAAACGCTACATTTAGAACAATAATAAAGTCCTCATCATCATCATCATCATTTCGGGCGAACGAAGTTCACTGCTGGACACAGGCCTCCCCCAAAAATCACCACAATGACCGATATGGGTGTGTTGTGGGCTCAATGGGGGGTTTTGCTATAATCACCACGCTTGGCAAGCGGGTTGGCGATCGCAGTTGAGTTGTTAATGTACTCGAAGGATGCTGCTGCCCATCCTCCGGCTAATCCCTTAGTCGACTTTTACGACACCCACGGGACGAGATGGGGTGGTGGTATTCTGAACCGGCACCACTCTACAACCACCGCTACATACTACAATACATTTAGAACAATAATAAAGTCATATGATAATTAATTTCACAATCCCGTAGTATTCATCAACTTAATAATTCTGATGCTAGCGTTCGATAGGACTCATAATATAGTATTGATTGGTATAAAAAAGGCACTTGTAAGCTAGTCATTGATGACGTCACATAATCGACATCAACAGCTGGCCCTTTATATGAAAGTCGGCTTTACGGCGACCGTTAACACACGTACATACTTACTAGAGACCAGTCTTTGTAGAGACTGAGTTTGGTCTCTGATTATCAGAATCATCGTCGTATCAATCAATGGACATCCACGTCCACTTCTGAACAAATCCATAGATTGCACAACTACCGGTTAAATGCCGCCTTCATCCAGCTACCTTTACCTAGTCGTCTGTCATTCTGAAGGTCATCTCACGCTGCGTTTTTCGTTGCCTGGTAAACTCGTGTTGCCTTGAAACCTTTTCTGCCCCAACGGCTGTCAGTTATACAAGCTATGTGGCCCGCCCATTGCCACTTCAGTTTGGTTTCTGTTTCAAATTAGTAGTATTTAGTGTACGTTTTATCGTTTCCAGTAAGCTTAGTCAGCAAAACGAAAAACAGCCAATCAGCTACTGCGAAGTGTACTTCATGTAACATAACTAATATAACATAATAATAATAACTTTATTTCGGATCAAAGAATTCATATAGTGTTAGTAACGTAAAATGGCTTATTACCCAGTGTTAGTATCGATCACCCTCCGCACAAACTGTTTTACAATCGGAGAGCACAAGCTCTCAGCTACAATTTTCAGGATATTGTTTTGACTGTCTCTCTCTCTCCTCAATAGTGCAATAGTGAAGCTGTTTTTTTGCGTATAATCGCGTGAAAACCATCAGTACGGGCTTGCGCAAACATCTCCGATGCACTGCAGTAACGAGGCAGTCTCAACAACATCCTGAAAGCATTATTGTACCGGACACGTAGGACATCCAGCGATCTTTTGGCAAAACCCCCCAATGAGCCCACAACACATCCATATCGGTGGTTGTGGTCATCTTTGGGAGAGGCCTGTGTCCAGCAGTGGACTTCATTCGGCCGAAATGATGAAATAATCCCTCGTATACAAAATTCTAGTGAGAAAAGAATTGTATTTAAATAATATCATTCCTATGGAAGAATCGAATGCTAAAATGGTAGGGAAACAACTCGGCAAACCATTTCCAAACGCAAATTATTTTTTAAGAGTGCCAAGGATTCGCAGGAAATTTCTGCTGCTCATCACCAGTCTATTTATTGGGACTAGCAAGTTGAATGATGATCTTGTCATCTGCCGTCATCATAAAGGGTATAACTCGTCCAATATCTTTGCCCAAGATTGAATGTTTGACAAGTGCCATATGCAATTCTAAATGCATTCATTTGTTTTTAGAATCTCGGTGCCTTGTATTATAAATACATTGATCGCTTTCATACTCAAACATGTTGTGATTGATTGAACATTTCGAGATGTCAAAATCTTTGATCCAATAAAAGCAAAAATAATAATTTTATGCAATCATTGAATTTCTTCGATCAAACGTACATTGGGCAAAGATATTGGATGAGTGGTATAACCACCCTTACCTTGTTAGTTAGGAGCTCAGCCACATGTGACTTTGACTTTTGAAGAATTTCATTACTCGCTTTTTTTCCAGATTCGAAGAAACCTCAGTTGACACGCCAACCTGCAGATACAACAACAATTCCTGCATCGGTGGCTTCCCTCGCCTCTACCAAGAGATCCACACGCTCTTAGAAGAGAAGCCTGACTCCATAGTCCTGAACGCAGGGGACAGCTTCCAGGGCACGTACTGGTATACGCTGCTGAAATGGAATGTTACTCAGGAGTTCATGAATCTGATACCACATGATGCTCATGTAAGTCTTATTACTTTTATTTATTTTGTTTCTATAATGGGGACTTCTCATGGTTTGTGATGTCATGGGCGGCGCCTAGTCAGCTTGCGCCTACGCACCTTGAGAATATGCAGTCCGTAGCAATGCGAGCTCGACTGAGGTCAGGCGTGCCCGTATATTTTACATTACTGGCTTCACAAATTATCCCTCTCGCAGTGGTGATGTTACTTAAAAAACGGTGTGTGTACTTATGTATAAGCTATGGGAACTTCTTTGGGATAGCAAATATAACATTATACCACATGCCAATTATGTACGTAAGTAAGTAGGAGAGCCATAAATAATTATGTTCTATGTTTCTATTATATTCTGTTCTATAAAATGCTCTAAGAACGATATTAAATACAAATAATAAGCGTCTCATTCAACTAAATATGCACTTTTAGATAAAACACTTTTAAACGGATTCTATCGCGTATATTTTAGATTTTCCTGACGATTCGAATACTTTGCAGCATTCGTGGTCGCAGGATGACTAAGGTGACAGGCGTCGTTACAGCTGTAACGAAGAAATCTAAAATATACGCGATAGAATCCGTTTAAAAGTGTTTTATTATAATGTGTAATAATCGCGAAAATCTAAGACATTACTATGCACTTTTTGGTTATGTTTGACGGCTACCTTCACAACTGTCCGATTTTCGTGACAGCATGCGCACAGCTCCCAATAAAAAAAAACATTACACCTAGGTTGTAATTTTGTAAACGTTCTGAGTACCCGTAACAATTGTCATAGGTATGCAACAAGACCGACCGCTTAACGTGCTCCCTTGCCCTTGAATAAGCCAAATGGGGACCCTATTTTGAAATAATTGGTTTTTGCTATGGCAGTTTCACAATCAAGGGTCCTTTTTTATTTATCGCCGTGGAAATTCACTATGAACTACCCCTACCCCGGTGGAGGGCGAAGGGGCATACCAGATTCCTACCGACTGAACCAGTAGGGCGGTCACGGGGTCACCACCCCGGGGAGATGTTAAGGATACCCCCGAAGCCTCACTATGCGCTGTGCTATGCTGCACACACGGCAGCGCGTGACCACATGCGCGCCACCGTCTTCTCATAGGTCGCTCGGTGTGGGCACGCTGATAACCCAATCTGTGCACTCGCCAACCCAGAGGCTCCCGACTTACATCACCGGCAGGAGGCTTCGAGCGTATGAGAATTAGGCGTCAGGGGGATTGTTACCCTGGCCCGGTCTCCTCCTTCGAGCAGGATTGGCCCTCTTCCAATCCCGCTCTGTGGTTTCCTTCTGGAGCATGACGCTCGCACAGGAGACCACTGCATTCCAGTTTTGGTGCTCTTTACAACCAGCTTTGATCAATCGCTCGTTCCCGCTGCTCGTGCCCCCATACTGTAAAACAGACGGTCTCCGAGCTACAAGAGCTCGGGTTAGAAGCTCTCCGTCATCTTTCTTCTACTTCAACTTTTTGTAGAAATTCGAAAACTTTTTGACTGGAAAAAATTCAATACCCGAGAGGCAGTACAAAATGCCTTTGAAGAGTTTGCCGCCTTCCGTCCATCTGGTTTCTTCAAGAAGGGTATGGTGAGCTACGACATCGAAGGCAGGTCCCATGACCACTCCAGGAGCTCGAAAAATTTCCAACTGGAACCATCCAATGGAGGCTGTAAAGGATCCCCCCCTCCCAAAACGTCGCTGTGTGCTGTGCAGCGCCCGTAGTGACATGTGACCACGTGCACACCTCCATCATACCTCGGGTGGTACTGCTGTCCAACCTACTTCAACCGCCATACCAACTCTGTGTTAGTGTAGTTGGGTTCCAGGTGAAGAATAGAAATAGTGAGCGCCGAAGCGGTATTACCGGAACTAACGGCATTCAAACTAGTGTACTGGGGTACATGAGTGTAGCTGCATACCATCAGACAGGCCGTAGGTCGTTCGCTTGTCGTGCCTTTCAAGTTTTTAAATGCATTTTCTCGTTCCTTATTGTAAACCTAATTTATTTTAATTGCTGTAGTTAAATAATTAGACAATTAGTCTTATTTTAACTGTTAACTGCGTTATTATCTCTTTTTTTCACGGCTGTCGAGTAATGAACAAAATAATGTGTATATGTATTAATTGTATCCATACATTAATTATTTCAAAGGTGAAGTTTTGCGAGTATTAACCTCCAACGTGATATCAGTCGAGCCATGTATTCGGCCCATATTACACTAGAATATATCTATGATTCGAAATTTCTAACCTACATAATATAAGCTCACAGAAATATGACAATGTGATGGTAACATATGATCAATTCCGTCTGGTTTGATCAGGTCAGGGAATGGAACTCTATATTTCAAAGAGTCTGTGGCAAGTTGCGATCCCGGTTTGGTAAATCTTGAAAATTGGCATCTTACCGAAAACTGGTATTTCACCGGGCTTAGGCAGTAAGTACTGGCAGCTGGCGACTAAAAAAATTGGCTCTCTTAAGAAACAATATAAGAAGAAAATTGCTGCTGCATAGTCCGATTTTATTGGTAGGATTGACAAGATATTAACGCATTATCCTTCGGGGTCTCTTGCCAAAGCTGTTCAAGGAAACTTTTGTCAGTCTTCATATTCATTTTCATTCTTCATGCTAGGGACGACTATTTGCAAGTTTACACTGCAAAAGAGAAAGCCGATCTCTTAGATTCTCTTTTTGCGTTCAACTCGACTCTGGATGGTCAGGGAAATACACCGCTGAATCTCCCGTGGTGTGATTGCTCTATGCCAGATATCCGATTTACTTTAAGCGCTGTGCGCAAGCTAATTATGATGATGATGATTTTATTATATAGACCTTGATTCAGCAGTAGACATCCTTTGGCTAGTTATGATGTTGATGATGATGATGATTTTATTATATAGACCTTGATTCAGCAGTAGACATCCTTGCTAGTTATGATGACGATGATTTTATTATATAGACCTTGATTCAGCAGTAGACATCCTTTGGCTAGTTATGATGATGATGATTTTATTATATAGACCTTGATTCAGCAGTAGACATCCTTTGGCTAGTTATGATGATGATGATTTTACTATATAGACCTTGATTCAGCAGTAGACATCCTTTGGCTAGTTATGATGATGATGATGATGATTTGCTGAGAAAAAGCTACAAACATGTCTGTTTCCATTGCTAATAACCTATAGCGTAGTGATTACTTCGATTTCAACTATGGAACGCATTAGATCATAGTGGTATAATACCTACATAGTATCAGATCAATCAGATATATAGGATCATAATATATGATAGGAAATAGAATGCTATGACTATGATAGTGTAATATAGCTCTTAGTAGAAATGGATTACCCGTGGGCTACCGAATATCCGTAACGAAGGTCATACGATTCAAGGAGGGATTTAGCTGTGAAAAGAATGGTCACCCATATAAAACCCGACCTTGGGAATTGCAGCTTAACATTGCAGATTGGTCGTGATCGCGGTTACAATTTAGCCAGAAACGTCCCTAACATGAGAATAAAGCATAAAATTCCATGATCAGGGGTTTTTCTTGTCTCTAGAATACTTATATGAATTAGATGTGTGTCGATTCTTAACGTATTATATTTTATTCAAATTCATGCATCGATTGTCATGGGAATAATTAGCACCTTCCTCTTACGTGCTATTAACAACATACTCCGAACATAAAGTATGTGTGCACTGTGACTGTACAAGTTTCCTGCTAATTATATTATTGTAGCCAAAATCGTTTAGCTCCCAAAAATAGGATTCATTCTAGCCGTTTTTCGGGAAGGTTTAACTCAAAATGGTTGTGATTTTTTTCAAACGACCATACTAGAGCTGCCATGCCGTGTGGTGCCGGCTCAGAATACCACCAACCCATCTCCTCCCGTGGGTGTCATAAGAGATGACTAAGGACTTAGCCGGAGGATGGGCAGCAGCGTCCTTCGAGCACATTACCAACTCAACCGCGATCGCCAACCCGTCTGCCAAGCATGGCTATTATGGCAAAACCCCCCAATGAGCCCACAATACACCCATATCGGTCGTTGTGGTGATCTTTGGGAGAGGCCTGTGTCCAGCAGTGGACTTCATTCGGCCGAAATGATGATATTAGAGCTTGCTCTACATTTTTTCAGCAACTGTTAGTAGGAAATGCCGGCTTCATCTAAATTGATTGACGAGTTAAAGTGTGTCTTGAAACCTACTTATTATTACTACAGCCATTTAGGAGTTCAATGACATATATATAAGATAATATATAATTTCTCATTTGTTCACAACCGCTCGAAAACGTGCTCGCTCTATCAGGAAACTACCACGCTTTCGCAGAAGTTGTGAAGTAGCATCATTGTGTTAGTGCAATGTCTAACGAGTACTTAAGGCTCTGAGTTATCCCGCTCTCCACTCCCTCTCTCTTCCCTCGGCTGATGTTGCGGAGATTAATTTGTGGCGGTGACCGCTTACTATCAAAAGACTCACACATTGCCAGATCTTATAAAATTAAATAAAAAACAATTATAATAAAACAATATTAAACGGATTAAATCGCGTGTATTATTGATTTGTTGTTTTTCCTGACGTTTCGAATAATTTGCAGCGTTCGTGGTCGCAGGATGACTAAGGTGACAGGCGTCGTTACAGATTTTAAAAAGTCATCTTAGTCATCCTGCGACCACGAACGCTGCAAAGTGTTCGAAACGTCAGGAAAAACAAAAAAAACTAAAAAACAATGTTAGCAATATTCCATAACGCCCATTTCTGTAGTTGCTTTAGGATACTGGTAATAATAGTAGACATGCGTTACTAATGCATTGACACAGTTAGTAGCTCTGTTTATACCGTCACAGTGAAAGCGTGAAGATAATTATTTCTGTACGTACAATATGACGCAATTGTGCATGGTCAATTTAAAAGGCCGTGTGATGGCGGTGGAGAGTAGTGCCCCTCATCCCGTGGGTAAATTCGAATTGTGCAATGACTTACGTCACTGACTGTATCAATCTCCACGCTCTCGTGGTAGTCTCATCCAGGTTCAACCTGCGATGGCAACAATATCGTCCGCCCATCTCACCGCCGGAAGACCGACATTCCTTCTTAACACCCGTCTGCCAAGCGTGGCGATTATGGCGAAACCCCCTAATGTGAACACACCACGAACCCAAACCGGTCGTTGTGGTGATTTTTGGGGGAGGCTTCTGTCCAGCAGTGGACGTTTTTCGGCTGAAATAACGACAATGACGATTTAGAAACACGCCGCACTCGTAAGAACTTATTGCGTCCATGAGGTCTATACAAAAGAAATACATTCGTAAATGTTTACAACACTTGCTAAGCGATTGACTTTCTGCGCCACGGGTTCGATTCACGCATGGAACAAATATTTGTATGGCTTACAGATAGTTGTTTCGGAGTTTGGGTCTTTGTGCATGTGAGATTTATGTCTGTTAACTTTAGAAGAGAAATCCTAGTGTGGGGGCAAAGTAATATTTTTAATTAATAAATAATCTATACAAATAAATTAAATTGAAGTGTCTGTTTGTAATGTCAAAATAACAGCTTTTTACTGAATGCATATGAAATTATATACGGTACATATAACAAAAAAACAATATTTAAATTTTTTGTCTGTCTGTCTGTCCGTCTGTCTGTCTGTTTGTTCCGGGTAATCTCCGAAACGGCTGGACCGATTTTGACGGGACTTTCGCTGGCAGATAGCTGATGTTATAAGGAATAACTTGGCTACTTTTATTTTACAAAAATAATTAGGGTTCCGCGCAAAAAAATAAAACCCTTGAAATCCAATATATATATTCTATGTCAAGTGTCTATGTCGAAGTACTCTAAAGTTCTTTTAAATTAAACGCGGGTGAAACTGCGGGTCCCAGCTAGTATATCATAAATGGATAAACCCGTGATCAGTATATTCGGACACGGAATAATAATTCGTCATCATCATATCAGCCATAGGACGTCCACTGCTGAACAAAGGCCTCCCCCATATGTTTTCACAATCGTGTCGTCATTTTAGGGTGAAGTGGCCAATACTGACCAGGCTTAGCAGGCGGGTTGATGAATGCCGTATGGCTACTGTTCCATAGAAGTGACGCTGCTGGAATATAGCACCACTTTATCTCCTCCCGCGGAGGTCGTAAAAGGCGACTAAGGGACTCTAAACCAGAGAGATGGGCAGCATCGTCCTTTCTGTGGAACAGTAGCCATGCTGCGCTCACCAACCCGCCTGCCGAGCGTGGTGACTACTGGCAAATTCTCCCCAATATGATGACACAGTTATGAAAATCTATGTGGGAGGCCTTTGTTCAGTAGTGGACGTTGTATGGCCGATATGATGATGATGATAGTCGGAAATATCATTTATAAAATTATACTGAAGTAAAAATTAATATTAATTCAAGTAAAATTAACTAAATTCCTTAGCATTGTGATAGAAGAAAGACTAATATTGTAACTGGAAAATGCACATTAAACGCGTATGCAGCCTTGTTGTAAGTTTTTTAATGTATCTACCTATATCATTTCATCACAGGCCTCCCACAAAGATCAACAAAATGACCGATATATAATCGCCACGCTTGGCAGACGGGTAGGCGATCGCAGTTGACTAGTTAATTTACTCGAAGGCCGCTGCTGCCCATCGTCCGGCTAATCCCTCAGTCGACTTTTACGACACCCACGGGAGGAGATGGGGTGGTGGTATTCTGAGTCACCAACTCTATGACGAGACATAAAGCTTTGTTGAGTTTGTGGCATATTAATGGCATTAAATACTGAATTGAATTTAAAACCACAAGTGCTAAAGGTTTTCCCTTTAGCACAGGAAAGTAATTTCAATAATTATGTACGTATATTGTTTATGCAGGTAAATAAAATCATGTCTGGGAAAAACACTCTTAATTTAATGTTGATTGGGTTCTACGTTAAGAGGTCATCCGACGTAGGACTGGCAGCACGGCAAAAATATTCCTTTTTTTATTGAATTTTAGTAATATTTGTAAATTAACAGTTCTTTTTGGGTATGTCTGTGAGCCGAGTATTCATTTTATTAAATATTTCTTATTTTAAATTTGACCCGGGGAAATACTCAATTGTCTTACTGGGTAGGCTACAATATGAACAGGGAAGTGACATAAAAATACAAGAAAATATTAAAACTCCATTTTGAATTGATCGCCTTTTTTAGATATTCGCTAAATATTTTGAACTTAACAATAGTTTTATTGAATAATGGGATTTCCACATTGAAGCAACCCCTACGTTATCTCCCTTAGTAACTGGTCTCTAATCTAGTGGTTTATGAGCCAGGGGAAACACGACAGGGGAGAGATGTTTTCAAGGAAAATCAGCAATACCTTAGAATTTGCGTTTTATGCACCTGACAACGGTACATGATTAATCGTTCTGGAGAAAACATACATAAACAATACACCAATTAGATAAACAAATGCAAATTTAGGCTCATAGGGGAGAGGCGGCTAACAAACTAAAGCGCGCAGGACGGCCCGCGAGTCGTTCATTAATTACTCCACATCAATGACGAGGCCCTTCACTTGTTTACATCCGCGAAGACAAAGTATTTAAATAATAATAAGGAATTGCAAAATGCCAGGGTAGGAGACAGGAAATATCGCAACATTATTCTTTAAAAAATATATTTAAAGAAAAAATTTTTTTTTGTAATTTTCCGAATGGCATTAACATTATTACGTATGCTGGTATATAATAAACCATCGGTGGTTCTAAGAATGGGCTTTGTTTTCTTCCAAGGCGTCAAGTAGAAAAGTGATAATGTGTATTGTTGTTGTTATATGGCATATATTTTTACCTGATCGCACCGGAGACATACGTCAGTTTATGAATGTAATATTTTACGATCATTTAGGTTTTGCGCTCTATTCCGTTTGTAGATCTGCCTTCGCTGAGCCTCTCATGATCCAGAGTCGTACCCGAACAGAGCCTAATTGTTACGATAGTCCGAATTAAAGTTTCGTCAGTAGCAAATATATATAATAATCTGGCTATCTAAATGCGATATGAGTGAGCACCCTTAAAAACATAGCCATAGTAATGACCTACTTGAATGGATTCAATTTCAACTGAGCATCTCCGTGCTTCGGCGAGCAAGTAAAATCGTAGATCCCGGTTGTTGTCATTAGACGGCAATGCTTAAGTCAAGTCAAGTGCTTAAGTCCAGTAACTACAAGAAAGAAGACTTATAAGTTTCTATTAAGTATATACCTACTGAAAATGTAATGTCCAATTGTATGTGGAATGTCACCCCCCAGGCACTTTTCGGGGAGGATTGTAAAGGATCCCCCAAGACATCATGTCTGTAAACGCACCCACGACACAAGGGAAATCCTAAAAAAAAGCCACGTATTCTACCAATCATTGCAATGACTCTCTTGTACTAAACCATACCTGGGAACTAACGGAGATATTGAAGGTCAAAGTGTTAGACCCGACAGATCAAGAATCAAAACTTAAGTGGAACATGAATCAAGTTTGCGTTAATAAAATATTAACCCTACGTAATAGGTCCAACATTTATATTCAATTGATGCAACCTAAAAATCAAGAAATCAAGTTCTACTAGTTTTGATTTTTAATCTGTATACGGGCCTTAATATGTTTACGGTTTTGACGGAAACAATTTGTTTATGTAAATTTTTAATGTTTACTTACGTCCCGCGTCCCGTATAATTCAGCAAACATGTGTGCACAGTCGGTAAAGCTAGCATGCAGTACATACGCTCTACAAAATCCAGCTGTTTTAATAAACAAGCTTTTATTAGCTCTACTTGTAACTATGTAGACAAACCTTGGAATTCGATTTAAACCTACTTCTAATTGTCATATCGATTTCAAATTTTGCAATTATATGTAATCCGGATGACAATACAATAATTTTGTACCATCAAACTGATGCGGTGATAGAGCCAAGAGGGGGATAGTGGAACTCTTCAAAGCCATTGAACCACTCGAGTTTGGGCTACTTTGGTTTGTTTTAACGTGTCGCATAAATTACACTTACTCCATGGAACTCCTCAATTGCTACCAATAAATTATTTCTAGTTAGGTATAGGCTCATTTGATCTATTTTGACAATTTCCATACATTGCAACTCACGCATTATACAGGATGTCCAGTTAATAGCACGACATACTGCAGGGGGTGAGAGCTTGGGTCAATACCTACCAAAAACACAAGCAAAATCTTACTGATTTACAGTAGTATAAAATTTTCCAAATGAAAAATTCCTTTTCTAGTTTTTTTTACCTCAAATTATTTGTGAATAGTTACTTTACTCATTGACAAGTCTTTATTCTATTAAAAACTAAAATGTTTTCAAGAAATACAATTTTTATTAAAATTTTCACAGTACAATTTTCTTATCGCAAAATCTTGTACTAATGTAAATCCGTAAGATTTTGCTGAACATATATTGTGTTTTTTGGTAGTTTTTTTTTTTTTTTTTTTTAAACGTTGCCCCACACTAGGGTTTCTCCTGTGTCGTGAGTGCGTTTACAGACATACATGTCACACAAAATACATCCAGACCCGGAGCAACTACCTTCAGATCATACAAATATTTGTTCCGTGCGGGAATCGAACCCGCGACCCGGAGCGCAGCAGTCGACTGTATCAGCCACTGCACCAACTGACCCAAGCTCTCACCCCCTGCAGTATGTCGTGCTATTTACTGGACAACCTGTATAGGCTCGATCTGTTAGTATGTTCCCGATTCCCTACACACAAGATGGTGGTTTCTTGCAACGTTAAATTTATTATTTAAACATAATCATATTTTTCGTGTGGTCCGCAGCAAAGCGGTAAAGAATAAATCACCCCTCTGGGTCTCCGTGTGGTCTACCGTGCCGGTTACAAATAGCACTAACCCCAAATCGCGTGGGTGTCGTAAAAGCTGACTATGGGATTAGCCGATTAGTCCTTCGAGTACATTAACAATGACGGCACGATTGGTGCAGTGGCTGATACAGTCGGCTGCTGCGCTTCGGGTCGCGGTTTCGATTCCCACACCGAACAAATATTTGTATGATCTGCAGGTAGTTGTTCCGAGTCTGTGTGAATGTAGTGTTTGTAAACGCACCCATGACACAGGAGAAATCAAAGTGTGGGGCATAGTTATGTAGGGCATAAAAAACAACTCAACTGCGATCGCCAACCCGCGTGCCAAGCCTGGCGATTATGGTAAAACCTCCCAAAGAGTACACCACACATCCATATCGGTCGTTGTGGTGATCTTTGGCCGCGGCAACAGTCTCCATGGGTATCGTAAAAGATGACTACGGATCGATATCTACCGTATTTGCAGCAATATTATGCCGTGTGCTAATAACAACATTCTACGATCACCAATCCACCTGCCAAGCGTGGTGATTATGGTAAGATCCCTATGATCAAGCCTAAGCTCTCTGATCACTCATTATAGTGATAATTGGGAGACCCATGTGCAACAGTGGACGTTTGCAGGCTGATGTTTGCTGACAATAGCCCATTCTTTTGATATCAACCCTTAGTTGCCGTTTACGTCACCCATGACTAAAGAAAGGGGAGTCTATTCTTTGCCAGACTGTAAAAATACTCCAAAATTGCTTTATGTGTATTAATTGTTTTATTTATCTATCACAGGCGATAGGTAACCATGAATTCGACGACGGTCCCGAAGGCCTTGCTCCATACTTGTCAGCTCTGAAGGCACCAGTACTTGCAGCCAACATGGACACCAGCGAGGAGCCAGTGCTGCAAGGATTGTACAAGCCCCATCATATTGTGAAGAGAAAAGGCAGGAAGATCGGCCTCATTGGACTTATTACGCCAGATACTCAGGTAAGTCATAGTAGGTCTTGGTCAGGACCAAGGCACCTAGGAGGCAACTGCCTGGGCCTCCAACCCCAGTGAGTTGGGGACCCTAGCAGTTTGCACGCGGTTAATGACCGACTATAAGTCGCATACGCCTATCTGAACTTCCATCGAGCGATTTATTTTACATATTTAATATGGGCTGGGACGAAGTACGGGGGAGACACCGGTGCGTTCCATTCCCTGTGCTGGAGATCCCTGTGCCGCTTCTTAGAAGCCTTTGCTGAAGAAGGTTACTCTGGGGTTTAAGCCAGTGCCGGGGGCGCGGTCTAATGCAGATAAAGCGTACACCTCACCCCCGGCTAGAGGTAAGAAGGACACCGTGGAGTGTTATCAGGTTTGAGCCCGGCATGCCCCTCCACCCTTCCCAAGGCGGAGGAAGTCTAAGAGGACGACCCCATGTTAAAAAAAACAAAAATATGGGGTTTAGCCAGTAAAAATACCGCATGCCGCTTCACTTGCCCCGAGGTGAAGGAACTCCATTAAGATTTCCTCATGTAAATAAAGAATGTCGTATTTTTTACCGGAGTTCCTGGGATTCAGTCTAACGTGCATCATAATTAAGGATTCTAATTACAGACCTGTCCAAATCTTAGCCTACTTTGTAGATCATTTTAAATTAAAAACTATATAAATCATCAACATATCAGTCAGTATGTTCGCTGCTGAACAAAGGTCCTCCATAGATTTCTACAATTGTGTAGTAATTTTAAAGATAATAATTTTCCAGCACTCTTACCACACTAGGCAGGCGGGTTTTGGCGGCGCGCACGCGGTCACGTGTCACCGTGTGCGCAGCACAGCGCACAGTGAGGCTTGGGGAGATCCTTTACAATCCTCCCAGAGAAGTGCCTGGGGGGTGGCCTTTTTACAGTCGCCTTCACTCCGCTAAAGGGGGTGACCGCTTTACAGTCATCCCCTGCACGCTCTGTCTAAAGGCGTGGCACCAATGGGCAGCTCTAGTGTGATCTTACGAGGACCTGGAGCCCCCCTTCAGTGCCGAAGATGACCGCTCCAGTGGTTTTAGCTGGTAGGAGTCCGGCATAGCGGGATCGGGAGAGGGCCGATCCCGCTCGAAGAAGAAAGAGACGGCGCCGGGGTAATAACCGCCCTGGCGCCTAATTCCGATACGCCTGAAAACCCCTGCCGTTGCTATAAGGTGGGGGACCTCTGGGTTCGCGGGTGCGTAGATTGGGGAATCTGCGTGCCCACACCAAGCGACCCAAGAGAAGACGGTAGCACGCATGTGGTCACGCGCTGCCGTGGGACGCTTTGGGGGATCCTTTACAATCCCCCTGGGGGGGTGACCGCTTTACAGTCACCCTCTCCGAGATGTGCCAATAGGCGTGGCACCAGTGGGTGGCTCTAGTGTGATCATACGAGGACCTGGAGCCTCCCTTAGGTGCCGAAGATGACCGCTCCAGTGGTTTTAGCCGGTAGGAGTACCGGCATACCCCTTCGTCAATAAAAAAGGAGTTCGGCATACCCCTTCGCCCTTGCACGGAGCGAAGGAAGTACAAGTAGAATTTCCACTGGACACCAATAAAAAAAGGCGGGTGGATTTGTGAGTGCTGCCCATCCCTCTGGTTTAATGTCCTTATAGTTTGCTTACAGACACTTTATGTTAAAAAGAATATACAGCAACGTAAGATAACACTAGAGACCCCATTGAGCCACGCCTTTAGGCACATCTCGGAGGGAATGACTGTAAATTGGTCATCCCCTCTAGCGGCGGGAACGTGACTCTACCATCACCTCCCAGGCACTTCTTGGGGAGGATTGTCAAGTATCCCCTGAAGCCTCGTTGATGGCAATGTCCTATCTTGTTGGCGGCCTACTTTCAGAAAGGGTTGATTTGTATTATTAACACTTATTTATTGCTGAGAACAGTACTTCCATTCCAGTAGCGTCTATTTCATAAGACATAAAGATTGCATGTTCAAATATGAAATAAAAAAAAACTGTAATAATCATATCTGTATTTTTATCAGCTCAAATTGCGTATCATGATAATATATTATGTAACAGATAGTCGTTCTTACATTGCCATGTGCCGGAATAGAATTGTATTTATCTTTGAGTAGCGCACGCCTCTCTCGCTTCGCTCAAGTGATAAACATAGCCTATTAAGAAATGTTTAGAATTAGGTTCGGATATGAACTTCTCGAAATAATTACCATTTGGTATATTTTAGAATTAGGTTCGGATATGAACTTCTCGAAATAGATTACCCTTTGGTACATTTTAGAATTAGGTTCGGATATGAACTTCTCGAAATAGATTACCCTTTGGTATATCCGTTTGGTATGTCCGTGTGGTTTCCGGATTAAGAATATAGCACCACTCCACCTCCTCCCGTGAATGTCGTAAAAGGCGACTAAGGGACTGTAAACCAGAGGGATGGGCAGCAGTCTCCCTTCTGTGAAACGGTAACCATACTGCACTCACCAACCCACCTGCCAAGCGTGGTGAGTATTGGCGATTTCCCTCCAAGATGATGATAAAGTTGTGGAAACCTGTGGAGGAGTTCAGCAGTGGACGTATAAATGGCCGATATGATGATATTCACTAAACTGCACAATAATGGATGGTAGGATTGAACCCAGTGATCATACGAGGACCTGCAGCCACCCTTAGGTGTCAAAGACGACCACTCTAGTAGTTTTAGCCGATAGAAGTTCGGCATGCCCCTTCTTCCTTCCCCGGGGCGGAGGAAGTTCATGAAGAGTTTCCACATTATTATAAACACTTTAAAAATTTGCCTTAGACCAATAAAAAAAAAGATTGGACCTAATTGAGGGACGGCTGGATCGGTGTTAATATTCCTATGTGCAAAAACACTTTATTTATACTAGGTACCTTGTTGTCCAGTATGTCCAAAGAAGAATATATAAATGTCACTTCACTTTAATTATTGTATTCTTCCGTGGAGCTGGAGTGGTTACGTTAAATGAGCGACTTCCGCACAATTCTAATGAAACATTTCTTCGATGCACGAGGTAATTACCTCACAGTATCAATGTTTTTCAATTTGGTAACAGGATTCCAAACTAAACTTGTGCCTTACTTGTGGTGTCCGGATTGAGAATATAGCACCACTCTATCTCCTCCCGTGGATGTCGTAAAAAGTGACTGAGGGACACTAAACCAGTAGAGTGGGCAGCAGCGTCCCTTCCGTGGAACAGTAGCCATAGTGCGCGCACCAACCCGCCTGCCAAGCGTGATGAGTACTAGTGGTGAGCAAATCCCCCCCAAAATGATGACACAATTATGGATATCTATGGAGGAGGCTTTTTTCTGCAGTGAACGTCTTTGGCTGATATGATGATGGTGAGGATTGTAAAGGATCCCCCGAAGCGTCCCTGTGCGCTGTGATGTGCTGCGCAAACGCACACAGCACACCGTCTTCTCGTGGGTCGCTCAGTGTGGGCACGCAGATTCCCCAATCTACGCACCCGCGAACCCATAGGCCTTTTAGTGACAGCAGGAGGGGGAGGGGGTGGTACCTACCTACATGGACTCATGCACTAAGTATTCTACCACCAGTTTATTTTATTTTATATTTTCTTTGAAAACGCTCCTTTAAATAACCCGTGTTTTTAAAGATGTATACTAGAGGTTCTCCTGTATTGTGGGTACAGGTTAAAGACATAAATCTCACATGCAAACACCATGCCACCCGAAACAACTGGGCTGACCGAATATTTTGCCAATTCCTTAGCCTATTGCGCCGTCAAACCCAAATGCCCCTTTTTACGACGGTGGATATCCTCTATTATGACTTATCCCACTCCGAGAAAGGGTGGAGGGGTGTATTTTATGAGCTAAAACCACCTGAGCTCTCATCTCCCTCGCCGGAGGGCGCTCCAGGTGCTCGAGAATGATCGCACTGGATTCGTCGATTGGTGCCACGCATGTAGGGACATTTAGGAAGGGGTGACAATAATGCGGTCGCCCCCTCTAGCGGAGGGGAAACGGCAGACCTGGCTCAGTTCGTGAGTGCTAACGAAATGCGCACAAAGTGGCACGTCATCATGTGCGCGCTGCCGTCTTCCCGGGGGTAAAACTAGTTGCCTACAACTCAAAGTCCCGACCGGTCCCGCTCCCACAGAATACATTGCAGCAGTAATGTAGCACAGTGCACGTTGAGCAATGAGTCCCAACCAATGATATTATACCATAGATATGTTACGTATGGACGGTTGGTGCAGTGGTTGATACAGTCGGCTGCTGCGCTCCGGGTCGTGGGTTCGATTCCCGCACGGAACAAATATTTGTATGGTATGCAGGTAGTTGTTCCGGGTCTGGGTGTATTGTGTGTGAAATTCATGTCTGTAAACGCACCCACGACACAGGAGAAATCCTAGTGTGGGCAACGTTTTTAAAAACAAAAAAAAAAAACAAAAAAAAACAAATTAAGAAAGAAAAACAAAAAAAAAATTAAATGGCTTGCAAAAGTCAGTCTCACTGTATGTAGGTATTAAAGCTATAAAACTACACACCTATGTTGTAAGACAGAAGATACAAAATTTACGAGACTAAAAGAGATAGCTATCTAAAACGACAACACGTTTACCCGATGCCTTTGTCGCACCTGTGGTAGAATATGTGTTGTCTCTTTTTTTGCTTGGCCTGTGTTTTGTTCGCGAATATTATTCTATAGATAATTTGAATAGTATTTTTACTAAGATACCTTGTTATTTTCTTTTTGCTTGATAGTTTGTGCATTTTCTATACGCACGACGGCATTAACAATACAAACTTAATTAATAAAACAACACAGTGTGTGCTCGTTGTCCTGTCTTGGGCGAACTGATTGCGAGGTGCTACAATTGGGGGAGTTTTGGTTCTTACTTTTGGCGCGCATGTAACATATCTACTTCTTTTAATATATAATATCATTGGTCCCAACACTCTTTGCCGATAGTCACAAAGTCGTAATTGCCTCGTGAAGCCCGATGTAGTAATAAAATAAATACCTCGTACCAAGTAATGAACAACATTTATTGTTTTGTACGTTGTCTTCAGTGCAGTTGAGTAAATAACGTAACTGTATTTAAAATACGAATACAAGAATATGATAATTTTTACGACAGTGTAACTCAAGTTTATTTGTATTTTACTCTAAAAGCCGTCTTTTGCGGCGGATTTAATGGCGGAAACGTTTTAAATTCATAGATTTTTAAATTATGTGCATTAGTATGTCTTAGCGATTTATTACTCATTTTTTCATTCGTTTATACGTCAGGAAAAACATTTATATCTATAATATACGCGATCCGTTTAAATTTTTTATTATAATTATGTAAATTAGTATCTTAGTAGATCAAATTCCGTATTCATTATTAACTGCTGTATACACGAGGCATTGAATTGCTGTAGAGCTACAAGGGATATTCGTTGACGTGGTTGTTTTGGGTAAACCGTACCTACGACACAGAAGAAATCCAAGTGTGGTATAAAGTCACTTTAAAAAAGAAATGAAAAAACTAAAGGCGAGGTGGCTAAAAAAGAATAACAGGTGTAAATTCGAGTATGAAATACTTATTTCCTTTTGCGAAACTATGGTATAGGTGGTAGATTCACAGCTACTACCTGCCGAACAAAGTCAATAACCTCTTCATGTTCCAATAGTTGCAACTATTAATACGAGTGCCAGAGTTGCACTCATATTAATAATTGCAACTATTGGAGGATTACGGACACAAAAACTTGAAACGTAACATTGAATTCTGCGCGTGGGTTTTTTGAAGGAAAACTTTTGATCGCGGCGAAAGTAAAATTTCAAGGTCAAATATGAGTGAAACGTTGTATGTTTACCGTTGTGAGAGAGCGGATGCGCGGACATAAAATGTGTGTTTCATGCTATAGTCAGTGTCCTGAAACAAAGAAGTTTTACTTTTGTTTGAGTTGCACGCGCATTCTTATTTTTTTACATTCGTACACCCGTCGTCAACCATCGGGGCCCGTAGCCCACGATGCATACCTCAAGTAAAACAAGTCATGAAAGAGAGGTGGCATGGAAATATTAGAAAGTAAGAGCACGTGGGAAGCCGTGGCCTACTTTTGCAAGGAGGTAGTGCATAAAAAGGAGGTGGTGGAGTGAGAGCTGGAGGCGTCCAACGCCAAAAGGCTAAAGGCAGCGAACTTGGAGTAGTCCGTCGTTTGACCATGAATAGGCCCAAGATGGCCGCACGCCTATCTGATAGGGCTGTGCGGCTCGCCAAGCCGCACATGTGGACGGGGCCCTGACTGAGTAGTTGGCTGAGACCTGCTGGAGTTGCGGTGAATGCGCGAGCGAATCCCGCACCCCCGGCAACCCCTTCGATCTGCCTAAATCGAAGGAAGACCGTGGTGTGTTTTGAGTCGAGCCGGCTCACCCCTCCGGTTTGCCCAGGCCGGAGGAAGTCTATGTGGATTTCCTCACTGTAACAAGGCATACCTTCCACCTGCTTGAAGCTGATGCTGCTGAATTCTGATGTTATGTATAAGCCGTATTGTTTTCGATACTGTCTTCGAAACACTACCGGCAGTACTGGGACATCGGTAGTTTTGTATCGCTGTTATTTTATGTGTTTGAGCTCCCTATAATATGGTAAAGCTAAGTAATGTTGATGCATGCGTCATGCTCGTGAACGGGTGCCTTTTGTCGGGTTTGGTTAGCCGTTAACCATGCCAAATAAATTATTATTATAAAAGGTTCCTTCTTTACACTTCAACCTTATTTTTCTTCATTATATCTTTTATCCGTGTGATCACCGGATTAAGAATATAGCACCACTCCATTTCCTTCCGTAGATTCTTCTTCATAATCTTAAATCTGAAAATCTTGGATTAGATTGAATATTCATTTCAGAATATTAATTTCGGCCTTTCGGCGCTCTAAACAAGAGGGATGAGCTTCGTCTCTTCTATAGAACAGTAGCCATACTACGCTCACAAACCCGCCTACCAAGGGCGGTGAGTACTGGCAAATTCCCCCCATAATGACGACACAATTGTGGAAATTATGGTGCAGGCCTTTGTTCAGCAATGGATGTTTTATGGCTGATATGATGACGATGAGATCACTTGAAAACCTATAAGAAGTCTTTAGTTCTTAAAATAACATGGTAAATCTTGAAAGTAATACATGATGCTTCGTAATAATTTGATTGTATCACATCTCATCTCATCCCGTGGATGTCGTAAAAGGTGACAAAGGTACTATAAACCAGAGGTGTGGGTAACAGCGTCCTTCAATGCAATAGTAGCCATACTACGCTCACCAACCCGCCTGCCAAGCGTGCTAAGTACTGGCAAATTCCCCTCAAAATGATGACACAATTGTGTAAATCTTTAGCGGAGGCCTTTTTTCAGCAGTGGACGTACTTTGGTTGATATTAGTATGATGAGTATGATCTTTTATCATTATTTGTATCAATAAAGATTATTATCTCAATTATTTCAACAGAGTACGAGTTCATGGAGTTTCTTGCAGGCTCTTCTCTGTTTGACCAAACAATTAATCTGCAACTTAAGTTCTGACAATTTCATAAATACCAGAAAAAGTTTATTTGAATTATTTTTTTGTGTAATCGTTGTTTCTTGTTTGCAGAAACTGTCTTCACCAGGAAAAGTCAAGTTCACTGACCCTAAGGAGGCAGCGAGGCGAGAAGCTCAGACATTGTATGAGCAAGGAGTGGACATAATTATACTACTCTCACATTGTGGACTTGAAGTTGACAAGTAAGTGATGTGTTAAACTGTATTTCAATGCCAAGATTACGACCACAGGCATTCAAGGCGCAAGCAAGCACACTGACTTCTCACATTACTTCAGGCATCTTCCACCGAGTCATATTCCAATTTGTGGGATATTTAATTAGAAGAAGAATAATATCCACCCAAGATCAAAGACCAAAGTCAAAGTCTAAGTCTAAGACCAAAGTCAAAGTCTAAGTCTAAGACCAAAGTCAAAGTCTAAGACCAAAGTCTTTAACCAGTGTGTATTACCAGTGATGACATATGGAACAGAGACATGGTCACTCACAATGGGCCTTATAAGAAAGCTCAAGGTCACTCAGCGGGCTATGGAGAGAGCTATACTTGGTATTTCTCTAAGAGATCGAATCAGAAATGAAGAGATCCATAGAAGAACTAAAGTTGTCGACATAGCTGAAAGGATTGGTAAACTGAAGTGGCAATGGGCGGGGCACATTGTTCGTAGAACTGATGGCCGTTGGGGCAAAAAAGTTCTCGAATGGAGACCGCGTACCGGAAAACGCAGCGTGGGACGACCTCCTACCGGAAAACGCAGCGTGGGACGACCTCCTACCGGAAAACGCAGCGTGGGACGACCTCCAACGAGGTGGCCCGATGATCTGGTGAAGGTCACTGGGAGTCATTGGATGAGAGCCACATGTGATTGGTCGTTGTGGAAATCTAAGGGGGAGGCCTTTGTTCAGCAGTGGACGACCTTTTTTTTAATGGTGTCCAGTGGAAATTCTACATGGAATTTCTTTCGCCCCGAGGAAGGGCGATGGGGTATGCTGGACTCCTACCGGCTAAAACCACTGGAGCGGTCATCTTCGGCACCAAAGGGGGGCTCCAGGTCCTCATGAGATCACACTAGAGCCGCCCATTGGTGCCACGCCTTTAGGCACATCTTGGAGGGGATGACTGTAAAGCGGTCACCCCCTCTAGCGGAGGGTAGGCGGCTATAAACAGGCCGCCCCCAGGCACTTCTCGGGGAGGATTGTAAAGGATCCCCCAGTAGTGGACGTCCTGTGGCTAATATGATCATGATATGGTGAAGACCAAAGTGTAAACTCGGTGGTTTAGGTCTGGTTATATATGATATGATTTTCTTGCCTGTTAACTGGCTCAAGGGGATTATAGCGTTACATCAGCCTAGGTATTCGCGACACTACTGGATTGGCAGAAATTAATTTATCTTACAGTCAATCTCAGACTTCGTTGTTCTCTCACGAGACAAAAGCAGGATGTAATTATTCAAATAGACTATAAGTATCAGACCATTATTCTTTGACTAGATGATTAAATTGAACATTTCATCTTTGTAAAGACGTAGCAAATGGTGATGTAATTATTCAATGTTTTTTAAATGTGTCTACGGGAAAAGCTCACTTTTATTACTATTTCTGTTAGCCTCTATCATCGCACTGCTGAGCAAAAGCCTCTCTCGTGACCATATCAGATTCTAACCATACAGTCTGCAGTCAGTGTTGACCATTACAGTATTGAATTTCCCAACAGATTAAATAGTAGTTATAAGCAGTGATAGTCTAGGGGTTGGACGCTTTCCTTCCATGGCCCGCACCACTGGTTGTTCGGATTAATGTGCAGATCAGAATTTGCTTATCACTTGCGTAAACGGTGAAGGAAAACATCGTGAGGAAACCTACACACCTATTCCAGGTTCCAAAATGTTCGCAGTGGTTTGTGTAGTCCGCCAAACCGCACTAGACAAGCGTAGTGGACTAAGGCTTAGACCCTTTCTCATCGTGAAAAAAAGCCCGTGCCTAGAAGTGGGACAGTAATGGTCTGATTTACTAACGTTATACTGCAACTGCGCTCCATTATAGGCCGTATGGACAACAATGTGCAATTGAATGTTGGGCGAAGATGACGTCGATTTCTGTAAAGTATGTCGTACTGGGTTACAGTTACAGTACGGTAACAAAAGTTAAACATTACCAGTGAAAAATCCTAGCAAAGCCCGGATGGATGGGACGTCGGACAAATCCGGACGGATAGAAACACTAACTAAACCGAAAAGTTGCTTTGGATGGGTGACCACGGCACGGAGGGGTTGGGTTGCGGAGGTCAAAATAGGTACTGATATTCGGCCGTAACTGGTTAATTAAACAGAAGCAAAAAAACAAATACATATCTGACATTTCTGAATATCTCAACTCTCATATCGTAAAATTCGAATTAAAAACTATATAACGAGTTTATATTGATATACTTTATAAACACCGATAAACACAATAGGTACCGAAATTTAAAAATTGAATCAAATTATAACACTTTTTCTCTAACAAAATAATGTTATTTTTATTTTCTATCAATTTAATTCTATCATTTATTCAGTAATTAGATCCTTACAGACACTTTTACACGTCATATTGAAATAGTGGAGGGCAATTTCACTACATGACAACCTCCGAGAAGAAATGCCAAAAGAGTTTCTTTTAGAATTTCTTCTTTTCGAACTTTTAAAAGTTAATATCACCAAGGAGATTATACAATTTTTATATGCGGAGCGCGCCATTTATATACCATTACAAAAAGTTTTGTATGAGATAAGATAAAGTAGTGTATGAAACTGCACATATCTAGGTATTAAAATACTCATGTCATAGTACTTATAACATGAGTGTTTTACACACATTCGTGTTTTCATACCCCTCATTTATTTATTTTTAATGTACAATAGTGTATAAAAGGCGTGTGTAATAAAGGCGGTCTTAATGCCATAAGCATTTTTTACCAGACGGATTTTTTGAGTGATGCAGGGAAGAGCCAATAAGGTAGATGCACCAACAAAATAAAAGTGAGACTTAAAGATGCGATGACATTAATATACTCAGAATATGAATATGTATACTTACATAACCATATACATGTATATATACTAAATAAACTCACATAAACGTTACATGTACATATTATACACATATATAATAAATATATGTAACTAGGAAATATATAAACAAAATCACAGCCGAGATGAATCTGCCAACGCCTTGTCAAGTAGGTATTTTCGTACTTTAGATTCAAAGTAGTGCCGAATAACAATATTGTTATTATGCAACAGTTTCATAAACTTCTATTATATAATACATACATACATATAAATGATTATACGGAAAACGCAGCGTGGGATGGTCTCCAACGAGGTAGACAGACGACCTTGTGAAGGTCGCTGGGAGTCGTTGGATGCGGGTTGCATGTAACCTACCGTTGTAGAAATCTATGGGGAGAACTTTGATAATCATGATGATATAGAATAAAAATCTTATTTCTGTACAATATTGACAATACTACCGAATTCACAGAATGCTCTAATTTTGTTTTCTTATTTGTTTATATGTTTGTTTATTTACTTTTCCGCAGGGAGATAGCCCGTGACATCGGCGAGCACATAGACATCATAGTTGGAGGACACACGCATTCGCTGCTGTGGAACGGAGTCGCGCCCAGTGGGGAGGAGGTCGCCGGACCCTACCCTGTGTTCATTGAAAATACTGCTGACAAGAAACATCAGGTAACCAAAAATCGGACCCTCCCCCTCTAATCGTTGGTGTCGTAACGGGTACCTATAAGATTCTGTCAAGGGCTGGAAAGCAGCGTCCTCTAGCTAATTTCACCATGCAGCTGTCGTAAATCCGTCAGCCAATTGTGTGAATTAATGAAATGTCCTCTACTAACAATAATAACACCCTCAAGGATAGTTTCTCCGTGTGCTGTCCAGATTAAGAATATAGCACCGCTCCATCTCCTCCCGTAGGTTTCGTAAAAGGCAACTAAGGGACTTTAAACCAGAGGGATGGGCAGCAGCATCCCTTCTGTGGAACAATAACGCCTACCAAGCGTGGTGAGTACTAGCAATTTCCCCCCAAAATGACGATTTGTTCAGCAGTGGACGTCTTTTGGTTGATATGATGACAAGGATAGTTTCCTAGAGACCATTATCGCAAACTCGTTGCCTAAACTTTATTAAGGTGTGCGTGAGCAGCGTATGTATACTTTCACTGTCAAACACACAAGCGTATTGATAATGTTGTCATATCACAAATCGTCAAAATGGAGCAATAACAGGCCGCCCCGCAAACGGTGATGTATTCGTCACCGTTCAAATGGTTACGCACTGCGTATGCAGAGAGCAAAGTCACCTTCTGAGTGTTATCATTCTAAGGTCTTCTATAATTTACCAGGTTCTTAGTGGCACATGTTTCAAATTTACCGTCTATAATGATGTGCCAGAGAATGATTGTGGATTTTTAATTGAAATACCGTGCCGTGTGGTGCCTGCTCAGAATACCACCACCCCATCTCCTCCCGTGGGTGTCGTAAGAGACGACTAAGGGATTAGCCGGAGGATGGGCAGCAGCGTATTTCGAGCACATTAACAACTCAACTGCGATCGCCAACCCGTCTGCCGAGCGTGGCGATTATGGCAAAACCCCCCAATGAGCCGACAATACACCCATATCGATCGCTGTGGGATCTCTAGGGGAGGCCTGTGTTCAGCAGTGGACTTCATTCGGCCGAAACGATGATTTGAAATATACGTATCACCGTGTGGTCTCCAGATTAAGAATAGTCGATCTCCTCCCGTGGATGTCGTAAAAGGCGACTAAGGGAATCCAACCCAGAGCGATAGGCAACTATGCTCCTTCTGTGGAACAGTAGCCATATTGCAGTGCCAAGCGTGGCGAGCAATGCCAAATTCCCCCCAAAATTACGACATGTTGTGGAAATCTTGGTTCAGCAGTGGGCGTCCTTTGGCTGATATTATAAAAAATTAAACATAGATTACTTACCCACACCGAACTTGGCAGCGACCCGGGACATTCGTGAGCACACAGGAAAAATGTAGTGTATACAGCAATGTATATCACTCTCCCCAGATTATTTGTACAACGAAAAGCATTACCATCTCTGATCAACCTTGAACATAAGTATTTAAATTTCAGGTGCTAATAGTTCAAGCATCAGCGTTCACTAAGTACATGGGGAACCTGACGGTGTACTTCGATTTCCGCGGCGACTACGTCAAGTGGGAAGGCAACCCGCTCTTCCTGGACCGATCTATACCTGAAGGTAAGATACTTGTGTACTAGTAGTTTCACTAGCGGAAGTATAATTTATTACGCGTACCCAATAAAAATGTTTGCTGACTCCTGATTTCACTCCTCCACTCTCGATCATCTAGAGTTCTAGAGGTTCTTCCAGTCTTGGGCTAACTATTGGCTGAACTAGTGCCTCAAGTCCCACCGTGTGGTTTCGTCTTGAGGCGCGGTATTATTGACGAAAAGACGTTGCGAAGTTTCCCGAACGCTGCCCAGCCGAGTCGGATTCGACGATCGACCTCTTTCTCGACATTGGACCTACCTAACTGGACAGTTTGTCTTAGGTAGACATACTCATCAACCACTTGAGAAAAGAGCTCCCAACGGATATCGGGATAGGCACGACATGGGCATTCGACATAACTTTCGTCTTGCCTATGTTCATTTAAAGGCCCACCTGTTGGGAAACTCTGTTGAGATTATCGACCATTGTGCTGAGCTCTTGCAGCGATTCTGCCATGACAATATCATAGGCAAATCGAAGGTGAGTGATATACTAAGCATTGATGTTAATGCCAAATCCTTTCCACTCCAGTAGCTTGAAGGCATCCTCCATTGCAGCGGTGGACATTTTCGGGGAAATAGTCTCACACCTATCCGCAATGGAATAGCCCCCGTGCTCTGTTCATGTACTCGGACCGACATGGTGGCGTTTCTTTATAAGCACTTCAACACTTTGATGTACCGATAGTCAATGTGACACCGCTGCAAAGACTGCAGCACAGCCCAGGTTTCGATCGAATCAAAGGCTTTCTCATAGTCCACAAATGCTAAGAATAGTGGCAGATTATACTCCTCGGTCTTTTGAATAACCTGCCGCAGCGTATGTATGTGGTCTATGGTACTAAAACCTTTTCGGAAATCAGCTTGTTCGGGAGGCTGGAAGCCATCAAACCTGCGCTCGTTTCGTGATGACTCTTAAAAACAGCTTATAAACATGGCTCAGATGCGAGATGGGTCTATAATTGTTCAACATGTGTTGTCAACCTTTTTGAAGAAGAGAACCACCTCGCCTCTGTTCCTTGATTCCGGCGTTGTGCCCATTTTCCGTCAAGTAATACGGAATTGAAAAGCTTCTGAAGGACTTTATGTACCGGTGTGCCACCCGCTATCAGAAGCTCTGTCGTAATTCCATCCCAACCCGGTGCCTTGTTATTTTTAATCTGTTTGAAGGCCAACCTAATATCGTACTCGGCATCAGCCTGTACGAGATTAGTCGTAGTTACATCAGTCCGGGATATCCTCGGTATAGTGTCGGGTTAGTTTGGCTCGCGGGTCTTTGTTAGAGCCAATGGTAGGTACAGTTACCGAGGTGTATAGCTGCCGGTAGAAGTTCTCAATCTCTCTCAAAACCTCTAGCTTAGTCGACGCTACACTAGCGTCCTTTGTCTTTAGCTTCATAATACGACTTTGCCCAACAGACTTGTCTCTTGCAAAAACTTTAGAGCCTTGAATTCGCTCAATCGCCTCTTTAACACCTTTTAGTGTTAAAGGTGTGGATATCGTGACGCAAGTACTTCCATATCCGTCTATTGAGCAGTTGGTATGCTTCAGCATTACCGGAGGACTGCAGCGTCGTGGCGCGTCTGTCTGCCATGAGGTCGACAGTGTGATCGGAGAACATTTTAGCTCTACCTTTACGGTGGGTTTTAAAGAACTTAGACTCAACCGTTTGGACAGTTTCTACAAACCTATTTAAATCGCCCTCAGCTCACCATCGCATCGAGTGCCCAGCTTTGCGTTGAAGTCCCCCATCACAACAATGAAGTGAAGGCTCTAATACTGTCATACAATTTAATAGAGTAGGTATAACCATGGAGTTTCTTGCTGGTTCTTCTCCATAAGACCAACCATTTGGGACCGTGCAACTGTTTAAATTCTGACTATTCGTAAGTGCCAGCAGCCAGTGCCAGCAATACCTGAATAAAAAAAGGAGTTTGGCTTTGACATGAAGGCCGGAGAATATTAAACGTGGTATCTTTACCCTGACCTATTGGGAAACCGACTTTTACAAAACGGTTTCATGCATCATATGTACAAATTAATTATCTACAGTACTGACTGTAGGTTATTCATATTACCTAAAATGATTGTGTGATTAATATTATTATGTTACATGTGAATACTATGATAAACTTGTTCAAGAGGTGAATTAATATTGATAATAGAACTGCAATGTTTACATACATTGCAATATGTGGTTCAAAGTCAGTCAATCTTTTTTATTCATGTATTCCATTTTCTGACTGTTACGAATAGTCAGAATTTAAATAGTTGCACGGTTTCAAGTCTTCGCTATAGCTTAGCCACTGTGCTAACCGTGACATCATAATTGTTTGATCACTTGCCAAACGCAAAACACGCTATAGTTTGAATTAGATTTAATTGAGTCTATTAATTTACATTGAATTCAATTGGATTCAAATAAAGTTAAATATAACTTCTGAATGTTATTTTTGTCCACTTATTATGGATTTGGCAATTTGACCGAGACACAATATCTTCAAAATATTGCCATAATCACCATGCCACGGAAAAACGCTGCTGCCCACTCTTTGGATAACTCCTTAGTCGTCTTTTACGACTGTTCATGGGCCGAGAACCACACGTTTTTTTTTGTAATTTGTTATATTTACTTACTTACATATGTATTCATAGCAAATAGGTACACAACTTTTTTTTTTTTTTTTTTTTTTTTTTTTTTTTTTTTTAACGTGGGGAAATCCTCTTGGACTTCCTCCGCCTTGGGAAGGGCGGAGGGGCATGCCGGGATCAAACCGGCTAAAACCCCACGGTGTCCTTCTTCTTACCTCTAGCCGGGGGTGAGTTGTACGCTTTTCTGCATTGGACCGCTCCCCCGGCAGGTATCGGCCCGTCAGTGATTGACGGGCCCCTTCTGTGTGCGGCCTTATTGGCCGCACCTATCCTTCAGAGAGGCGCGCGCGGAACACGCGCGCCGCCATCTCGGGCCTGTTTCTGTTCGGGCGACGGACCGCCCCTGGTTCGTCGCCCGCAGGCCGCTCCTCATGGTGGCCGGAGATCGTCCAGCGCCTCACCCTGGCGCCGACGCCCGGTGTGTCTTCTGCGGAGGGGATCGGAGATATCCCTCCGTACCCGCTCTGCCGCCTCCTTTGCTTGCATCACTTCTTCGCAAAAGGAGGCGACGGCATCCCACGCGCTCTCGCTCCGGACGATGGACCGAACCACGGCCGGAAGCGAGAGGTCACCCCCTTCGACCGCCACTACGAGGTCACGGCGCTGCGCTGCCCAAGCTGGGCACTCCTCCAACGTGTGCTGCGCCGTGTCCTCCGGGCAGTCTCCGCAGTGATGACAACCAGGCGTCTCTTCTCGGCCTATTCGACACAGGTACTTCCCGAAACACCCATGGTTCGAGAGTACCTGCGTCATCCGGTAGGTGAGGGCGCCATGCCGCCTCTCCAGCCATTCCTCCATTACTGGTCTTACCGCCGCTACCGCGGCGTGCCCTGCAGTGGGTCGCTCCAGTCGCCCTTTCCACTCCGCCACCAGGATCCGCCGGAGCTCGAACCGACGCATCTCGATCTCACGAGGTACTGGCGGTTCGCCCCGACTTAGCGCCTCCCCGCGCTTAGCGCCTCCCCGCGCAAATAGGTACACAACTTGAAATTTATTATTTATTTTAATATTAACTAGCATTTTAGTATTCGGCCGTTGTACACAAGCAAATTGCTTATTTTATGTAAACGTTTAGACCTGTCATTTTATTCTAAAAAGTACAGTCTACTCACTGTGAGGCACCATCACCACACGGCATTTTATTTCGTAATATTCAGTTATTTTTTTAACGTTGCTTGCCATTACCCGCCCCCTTCGCTAGGCGTAAATTATATTTATATTTTCTGAACCCTCCAAGTTATCGAAATGAAACAATACAATATATACTTATAACATTTCACTTACATTATGGCATTTATTTTGAAATTACAGACAGACACTTCAATTTTATTTATTACAGACTAATGAACCCCGAATATAGTGCTCGGTTGGTTTTTTTTTAACTTATTGCATACAGTGTTATATATTTGTATTTAATACTTAAAAACCTTATGTTATGAAATGAAATGATCATTATATTTATATTTATCATATTCTTTACAGACCTGACAATAAAGGCGAAGTTAGCGCCCTACGCGAAGCGAGTCCACGACGCAGAGATGGTCCCGGTGGGGTCAACAGAAAGCACCATGCGTTTTGATGACTGTGTGTTTGGAGAGTGCACTATTGGGGACATGCTTGTGGACGCGCAGCTTGATTTTGTAAGTCATAACCTCTGCTTATATATAGGGATAATTCAACTGGGCTAAATATAAGAAAAGGTGCTAAAGAGCTACTTGAATGGAGACCACAAGAGAACTCAAAATCCTTGCTCGAAATTTACTTGTGCTATCAGTGATGACATATGGCCAAAAAGTGATTGCTCATAGGATTGCATCTTCGAGATCTAATCAGAAATGAGCAGATCTGTAGACGAACTAAAGTTGTTGACTTAGTTGAAAGGATCAGTAAACTGAAGTAGCAATAGGCGGAGCACATAGCTTGTAGAAATGATGCTGTTGGGACAAGAAATATTCCTGGGTGGAGACTAAGCGCCAAAAAACACAGAGTGGGACGGCCTTCAACGAGATGGACCGATGACCTGGTGAAGGTAGCTGGGAGTCGTTGGATGCGAAAGCTATGTAAGCGATCGTTGTAAAAATCTATAGACGAGGTTTTTATGCAGCAGATAATGCATTTGACTGCTGCCTAAGACTGAGGCCTGGTACAATGAATATCATCACATTTGTATTCTCTCGGGGAAGTAGAAATGTATTGTTGAGCACCAACATGATGGCAGTATAGGTCTCACATTAGCGCCTAGTCGTGATCGTCATGGTGAAGAGACAAGCATGTCATTCCCCTGGTGGTAAGTGTCATGCCTGGCCATAAGTATTGTAGTGGTACCCAGGGCTAGTCCTGCATAACACCACATTGTGCTCGTCATCTCGAGACATAAGTTATGTAGTCTCTTATACCTAGTCATTTCACTAGCTACAGTGCTCTTCCCAGAGCGCAGTAATGCTGGTTTAGAGTCACGACTGCTTCGCGGCAAATATCTGGCACCTGGTTGATACCTACCTAGTCGGCCTTGATAAGAGACCTACCAACAGTATTTACTGGAGGCAGTTCCAAAAGACGGGGTCGCTAGTGAGAATTTCCAAACAATTCTCCAAATACTGCCCGAATTTGCACCCGAGACCTCGCGCTCGACAGGCGCGCTTATAATCACTAGAAAAGATAACGAAGTCGTGATGACGTCACTTAGGTGCCGAATTGATCTAGAGTATTTTAGACAACTGTCCATAATGACTATTACTGACATATGCAATATGCAGAAGGCAGCTGGGGAATGGTTCACTCTCGTGTCGCTAGCCTTTTCTAGATGTATTCGAATGGGAAGAAATCTATCCTGTATTCAAGCTAGGCAGCGAGCTGCAGTACTACGCGTTTGTATGGACATTACACAAGTGCACTAAAAGTTTATACTTGTTTACTTTCAGGCCATAACGACGTTTAATTCGACTCAGCATCTCCTGTCATTTATTCAGCGTGGTAACATCAAATCTTCGATCATGCAAGGAAGTAAGTTTTTCTTCTTAAACAAATGGGGTGAGGGGGAGGTCAGGACCAAAATTACTGGTTCCTGGTTACTGGTTCTCACCGGCAGAGTCTACTGACAGGCCAAATAATAGGCCACCCCTCTCCACCCATGGGTGTCGTTAAAGGTGACTAAGGGTTGATATGTTAAGGATGGGCGGCAGCATTCTCCCGTGTGCTAATAACAACATACTGCTATCACCAATCTGTCCACTAAGTCTGATGCCCCACGCTCATCTCAACACTCATCTTTGACCACCACTGCAAAAGTTCAGTTATCATCATATCAGCCATGTCTTTCACTGCAGAACAAAGTCGTCCCCCATAGATTTCCACAATTGGGTCGTCATTTTGGGGGAATTTGAATTTGACTGCTCACCTGGTTTGGCAGGCGGGTTGGTGAGCGCAGTATGGCTATTATGCCACAGAAGGGACCCTGCAGCCTATCCCTGTGGTTTAGAGTCCCTGAGTCGCCATTTACGACATTCCCGGGAGGAGATGGAGTGGTGCTATATGCTTAATTCGGACACTACACTTTTATGTCTTCTGATTATTATTTCTCTTACTTTACTAACTATAAATATAAAAATTAACGTTAATATTAGAAAAGTAGTCCGGTCAGTGGTCGGGATTGCATGGTATATCTAAATTCGATATGCTATGAAAGTTCCGATAAAGTGCGGTACATATATCACGTGGGACCTCATACTGCCATAGGCGAGAGAAAGTAGCATAATGAACCTTCCTATTCTTGAAAAATGACAACCACGCGGGATATCGACGTTACTCATACAATTTGTTACTTTTTCTAGTAATAACAAAAGGTTCGATATTCGAGCTTCTACCTTTCAACGACCGCGTGGAAATCTTTGAGCTGGAAGGCAAGTACGTGAAACAAGCCCTAGAAAGGAGCGTCAGCGACGCATGGGCGATCAACCCTTTTAAAGGACCTTGGCTGTTACAGGTTGCTGGTGAGTTGTTACTAAAAACAATTTTATTTTATTGGGGTTGGGTGGAATAACTGGACTGACATCAGCAATGAGTAGGCTGAGTTGCATGAGGGAGCAGCCGGTGACGATTGGTGGAAAGCCTTCAAATTATGTGCCGAGGGTGTCAGCCTATTACAACATCTCCAGCTTCTGTCAACGCCCTGGACAAACTCGCCGTTGGCCTATGCAGCGTCCGGGGCCTACTGCTCAGCATCGTCCAGCTCGCTCTCACAGCACCGGTTCGCTGCACCGCATGAAGTACTCATTGAGGAACAGCCCGAATATGCAGTATACACACAACTTGATTTGCAAAATGGCTGATCAAAATTAACGCTGGCGCCGCCAGGACACCATGGAGGTGATACCTCAAAGTTATTGTTCCCAGCAGCCACTCAAAGTAATTATAATTATATCAAACCTGTAGTCCACTGAAGTATTGAGGTGATGAGGCTATTTCGAAAGTAAGTTTATTATCGTTAAGTAGCACACTAGGTACAGGCACAGGATAGGATATCGTAGGATCCTGCCTTGCAAACGCTGCAGAACGGTGGATCCAATGGATCAGGCAAGATCTATTTCGGATTGCAGTAGTACTATGATGGCAGAGCATGAACATTGGAATGTAGTGGGCTCCTTCTGTGAGAGCGTCATGCTCCAGGAGACCACAAAGTGGGATTATGCGGAAGACCGGATCGGTGCCCGCGACGGTGTGGGTAACAATCACACCGGTGACAATTTCCAACACGCCCGACTGTCGCCTTTTCGCTGCTAGAGGGGGGACCACTTTACAGTCACCTCCTCCGAGATGTGCTTAAAAACGTGGCCGTAATGGGTGGCTGTGGTGCGTGTGTTTCGAGAACGTTCGCTTCGGCGCCACATCTATAGACACATATCTAGCGGTAGGGTATACTACCGTAGCAAGGCTGTACTACCCAGATGGCCACCCTCATTTCGAGCAAGCCTATAAAGAAATCCCCTAAAGCCTAGCTGTACGCACGTGCTGTGCAAATAAAGACACGTGACCACATGCTTGCCGCAGTCTTCCGCTCGGTGGTCACTCGGGATGAAGTCATGAGCTCGCTTGAGGTCCCCCAAGGCTCCCCCACCATAGTGACGGCAGGGTTGCTCATCTCAGGGATGTGCCTATAGGCGTGGCACCAGTGGGCGGCTCTAGTGTGATCATACGAGGACCTGGAGCCTCCCTTAGGTGCCGAAGATGACCGCTCCAGTGGTTTTAGCCGGTAGGAGCCCGGCATACCACTTCGCCCTTCCCCAGGGCGAAGGAAGTTCATGAAAAATTTCCACTGGGCACCAATAATAAAAAAAAAGGGTTGCTCATCTACAATTTGGACAGATCTTAGCGTAAGAAACGTATAAAATATCGGTCCATAATAAAAAGTGGTACAAGCATAAGTCATTTGTCAGCTCCGCTCTTTGTGTTTAGAAGCTGCTGATATGATCCTCTTGTTACTTAACTTACTAACTTCATGTCTCATCCTATGTTCCAGGCCTTCAAGTGAGCTACAACGTTACCTTACCTGAGGGTCAGCGCATCACATCCGTGTACGTTGGTGGCAAGGGTTCTACCATACTACTGAATGACAGCGAGCTGTACATGGTAACAGCACCAGCGTATCTTGCTGATGGAGGCGATGGATACTCCGTAAGTATTTGATGTTAAAAAAGTAATATGATTCATAGTTCATAGACTAAATAATATTCATCACCGGTTATAAGACGTTTCTTAAAAAAATACGACTTACTTTAAAATCAAGACGCACACTCGTCTTGATTTTAAAGTAAGTCGTATTTTTTTGAGAAACTTCTTGAAATGATGACTCTGTTCAGTATATGCCACAACAAGTTTGACTGCCTTGACTTGGTGCATAGTTTATGCTACCTGGTTCCTCGAATAGATCATTCACGGAAGGTGTGCACTAGGCGCCTCTTTGCTACCGGCGTTTGTAAAACAAATTCCGGAGTGCGCTCACCGCTACACCGCTTCGTCGATAAATACAACAAGCAATTTTGTGGAATTGACGTTCGATTACTACAAAAATTAAATTTAAAAATAATATATTTAAATTCTAAAAGATCAGCAGTAGGCTCTGTAAGTTCCACGATACTTGTATGATACATCACACATGCATGAATGTGTGGTTATTCTTGTGATTTGCTTTTTTTCTTTTAGTTGCAAACTTTTGTTTCTATTTACCTTTCATTTTGCTTCATAAAGTAAAATTGCTGTGACAACAGTTATACAGCTAACAGCTGAAATTCTATAAAGTAATCTGTGGAAAATGTAGTGGGTAGTATATTTATTTAGTCTAGTTTTAAAACCATTGTATAAGATGTAAAATACTACTGTTTGTTTTCCCTTAAAATAAATGAATAAGTAAGATATTATAAGTCAAACTAACAATTAGAAAAAATAATTAAACGTTTCTTTTTTATTATATCGGTCATAAAACTTCCACTATTGAACAAAGGCCTCCCCATTATATTGGGAGCAGGCGGGTTGGTGAGCAAAGAATAGCGACTGTTCCACAGAAAGGACGCTGCTCTGCCATCCCTCTGGTTTAGAGTCCCTTAGTCGCGTTTTACGACCTCCATGGTAGGAGATGGAGTGCTGCTATATTCTTAATCCGGACACCACACGGTCATATATAATGATCATGGTCACATATATTAACTATTCGTATCTAATTCCAGATGTTTAAACACTACAAACAGCATGCAAAGGTCATCGGTCGCGATCAAAAGATTCTGGAGGCATACATCAGAAAACAATCACCGTTAAAAATCAAAGTCGATGGAAGAATTGTTATAAGCAGTTGACTAAATTTAGTTTAATGTTTTTAGTAAAATACGCCTGGTAGTTAACAAATGGAGTGTCAGGATGCGAACGGTGGGATTGACATCTCGACAGTTATTTTGAATATTCTACTATACTCTACCGTCATTGGATAATACGATTCATTCTAAAGTCATGCCACCAGTTTTTTTATGTAAGGCTTCCAACACCATTACCACAACTAGTATTTGTCCTGTGTCGTGGGTACATTTTACAGACAAAAATTCACACCTATACCCAGAACAACTATGCATAGGCCATAAAATATTTTCTCGGTGCGAGAATCCATCCCACGTCACGTAGCTCAGAAAGCCAATCGCTAAACTACTGCGCAATCCATGCCGTTAATGATAAGCGCTAGCCGTCAGCATGCTGATAGTTGGCGCTGGTTATGGCGCCAGTTTCATTCGCATCGCAATTAGAAGAGTATACAAATGCTTACTATGGTTACTCAGAGCTTTTTTTTTCGTTGTTCTCATCTCATTATCTCAGTGGTGTAATAGCAAGGTGAGGTCCTTGGCAAATTCATGAAACTGGGCCCCTCACGGAATTGAGCTCGTCGCTGTTTTTGTTATTACAGTTACTTCCAGTGAGTGAAACTCAGAATAACCAGCGATTTGCAATCGTCTTTTTATTTATTACTAGGATCATAGCATTAGAAATGAAACAATTTGATTAATTTTCAGTGACAGCTACTGTCATGAAATACTTTTATTATATTACAATTAAAATGCTTAGCAAAAATTTTATTATGACTATAAGTTGTTTTTTTTAGTCTTCCATTTCTGGAATATTCATTAATCACTTTATTAAAATCCATTGTTTTTACCGACTCAAGAATAGTCACTTGATTTCTCATCTTTTCTTTTCCCATAAAATTTCCTAAATACGTTTTTTTTTCTACCTACACCTGCAGCCGAGACGAGGTAATCGAGAATAGGTATTCAGAGGACGTTTGTCAAAACAACAACGTAATCCATTATAATTAAAAAGTCTTACGGGCTCCTTTGGGTCGGGGACCCCTGGCATCTTGGCATTCCTGCACCTATCGTTACACCATTAGATTGGTTTTAGATTGGAAGCCTTTTTAACAAACTTCTTAGCGAGGCTAACACGTAACTGAGACCGTGGGTGTGGCGTGGAAGAATGGATATGTAGTATTAGCTACATTTATTTTACATTGATTACGTAATTACAATCGGCATTACTCTTGCAAATTTTAGCCTATATTAAAGTATAACGTGACGCCACCAAACGTCCAAAGACATATTTTTCTCCCATGTACCTCAAAAATTAAGCGAGTTTTAAAGTGACACTGGTAAGTGTTAGGCGTGTTGGCAATCCATTTGTTAACTATTCAGTGACAAGTAGTTGTTCCTGTAACCAATGGGCCATGCTCTACTGTTAGAACACGTGAACCAGTCCCGGTCGTGATGAGTTGAAGACATAGCCTGACCTGAAAATATAACTCAGGACAGGCAGCGTACTTGTTTCCAATATCGTTACTTAAATTTAAACAATTAACAATTTAATTACTTAAATTCTATTTTGGATTGTCACTGGTGATTATCGACGATTGGACAACGTGGCCCATTGGGTTCTGGAGGCTCTTGAGGCACCTCATTTGAAGTTACACATTAAGTACATTAAGACTAAGTATGATTTTGAATATTGTGATATTATCTTTGTGAACTGAGATTTTCGTAAGTTACTAAAATAGTGTAAAAAAAAATTCCATTTCATCTCAACATTCTTTTTTTATGGAGTGAAGAAGCATGGTAGCGATACACCCCGCCGTGTCGCGCATGTTTCGCCTTTCTTTCTTTCTTTCTTTCTTTCATTTGGTAAGTGGCCAACCTTACATCATAGTTGTTCAAGCCGGTGCAAGACTTCCGTCTTGGCTAAACGACTACCATCACGTGGCATGCCAACACTGAAACCGAGATTTAGCATGTCTTACGAAGCAGGGAGACGCTCAGTTCAATACATGCGGTCACCCATCCATGGGCTGACTGCGCCGACCGTTGCTTAACCTCACTTATGATTTTCTGTTATTTTGTTACGTTAAAGTTTTACGACGCGCATACCTTTAGTGGTGTGCCGCTGCTCTTAATAAGTTAAATGAAGCTCATTTTGTTAGCAATTCCATCGTAGCATCTCACTAATTTCTCATGCACTCTTCTTCTCTTCTTCGTTAATAAGGTGTTTCTATTGTGTGAATAACAGACTCAATCGACGGCTTACTAATTGTTATGTATAAAATCTACAGGATATACTCGTAGTCCAATATTCATATGAGTTTTTGTTTAACATTAATTTGTGTCAGTAACTGCTTGCAATTGTTTTGCATTTAATTATGTTTCCAATTAAAGTATTCTAGCTTCTACGACTCAACTTCTTCTTCATTCTTTGTCTTTGGACATAAACATTTTGGCTGTAACCGACATTTAAACAATAAGAGCTAGCGCGCACGGGTGACTTTAGTCACCGTAACAATTTCGTCACTCTATGGATATGTATGTAAATATTATTGTCATAGTTATGTTTCCTAAATCTTTTTGCTCCTGCCCATTTGGTGCCATTTTTTGTCATATCGCTGTTGTTAAAATGAATTAATTTACATCGTTTTTATGTGTAACAATTGTTTCATAATAAATTATTTTGGAAAATATATTGCTGTTTATTTCAATACTCCGATATTATTATTACCCTCGTTTTATACAATAATCTTATTCATCTTCTTTATGTATAAAATTTAGCTTCCATATGTTTGTGTCCACAAAACCGCAAAGTAGCCGATGGATTGACTTGAATTTTTTTCCAACATAATTTCTGATCAGGAGAGTGGTTTACTTTTTATTCCGAAGTTCCAACGGAAACGGAAATTTCTAAGCATTTTCGAGTGCCTTATAATATGCCATGGTTTCATTGCTATGGTAACGGTAGTAATGACAATAGTAACCATAGTAACTGTTGCTATGGTAGGTAATCGTCGTTATGAAAATAATTATAATCACGATTTCAACTTGATTTTAGTAAAATCCCTATTCATAGGTATATAATTAAGCTTCCATATATTTGCCATATATTTGCAATGGAGATGGTGACCGGCAGACTAGAATAGTCTATCTATTTCTTTCCGAGGTATCGTAAAAGTCGACAGAGGAATACTAGACGTGCATACATTCCCACCTTACCACGTGACCACGTCATGCCGACTGATGGCAGGATAACCATCGCAAGAGAGATGTAGCTTACCAAATATGTATGGGCGCTGATGGCGATTATGAGAAAAACCTCCAATGAAGAGCAAGAATAACACACGGCCCATAGTTCCCAGCCACCCTGCTAATCCTGATCACGGCGGCGGTCATGGTAACGAAATGGAGGATATGCTTGAGGACATATCGAAAGCCTTATACTCCACCACTAGGGTCCACTATAACGTTGTCATGGGGTACTTTAACGCTAACGTGGGAGTACAGAATTGCAACGAATTGGTAGTAGGACCTCACTGATTTGGCATTAGAAATCATAGGGGGCAAATGCTTATAAACTTTCTCGAGAAAGACAGACTTTTCTTAATTAATGCCTTCTATAAGAAACAGCCCCAAAGGAAGTGAACATGGCTTGATGCAGTCCAGGCTCCAACCTAGCTTGCTCCAAACCATGGTAGGATCTGAAACATTCCAGTCAAATCTGGAGAACCGATTAGTTGCCGTGGAAACCACAAATGACGTTGACCAAGACCTTGAGAGTGTGGTTGGAATCCTCAGAGAGGAAGGTACTCGATTCTGTGAAATGCAGTGTACAGGCAGGAAGTCCAAAACTTTTGAAAGAGACTCGTAAAGTTTCTGAAGGAACTTCGTGAAAACCCACCAATCTCTTCGTCAAAAAATCAAGCAGTTAAAATTATTAACAAACCGGTTCGTTACGACCGCCGCTGTTCCAATACACGCTGTATAGAAAGGACGATTGGGCAGAATCGGGTCGAAAGTGTTCCTCCAGTCTCTGGGGAGAAGCCACCTGACGATTCTGACCACAACCAGTGGAGAAGTTGTCGTTTCAAAGCCGGAGATTCTTTCGGAAGTCGAAAATTTCTATGGCAAGCTATACGCTTCACATGCAAGACCTGCCAGAAATTAGCGTTAATGGGTACGCCTATCATAAGTTACATACGGTACAAAAAACCATTGTCGTCTTTTAATTGGTCAGCATCTATCACAGGCCGTGTGGCCCATGGCGTACAAGCCTCTAAAATAGATCGCAATGCTGACGCAAGCATCTTCTCTTCTCTAAATAGTATGAAACAAAGTCGGTATCTACTTCTGTCTGTTTCTCCACTGACTTATTGTAAACCACTCAACGGATTTTGATACGGTTTCCACTAGAAAGAGTGTTATACGAGGAAAGGTGGTGTATAATTTGTAAATATTTTGTACAAAGTGGCTGATCTATGACGATGTTTTGTCAAAAAAACTGTTTTCGTACGGTTACATGACTATCCGTGCGAAGCCGGGAGGGTCGCTAGTCTATACAAATAAATAAAATTGAAGTGTCTGTTTGTAATGTCAAAATAACAGCTTTTTACTAAATGCATACGAAAGTATATATGAGGTACATCGCTAGCTTACGATATCCTCTCTGAAATAATGACAGATATTTGAAAGGCATGCAATTGAAGTTGCAATGGGTCCCATCACATATTGGTGTTAGAGGTAATGAGGAGGCTGACATGCTGGCCAAAAAAGCAGCTGTTGATGGAAAAGAGGTCCATGTTTTACCAGATTACACAGAGTTATTACCGAAATACAAAAAATACTGTTACAATAACTGGAAAGAGTATTTTAATGAGAGATCTTTAGAAAAAGGGATTTGGTACAAAACGATACAAAGTGAGCCTCCCCATATACCTTGGTTTATGGATATGAAGTTAAGTAGATGTTTAACTGTAACAGCATTACGTCTGAGATCCGGACACGTACCATTAAACAAGTTTGCTTTTATGATAAAAAAAAACTAACTCCCCAAATTGTAATTTGTGCGGCGTAGTAGAAGACGTGCATCACTTGTTGATGGAATGTGTCCGTTATCAGACGAACAGAGACTCCTTGATGAGGACTCTTAACCTGAACAGACTAAGTATAGGTATGTTTCACGATTTGCTATCGAGACCTTCATCTGAAGCATCAAAAAAGTTGTTTGTGTTCTTTAGTCCCGTTAATTATTAAGCAGACAGTAGAATTAAGAGGTTTACTTTTTATTTTGTTATTTTTAGGTTAAGTTATGATGGAATTGGCATATACATATGTATAAAAATTCCTTAAATAAAGAGAAAAAAAAAAAAAAAAAAAAGTATATACGGTACCTATAACAAAAAAACCATTTTTAATTTTTTTGTCTGTCTGTATGTCTGTCTGTCTGTTTGTTCCCGGAATCTCCGAAACGGCTGGACCGATTTTGACGGGATTTCCACTGGCAGATAGCTGATGTTATAAGGAATAACTTAGGCTACTTTTATTTTAGAAAAATACTTAGGGTTCCGCACAAAAAAAATAAAACCCTTGAAATCCAATATATATATTCTATGTCAAGTGTCTATGTCGAAGTACTCTAAATTTCTTTTAAATAAAACGCGGGTGAAACCGCGGGTCCCAGCTAGTGCTTAATAAATCTTTAATTTTATCTTACATTAAATCTGTTAGACTGAACATCCCGCGTCTGATAATGTTAAAAATATCAGGATTCCGAACCGTATCGTTGGCTCATCATAAGTTTAACGGTTTATGCGGATAAATTAATACATATATTCCTCTCACACAAACGCGGCTACATTAAAGCGAGGCAGTACGTAAGTGTTATTTATTCAGCTTTCTTTCTACTGTTCTATGTACCATCATCCTATTTCGTCGGCTATCACGGCGTTGTTTTACATAAACGGAACATTTTCAGGAAGCAGATTCAAAAGAATTTATTTTCAAATCGTTTAGATCAGTCTTTCCCAACGTGGGCGATAACGCCCCCTTGTGGGCGCTGCAGGCCTAAAGGGGGGCGGTAAGAGACCCAGAAAAAAAAGGGGGCATTGTGTAGGGCTTTGGGGTCGATTTATAATTTTATCTACCTAGCTAGGAAGACTCTTAGACACCGACTGAGCTCTCGACTCTCGACTACATCTTGTGAACATCAACTAATATTAATTAAGATATAGCTCAAACTCGGTTCGATATAAAAGACCGCGGGCAATCATGTTTTAACAAGTTTTTGTTAAATAATCCGAATTGTACATTTCTATACCAATCGGCTGGTTCTATAATACTTGTTCTTGCTTGTCGAGTACGATTGGGCGTCGAATGAGATAAACGAGTTTATGCACGTTTGTCTTATTCCTGTTGGTGCGTGCTGCTTATGCAATCCTATATAAACGACGTAAATTTATTTTATTTTCATTTGCGGTTTCGCGCATAATAGATAAGCAGTACTTGATTTCAACACTTACGTATTTCTTAAAACAAAACAATGTCGGAAGTAAAAAAGAAGAGACGGCAATACTCTGCGGAATATATTAAATTCGGATTTATTGAAAATTCCACAAACCCGTCGTCGCCTTTGTGTCTAAAAACATTTTCGAACGAAGCAATGAAGCCTTCAAGGCTGCAAGATCATTTGAATAAAATGCATCCAGATAAGACAGAAAAGAATGTAGCATATTTTCAAGACCTAGAGAAGAAGCATAATACTCAGCCAAGTGTATCAAAACTATTTTCGGCGGCTGCTAAGCAAGATGACGACGGACTTCGAGCTTCGTACAATATCTCTTTGTTAATTGCTCAAAAAGGCAAACCACACAACATCGGAGAAGAGTTAATTTTGCCAGCAATAAAGGGAGTAATAACTACTGTGCTTCATAAACCGGCCGCAGCTATTATCCGAAAAATTCCTTTGAGTAATAATTCTGTGCAAAGACGAATTGATGAAATGGCTGAAAACATTGAAGAATCATTGTGCAATCATCTGAGGACTAGTCAATTCTCAATTCAGCTCGATGAGTCCACTTTACCAACTAATGAAGCGTTGTTGCTATCTTACGTGAGGTTTATTAAAGATGAGAAAATACGTGAAGAACTATTGTTTGCCAGAAATTTGGAGACAGATACAAAAGGCGAAACCATATTCAATACATTGGAAAAGTTTTGTGAAGAGAAAGAGATTCCTTTGAAAAATATTATATCAGTTGCTACGGATGGCGCTCCGGCTATGACAGGGCGCCATAAAGGCTTCATAGCATACTTAAAGAATAAAATTCCAGATGTCCTTGCTATACATTGCGTTATTCATAGACAACATTTGGTTGCTAGAAACTTAAGTGAACGACTATTTCAATCACTGCAATATGTCATCAAAGCAGTCGATAAAATCCGTAGCAGCTCTTTGAATGATAGATTATTTCATCAGCTTTGTGTTACTAATGACGAAGATTTCAACCGTTTGTTGCTTCATACTGAAGTTCGTTGGCTGTCAAGAGGCAATTGTCTGATTCGATTTTACAACCTGTTTGACTCTATGATAGAGTTCTTGGAAACTAAAGATAGAGAACTGCGCAACAAGCTCATAACATCAAAGAATGATATAGCTTACATGACAGACCTGTATAAAATGTTCAACGACATGAACCTCCAACTGCAAGGCGATGAACTAAATTTAATTAAAACAAAAAATGTCGATGCTGCTTTCGCAACCAAACTGCTTCTGCACAAAAAGAATATGGGCAGACGTGAGTTTCACAATTTTCCGAATTTATCAGTATACTGAAGTAACGACAACTTGTTTGCCTACTGCCAACATTTGGAAAACCTCCACATTGACTTCACCGAACGATACCAGGACATTTTAAACTTGGAAATACCAGACTGGGTGTTGGATCCGTTTTCAAATGTCAACACAGCAATGTCACCTCAGCTGGAAGAAGAACTTATAGAATTGACAACAAACGAAGAAATAAAAATCAAGTTCAAAAATGGATATCAAGAATTTTGGCTACAAAAACCGATCCCGCAATTGTTCCCTGGATTGTGGTCAATTGTTCAACGATTTTTTATAGCATTCCCATCGTCATATTTGTGTGAACGTGGATTTAGTGCTGTGGCAACGCTGCTTACTAAAAAGAGAAATCGTTTGCGTGTTACCGAACGTTGCGACTTGCGGCTGTTTTTGAGTAAATTGGAACCTGATATCAACAAACTTATTGAACAGCATCAGATTCAACCTTCACATTAGTTTTTATATAAGAATTGATTATGTTTGTTTTATTTTCAATAAAAGATACTCTGTCCGAATACTATAAATTTGCGTTTCAATAATCAGTTATAAGTACTTAGCGGTTTTTAAGTATGTTTAAAAAGGGGGGCGTTAAAAAATCATTTATTCTTAAAGTGGGCAGTAGACAAAAAAAGGTTGGGAACCCCTGGTTTAGATCAAGAATACGATCCCGCATTTGTTTTTAGGTTTGCATTTTTGGAGGCTTATTACGGCTCGACGTATTTTATATAAAAATCGCTAGAAATTATAGACTTTCTTTTCGGCATTTAATTTTGTTTTTCCTTTGCCTCACACTAGGATTTCTCCTGTGTCGTGTGTACAGTTTATAGACAAACATTCCACATGCACAAACGCAAAATTTTTATTTATTTTTTATTTTGACAATAAACGCTGCCCCACACTAGGATTTCTCCTGTGTTGTGGGTCCTGTGTGGTCTCCCAGGTCCCAGGTCTGGGTGTATTGTACGTGGAATTTATGTTTGTAAACGCACCCACGACACAGGAGGAGAAATCCTATAGTGGGGCAACGTTTTATAAAAAAAAAGACTACCTGAATTTCTTTATTTCCCTACTTTTAAATCCATCCAAAGGTTGTCTGTAAAAGATCGCTTTTAGCGGTAAGACCGCCCATTGTGCCACGCTAACTATTGTAAATAATCCTTTTATTCCATTATTTTGGTGTACAATAAAGTTATATTCTATTCTATTCTATTCATTCTGGTGTTCATAATATATAGCACTAAAAACATGTTTCTACAATATCGAATTGAACACTGGCGCCTTCTTCGCCTTGTACGCTATGGTACGCGCGGCGAATGACTAAGTTGGTCCATTAAAAGCTAACATATTTACGTACCGCTGTGTGCGCAGCACAGCACATAGTGAGGCTTCGGGGATTTTTTTACAATCCCCTCGAGAGATGCCTGGGGGGGTGGCCTCTTTACGGCGACTGTAAGGACTCAGCGAGGGGATGACCGCTTTACAGTCATCCTCTCCGAGATGTGCCTAAAGGCGTGGCACCAATGGTCGGCTCTAGATGGAGATTATTCGAGTTCCTTGAGCCTCCCTTCGGTGCCGAAGATGACCACTCCAGTGGTTTTAGCCGGCAGGAGTCCGGCATGCCCCTTCGCCCTTTTCCCGGGGCGAAGAAAGTGCATGAAGTATTTCCACCGGATCAATAAAAAGAAAATTTAAAAAAAGGTACCACCACTGTAACATATATTCACCGCCTAGCCTTATGTGTTTAAACTCTAAAAATTACTGTGTTCAGGTTAGAAGTTAGCTAGTGAAATCGCTGAGCATAACACACTAAATAAGAAATATTCCAAACTGACGAGCGCAATGTGGTGCCACGGATCATTGGTCCTCAGAGCACCAGAATTGTTATGGGCAAGGCGTGACGCTGCAAACAACTTGCTTGTCTCATCCCCAGGATAAATAAAAAATACAGTATTATTTATTTATTATACACTCTTTGTTGTACACCAGTTAGTAAAAAAAACCGGACAAACGGCGGACAAGTTGAACTCGCGTGGAGAGCGTTCCGAAATTGCTGAATATGTAGTCTATTGTTGAATTCGGTTTTGTACCAATAACTTATATCAAAAACAAACTTAACATCGTAGACGATTCCAAACATTCCAACCGCAAACGTAAGTTTGTACGCACAATATTGAACGATTTAGCATGTTATTTTTTATGACCATAGACTTCTTATAGGTTTTCCTGTAATCTATAGGTAAAGAGCTATTATCGATATTTTTTTTAAATTTTAGGCACCGTAGTTTCTGAGATGGGTGGGGGAATCGTCAAATTTTAGTCTATTTTCTTAAATAACTTTAGAACTATACACATTAAAATTATTAAATAAATACATTTGAAGCCCTTACAATAAGTCCTTCTATTTGATAGGTTACATGGTACAGTTTGCAAAATTTTATTCTTTAATTTTCTATATTATCCCCCAAAAGTGACCCCCATATTCAATTTTCATTTATTTACGTTACAAGCACTTGTTAGGGTTGCAGAAATCCATACGTGTGCAAAATTTGAACTTAATCGGTCTAGTAGATCCGGAGCAAATTGGCTGTGACTGACGGACAGACAGACAGACACACGAGTGATACTTTAAGAGTTCCGGCCGTTTCTTCATTCGGACTTTCGGAAAAAGAAAGTAAAAGTGTGTGTGTCAGCTCCGACGCACGACTGGAGTTTATTCCGCAAGTACAATTGTCTCAGCAATTAATAGGCAGCTAGGGTTCAACAATAAAAAGCACGGATGTTTATATGTACGATAATATCATATATATGAAATAATAATTATCTATCCTACCTATAATCGTGTTCGTCGGATTTTATTCCACCGTCACTCAAACTGGATTTTTCCATATTTTATATAATTTTTTATTTTATTTAGTCGCTCCACTGCGTTTTAATAATGATATTAATATATATTAAATGAAATAATATAAAACTTTGACATCACACGACATTTGACACATACATGACTTTAACGTAGAAGGTGCGCAAGGTAGATGCGCAGAAAACGTAACGCATTTTAATTAAAGCTCGACAAAATTTCACTCCTCATAAATTTTTCATACCGGGGGCATTATATATGTCATAAGTGAACTCCAGAAACAAAATATTTGCGCCTAGCATATAAACTACAATGGACGGCCTTATCACTCTCGGCGATATCTACCAGGCAACCTTAGGATAGGAAAAATTGAACTTGACAAGATATTGAATCGAAATAGCTTAATGAAATATGTCGCGTTTATTTAATTCATTCTATATAGTCTGTAACCAAGGACGCTGTAAAGTGTTGATAACGTCGAGCGAATTAAGAGTAGTGATTTATTACATACTAGCTGAGCACCGCGGGTTCACCCGCTGTTTAATTTAAAATAAATCAGTTAATTAATAAATAAATTAAAGTAATTCGGCATAGACATTTGAAATAGAGTATATATTGGATTTTATGGGTTTTAATTTTACTACCTGTAATCCTAATTAATTTTCGGAAATATAAGTAGCTTAAGTTAATCCTTATAACGTCAGCATCTGCTAGTGAAAGTCCCGTCAAAATCGATCGAGTTGTTTCGGAGATTAGCTGGAACAAACAGACAGACAGGTGAACAAATAATTAAAATTCGTTTTTGTCATACCGTATATACATTCATATGCATTTAGTAAAAAGCTGTTATTTTGACATTACAAACAGACACTTCAATTTTATTTATTTGTTTAGATATTTATTATGCATTTATGTACCACTAAACATATGTGTGGTTGATTATATATTGCACGTATGATGCTTCAAGGTATTTATTATGAACAAACGTGTATATATAGTGTACAACATAAAATATTGTTATATTTTATAATTCATATATTTATGCATTAATAATATAATAATTGTGTGTGCTAGGATGGCGCGTTGCACGTATGTATACGGCACGTATGGATGCTGCACATAGTTATATAGTATGGATGAAATAAACGCGATGTGTGGTGCCGGCTCAGAATGCCACCACCCCATCTCCTCCCGTGGGTGTCGTAAAAGTCGACTTAGGGATTGGCCGGAGGATGGGCAGCAGCGTCCTTCGAGTACATTAACAACTCAACTGCGATCGCCAACCCGTTTGCCAAGCGTGGCGATTATGGCAAACCAATGAGCCAACACCCCACCCATATCGGTCGTTGTGGTGATCTTTGGGGGAGGCCTGTGTCCAGCAGTGGACTTCATTCGGCCGAAATGATGAATATAATAATTGTGTGTAGGTTTGCACGTTGCCTGGAGCCCCCCTTCGGTGCCGAAGATGACCGCTCCAGTGGTTTTAGCCGGTAGGAGTCCGGCACACCCCTTCGCCCTTCCCCGGGGTGAAGGAAGTTCCATGTAGAATTTCCACTGGACATCAATAAAAAAAGGGTTGCACGTTGCACGTATGTGTACGGCACCTATGAATGCTGCACATAGTTATATAGTACAGATGAAATAAACGCGATATATTTCCGTAAGCTGTTTCGCTTCAATGGAAGCTATTCGAGTAAACTTTAAAAAGAAAAACACACCTCAGAAAATGTATGGACAAGATAATATTTCACGTATTACAATCAGAAGGAAGGAAACTTCCCTGTACCCCTTATTTAGGTAGGTACCTAACACATTTATAAAGGTTTAACACGAAACCCACATCATCCTTATTATATAAAAAGGCACAAAATTACATCACGTCCCATCAAAAACGCGAGCGATAACCATAAAAAAGAATCTTTTCCCCTTTAAAAAGCTTGTTTCATATTTTCATGCGAACGAAGGTACAGCGGCCATATTTATGCAAAAACACAAAGAAAGAAACTCCATCAGGTAAATGGCGGGTGCAGCCGTAGCTCTAATGAGAGTGAAGACATCCATATTTGACACCTTAACCTTTGTATTTTCCGAGAAAATGACTGCGTGGAATGAAAAGTAGGCTCTGTCGGTAAGGGGAATTTTTTGGACAGAAATGAAAGGTCAGTACTTTTATGGCTGCACTTATTTTCAAGATTGGCTCTAGTTATAGCTTGGCTATAGCTATATAGCTTTTCTAACATAGAAAAAAGCATTTAAAAAGCTGCCTGATCTGGGAAGCAAACCGTCAGGCCCCACAGCCGCAGGTCACATTGCGACAGCGGTCGTAAGACCCCTTATAGAGGAGTGGAGAGAGAGGGGGCATACCGCCGTCACCTGCCGGCTGACGGGGAAACTCTCGGGATATGGATATTTTTATAACATTGGCTAAGAATCCATTTGATCGTGTTCAGTTTAGACAATCACCAAGTTGGATGTTCATTCCGCAGAGAAAATACTATACATGGAGGCTATATTTTCCATTTAATTCCATCGGTATTTCCTAGTCCCTGATAAGAAATGTCAAAACAAACTCAAATGTATTGAAGGTCTGACATATAGTTACGATACGAAATGTTTGCTTTATAGAGGAGGTGAATTTATTAATAGATACTTAAATTTTGAACATAACTTCGGATCTAGCTAGTAGAAAGGAATACTCTGGCACCTTTTTTTTATTGGTATCCAGTGGAAATTCTACATGAACTTCGTCCACCCCGGGGAAGGGTGACGGGGCATGCCGGACTCCTGGACTCCTACCGACTAAAACTACTGGAGCGGTCATCTTCGGCACCGAATTTTTGGAGCCTGCGTGGCTATTCCGTAAGAACTCACTAACAAAGCCACTAATGAATGTGTAGTGAAATCTCTAATGTCGTATTATTTTTAATATTTTTCACTTGAGCAGAAGTTCTATTCTGTAAGAACTCACTAGCAAACTCAGTTCTGTATCCGCAGTGAAATCTCTACTGTCTGGTATGTTCCATCTTTACACCTTAGGCAAAAAATTTTTGGTTATATGTTTTACAATCATTTGTATCAATCAACATTGTAATCTTAATAATTTTAATAGAGTTTCCATGGAGTTTCTTGTCGGCTCTTCTCCACGAGATCAACTATTTAAAACTGTGCAACTTAGATTCTAATGTTTCATAGGTGCCAATATATAGTGTATTTGAAAAAAAAAAACTTGGACGATTTATCAAAACATTACGTTCTAGAATTCGCATTCAAAAACAAAGAAAAAAATAAAACATACGACTCCAGATAATTTATTGCCAGCTTATCGCCTTCCGCAGTTCAAGGTAGACCTTTTATCAACCGCATTGACATTCATCTCGGTCATCAGTTCGAATCAAAGGTCTTTGAGGTTCCTTCCCCGATTCTTTCCTTCCCATTTGTTGATGCACGTGATCGGAAAGCGAATGTGTTTGAAAATTACTTTGTGATTAATATCGTAATGCCTGATAGAGAAAACCATTAGGATAGAAATAAATTTGAAGGGTTTTTATAACGTTTATTTTGGAATTTTATTTCAAATTTTTTATTAAAAAAATTAACCTTGCCTCTCACTGCCGGTTGCTCCTGTGTCGTGGGTGCATTTACACATAGACACAAATTCCACACTCAATACACCCAGACCCGGAACAACTACCTGCAGATCATACAAATATTTGTTCCGTGCGGGAATCGAACCCGCGACCCGGAGCGCAGCAGTCGACTGTATCAACCACTGCACCAACCGTGTCGTCTATGTCGAAGTACTCAAAATTTCTTTTAAATTGAACGCGGGTGAAAGCGCGGGTCCCAGCTAGCATCTTGTAAAAGATATTTTTCTGTTTATATAATTGTTCCCATTCATGTATAAATAGTTACCTGAACTAACTGTTTATATTAAGAGAGCTAAGAAAAGACAGACCTTCATTGTTGTCCTAGTATCACGTACTCTGATCACATTTGAAAGAGAAAACGACCTCGTACCTAAACCTTGAGACACACAAACCAATTCATTGGGAAATATATTAGCTGAAATAATAATTGTATGGCGAATAAAGACTATAATTTCGTGTTTATCGCAGTAATATATTGAAATCGTGTACGATGTACTACGTGCTCCTCAGCTCCATTCAATTCGCGATATTTGAGAGCGGCCGGCCTTTTGTTGCCCCTGCATTGGGGCTAGGTACATTATCAATCGTGATTCTGGTATTGTGATATCTTATATCTTTAAATGAGCAATTCTTGTATATATATATATATATATATATATATATATATATAATTGGAATCTCGGAATCGGCTCCAACGATTTTCATAAAATTTAGTATATAGGGGGTTTCGGGGGCGATAAATCGATCTAGCTAGGAATCATTTTTAGAAAATGTCATTTTATAGGCGTTTGAGTAGCCTCAACTGAAAAATATGACTCTTCCTGACATCTATTGGCGAATAATAATACTATTTTTTGTGAGCAACTAATTGCTTTAACGACACAACAGCAGATGGCGTTGTTAAGTAACACGAAAATACCGGTCATCCAGGTACTTATTATTATGGCAGTATTGAAGGCAGGGTTTCAAACAGGCAGGGGTTTACAATACATTTTAAAAGATATTTAGTAAATAAACAAAAATCAACTAGTCTTAATTTTTTATGATTAAGGATTTATTTATCTCTTTAAATTTACAATGAAGTAAGTATCAATATTTAAAACTTCTTATCATATTTCAATACTAATTGCAATTTTGATAACATATCAATATAACCATAAAATGGCGATATAATATATATCATCATTTCGGCCAAATGAAGTCCACTGCTGGACACAGGCCTCCCTCAAAGATCACCACAATGACCGATATGGGAGTGTTGTGGGCTCATTGGGGGGTTTTGCCATAATCGCCACGTTTGGCAGACAGGTTGGCGATCGCAGTGGAGTTGTTAATTACTTGAAGGACGCTGCTGCCCATCCGCAGGCTAATCCCTTAGTCGACTTTTATGACACCCACGGGAGGACACAGGAGGACAGGTATTCTTTTAGCCGTTTCTGTAGTTTTTAGTACTACGGCTCACTAATTCACGTGGTCCAAACGTGACGCCACACTATGACGCGGTACGGTGTATACGGCAAATTATTGATGACTGTTGTGACGTTTAGAGGTCGAGGGCCAGCGGGAGTACGTTGCATCGCAGACCACGCGGTTGGGCGTCTTCTTTTGATAAGCGAGCGAATCATTGTTGCTACCTATAATATGCGCCCTCGTGAGTCTCTTAGAACCATGTTTAAAGATATTAACATACTTACACTGCCGTCACTCTAAATCTTTGAAAGTATTTTATATGTCCACAAAAATCTGCACAAGTATTATAAAAGAAGCGATTTTCATTACATAAATAACATAAAATAGTAGTACCCAAATTTAGAGGTCGGGTAAAACGAGTAAGTCATTCCTAGGGAATAGTATACGTTTTTATAACAAGCTGCCCAAATCTATTACAGATCTTACCGAGGGAAAGTTTAGTCCATATTAAATGCGTCCTTATTGAAATAGCTTATTATAAAGCTATAGATTACGTTGATGACAGGGATGTTTGGCATGAATTCTTTCTGCACGTGTGGCTTCCCTGGTACCTTATTGACAAAACATGTGTTTATGTATAAATTATTCTGAATTGCGATGAATGCGGACATCATTCTTGTTAGAATTTATAAGTTTTTTTATGAATAGGACATATTATATTTATGCCATTTTTGACATGTTAATGTATACAATATGACATTGTTAAAGTTTTGATGGCTATAATGCCCTTTATTATAATATAATTTAGCATCTTCTACATCTTGTAAATGTGAGAACTTCGTTGACTCGTTTACGTTACGTCCGTTCGTTCGTTACGTGTGCGTTAATAATTATCAATTTCTTATTGTGTATTACAGAAGCAATAGTGTGTTTATTATTGTGCGTATGTATTTCATGTATAATTACAAAGATCGGACTAACTTACCTAGTGACGTCCGATCCTCAATTATGTGAAGTAATCTCGTCCTCATTTAGTACTATGTAGTTTGCACCTTGCACAACTCACTGCATCACAATTTTAAAGATGAACACTTTCATCAAAAATTTTAATATAGTCTGTGGTTCCTACGCGCTCTTTCGCTATCTGTAATGTACATGTCATTAATTCAAAGCATAAGAACACAACTTTCAGCAGGGATCTAGATTGCAATTTTATAGAATTCTAGATTTATTTGGGATGGGTTGGGACTCGATGAGGACGAGATTACTTCACATAATTGAGGATCGGACGTCACTAGGTAAGTTAGTCCGATCTTTGTAATTATGTTCCGTAATCTCGTCCTCATTTAGTACTATGTAGATGTTCAAAGAAGAAAGTTGTATTAATAATCAACCTTGTTTATTCGTTAATAAACATTATTACAATTTATTATAATTATTTATGAACCTCAGTCTTGTGTCCTCTAAGACTTATAGTAGATGAACAGGTATAAATAAATACGTTTCGCATTATTCATATAAAAATAAACTTGGCGGAAGCACTGCCGTACTCCCAAAAGTGCAATTCTTTGCATTTCTAATTTATATGATTATATGGTGTACTTATAATACCTATTCATCACATAAGTTGGTTCTTATTTTAGTTTGTGTTTATTATTTATTTAAGAAATATCCATATAGAACACATAGCTTGAGCCATTGGGATCATAAATAAACATTTGGCCTCTTGCAAAACCAAGCCAAGTTGAGGCGTTTCTTGCTTTTGTGTAGTATGCTGTAGATTTACTAGGATCCAATCCATTATTAGTTAAAACTTACTTCAACCATCTGCTTAATAGATGCGGTGGAGGCGCCGTAATAAGGCTTCCTTAATGTAATAATTATGTATTACAGTTCGTCCTTTATTTTATTAACATCTAAATAACAAAGTAAGGTTGTTGCAGGACAAATATTAATGGCAATTATCTTTAAAATAATTGGTAAGAAATGCTAGTATTAAAAATGGTTAAGATCAATGGTAAGACAAAAGGTAAGATCTAGATGTTTTTACCATTTTGTAATTTTTATGTTGATATTATCTACTTTAACGGTAATTTTATCTATACAAATCAGCAACAAGGTTTGATCCCGTGTTTGGGTAATTCCACACAGGCTTGCATTGGGAAACATATTCAACAATAATTATTCTTAATGTTAAAGTCACATAGGTACAACATAATACTTAGGGTTTGTTGCCCTACCTTTAAATATTTGCTTAAAGAACTTCGTTCTTCTCTCATCTCTACTCAAGTGCGATCGTAAGTGTAGGAAGAGAGGAAAAAAAAAATTGTTGACCTCAGTGTTGAGTGAGCTATAGGAAAACCTTTAATTATTAATTAAACTTCGATGCTAAGAATAATATAACCAGGGGATGCACATCATAACTTTTACAGTTGGGGATTCACTGATTATTGCAGATTAATATTGCCATCCTGTTTTGTTCTGTAACGAAGCTAACATTTTGTCCGTTGAAGAGGATGGTATACTTCTTAGAAATACGCTCTCCTGAAAATGTGGTGGCAATCAGTGTTAGAATCCTGTGTAAAGGATTGTGATTCCCTGGAAGGATATGACAGTAAGTCACGACTAGGTCGCAGTATATTGTATGTATATAGACATCTTTTTTTTTTTTTTTTTTTTTTTATATACTAGGTCGCAGAATAATATATGTATATACACATCTTTTAGTTTTTATTATAGATATATATGTATATATATATATAGATATATATGTATATATATATATATATATATACATATATATCTTACTATACACCCATATATATATAATTACAATGCTCTGTTTTTATTTTCCGAAAAAATAAAAATCTACTATGAGTGCAAATGGAGGGAACACAGAAGAATGTCCCATGCCATTCAAGAGTAGAGGCACCTATGGTGTATCTAGGTCAGGAACCCATGATACATAGTTGATGCAATTAGCAATACATCCATTTGCAAACATCATTCTAGCGTTCACCAAGATTAGCTATAAGTGGTTCAAAGGCTACGGCCACATAGTTCCATTTCAATTTCCGAATGAAACACTTTCATTCTTTATTAGCAATGGCATTCTACATATATAATATGATCAAACGACTACAAAACTACCACAGCTTCTTTGCCATTGAAGTGTGTGCCCATATCTTATTAATATAGGTTATGGTTCATATCTATTCCAAGTGAAATATTACCTTGTTTTATTTCAAAAGCAACTGGTTTCTGTGCTTATAAGTGTAGGTAAATTCATTTAGTTTTAATTCCTTTCAATATAGGAGGCCACCATTTAAGTATGTGCAAATGTATCCTATATACATAAGATTGCACTATTACTTTTTCAGGGCTACTGTTGTAAGATTTATCCATGACATTGGTAGGTATAAAGTCAAATGTATTCTATAGCTGGGCCATGCACAATGTTAAGCTATGTTGAAACAAGGACACCTTTGGGTTGAGATAATTATTATTTTTCACCCGTTTATGGTTTCTCTAGAATTTAGAAATAAAATATTATCTTCTTCTGGGAGAGCAGGATAGAAAAAATTGCATGGAATCTAATATGGGTCCCAAATTCTGCTATTTTTGTTTAGCATTTAGGCATATTTTCTTTGATATGAAAACACCAAGATTTTCTAAGAAATTTTAGTTGGTGGACACATTTAGTTTACACTTTTCATAGGAGTCAGCAAGACAAGAATTATTATTGATAACCGATGCAATGATCTCATGTAAAAATTAGCAGTTTCATGATCTAGGTAAAATCATATGGTGCTGTACTAAGCCTGAAGGGATGGCATGTAAATTCATACAAATAATCTGGAAATAGGGAACATGAGTGTTTCCTATCAGATTCCCTTATTGACAGTACAATATGCATTTTTTTAAATCTTACAAAAATTTTGTTGCAACAATTTTTAAAATCTTTTCTCATTTTGATAAAAATTTACTCAGTTTCTGAGTAACCTGGTTATTTAATGGAGCAGTAGTTTGTACAGGAACATTAGTGAAAGGTATAGTATAACCTTTAAACCATTTGTGTATGGTAGGACTTTTAGTGATACCTAGTATCGCAGTAGTAGGAAAAGTATTTCAGTTGATTGGTATGTACCTTATTCATCATTGATCAGGATCCAGGCTAGGGCTTCAGCAACAGGGATAGTGGTGTCTCCGCCAGAATATCACGAAAACCACCAGCAATTTATTCACATATGTTGTTGGACTCGACATGGTTTTGCCCGCTTGGAAAGACATTTATAGCTGTTGTACTCCCCCCTTTTAGTTTCAAGTTTTAGGGGATTTTGATAGCTACTTACCTTCACTGGGAGTATTCTTTCATTCTCACCCAGATTTTGAACAGCTTTAATGGTATTTACTTTATCCTATAGTTTGTTCCCAAACAGGTATTATGAGATTGCAGGCTTCTCTGATATCAATTTATCAATGATGTGCAGGCTATAACTTCATACAATAAGTTGCATAGCAATCCAGTTGAATCACTGATTGCGGGTTTTCATCTCATTGTGTACAATCATGTTGTTGAAAATCTTTTCAAGGGTTGAGATAGTACTAAGTGTCTTATAATAGCATTGATTTGACTTTTCCATAAATGCTTGTATGCTTTATTTATAGGGCCATGTTTCTTGATTATAGTGGATCTAGATCTTAAGGCCATTCTGCATGGTTAGTCGTTTTTTTTTTTTTTTTTGTGTATTGCGTTTTATTCCTACTGAATTATCTCAGAGGTGAGCACTATTTTTGCAAGCCTGCCCCCCTCCTTTCTTTTATCTGATTTCATCACTAGGTGAGACACTATATTTGTAGCCACTTATGATAGGTGACGGAAAGGTGTTTGCACCTGGTTCATTAGAGCTTGACTGCATCAGCTCCGCTCATGTAATGAAAAACATTGTCCTTGTCCGTGTGGTAAACTACCTCGGCTTCGACTGAAGAGGTCTTCGTAATCATCTAGGCTCCTGACTGCAAATCCAAGGCTAACCCCTCGTGAAAGCTCTAAGGATGCATCAAACAGCGTTTTATCTTGCTAATAAAAGATACTTAACTGGCTAGCCTCTCGTGGAAGCTCCCTCGTTCTTCGCTTGTAAACGAATACTGCACCGGCTTACCTCTCGTGAAAGCTCTATTGGTGGTGTCGTTTTAAACTTGTCACGGTTGACCTCGAGTTCATGCTTGTAAACGAATACACGACCGGCTGACCTCTCGTGAAAGCTCTATTGGTGGTGTCGTTTATTTTTAAATTAAGGCACTGTTGACCTGTCTTCGTCCTTGTAAACGAATAACTCACCGGCTGACCTCTCGTGAAAGCTCTATTGGTGGTGTCGTTTATTTTTAAAATAAGGCACTATAAACTTCTCACCGGCTGACCTCTCGTGAAAGCTCTATTGGTGGTGTCGTTTATTTTTAAATTAAGGCACTGTTGACCTGTTTTCTTCCTTGTAAACGAATAACTCACCGGCTGACCTCTCGTGAAAGCTCTATTGGTGGTGTCGTTTATTTTTAAAATAAGGCACTATAAACTTGTCACCGTTGACCTGTCTTCTTCATTGTAAACGAATAACCCCCACCGGCTGACCTCTCGTGAAAGCTCTATTGGTGGTGTCGTTTAGATTTACGTGCATATAGTGTATATTGCTGCGGCACTGCGGATCCATATCCTGTGAAACATGTAGTTAGTAACTTACCGGTACGGTCGTGTAGACTCCCGCTTTTTTTGGGCTCCCACAATCGATTATTTAGCTTTTCTATTGCCTCATCCTTACTCCTCCGCCAGTGTTTCCCCATTTTTGAAGAAAAAGGAGGATAATTGGAAGATTTTCTTGAGTTGCGTATACAGCGAGCGGCACAAAAAAGTACAATGACATGTACATTACAGATAGCGAAAGAGCGCGTAGGAACCACAGACTATATTAAAATTTTTGATGAAAGTGTTCATCTTTAAAATTGTGATGCAGTGAGTTGTGCAAGGTGCAAACTACATAGTACTAAATGAGGACGAGATTACGGAACATAATCCACTTTGTTTTCACATACCTGACGTGTTAAATTGTTATATCACTTTTATAAAAGAGTGTCTATGGAGTTTCTCACCGGCTCTTCTCCATAAGATCAACTTTTCCGAACCATGCACCTTAACTGTTGACTTTTCATTAGTTACGGCCTATATGAAATAAAAACTATGCGTTTGAGTCGACATGTGCATCGACTGTTGTGCGTCTTGACAGAATAATTAAGACAAAATGTTCTTTTATTTTTATTTAAGAGTAAAAGTAAGATTTTTGTGTTGAAAATTAATATTTATATTCATGGTTTGAGAGGTCAAAAATGAGAATGCAGGCGTTCTTCAAATGATCACTTTTATTTGTACTTCTCGATTATACTCCAAGACAGTCTTTCCTCGTCAAGCGACAAAATCAGAATGTGTATGTCGGCGTGTCACATCACAATTAGCTGAACGATAGATTGAACGTCTGAACAAGATTGTAAGTATACTGAATGACTATTGATCAAAACAGCAACTGTGACACGCAGACATACGCGTAAAAGTACCTATTTATTATTATACGTGGATAACAATGTTATATAATTATCTTATTCAATTAAATATTAGGACTAAAATAAGAAAAAGCTAACAATGGAAGCATTTAAATAAAGGTAAGATAATTTAAAAGTTATGGCCAAACTTAAAAGGTCTTGACCAAATTATCAAGATACCTTATTTTACTACCGATTCATAAAATAAGAGGCCCACGTAGAGTTGCAATAGAAATGAAACAATTATGCAAACAATACTAACTGTATATTATTTGTACTTGAATATTATTATCAACTAACTATAGTAAGTCTGTTGTCTAAATAAGGCGTGATCGGTGATATTCTTCTGATGTAGTCTTCTATGAGGTCAGTGTCTTTGCCTATTATAGTAATATTTCGGCCGTGTTCTTTAAACATCTAGAAAAAACAAACATTAAGCATTAAAACTGACCTTGAACCAAGGGATTTTTATTCGAGTTTAAGGTTTCCTGCTTTTTAAAAGTCGAAACAAGAATTCCATGCATTCTTAAGGATGCCACCCAAGGCAAGCCATCGTGTACCTTAAAGCCAGGTATGCACATTGCGACGCATAGTTCTCGTTCTGGCCTCGAGCAAAAAGTAATCAGTGACGCACGCACGCCCGATCCAGCTCGCTGTGGGTAATATTCGATATTCATCGCAGCGCTGGCTTCATCTATCAGTGTTTCTTGACACCCGGTGCTCAATAAGGATCTTTCATCATTTATCAGTCATCATCATCATATCGGCGAAAGGACGTCCACTGCTGAACAAAGGCCTCCCATATATTTCCACAACGAGCCCCCGAGGTCACATGCAACCCGCATCCAACGACTCCCAGCGACCTTCACCAGGTCGTCTGTTGACCTCGTTGGAGGTCATCCCACGCTGCGTTTTCGGGTGCACGGTCTCCACTCGAGAACCATTTTACCTTAACCACCATCAGCTCCACCAGCAATGTGCCCCGCCCATTACCAATTCTGTTTACCAATTCTTTCAGCTATAGCATATTGCTATAGCAACTGTAGTTTTTCTACGAATCTCCTCATTACTAATTCGATCTCGTAGAGAAACGCCAAGCATAGTTCTCTCCATAGCTCACTGCGTGACCTTGAGCTTTCTTAAAGTTACTATTCAAGGTTCTTAGGCAATTTATTATTACTTACCAAAAATTCATTTCCTCCTTTGGTCAAGAAGTGCATGGTGGTGAGTAGATAATCTTGTTCCCTATTAAATGCTTTGTACTCGTCGCCAATCTTAACCGATATATCGACCACTTCAGCTGTTGTCGCGTTCAGTTTTACTTTGAGACCTTAAAAAGGGTTATCGATTCATCATCATCGTGTTAGCCAAAGAACGTCCACTGCTGAAGAGAAACCTCCCCTACAGATTTTCACAATGAACGGTTTTACATGTCATTTTGGGGAGAATATATCAGTACTTACTACGCTTGGCAGGCGGGTTGTTGAGCGCAGAATGCAAACTCTCCACGATCACCTGATCGAAAGACGAAGTGTGGATAGATCCATACTCAGTTCTTAGCTACCATTCAAGATTTTTCTTCCCCAATGGCTATCGGTTCTAAAAAAATATGCCATTAAAATGTTTGTGGTATGTGGACAACGAACTCCTTACAGTTTTACTGCTGGAGGTCCCAAACTGCAAGAGGTCGGCTGGTTAGGTAACACCCCAGTGCTAGATATTCGCCGCCAAGCAGTAGTATTAAATCTTTGGACATTATAGAAGGGCACTGCAGCTAGTGAAATTATTGGGCCTTTTTTTACTTTTTATTGGTGCCCAGTGGAAATTCTTCATGAACTTCCTTCGCCCCGGGGAAGGACGAAGGGGTATGCCGGACTCCTACCGGCTAAAACCACTGGAGCGGTCATCTTCGGCACGTAAGGGAGGCTCCAGGTCCTCGTATGATCACACTAGAGCCGCCCACTGGTGCCACGCCTATTGGCACATCTCGGAGAGGGTGACTAAAGCGGTCACCCCCCCGGGGAGATTGTAAAGGATCCCCCAAAGCGTCCCACGGCGAAATTATTGGGCCTAAGAGACTTGAGATGACAGCTTCATGATTTAAGGTGACGACCGCAGCGTGATCCATGCTGAACTAGTCCTGGGTAGCATTACATTTGTTATGGGCAGGCTTGACGTTTACTACCCGGCGAAAGACTTATGTATCTCGCCACCATATAGTTCTTTTTTTATACAACACTATCTTCAATCAAAGGATCTTCTTAAAAATAGGGCTAGTGTTGCGGAAGATACGAAAGCTTATGGTGTTAGTGGTGCACCATAACAAATATTATAAATAAGTAAAGGTATTGAAACTGTACTGCCCATATTTTTATCATACTACACAAATCGCTACTTTTTGACACCCAAAAGGAAAAATATACTATTCCTAAACGGGCAAGTCATATCTACGACGGCTTAAGATTGGCTCTAAAAGTAATAGGATACAGAAAAAATCTTACCAGCAAAATGCGGTGTATAATTGCCAGAATATGGTTTAACCACTGTAGGTTTCATAACCGATATCTGGAGAGCATCTATAAGGTACCGACCGGAGATGATCAGCGTTACCACTTTATTTGTGAAGGGAGACGTGTTGATTATTGAGCCCCTGGTGATATCTGGAAATAATATAACATCATAATTCGAAATAAGTCGTGTAGTTCGGCGAGCTGATTACGTATGTTGCATACAGTTTGCGACAGGCGTTAATCGCGAAGACGCCGCTGTGGAACGTCATTTTGGTGTTACATATTGTGAAATGTATAACTACTATTGTAATATTAATGATACTTTGTCGTGATATAATTACTGAAATTAATTGAACTAGACACTAACAAGCTTCATAAGGTGAGTGATACTAACAAAACTGAATTGTGTTATCTGGAATTAAACCTTATTATTATTAATAGCCTTTCCGCAGTGTTACCTATGTATAGGGCACTATAGATCTTGGAATGTTAAAGTATCTGGATATGGTTATATAAGGAATTTCGTGAACTGTTTGTTTTTTGCATACGGCTTTCCTAATGTGTGTTTTTCGGGGTGGACTAACTAGTTTTGATGTCCCCTGGACCTGTTTATCATGACCTCATAGATGCAATAAAAATATGATTGTAATCTTGCATGAATTCCTACTCACACACCTCCTTTAGGCAAAGAACTGCGAATCATACATCTTTGAAGGAACGAGACGGTTGGAAGTTTTGACGGGTGTAACTTGTTCGTCTATAAAAAGAAAAATAATTATTTTTATTAATTTCATTTCAAGAACTGCCACCTACTGATCGCTGCAATGATGGCTCAAATAGGAAATCTATAGTCCGTGTGGTGTCCGGATTAAGAATATAGCACCACTCCGTCTCCTCCCGTGGATGTCGTAAAAGGCGACGAATGGAATCTAAACGAGAGGGATGGGCAGCAGCGTCCCTTTTGTGAACCGATAGCCATACTGCGCTCATCAACCCGCCCGCCAAGCGTGGGTAGTATTGGCAAATACCCCCCAAAATGATGACACAGTTGTGAAATCTATGGGGGAGGCCTTTGTTCAGCAGTGGACGTATAAATGGCGGATATGATAGGGGGAGGCCTTTGCTCAGCAGTGGACGCCCTTCGGCTGTTATGATGATGCATCTGGCGATTACAGATGTATTAAATATACATTAATGTTGAATAAAACAGTAGACTGTTCAGATTCGTTCTTGATTTCGAAATATCACATCACGACAGCTATCCAAGGCGTATGCTATTATTATTCTGGGTATCACCAGTCCATTCTACGTATTTTTTAACCATCGTGACCTTAAGACCAATTTTTTCTTCCAAAAACTTTTAAATTGATATGATGAAACTTACTACATTCAAAAGCGCGTCCGCAATGAGATTCCCCAAAGCGCACTCCTGTGAACTGCACAGTTCCATATCTAGCTCATCTTTTGTATACCCTACCACTTCACTGACTAGTTCCTGAAGCATCTCTTTGTATGGCTGGAGAAGAACCTTTATTTCTGGATCTGTGGAAAAGGAATTGTCTATACAAACAAGCGGAAAGTGCTGGTCAATGCTAATTGTACCTTCTGTGAATAAGGTGGAACTATGGCTCGAAGTTGGGTCATAAGTAACCTTTATTTATTGAAGTGCAGTTTCTCGGAATAATGACATTGAGATGTCCATTCTAATAATAAATGATTATTCAAGCGGAGCTTGTGTTTCATGTTCCTGAATTCTCCATTTAGAAATATTTGGGATCGAAAATGTTGACATTTTGGCCAACTTTTTGTGAGCTATGAAGCTCGTGCAAATAAATATCCTTAATATAGAAAATTGTTATGATACTTCAAGAAAATTTAATTTTAAAGTACCTTCAGGAATGGACCTGTTTAAGAAGACAGGTGATCCCTTAAAAGATTGCATCTCCCCTTGTTCGTCGAAGTACGTCGTCATGTTGCCGAGGTACTTGCTGTAGGCAGATGCTGTTACAACTAAAACCTGAAAAATATGAGAAACTTTAACATAACTTTAACTGAATCTTGGGGTGGGTAGGACTTTGAAATCATCATCAGCTTCGCGCTCATGGATTATGGCCTTACTACCTGAAGTTGGCTCATTGTGGATTTGATCGATCGTGGCATGATCATCAGTGGACGTTTAATGGCTGATGAAAACTATCAAATGGCAATAAACTGATAATAAATTAACAGTAATTGCTTATAGATTCGATTAGAGCTTAATTAACATATTAATTAAAGAATTACATCCAATGTACTAATTAGTTTGCATTATATCCTAATTAACGGGTTTACTATCGTAACTATTTGCTACTTGGTGTATATGATTTCTACCTACTTATGCTTCTATACCAATATAATGCAAAGTCATTGTTTTTTACACTTTTTTTATTAGCTTGATCTGTATGCATGAATTTAATGGAATCTTGCAATTTAATTATAGAACACCTCTAGATGTCAGATGGACTTGAAATTTTGCAGACGTATCAAGAATCGATGACACTACAATAATATGACTGTGACCTGGTTCTGTCACCAGGATCATCAGTTCATGATTTAACAACCCAATAACAGGTTATTATTTTACACTAAACATGTGTAAATAATGAATTTGAATCTTTAATGTTTTTAGGGTTAGGTTTGCTTTACCAAAAGGCTAGTTTTAAGAAACTAATTAAAACGTGCTTTAATATAAAATTATGAATATACCAGTCCAAAATTATTGTTAAATGTAAAATATTTATGTATATCAGATAATAAACAGAGACAATTCCACGCTTTTATTTTACATTTAAAAAATATTTATAAAGAGCGTACTTAAATAGTTTGTTTTTCTTTCATTTATTTGTTATCTCGTGTGGTGTCGGCTAAGAATAACACCACCCCATCTCATCCCGTGGCCACCCACGTAAAAGTCGACTAGAGGATTAGCCAGAGGATGGGCAGTAGCGTCCTTCCTAAATTTACCACTCAACTGCGATCGAAAACCCTCCTAACAAGCGTGGCGATTATGGCAAAACGCCCCAATGAGTACACAACACAAACTCGATACCAACTGTATATGTATACCGTCATTTCTGCCTTCTGTAAATATGTCGTTACCTAATATTCTTCTTCGTCCTAACTAGAAATAAAACACTATCCCCATGTCACACATCACTAGAAACATGATTTGGGTAGATAACAGCACTATAGCTTAGAGCACCGAAAGCGGTAACCACGTAGCAAGCTTTAACGTTTAGACTCACCCTACCCTCAAAAAAGACACATAATATTAAAGTCCTTTCCCTATAATTAATATGTTTAAGACTAAACACAATCATAGTCAATAATAGACTAATAATGCCTTAGTGTGAAATGTGATGTTTTATGAAAATATAATTATTAGCAAATACAAGCCTCTATACTTAAATCGCGAACGCCTATGAACTCGCAAAATCTTGTTTAATAAAATCCTAGTCTAACCGTAATACAGTCCGTGATTTTGTTGAAAAATGTTGTATTTTTATCTAACAAGTGTGAAAATTGTGATTATAGCGGAGGTAGTATGTTATTTTTGAAATCTCAATCGGAAAGATTGTGTAGGATAATATCCACTATCACCTTTTTAAACGTACCTACTGTTTTTAGACCACAAGAAGGTTCACAAGGTCTACTCAGAAGTCATACATGTCTAAAATGTCTGTAGAAAAACCAAAGTCTATGAGAGTGACAAATTCAGTCAGTCATCAAGCCACTATTATGTAAATATTGTCGCAAACCCCCTACCGTTGAATAGTGAACCCCTAGGGGTTCGCGTATCCCACTTTGAGAAACCCTGGGTTAAGCTAAGCGACTTAATTCTGCCATAATAGCGGTCTTAATTCTGCCATAATAGTTTAATCATAAACTTCAATCATTATTAAAATCAGACTTATTAAGTGTAGATTTTTTTTAAGATTTCTGTTTCTCCTACGTTGTCCTCACATAACTTTTATTTTGAGAACAATGTAGTCAAAAATGTAACTATTATTATGATTTATAAAAAAATAAGCATAGGGTTTCTTGTCCGTTCTTTTCCATCAGAAATCTACATCATAGAACGTAGCAATTAAAGTCTCGACTATTCTTAAGTGCCTACAAATGGTTTAAATGAGTAAATATCCTTTTTGTGTGGATAGTGGCCAACCTTGTGTCAGAGTTGTTCAAGTCGCCTAAATCCCCGACTTGTCTTAACGACTGCTGTCTACTAACAACAACCGGATCGACCATTTTAAGCACCAGGATAAGTTGCGCACAGTTCCTAGCAAGACGCATCTATTCTATGAAAGTATTTTTTGCACAGCTTCGCGTATTTTCAACAATATTCCCAAATCGATTACAGGCATTTCAGAAATAAAGATATTCAAAAAGACCCTCCATGCCATGTTAGCGAATAAATGCTACTACTCTGTTAAAGAGGTTTTGTCTGATAAATCGCTCTCAGAATATCATTTGCCTCAACCATGATCTGTTCAGTGTTCCATTATTCTTTTGATCCTTATTTTTTAATTCAAATGAATTGGTAATGATATATTGGTATTATAATATTTTTTATTTTTGTTACTTTAAATACTTCTTAATTTTAATGATATTTTTGTTACCTATTTAAATACTTTTTAATTTTAATGAATATAGCAAACACAGTTATTGTTATTGTATGCCTAAGAGGCGGGACATAGCTGATCACTGTATTATAAGAACATCTGTATTATGTACGTACCTATGATCCACAATAAAGAATATGAATATATATTTTATGTGTCCTGCGAAGCACGAAGACACTCAGTTCAAATACCACTATATGGTCTCCCATCCATACACTCATCGCGCCTAGCGTTGCTTAACCTCACCGATCGTTTACCGATTAGTGACTGCAACGGAGGAGGACCATAACATTAGGTTAGCAACCTATATTCTTACGTTTATCTGGAATCATAAACAATATTCCCCATAAAAAGAGAACCAATAACATTACAAATTGCCGTGCCCTTGATATTATTAGTAAAAAAGAAAAGACTGACAACCTAAAATCATATTATCTCCAGACAGATTCAATATTACGAAGGCTCACTGTAAAAATGTTGAATTTTGTTCATGAATTTCAATACACGGGTATGGTGATTGAAATTCTTTTAATATTATATACTAGCCTTTGCCCGCGGCTTCGTACGCGTGGAATTTGGAAATCTAGATCATGTTATTGAAAACATGCAATAATGACCTGCGCTTTTATTAGGAACGTGTAGAGGGATCATGATATATCTCCGATTGATACGACCCATAGGCCTGCTGCATATTGCATCCAGCCCAGCCAGCAGAGTGCCAGACCGTGGGCCATTGTCTTATGTTTGGCTTACCGTATGGCATTGGGTGTCATCATTAATAACTTTCAAAAAATGTAGCTTGCCTTTTTCAGCCCAATCACTCACTATAACCACACCGCTCATTTTTACATTTACGGTTTTAAGTCGTGTATAATGTAATTTTGCAATTGCGCTCGGAACTGCCATCCTCCCGTCCCACAGACAGCGTACTTCAAGTGAGCATACAGTGTGCCGATTGCGAGCGATCTGCTTGCCGACGCTACCAGTGCTGCCCATTATACAGACATACGTTTGAGATCACTCACTGTGATACAAATGCCAACTTATTTATTTATTTATTCAAGTCTTCCCACAGCTCGTGCATACAATATACAAATGATAACAGGCCTACACACTAGCCAATTACGGGCTAACCAACATTTGCCATAATGAATAACAAAGATAATATGATAGAAAAAATAACAGACGGGTGAGGCAGCTTAAGCTTGAAATTGAAATTATTGAGTTGGTATTACATTTTTAACAATTCTAGACTAAAGGCTTAAGAAAGTATAAAATCGAGTTAGTTTTCTATAGTATTTTTATGGAATTCAGGATTTTGGATCTAAATGAATTTATCGAATCGTGGTGTACGTTCATCGGCATCTGGTACTGACTTCACGAATTAAGTTATTTCTCTACACATTCTGTTAAGCGCTGAATTTAGTCCTATATTAGTTTTACATGACTGAACATGGTATGGTTTGGTTATAGGATATCTGGGTATTTTAAAAGGTACATTTAATGGGATACGTGTAACGAGTTCATCACTGTCAAATCTATTATTGATTAATTTGTAAAGGTCTTGAAATCGCCGACGTTCTTGTAGAGAGATCATGTTGAAGCAATCAATGCGTTGGTCATATGGACTTCTGGGAGATATTTTACTTGTACTATACGCGAGGTGTTTAGTAAAAGCTCTCTGTATACTTTCAACCCTTTGCGAGTGAGCCACATAATGTGAACTCCACACTATGCGGGCAAATTCTAAGTTACTATGAACCAGTGTGTTATATAATATAATTTTAGTCCACGCCAACTTTGATTCTTTTGTGCTTCTTTAAAGAAAGCCTAGCATTTCTGCAGATTTTTTGATAATATTGTCAACATGACTATTGAAGTTTACTTTACTATCCATGATAATACCAAGATCTCGCACTTCATTAATTTATTTAGCAGGGTGCCTTTGATGTTATATGAATACACGTGAGTTTGCTTTTTTCTTGTAAATCGTATTTGACAACATTTTTGCACGTTTAGCTTCATACGGTCTTCACCAGCGCTCAATTCTATCTAGATCTTGTTGGATCAGGGTGGTATCATTATCTGAGGTTATAGTTTTGTAAATTTTGAGATCATCAGCAAACATAAATATTTACAATTTTGAATCTGACTTGTAATGTCATTGATAAAAAGGGAAAAAAGAACTGGAGCCAGATGCGAGCCTTGTGAAACTCCTGAGACTGCATAATATGGGAAGGATTCATACCCGTAAACTGCAATAATTTGAGATCTACGAGACAAGTAAGATGAGAATCAGTTAAATAGAACTTATGACTTAGTCCAAAGGAGAAAACTGCTAGCGACATCTGCTGCTGCTTGTTATTATTATAATTGCATTGAACCCGTGACGCTCTTACTTATTGTTTGCACCCGTCTCGTAATACACAATAACATATTAAATAATTAATAAAATATCAACTACAGACCAGACAGTATATTTAATGTAGAGATTGCTGTTACTATGACTATGTTTATATGACTATGACGTCAACAAAGGAAGAATAAAGATATTAAAAAATCGAAGAAATAGTAGTATCTTGTAGTGAGATTATATGTCTTTTTGGACAACTTATCGACAAGACGAGCAATCCGTACGCAGCTGGTTACCGTCACGCCTGTCCATAACAATTTGTAATGCTACCCAGGACTAGTCCTGACACCACGATACGCTCGTCACCTCGAAATATTAGTTTAAAAAAAAAAATAACCACTTATCGAATTTCGAAACAATTATCGAATCGTACAAAGCCTTACGCTATCTGATTAACAATGTTTGGAAGAATTTACGTGCACTAAACTCACTGGGCCTGCCCACTTAAAGTGGGATATATTAGTTATCTTTATGGTGACAACAAAATTAGATATTCATAATAGTAGGAAATGGAAGGAATACAAAAAAAAAACTTATCTCATTTACCATCCTTAGAAGAATTCAACGATTTGCTACGCAAACTACTTATTGCAATAAATTTGAAAAGTGAAATCTCTTTAGGCACTGCGGTGGTACATACGGCTACGCACCAACCTAGACTGTTTGGACCTTGCACTATAAGAAGTTGAACGCTGCGAATCGTGCGAGAAGGTGTAGTACTTTTTGTTTATATATTTAATGCAAATTTTAGTACCTGTGTCTGTTCAAACTGTTAGCAAAATACCGTTTTTGCTTCGATCCATTTTCGATCTCATCACAATATGAGTTCATGTTTGAGAATGCCATTTAAGACATTTACGAGACTGAATCTAGATCGGAACTATATTTTGAACATATTTTATTACGAGAATTGGCCCTTAGGATTCCTTACAATATTTCTCCTTCACTATTAAAGTTAGTAGTGGCTTAGATTAACTATGAGAGTACATTATGACACTGAATTAGTTACATTGGTACATGCCAGGTTTTTAACCTGCAACCTTGTGCTTAGGAAGCGAGACTGGAAAATTACGGGCCATCGTGGCATTGTGGAACTGTGGATGCAGCTTCCAGTCCTCCGAAAGGCTTCAAAGTCTTGTTGGCAGCAATATAAAACTAACCTTATGACTAGGCTTCGCTTCACTCTCAACCAGCAGGGGGTAGGGACCCGACACCGGCTCCTTGCTTGGAGCCTCTCCATTCCAGAGTAAACTGTGCGTATGACCTCCAACGATAATGTCTATGTTTTCACCTGCTTCCTGCGCCATTTTTCTGTATAATAACAAAAATCCTCATCATTATATGAGCCAAAAGGTCTGAACAAAGGCCTACCCCATTAACTAACGGTTACATACTGTGTATCACACACATATATCTTGAATTACCCTAACGCCCGGCGAGTCCAACCGCCCGTTTCTGTCATATCTTCAGTATTTGATTTTTTGAAATTTTCGGATACGATTCAGTCATATTTAACACGAACGAGGATGATGCATGCTGTTGAGTAGCGCCGAACACCACACACGATTAAATACTGAACATACGATTGTACCACCCGGTTGGACCCGCCGGGCCGGATTTGGTGTGTAGAACGCCTTAGGCGATGGCTGCTAAAGACAGTTCATAGATATGGTCCCCAGATATTTGGACTAGATAAACGTTTATTAAACGGGTATAATTTACAATACACTACAATACTGGAAAACAAAAGAGTCGGGCTTATGCACGCAACTGCTGTCATCGAAAAAGAGTTTTAACTCACAATATAGTGATTTCAACTTATTAAAGGATTTGAAATAAGCTTTTAATCAAGATTATACGCAGACAGTGTAACTTTATCGACTTATAGACGATTTAAATGCAAAGGTCAAGGCCAATCCACTATATTTTCCAATAAAGTTGTCATGCTATAAAAGAGTGCACAAGACGAGATAGTCTAATAAACTGATAAAATATCTCCGAGAATGGTGAAAATAATGGTTTAACGTTGGTGTACTAAAGAATATTCTAATAGTCATATTTTACAGTTATCTAGGCTAGGGAGAACATTGTCACTCACGTAATTTAATTATATGTAGATATGATTAACTGTGCGACTAATATTTGCGCCATCGGTTGATTTTTTACCATATGAAATATAACTGGTGCTAAAAGAGAGTAACCAATTAAAAAACCCGTTGTTTCAGGCCTCGGTTTAATTATAATTCTGGGTGTTATCGGCTTCTTCGGCAACATACACGCCATTTTTTCATTAAAAAAGAAATATTATTTTAACTAGCTATACCTACCCTAGAGCTCCATAAACATACAGTCTTTATAATTTTCCTAAATAAAAATGCCTTAACTTAAAAGGGTTAAGTGCTTTTTCGGGTTCCGTATGTCTGAATGAAAAAACGGAACCCTTGTAGGATTACTCAGACTCGTGTTTCTGTCTGTCACAGCCGATTTGCTCCAAATCTGTTGGACCGATTAAGTTAAAATTTAATATACATATGAATTCCTGCGACCCAAACATGGACGTGAAACGTAAATAAAATAATTTTGAATATAGGGGTCACTTTCGGGGCACAAATTGTGAAATTTACAAAAAGTGTTGCAAACTGTACCGTATAACCTATCAAATGAAAGAGCTTGTTGCGAGGGCCTCAACGAGGGAATAAACAGTTTTGATGTTATAAGAAACATGAAAATTTATCACCTCTTAAGGCCGGTGACCTTGAGATACAGGCGTCAGCCTAGTTTAGGCACCAGTCTCCCACAGTAAATTTGTATAATACTATAACTTTTAAATTATTGTGGTGAGAAAATAAATAATTAAATAATAAAAACAAATAAAAAATAATTAATAAATAAATAATCTCTTAGCTCTTAACTGCGAAACCGCAGAGTCAAATTTTTTGAATTAAATTACAGATCTTAACTTATAAATTACAGGAAAACTATAAGAAGTATTTAGTCTATAGTAGTATGTTTAAATATTGTGCGTATAAATTACATTTGCAGTTGGAATGCATGGGAGAACATGTTTACTGTCATTGTTTTTCAACTACAAGGTTAAATTTGTTCTTGGGATAAATTATTGGTGCGAGACACAATTTAACAATAGACAATTATTCAGCAAATTTCTCTCTACAATCCAGTACCATAAATACTTTTTTAGTCACCATAAACAAATTTAGGTTAGATTTAAAAAACATGGCATAATAGTTAAGATATTTATCGTACGGAACCCTCTCTATGCCAGTTCAACTCGCACTTGTCTGGTTTTTTTAAGTCCGATCCTGCCCTTGTCCTACCTTAAGTTAGCTCTGCGAAATATCAATATGGATCTTGGTGATAAGGCGTTAAAACAGACAGGCTATCTAGAACAAGATTTGGATTTCTTTTTGTTACTGATGTGAACAATTTTTCCTGTATCGTGCGTATAGTGACGTAACGGTTGGTGCAGTTGTTGATACAATCGGCTGCTGCGCTCCAGGTCGCAAGACCGATTCCCGTACGGAAAAATAATTGTATGATCTGCAGGTAGTTGTTCCGGGTCCGGGTGTATTATGTGTAGAATTTGTGTCTGTAAACGCACCCATGACAGAGGAAAATAAAGGTGTGGGTCAAGGTTTAAAAAAACTTTAACGATATAAATCTCACATGCACAAACACCCTCCCGAAAAAGATATCTGTATATGGTACAAATATTTCGAACCCGCGACACGCAAGGCAAAAAGCTAACCATGCCGTTAAAAAAATTAAACATACAAGAAATGCTAAGAATAAATATAATGCACAATTATCTTTTTAGACAACCTCAGGATGGACAAGAAAGTCACGAAAATAAATAATGGAGAAGTCTACGGTGTACGCAAAGATAGTAATAGTAAATATCTATCAACAACTGTGAATACAACATATACGAACTTAATATCAATGACATTTTACATATAGACGCACCATATACGAACATTATTGCGATACAGAACGGCGTAAATTTTACTATAGCTACTACCAGTACATATAACTATACAGCTCTCAAACAGTGCGCGAAGAAACAGAGAGAAAATGAAAGCCACCATGCGGCAATTACCTTGCTTTCGTGAGTGACAGTCAGCGGGCAATGCAATTAAAATTTTAAAATCATCTTAGCTTAATTATGTTACACACATATATAATAATTAAATTCTATGTAATAAATGATACAGAATAGTGATAAATATAATAAAATAAAACCGAGTGTAAAAGATAAGAAAGAAACTGTATTAAGAAATCATACTATTAAAAGGACAGATAATGCACTAACTTTTTAAAGAAGTTTAATGATTAGGCACCTCTCACTGACACGGGAAATGTGTATATATATCAGAAAGTTTTATATAAAAAATAGAAGCACTTACATGTCAACTTCAAGTCCACAATGAGATAGAACCACGATGATATCCACACCTTGATCTGTCAGCAGCTGAGCTTCTCGCTGGACTACCGGAATTGGTTCTAAAAATGTGACTCCATCTGCGTATGATAGAAACTGAAACAGAAATCCACTGTTAAAATGTGGCCATAGTTTTTTTTAACATATTAAAGTAAAAACCATTTTTTGGTAAGAACGCGTTTTCTCTAATTAAACCTTAATTATACTGAATGCATTTGTCCCAACTAGAATTTTGTGCTAGTCTAAAATAGTGTCAGATAAATTGTGCCCAAAATTTGAGGATTTGTTAGATGTCAGTTCAGCCAAAGGACGTCCACTAGAACAGAGGCCTCCCCCATAGATTTCCACAATTGTGTCGTCGTTTTGGAGGGAATTTGCGAGTATTCACCACGCTTGGCAAGCAGGCTGCTGAGCGCAGAATGGCTGCTTTTCTACTGAAGGGGCGCTGCTGCCACCCCAGCTCTGGTTGGGAGTCCCTTAGTCGCCTTTTACGACATCCATGGGAGGATACTGAGTGGTGCTATATTCTTAATCCGGACACCACGAAAATGATGTCAGTAATAAAAGATATAAAAGTAATACTTAATTAAAAAGTCTGTAGTTTACGTTTAGTAGAAGACCGGTACGGACGTGCACTTTGGCGCAATGGCTAAACGCTTTGCTTTCTGCGCAACGTGTCACAGGTTCGATGCCCGCACGGAACAAATGTTTGTGTAGCCTACATTGTAAGCATGCATTTTCAGGGTTCCGTAGTCAAGCAAGGAACCCTTATAGTTTCGCAATGGCCATCCGTTTGCTTGTTCGCTCGACTCCCTGGTCAAACTATTTTACTCGCAGTCTGCTATGGCGTTAACATTTGACAAGGTCATGCATTCTAATGATGCCGTCAAAGTTAATTATTTATTAATTCAAACTTTTACGTACATTGAGTATACAGAACGCGGACTTAATTATTGTAATTAATTAGTTATAATAATAAATAAGAATACCACCACCCCGTCTCATCCCTTGGGTGTCGTATAAGGCGACTATGAGATTAGCCGAAGGATGGGCACCCGCGTCCTTCGAGTACAAATAACATAACTGCGATCGCCAGCCCGTCTGCCAATCGTGGCGATTATGGCAAAACCCCCCAATGAGCACACAACACAAACCAATACCAGTCGCTGTCGCAATTTCTGGGGGAGACTTCTGTCCAGCAGTGGACGCTTTTCGGCAGAAATTAACCGGATTTTTCGGAAGGAACTACACTTAAATTCATGGTCCTTTTTTTGCATACCTCATTGTTTCGGGTAACGTTGAATAGGAATTAAAAAAAATAAAGAAGTTATCCTAAAAAATATCTATTCAGTGTACTGTTTACGAAATAATTATTAAGGTTTGAAGAGGTCATATTTGTCAGAGTTACGTGTTCTCACCCCCTACAGGTTAAACCACTTATCCTAACCACACGAAAACTATCCAATATATTAGCAACTATAACGAATTTAAAATGAAAACGATCATAGAATAGTTGACTTGTTTAGGTTACGAGTAATAATCATCATCATTATCATATCAGCCAAAGAATGTCCACTGATGAACAAAGGCCTCCCTCATAGCTTACCACAACGAGCGGTCACATGCCGCCCGCATCCAACGACTCCCAGCGACTTTCACCAGGTCATCAGTCCACCTCGATCCTTTCCAATCATCCCCGAGAAGTGTCTGGGGGGCGGTCTTTTTACAGTGGCCTTGCCTCCGCTAGAGGGGGTGACCGCTCTACAATCATCCCCTCCGAGATGTTCCTAAAGACACTTACGAGGAACTGGAAACCCCCCTTTAGTGCCGAAGATGACCCCTTCAGTGGTTTTAGCCGTTAGGAGTCCAGCATAACCCTTCGCCCTTTCCCGGGAAGGAAGGAAGTTCATTATGAATGACCACTGGGAACCAATAATAAAATAAAGGTTGCCGTACTGACTACGGAACTCATGGTCCTACACGCACTTATCCGGTTATTTTCTGTGTTAATAAATCAACGCATTGTACAAGTAAGAAGACGTAAAATATACATCACCTTAGTCTTCGTGGTAATTAGCCCAATAATCCCGATCTTCCTCCCCTTCTTCTCCACGACAACATGAGACTGATATAAGCCGTTAAGTCCTGATTCATTGCTGCTGACCAGGTTGGCAGCAAGTACTGGAGCTCGAAGTGCTTTGATATACGGCTCTAGCCCCGCTGTACCATCGTCGAACTCGTGGTTCCCCAAAGCCTACAAAAATTGTTAAGGTTAAGAAAACAGCAATTTAAAAGAAAGTGCTTTTATAATACAAGTTTTATAAATATAAAATCTATACTAATGCCTATAATATAGGTAGGTAATTGTTTGAACGTGCTAAACTCTACAACTACCAGTCGGATTTGAAAAAATCTTTTTGCATTGATAGCCCAATTCTTGGTGAAGGTTATAGATCATTTAACATCACCCCACGACCGTGAGGAGCCGAGCCAGAATAAAAAAAAGTCCGGTAGAACGCTAAGTGAAAACGAAGTACCAGTCCGGGCGGGCGATGCGATGCGGTGGGATGGGGGTTTAGAGGAAAATACCTCTAAAAATATGTCTATGCCAACGTGCTCTAAATTATTTATAAATAATTCGATTTCTCTTAAATTACATGGCGAGTGAAACCGCGGGTCCCATGGTACCCATATATACTTGCATATGCATTTAGTAAAAAGCTGTTAGTTTGACATTACAAACAGTTACTTCAATTTTATTGATTTGTATACATTGTATAGATTGCATTTCCTTCTTAATTTTTTTAAACGTTTTCCCTCACTAGGATTTCTCCTGTGTCGTGGGTGCGTTTACAGACATGAATTTCACACACAATACACCCAGACCCGGAACAACTACCTGCAGATCATACAAATATTTGTTCCGTGCGGGAATCAAACCCACGACCCGGAGCCCGCAGCCGACTGTATCAGCCACTGCACCAACCGTGCCGTCATCTTCATCATCATCATATCAACTAAAGAACGTCTACTACTGAACATAGGCATCCCCCAATAACGACCGGATACTTACCGTGTGTGATCATTTCTGGGAATTGACTCACCACGCTTGACTGGCAGATTGGTGAACGTAGCATGGCTCTACTAGGGACGCTGCTGTCCACCCCTCAAGTTTTAGGGTCCCCTAGTCATCTTTCACGACATCTACGGGATGAGATAGAGTGGTGCTATATTCTAAATCAGGACATCACTCGAAAAATACACTAGTAATCTCATTATGTGATTGTGACATGAGCCATAAGCTATTAATTTGTAACTCTGATCGGCTTCTATTTCACAACAATATTCTCAAACTTACATGAGCATCATTTGGCAGCATATTTATGAACCTCTGCGTCACATTCCACTTCAGCACTGTATACCAGTACGTTCCCTGGTATGTGTCTCCAGCACTCAGCAGTAGAGCACCTGGTTTTTCTTGGAGTAGGGTTTGTATTCCCTGGTAGAGACGCGCAAAGCCGCCCAGGCAAGATGTGTCGTTGGTCTTGCATATTGGGTAGGCTACTGATGTCTCTTCGAATCTGGGGAGCAAAATAAACACGTTTCATTGCTAGCATACTCTTTGTTTTATTTTACACGTTTTACATAGGCTGCACTAAAAGTATCGGGAATGGAATATTTCCACTGTTCCTGTCATATTAAAATCTTTTTAATTGAAAACTCCTTGGTTTTACAAATCGAATACCATTTATTTATTTTAAAAAAGATTCACGGTCTTGTCACAAGGTTTTGTCAAACTTGTTTAGTCGTTGAGAAAATGGAATTGACTCGAGAAAATTCAAGAGCGATGATTTATTATGACTTTCGAAGTGGTTTAACACAAAAACAGTGTGTTGACCGGATGATTTCTGCATTTGGTGATGAAGCCCCATCCAAAACCACAATTTATCGCTGATTTGCTGAATTTCAACGTGGACGTGTCAAGCTCAGTGATGATCCTCGTCAAGGTCGTCCAAACACTGCAGTCACCCAAGAAAACGTTGATGCTGTGCGTAAGCTGATTGAGGAAGATCGACATGTGACATACCGCGAAATTCAGGCAACTTTAGACATTGGCATGAGTCAAATACAAATAATCTTGCATGAACAATTAGGTGTAAAAAAGTTGTTTTCCCGATGGATACCGCATTTGCTATGTGAAGAGCAAAAAGCGGCTCGCGTTACTTGGTGCGTCAGAACTCTCGAAAGATTCCACGCAGGATCCTCAAATGCTGTATACAACATCGTATCAGGTTACGAATCCTGGATATATGCGTACGAACCCGAAACAAAAAACCAGTCACGAGTTTGGGTGTTCGAAAATGAGTTAAAGCCAACAAAAATTGTTCGTTCACGGAGTGTTGCAAAAAAAATGGTGGCCACGTTTGTCTCCAAAACCGGCCATGTTACGACTATTCCTCTTGAGGGACAAAGAACGGTTAATGCAGAATGGTATGCTAGCATTTGTTTGCCACAGGTCGTTTCTGAACTCCGTAGAGAGAACTGCAACCGCCGCATCATCCTCCATCACGACAATGCGAGTTCTCACACCGCGCACAGAACAAAAGAGTTTTTAGAGCAAGAAAACATAGAATTATTAGACCATCCGCCGTACAGCCCCGACCTAAGCCCTAATGATTTCTATACTTTCCCTAAAATAAAGAATAAATTGCGTGGACAGAGATTTTCATCACCTAAAGAAGCTGTGGACGTCTACAAAACGGCCATTTTGGAGACCCCATCTTCCGAATGGAATGGTTTCTTCAATGATTGGTTCCATCGTATGGAAAAATGTGTCAAATTTCGCGGAGAATACTTCGAAAAGCAATAAATACATTTTTAAATAGTAACGTTGTGTCACTTCCTTGATTCCCGAAATTTTCAGTGCCGCCCTCGTATCCGTTACCCCACACTAGGATTTCTCCTGTGTCGTGGGTGCGTTTACAGACACAAATTCTCACACAATACACCCAGACCCGGAACAACTACCTGCAGATCATACAAATATTTGTTCCGTTCGGGAATCGAACCCACGACCCGGAGCGCAGCAGCCGACTGTATCAGCCATGCACCAACCGTGCCGTCATTACATCACGTCATTTAGTCTCCTATGCCCAGTAATTGCACTAGCTGCAGTGACCTTCTAACGGAGCACAGTAATGTCTAAAGTTTAAACACTTCTGCTTAGCGGCGAATATCTGACACTGCGGTGGTATCTACTAGCCACCCACTTGCAATAAGAGATCTACCATCAGTATGCTGCTGCTCATCCTCTTGATAAGAACCCTAAGTTACCTAGTAACGTTTAAAAAAAAAAAAAAAAAAAAAAAAAAAAAAAAAAAAAAAAAAAAAAAAAAAAAAAAAGTCTTAGGTTTTCGCGATTATTACACATTTTTAAACGGATTCTATCGCGTTCATTTTAGATTTTTTTTCTTACGTTTGGAATACTTTGCTTTGCTTTGAAACGTCCCGATACCCCGAACGATAGAATCCCCTTAGTTACCTTTTAGGATACCTATGGGTAGAGTGGGATCTACGAGTAATGTGATGGATGACTGATGGCCGTTGGGGCATAAAGGTTCTCGAATGGAGAACGCGCACCGGAAAACGCAGCGTGGGACGACCTCCAACGAGGTGGACAGACGACCTGGTGAAGGTCGCTGGGACTCGTTGGATGAGGGGGAGGCCTTTGTTCAGCAGTGGACATCCTGTGGCTGATATGATGAGTGGGATGCCCTAATATTTGTCAGAAAGCACAACGAATAACACGACAAAAACATTTGAAATTGGCGGGCCAACATTTAGCGTATTACATTTCAACTAATAAATAGACCTCAGTGTAACCAAATTGGACCAACTTAAGCAATTGCCGTATTACCTACGCAACCCGGAGCAAACACGCTTTATACTACCTCGAGGCTAAAGGCCTATGATGGCACAGAGATGTGGTCACTCACTATGGGCCTCATAAGAAAGCTCAAGGTCACTCAGCAAGCAATGGAGATAGCTATGCTTGGTATTTATCGGCAAGATCGAATCAAAATGAGGGAAATCCGTAGAAGAACTAAAGTTGCCTACACTGCTGAATCAATTTGTAAAATAAAGTGACACCGCGCACCGGAAAACGCAGCGTGGGACGACCTCCAACGAGGTGGACAGACGACCTTTATTTTTATTTTTATTGGCACCCAGTGGACTTTCTTCATGAACTTCCTTCGCCCCGGGGAAGGACGAAGGGGTAAGCCGGACTCCTACCGGCTAAAACCACTGGAGCGGTCATCTTCGGCACGTAAGGGAGGCTCCAGGTCCTCGTATGATCACACTAGAGCCGCCCACTGGTGCCACGCCTATTGGCACATCTCGGAGAGGGTGACTGTAAAGCGGTCACCCCCCCGGGGGGATTGTAAAGGATCCCCCAAAGCGTCCCACGGCAGCGCGTGACCACATGCGTGCTACCATCTTCTCTTGGGTCGCTTGGTGTGGGCACGCTGATTCCCCAATCTACGCACCCGCGAACCCAGAGGTCCCCACCTTATAGCAACGGCAGGGTTTTTCAGGCGTATCGGAGTTAGGCGCCAGAGCGGTTGTTACCCCGGCGCCGTCTCCTTCTTCTTCGAGCGGGATTGGCCCTCTCCCGATCCCGCTCTGCAGTCTCCTTCTTGAGCATGACGCTCTCACAGAAGAAAGACAGACGACCTGGTGGAGGTCGCTGGAAGTTGTTAGATGCGGCATGAAACCGGTCATTGTAGAAATCTATGGGGAGGCCTTTGTTGAACAGTGCTCCTTCGTCCTTTGGCTGATATGATGAGGCCTCAAAAAATATTTTATTGTTAAAAACCGTGGGGTGTTTTATCAGATATTTTCATGATGACGCTACTTTTACACTTTTTCACCCCGTGTGGTGCCGGCTACGAATAGCACCAACCCATCTCATCCTGTTGGGTGTCGTAAAATACGACTAAGGGATTAGCCGGAGGATGGGCAGCAGCGTCCTTTGAATACATTAACAACTCAACTGCGATCGCCAACCCGCCTGCCAAGCGTGGCGATTATGGCAAAACCCCCCAATGAGTACACAACACACCGATATCGGTCGTTGTGGTGATCTTTGAGGGAGGCCTGTGTCCAGCAGTGGACTTTATTCGGCCGAAATGATTATGATGACCCCGCGCTTTTTAACAATAAAACCTTTTTGGTAATCACTCAAAGTCACAAACGCTCACAAACGTCGAGCAAATTAACATTAGTATTTTATTTTATACATTTATGGTGCATGCATTTTTGTTCCACTATATAAAGGTGTTGCTTAATTGTGTATTGCACGTTTGATTATTTCAGGTGTTATTATGAGCAAGTGTGAGTATGTAGGGTAGAACAATATAATATTGTTTTCTCTTGTATTTCATATATTTGTGTATTAATAATACAATAATTGTATGTGGTAGGGCTGCACGTTGCACGTATAGATGCTGTACGTAAGTATATGGAATGAATGAATTAAACGCGATATATTTCCGTAAGCTGTTTCAATTCGATGGATGCTATTCACGTAAACTTCAGAAAATATTAATCACTCTATTGTTATTTTAAACTTATTGAAAATTTTTATCTACATTTAGTTCGGTTATCTACAAAAGCGTGTTTCTTTGTTTTTAAACTATAATTTATTAGAAAACTCATCCACCTGACTCAGTCATCAAAGAACAATACCGTCAGTGGGATATTTGTGTAACCCACCAACTAAGTGTAATGAGTCAACGTACTATGGATATACTAATACCGGATTTAATAATTTTTACCATCATCACATGAATTAACATATGTTCATCTAGCTGATTGAAATCAACAAAAGAATGGACATTATTTCCCAAGACCTGATAATAGCAAACAGCGGTGAATTCCTAAACAATGATGGGAATCACAATAGTCGTGAAAGTCGCATGCTTGATGTGTTCACCGCGTATCCGTCAATATACTCTATAGGAATACGCAATTGCACAAAATAAAACATAAATTGCTTTCAAAATTAGAACTCGTTGCTTTTTCTTATTTTGCCTTTTTGTTTTCCCATTCTTTCGCGCCAGCTTGAGATTGTGTGAATCAAAACAGTTTAGTTAAACTAGTGTAGAGTCCTTATGGCAGTAATTATTTGTTTGTATATGATTAGAATACGATGTTGATTCCGATACAAAACCCTATTCAACTCTAACATTGTTAATGTCGTCAAATGGTTGTCAAGTTATTTTCTAGAATAAATCAAATTTAAATAAATAATTAATGATATTATGTTGTCTTGCATAATACTTCATTCTCCTAGTCAGTTGTTACTTATTTGCAAAGAATTTTGAGTATATTTATTGCAAAACGCCTTTCAATGGAGCGTAACAGGAACATACGAAATTTAAAGATTAAAAAAATATACTAAACGCTTCAAAGGTCTTTCTTTGCCTAAACATGGTATTGATTTAAATATTTGGTATAAAGGTGATACAGTCTGGTCTAATGAAATGTTCACATGTAGTTGAACGGGTGAACATTAGATAATAATGAATTAACAAGTCAGAGGCCAAGGCTATGGGATGTCACAGATTAATTGGTCGATACACCTTCCCATTGCTTCCTCCCACGTCACTATCCGTGATTACAATGGGTGTTTATTTTTCAGAAATCAGAAACTTTATTGGTGTGATTTTAGGTACAAACAGGATCTTAAAAATAGTAAGTCAGCATACACATACATTGTTTACAAAATCTGTTATGTAGTTATGAAATTAATTATATAAAAGCAAAGAAACACAGAGAAATGCAACAGTTCATCATTTCGGCCGAATAAAGTCCACTGCTGGACACAGGCCTCCCCCAAATATCACTACAACGACCGATATGGGTGTGTTGTGTGATCATTGGGGGGTTTTGCCATAATCGCCACGCTTGGCAGGCGGGTTGGCGATCGCAGTTGAGTTGTTAATGTATTCGAAGGACGCTGCTGCCCATCCTCCAGCTAATCCCATAGTCGCCTTTTACGACACCCAAGGGATGAGACGGGTTGGTGCTACTCGTAGCCGGCACCACAGAACACATGCAATAGTTGCTACAGTTAAAAAAAATAGGTAATTACATATTCAAATTAACTATCATGTCAGCGTATACACGGTACAGTTAGTAATAATATTATTTAATGTCAAGTATTGATACAGATAAAATTATAAAATGTCAGCAAGAAATTTAACTAACAATAATCTTAATTTATTTACACAATATTTATTTCTTATAATTATTTATTTATCCTAGTTTATTTGTAAAAGTCTACCTGACTTTGGATACGCTGGATCACTGATGATCATAAGATAATTGATAGTAGTAGATAGTATTAAAAGAATAACATATTAATATGTTAACTAATATAAATTGATTTCACTCAATCTCCGAAAAAGCGAGTGATATCATGATATCTGGCGTCTGTACACTTGTTACGTAGCCGTGCACATTCTGCTTGCTCAATTCATGAGTTCTTGAACTCTTCGTGACGTGTATAAGAGCTTTAACTATGTGTTAGTATTGTATAACTATAGATACGTATGTATCCATAGTTACACAGAAGCGTTATAGTTAGCGCCCCAGGCCCACTTACGTTGCCCTGCGCATGCGCTGTTCACATTGAATGCAAATTGGAAACCGAGATTTTTGTCAACTATCGGAACGGTTTTAATGAAAGAAAACATTTAGGTTCTTTAACGCTATCATAAAGTCGTGTAAATGAGAGTATCACATTTTAAAGCAATCTAATGAGTACTCTTAAGGAAACAAATGCGAGCTACTCAGGTTGCCAGCACAATTATTGATTGCAATAACTTTGCGAATTGTACATGTTGAAATTATTAGAATGGAGAAAGGCTTCGTTTATATATATACTATAATAAGGCTGCAAGTGTTATAGGAAAAAAAGATTAAGTACCCTGAAATATAAATATATGACATTCTGATACTTAGGTATACGACAAAACACTCCAGAAGATGTTCTAGTAATTACGGCAATAGTCCTAAAAATGTAACTAGCATAGGTACTTCTAAAACATAAGCCGTCTCTCACACAGGCATACTATTTTCATACATATACGCACATACGGTCCACTGCTCACGGTGAAAGTTTACTAGTATATATAATTAATTATTAAAATCAAGGCATTTTGCCTAGACATATTTCGTGTTTTTACTACCAACAAATAATTATAGACCTCTATTTATTTACATTAAATAGAACGGCCAGGGCCAATGGCACCATAAACAACGATGAAAAAATACGGGTTGCACTCCGGGAGTGCCGACAGAAGTGAACATTTTATGGCAACAAATGTTTTTTTATTTATATCTAATTCACAAAATATAATACTATATTATATGGCTGCGGTGCGAGCCGCCTCACAAAAAGCGCGCGCTTCCCACCGCGTTGTGAAAATAAGAAGTTTTCACTACAAATAGCGTCTCGTAACGGTGTCGCGAGTCCAGAGATTTTATCTCATCTAAAAATATGCGTATCATCATATGAGCTACAGGACGTCCACTGCTGAACAAAGGCCTCCCCCTTAGATTTCCACAACGAGCGGTCACATGCCGCTCTCATCCAACGACTCCCAGCGACCTTCACCAGGTCGTCTGTCCACCTCGTTGGAGGTCGTCCCACGCTGCGTTTTCCGGTGCGCGGTCTCCATTCGAGAACCTTTGTGCCCCAACGGCCATCAGTTCTACGAGCAATGTGCCCTGCCCATTGCCACTTCAGTTTACTAATCCTTTCAGCTATGTCGACAACTTTAGTTCTTCTACGGATCTCCTCATTTCTGATTCGATCTCGTAGAGAAATACCAAGCATAGCTCTCTCCATAGCTCGCTGAGTGACCTTGAGCTTTCTTATGAGGCCCATTGTGAGTGACCACGTCTCTGTTCCATATGTCATCACTGGTAACACACACTGGTTAAAGACTTGCGTCTTGAGGCATTGCGGTATTGTTGACGAAAAGACGTTGCGAAGTTTCCCGAACGCTGCCCAGCCGAGTCGGATTCGACGATTGACCTCTTTCTCGAAGTTGGACCTACCTAACTGGACAGTTTGTCCTAGGTAGACATACTCGTCAACAACTTCGAGAACAGAGCTCCCAACGGATATTGGGATGGGCACGACATGGGCATTTGACATGACTTTTGTCTTGCCCATGTTCATCTTAAGGCCCACCTGTTGGGAAACTCTGTTGAGATCATCGAGCATTGTGCTGAGCTCTTGCAGCGATTCTGCCATGACTACGATGTCATCGGCAAATCGAAGGTGAGTGATATACTCGCCATTGATGTTAATGCCGAATCCTTTCCACTCCAGTAGCTTGAAGGCATCCTCCATTGCAGCGGTGAACAGTTTCGGGGAAATGACGTCCCCCTGTCTCACACCTCTCTGCAATGGAATTGCCCCCGTGCTCTGTTCATGTACTCGGACCGACATGGTGGCGTTTCTGTATAAGCACTTCAACACTTCAATGTACCGATAGTCAATCTGGCACCGCTGCAGAGATTGCAGCACTGCCCAGGTTTCGATCGAATCGAAGGCTTTCTCATAGTCCACAAACGCCAAGCATAGTGGCAGATTATACTCCTCGGTCTTCTGTATAACCTGCCGCAGCGTATGGATGTGGTCTATGGTACTGAAACCTTTTCGGAAACCGGCTTGTTCGGGAGGCTGGAAGTCATCAAACCTGCGCTCGAGACGATTCGTGATGACCCTTGAAAACAGCTTATAAACATGGCTCAGAAGTGAGATGGGTCTATAATTCTTCAATAGGGTGTTATCACCCTTTTTGAAGAAGAGCACCACCTCACCTCTGTTCCACGCTTCCGGCGTTGTGCCCTCGAGTAAGACGGAATTAAATAGCTTCTGAAGGACTTTAAGTACCGGTGTTCCACCCGCTTTCAGAAGCTCTGTCGTAATTCCGTCTCCACCCGGCGCCTTGTTATTTTTAAGCTGTTTCAAGGCCATCCTAATCTCGTACAGGCTGATGTCCGGGATATCCTCGGTATAGTGTCGGGTTAGTTTGGCTCGCGGGTCTTTGTCAGAGCCAATGGTAGGTATACTTACCGAGGTGTATAACTGCCGGTAGAACTTCTCAATCTCTCTCAAAACCTCTGGCTTAGTCGACGCTACACTGCCGTCCTCGGTCTTCAGCTTCATAATACGACTTTGCCCAATAGACTTGTCTCTTGCGAACACTTTGGAGCCTTGATTCCGCTCAATCGCCTCTTTAACATCGTTGGTGTTAAAGGTGCGGATATCGTGACGCAAGGACTTCCATATCCGTCTATTGAGCAGTCGGTATGCTTCAGCATCACCGGAAGACTGCAGCGTCATGGCGCGTCTTTCTGCCATGAGGTCGAGAGTGTGATCGGAGAACTTTTTTGGTCTACCTTTACGGTGGGCCTTAAAGAACTTAGACCCAACCGTTTGGACAGTTTCTACAAACCTACCATTTAAATCGTCCACAGATACGCAATGTTCTAGGCACTCGAAGCGGTTTTGGAGTTCGAGTTGAAAGCTCTCGGGGTTTTGGATATGAGCACTAGAGGGCCGGAGCGTAGACCTCATCAGACGAGACCTCTCAACTTTGAGATTAATATTCAATGTGCCTCTTACCATTCGGTGATCACTACCGGTTTTCACCCTGTGGATCACAGAGACATCATTGAATATTTGCCTCCTATTGGTCATGATGAAGTCAATCTCATTCCTCGTGGAACCATCGGGACTCATCCAGGTCCATTTCCTGTGAGGCGGCTTTTGGAAAAAGGAGTTCATCACGAAGAGTCCCTCCTTTTCCAAAAAGTCGGCCAGCCTCTGTCCCCTGGGGTTCCGTTGCCCATATCCAAATTGCCCCACTCTCAACTCACCATCGCATCGAGTGCCCAGCTTCGCGTTGAAGTCCCCCATCACAACAGTGAAGTGTGTCTTCGAGGTATGTATGGCCCTACTTACGTCCTCATACATACTCTCTACTTCATCATCTGGGTGTGTCGAGGTCGGTGCGTAGACCTGTATGACCTTCAACGAATACCTCTTGGATATTCTGAGTATAAGGTACGCTACCCTGCTCGACACACTTTCGATGGCCACTATGCTGTTAATGAGGGACCTGCGGACGAGAAACCCGACACCACCTTGAGACAGATGTTCGCCTTCCCGGTAGTAGAATAAGTTGCCAGATTTCAGGGTTATCGTGTCCTCGCCCTCTCTTCGGACTTCTGATAGACCCATGATATCCCAGTGCAACTTATCTATTTCTTCTTCCAGCTCAACAATCTTTTCGTCTGCCCTCAGTGTGCGTGTGTTATACGTTACCAGGGCCAGTTTTCGTTTGGGGTGGTAGCCGGATCCCGTCCGGTGATTCTTAGCACCCCCTGCCCCGCCGTTACCGTGGCCGCTACCATGACCAGGAATAGCGGGGCTGCCGGGAACTGGGGGCCGGTGCATTAGTCGTGTCGTCATTTTGGGGGGAATTTGCCGATACTCACCACGCTTGGCAGGCGTATAGTTCAAACAATCTGACAGTAATAACTACTATTTATCCGCAAATGGATCAAAATCTGGGTGCAAGTCTATCAGAGCGTTAAGCTCATTCCGTGAAGGCGGTCAAGGTTAGTCAGAGCGTGCAACTGTACGGCATGAAGGGATTGCCAGTAATTAGTGTCTCCCACCTAGACTGTAGTCGATAGTCACAAATAGGCTATCATTAGGGATCGAAAATTCGGGTGCAATGACGCCTAAGCTTAATTTTTCCCATAAATAGATATGGATACGTCTTTCTGAATTAATTTTGGGTTCGGGTTCAAATCCCGCATGGGGAAAATATTAATATGATGCATAGGTTCTTGCTCCTGTTTGGGTGGCCACTACACTGGCAAACACGGACATGGTTGGTGCAGTGGCTGATACAATCGGCTGCTGCGCTCCGGGTCGTGGGTTCGATTCCCGCACGGAACAAATATTTGTATGATCTGCAGGTAGTTGTTCCGGGTCTGGGTGTATTGTGTGTGGAATTCATGTCTGTAAACGCACTCATGACACAGGAGAAATCCTAGTGTGGGGCAAAGTTTAAAAAAAAAAACCATAATTTTCAACATTTCAGCCGAATAACGTCCATAGCTGGCCAAAGATCGCCACAACCAGTCTGGGTGTGTTATGTGCTCGATGGGGCTTTTGCCATATCTCGCTTGACAGACAGATTGGTGATCGCAGTTAAGTTGTAAATGTACTCGAAGGATGCTGCTGCCCATCCTCCAGCTAACCCTACAGTCGCCTTTTACGACACCCACGGGATGAGACGGGGTGGTGTATTCTTTGACGGCACCACATGTGATTGAGAATAGTTGGAGGGTATTTTAGCCAAAGCATTGTTACCATTTTAACTTATAATTTTAACGTTTAGAGTGGGGCAAACTCTAGTGTTTCCGGTTTATTCCTTTCTAATTCCAACAACTAATACTACTGGTATTTGTTTCAAATCATATTTATTTTCTATTTCGAATGGATACCGTTGTTTAAATTGATACCAAAACGAGGTACAGTCAGTAGTAATTCATCACAGATTCCTGATGCGGGAAGCGAATCGGGCGATTAAGTTTGCCTATGCCGTCTCGACCGCTGTGCCTGTGCCGAAGATTCTAGGGTGGATCCGACTCGGATAATTTAGGTTAAAAGTTAGGCTTCGTGGATCGTCTTTATATATTACTATCACATTAAACACTATCTCTCTGTATCCACTTAATTAGCTATGTATGTATTCAGATATATTATATATTAGTATGTAGGTATATATATAATATATATAGTATGTAGGTATATTTTTTAATAATAATATATTTTTTTTATTCAATATTTCGTTACAACAAGTTAAACTAACAAGTACAAAGTTTCTTAGATATATATAACAAATGTGCCTGAACTAGGTAATCCTGTGTTTCTGGCGAGAAGAGCTAATAAACAGTATGAAATAATCACAAAGTTATTATAATATTATAGGTACAAAGTAAAAAATAATCAATAGTATAGTTATAGGTAACAGTATCATTAAAACAATAGTAAAAATCGCAGTTTTAAACCAATTAATGTAAATAAAATATTACATTGTTTATTTTAACACAATTAATAATTTCTCTGTATCTTCGTATGACATACTTTGGAGGGCATCCTTAAGGGTTTTCTTACAGTTACTGTAATTGAGGGGATATATGTTTTTTATCGCATTCAGCCTATTGTAGAGAAGCGGGCCCAGGAACACGTAAAATTTGGATGTAAAAGCGTGTTTTATTCCTATTTTTTTAGTGCAAACTATATCTTTCCGTCTTTTATTAGTAAATTCAGTGCTATAGGGAAGGGATGCGTGCTGCTTAAGTACTATACTCATTATGAATAACTGTCGCACTGTTAATACTCTACAAGATTCATAGAGTACGTTCGTGGGAAAAAGGAAAGGGCGGAAAGTAGCCACTTTGAGAATTGCTCTCTGAGCTCTATCTATATATATGTTGTGTGTATATTTATATGTATTGTATAACCTCTACACACCGTGCCAACATCTTATCTTCAAACTCTCCTCTCGCAGGTCTGCTGGAAGAGATTTCTTGTAGAAATAAGCTGTGCCTTTGTACTCTGTTTTCCTGTTTAATTATGTAAAAATATTTTGGTGTGTCCATAAATAAGTAAAATAAAAAATAAATAAAATATTAGAAAACGAATTTAATTTGATCAGGTATGACTGAGCTGACTGTACCAAATTCAAGTTGCTAGTATTCGATCGCACATTAAATTTAATTATTTAAAGAGTGGTATCCGTTCGGAATAGAAAATAAATATGAGTTGAAACAAATCCCAGTGGTATTCGTAGTAGGTATTCGAACGGAATAAATCGTATTTCCGCTGTGTCGTAGGTGAGTTTACAGACACAAACTCCACACAGTACACCCAGACCCGGAAAAATAGTGACGACTGACATACGCCGCAAAAACCCAATCTATTTATATTTTTTAAATCGTGTTTGATGTTCTGTGGTAGATCGCACGTGTATGTTTCCGAGGATGCCCGACTATTGACGGAAACGCCCGAAAAACTTATTCATGAATACTAGACGCGAAGAGGCAGCAAGCCGCAAAAAGTTGTTTATTTATGCCAATGTTTTAGTGTAGTTTTTTTTTACTTACGGCACGGTTTGTGCTGTGCCTGATAAAGTCGGCTGCTGCGCTCTGGGTCGCGGGTTCGACTCCCGCACGGACCAAATATGTGTACGATCTGCAGGCCAGACCACGCTGAACATCACCGCGATTTTTAAAATATAAATAGATTGTGTTTTTGGCGGCGTATGTCGGTCGTCTCTATTTATGTAGATGTGCTATTATTTATCTGTAATTTAATTTTACAAATAAATAATAGCCCATCTAAGTGTTATCTTTGAATAACCAAAAATAATATTTGATTTTATCTAATAATTATATAAAACATAAAGGCCACCTTCATAAGCAAAACTGCAATTACTTACATTTATAATCTATGCACAAAAAAATTATACTCAAGCATGGCGCTTACCACCAATGACTGACTGAATGACTTGCTCTCTCGTCACCAAAACGTATAAAAAAAACAATATTTTTAATATGAAGTATCAGAGAAATCATGTTTTTTTTTTAATTGAACCGTACAACGTTGCCGACATTATTTTTTTGAATATTTTCATTTTTGGAAATATTTTATGGATATGTAAAGATTAATTAATCTAAACACCGTACAGCGTTGTTTGATCAGTCGTCACTCATGCCTTGGGTGTCGCAAAAGACGACTATGGGATTAGCCGAAGGATGGAGAGCAGCGTTCTTCGAGTACATTTATAAATCAACTGCGATCGCCAACCCGTCTGCCAAGCGTGGTGATTATGGAAAACTCCCTCAATGAGCACACAACACAAACCCATACCAGTCGTTGTGATAATCTATGAGGGAAATTTATGTCCAGCAGTGGAAGATTTTCGGCTGGAATAATGATCCTGGGTGGTTATTGCCTTTCAAACAAGGGAACAATGCGGTAGAGACATAATTAATTGATACTTTGAACATACGTATCTACCTACCATATGGACCTACCATATTATTTAAATTTATTTGTAGGCCTTTTAAGGGATGAATGTGCTCATCAATGATATTATATATTAAAAAGAAGTAGATATGTTACATGCGTGCCAAAAATCAAAACCAAAACTCCCCCAATTGTAGCACCTCGCAACCGGTTCGCCTAGATAGCTATCTCTTTTACTCTTGTTGTTTTTGTATCTTCTTTCTCACAACATGGTTGTGCAGGCGAGACTGTATTTTGCGCGCCATTTAATATGGACGTAACATATCTGCGGTATAATACCATTGGTGCTCATCTAATAAATTTCTATCTTTCTTTATTTGTTTCATAATGAAACAATTATTATGGGAGCAATATTAAAATATAAATCTTAACCATGATTAAAAGAAAGAGTATGAATTTTGTGAGTTTCTGTGAGGTGTTAAGGGTAGTCCAGAATCAAGATCCACAGAACCTATTTAAAAAAGAAATTCAGCATTAGAAAGGTAGGTTATTGCATGGGCATAGGCTGTGTACCTATTATGTGTAAATTAGCTAAAGTTTGATGATATTCGTCAACTAAGTTGGAAAACGTCGCGTCTCTTAAGATTATACAGAACGTGCGCTGCGTCAATAGTTAAAGTTGTACGAAAGTTATGTAAGGTGGAACTGTTCCTATTGAAAAGTTTAAAAAAAGTCCGCGACAGTTGTTTTTATTTTTGTTTTAAGTTACGATGCCCTACACCAGCATTTATCCTGTCTCGTGGGTGCAGTTTACCGACGTACATTTCACATGCACAAACACCCAGATCCGAAACAACTATATATACAAATATTTGTTCCGTACGGGGATCGAACCCACGACACGTTGTGCAGAAAGCCAATTGCTTAGCCACTGCGCCAACCGTACCGATAGTATGTCTATCTTCTGCGGATAACTCACAGTAACCATTTTTATCTTTCAAAATTTTATCAAAAATAGTCATAAAGCTGGCGAAGCTGCGGATAGCTAGTAATTAATAAAAAAGTAGTTCCCTAGATTTTTGTCGAGTACATTCACACCTCAAAAGGACCTCGGCTAATAATGTTACAACTTCATAAACTGGCTTACAGCTGAAATTCAGCATCAAGGTATTCAGCGATTGGCGCTTTTGGCGCCATAATTTTTTATCTGTGCAGGATGAGAACCTTGTCAAATATTATTTAGTTTTATAGTCGTATTCTTTTGTTGGTCATATTAATACATGTTTATTTATTTTGTTCTATGGAGACTGTCTGCATGTCTTTCGTATCTGTATGAATTATGTTAAAAATCAGTTTATAATCAAGCTCCAAAAAGTAATCACTCACCTAGCGTGAAAATCATTATAATGCACTATATCCAATTGATACAAATCTTTACCGCGCATAACATTTGCACTAACCGCCAACATGCACGCACAAAATAAATAATTACACAACGAAAACATTATGAATAAATAATTAAGGAAATAAAAAGTACAATCGTAAATAGCACAAAAAAAGTAAAAGTTTATGTGTTTTTAATTTTTGTATAACTCCATTGTCGGACACTTTTTATAATTTATTTTTTAAAATTTTATTTTTAGTTATCGAAGACAACATGGGCTATTGAAAGTTTGAATACGACTGTTCAGACAGTCCACTTTATGTCCGCTACTCAATATTGTCTCTAAATACTGGTGAATATGAATCATGCGCTGATCTATTAGCCTTATGGTAATGGAAATAAAGTTGAAAACTGTCAGTAGCAAAGTTTTGAAAATACATTATTAAGTTTGTTAATGTTATCGCACATTACAGATCATTGAAAATCGATGATTGTCTATTATTATGATATGTAAAGCCTTGATTATACATGCCGTTTTTAATCCATATTTTGACTGACCTATGTTAACTATTACTCGTAATACCTAAGTATTACTAACGGCTGAAAATAATAAACAATCTAACTCAAAATCTTTAGATTTGTGATTTTCAACTTGATCGACAGATAGACATCGATAGAATCCTTAATCCGAAATTCCAAATTCCGAACTTTGGCCATAAGTCGTATTTCATATGGGAAAAATCTGAACCTGAGAAAAACGGCTTGAGGTATCAAATTGAGATTGATATCGAATGCTAAGCTCAATATAAAATCAAACATGTTTTTAATTTAACACAGTAAAAATATATGGCCTTTCAAACTAAGATGTTTGTATAAGTGCAGATGCGTTGCCCGTGCTTTACGATGGTCACACAAAAGCAAGGTAATTGCCCGGAGTTCACGTAGTTACGCACCGACCAGTGTAGCGGCTAGACGTGAATTATAAGCGTAATTCAGCAACATATAGCGATAACATAATGCCATCCTGTGTTTATAGACGATGCACGAAGTATACTGCAACTGTGAGATGAAAAGATGTTTTATTACATAAATAAATACATACGTAACGTAAATCGATATTGTAAATAAAAAAATGTATTTTGCTTTATTTTTTATTACGCGGTCTAATGGCGGCCGGCGCGCCGTTTTGTAGTGCAACAATGTTTGTGTATGGGGCGTCTATTTGTAAAATATTATTGCTTTCAAAACGTGTCTTCTGGCGGTCTCTTATTACAAAAGGCCGGCTAGGTAGGTACCACCTCAGTGCCATATATTCGCCGCTAAGCGGTTATTGTGTTTGAACTTTAGACATTACTTTGTCCCGGTTAGTAGGGCACAGTAGCTAGTGAAATTACTGGGCATAAGTGCATTAGTTCTAAATCTCGTGTGGAATGATAACAGAACAAATTTATATTTGCAGTTAATTTCATACATTCTAATCAACAGGCAACCGAAAAATAAAGGTCTGTCTTGCTCATTTACTTGCGACTCCCGGTTTTCCGATAAGGGTATTAAATTCTCAAGGTACGAGCTCTACTACTACTTGAAAGTCTTTTTAAGGTGAAACTTCTTTTAGGACGGTGTGAATTGGATTTTATGAAACGAAAATGTGTAAAGAAAGAAAGACAAATCTAAATGTGTTTATAGGGTTTAAGCTGTGAGAGAATGAGATAAAATACGTTTCTATATAGTTTCCCTATTGTCGATCAGTCGCTCTTTCTCTCTATCTGTGTGTTTACCACCTCCATAGTGTATTCATCTCATTCTCTTACAAATTAACCAAAATGCGAATTTCACTTCTACCGCGTATGACACTCGACAATTTTTATTTGGTTTGACTCGAGTTTTGTTGAATTTATTTCTAAATTCCAAAGACCATAATTAATTCTATTAATCGTATTCAAAAATGTAGTTTTTATTTGTATAGGAATCACAAATGAGGAGTCCTGTAGAAGAACTAAAATTGCCGACACAACTAAAGGATAAGTAAGCTGAAGTGGCAATGGACGGGGCACATAGCTCGTAGACATGATAGGCGTTGGGAGCTTGGGGCAGAAAGGCTCACAAGTGGAGATCGCCGCAATGGAATATGCAGCGTGGAACTGCCTCCAACTGGATGGACAGACAACCTGGTGAAGATAGCTGGGAGTCGTTGGATTCGGCAGCATATAACCGGTCGTTGTAGAAATATATTCAATGTTTCCTCATCATATGATAATGAAAATTAAGCGTACGAATAATATTGTCTAGGAAGTGACAACATTATTTATTCAAATGACGCAAGAGTGTCTACGAACGGTACGCCAAATCACTAAATATAGAACTTGGCACGCGCACAAAAAAGTAAATCTTTTTATGTATACACTGCTTTTTATGTATACGGCTCTTAATAAACTCACGGAATGACAACCCATCAATATTCTTGATATTTTTATGATTGACACGGGTACAAGGTGAATACGTTGTTGAATCTGCATGTAAATTGTTTTATTTCTAGATATAATAAAACTAGCTGTTGTCCGTGGTTTCATCCACGTTACAAAAACACGGAAACACGTAATTCTTTATTTTCAACCAAAAAGCCCAATAACATATTTCAAAGATCTTACTTAAAAAATAACAGATTCTCCATACAAACTTTTACCCTCTTAAGGGTACAATTTATAGAAACACGTATATCTTTTTAACCAAAAAGCCAAATACCCATTTTCATTGATCTATCTTATAAAATAACGGAGTTTAGTATAAACTTTCATCCCCTATTTTACCCCGTTAAAGACTAATTTTCTAAAAACACTGAAATACATATTCTTTATTTTCTATCAAAAAGCCAAATATCATTTTTCATAGAGCAAACTTCACAACTAATACTAATGTTATACAGGGTGTCCAGTAAATAGCACGAAATACTGCAGGGGGTGAGAGCTTGGGTCAATACCTACCAAAAAAACACAATATATGTTCAGCAAAATCTTACGGATTTACAGTAGTACAAAATTTTCCGAAATATCGAAAAATCTTTACCTTGACACAGATTATTAAGCATCTCGTACGTATTTTCATGGAGGCACTTTAAACGCTCCCCCGATTACACTAGCGATTTTGTTGGATTTAGCTAAACGAAATATAGTTTTATAACAATTGTAGCTTGATCCTCGCATAATCGTGGTTAGGTCTCATGCATTACATTCGATTTTCTAAGTTATAGTTACCAACCCAAGCAAAACTAAACTGAACTCCTTCTTTAACAGCATCATATCAGCCAAACGCAGATGAGTTGTAAATATACTCAAAGGAAGCTGCTGCACATCATCCGGCTAATCCCATAGTTGCCTGTTAAGATACCCACGGGATGATGATGATGGTGGTGGTATTTTTAGCCGGCACCACACGGAAAACCTTTAACTAAAAGCTGTAAAATTCTAGAAGGTAAATCTCCCTTTGTTTTTTTACCACTATCACTATCTTGGTTGTGTCCTGATTATTATGATTTAATGCGATATGAATGAACGATTTACATACGGGAACTGGATTTTATTTCAGCCAAATAACGTTCACTGTTGGACCTTCAGTTTCGCCTCCCGCAATGATCGCCACAACGAACGCTCTAGATGTGTTGTGTGCTCACTGGGGGGGTTCGCCATAATTGCCATGCTTGGCACGTGCGTTGGCGATCGCAGTTGAGTTGTTAATGTACTGCTCAGAATGCCACCACCCCATTTCATCCCGTGGGTGTCGTAAAAGTCGACTAAGGGGTTAACCGGAGGATGGGCAGCAGCATCCTTCAAGTACATTAACAAATTAACTGCGATCGCCAACCCGTCTGCCAAGCGTGGCGATTATGGCAAGACCCCCCAATGAGCACACGACACACCCATATCGGTCGTTGTGGTGATCTTTGGGGGAGGCCTGTGTCCAGCAGTGGACTTCATTCGGCCGAAACGACGACGACCACACGGCATCAGCAGCAACACTGATGCACAACTCAGCGTAGGCAAACGTAGATCGGTAGAAACTCACCAAGACGTACTGGCCAGCAGCTAGACGTTTCAAGCCTAAACCCCTCTTTGAAGACATGAAAAAATCCTTGACGCTTCTGTTATCAGTCCCCAGCAACCTCACTTTTCCTAATTATGGCAGCGACTACGTTAACGGTGGAGTAGAGGGTACTAAGAATCACTATCCACTATCCGGCTGCCAGTCCAAAATAACACTGACCCTGGCATGTTACACTCAGGACGCTGAGAACGGACAAATAACTCCTGAAATAACAAGAACAAGTGAAGAAAATATAATGAGACCTTATAGGTCTTTCTAAGGTGCATCGAAAGGTTAAAAACCTAATTAAACTTACTTCAGACGACTTTTTCAACTATAACGGACACGAAAATTTGACTTACGGTGAGGTGGGACTCTTTAAAACCATTGCAACAGCAGTAAAAAACGTAAAACGTTTCTCTACCCATGTTTGCTTCGTCGTTATTAAATTAGACTAGCGTTATTGTGTTTAACTCCCCTCATCACTGTGGTAAATATGCTTGATATGTAGAAGTTGTATAATTCGGCAACAATGCAAGTCCACCTGCATGAGAAAACCAAACTTATCACAATCAGTAGGGGAGTAAGTCAGGGGACCGACTTTCCTCCAAACTATTTACAGCTTTCTTAGAAGATATCTTCAAAATACTTGTTTAGGAACAATAGGGCATTAATATCAACAGTGTCTACTCGTCGCGTCTTAGATTCACGGATTATTTCGTATTGTTCGCCAAAACCTTATCTAAAACCTTCGCCAAATTCATCTGCAGTAGGCTCTGTAAGTTCCATGATACTTGTACATTATACATGAATGAACGTGTGGTTGTTTTTGTTATGAGCTTAGTTCTTTTAGTTGCTCACTTTTTCTTTTTTCATTTTGCTTCATATAGTATAGTTGCTATGACAACAGTTAACTTCTGCTATAAGCTTAATTTCTATTAAGTAGGTTATAGTTGAAAACATAGTGGGTAGTATATTTATTTAGTTTAATGTTATGAAACTATTATATAATACTTAACATACCACTGTTTGTTTCCCTTAAAAATAAATCTCTGATTGCCCGGATTCAAGCATTGACGTTGGAGCCAATATATTAGAGAAGGTCGATCAATATGTGATCTTAGATATAAATTATTTTTGGCAAGGAATGTCAACTCAAGGAGATCGCCAGATGAATACAACTTGGATGGACGGCATTTGGAAAGTTCAGGCAGTCAAGTTATATGACATTTTGCGATCAAGGCAAGTTCCAAAGTCAACAAGCCATCTTTATGACCAATGTTTCTTACCTAAAATACCGTATGATGCCGTGACTTGAACGCTCACAAAAGAGGCTGTATAACAAACCCATGGGTTCATGCTCGGGGTCAAATTACAAGACCGAGTCCCTAATATCCGGATACGAACACAAACGAAGGTTTAAGATGTTGGAGTCCTGGTAAAACATTTGACAAGATTAAGTGATGGTAAGTGGAGGCGAACGTAGACAGAGTGGAGATTGAGAAAACGGAACGCCGGACATCCTGCATCACGATGGCTTGACGATATAAGGAGGATCGTAGGTTTGGTTGATGCGATTAGCTCAGGACCGACGAAAGTAGCTTATGAGATAAGATGCGCTCAATCACATAAATGTAGCCAATCACAAAGCATTTTTTTTCACTTCAGCTAATATAAGCGATATAACAAGGAGACTCTTTAACGCACATATTATTGACATTTATCATTTAACACCTGGTTTATATATGACAAAGTGAGTAAGACTTAAGAAATTATCAAAAATATTGGTGCCGAATTCGCGTTTTGTTGACATTCCAAATCAGAATTAGAAAAGTAGTTTATTCTTTCGTGGAATTTTGACAAAAAATATTAAATATACAAGAGAAAGATCAAGTATACATCATCTTTTTGTTTATTTATTTAAAGTCAGTGTGCGATTTCACTTTCCGACTACGTGTTATGTGCGATGTGTGTTAACATATATTATTGACATTTAAAATTTAACACCTAGTTTAAAACATGACGAAGTTTGTACTACTTCAGAAATTATCAAAAAATTGGTCCTAAATTCGCGTTTTGTTGATATTCGAAATCAGAATTAGAAAAGTAATTTATTCTTTCGTGGAATGTTGACAAAAAATACAGAAGAGAAAGATCAAGTAGTATACATCATCTTTTTGTTAATTCATTTAAAGTCAGAGTGCGATTTCACTTTCCGATTACGTGAATGAGTACGTAACGTGCATTTAGAATGCGTCGGTCATACGTGAAATGTGACGGTTTTACAGATAACCTCGATTATGTCGTACGATTATTTTTATCAACATTGAAAATTCAGAACTACGCCTACTAAACTAGATCAAAACTATAGATGTCTCTTATTTATAAACAACACAAGAAAGAGACGGATGATAAGCACAAGTGTATGTACGGACCTTTAATATCATTACTCAGTTTTTTTTATTTGAGTATTATATTAAAATTTTCTTTTCTGGGTTATTTGATGAACCTTAACCTTTGTGTTTGTATTGTGGGTCAATGTGAGATGGAATAAATTATCTTCATTAAATAATTATGGCCCTGGGATTGATAACATTATAGTAACTACAGTTGTATATTTAAGAAAGGACATAAAGTAAAACGAATCTCTTCCGCCAAATGACGTCCACTGCATAACAAAGGCCTTCCCATCATCATTTCGGCCCAATAAAGTCCACTGCTGGGCATAGGCCTCCCTCAAAGATCACCACAACGACCGATATCGGTGTATTGTGTGCTCATTGGGGGGTTTTGCCATAATCGCCATGCTTGGCAGGCGGGTTGGCGATGGCAGTTGAGTTGTTAATGTATTCGAAGGACGCTGCTGCCCATCCTCCGTCTAAGCCCTTAGTCTAATTTTACGACACCCACGGAATGAGATGAGTTGGTGCTATTCATAGCCGGCACCACACGACCCCCCATATATTACCCCCATAGATTTCCACAATTATATCGTCTTATTCTATTTATAAACAAGATTAACCATATCAGCCAAAGGCCGCTAAAGACCTCCTGCATAGATTTCCGTTGAAGGAAAACATCGTGGGGAAACCTGCACACGTGAGAGGACATCAAAATGTTTTCAATGGTGTCTGTAGTCTGGCGCACTAGGCCTAGGATAAAATCTAATCATATTATCAACACTCTCTGAAAATATGAATTCGGTCTTTTGATTGGGTTACGCGGGGACATAGGTCCAACATACAGAGGCCCTTTAGAGAATTTTAATCTAAACTGTAATAGGACTCTCCATGGCTGCACTATAAGATAAGATAAGATAAGATAATATAAGATAATGTTTATTTTCTCGCCACAATATTATGCATAGAATTACATTTGACAAGTTACACAATTTGTACAGATATATTGTGGGAGACTGGTGCCTAAACTAGGCTCGAGGCCTGTATTTCAGGACACCAGGGCCCCACCCTTTTGATGGTGTTACATGTTTATTTTATTATGTGTTCTTGTTCTAACAAACAGTGGTTGGAAAGCTTGAAATTTAATTTAATTTTGTTTCTAAATAGTGTTAGTATGATTAGTAGTCTAGTGTATGTGAGGTGTGTGTGTATGTGAAGTGTGTGTGTTTATGTGGTGAGGGTGTGATTGTGTAGTGAGTGAGATTACTGTTAATTGGATTTTTTTAAGTGTATAATTATGATATATAATATATGATCTACACCGGGATGACAACTAGTTTTTCGGTATCAAGATAATTTAGTTCTTGAAGCCAACTATATAATTTCATTTTGCACTTAATCTTGTTAAGATCATAGATGCAGAGGAATCTGTTAACATTGTTGTAGAGGTAACGTCCGAGGTGGCAAAAGAACCGCTGGGAAAACGCAGTCGAAAACTGAGCGAGATAAATGTCTACAGGGTTGAATCGCCTCTTACCACGAGATAGAGAGGGATTATATGTTAGGAGTGCATGCTGCTTTAAAATAATTTGCTGAATAAACAGCTGGCGCACTGTCAATACTTTTGCCTCTTTATATAAAAGTGATGTCGGATAGCGAAAGGGTAGGAACAGGGACATCTTCAGAATGGCTCGCTGTGCTCTTTCCAATTCAAGAATAGTGGATTTTGGGGCCCCACCCCAGGAGGTGACACAGTAGGTGAGTAAAGATTGGGCGAGGGCAAAGTACACCGATTTCAGTAGTTTCTTGTCAGCCACGTGTCTCAGGGTTTTAAAGACGTATATTAATTTGCGCAATCTGTTACTTAGTGAGTGCATATGTTCATGAAATTTTAGGGTACTGTCTATTATGATGCCCAGATATTTTACAGTGTCAACTTTCTGGAGGTAGGGGCAGTCACACGAACTGGAGTGTGGCATTGGACATATGTGAGCTTTGATGGTGTTAGGCGTTGTTGACGGGGATGGCGTATTTTTTTTGAGGGAGAAAGACACGTATTTGGTTTTTGTCGCGTTTAGAGTGAGGACGTTATTTTGTAACCATTCCGACAATATATCAAAATCCGCCTGAGCATGCACATAGGCTTCATCCCACGTATTCGCACAGAATAAGATGGCGGTATCGTCTGCAAAAGATATGATTTTGCCCCTAGGGAGAGAAAGCATACCCAGGTCGTTGATGTAGATGAGGAAAAGCGTCGGACCGAGTACGCTGCCCTGGGGTACGCCGTGGGTGACTAGGCATTCGTCACTAATGTGCTCATCTATTTTGACGCTCTGAGTACGCTCACTTAGGTAATCCTTAAACAGTTCGAGTTGAACTCCTCTAATTCCAAGGCGTTCCATCTTTCGAATTAGGATGGGTACAGAAACCGTGTCAAATGCCTTCGCAAGATCCAAAAAGATCCCCAAGACTTTCTGGCCACTATCCAAGTTTGTGACAACGTAGTGGGTTAGATCATGAACCGCGTCGGATGTTGATTTACCCGTTCTAAATCCATATTGCGAAGCAGAAAGTAGGTTGTGGCTATCCAAATAATCAGTAAGTCTATTGTTCATGATTCGTTCTAGTATCTTAGATAGGGCTGGCAGTATAGCTATGGGTCTGTAGTTGTTGACACGGTTTCTGTCTCCACTCTTGAAAATCGGTTGAATGATGGATTTTTTAAAAACCTTTGGAAATTGGCCTGTGCTAAGGGCGAGATTACAAATGTAAGTTAATGGTGGTACTATTAAGGCTGTGTATTTTTTGAGAAAACTGCTCGATATGCGGTCCCAACCCATAGCACATGCATTGCGTAGGGAAAGTATTAAATTTGCAACTTCAGCTTCGTCAGTAGGTAAGAGAACCATAGATTGAGAGCTAGTACCGGTGACAGGGCAAGACGATGTGCCTGATCGATTATAAATTTTTTCTGCTAGGTTTTTACCTATGTCCGCGAAAAAGCAATTGATTTCGTTAACAGATTGTTTTGGTGATGATGACAACGATAATAATTCCGAATTCCTATCTCTCTTTTTCACCCGACTTGTTATATTATTAATGACTGACCACAGTTGCTTGGTATTGTTGCCAGCATCACAAATCTCTGTTTTGTCATGTTCAATTTTAGCTTTTTTGAGTAACTTGTTGCAGTAGTTTCTGTATCTCGTAAATGTTGTTTTTAGGGTTACGTTTTCTGGATCATTTTTATTTTTTTTATGTAGGTGATCTCTATGCCTAATGCAACGAAGGAGGCCAGGAGTAATCCATGGCTTCATCACCTTTTTCCTGTTGGACACTATAACTGTTTTTGAATTTGACTCAATCACTTGTGTAATTAGACTGATCATTAACTCAGCCGCTAAGTGGGGGTCTTGTGTCACGTATATCGCACCAAGGTCAAGCATTTTTAAATCTGCTTCCAACTGGTCGTGATTGATGCGAACAACTGTTTTCTTAGCAATGATTCTAGGGATTTTTTTTGCAAGGTATAACAAAACTGTTTCGTGGTCAGTGAGTGCGGAGTGAGCTATTAAAGTAGAAGCGGGATAATCGGTTTTAAGAATAAAGTGATCATAGCACGCGTGTTGTCGTGTGGGTAGAAAATGTGCCGGCAAGAGACCATGTGAGGCTAGTAAATTTAAGTATCTAGTTTTGACTGAGTCGTGGAACTGGTGATGGATATTTATATTTATGTCTCCAGTGATAATGATATTTCTATAATTTACGATACTTTTAAGAACTGAGTCTAAACTGTTTAGAAAAATGTTAACGTCTTTGTAACCTGGTGGACGATAAATTGCCAGTAGGGTAGTACTGTGATCAATTTTTACTTGGAGACAATTTGCTTCTAACAAAGCGGGCTCTTCTACTGAAACTCTAATGTCTTCGTGTACATAAACGACTACACCTTCATTTTGAGTAAGATTTTTATATGTCTTAAAGTAATTGTAGCCTTCTAGATTCGGGATTAAGTGCGTACCAGGGAGCCAACATTCTGTCAAAGTGATAATATCCCAGCGAACCATTGTTCTAGCGAGGATAGTATGAAATCCAGTCATGTTTTTCGATATACTTCTAATGTTTTGATTCAGTATTTTGAGTGATTGGTTAAGTATGAAATTGCTTGGAATGCAATTGTCAAGATTACAGGTCGCTGAGTCAGACACAGAGACAGAGTCTATGTTTACTATATTATTTTGTGTGTTATCGAATTTTTATAACGTAAATTCTATTGCTTACATTTTTAAGATGATAATTAATTATTATTTCCATAAAGATATTATATTGAATTATTAAAATTAATAACGAACATGTTTCAGCATTCACGATACAGATAAATGATAAATAATAAAGATGCATCATATTTAATAGCGAGTTTCGCACCCAGTTGCTTAGTGAAATTAGATCATAATAAGTAATGTATATATAATAATGTCGATATCTTAGTGTGTAGGTGTGTGTTATTTGTAAAGAAGGTTTTATATGTAAGTGAGAATGCATTTTATTTGTGTGACAAAAGTGTAAAGGTTCGAGGGACTTGTTAGTATCAATTATTAGTAAAAATATTTTATAACATTGCAAAAAATCAACAACATCAACAATGAGTAAGTAATCAGACAATGAGTTCTGGATTCGGACGACATAAACTAGTCATTTCTCTTTTCGGAGTTTCACAAGGTCTTCTTCAGTTTTTATAAGCCGACTGGGCATTCCTTCCTTTTCCCGTACATACACTTTTCCATTTGCAGTCCAGCATTGTTCGTACGTGCTGCTTTTGATGAACTCTCTGGTGAGAATATGAAATTGAGAGAGACTATGAAATTAAAGTCACAGATTGTCCTCGGTGGTAGAAACTATAACAACAAGGTCTATTGCAATGGGTATGCAAGTTGAAGAAAAACAGGAACAATGGCGTCTACCTTTCCACCTTTAAAGTGAAATTATGTGCCAGACGGTAACTCGACACTCACAAGATGGGCCTCTAAATGGCTACCACTACAGGTGAAAGGGAGCAACACTGGCGTGAGCTCCTCAAGGGTGTCGAGACTCCGAACGGGTTTCCCCGTATTACACCGTTAGAAACTTCCACCCCCGAGCATATAACTCTGACCACCCCTCTGTGATCGGCCAACTAAAGCAAGCCAGAGTTGAATTATCGTGAAAGAATCATGAGGTCCGTTCAATCCGACCAATAAGAGCAATCTGGAGACAAGGCCCTGACTGACTCTTTTGGGGGCATTCGAGTACGCAGTGTAGCCACTCACATTCAGCTCGCCACAAACTTTTGTAAATTAAATAGATCTTATGATATACGTTTTTGTTCTATATTTCATTTTATAATATTGTTGTATTATCAGATATCAATATTATTATAATAGAATATAGTCCATTACTTGTATTATGTTGCAAAATAGTCACCTCGTGTGTCTCATAGGAGCTAGGAAATTCTTTGGAGAATTGTGAATCTTATACGATAAACCACGCGACCGGTGACTTACAGAGGTAATTGGATAGCTGTGACCCATTTTTTGTTGTAAGTGTAAAGTCGCGGTCCTCGCAGATTTTTATTCAGGCACTTTAACGGCGAGGTCCCGTGTTGATGATTAGCTCACGTAGGTAACGCCTTGTGAATGTTAAAATAATACTCGTATTATTTCTGTTTCTTATGGTGGCGCCAACATAGCCACTACTGCTATATACTACCTGACGACGATACATGCAAGTCATTCGCCTGGTGGTAAGTGGCTGATCACAGTCATCAGTCACGGACACTGACGGCACGGTTGGTGCAGTGGCTGATACAGTCGGCTTCTGCGTTTCGGCTCGTGGGTTCGATTTCCGCACGGAACAAATATTTGTATGAGCTGCAGGTAGTTGTTCCGGGTCTGGGTATATTGGATGTCGAATTCATGTCTGTAAATGCACTCACGACACAGGAGAAATCCTAGAGCGGGGCAACGTTTTTTTGAAAAAATAAAAAAGAAATAACAATTATAAGCTACCCAAGACTAGTCCTGCATGGCACCACACTGCACTTGTCGCCTCGAGACGTTAGTCATTTAGTCTCTTATAGTCCCAGTAATTTCAAGTACAGTGCCCTTCAAATCGAAGCAGAATAATGTGTCACTATTGTTTGGCGGCGAATATCTGGCACGGGGGTGGTATCTTTGTTCTTTTATTGGGAACGCGGTGGAAATTCATCATGAACTCGAACGTTTTGTCCCCCAGGTAAAAAGGATGGCGGACTAGCACCCCCTAATCGCGCTCCATGGGATAGAGTTAAAGGCGTTGACTATATCAAGACTGACAGCCAACGCCACCCCACCCCACAGAGACACTGCCTGTTCCGACAGAAACGCGAAGAGTCGCGTTGATAGTGGACTGCTGCCGCCGGAAGCCATACTGGCTGTCCAGGTCGAGATCTACTCACGACGAGTGCTGTTGGTGCAGTGGTCGATATATTGTGTGTGGGATTTATGTCTGTAAACTGACCCCACTGTACCTACCAAATATGAGAAATCTTAGTGTGGAGCAACGTTTTTTTTTTATAAAAGAAAACGAGTCTTCTGCAATTATTCTCTCGAATAGCTTTGAAGCCTCGTCGAGCAGGCAAATGGGAATAGAATGGTCCATGTTGTTGATATTCCTGATGACACGACCACTGGCCGGCTTGCCGCCTCCTGGTGGTGGGCATCAGAATCTGGTACGTATAGGGAGACTTCACGACCCCTCCTTCCTTCTACAAGAGGACCAATCCGGCTACCTTCCACCCGGACGGGAACACGCTGCGACGGAGGCAGCTGGTGAACAGCCGTCTCAAGCGGTCCCCAAGATTCTGCATCCTGTACACTAACCCACGACCCGGGTTCCTTCAACCTACCTAGTTCGTGGTATTTGCATGCGTATTAGACCGAACCAACCTTGCAGCACTATAACGTAGCAAGCTTCGTTGCAACAAAATTCATTTATTAACAGTTTATGTAGACCGAACGTTCTCTATTGTATATTATTAGCTAGCCTTGGTTTTGAAAGTTTTACTATACTTTTTATTAGCTAATTTAAAAGTATCGCCATTGAAGCATGACATGATAATGCAGATTTTTTTAAACAAAACAAAACAGTTTATCTTAAATGTACGTATATAATTATGTACAGTGAAAACTATTTACAGAAGAACAAAAAGTGTTGCTAATTTTGTCTAGACTATACTTATACTAGTATACATTATATATAATCTTAATACTGCTGTAAATATGAAAGTTTGTATATTGAATATTTGAGGCTACATCATGCTCAAACGGCTAAATGGATTCTAATGACGGCACGGTTGGTGCAGTGGCTGATACAGTCGCCCACACGGAACATATATTTGTATGATCTGCAGGTAGTTGTACCGGGTCTGGGTGTATTGTGTGTGGAATTCATGTCTGTAAACGCACCCACAACACAGGAGAAATCCTAGAGAGGGGCGACGTTTTTATGAAAAAAAATAATAAGATTACTAGTAAATTTGGCATAGGTGTAGATTTACCATCATCCTCATTTCAGCCGAATGACGTCCACTATTGGACTCCCCTTCCCTAAAGATCGCTACATCGACTGGTCCTGCGCTACTCGCATGCAAGCAAATTTCCACAACCATTACTAAGTCGTTGGTCCACCGTGTGTCAAGTCTTCTCACGCTGCGTCTGCCGGTACGCGGTCGTCACTCGAAAACTTTTCGGCCTCATCGCCATCCGTGTAGGAAAATTTTGTGCTCTCCTGAGATTATCGATCATTACACTGGGGTTCTCCATGGTCTCAGCTAGCATTGCGATGGATGCGAGCGATGGTGAAACCGAAGGTGGGTGATGTACTCGTCGTTTATGTTGCGCCGAGCCCTTTCCAGTCCACAATTATTAAATAAATACAAAATAAAAACAAGTTGCGATCACCAATTCGCCTGCTATGTGAGGTGATTATGACAGTATTCCCATATTGTAGTGATCATTGAGACATTCATGTCAGCAGTGGTCGCTTACGGCATAATGTGTGAGTGATTGATAAGTGAAGCTTCGCTGAAAACACCTGGTTTGGTACCTCCTGGTCCCAAAATCGAGTAAGAGCAAATGCGCACTGATGCATCTACGGTTACGGTCACGTCATGGTTGCCCGCATACTGACAAAAATCTCAAATTGTCTGTTTGGCACAAAAGAAATGAATGAGTTGGTTTGTGTTTTACATGTATTATTATTTGTATCATAAAGAACTCAGTCAATAATGTAGTATCTATGAACAACTAAGACCTTCTGCCAACGATTAGGTAAAGTTTTGATGTCTTTCGCCTAGTAGCTTTGAGCCGAAAAAGTTGCGACTCCACATTAGGGAAACTAAGAAATAGTTTATCACGCAAATGGTTTTCAGGACTCTAAATAAATGATAATCTGGCGGGGCGATGGAAAATGGTGGGTGAGGTACCATCTCCAAGACCAAGTTTCACAGCTATCGTCGAGTGGTAGATGCGGCGTGAGCGTTATCATGTAGTTAAACGTCATTGGTTCGTTTACATCGGTTTTTGGCATCGGTAGTTAGTTTGATGAGCTGAGTTTACATGTTAGCGTACCAGATGATACAACAAGATCATTTTGTAAATAAAACAGCATGCCTTGCGAATCACAAATACAACAAAACAGAACTTCCTTGCGGTGCTTTTCACCCTACTTCGGTTGAGTTGGTGGGTTTTCTTCTTGGGGCAGTCTTTTGGGTTTTGGCTTTTGGCACGACATGTTGTGTCCTCGGAATGAATCTGTGATCCATCGCTAGTAGCAAAATCAGAGAAAACCCATTGCGGTCGAAATAAAGTGATTGACAGAATATAAGCCAACCGAAAATTGAGCCATTGGCATCTGTGAGAATGTGCGGTACCCATCGAGACAAACACTCCTATACCCGAGCTAAATCAGATGGTATTCCACGGCGTGGTGGCTGCAGATAACTGGTTGTGCGTAACACACCCATATCGGTCGTTGTAGTGATCTTTGGGGGAGGCCTGTGTCCAGCAGTGGACTTTATTCGGCCGAAATGATGATGACACGAAAATATGACTGAAAATATTGTCTATATTGCTGAAGTACTCTAAATTGTTTATTAATAATCCGTCTTCTTTTAAATTGAATGATGGGTGAAACCGCGTGGCATATGTTATACACAATACATCTGTAGAGAATCTACAGAGGTCAGAAGAAATACTTGTTTATCGTGAAGGGTACGTGCCGTATTTGTGACTTGAAATATAATATTCGCGTTTATAATGATACTATTTCATTCTTTGTAGGCCTTCATGTAGTGCTTCTGGGTCTTAAACTCTTTTTTCATCATTACTTCAGGATCTGTTATGTTCTGTTTAGTCGTATCGTTCTTGGATCGAAAATATTGCGTTACATTTTTTATTTGTTTGGCTTCTCCCACGTAGTTCAGAGAACTGTCGCTGCTTAACCGGACATTCTGGCCAAGCTGATGCCTCCAGCCAGGCATATATTTTTTATTTCAAAACTAAGCAGTTACTTCTAATGGTGCACTGGTGGGACTCGAACCTCGGGTTAGAGCGTTGCTGGGTAACCAAACTAGAGTCAGCTAGATCGGTATTATTTCTCTAGTGTGATCTTACGAGGACCTGGAACCCCCTTCGGTGCCGAAGATGACCGCTCCAGTGGTTTTAGCCGGTAGGAGTCCCTTCCCTACCCCTTCGCCCTTCCCCGGGGTTAAGGAAGTTCCATGTAGAATTTCCACTGGACATCAACAAAAAAAAAGATCGGTAGTATTTAAATATTTTATGGGATATTTAAAACTACTAGCTTGGCATTGGCACTGGCATGGGTGAGGTGGAACTCAGCAGTGGCGGCTGTTTAAACGAGACTTCGCGATTCTCTTCTTGTGTTAGAACATAACGTACGTACTATCCAAATCACCCTGTCACGTAGACGTGGCATAGGGTGATTTTATCGTCCAAGTTGATCGCGTGCCTCGATGGCGACAAGCGCTTATGAGGGGGAATTCTAGAAGGGATTCGAGTGGAGCGGGGCAAAGTCGAAGATGCGTTAAGATGCTTGTTTCTTGAACTTCTCGATTGTTGCCAGGTTCACATCGATGTGAAGTTGTTAATTATGAAGGAACCAGGGTGCTCCCATAACCTTGCACGAATACTCGTATATATACGTTACGTTTATTTTCACCATATTTTTCTAAAGCATAACTTACTGAGTGCATTTATGAGGCAATGGAGACGACTGAGAACAAAAACGGGGCGATTGCGCACCGTCTTTACTAGTATGTACTTTCGGAAGGTCAATTTGTGGTTGAGAGTGATGCCTAGATATTTGGCTTGCGGTTCCCAAGAAATCGATCGGACAAATAGAGATATATCTGAAGCACACACTGGGCATCACCACTTCTGGAAAAGAGGATGGCTTCGCTTTTGGTAGGATTAACTTCAGTACACCATTTACTGGACCTAGAGCGTTTTATGAGGTTTGGAGGTTTGTAGTTATATAGCCATGGTACTAACAAAGAGGTAGCCCTCTTTTTGATTATGAAGTGTTTTTGAATCCGGTGAAAATACATCATGTACTTCATCATATCAGCCACAGGACGTCCACTGCTGAACAAAGGCCTCCCCCTTAGATTTCCACAACGAGCGGTCACATGCCGCTCTCATCCAACGACTCCCAGCGACCTTCACCAGATCGTCTGTCCACCTCGTTGGAGGTCGTCCCACGCTGCGTTTTCCGGTGCGCGGTCTCCATTCGAGAACCTTTGTGCCCCAACGGCCATCAGTTCTACGAGCAATGTGCCCTGCCCATTGCCACTTCAGTTTACTAATCCTTTCAGCTATGTCGACAACTTTAGTTCGTCTACGGATCTCCTCATTTCTGATTCGATCTCGTAGAGAAATACCAAGCATAGCTCTCTCCATAGCTCGCTGAGTGACCTTGAGCTTTCTTATGAGGCCCATTGTGAGTGACCACGTCTCTGTTCCATATGTCATCACTGGTAACACACACTGGTTAAAGACTTGCGTCTTGAGGCATTGCGGTATTGTTGACGAAAAGACGTTGCGAAGTTTCCCGAACGCTGCCCAGCCGAGTCGGATTCGACGATTGACCTCTTTCTCGAAGTTGGACCTACCTAACTGGACAGTTTGTCCTAGGTAGACATACTCGTCAACAACTTCGAGAACAGAGCTCCCAACGGATATTGGGGTGGGCACGACATGGACATTTGACATGACTTTTGTCTTGCCCATGTTCATTTTAAGGCCCACCTGTTGGGAAACTCTGTTGAGATCATCGAGCATTGTGCTGAGCTCTTGCAGCGATTCTGCCATGACTACGATGTCATCGGCAAATCGAAGGTGAGTGATATACTCGCCATTGATGTTAATGCCGAATCCTTTCCACTCCAGTAGCTTGAAGGGATCCTCCATTGCAGCGGTGAACAGTTTCGGGGAAATGACGTCCCCCTGTCTCACACCTCTCTGCAATGGAATTGCCCCCGTGCTCTGTTCATGTACTCGGACCGACATGGTGGCGTTTCTGTATAAGCACTTCAACACTTCAATGTACCGATAGTCAATCTGGCACCGCTGCAGAGATTGCAGCACTGCCCAGGTTTCGATCGAATCGAAGGCTTTCTCATAGTCCACAAACGCCAAGCATAGTGGCAGATTATACTCCTCGGTCTTCTGTATAACCTGCCGCAGCGTATGGATGTGGTCTATGGTACTGAAACCTTTTCGGAAACCGGCTTGTTCGGGAGGCTGGAAGTCATCAAACCTGCGCTCGAGACGATTCGTGATGACCCTTGAAAACAGCTTATAAACATGGCTCAGAAGTGAGATGGGTCTATAATTCTTCAATAGGGTGTTATCACCCTTTTTGAAGAAGAGCACCACCTCACCTCTGTTCCACGCTTCCGGCGTTGTGCCCTCGAGTAAGACGGAATTGAATAGCTTCTGAAGGACTTTAAGTACCGGTGTTCCACCCGCTTTCAGAAGCTCTGTCGTAATTCCGTCTCCACCCGGCGCCTTGTTATTTTTAAGCTGCTTCAAGGCCATCCTAATCTCGTACAGGCTGATGTCCGGGATATTTATATTACTTCCTCATCATGTAAGCTCCGGGAAAGGGCGGAGGGGTATGCCGGACTTTTACCGGCTAAAACCACTGGAGTGGTCATCTTCGGCACCGTAGGGAGGCTCTAGGAACTCGAATAATCTCCGTCTAGATTCACCCATTGGTGCCGCGCCTTTAGGCACATCTCGGAAGGGATCATCTTCTTCTTTATTTCTTTCTCTTTCTTTCCCTCTAGTGAGGGAAGGCAAGGAACTGTAAGGAGGCCACCCTCCCAGGCACCTCTTGGGTGAATTGTAAAGGATTCCCCGAAGTTTCACTATGTGCTGTGCTGCGCATACGGCGGTACGTAACCACACACCGCTGTCTTCCCGGGGGTTGCTCGGTATGAGCACGCAAATTGCCCAATAGGCGCGCTCGTGACCCCCATGGACCCCCCTCTCCCGATCCCGCTCTGCGACCTCCTTCTGGAGCATGACGCTCTCACAGAAGGAGGCCACAGCACATTTCATGCTCTACCAGCATAGCCGACACTACTGCTGGCAGAGAAAGATCTTGCCAGATTCGATCGACCAGTATCCGCCGCTCGGCTGTCCACGCAGGGCACTCTCCAAGCATGTGCTGTGCGGTATCCTGATCGTCTCCACAGTGGTGGCACTGTGCCGTGACCTCGCGTCCTATCCTGTGCAAGTACGCACCGAACAACCGTGTCCGGTGAGTACCTGCGTCAGGCGGAATGTAACGCGCTCGCTCCTTTGGAGCCAGGCTCCGAAGAGCGGCAAGACAGCCTCAATGACGCGCGTTTGCGCGTACTACGGCAGCATAAGCCGCTCGCGCCACAGCTAGAGTGTACGCCGCCGAGCGTGCCGTCTCAAACTTTCGAGTGCCCTTGAAGGCACGCCTTCACCGCTCTGGTGGAGGGAGCGTGTTTGGTGATACACCCACGCATCCATCTCCGATATACAAAGGCGGAAAGCGCGTCAACGGAGTTGCCGCCTCAAAGGACATCGTTCGGTATCCTCGTGCGATCCGTATAGCCGCTCTACGCTGCAGACCGTGAATCTTGGCTCTGCAGCGCTTGACGCCCGAGAGTCGAGCTGACCAAACAGGCAGCCCGTAGAGGGCCATGGACTGCACGACTCTTCCGTAGTAACTTCTTCCCTTGGTTTCCTGAGATTGGGTAGCAGCCAGTGCAAGGCACCTACTATCCTTTCGATTCGGGGACAAGACGCTCGAAGTGCTCCTCGAAGCCCCAGCGACTGTCCAGGGTGAGCCCCAGGTACTTCATGTACCAAACCACCCTGATTTGTGCGTCACCAACACGTATCCATGAACTGGGAGGTTCCCTGCTCCGCGACAGTGTATGGAACCAAAGCGCCTCGGTTTTGTGAGGCGCTATCCGCAAACCCAGAGCACGGATTTTGGCCACAACAATTGCCACCGCTTGCTCGGCATGCCGGATGGTCCCGTCGAAGGACTCTCCGCTGAGCCTGCCATCTCAAATGTTCGAGTACCCCTGATTGCACGCCTTCACCGCTCTGGCGGAGGTGTGAGGTTTGGTGATCCTGGAGTGAAGCTTTCTCACACCTAAATATTCGTGTAAGACTTTTTGTACTTGACTCATGCCAATGCTTAAGCCTGCCTGGATCTGATGTTATGTCACACTTAAATCAGCTTCTATTATTAGTCGCACAGCACTCACGTAATATTTAGTAGTCGCCATAGAAGGACGTCCTTCGCGCAAATTATCAGTAAGATTGCTTCGACCGCGTTTAAACTCATTAAACCAGTTATAAACAGAGGCACAAGATCGGGTTATCATGCAAAGCCAATCGAAGTCTATCATAACATAGTTGTTAACCTTTCTATGATTATTGGAACTCATATCGCCATACACATACGGCTACTAAAATCTTTAAAATCTATATAAACGTATCCAGGCTTCCCTGGTATCCAAATATATCTGAAGCGCCTATAAACTATACACGACAAACAGTTCACCGATCAAAACTTACGGAGAGAAAGATTTACAAATGGACCTCGGTCTCAGAAGACGCTTTCACTGGACATTTATGATCGCTGACGTGAAGACTTCAATCTTCGATGCAGACTTCCTCCAACATTACAAACTACTCGCCGACTTGTATCACAAGAAACACATCTATAATTATATGAAACAAAAAAAACAACTGTTATGAATCTCATGATTTAATAAAAACATGAGCGTATATGAATACAACGATGTGTAAAAACTTCAAAACGGTCGGTAAAGAACTTTAGAAGATTAGCGATTTTACACTAACGAACATTAAATTATTATATATGTATAAAGGATATTGCTTTTTTATACGTTTTGGTAACGAGAGAGCAATTCATTCAGTCAGTAATTGGTGCATTATTCCTGTGTATAACAATTGTAATAAGTACACCAGACTCGTCCCTCGAACCATTATTGAGTGCCTTATGCCTAGTGATTTCACTAGCTGCAGTGCCCTTCTATGTAACTGGAACACGGTAATGTCTAAATTTGAACACTGCTCCTTCGCGGCGAATATCTGGCACTGGAACTACATAGCCGGCACGGTTGGTGCACTGGCTGATACAGTCGGCTGCTGCGATCTGGGTCATGGGTTCGATTACACCACGGAACAAATATTTGCGTGATCAGGTAATTAGGTCAGGTAGTCAGGTAGTTAGGCAGGTAGTCGTTCCGGGTCTGGGTGTATTGTGTGTGGAACGTATTTCTGTAAATGCACCCACGACACAAGAGAAATGCCTTTTTTGTAAAAAGTGGGGTCATTATTTACAAATAATTCAATATAATTTAGTGATGCACCACAAGTAAAATTATGGCATTTTTTTTAAGTATTCTTTATTCATTTAATACTTCTAAAATTTGTGTGCATAGATTTTGAAAGTAGGTAATTGCGGTTTTGTCTATGAAGGTGGCCTGTATGTTTTATATTATGTATGTTATTAGATAAAATCAAATATTCCGTCAGTTGTTCCGGGTCTAGGTGTATTGTGTGTGGAATTTATGTCTGTAAAGCATCCACGACACAGAAGAAATCCTAGTGTGGGGAAACATAAAACGTGTAAAATAAAACAAAGAATATGCTAGTAATGAAACGTGTATATTTTTGCTCCCCAGATTCAAAGAGAGACAGTAGACTACCCAATATGCAAGACCAACGACACATCTTGCCTGGGCGGCTTTGCGCGTCTCTACCAGGGAATACAAATCTTACTCCAAGAAAAAACAGGTGCTCTACTCCTGAATACTGGAGACACATACCAGGGAACGTACTGGTATATATTGCTGAAGTGGAATGTGACGCAGAGGTTCATAAATATGCTGCCAAATGATGCTCATGTAAGTTTGCGAATATATTTTTGAAGTAGAGGTAAATGGAGACTTAGGGTTGATATCAGAAGGATGGGCAACATTCTCTGGTGTGCTTCTTCTTCTTCTGTGCTAGCACGGTTGGCGCAGTGGTTAAGCAATTGGGTTTCTGCACAACGGGTCGCGGGATCGATCCCCGCACGGAACAAATATTTTTATGATCTACAGATAGTTGTTTTGGGTCTGGGTGTTTGTGCATGTGAAATGTCTGTTAACTGTACCCACGACTCGAGAGCAATCCTATTCTGTGGCAAAGTTTAAAAAAAAATGTCCAATGGCCTCCGACTTGGCTTAACGACTACCGTCTAATGACAACAACCGGAACCGAGGTATTACGACGTATGCCTTCTAAAGCACGGAGACGCTCAGTTCTAATACTAATATGCGGTCACCCATCTATAGACTGACCGCGCCAAGAGTTGCTTAACCTCGCCGATCGTTTACCGCTCAATGAGTGCAGCTGACTGTGAACGCTTCGAAAACGTGTGCTAATAACAACATACTGCGTTCAATATTTCACCTGCAAAGCGTGATGATTATGGCAATATGACCGCTCCTTGTAGTGATCACTGGGATGCCCACGTCCAGCAGTGGACGTTTGCGGGCTGCTAACCACACTTTGTAATGTATTTAGTTGTATGTTTATTGTATATAAACACTTTTAAACGGAATACATCGCGTATATTATACACTAGCTGTGACCCGCGGTTTCACTCGCCGTATAATTTAAAAGAAATCAGATTATTTACTGTTCGCGCCTACAAGTTTTACTAGCGCAACCTGTTGTTAGTGACATTGTGATGGCCGTCAAATCACTGCCAGGAATCCAATATATGTGATATTTTCTGTCACCCACATAATTTTATAATTTGTTAATTTGTCTTGTCATACAACCATCGAAGAAAACACATAAATATTGAAATATAGCATAAAACCAAAGTTTGGGGGTTTCATTTTGTCCAGTAAGAGACATTTATAAATATCTAGCTGTACCCTACCACGCGTTGCGTTGGCTAGATGGACATATTTACGAAATGAATTTAATTATGAATAAATAAATAAAATATGAGTTTCCCTGATTTAATAAAAACATGCGCGTATATGAATACAGCGATGTGTCATCATCATTTTTTCATCATTTTGGCCGAATGAAGTCCACTGCTGGACACAGGCCTCCCTCAAAGATCACCACAACCACCGATATGGGTGTGTTGTGGGCTCATTGGGGGGTTTTGCTATAATCGAGACGGGGTGGTGGTATTCTGAGCCGGCACCACACGGCAAATGCGATGTGTAAATTTTCGGAGATTTGCGATTTTGAACAAACGAACATGAAATATTTATATACAGGATGTCCAGTAAATAGCACGACATACTGCAGAGGGTGAGAGCTTGGGTCAATACCTACCAAAAAACAATATATGTGCAGCAAAATCTTACGGGTTTACAGTAGGTGTGGATATCATCGTGGTTCTATCTCATTGTGGACTTGAAGTTCACATGTAAGTGCTTCTAATTTTATATATGAAACTTTCTGATATCTATACACATTTCCCGTGTCAGTGAGAGATGCCTTGAACTTCTTTAAAAAGTTAGTGCAGGAATATTATCTCATTGCTCATTGTGATAGCGACCAGGACACCGCACAGCACATGCTCGAGGCATGCCCTGCGTGGGACGCCGAGCGGCGGATCCTGGTCGATCGGATCGGGCAAGATCTCTCTCTGCCAGCAGTAGTGTCGGCTATGTTGGCAGAGCACGAAAATTGGAAAGCAGTGGTCTCCTTCTGTGAGAGCGTCATGCTCCAGAAGGAGACCGCAGAGCGGGATCGGGAGAGGGCCGATCACCGGAGGAGAGGCCGGGGTAACAACCGCCCTGGCGCCTAATTCCCATACGCCTGGAACCCCCTGCCGTTGCTATAAGGCGGGGGACCTCTGGGTTCGCGGGTGCATAGATTGGGGAATCTGTGTGCTCACCAAGCGACCCAAGAGAAGACGGTAGCACGCATGTGGTCACGCGCTGCCGTGGGACGCTTTGGGGGATCCTTTACAATCCCCCGGAGGGGTGACCACTTTACAGTCACCCTCTCCGAGATGTGCCTATGAGCGTGGCACCAGTGGGTGGCTCTAGTGTGATCAGACGAGGACCTGGAGCCTCCCTTAGGTGCTGAAGATGACCGCCCCAGTGGTTTTAGCCGTTTTAGGAGTCCGGCATACCCCTGCGCCCTTCCCCGGGTCAAAGGAAGTTCATGAAGAATTTCCACTGGGCACCAATAAAAAATAAAAAATGAACATTATCTGTCTTTTTAATAGTCTGATTTCTTAAAACAGTTTCTTTCTTATCTTTTACACTGGGTTTTATTTTATTATATTTATCACTACCTATTCTGTATTATTTATTACATACAATGTAATTATTATATATGTGTGTAACATAATTACATAAATTACATGTATTAAGCTCAGATGTTTTAAAAAATGTAATTGTGTTACGAAAGCAAGGTAATTGCCGCATGGTCATTTTCTCTCTGTTTCTTCGCGCACTGTTTGAGAGCTGTATAGTTATATGTACTGGTGTAGTAGCTATAGTAAAATTTACGCCGTTCTGTAGTGCAATAATATTCGTATATGGTGCATCTATACGTAAAATGTCATTTTTTTTAAAGACGTAGCCCCACACTAGGATTTCTCCTGTGTCGTGGGTGCGTTTACAAACATGAATTCCACATACAATACACCCAGACCCGGAACAACTACCTGCAGATCATACAAATATTTGTTCCGTGTGGGAATCGAACCCACGACCCGGAGCGCAGCAGCCGACTGTATCAGCCACTACACCAACCGTGCCGTATTTGCCGTCATTGGTATTAAGTACGTTAATGTTAACGTAATATGACGACATATTACGTTGACATTTGTTTATAGATATTTACTGTTATGTATCTTTGCGTACACCGTAGACTACTCCATTATTTATTTTCGTGACTTTCTTGTCCATCTTGAGGTTGTCTAAAAAGATAATTGTACATTATCTTAATACTTAGCATTTCTTGTATGTTTAATTTTTTTAACGGCATGGTTAGCTTTCTGCCTTGCGTGTCGCGGGTACGAAATATTTGTACCATCTACAAATAGCTTTTTTGGGAGGGTGTTTGTGCATGTTTTAGACCTTGCCCCACACTTTTATTTTCCTGTGGCGTGGGTGCGTTTACAGACAAATTCTGCACATAATACACCCGGACCCGGAACAACTACCTGCAGATCATACAAATATTTTTTTCCGTGCGGGAATCGGACCTGCGACCGGCACCCGTATTAGCTAAAAACAGCGACAGCAGACGCGACAGCAGCTTTCGCCCATCTAAGGGTTCCCAGTGGAAAAGAGCCTGAAATTGAAAGCCGAGGATGCAATTTTTAGTTCATTAATCTTCCAACAGACTGTGTGTCAGCGATATTCGCCTGCTTAATCGCTATCGGAAAGTACGTAATACCAAAATGACGTTTAAGAATGGTGTCTGCGCGATTTACGCCTGTCGCAAAGCGTCTGTGACTTACGTAATCAGCCCGCCGGACCGTAGCATCCGAGTGTATTAACCACTGCACCAACCGTGACGTCACTATACGCACGATACAGGAAAAAAGTGTCCAGATCGTTAACAAAAATAAATCCATATCTTATTCAGCTAGCCTGTCTGTTTTAACGCCTTGTCACCAAGATCTATATTAATGTTTGGCAGAGGTAACTTAAGGTAGGACAAGGGCAGGACCGGACTTAATAAAACCAGACAAGTGTGAGTTGAATTCGCATGGGGAGGGTTCCGTACGATAAATATCTTAACTATTATGCAATTTTTTATTTTTTTAAATATGACCCAATTTTTGCTTGTTGTGACTAAAAAAGTACAGGAAATTTGCTGATTACATTGTCTATTGTTTCGGAGTTAAGAACCAGGAAATGATAAATTTTCATATTTTCTATAACATAAAAACTTTTTATTTTTAAATAAATTAAAAACAAATCGGAGGCCCTCGCAACAAGACCTTTCATTTGATAGGTTATAAGAAAGAAAGAAAGAATAAAGAAAGAAAGAAAAACGTTTATTCTTAAACTCACACAGTCATCCAGAAATTGTAATTATTAATACAAACTTTAGAGGATGGAACAACACTCGTGACACACCACGCCAAGTGACGTGTTATGGAGAGAAAGAGAATCGAAATTTCGTGTTTGGGATCGCCTTATTTGTGTATATGAGGGATGACGTTGTATGTCACTAGTGAGTCACCAGGATTTTCAAGGTTAACTGTGTGACGCCATAAAAGGCCACTATCTCAGCTATAAGCTGCAACAAAACAATGTTGCAGCGCTGGTCTTCCGATAGGGGCCAAAGTGAAGCCACGCACAGCTACATATGACAAAATTATAGAGATAAATTATTTATGTATACAATAACATTCACATACTAATAGAAATTCGCATTGAAAGCATAAGATGATTTATAGAATCTATAATTAATATTAGACATTTATAATAACTGAAATTCAATAACTGAACATAATGATTAAACTATAATAATATTATAATCCATTGCAAATATTTAGTCGATTTGTGCAACCCTCGCGTCCACCTCTACTTATTGTCTATTACAAAAGGAAGTGTTAATAAGCGCGGGGTTCACATTTTAAAACCACAGATTAAAGAGCTATTATGTGAAAATCTTCTGAAACAAATAATGGCTGCCTAGCCTGAAAGCTATTTTGTCGTGAAAGAATTTTACGGTACAGTTTGCAACACTTTTTTTTAATTTACCAATTTGTCCCCCGAAAGTGTCGGGTCACATTACACACGTCCATGTTTGGGTCGCAGAAATTCATATGTATATCAAATTTTAACTTAATCGGTTCAGTAGATTCTGAGCAAATCGGCTGTGACAGACGGACAGACAGACAGAAACACGAGTAATCCTATAAGGGTTCCGTTTTTTTATTCAACCGTACGGAACCCAACAATACACTTAGGGCACTTTATTTCGGAAAATTATAAAGATTGTATGTTAATGGAGCTCTAGGGTATAGCTAATTAAAAAAATGTATCTTGTTTAATTAAAAATGGCGTGTATTTTGTCGAATAAGTCGATAAAATCCAGAATTATAATTAAACTGAGGCCTAAAACAACGGGTTTTTTAATTAGTTACTCTCTTTTAGCACCAGTTATATTTCATATGGTAAAAAATCAAGCGATGGCGCAAATATTAGTCCCACAGTTAATCATATCTACATATAATTGAATTATGTGAGTTACAATGTTCTCCCTAACCTAGATAACTGTAAAATATGACTTTTAGAATATTCTTTAATATACCAACGTCAGTTCAAACCATTATTTTCACCATTCCCTCCGATTCACTTCTCGGAGATATTTTATCAGTTTATTAGACTATCCCGTCTTATGCACTCTTTTATAGCATGACAACTTTATTGGAAAATATAGTGGATAGCTACTACCTTTGCATTTAAATCGTCTATAAGTCGATAAAATTACAGTCTGCGCATAATCTTGATTTAAAGCTTATTTCAAATCCTTTAATAAGTTGGCATCGTTATATTGTGAGTTAAACCTCTTTTTAGAAGAAAACAGTTGCGTGCATAAGCCCGACTCTTTTGTTTTCCAGTAGTGTAGTGTATCGTAAAGTGTAGCCATTTGATAGACATTAATCTCACACAAAGAAGTATCCAGACTTATTCCAAATATCTGGGGGCCATATCTATGAACTGTCTCCGGCCCCGGCGGGTTCAACCTGGCGGTTCAATCCTATGTTCAGTATTTTATCATGGGTGATAGTCGGCGCTACTCAACAGCATGCATCATTCTCGTTCATGTTAAATATAGAAAATGTGACTGAATTGTATCCGTGAAACCACATAAAATCAAATACTAAAAATCTGTTAGGCGGCGTTAGGGTAATTAAAGATATATATGTGTGTGATACACAGTATGTTGTTGTTGTTATATATGTGTGTGATACACTGCTAAACAAAGGCCTCCCCCTTAGATGTCCACAACGAGCGGTCACATGCCGCTCTCATCCAACGACTCCCAGCGACCTTCACCAAGTCGTCTGTCCACGTCGTTGGAGGTCGTCCCACGTTGCGTTTTCCGGTGCGCGAACCTTTGTGCCCTAACGGCTATCAGTTCTATGAGCAATGTGCCCTACCCATTGCCACTTCAGTTTACTAATCCTTTTAGCTATGTCGACAACTTTAGTTCTTCTACGGACCTCCTCATTTCTGATTCGATCTCGTAGAGAAATACCAAGCATAGCTCTCTCCATAGCTCGCTTTCTAATGAGGCCCATTGTGAGTGACCACGTCTCTGTTCCATATGACATCACTGGTAACACACACTGGTTAAAGACTTTGTCTTGAGGCATTGCGGTATTGTTGACAAAAAGACGTTGCGAAGTTTCCCGAACGCTGCCCAGCCCTGCAGTCGGTTTCGACGATTGACCTTTTTCTCGAAGTTGTACCTACCTAACTGGACAGTTTGTCCCAGGTAGATATACTCGTAAACAACTTCGAGAACAAAGCTCCCAACGGATATTGGGATGGGCACGACGTGGGCATTTGACATGACTTTCGTCTTGCCCATGTTCATTTTGAGGCCCACCTGTTGGGAAACTCTGTTGAGATCATCGAGCATTGAGCTGAGCTCTTGCAGCGATTCTGCCATGACTACGATGTCGTTGGCAAATCGAAGGTGAGTGATATACTCGCCATTGATTTTAATGCCGAATCTTTTCCATTCCAGCCGCTCGAAGGCATCCTTCATTGCAGCGGTGAACAGTTTTGGGGAAATGACGTCCCCCTGTCTCACACCTCTCTGCAATGGAATTGCCCCCGTGCTCTGTTTGTGTACTCGGACCGGCATCGTGGCGTTTCTGTATAAGCACTTCAACACTTCAATGTACCGATAGTCAATCTGGTACCGCTGCAGAGATTGCAGCACTGCCCCGGTTTCTGTATTCTGCTATAAGTTTGAACTGACACAACCACTAAAATTTTCATAAAATAAACGCCAAAATTGACTGAATTGATTGAGATCATACTGAAACCATAACGAACTTTAAGAGGAGTAGAATACAATTTTTTTAGATTTTTCAGTGATTAGCTGAACTATACAAGGATGGCGCGGTGAGCAAAGTCTAGTAGAAGACAAAATCCTACTACCATTATAAATATAAAAGTTTGTATGTTTGAATGTCTGAGGCTCAGTCAAGCTTAAATGCTAAACAGATTCTTATGTAATTTAACCAGGAGGTAGATTATGTCACAATATAGGACATATGATCAGTTTTATTGCATTATCGTAGCGGTAGTTCCCTGAGTTTAAAAAAGCTGCCCAGTGGAGGAAGTCGCGGGTAACAACTATTTAGATAAACTTATTAAAGTAAATATTTTTAGTAACACCGCCGAATACTAAAAAATAAAAACCGCAGAACTATTTGAGACGCGGTTCCCGGTAGAAAAGTAGGCATACTAGGCTGTGATAGAAAACGCTCAGATTAAACCGGTAGGACTGGAACCTTGAATTGAATTAGCAGGAAAGAAGATTTTAATTTTAATGGGTGGGGTACATTGCTCGTAGAGCTGACGGCCGTTAGGGCAAAAAGGTTCTCGAGTGGAAACCACATACCGGAAAACGAAGCGAGGGGTGACCTCCAACGAGGTGGACAATAATGAAGCTATTTAGTCTCTTATGCCCAATAATTTCACTAGCTGCAGTGCCCTTATAACCGGAGCACATGTCCAAAGTTAAATAAATTTAATACTAAATTTAATACTACTGCTTGGCGGTGAATATCTAGATGGACTGGACTGAACACTGGGGTGATACCTAACCAGCCGGCCTCTTGCAGTTTGGGACCTCCAGCAGTAAAACTGTAAGGAGCTCGATGTCCACATACCACAAATATTTTAATGGCATATTTTTTAGAACCGATAGCCATTGGGGAAGAAAAAATCTTGAATGGTAGCTAAGAACTGAGTGTGGATCTATCCACACTTCGTTTTTTGATCAGGTGATCGTAGAGAGTTTGCATTCTGCGCTCACCAACCCGCCTGCCAAGCGTAGTGAGTACTGATATATTTTCCCCAAAATGATTTGTAAAACCATTCATTGTGGAAATCTAAAGGGGAGGTTTCTGTTCTGTTCTGGACGTTCTTTGGCTGACATGATGATGATGAATTGATAACCATTTTTAAGGTCTCAAAGTCTGAACGCGACAACAGCTGAAGTGGTCGATATATCGATTAAGATTGGCGACGAGTACAAAGCATTCGATAGGGAACAAGATTATCTACTCACCACCATGCACTTCTTGAACAAAGGAGATAATGAATTTTCGGTAAGCAATAATAAATTGCCTAAGAAAATGACCTTGAATAATAACTTTAAGAAAGCTCAAGGTCACGCAGTGAGCTATGGAGAGAGCTATGCTTGGTGTTTATCCACGAGATCGAATTAGTAATGGGGAAATCCGTAGAAAAACTACAGTTGCCGACATAGCTGAAAGGATTAGTAAACTGAATTGGTAATGCAGCACATTGCTCGTGCCAAAGCGGCGAAGGCGTGCCTTCAGGGGCGTTCGACAGAATGATTCGGCTGGCTCGACGACGCGCATTCGAGATGTGGAGACAACGCCTACGCTTGCAGTTCGCGATCAAGCACGTCGTCGAGGCCATCCGAGGCATTTCGGAACCTGGCTCAGAAGGAACGAGTGCGTCACCTACCGTCTGATGCAGGTATTCACCGGTCACGGTGAATTCGGTGCATACCTGCACAGAATAGGAACGCGAGGTTACGGCACAGTGCCGCCATTGTGGAAGCGACTGGGATACCACACAGTATACGCTCGAGGTGTACTGCGTGGGCGGTCGGGTGGCGGGTCCTCTCCTTCTGCGACAGCGTCATGCTCCAGAAGGAGACTGCACAGCGGGATCTGGAGAGGGCCGATCCCGCACGGAGAAGGATGAGACGGTGTCGAGGTAATAACCGCCCCGGCACCCAAGTCCAACACGCCTGAGCCCCCTGCCCTCAGTTCGTGGTGGGGGCGCAGATTGGGGAGTCTGTGTGCTCATACCGAGTGACCCCCGGGAAGACGGCAGCGCGCATATGGTCACGTGCTACTGTGTGCGCAGCACCACTGTACAGCGAGGCTTATGGGATCCTTTACAATCCTCCCCGAGAAGTCCCTGGAGGGCGACCTTTTTACAGTCGCATGCGTAGCAAGCGTATTTTTATTGAATGGCTTATTTTGCTTAAACAGGTATTAGTGCACATGATGTATTTGTTACAGACATATCTATTGTTTTTACTACTATGGAAATAATTATGTACATTCATGAAATAGAAAAAAAATATAGTTTAAATTGATTACACCAATAAATCTTTATTAGTAATGGTTTGAATTCTGAAAAGGGTGAATCTTAGTTAAACAAAATGCGGTTTTCAGTCTTCTATGTAAATCCAAAGATCAGTAAAACTGCTGACTATCAAACCGATGACTTAACATAGCTATTATTGAAGTTTATTTAAAGGTCTGTTGACACTGACAGTATTCGCGTATGATTGTTATTTGACAACGAATATTCCAGCAGTCAAGCAGAAAATTATAAAGTATGTATACTATGATGTCATTATCATCGCCTATCACGTATATAGTGTGGAGCCTGCTAATAATAACACCAACCCATCTCATCCCGTGGGTGTCGTAAAAGGCGACTATGGGATTAACCGAAGTATGAGCAGCGGCGTCCTTCGAGTGCATTTAGAACTAAACTGCGATCGCTAATCCATCCGCCAAGCTTTCCAATTATCGCATAGCTCCCCACGAGCACACGACACAAACCCAGGCTGGTCATTGTTCGTTCTTTGGGGGAGGAGGCTTATGTCCGGAATAGAATAAAACAGAAATCATTTATTTCGAAGCAGTAGACGTCTTTCGGCTGAGATCATTGTTATGTCTGGACACCACATTAGCCCGTAAACGTCCAATTCTGATCATAGGCCTACCATTGATCACTTCAATTTGCGCTTATAGGGGATATTGCCATAATCATCACACTTGGCAGGCGTATTGATGATCGCCATACAGCTTTTATTGGCACACGGGAAGTTACTTAATATATACATACATATACTGTATAGCTGTGTGGTACCGGCTACGAATAGCACCAACCCATCTCATCCCTTGGGTGTCGTAAAAGGTGACTATGGGATTAGCTGGAGGATGGGCAGCAGCGTCCTTCGAGTACATTAACAACTCAACTGCGATCGCCAACCCGCCTGCCAAGCGTGGCGAGTATGACAATACTCCTTCATGAGCATGTGTATCGTTGCAGTGATCTTTGGGGGAGCCCTGTGTCCAGCATTGTACTTTATTCGGCCGAAATGTTAAAGATACTGCTGCCCAGAGGATGATATCAACCCTTAACCGCCTTTTACGGTACTCATGGATGGGAAAAGGTGGTCTATGCTTTGCCAGAAATTACACGAAACAATGGCCATTGACGCTGTTGAATCTGAGCTCGCAACAAATCTCCATATAATAAAAGTCATCGCGTATGCTCGCAAAAACTCTAGTCGCTACCAACCTTTATATTGAAATTCGCTGAACACAACTCCAATCGGATTCCATTGATTATCTGATTTATGATTCATTGAGTTGATAACTTTAATAGTCTGTCTCGGGCGTTAAATGAGTTTAACTGTGATCAGACTTATTTTTATTTTCATTCAGTGTGGTGTCCGGATTAAGAATATAGCACCACCTCATCTACACCCGTGGATGTCGTAAAAGGCGACTAAGGGAAACTAAAGTAGAGGGATGGACAGCAGCGTCCCGTCTGAGAAACTATACTGCGCTCACCAACCCGCCTAACAAGCGTGGTGAGTATTGTCAAATACCCCCCAAAATGATGACACAGTCGTGAAAATCAATGGGGAAGGCCTTTGTTCAGCAGTGGACGTATAAAAGGCCGATATGATGATACTTATTTTTGCTAGAAGATGGTGAAGCTTAGTTGTAGTCAGTTGTCATCTACACCTCGAAAATCAGCTAGCTCATACGGGGAAGTATTTGGTGTGTCATGACGTTTTATGGTGGGCCTTCTTTTCGTGTTGTGCGTGACCAACTTTAATTAGAGGACATACCTCTGCTGAAGAAAGGCCTCCCTCGTGGATTTCCACAATTGTGTCGTCATTTTGGGGGGAATTTGCTAATACTCACCACGCTTAACAGGTGGGTTGGTGAGCGCAGTATGGCTATCGTTTCTCAGACGGGACGCTGCTGCCCATCCCTCTAGTTTAGATTCCCTGTCCTTCGAGTAAATTAAGGACTGTAAAAAGGTCGCCCTCCAGGAACTTCTCGGGGAGGATTGTAAAGCCTTGCTGTACGCTGTGCTGCGCACACAGTAGCACGTGGCCACGTGCGTGCTGCAGTCTTCCCGGGGGTCACTCGGTATGAGCACGCAGACTCCCCATGCGCCCATGACCCCCGAGGCCCCCCAACATGTAACGAGGCAAGGAGCTCAGGCATGTTGGACCTTGGCGCCGGGGCGGTTGTTACTCCGGCGCTGTGTCGTCCTTCTCCGTGCGGGATCCCGCTTTCCCAATCCCGCTCTACAGTCGCCACTGCTGGCCAACACTACTGTCGGCAGAGAGAGATCTTGCCCGATCCAAACGACCAGGATCTGCCGCTCGGCCGCTCACGCAGGGCATGCCTCGAGCGTGTGTTGTGAGGTATCTTGGTCGCTATCCCAATGGTAGCATTGTGCCGTGGCCTCGCGTCTTATCCTGTGCAGGTACGTACCGGAACAACCGTGCCTGGAGAACACCTGCGTCAGGCGGTAGGTGATGAGCTCGTTCCATCTGAGCCAGGCTGCAAAAAGCGGCAGGACGGCCTTGATGACGCGCTTGGTCGTAAACTTCATAAGCAGGCGGTGACGCCACATTCCAAGTACACGCCGCCGAGCTAGCCGCCTCAGCCTGGCGCGTTCCTGAAGGTGCGTCTGCGCCGATCTGGCAGAAGGATCGTGTCTGATCGTATACCCCCTCATCCATCTCCGACAACCTTTATATGTTTTATATTTTTGTAGTAGGCGATTATTACATTTTATTTTTACATCATCTATTTCAAGCAAATGTCGTGCACGAAAAGTGATCGGCTATTATTATTTCATCGGAACGTTTGTATAAGAATGGCGGAGATAGATAAGAACAGTTTAGCAACAGCATTTACGCTTGATAGGCGAATTCAAAAAGTAGGCTTTCAAAGCATATAAAACGCAATTCAGCGCATTAAAAGCATTCTTATCTATTTCTAAGTTTTAGAAAAATCTACAAAGTATTATGCGTGTCATTGAATGATTATTTGTGAGCTCTAACAGTTGGGATCTGTCGATGATTGATATCTGTTGGCATTCCCCATCCAACTGCTGGGTAAAAGTTACCGATGCAAAACGATTGGCAAGTATGCAACTAAACCCGCTTGCTTGACTTGCTGACTAGGGGTTAATCCCCAGTTAGGGAAGGAATGTAGTCTGTAAGTGATTAAGGCTATGTTTAGATCATAGTTTAAATAGTCGCAAGACGTAGCTTATTTGCATCGTGGTTATTCGTTCATCGTTTCATGAGTAAAATGCCCACTGCTGGACAATTAAATTCAAAAATTTCAAAATGTGCTTGAAAAATGCTGCTGCTCATCCTCCAGCTAATTACATAGTCCCCTTTACAACGCCCAGGGGCTGAGATGGGGTGGTGGTTTTCTTAGACCGCACCACAGGGAAAAATATTTACAGTCACGTTGACATAAATACTTACTATCACCAGTAGCCATTCCCATGCTTACTACGCACGATATCGCGCGAACATATACTACGTTCGAAATTCAAAAAGTTGAGCCAACGTGGTTTTATTTTTTAAAACTAACCGAGACAGAAACCGAGTGCTTCCAATCAGTCGGATCCGGTCGGGAAGTGTATAAATATCAGGCGCCGATAAAAAATGGTACCACGTACCAAAGCGGAACGGACTTTTAGTAGGACTCGTAGCAACGTAAGAGTTGGACTTTTTGGGGGCTTACCACCACTTTGCTATCTTTTTTTACTATCTGCAATGTTTATTACATGAGAACTGCTATGCCTGATGTTTCATTGCTTTTGCTAGACATACTTAAGTAGTACACAGAGAAAGATGTTTTATGAAAGGGGGTAATTTGGTATTCTAACATTTTGTATATACTCATTTCAATAGCGTTCATGATGTATGAAATAAAAATAACAACAGATGGTTCAAACCGTTCGTTAGATCTAACAAAAATAAAAACGTTAATAAGAATTAACTAATTTTCATATAAAACTCAGTTTTCAGTAAATATGAGACTTATTGCGTTACACATAATTGCGATAAATAACATTTTTAAAATTATCTTAAGCATTAGACATAATTTCCTTAGATTTATTTGCGTTAGACATAAATAACGTTACTTTGATATAACATAGTAATGTCTTAGATTTTCGCGATTATTACACATTATAATAAAACACTTTTAAACGAATTCTATCGGGTATATTTTAGATTTTTTTTTGACGTTTCGAATACTTTGCAGCATTCGTGGTCCCAGGATGACATCCTGTCTTATTACAATTTGATATAACATTTTATTCTTATTTTAAGACAAAAAGTATATTTTTATTCATGTAAAACCATTTATAGGCACTTATGAATGGTCAATACTTTAGTTGCCTCGTTCCAAGGTGTAGATTTCCTATGGAGAAGAATGGGCAAGAAACTCCATGGTTACTCTTTTTAAATCATATTGGTACAATGTTCTCGAAATGATGGTGTGTGTGAAATGTGAGGACAATGCATGAGAAGAGAGTCTAAAGTACTTAAAAAGTCTACACTAAACAAGCTTGATTTTAATATTTACCAGAGTTTTTGATTCAATTGTCATGACAGCATTAAGATGACCAATCCCAACAGACGGAACTCGTTCACGAGCATGAAGCATGCATCAGCGTCGCTCAGCTCAGCTATATTGTAGGGAAACTTAGCGACCCGACACACAACGGCACCATAAGCAGGGGTGCAATTCTCTTAGCTCAAACATCCGTACATCCTTGAATACGGAATTGAAATAATGGTGAGAACCCAATTTGGTACTCGCTAATACTGGCCCTCGTGGCTTACCTTCTGCTACGTGTCCTTGAATAGCTTCAATCATGTCTTAGCGAACACCGAAATTGGTTTTACACCGTTATTTCAATTCTGTATTTAAGGATGTATGGATGTTTGAGCTTAAGGAATTGCACCCCTGGACACTTGAGTGAGCATGACATACCTAAACTGCCAGACAAATATCACGTCAACGAAACAAAATAATTGAATAGCCCACATGGTACTCGCATTATTACAGTATCAAATCTAAATGCATAAAATGAACATCACATTTATCTAAATATAAATGGTATATTAAACCCAACCATCGAAATTTTTCTTTTTAAACATCGAATGTTACTATATTTTAGATGAATAATAAAAAAATATCATCATCATCATATCAGCCAAGTAACGTCCACTGCTGAAAACAGGCCTCCTCCATAGATTTCCACAACGAGTGGTTACATCTATCCGACCTTATCCAACAACTCCCAGTGACCTTCACTGGGTCGTCTTTCCACCTCGTTGGAGGTCGTCCCAAGTTACGTCTTCCGGTGCGCGGTCTCCAATCGAAATCCCTTTACCCTAATGGCCATCAGTTCTACGAGCAATGTGCCCCGTCCATTGTCACTTCAGTTTACTAATCCTTTCAGCTTTGTCGGCAACTTTAGTTCTTCTACGGATCTCCTCATTTCTGATTCGACCTCGTAGAGAAATATCAAGCATAGCTATCTCCATAGCTCGTTGAGTGACCTTGAGATTTCTTATGAGGCCCATAGTGAGTGACCACGTCTCTGTCCCAAATGTCATCACTGGTAATATACACTGGTTAAAGACCTTCGTCTTGAGGTTTTGCGGTATTGTTGACGGAAAGACGTTGTGAAGTTGAGTAATAATAGACCAACTTAACCATATAGTTGAGTACGTAAAAAGTTCAATGATTCATAGAACTTCAATGTAAATATTTCAATCATCCAATCATTTCTGATTTGATCTCGCAGAGAACTACCAGGCGTAGCTCTCTCCATAGCTCTCTGAGTGCCCTTGAGCTCACGAAAAATCAGCGCTTCGTCAAGAATGGGACCGAATTGAACAAACCCACTTTTGTGCAGCATGCGATGTCTTTGTCGGAAGACTCAATGCCATTATCCATGACAATAAAGGTCATATTGAGCAAAACTTTAATAACAATATAATTTATATGTAGCATTACCATGCACTTTATAATAAATCGTATAATAATTGACCAAAGAACTGTAACAGCACGAGTACCCTATATTTCTTTATAACTCAAAATAAACACACTATTTATGCTTAATTAAGGTACCTAAAAATTTAAATACTATTCAAAAGGGGGCATTTAGGTGTCAAAGGATTCCACCTCATCAATTTTATCTGTTAAACTTTCCAGAAGACGGGCAGCAATGCCAGCCATTCAACATCGCAATGCTGCTAGTCTTTTGAAAATAATTTAGAAGTTACAAAGAAGAAGTTGTTTGGCCACAGAAAAGGCCACACGAAGTTTCGATCAACCTTCGAAACTTCACATGACCATAAGTCTACGTACTATAAAATAAAATGCTAAGTCCCGTCAATTGTAACAGCTGTTATAAAAAGATATTCGCAGTTCGAATTTAAGAACATGTCGACTTAATAATAAGATTAATCTAATTAACATTAGTCTAACGCCGAAAAACGCCAGCTGTTGACCAATAGTACAGCCAGAAATAGCTGTGTTGGTAGGATATCTCATTTTTACTAAGTAGCCTTCAGGCTTTGAAACCGTTTGAAAGCCTCATTTTCAGTCCTCAGTCTTAATTGGAGGTCAAACAAATGCTGTACCTGATTTCGTGTAAACAACCACTCGACTAACTTCTAATAAATGTATCTGTAATGGACATTTACATGCGTTGATATACGACATTTTAGTGGGTACAGACACAAACATTCTTGAGCGTGTTACGAGTATGTTAGGTTCAAGGGTTTATCAAAGTTGTACACATCATTATTTTCATCATTTCGACCGAATGAATTCCGCTGCTGGACACAGGCCTCCCCCAAAGATCACCACAATGACCGATATAGGTGTGTTGTGTGCTCATTGGGGGGTTTTGCCATAATCGCCACGCTTGGCGCCTGCCAACCAACCCAACCACACGGGTACAAGTGGCATAATAATTAATCACGCAGGCAAGTTACTTATATGCACAACGCAAGCAATTGATACTGTAAAAGACAGGGTTAGACGAGCGACGGGACTTGCACAACCCAGCATATGCAAGATGCACGGGGATCGAAACCATGACTCGTAGCGCAGAAAGCCATGTTCTCAATGGTGTTTGTAGTTCGCCAACCCGCATTAGGCCAGCGTGGTGGACTAAGGCTTAACCCTTTCTCATCATGAAAAAAGGTCCGTGCCCAGCAGTGGGACAGTACTGGGCTGATTTTGTGTATATGTGTTAGGTAGGAATATATTAATGTTTGGTGATACATCTCTGCTTAAACTTCTTGGAAACAGATGTGAGGGTTTTATTTCTGTAATCCCGAATTCACGAAAGTAATTTGGTATCACTACCGCAGACACTCATTTCTATTCCATTCCTTTAAATCTCTTGGAAATCTGATTCTCTTTTAGTTTTAACAATTAATTTTAATATATGGTAATGAGTTCTTGGTGTTTCTGAGGTAATCAGGACCGCCTGTCGTACTGTCCACCTGGCTACAATTCTCAAATCCAGTCAGGAATTTGTTTGGACTGTCGTCGAGTTACTGGAAGTGATAGGAAATTTACAAATGGATTGTTGTCGCTGTGACAAACTCACATATTTAATTAAACGAGTGGTCGCAAAGGTCAAAAATTCAACCGTAATTAAATCTTTTTTTTGAATCATAAATTTTATCTTCGTACTCCTCCATATAAACTTTAACTATACCAAATCGCACTCTCCTCCGTGCACGCAATGTGCTTAAAATGGGGGTAAAAAGCTTTTCACGTATTAATATATGGTTATTATGTATTTTTAGTAGTTTGGTATTAATTGTAAAAATATTAACGGGTAATTGTTATTTAAGTTAATAATATTGATAGTTTGTAATAACGTCATGACCGGTAAAATAAATGGTGGGGTGACACTTAAGCGTTTTAATAATTTTGATGAAGACTAGTAGTCAGTTGATTTTCAGTTCGGCATGGTTGGTGCAGTGGCTGATACAGTCGACGGCTGCGCCCCGGGTCGTGGGTTCGATTCCCGCACGGAACAAATATTTGTATGATCTGCAGATGGTTGTTCCGGGTCTGGGTGTATTGTGTGTGAAATTTGTGTCTCTAAACGCAACCACGACACAGGAGAAATCCTAGTGAGGGGCAACGTTTTTTTACAAAAGAAAAATAAAAGAAAATTGGGTGCTAATTTGGAACTCTATCAACATTAAAATCAACAGTTTGACAGCTGGGGTGCAATTCTTTAAGCTCAAACATCCATACATCCTTGAATACAGAATTAAAATAACGGTATGAAACCAATTCGGTATTCGCTAAGACATGACTGAAGCTATTCAAGGACCGTGCCGTCAATATTGAACAGTCTTCATCTTTATTTTCGTGTGATTAGTGGCCAACCTTGTCAGAGTTGTTCAAGCCACCCAAAGGCCTCCGACTTGGCTTAACGGCTGCTGTCCAATGACAACAACTGGGACCGAAGATTTAACGTGCAGTTGAAGTTGAACTGAACTTAAATATAAGTTTTTCCTCTTTCGATGCACTCATTTCTTAACCCAAAGGTTGACTGGTAGTGGTGCTACATAGCATTAGGTCCAACTCGTATACCACCATTGTACATGAAAGTATAAATAAATAAAGTCTGAACGGAAACAATTTTTTAATAATTGTATTGTCTTAGGTTTTCGCGATTATTACACATTATAATAAAACAATTTTAAACGGATTAAATCGCGTGTATTATTGATTTTTGTTTTTCCAGTCATCCTGCGACCACGAATCCTGCAAAGTGTTCGAAACGTCAGGAAAAACAAAAATCAATAATACACGCGATTTAATCCGTTTAAAATAGTTTTTTAATAATTATTATATTCCCCTATTTTTTTTAGTTTACATTTTGGCCACCTTTTTTTAAGCTAGGAGAGTAGGGGCAAGATCCCTTTTAAACAAAGCAAAATAGGTAAACAATAATTAAAAACATACTTAAAATTATCTACGTTTTTTAAGCTTGTGTGTAGTTTATATGTTCTTAGGACAGGGTTGGCAACGCTGATATCTAAAGAAACTGCTGGTTTATCTATCTTTTCGATAGATGGCGGTATACCAGTTCGCTGAATCGCGCTATGGTTTCGTTACACGAATTCAATAGGATGGCAAAGCTCCGTTTATTATGCAGTCGCCTTTTACGACATCCTACGGGATATAATCATTTTATGAGTTTCTCATGGTGTAACATCTGTGAGAATATATAAGAGTAACTTTGCATAGCAGAAGTCAGAACTACTATGGCTGGGTTGCACCAAGTAACTATAACGATAACCAACGCCTCACCAGCCGTCAAATCACTGGTTAAGCTAAATACGGGTTGCACCATTTTAACAATGGTCGAAATGACGTCACTTTTAACGATAACAATAACCGCTCAAATTCGGGTGGTTAAGGGTTAAAGTTACGGTTATATTACGCTTTGTGTGTCAATTGCTATACAATTCTAACCTAGCTATACATTGTGTTATCAAACAAAATACTGATTTTAATCTCTCTATTGGGAAGTTCACTATTGTTGTATTATAAGAAGTAGGTATGTAAGTAATTATAAAATTATAATGAAAACGTGTTATTTTTAGAAGAAAGATTAGTTCACTTTGTAGGTATTGAAGTTTTGGAGCAAATTGGTATTGCAGATTCCTCCTGACCTTCCCATATTTTCACTCTACGTAATCTTTGTTTTCACTGGGGAGCTCGTTTGCCACATGTTTTACAGCAGTAAAATAATGTTACTTAAATACCACGCTAAAGTACCACCTTAAAAACTTACAATGACGACTTTTGTTAGAATTTGTTAGCTTAAGTAATAAAGGCAAGCATGTTGTCAGTCCCAAAAAAATTACCCATGTATTTTTTTGGGAAATAAAACGTCTTTTCACTTGTCACCCTTTTAACTTCAACTATTACATTTTGCTTGACGGTGCAACAGTAAATAGTTTAATACCATGGTCATTGCTAATGTTATTGTTAAAATTAACTTTGACAGAAACTATAACGGAGCTTTTGGTGCAACGCACCCTATATCTCGTCTATTTCAAATTTAAACCAGAGGATGAGTGAGGGCCTCGTGATTAGCTTAGCTGGCAAGGTTACGTACGCTTATAGTGTTGAGTAGGACACGATTTAAAAATGAGTTTGTAAGAGTAGCCTCTTTTTTGTACCGAGCCAATACAATGTCCCACTTCAAATGAGGCGAGGCGCCATGACATGAAGCTTGGCGTCATGACATGAAGCTTGGCGTCATGACATGAAGCTTAGCGGTACATTTGAAAGAACGAGTATTTCATGTACTGTTGCTGTATTTGTACTGCCCTGTCTTACAAAGTGTGATTGACGTAATACTTAAAGAAAAGTAATAAGAAGCGATTGATTATAGACAAATGACAATTGTATCGACGTTTTTACTTATTAGCCACTGTAATATTATTGTGCAGGCGACTTATTTGTAAAACATGATTTTGATTTAAAATATAACTAATACACAGACATAAACAGCAACACAAGCAAAACAAATAGGTATTTATCAGGCATTCATGAAATCTTTTTTTTCTAAAACTGTCGCGTCTCGTACTTTAAACTAGTACATTTGTAATAGAGTGAATAAAAACATCATGTTATCTCTTGCAGTCACGATAATGTCTGTTGAATAAAACGACGTGCTTTTGAAGCATGTGCCTCATTCTCTCTCTCTCTCTCTCACCCTACAGTTCATATGCGAGGAGTAGAGTAACGCGACATAAAATTTGAAGTGGTACATGTTATAATGTTGAGCCGCTCTTACAATATTGTGTCATGTACGGGACAAATGTACTGCCTCTTGTATGTCCTACTCAACACTATATCAGGCATTCATGAAATCTTTTTTTTCTAAAACTGTCGCGTCTCGTACTTTAAACTAGTACATTTGTAATAGAGTGAATAAAAACATCATGTTGTCTCTTGCAGTCACGATAATGTCTGTTGAATAAAACGACGTGCTTTTGAAGCATGTGCCTCATTCTCTCTCTCTCTCTCTCACCCTACAGTTCATATGCGAGGAGTAGAGTAACGCGACATAAAATTTGAAGTGGTACATGTTATAATGTTGAGCCGCTCTTACAATATTGTGTCATGTACGGGACAAATGTACTGCCTCTTGTATGTCCTACTCAACACTATACGCTTATATTACATACATAATTGATAGCACGGTTGCTGCAGGGTTGGTGCAGTGGCTGATACAGTCGGCTGCTGCGCTCCGGGTCGTGGATTCGATTCCCGCACGGAACAAAATTTTGTATGATCTACAGGTAGTTGTTCCGGGTCTGGGTGTATTTTGTATGTGGAATTCATGTCTGTAAACGCACCCACGACACAGGAGAAATACTAGAGTGAGGCAACGTAAAAAAAAGTTAAAGTTGTCTCCGTCACTCCCTACCCCCGTGCATCAGCAGCTAAAATATGTTTCTTTTAACTGCTCCTGCTACATCTCGTTCGTCGCTAAGACATTACTTACTTACTACTTACATTACTAGACTTAAGGTAGGTAATGGTCTGGTCCGGAGAAAAATCACCTAATATTGACATGACCTCCATGACACCCACGCTCCGGTCAAAAAGGATAAATTGAAAAGACGACCCGCGCCGTGAACGACTATCGGGTATTCTAATGGCGATGAGGCGGAAGATAGCGCTTGCCGCAAGTTCAAAATAGACCGTCTTGAAGATAACAGGAAACTCTTCAAGGCTGCTAGAAATTGGTGTAGCCAGATGATACACAATGCCAAACGCCGTCACATTCTGGGTAGTATTTCTTCTTCGTCTTCTGCCGATATTTGGAATTTCCTTGGAACTCTAGATATCGTTAATCCATAATTGCTTATTCATATCATCATATTAGCAAGCCACTGACTCAAAGAAAATAGAGACCGGCTCCAAATCAAATAAAAAATATTGTTTTCTTAATAGAATTTCACGAACAACAAATGAAGCACCTCATTGCTCTTGTAAGAATGGTTGCTGACTTATTACGTTCAAGAATAGTGAGCTTAGCGGTTAAGAGTCTCATCTAGAGAAAGATTATCTTCGTTTTTGAATTTTTATCACGAAACTTTGAACATGGCAATGGGCAAGTTCCTTCAGGAGGTTCAATTGGACACGGCAGCTTTGCGAAACGCCCCACAAAGTTGTTGTAACGACTAAATCTCTGATTATGCTGAGTCGTTGTTTGTTGTATTTTCTTGTTTATATTTCATTAAGTAGGATTTATTATTTTGATGTTTTTTTAGGACTCGTTTTGTCATAGGGATAAAACATTTTGGCGCAGTATGATTTAATGTCGTAGGCTTTTTATCTGTTGTTTTAACCAAAAACCTTTAACGAGTGAGGCAGGTATTACTGTAAAAAATATGCGAAAAGTTACTAGCACCAAAGAATTTTTTTATATACTGACTAATAACGGGGCTAGCAAATCATTCGCCTGGTGGAAAGCATTACGCCTGCACATTACAGTAATACTACAGTCAGCACTAGTCTAGTAGTAGTGGTGGTAGGTCTTGCGGCACTACCCTTCGGGGGCTTGCCTGCTCCAGTGTGATCTTACGAGGACCTGGAGCCCCCCTTCGTTGCCGAAGATGACCACTCCAGTGGTTTTAGCCGGTAGGAGTCCGGCATACCCCTTCGCCCTTCCCCGGGGCGAAGGAAGTTCCATGTAGAATTTCCACTGGACACCAAAAAAAAAAAAATTAAAATTATAGGGCGAGGCAATTGCCCAGGTAGTTTAAGGGTTCGAATTAAACACTAGAACTTGTTATAATTATAATCCTCTTCGCCTTCGACAGAAGTTATGCTTTGCTTAAAGAAGTAAGGGTAGACTTGAAGTCCCTACAGGGATTTCGCGATCTAATTAGCGGTACAGATTTGTGACTTGGTAGAAGTGAGTGACGCAGCCGTCCCGTGCGATAGCCGACACTACTGCTGGCAGAGAGAGATCTTGCCCGATCCTATCGACCAGGATCCGCCGCTCGGCAGCCCACGCAGGGCACTCCTCGAGCGTGTGCTGTGCGGTATACTGGTCGCTTCCATAATGGTGGCACTGTGCCGTAACCTCGCTTCCTATTCTGTGCAGGTACGCATCTAAACAACCGTAGCCAGTGAATACCTGCGACAGACGGTAGCTGACACGCTCGCTCCTTCTGAGTCAGGCTCCGAAGAGTGGCAGGATGGCCTCGACGGCGTGCTTGGTCGCGAACTGCAACCGTAACAATAAGAGTCCCATCATCAGTAATGCCATCTTAACTTCACAACCCAATAACTAGAGTATATCGATATCCTTAAGTGTAATCCGATTGTCGTGCTTCTTACTTCCCGTGATAACTGCCATATACAGGGTGCCAGTAAATAGCACGACATACTGCAGGGGATGAGAGCTTGGGTCAATACCTAACAAAAAAAAACAGAATATATGTTCAGCAAAATCTTAGGGACTTTTTTTCACCACTGTACGTTAAAGTTATGCGATAAGAAAATTGTACTGTGAAAATTTAAATAAAAATTGTATTTCTTGAAAACATTTCAGATTTTAATAGAATAAAGACTTATCAATGAGTAAAGTAACTATTTACAAATAATTTGAGGTACAAAAAAAACTAGAAAAGGAATTTTTCATTACGAGATGCTTAAAAATCTGTGTCAAGGTAGAGTATTTCGATATTTCGGAAATTTTTGTACTACTGTAAAACCGTAAGATTTTGCTGAACATATATTGTGTTTTTTTGGTAGGTATTGACCCAAGCTCTCACCCCCTGCAGTATGTCGTGCTATTTACTGGACAACCTGTATGTTCGCATGGCAGCTGGTATCTATAGCATAACAAACTTTCCGAGCCAGTAGAGCGTTCGCGAAAAAAATATCATCCATCCAAAGTCTGACCACAGCAAGCGCATCTTAACCCCGCAGATCAAACATTCTGGTAAGCCGCAAGCTCCTCTAAGATCAATAAACTAAATGCCAAAAGAAAACGCAAATAAAGGTAACGGTGACCGATTCGAAACCGCGTCTAGCCGAGTCGTTTTACATTCACGGTACGCTGGGCATAATTTTGTTTGAACGTATCACAGACTGATACCCACGGGTGCAAAATAGATGCTTTGTTGCTGGCAAATAAGATTGGAGTCGCATGAGGGACCACAGCCTGTAAGTTATGGAGTTATTTGACTTTTACAAAGGTTTACAGCAAACAGTTTCAAACATCATTACGGCCGAATGAAGTCCACTGCTGGACATAGGCCTCCCCCAAAGATGTCCACAACGACCGATATGGATGTGTTGTGGGCTCATTGGGGGGTTTTGCCATAATCGCCACGCTTGGCAGACGGGTTGGCGATCGCAGTTGAGTTGTTTATATACTCGAAGGACGCTGCTGCCCATCCTCCGGCTAATCCCTTAGTCGACTTTTACGACACCCATGGGAGGAGATGGGGTGGTGGCATTCTGAGCCGGCACCACACGGCAATTCGGCGTTTCAAACGAAATGTGTTAAATTAGACATTTTAAAGGGATAGTTAGCATTTTCGTCAATACTGCAAAAAATAATACTCATCACATCAGCCAAAAGATGTCCAAGGCTGAACAAAGCCCTCCCAGTAGGTTTCCGGAAGTTGCCGGTGCTTATCACGCCTGGCACCACCTAGGATTGGTGAGCGCAGTTTGGCTATTTTTCCATAGAATTTATTTCCTTTAATTTAGAGTCCCTTAGTCGCCTTTTGCGCCTTCCACGGGAGGAGATGGGGTGGTGCTACATTCTTAATCCGGACACGACACCGACAAGTTGAACACGCGTTTGTAACTCAGTACACGTGAACTCAGAAATGAAACTTGCCCACGCATGCGACCACACCTTTTATGCCCGCGCATGCGCCCACATAACACACAAAACTTTATTCTCATCACTTCAAAAAAACGTAGCACTGCGACTGAATTTATTTCGGGATTTCTTCGCAGACGTTGTCATGTGGTATCCTCACCGTCGTTTCTGTACTACGTATAACAGTGTCTGTTAGGACCTTATTATGGTACTAAATAAACGATTATCAACATTTTTACAACACTTCTATTAAGTATCATATCAAGGAAAGGTATCAGGACCAAACATTCTATTTTATGTTTTTATTTCATTTCATACATTGCACAATCTAAGCAGATGTTAAGCATGATGCAGTTGACGATGGTACACGCTTGCCCAGAAGAAACCCGTTCACTCGCGACTTGAAAATTCCCACGTTCCAACGGTCGGTAATCAGATACCGGCAAGGGGTTCACCTATATTATAGGTTTGACCTTCAAAGTCAAAGTTTTTTATTTCAAATAAACCAAATATTGGCACTTATGAAACGTGAGAATCTAAGTTGCACGGTAATGTCTTAGGTTTTCGCGATTATTACTCATAATAAAAAACCTTTTTTAGTCATCCTGCGACCACGAACCCTGCAGTGTTCGAAACGTCAGGAAAAACAAAATCTATAATATACGCGATATAATCCGTTTAAAAGTGCTAAGTTGCACGGTTCCAAATAGTTCATCTCGTGGAGAAGAGCCGGCAAGAAAACTAACTGAATTTAGTAGACCTAAACTTAAGAAAGTATTACTTAAGAGACTAAATTTGTTCAGCTTTATTTGCATTTCACTGGATGACATTGTTTTAACTTATTCAGTTTAGCTTCATTCAGCCGCTTACATGTTCATTAGATTGTGAAAGGTCGTCATAGCATGCTATCTCTGCTATAACCCTCTTATCTTCTACGTAAATCGTTGTTAGATTGAGAAATGCCAGCATCAAAGCGTTTCAACCTCTGCTGAAACGCTTCTTCACTTCACTACTACCTACCGCGTACATCGCTGGAAGACTGAGAAGGATAATAATCTTCCGCCAAACGGTAAATTACCTTTAATAGGTATTTTATTCACTCAACATGGACAGTTCCTTCCGCACACATCGTTTCACTCCTTTCGAAAAATTAAAACGTTATCAATTAAAATATAAATGACATTGGGTGGACCAGGTGTGCTAAAACAAATCAATTTACCTATGCAAGTCGCAATTTGTTGATGTGGACAGCAAGGAAGGAACGGCGCTGACCGCGGGGAACGGCGCTGGGCGCGGTGGAACGGCGCTGAACGCGGAGGAACGGCGCTGGACGCGGCGGAACGGCCCTGGGCGCGGTGGAACGGCGCTGAACGCGGGGGAACGGCGCTGACCGCGGGGAACGGCGCTGGGCGCGGCGGAACGGCACTGACCTTGGTCTTTAGCATATTCAAGGACGCCAATGATAAAACACACACTTGTCGTCATTTTATACCTGTTTGCCACGTAAGCTGAATACACAATTGGTGTTTTCTACGGACAAAAGCTGAATCGAGCTGAATAAGTGTAGTTAGTCCAAAAAACTGATTCATATAATATTGTTCCGTATGGCTATTGGTTTCCTGCTATCGGCTCAGCTCAACTCAAAAGATTGAATAGCCTAAGATAAATATTAGATACAAAATATTTTTATTAGTGTGTGTAATCAGTTTTCCTATTACCCGTGTGGTGTCCAGATTAAGAATATAGCGCCACTCCATTTCCTCCCGTGGATTTCGTAAAAGGTGATTATGGGAGACGACCAGAGCGATGGGCAGCAGCGTCCCATCTGTGGACAGTAGCGATACTGCGCTCACCACCCCGCCTGCAACGCGTGGTGAGTACTGGCGAATTCCCCCCAAAATTATGACGCAATTTTGGAATCTATGGGAAAGACCTTTGTTCAGCAGTGGACGTCCTTTGGCTGATATGATGGAGGTCAGATTTTAGATGCTACGGTACAAGATTTGTTTTGTTTACTTTTTAACACGCTTTTATTAACTTGGTTTGTATCTATGTAACGGAATTTTTTAACTTGATTTTCACCCCCTTCAAAACGTCGGATTGACTGGAAACTTGGCACACTTATCAAGGACTGATGATAATACAATAATTTTAATAGTTTGTCCCCTTATCCTTACCAGGATGATGATGATTTTATCCGCAATGGAGGGAGAATTTGTTTACTTAAACGTCGAAAGGAAGTGCCAAAGATGCTTGGCTAAATAATTACCCGGAGTTATTGAGACTATGGACAGGCAACAGCCATGCGCAAAACAACAACGACATCAAGCAACTTAGTTCGGTTATCTACAAAAGCGTGTCTTTTTATGTATTTTATACTATTATTTATTTACATTAGATTAATACTAGGATTTTTCCTGTATCGCGGATACAGTTGACAGACATAAATCTCACATTCGCAAATACCCGAAACAACTATCTGCACATCATACAAATATTTATTCCTTGCGGGGATCGAACCCGCGACACAAAGCGCACAAAACCAACCGCTAAGCTAATCGTGCGGTTCCATGCAGATTTCGTATGGAGAAGAATGGGTAAGAAACACTATAGTTACTCTTTTGAAATCAGAATATAAAATATTGATGATTAAAGAAAGAAAGAAGAAAGAAAAATGTTTTTATTAGCACAAACAGTACACACAATAAAAAACTTACAACTACTAAACATAACTATAAACTAACATCAGATAAGTACAAATCGTGCAGTAGTAAAATTATAGTGCCAAAGGGCTTACAGCTCAGCATAATGTTAGGCGGCAGTAAACTGACCACCTAACGCTGGTTTTCAGCTGTAACCCAATTGTGTCATACGCTCGAAACTAAATAAATAAATATAAATGATTGTGATGGGAGGTTAATGAAGGGCTTACCGTGTGGTGCCGGCTAAAAATACCACCACCCTATCTCATCTAGTAGGTGTCCTAAAAGTCTACTTTGGGATTAGCCGGAGAATGGGCAGTAGCGTCCCTCGAGTACAATTATAACACAACTGCGATTGCTAATCTGTCTGCCAGCTGAGGCGATATAGCAAAACCCCCAATGAGCACACATCACTAACTCATACCGGTCGTTGTGGGGTGTTTGGGGGAGGCTACTGTCCAGCAGTGGACGTTTTTCGGCTGACATGATGAATGAAAGAATAGTGTAATATTCTTAAAGGTCTACACGAAATAAGCTTGACTGCAGTATTTATTTATATTAAATGATCATAACAGTATTATGCCAAATAAGTATACATACATTTTGAATACATTACCATGCTTTTACGGGAGTGTCGGGTAATTCTACTCGAGTATAGCTATATTAATTCATCAATTTCGTGCGTCAATTTGAATTCTTCACACATTTGCGGGTATTAAGTCACTCCAAATAATCCCTCTTCAAAGACTTGTCAGAGAATGATGTATCGAATATTGAATTTTGTATTAAAATATTCGTCGGTAAAGTACACTCAGTAACTTGTACGATATTGGCTAATTATGTTAAATTAACTTCATTATTGATGTCTTAAAAGGCTTTCTGGCAAGCTCACACGAGTATTTGTTTTACTCTGTGGATGGGACAGAATGTAATTTAGCCAATTGGAAATGTATTTGTAAGTGGTTTTGGAATTTAATGCAATAGATATTTCATCCGTTAAGTATCCGGATTAAGAATATAGCACCACTCCATCTCTTCCCGTTGAAGTCGTAAAAGGCGACAATGGGACTCTACCCAGAGAGAGAGAGCAGCGTCCATTCTATGGGTTCTGAAACTTGGTTGCCTTGGCGGTACAAATGGGAGCAGCAGCCGTTCTGCCTGCTAAGCGTGGGGAGTACTGGAATATTCCCCCTAAATGATGACACAGTTGAGTCTATTAGAATCAAATACCGCAATGTCCATGCGTTTTCTATGCCGTATGAATCTACAGATTAAAAGGAATCTATTTGAATATTCAAAATGCAACCAAAGCTGCAATGTCATGTAGAAAACTGGCATTAAAAATTAAAGTATGCTACAAATATAGCATTATCCATTGGTGTATGTATATAAAAAATATGAATTATGGCCAGAACACGAAAATGGACATTGCGGTATTTGATTCTAATAGACTCAGTTGTGGAAACCCATACGGGGAGGCCTTTGTTCAATAGTGGACGTACTTCGGCTGATATTTTGTTATTAAAAAAAAACGTTGCCCCACAATAGGATTTGTCCTGTGTCGTGGGTGCGTTTACAGACATACATTTCACACACATTACACCCAGACCCGGAACAACTTACCTGCAGATCATACAAATATTTGTTCCGTGCGGGAATCGAACCCGCGATCCGGAGCGCAGCAGTTGACTGTATCAACCACTGCACCAACCGTGTTGTCAACGGTTATATGATGATGATGAGATATTTTCCGTTCATATGTAATTGTTAATTGCATATAGTTTTAAAGATATTTAGGTTTAATATTTGCATGTTCAAACTCAAACTCAATTTTTTTATTTCATATAGGCCCTAATAGGCTCTAGGCGAAAAGTCAAGTTAAGTGCACGGTTTGGAAAAGTCGGTCCTATGGAGAAGAGCCGGCAAGAAACTCCATGGATATACCCTTCAATTTTGTTATAACATGGTATTATAGCTATTTACAGTCATCCCTTCCGAGATGTACCTAAAGGCGTGGCACCAATGGGCGGCTCTAATGTGATCTTTCGAGGACCTGGAGCCCCCTTTAGGTGCCGAAGATGACCGCTCCAGTGGTTTTAGCCAGTAGGAGTCGGCCATACCCCTTCGCCCTTCCCCGGGGTGAAGGAAGTTCCATGTAGAATTTCCACTGGACATCAATAAAAAAAAAGGTATGTGCGAACAAAGTAGACTAATTAAATGTAAAATACACACAATAACAAAACAGACAATTGTTGTTGATGCGGAAGTTGGTGGGAAACGTGGATTATCAGTGATACTACTTATTGTAGTATTGTCCACCTCCTTGGTATGATTTAATTGTTGATTTTATTTAATAATAGCAAATAAATAATCATTCCCTGATTTCTGAACGAATGGTTCTATATAAAGTGCCACCCGCCATATGTATATTTTTCCCTCTCCAGTAAACTGTAATGCGAACCGATAGTATAAAAGGTTGTACCTACCTTCCTAGTGATCATTATAAAAATAATTTCCAAAGAGATAAGTGGTGATTTCATTTTCGTCATAACCTAATTTCCTACAGGTTATGGGCCCAGTTACCTTTTAAACTAAGTGCGTTTAAATTCGGAATATTTGAATTATTACTTAAAGTGAAAATTATAACAAGATGTCAACAAGTGAACATTTTAAGAACAAAAGAAATATAAAGCCTTTCGATGGTGAGAAATATAGTGTTTGGAAATTTAGAATTCGTGCTCTATTAACTGAAATGAACCTAATTAAAGTTATTGACGAAGAAGACCTATTACACAACAATGAATGGGAGAAAAATAACCGAATAGTGAAAAGTATCATGGTTGAATATTTAGCAGACTCTTTCCTTGGCTTCGCAAAAGAAGACACAACCGCAAGAGAAATAATGAAAAGCTTAGATACAATTTATGAACGTAAAAGCCTTGCAACTCAACTGGCTTTAAGAAAAAAATTATTAGGGTTAAAATTGCAAGGTGATACGCCTCTGGTAAAACATTTTACTATTTTTGATGACCTTATCACCGAGTTGCTGGGGGCTGGAGCAAGACTAGAAGAAACTGATAAAGTATCTCACTTATTACTGACACAGCCGGTAACTTATGACGGTGTTATAATATAAACATACAATACAACAGGCAATAGAAACATTGTCTGAAGATAACTTAACGTTGGCGTTCGTTAAAACACGACTTTTGGACCATGAAGTGAAGCTAAAGAATGAGAGTTGTGATACAAGTGTTAAGGTATTGCAAGTAGAAAATAAAACTGGACCGTATAAGAAGAGAAAGTACGAAGACTCAAAGCAGACTTATTTTAACCAACATCAAAATAATATTAAATACAAAATTAAAAGAAAGTCCCATTTTATAAAATGTCACCATTGTGGACGCAAGGGACATGTAAAAGACGATTGTTATTATTTCAAAAGAATGAATCATCAAAAGAAAAATACCGACAGGTCAAGAACAGTTCAGGCAATTGAGCTAACTCAACCATCTACATCTAACGACTTTTCAGGTTTTGCTTTCATGATGGGAAATTATGAACGCAGTGTACCCGAAAATAATTATATCACATTTCTATTAGATTCTGGAGCAACTGATCACATCATAAACAGGGATGATCTATTTACTACCTGGGTTCATCTACATACTCCAGTAAAAATTTCTGTTGCTAAAAATGGAGAATTTATTTCAGCTACCCGAAAAGGAAACATAAACATTACTACGATCGAGGGTAATCAAGGAGTTTTGGAAGATGTACTTTTCTGTCGTGAAGTTCCATACAATCTGATGTCTGTTTCGAAAATGCAACGTGCTGGGATGACTGTTATTTTTGATCAGGAAAGTACCCGCATATGTAAGGATGGTAAGACTCTCATGTCAGGTAAGTCTTCAAATAATTTAGTATCTATAGATTTACTAGTAAAAATAAATTGCTCTGTTTCCCAAGTATGTAATAACAATCTGAACAAATATGAACTATGGCACCAACGTTTAGGCCATATTAGTAAATATAAATTTCTAGAAATAAAAAGATATAAAATGGTTAATGATATGGATCAAATTGAAACTGTGTTACCAAATGACAGTTTATGTGATGCGTGTATAAATGGGAAACAGACGCGACTGCCCTTTAACAAGTTAAAGGATAAAAAATATATTAAACGACCACTTTTTATTGTACATTCTGATGTTTGTGGCCCTATCACTCCTTCAACTGTTGACGACAAGAATTATTTTGTTTTATTCGTTGATCAATATACTCATTACTGTGTTACATATCTGATAACATATAAATCGGATGTATTCTTAGTTTTTAAGGATTATGTTGCAAAATGTGAAGCAAAATTCAATTCAAAGTTAGTTAATTTATATTGCGACAATGGTGGAGAGTATTTATCTACTGATATGAAAGATTACTGTGTCCAAAAAGGGATCACTTATCATTTAACGGTTCCAAGAACTCCACAGCTCAATGGTGTTTCAGAACGTATGGTAAGAACTATAACTGAGAAAGCGCGTGCTATAATAAACGGTGCTAAATTAAATAAGGCATTTTGGGGTGATGCAGTTCTAACTGCTGTCTATTTAATCAATTTGACACCAACTAGAGCCTTAAAAGAATCTAAAACACCATATGAGCTATGGCATAATAAAAAACCTCAGATAAAGTATTTAAGGGTTTTCGGATCAACCGTTTATGTACATGATAAAACCAGTAAAACTAAATTTGATAATAAATCATGGAAAGGTATACTGGTGGGTTATGAACCAAATGGTTACAAAGTATGGAATCCAGATAATGGAAAATATACTATTGTAAGAGATGTCATTGTGGATGAGACAAATTTTCTTCATTCTAGACCTGCATTAAAGCATGAAGGGAATGATATAGTACATTCCCATGACAAAACTGATGGTTATGACGTAAAGTCAAAATCAGTGTCAATAAAGTCTCAATTTTCTGACAGCTCTAAATCAGATGCCTTAAAATCTGATGATACGAGAAGGCCCTGTAAAATTCGCAAAATAAACACGGACTTACTTGAACTAAATAATACACGTGAAATATGTCGTGATAATTTTTCATCACATACAGATAATCAAAACACAGATAAACCGTTTGAACTGCGAAGGAGTGATAGGCTCAAAGGTCAACCCCCTGTATGTTATAGTGAGGATGATAATGATATCTTAATGTGTGCTCAGTCTTTTATTTATAAAGTACCAAGTTCATTCGAAGAAATTAAAATACGGGATGATAGAACTCAGTGGGAGAGCGCAATTAAGGATGAACTTAATTCTCACTTAGTTAATAATTCCTGGACCCTAGTACCAAGACCAGAAAACAAAAATATTGTAGACTGTAAATGGATTTTTACTACTAAACATGATGAATTCGGAAAACCTGTCAGATATAAGGCACGCCTTGTTGCCAGGGGTTTTAGTCAAGAATATCTTACAGACTACGAAGAAACCTTTGCACCTGTTGCTCGTATAGCTAGTTTTAGATTTATAGTCAGTTTTGCCAATCAGTTTCAGTTATTAGTTCATCATATGGATGTTAAAACTGCCTTTTTAAATGGCATATTAAAAGAGGAAATATATATGAAAGTTCCAAAGGGTGTAGTTGGCAAAGAAAATTATGTTTGTAAATTAAATAAAGCATTATATGGACTAAAACAGGCAGCCAGGTGTTGGTTTGAAGTATTTGAACAATTTATAAAAGAAAAAGGTTTTCAGAATTCATCAGTTGATAGGTGTATTTATATTCTTAATAATGGGGATGTAAGTAAAAATATTTATCTGGTACTTTATGTTGATGATTTAGTATTAGTGTGTGCTGACATTCGAACAATGAATGCTTTAAAAGGTTATTTAATGAGTAAATTTAAAATGACTGATTTAAAAGATATAAAATTATTTCTTGGCATTAGAGTCACACGATCTCATGATGAAATAACACTTGATCAAAGTGCATACATTAAAACAATTTTAAATAAATTTAATATGCACGACTGTAAACCTATCAGTACTCCTCTAGAAAACAAATTGAATTATGAAGCGTTAAACTTGGAAAATAAATATGAGGCACCATGTCGAAATCTTATCGGATGTTTAATGTATGTTATGTTATGTACTCGGCCAGATCTAAGTACAAGCGTTAATATATTGAGCAGGTATACAAATAAGAACAATAAAGAATTATTGTTGGGAATCAAACCAACATACGCGCGGGAGGAGACGTGCGGGGTAAAATTACCACGCGTCATCGGCTGCCAGCGGCGACACCGCGACACTCGTCGGACCGATGACCACTCGCTTCCACGGACACCACCGACGACGGACGACACTCATTGTTTTAACCGGGAACGATTTTATTGTTATTAATTATAGATAGTGAATATACCAGTCCTATTTTAATATACAGTCCGCTTTTATTTACGTCCCAGTAGTAGGACCCTAACATTGGTCCTTCGAGCCGGATGTCTGAAAAGAGTACTTAGATATTTAAAAGGTACAATTGATTTAAAATTAACCTACAAAAGATTTGATTATAATAACATCATAAGTGGGTACGTAGACTCTGATTGGGGAGGAAATGATACTAACGATAGGAAAAGTACTACTGGGTATATATTCAAATTATTTGAACAGTGTACAATAACCTGGTGTACAAAGAGACAAATGTCAGTGGCAGCCTCATCTACTGAGGCAGAATATATGGCATTGTATGAAGCCGTAAAAGAAGCTTTATGGCTTAAGTCTCTGGCATTAAGCATTAGTATTGATATCACCAAACCTATGATTATATATGAAGATAACAATGGCTGTATTAGCATAGCAAACAATCCAACCAACCATAAAAGATCAAAACATATTGACATAAAATATCATTTTTCCAGGGAACAAATTGAGAAAAATGTAATTAAATTAAATTATATTCCTACAGGTAAACAATTAGCAGATGCTCTGACTAAGCCATTGCCTGCAGTTGTTTTTCAAAAAATGAGAACTGAAATCGGACTACAATAGAAAGTTTGGCAGAATTTAATTGTAATGTATAAATTGTTATATTAGAATTTATGTAATATGGTCTGATTAGGTTTTTCTGGGTTTCCCTAATCCTGAGCAACGAATGTTGGACCATGATATTATTTCCCCAGTTAACACTAGGAAGGGATATTAAGCATAATAAGTTTGATTGTGAATATTTATGTTATTATAGTCATGTTGTTATTTTGTGATTATTTTTTTGAGGGGGCGTGTTGATTTTATTTAATAATAGCAAATAAATAATCTTTCCCTGATTTCTGAACGAATGGTTCTATATAAAGTGCCACCCGCCATATGTATATTTTTCCCTCTCCAGTAAACTGTAATGCGAACCGATAGTATAAAAGGTTGTACCTACCTTCCTAGTGATTATTATAAAAATAATTTCCAAAGAGATAAGTGGTGATTTCATTTTCGTCATAACCTAATTTCCTACATTAATGACCACTATAAAAATAAATATAATCATCATCATTTCGGCCGAATGAAGTCCAATGCAGGTCCCAGGCCTCCCCAAAGATCACCACAACCACCGATATGGGTGTGTTGTGGGCTCATTGGGGGGTTTTGCCATAATCGCCACGCTTGGCAGACGGGTTGGCGATCTCAGTTGAGTTGTTAATGTACTCGAGGGACGCTGCTGCACATCCTCCGGCTAATACCTTAGTCGACTTTTACGACACCCACGGGAGGAGATGGGGTGATGGTATTCTGAGCCGGCACCACACGGCAACAAAAAAAATTAGACGTACTGCAATTTAACTATTTCAAAAGACTAAAACTATTCCAGTCTAATAACACTATTCAGTGTGCACATTGCTTACTTAATCTATTAATGTAAGAATCAGATCGCGTTACTGATTGTGATACGATATCAAAGTTGTTTACGTTTCCAGACTGGCGACGACGACTCCAACTACAAAGATAGGTGTACAATGGAAGCGATACTTCGATTTTGTGAGACCTGTAGGAAACGAAACAACAAATTAGCTAACTTTTTGTACCATCTCGTCGTGCATTGCTGAATGTCTAGGTATTATGATCGCAACGTACCCAATGTGCCTGGTCTACTTGCGACTAGGACGTATGGTGTTGGGATTGCACTATTCTCCCTCTTTCCAGCAGGTATGCATCTCGTTTTGTATTTTGGCAGTCTCAATATGACGCAAACTAACCTGAGGGTAAAAATAGAAATAGGTTGTATATAAACTAAATATGGATAACCAAATGCTATAACGAGATATTTAATACGCACTTACTTTCTTATATCAAGCTCGTACTTAACTATATCTCTTCGCTCACGTTAAAATTTAAATTATGAATTGCCGCTTTACTGTCCGACGCGCTCGACCGCCTGCAGCGTATTGTGAATTTTGTGCACGGATCAATGCACAGCCACCGCTCGAAACAGTTGACGACCCGTATTTTTATTAATTTATTATAGCTTTAGTTTATGATGGTTGTATTTCTAGTATATTTAGTTCTTCTGTACGTAACAACACAAACATTAATTTTATTTATTACTTCTTACCTACATACTACTTTCACTATTGTTATTTGCTACACGTAGGTATTTTTATTTATCCATGTTCTACAAACTGATTTACATCCGTAACACGTCACTACTTAAGGTCCAGTTGAAAACCAGCGTCAGGCACTAGTGGTCTGGCATGTTTGCTGAACTGGGCCTGTTTGGCGCAGCTGTGGGGCACACAACAATGTTCTCCTTGTGTTTTTATTGTATTTTTTTTTCTTTTTCAATTTATGTGTATCACATTGTCTGTGTCAAATAAATTTATTTTCTTTCTTTCTTTCTTTCTATTTTCTACTAAAATTATACATGAATATGGCCATAGGAAAAAATAATTCACCGGCAATTTTTTTAGTTCGCTGTTGGTACTATGATGTGGTGTGCACAGCAAGGCTTTGGGTGCACCCTTTACAATCCCCCTCGAAATGTGCCTGGGAGGAAAGTCCGTTTTATAGTCATCCCATCCTAGATGTGCCTAAAAGCGTGGCACCAATTGGTGGCTGCAGTGTGATTGTTTGCGAGTTCCTGGCCGCTCTGCGGTGCCGAAGATGACTACTTTGATGATTTTAGCCCTTAAGAGTCCCTGCGTCCTTATGCTGGGCGGAGGAAATACATGATATATATTTCCAACAGGCCAAAAAAATTACTATGATATTGGTGCAATGGCTAAGCGATTAGCTATCTATTACGGGTCTCGGTTCCATCACCGCTTTATACCAATAAACTGTACCAACGATAGAGGACAAACCGAAGTGCGGAAATTCGATACAAAAAAAAGAGCAAACACTTTTCTAATCTCCACGACAGATTTAATTTACTCATAGTTGCTTTTCGAGTGGTACTGCATATGGCATTTTAATGTTATAATTATATGTTCAAAGGTTTTTATTCAGTACTCTGTCAGGTAAGTAAACTCATTTTGAATCACGCTGCATGTCACATCCAGTTATTATTTTATATCATACTCAAATTGTTTGTCAAGGGAGAGAAAAAACCAGGTTTGATGTGGTAGCTGTTCAAATATTTGAGGCATCTTCATACCAGCGGCAAAGATATCATTAAGACTGGATTATGAGGAAAAGGACGGAAAAATTACACTTCCTTGTTGGTTTAAGAGTAAGAGAAAATATTGTGGATCAGCAGTTAAAATTGTGTGTTGAATTAGGGAAATAAATGTCTCTATTTTCTGGTAGAATGTTGGACGTAATCTAGAGTTTGACAGAAAGAGTGAGCAATTTGTCTCAAGTAATACAGTGGGCTTGGAAATCATCAATGTGTATCACATGTAATGGTGTCCGGATTAAGAATATATAACCACTCCATCTCCTCCCGTGGATGTCGTAAAGTCACTTTTGTCGAACAGCACCCATTCTGCGCTTACCAACCCGCCTGCTAAGCATGGTGAATACTGACAAATTCCCCTCAAAATGACGACACCCGGCGTGTAACCGGTCATTTATGGGGGAGGTGTTGTTCAGCAGTGGACGTCTTTTGGCTGGTATCATCATGATGATCACACGTGAGGTGACCAGCTTTTTGTACAAAAATATTTGAAATCTGACCCAAATTTGGTTGTGGTAACTGAAAAAAAGATGTCATCATAATCACCATCATATCAGTCACTTATATGTCCACCGCTGAACAAAGCAAGCAAGCAAACGGAGAGGCCGTTAAAAATTTCTACTGTTGTGTCATTTTCGGAGGAATTTCACCAACAATCACCACGCTCGGCACACGGGTTGGTGAGCCCAGTATGGATACTGTTACACAGAAGGGACGGTGCTGCCCATCACACTGGTGTAAAGTCCCTTAGTCGCCTTTTACGACATCCAGTTCCAGGAGGAGATGGAGTGGTGCTATATTCTTAATGCAGACACCACACGGCCTCTATTGTTGAATTCTTTCTTGTACTTACTAATAGTTTATTCCAAGAACAAACTTAACATTGTAGTTGAAAATATGTTCTCTCATACATTCCAACTGCCAATGTATATTTGTACGCACGATGTTGAAAGATTTACCATATTAATTTAAGACCATGGACTTCTTGTTATCATGTAATCTAAAAGAAAACAAACTATTTTCTATATTTTTTTAAATAATTTCGGCTCAGTAGTTTTAAATAACTAGTAATTTTTTTAAAATTTCTTTCATCTATTTTCTTCCATTTATATGTTACACCATACGCGGTACGGTTCGAAAATCGTTTTTTTTTCTTACTTAAGATTGAAAACTTGATCTGTTTTTGTGTTAAGACCACACTTTAAACAACATTTTCTTTGTGTTTTCCTTCTTTTCCTGATTGATATCGAAATGCGGCCGTAAGAGAATATTCATTGTATTTTGTTAACAGTGGTTTAATCAAAAACCCAAGATTCAAGGTTGATCCTAAACGGGCTGTTAAATATGGCACTCGTAACACTTCCTTTTATTACGACTGTAAAAGTGAGCTTTAGTTAAAGCAGGCATTAAACTTTAAACTAACCCAACCTCTGTTTAAAATGACAACACTAACTTTAGTTAAATAAAAAGTTTAGCTTACGTTACACTTAAACTTATAGGTCAGTCAGCGTTTACTACTGAAATTAGGTACTGCTTAATGTGATTGGAAAAAACGAAAGATCATGAAAGGTTACTATCGTCAATATCGTTAATGTCCTGCTGATGGTTTTGACGGTACGGTTCACGCAGCACTGGCTTTCTGTGTTGACTGACACTTTCCAAGTGCACGCCACCGAGCTAGCCTCCTAAGGCTGTCGAACGGAGGCGGCCCTGGAGGCGCGCCCTCGCGACTCTGGCGGAGGCAGCATGTCTGATCGTGGATCCACGTATCTATCTCCACCAGGATGTCAAAAGGCGGGAAACGTGTCACGAGAGTTGCTGCCTCGTAGGACACTATTTGGTATCCTCGTGCGATCCGTATAGCCACTCTGTGCTGCAGATTATGAAGTTTGATCTGTAGCGCTGGGCACCTGACAGTCGAGCTAACAATATAGGCGCCCCGTAGAGGGCCTCGGAACACATGACCCGCCCCGTAGAGGCGGCAAACTTCCTCATATGGTCCACTAAGATTGGGTAGCAACCGGTGTAGTGCACCCACTACCCTACATTACCCTCTCACGAAGAAGCGCGTGAAGTGCTGGCCAATACAATAGTGTCGTCAGCGTAATAGACTAAGCTAACGCAAGTAGAGAGAACAACGCGCAGGACTGCCTCGTAGGCAAGGTTCTATTAGAGGGGGCCAAGAACTGACCCCTGTGGAACCCTGGACTTAATTTTCCTCCGCTTTACGCTACTGTCCCTGCCCACGTAGCGAATGTGCCTATCGTGCAGATAGGCCCAATAATGACTCCTAGATATTTCGCGTGCGGTTTGATGCGGAATCGAGTGTCCGAACATGGAGATCTATCTGATGTAGTGTTGCAACGAATCGTTTAGGCCTGTGGCCGAATACTGAATATTTTAACTGGTGCATGGTCAATTTTCGTATATTTACCAAATTTTAACTTAATCGGTCCAATAGGTTCGGAGAAAATTGGCTGTGACAGACAGACCCATGAGTGATCCTATAAGGGTCCCGCCTCTTTTTCCTTCGGACGTTCGGAACCCTAAAATTTGGCAACACGGAATTTACTGGTAAATCATCATACTATAAGAAACATGACAACACATTGAGCAAAGTCATAATAGGTCAAAATATGTGAAATTCCCATGCAAAATAGGCAATAATTTGTGGATGCCTCTCCTTATCTTTGCTTATAATGGTTATTTTAATAACTAAAATTGCATTTGATTTCTTTTACTCTTGTGAGTCAATCTTTTGTATTTCAATTACATAAATCGTATGTCATTATTAAGTTATGTAATTAATATTGTTAGCAACGCCACATGAAGATGATTTTTTTTCTTTCAGTTTTGTATGCTATCATCTCATCGAAGGATATGGCAAATGGTTCTCAACAGTTTTCATCAAAAATAAACGATTGATTGATTGATCAAAAATATTTAAAACCAATTAATAGTCAGTCAGTGACGGCACGATTGGTGCAGTGGCTGATACAGTCAGCTGCTGTGCTCCGGGTCGTGGGTTCAATTTCCGCACGGAACAAATATTTGTAGGATCTGCAGGTAGTTGTTCCGGGTCTGGGTGCATGTCTGTAAACGCACCCACGACACAGGAGAAAAACGTATTTTAAAAAGAAAATAAGAAAAGTTAAATAAAATATGGTTTTTAGTTATATTTGGCAGCCAAATTCAGACTGTTAAATTTTAGTAACTGTATGCGCGCGCAGCTCCTAATTTAACTCACATCAAACGAACCATAAGAATATACTGTAATATTATTTATTGTTATTTTATAAATTCACCTGATGCACTTAAAAAAGCACCACTCCATCTCCTCCCGTGGATGTCGTAAAAGGCGACTAAGGGAATCTAAACCAGAGGGAAGGGCAGCAGCGTCCCTTCTGTGAAACGGTAGCCATACTGCGCTCACCAACCCGCCTGCCAAGCGTGGTGAGTATTGGCAAATACCCCCCAAAATGAGGACACAGTTGTGAAAATCTATGGGGGAGGCCTTTGTTCAGCAGTGGACGTATGAATGGCCGATATGATATGACTTAACGCGGCATAACCTAACTATGCTATCAACTGGACGCCTTTTGGGCATAATGTAATTATTCATACAGTGCGTATTACGTTTGTTAAACGCTCATCAACCCTCGTTGCGGGGTCTCAAAGGTCCTGGACAGTTGCGGTTTTCACATCTTTGTACTTCATTGTTTTCGCAGCGTAAAGAGGGTTACATTTCCACGGAATTCTGCTAGTTTGGGTTTTAAAAAGTATGTGTGAAATGTTTTGTGTGGTTTGTTTGTAAAAGTACGTGGAAATTGTATGGCAAGTGTATCGCTGTAGAAATGTTAAATATGCTGTATTTCTATATAGAGTTAAAAGATAAAAATATTTTTATCGTATAAAACCATTTACAGACAGATTTTAGTTGCCACGTTCCAAGGTACAGATATAGAGAACGGGCAAGAAACTCCATGGTAACTCTTTTTAAATCATAATGTTTGTTACAATATTTGACTACATTGTTCTTGAAATGAAGGTTATGTAAGGAAAATGTAGGGGAAAAGAGTCTAAATTACATCAATTCCAAACAGCCAGCACTCGTTCAGGAGCACGCATCAACGTCGCTTAGCTTATTGCAAAACAACTAATATTTTTATAAAACGACGCTATTTTGTTTTGTATGTTACAAAGGAAATATATATATATATATAAGGCTAGCTGCCCGCCCCAGCTTCGCATAGGTGTATGCAAACCCGGTTCCAATTGTGAATCTAAACCATCCAGGGTCCGACACAAGCATACACAAAAAAATCGTCAAAATCGGTCTAGCCATTTGGGAAATTTTCAGTGACATAAGATAATTTTATTACTGACTGGTTCTCTTAGTTTTTTTAAGGGATGTTGCGCTACGTGTCGCGTGTTCAATCCCCGCATGGAACAAATATTTGTATGATGTGCAGATACTTGTTTGGGGTCTGGGTGTTTGTGCATATGAGATTTATAGCTGTAAACTGTACCCACGAATCGAATCGAATCATCATCTTCGGCACCGATGGGGGACTCCAGGTCCTCATAAGATGACACTAGAGCCGCCTCTAGGTGCTACGCCTTTAAACATATCTCAGAGGGGATGAATGTTTAATTTTTTTTTTTTTAAGAATGTTTTTTTTTTTTATACTTTGCCCCACACTAGGATTTCTCCTGTGTCGTGGGTGCGTTTACAGACACAAATCCCACACACAATACACCCAGACCCGGAACAACTACCTACAGATCGTACAAATATTTGTTCCGTGCGGGAATCAGCAGCCGACTGTATCAGCCACTGCACCAACCGTGCCGTCAAGTAGCGCCGGGGCCCGTGGAAACTCAGGGCTTCAGACTTTTGAGAGTCACTTTGAGAACCGACCGGATTATGATCAAATGCATAGTTTACGATTCTATAAAGGACATACATACAAACATTAATTTTTTTATATATAGACTCATATATCATCATAAATAGCTACAAACAAAATCAGTCTCTAAAACAAAATATTGCTGTTCGCGGTTTAAAATGATTAGAAATCGCTTTATACTTACTGCATATTCTCGTAGCTCGTAGTAGCTTTAAAGCGAGACTACGGCTACGAAGGTACAAAAAAGGAAAATCCAAGACAGGAATAATTATGGCTGATAAAATACCGACAACGGTCTCCCCATTTCACCATGGCAGAATGCGTATTAGCGACGAAACGAGAGGTTTATTGTACATTCACAGTTGGTCCTAACCCTTTAAATCGCAACCGTACAAATAGAAATGACTTTATTTATAATAATACATGTAACAATATCTGTATTTCCACACACAATACACCCAGAACCGGAACAACTATCTGCAGATCATACAAATATTTGTTCCGTGTGGGAATCGAACCTGCGACCCGGAGCGCAGCAGCCGACTATATCAACTGTTTTTAGGGGTCGGCTGACCTTTGTTAGCATTAATACTGATTGCTTAGGTTCCTCTGAAAGCCAGATTTAATCTTTGTTGAGAGATGCGTAGTAATATTGTTACTCGCAAGCGTAGTAATATTGTTACTCGCAATGGAAGACATCAGTTGATTTAGGTACTATGTCACTCCCGAGAAAACGGCGTTGTGGGCGTGGTCACGTGTCGCCGTGTGTGCAGTACAGCGCACAGCGAGGACACTAGAGGGAATCCTTTACAATCCCCGTGAGATTTCTCTCTCCTCCGCTAGGGTGATCACTTTACATGTCAACCTCTCTGAGACCTGCCTGAAGCAATGGGTGGTTCTAGATGGAGGTAAATCGAATTTCTGGAGCCTCCCTTCGGTGCCGAAGATGGCCGCTGCGGTGGTTTTAGCCAGTAGGAGCATACCTCTCCTTCCTGGCGTGCAGGAAGTACATGATGCATTTCCAGCGGATCAATAAAAAAGGCTTTATCTCACAGTTTTATCATACGGTGTGGAAATATGTGCCGTTGCTCTTTAACGTTAAGAAGTTCGTGCCTATAATACTGAAATTGGAGGCATCATTGTGTTCACTAGCGTTCCATTAAGGCTATAAAGGTGTTTTAACAGTTAGTAATGTCAAAATTGTTCCGTTTATTTTATTGCGTATACAAGTAATTTAATAAAAATGAAGTATGTGTGATTTCTAAATGAATGGCAAATTTTAAGTGAAAACTGCTATTTATACCATACCTAATTGAAATTGACCGTTCAAATAACCCTAATCCCCCCCCTCACGTCTCTTGCTTGCCCGTGCCGAGCCTGTAGTTTTAAATGTCCCTTAATACATTTTAAATAATATCAATCTAGCTGTCCCCAAAACAATAGCTTGTTAACCCCAGCAACGCCCTAAGCCAAGGTCCGTATACCCTTAGCGCAAGTTGCTTAGTATATAATAATATTAATTTTAAGCCTGGCTGGAGGCCTTTTTTTGCTTCACCAGAAACTACCGGTTAAGGAAGCACATTTCTAGGAAATGTATGCGAGAAGACCAACAAAAAAAAAAGAATTAACCGTTTTTTGAGATTTATGTTTGTCTGAAAGTCTCGAATATGTGCTGATAAATATTGTAACATGATTTTAAAAGAGTAACCATGGAGTTTCTTGCCCGTTCTTCTCCATAGGAAATCTACATCTTGGAACGTGGCAACTAAAGTCTTGACGATTCATAAGTGCTATTAATGGTTTAAATGAATAAAAATCTTTTTTATCTTATCTTATCTTATCTTACGGCTCAATGGATTTCAAAGAAAATTTTTGAGATAAAAGAGGTATCTAAAATAATGTTATTGTTTATGTTCCATTTCGATATTTTGCAGGGTTCAGAAGACATGAATAATAATATTATTTACACCTAATGAAGCGGGCGGATAATGACTAGTAAATAATAAAAATAGTTACATACTATCTTTATTCTCAGATGCCTTTAATTATGATAAAACTGTTATTGTAGTCGCAATTCTAACAAACTCGAAGACATAACTTCCAATCTAACATTTGGTTCTTTTGTTTATTATTAATATTAATTTATGACAGGTACAGGAACTCCAAACCAGAGGGGTGGGCAGCAGTGTATCTCCTGTGGAACAGTACCCATTCTGCGTTCACCAACCCGCCCGCCAAGCGTGGTGAGTACTGGCAAAATCCCTACAAAACAATGAAACAATTGTGGAAAACAATGGGGGCGACCTTTGTTCAGCAGTGGACGTCATTTGGCTGATATGATGATGATGCAAAACAAAAAAAACTAAAAATGTATTAAGTACTTACATATCTGCTTAATTAAATAACGTTTCTATACAGCCTTGTGACGAGACGAGCAAGTTGTTCACCTGGTATCTTACCAGCTATGATTGATTGATTATGAAGCTTACTTCATGGCCACCCATAACAATTAACAACTACTGTAATGCTATCTAGGTCAAGTTCTGCGTGGCAACATACCGTGTTCGATACCTCGAGACATTAATAAATAATTCAGTCTAGTATAAATTTATTTATTCTCCCAGTAATTTCACGGAACTCAGTTATGTTTAGAGTTTCAATACTAATTGGCGGTTAAATATCTGGCACAACAGTGGTACTTACCTACCTACCTAACCGAACTTATTAGCAGTGAACCTATTTCACAGGACACCTCTTACACTTGTACATTATTAGCCGAAAAGCTACTGCTCCTATTAAGTCTTAAATTAATACACATATACATCGGGATTTGTGCACTTAAGTTTTCATAACATGTAACCAAAACAATGCCACTATTAATATTTCATTTCTTGCTTACAACGCATGCGTTAGTATCTAAATTCGACGCATGCGTACTACACTAAGCAAAATGGCCGCCAGTACCAGACTTGAGAACTCCAACAAAAAATATTTTGCCTATAAAATTTGATTTGTGTTCCAGAATCAGAATTCGAACAGAACAAAAGACAACACAATCATATTTTGTAGTGCAATGTATAAAATGGCGGCATGTGAAGTGTAACACGCAAAATAAAATCAGTTTATATTGTGGATATTTAGTAAAGTGTTGACAGATCAGTAGCACACAGATCATTAAAGATGTGCGACTACGGAATTTTATTAGTATTATCGTTACTATCCATTATTTCGATGTAAACTATCCGAATCTGTGTATTCTAAAGTTGATACACACTGAACTTAATCATTGTAATAGTGATTTGAAAATGGGATAAAATATGGTTTCTGAAACGTGACAAACCCTGATCTTGGCACTTATAAGGTAAGTTTGTATCCAACAAATATTTAATCTGAGTCATATATTTAATTTATAATTATAGTTTATGTAAATAACCAGGACGTATTGTAAACGTATAAATATAGTGCCTGCTTCTATTTAGTTTATTTTTTATTACTGATCATCTTTCATAATTTCCAGCGTAAGCAATATATAAAGGTAGCCCAACATTAAGGTCTGTTTACAACAACTGAAGGCATAATTCGCGTCCATCGTCAACGTGTACAGATTAGCGAATTTACGCACTCTAGTCTGCCGCTATTTGTACTTATTTGACAGTATGGGTATCCATCAATTCAAATAGATGTAAATAGAACTGGCAGAGCAAGTTAGATGTGTTAAAACGTAATTCAAGGCGTAAGTGTAACATGTATGTACCTATCTGTTCTTTATTCTTCTTTACCGTTTGATGAACTTATCGGTTCTTTCTTCTATCTTTCCGTTTGTTTGTGTCAGAGTTGTTTAAGCTGCCTAAAGACCTCTGACTTGATTTAGGGACTGCCACCTAGTGACAGCAACCCGGCCCGACACTTGTACGTGCCCTCCGAAGCATGGAGACCCTCAATTAAAATACTACTGAGTGGTCACGAGCCCAGCGGTCCTTAAACTGGTTGTTCACCGATCAGTGAGTGCAACTACATTTGCTATAAGCATCTCTATTTTTCGGATCCCGCACTGTTGATAATAGATCTCTTCGTTGTGTGTCTAGTAACTGCTATTGACTTGAAAGTTTGAAACTGGACACAGCTGTGGGATTATATGAATAAAAATCTTTTGAGTATATTTTCGGTATACAATAAAGAGTATATAAATAAATAAATAAGATCTTATTTTAATAGTCCACGATATTTTGCACGACGCCCTACGGCCAAAATTAATAATGAATCTAATCTAAAATCTTCAATTTTGAAATGCATCCGTTGTCGTATTATGATCATATTTAACACAAAAAACAGACATATCCGTCATCCGATATGTCATCCGAAAATATTCCTATAAACCTACAAACATTGGCAGATAGGTTCCTTATACAACATAGGCATCTGCTAAGGAAGGATCTTGCGAAAATTAACCCCAAAGGAATTGACAGGGTGTCTCAAACTTTGTATAAACTTTCTCACAATTATCCGAATTCCACACGGACGGAGTCTCGGGTTCGAATGGTATTGAATAAATGATTCATATATTATTGCTACAAGACGTACTTTGACTTGGTTGGCAATTCAAAGGACGTCTTTTTGGAATTATTTTACTTCATCTATTTTACTTCATCTATTTCACACCGGCAGTACATTATTCTCACATAACTTTATGCTACTATATTGCAATGTATTTAACATTTTAAAAGAGTGTCAATGGAGTTTCTTGCCGGTTCCTCTCCATAGAACCAACTTCTTGTAACCGTGCAACTACATTCTGACTATTCATAAGCGCCCGTAAATGGTTTATATGAATAAAAATCTTTTGAGTTTGAATTTGGATTTAAAAATTTGTTGTTCGCTGGATATTTTCTCTAAATAAGAGGCACTTTATAAATGTTAGAACATGCCAAATATAATCTTGATTATTCAAGAAAGTATTTAATTTGTCTAATATAAAACATCATCATCATCACATCATCCAAAAGACGTCCACAGCTGAACAAAAGCCTTCCCCATAAACGACCGGTTACATGCCATATGTCGACATTTTGAGGGAAATCTGCCAGTACTCACCACGCAAGCCAGGCGGGTTGGTGAGAGCAGTATGGCTGCCGTTCCACAGAATGAAGGTTGCTGCCCATCTCTCTTGATTTGATTCCCTTAGTTACCTTAAGCGCGACATACACGGGAGGAGTACGAGCGGTGCTATGTTCTTAATCCGGACACCACACGGGCAAGCGCTTATTTTGATTAAGATTAATACATGACTTGAAATTACTATTATTGTGTTATGTATTTATTTTGATTAGGATTACAGAATCAGTTTAAACGTATTAAAAATAGATTCAAATAGTGATTGTATTTTTTAAGCTAATAGATAATACATATTAATGAATTAGCTATTAGCTACTAGTACCTGTTTTTGGTCCCTGAGCAGTAAATGTTAAAGCGCTACCGTTTATTTCAAACACTATCCTTCCTGGCTAATATATGTAGCTCCGTCATCCTGCCCAAAAAATAGGTTAGGTACTTACTCATAATTTAGTGTTTCTAATTGTAATTATCAGAAATAGTATCACCAATCAAATGTAGACCCTGGATGTATCTGAAACCTTTATTTAAACCACCTGTATTTAAGTCACCTTGCGCGATAGCAGTAATAAATAATAAATCATTCTCATCATAAATGTTGTGCATAAATAAATTAATATACATGATAATGATTAAGACGAATCTCTTACCGTTACAACAGAGATATTGTAACCAAAGGCAGTAAGAGCTTGCTAATCTGCGTTTAAGGTCAGCCCTGGTGTCAGATTTGTTATAGATTACGGCGTTATAGCTGTGCTAGTCTTAATAGAATAGCAAAGGTCCACTCCACCTTACGCGGATATCTGAAGTTGGCTGGATTGTCCACGTGTTGGTTTTTAGGGTACCGAACGTCTGGAGGAAAAAACGGCGGAACCCTTATAGGATTACTCGGTTGTCTGTCTGTCTGTCCGTCTGTCACAGCCAATTTTCTCTGAATCTACTGGACCGATTAAGTTGAAATTTGGTACACATATGTAATTCTGCAACCCAAACACGAACGTGTAACGTAAATAAATGAATTTTGAATATGGAGGTCCCTTTTGGGGGGGCAATATAGAAAATTAAAAAATAAAGTTTTGAAAACTATACCGTGCAACATATTAAATGAAAGGGCTTGTTATAAGGGTCTCAAATGTTTATTTTATAATTTTAAAATATATCATTTTTAAGTTATTTAAGAAAATTGACCCCCCCCCCCCCTTATCTCCAAAACTATCGAGCCTAAATTCTGAAAAAAATTAAGGTAATAGCTCTTTACCTAACCTAGAAGGTCTTAAAACAATATGGTGAATCTTTCAATATTGTGCATAAAAACTTACCGTTTACGGTTGAATTGTATGGGAAAACATGTTTTTCAACTACGATGTCAAGTTTGTTCTTGGGATAAGTTATTGGTACAAGACCGAATCCAACAATAGATCCACGCGAGTTTAACTCGCACTTGACCGGTTTTAACCTTGCTCCATATTAGGATTTCTTCTGTATCGTGGGCACAGTTTACAAACACAAATATCACAAGCAGAAAGACCCAAAACTGGAACATTTACTTTAGGTTATACAAATATTTTCATGCGGGAATTAGCACAGAAAGCCGACGTGTACTATACGTGCCATTGAGAAAAGCCGTACACTTATAAACGCTGCTACAGTTGACGTCAATATGTATAGGATATTATAACTGTAACCTCATATGTCACGTTCTTCATGTAGCCGTCACTTATCATAATAATAAAAAAGATAAGTCCCACAGAAAAAAAAAAGTTCCAGGTGAAAAAAATATAAGGTAAGATGGCTAAGTATATGCAGAACTTTACTACTCATGAATTTTTTTAAAAATTGATACGGCTTCATTTATCCTTCATAAAGCACTATTTCCATGATGTTTGACAAACATAATCATGATTGCAGTATGAATTCTGCAGCCCATCCTCGGTCTCCTTTTACGGCACGTTAAAATAGAGAGCTGTTGGTAAAACAAACGACTAATACGAGTATGTACATAGTAGAAACTAAAGTCCTTCGAGAACAAGTCTATATGTGTAAATGCATTTCTTTTAAGAATATTGACAGGAATACTTAAGTTTCACATGTAATTTTATTTTGTCGTGGTAGTATAGTTCTATCTAAAGGAATCAACAAGGGCGTATTGCAGTTCTATTTCACTCTCCATATACTTCAGCGTAGTTGTATTCCGGGTAGAGAGACAGACCAACGACTTTACCTGAACTAAAGGCATTCCAAATAAAGCCTTGGTTGTTGGCAACGCATCAGTGATCACCAGATTACTGGCGTCCATGGTTTCGATTGCTACTTATCATCAAGTACCCTTAAAAGAGGCTATTTGTGAACCAAGGGGCTAATTGGGATGTCGAGTAAGTAATACAATGTTCTCATATAGATAAAAAATTAATATATATATAAATACTTTAATAGTGCACGATGTTTAGCATGGCACCTTAGTGAATGCAGAAGAAGATGAAAGTATATTTACAAAAAAATCTTTTGCTTTACTTAACAGACTTTTAAATTACTCAATCATTTCATTATTTTTTGGTGCTCTTAGTTGTAATAATATCCATAAGCATCTAGTAAGAAAACGACAGATGCCAGCCACCAGTTGACCAATTTAGGTAAACGACTGTCTACGTCAAACAAAACGGGCAGCGGCGCCGGGCTTGTACCCGTCGCACTAAAGAAAGAATCGGATCTACATACCATTAGACTGCTTTTTACATCATATTTAGCATTAACTAAGGCCCAATGAAAAATATTGTAGATTATTAAAATAAGACATTATATATTTATCTAGTAAGATAAATATATAGTGTCTGCAAATATTAAATTATTAATGTATGCAAATGTTCAAATATGTAAATATATCTAGAAAAAATATTGATGGCAATTAGTCCCATGGTATCCAAATAGCCCCGTTCTACCGGTAAGTTGCAATTCGTTTGCCTTGCCAGTACATGAAAAAAACAGCAGTTAGATTCATTATCGAGGCAGCGTTTGGTGTTTCATTTATTTGTGTTGTAGCTAACTTAGCTGACCAATGTAATTTATTCAACGGAAGGTGGAGCGAGCGTTTGACTCGTAACATCTGAGTAAAGCGAGGGCGGGTAAAAATTTGTTGTTTGTTTGGAAATAAAGTAGATACATTCTTTGAAACAGCTAGGATAAGATCAAGCTGCCCATCCCATTGTTCTTCCCAATACCTGTATAATCTATTAAAGTTTCAATTTATATCATCAACATTAATATACGTATAATAATAGATAGGATAAGTTTCTTTTGTTCGTAACGTTTTAACGTGAAAAGTTTCCATTCAGTACAAAACTCCCGTTTACCTGTATTATGTGAATGATTAACAATTTTATCAGCGGGCCCTTTTTATTTTCCTTTCTGATGTAAGTTATTACAATCAGGTTGAAAGTTTTTATTATTGTTATCAGTGAATGTACAAATATTGTTTTAATTGTTATAGGATTATCTATCGAGGCAATATCATCAAACGCATCATCCTTGTCATTATTATATGGGTGTTGTAACATTTAAGTACCTCCGGTGCATCCTTGGCATTCAGCCCAAATACCAACCTTGCTAACTGGCTAATGTTTTTACCACAGAATGAGTTATTTTCATGCGAAATTGAACTCGTGGCAACACGAGAGATAAAGAAGATCGTTATATCAGCAAAAGGTCAAAGCAACGAAAAGCCTTTGCCAAATAAAGGCTTTCTCCATAGATTTCCATCTCATTGAAGATTATTCACGCTAATTTTTCTGAAGCGTGTTCGCCACTCGAGAATCATTCTGCCCCATCAATAGCTGATGATGCCATTTCAGCTATTGCCATTTCAGCTTACTAATATCTAGGCAATACATCCGCAGACACATTTCGTTAGTTTTTTTAGAGTAACTTTTTCGCTAGTCTCTTCCAAGTACCACATGCTGTCTATTAGCTTTTTTCAAAACCGATATGCTGTTATCATATTATAATTAACTGCAGCCTGCATCATTGACGTAGTAACATTGACAGTTCATTGATATTTCATAGAGTCACGTGAGATAACATTAAATGAATAGACGTCAAACAGTCGACTATCAAAAATCTCAATACGCGAGCCTTAATTTTTTTTATAAAAACATTGCCCCACTAGAATTTCTCCTGTGTCGTGGGTACGTTTACAGACACAAATCCCACATACAATACACCCAGACACGGCACAACTATCTGCAGACCATACAAATATTTGTTCCGTGCGGGAATCGAACACACGATCCGGAGCGCAGCAGCCGACTGTATCAGCCACTGCACCAAACATCCGTCAGTTAATGTCACGTCCCGATCTGCAGTGAGGCAACTTCTTGGCTTCACTTTGCTGATACTAGACTAATATTTTGGAGTAAAAAAAGAGTAGATGTGCTGTGATATTTATATGATACCATAAATGTAAGGTCCACTAACGTACAAAGATCTCTGTATAAAGATAAATGTCTATGGCAGCAAATTCAGCACAATCGTATATCCACCGTCATATTTCTACGTATTCTTTAAATCGGATCTAAAAGAACCCCTTTACTTGCCGGTACGTCTGCTTCTGCATTACTTTGAGCTTTCGAATCCTATTTAAAGCGGGCTTCGGACTTTAAAATATGTGCACCTATTTTAAATCTGCTTTGATGTTATTTTACACGATTATGGAGGATTTCAGTATGTTGAAAAGTTTCAAGTTTAGTAAGATATTAAGTCTGTATAAGTATATTTATGAGATGAATTTTGAACTAAGTTCATCATATGGAGTGTGTTGCCAAAATCATCTCAACTCCTGGTGAATGTATTAGCGATCGTATTATGCAAATCAAAATGGTCGTCCTGCGAGATTAAGCTGCACTCACCTCAGTTAGGCTTTGGATAGGTGACCATTCTTTCCACATACTACTCCACCCCTACGTGCCTTGCACGATTAGCTATCGGTCTCGGTTGTTAGACAAATGTCTATAACAGTCGTTACGGGTAGACAGAAGACCGAAATTTTGCCAACTGGGGTTACACCTAAGGATATCGCTATAGTGGGTTGAAGACGTCACACGGCAGTGGCTCTTATAAAATCTTAATCCTAAAAATCCACATGTTATAACAAACAGATAGAAAGTATAGACAACATAATGTCCAGAAACAGTTTTCACAGAATGTAAATTATAATAATAACGTACGCTCGGCTACATCTCAAGCTATACATTTCCAGTATAAGCTAATCTCGCGTTGTATAGACCTTCCTTGTGATGAGAGATCAGATTATACTAGATTTGTATAGCTTGATGTGTAGCCGTGTGTACCAGAACATTATTCAATCTAGATTACAGAAAATTTCTAATACATATTTTGAATTTGAGTAGAGAAAGGTGAAAAATAATTGTAAAGACTTCATGCTCTTTTTATAAATACTAGTGGGCGCCCAATTGCCGAAATTCGACCTTCTTTCCCATACTTAAATTTTATCTTTCTGCACTCGTCCTCCACATGAACTTTAACTATGCTAAATCTCATACTCCTCCGTGCATGCAATGTGCTTAGGAGTACAGTGTTTTCTCTAGACGTATTAAGTTATTCTTGCCATAACTGATTAAACTCGAAAGCAAACCAATATAGTTGAAAAAGCTAGGAAGAAAACAGCATTGGACTATGCTAGTGCAGATCTTCTTGATCCTTAATCACCGTTTTCGGCATCTACTGCAAGAGAAAGGCGACCTTAACTGAAAGCAACAAGACTAAATTAAAGTCCATACTTATTTACACAAGCTAAGTATCCTCAAATGGTTTCGTATTCATCTCTTTTGTAATAATAAGACGAGATTTTCCATCCGATGAAGTATTGTGACATCACATGGCCTTAGTACGATGCCAAAAACCACATATCCTATATTAATCCCCGTCCCGCCCTTTCAATCTATACAAAGATAACCGATCATCATCAACATTTACGGGCTCCACACACTTAACCTTTTCCTTCTCTGTCGCCATTTTAAATTTTCGCATCAGTAATTCTATAAAAAGTAACGGGGCTCCCAGACTATCTGAACGACTTCACGCGTCTCGAACCGGTGAGAGATTATCAATTTGACTTTCATAACAGCCCAAAGTAATGTTCTTAAGCTGAGTAAATGGACCGAAATTGATAATAAAATTAATTTACTTGCTCTCTGAAACGAGTTTTGGAGGAACAGGGCCAAATTTATTCGTCTTTATTTCAGCGATGTCGTCAATACAATAGCTTTTGTTGCGTACCGGTATTGTTTTGGATGGCTGTCTGGTAGAGCTTTTATAGATTGTGTACTTAACTAATAATAAATCGTGTGTTTTGTATACTTAAGTGAACAAAAGGTTTGATATTGCATTTTGGAATTATATTACCATCGTTCGCAGCAATAGGAAGATTCTTCTAATTGCAAAAATCCTACATAATAGTAGGTAATATACTTTCGTACAGGCGCACTGGGGCAAAAATTTCTCGAGTGTAGACCACACAACCAAACGCAGCACGGGACGGCAACAAAATATACTGACGACCTAGTGAAAGTAGCTGGGAGTCGTTCACACATGTTCAGTCATTGTGAAAATCTATGAGGCAGGCGTTTGTTTAGCAGTGGACATCTTACGGCTGATATGATGATGTTGATGATGCTATAAATAAATGTGTTAACATGTGTGAAATGAAAGACTGGTACATTATATTAGACTCTACAACTACATTAATCCATTCCACATGTGGCGGGTAGTTAAACCTGTCGAATATGACAAACCCGTGATTTTTCATTGGGTTCATACACGGCGTGGCGATTCTAAACGCGAACTAAAATTAAATATTTAATGAAACGCATGTGTCGCGTAAAAGCGCTGTCTTGGGAAATGTGCGGTTGCACCGTACATGATTACTATTCTGTTTGCTAAGCGTGGTAATTATTTTCTATACGATCATTTATAATTACAACGGTCATGAGGAATCCCATGATTGTGAGCGTTGGACGTTTATTTATTTTATTTATTTATATAAGGTTTACCAACAGTTGTTACAGCAATGCTTAGTTAAGTTTAACACATACAATAAGGTTTTAATATTACTGCACAACCAATTACGGGTAAACACAGCATGCTATGTATTAACTAGTTACAAAAAGACCGCCATGTCTCCTACGCTGATCTTCAAATCAGCTCACCATCCTTTAAAGGCTTAAGGCAAATATGCTGTGGTCAAAATTTTGCATACTGATGAGAGATACATTTTTGTGTCAATACTTAAAAAATCTTCAACTCTCCGATCTATAAAACATATGGACACATATAAAATAAAACGCCCGTTCAATAAGCTATAGAGAAGGAAACAATACGAAATATATCTCGTTATACAGGCCATTCAGGGTCCAAATTAACCAATATCACTTCATTAGGCCCATAAAATCTATCCTGGTACATTTACCATGTACTATAATGGATGCATATGTAGGTACTAGCATTATGTCACTGAAATAAAATGTCATTGCAGTTGTCTAAAGTGCAGAGGATGTTAAAATAGCCAATACTGAATCAGAATTTTAGCTTGAAATAATTGAGCTCTGATGAAGGAGTTATTACTTTAAAAGCTATGCTATATTTCTCATTTTATGAGGTACCTTCATACTGGTACTCAATCTGTTTTAAGTTTAAATGTGTTATTATGGACGTCCGTCATCGTTGAACTTTGATCCACCCGTGACACGAGCGCTGAAATGTGCAAAATCTCCCTAGAAGCTTGCATGACATTTAACATTTCGTGATATGTCAAATATTATGTTAATCGCGAAATAAGACTTGTTATTTTTATAATTTATGAATAAAATTATTTCATGGACGTAAAGAAGAGCGAAATGACTCCGTATACGTTGAATAATGCAAGACCCTTCGATTTTATAACCACGAAAATTAAAACAATCTATCTTTTCGTCTTTATATGTGGTGTTTTATAGCATGGGAATGAAATTGATCATGTTTATTATTGTACCATAAAAATGGACATTCAAATCGGAGTTCTTGACAGAGATTTGAGTTTGGTTATAAAGAGAATGGTTGTAAATCTCGGATAACTTATAATTGGTGGTTTAATTTTTATACTGATGAGATAATGACTCGGGTCTTTATTTCTCTCTTTATCGCTTTCTTATTTCAATTTATTGTCAGGCCTTGCATTAATTCAAACATTAGCAATTTTATGATCAGTGCTTTCATCAATGCCATACTACTGGCCCGTTTTCGGGTTTTACAAACAGTAACTAAGACTTTTTTATGTCTACAACTTTTAGAGCAATCTGGTTTTTATATCTGAGATATGCATTTTGTAATTTGATGCTGCAGCCGATTTCTCCACGGAATAAGATTAAACACCTAAAGTCAATTAAACATGAATAAATGCTAATAGGCAAACGTACTGCTATCCTACTAACAACTTCAAAGTTTTCACTTAATTTACATGCCCTTTCAAGAAGAAATAGTCAAAGACACCCATTTTCTTATCTCGCTTTTCAATACCAAAATGCTTCAGAAAGTCAACTCCTTTGATTTTAATACGGAAGGTTGAACATGATTTGAATTTTGACAATAGACATGTCAAAGGGGTTAAATTAATTATAGTCGTTGTCAGTGATTCGTGTTAGGGTTTTAGTTCGGAAAACGGGAACAATAGAGCCCGACTAGGCGGTTCAAGTAAGAAGTAAATAATAGGTGTAATATAATTGTTTGAGACTGAAGACGCTTCCAAATTATGTGTTTGGGATCTACATATTTTCTAGGTTCCATTCTGTTATTCACTTCTAAAAAACACTGTGAAATAAACCAGCTTTATAATAGAGGCATGCCACTTTGCCGGGTCCAGTCCAATTTTCGAATACTACATAGTTTCGAGTGTCAGTGGCAACTGATCAATTAAATTGGACCCTGTCTGGCATTCCAATGCTGCTTGTCCAACAAGAGTCTACGTGCATCGTCACGCGACTATTCCGTAAGGTGGACTGGAATTTCTGCATTTATAATTTCCGTATTTCCCACGAACCTTTGTTGAAAGCTGAGACAGATTCTATGGTAACTAAAATACTATCTTTTCATTGTTAGTTTACAATGTTTATTTCTTAAATTTTATCGCTATAACCTAATTATTGGAACTATTCATAAATACAGGCGGCGTATCATTGTTATCATATAAGGTAACGTCTTCTGCTAAAAATACAGCTCCTAATAAATGCTACGATTATCAGTAATATTTTAAAAAATATGGTCATGGAAAGGTGTAGATCAACAGCTAGGTAGTTACTGGCTAGAAAAATGATCTCATTAATCCTGAATAACCAGTAACAAAAATATTTAAAAAAGCCAGCGTATTTTTTTATTGTTTTGAAATTTGTTCAAAGTCAATAAAATCTGTAGGCAATGCTTTTACATGGGTTAAATTGTTAATTGTCTTAGGATACCCAACCATAACTTTTGTAACATGAATCAAAGTAGTTTTTGTTTTCCCTTTTTCGCCCATACTTGCCGGTAACTAGTCTTGTGATTTAGTTTTAGACGCTACTTATCCGTATGAATAATACAAAGTCTTTGACAAATGCCAAACGATTTCACAGATTTCATTACAGTTTCAACTCCTGCAAAATAAACGTAAAATACATAGTTCTCTAAATACAAAAGCGGATGCGTCGAGAAGTGGTGTGTCAGAAAATACAATAGGCTTTGTGCCTTGAATACATAAGCGATGTTCCCGTTGTGCTGCCTCGTCGCTAGCGAGGCAGGCTTGCGAATACACCTTGTATACCTGCCCTGTACCTGTAGCTGGTAAAACATGTATAGTATTACAATGATATACACTATAGTGAATAGTTTATAATTATTAATTGTAATATATATTACCATTGTACGTTCTGAATAAAGGTTTTATTCAGAACGTACAATGGTAAAATCATGTACTCTCATCTAAGTATAATGCAGTCTGCAAAGATCAATATTTGAAGTCCCTCATGAATGATGGCTTAGCATTTGATTCTTGAGGAAGATGTCGTCAAAAGCAACATAGGAATACACATAATAATAATCAGGAGGCATAATATGAAATTGAAAAGATTAGAATAAGGTGAACATATTGTTTTAAACCAGTCCCAACAACGTACTTGACAATACTATTCTAAACTCTTTTGCAAAAAAAACGGGCACCTAAGGAAATTTACATTCTTAGGTCGATTTGAGTTCATTAAATGATATTAAACTGTTTGACGTAGTGTGTATACTTATAATCGTGTAAATTAATACGGGTGAAGTGAATTCTGGCAATATATCTATTTGCCGTGTGGCAACGAATAGCACCAATCCATCTCAGCCCGTGGGTGTCGTAAATGTGACTATGGGATTAACTGGAGGATGGGCAGCTGCGTCCTTCGAGTACATTAAAACAAATCAATTTCGATCGCCAACCCGCTTGGCAAGCGTAGAAGGACCTCCTAATCTGCACATGACACAAACCCAGAGCGGTCATTGTGATGATCTTTGGGGGAAGCCTGTGTCCAACAGTGGACATCTTGCAGCTGAAATGATGATTATATTTCTAGTAGAAAAATCAACGAATGATACGTTATTTGTGTATGATAACTAACGGTAAAGGAAACGGTCTTTGGAAATATACACCGTATCGTAGACGAAGATATTTTTGTCGTGCACTTGGTATACAAGTAAGGTCTGCAGCAATGTAAATTATTATAATTGATTTTTTTTGCTGTCTTTAGTAATATTATTCATATCATCATCATTTTAAACAGAAAACATTCACTGCTGAACAAAAGCCTCTCCCACAGATGACGGGTTACACGCCGTGTATCGTCATTTTGGGTGAACTTTGCGACTACTCATCATGCTTGGCAGGTGGGTGAGCGCAGAATGACTGCTGTTCCACAGAAGAGACGCTGCTGCCCATTCCTCTGGTTCCCGTTGTCGCCTTTTACGGAGATGGAGTGGTGCTATATTCTCAACCCGGACACTACACGGATAGAATATACTTGAGCTTAAACGCACACCCTAGATTGATTTTTGTTGAACTGAGTTTCGTGTGTTGTCCGGATCACCTCTTAATCTCCTCCCGTGGATTTCCTAAAAGGTGACTATGGACTTTAAACCCCCCGCATTTATGATGGGCAGCAGCACCCCTTCTGTGGAACAGTAGCCATACTGTGCTCACAAAACTATACGTGGTGCTATATTCTTATTCCGGATACCACACGGGTGTGTATTGATATTCAAAACTAGAGAGTAAAATATAATATATCTCTCTGCCAACATATTCTGCTTAGTACTGGCAGAAAGTGGTATTTCCCGATCCGATCAACCACGATTCGACGCTTGGCAGCCCACACAGCATGTGTTATGTGGTATCTTGGTCACTATCACACTGGTGACACCGTATTGTGAACTCGCGTCCTGTCCTATGCAGGTACGCATCGAAATAACCGCAAAGCAAATAAGCTCAGCAAGCCGGATGGTCCTCACAAAGACTCCCCGTTGGCCAACACTACAGTGTTATAGCAGCCTAGTAGTCTAAGTTGAGGACAGCAAGAACGACACGCAGAACTGCGTCATAGGCGAGGTTCTATAAGAGGGGGTCGAGAACGTCAGTTCTAGGGGAAGGGGTCGCCCAGCGAACCCCTAAGCTATCTCCGCCCGCTTTACGCTAACGTCTCTGCTCTAGCAAACGTATCTATCGCGTGGATAGGCCCTGGAGAAAGACACGCAGAACTGCGTCATAGGCGAGGTTCCTTTAAGAAGGGATCGAGAACGTCAGTTCTAGGGGAAGGGGTCGCCCAGTGAACCCCTATGCTATCTCCCTCCGCTTTACGCTAACGTCTCTGCCGTTAATAAAGCTTCAAAAATGGAGTGGATGGCGTCGACACACTTGATTAATCCTACTGACCAAACAAGGAAACCGAAATGAACACCATGTTGTTTTTCCATCAGCTCTTGTCACACCGGTCAAGAATTAAAATATATACATACCCTTTTTTATCCTGGAGCCAGATAATGCAAACAATGTGTGGGTTGATGTCCTTTCAGTAAGTAGATTATATTCGGACGAGTAGGTGGATTAACAGTTATAGGTAGGTACATGATTCTCAATTCCAGGTGCTGAAGAAGAAGGCGAGTTATGTTTGTGTAGTTGTTTAGCTTATTTCTAGCACATACAAACATCTGTACCAGTAACAATTCAATAAGTATTGTAAACAGATATTTGGCCTCATTTGAAGAGTACATGAAATGCCAATGCTTTGCCAATGTCACCTTGTGGGACCGTAAGCCTAGACTCTTGGTCAGCAGTTGTCTCCCTTGGTTGATAGGATTAAGCCTGGACTACAGTCAATAAAATAGTTCGCCCTTTCTTGTAGAAATCTAATGGAAAAGCTATGATAATGATTTGCAAGCCCAAATAAGTGTACTGTATATCTATGCAGTAGAAACATTTCCACAATGATGTATATCATTTACAAAATATATATTTTGATAATCGCTATAAATTTCAGCTATTTTCGGCGCTGTGTTTAGGTACATAACAGCATCAAACTCGTTATGAAACCACCAGAAGTTACAGTTCAACTTCGATGCTTCTCTGAACACCGTTTTTACTTACTTCAGTTCCGGATTTGAGCTCCAAACTAATCGGAAAGTTCCGTCTAACTTTGGATGCTGTTCCGTTTAATTCGTGTAAAGAAAGTATAGTTCTTGTAGCAAATTTTTCATGGTGATTGGAAGGTTGGAAATCTGATTTGCAATTGGAATCTGACATGTAATTGATGTAAAAATATTAATACTACTACACTATATAAAGAGGGGTATATACAAATCTATACAAATAAATAAAACTGAAGTGTGTTTGTAAAGGCAAAATAACAGCTTTTTACTAAATCCATATGAAAGTATAATACGGTACCTACAACAAAATAATTATTTTATTTTTTTGTCTGTCTGTTTGTTCCTGCTAATCTCCGAAACGGCTGGACCGATTTCCACGGGACTTTCACTGGCAGATAGCTGATGTTATAAGAAATAACTTTAATAATTAGAAAAAAAATTAAAACCCACGAAATCCAATATGTGTACTCTATGCCAAGTGTCTATGTCGAAGTACTCTAAATTATTTATAAGTAATCCAATTTCTTTTAAATTAAACGGCGGGTGAACCGCGGTGTCCAGCTTGTATAAAATATATAAATTCTTATAATTTATTGCATAAAGCCAATGTAATTGCTAGAATCATGTCGAAATTTTTCAAACTATATTTAAGATCAAAATCCTTACACCCTAATTTAATTTAGAGATGAAAATCAGTACATGGAAGGCCTTTACGCTTAGACAGCGCTATATCCGTATGCTATCCCTGTGGCGTCCAGATTAAGAATATAGCACCACTCCATCTCCTGCTGTGGATGTCGTAAAAGGCGTCTAAGTCTCTCTACTCTAAACCAGGCGGACGGGCAGTAGCACCCCTTCTGTGGAACTGTGGCCATACTGCGCTTTCCATCCCGCCTGCCAAGCGAGGTGAGTATGGGCAAATTTCTCCCAAATTAATGATGACACACTTGTAGAAATCTATGGAGGAAGTTTTTGTTTAGCAGTGGATGTCCTTTAGCTAAAATGATGAGACAGCGCTAGATAAATTTACATCTAAGTTCCATGCCTTTAGTTCTAGTGCCGTCTTTGTGTTTTTTGGGATGCGTCATCAGTTCATCACTCATCTATTAGTCCATAAATGACCACACCTGAGCAGTCCATGTTCCAATGATCACTCCAAAGAACAGTCACAATAAGAACCTTAAAAAGTAAATCATTAAAACCGAATCATAGCTGCTTCATTTGTTGGTAGTGAAATAGAAAGAGACAGACATACTGCTAACTGATAAAACCGATGGTAGACTAAATGAAATACACAATGAAAAACAAACACAAACTGGTTGTTCCTGCTACCAGGCTTCAGAAGATAAGCAAATCATTTAAATGATGAATTTACGTTTTACAATAAAAACCCAAGTGTTATTCAGAAATTAAGCCATAATAAATTCAAGTCCATTATAAAGTAGAAGTTGTGTAGAAAGGGTTTCTATAAAGTTACAGAGTATATAGACGACAAAAATGCTTGGGATTGAGCTGCTCCAATGTTCAAAGGCCGATATTGACATTATTGGGTTTGATGTATCAAATACCGTTGCCATTAATTTTTATTTATTTTGAAATTTTTTATAATGGACTATATTAATTCATTTAATGACATTTGATTATCCTTCACCCTCAATTTGTTTAAGTGACACCAATTACTTGGTTGTTTTTGTTTTATATTCACTTTACTTAGATTTGAAACTGTAAGTGCGAGGACCATGTGGATTATTAATTTATTTTGTTTAATTGACGTGATAGTTGTCTGACAATTTAGGTATGTCATGCTCACTCAAGTGTCCTGCTGATGGTGGCGTCGTGTATCGGGTCGCTTAGTTGCCCTACAATATGGTTGAGCCGAGCGACGCTGATGCATGCGTCATGCTCGTGAACGAGTGCTGTCTGTTGGGATTGGTCAGCTTAATGCTGCCATGGCTTGTTTAGTGTGGACTTTTAAAGAAGTTTACTTTTTTCTGCTACACTGTCCTCATGTTTGGTAAGCGAATTGGTGATCGCAGTACAGTAGTTGAGGGCACACGGGTAGATGTTACTGCCAATCCTCTTGATATAAACCTTTAATCGCCTGTTATGACTCCCATGGGTGAAGAAGGGACGTCTTTACTTTGTCAGGAACCACACAATGTGGACGCGTGTGCTAACTCGTATAACAAAACTGAACTAAATCCATGTTGTAATATTATACAAGTAACTTTTCATTTATGCGCAATGTTCGGGAACATTCCTTAAGATCGCTGCATTCGTAATCAACAATCATGGGCATCGTTATCATGATTAATAGAATATTTACGTATTATATGTTACCTCCATAATACGTAAATATTCTCTGTATAACCTGAACATACGTATGTATTTTGCCCTAGCTTATTTTTTCTTCTATTGAACGTACATTTGTATGAACATAAGTATATCCTATTATTATAGCAATACTTGAGAGTTTTAGCGCCTAATTCGCCCGTTAAAAAAGTAAAATAATGAATCATCTCACAGCGCAGCAGCGTCAGTCAGTGAGTCCGTTAATAATTCCATCAGTGAGATCTGCGGTCGTGATGAGCCTAAATATAAATATATTTAAAAAATATAACAAAACTTGTATCGTACGCAACGGGATAAAAATCCTATAGATTCTGTAAGGATAGCTTAGTAAAACTTACCAGGCAACGTGCGGGCGCAGATTTAGGGCAAGGGTCACATGTAAATCTGTCAAGGTCAGGTGTAGGTAGGGATTTGGGGTTCCCCTGAGTGGACTGAATCTAACAAACTATGATTAAATCAATAAGGGCTAAGGGGTATTCAAGAATGTATACTTGTCCACTGGACCCAGCGCCACATATCACCGCGTAGCGATCACCGGGATTTCACACCACGTTTCACCAATACATTTCACGGAAACCTATTTCTGTTCAAATATTGTCAATCCTGTGGGTTATGTATGCGCAACAAGAAGAAAGAGAAGAATATTTGATTTCAATACCTGCGCGGGCGCAATAACCAATCTTGGATGTACTATCGACCGCACTCAATACGTTCCAACTTACAACTCTTCAACCCGCGGTGACGATACCCAGCCCGGCCGGCCAACAGTAATCAAAAGTTGCGGGTACATTTTAACAAAATTAAGAATATTACCTACATTTAAATTACATTAAATACTACAATGTATTCCGTACAACATAGGAATATTCTTTTTGTAGCTTTTTTGAAGCATTTAATTTTTAACACACAAGTTGACTGGTACTATATAGCGCCACAAGCCAATAAGTCAGTCTTATCATATTGTGTACCACCATATTGCATAAAAGTATGAATAATTAAATGAAATATTTTCGGTGTCTCTTCATTACCTAAAATTTGTATAAGTATGAAATTCCATGTAAGTGATAATAACGCAGAAAATACCTATTTCAAACCATATCTTTGTTCAATATAAATTACCCGGAAAATTCACGTTCACGAACACACACGAATCGAACAGCGATAGAATATAACAGTCAACAGAATGCGATCCTACTAAAATTTTATTATCAATTTCTGAATTTATGTCCGCAGCTCCCGTAGAATCCTCTCGAACGGAGCGTAATGAAATAAGTCATTTAAATTGAAATAGAGTTATCAATGGCTGAACATTAGGTATGGCGGTAGCTAAAATGCGGTAATATTGGATTATATCACTGATTTATGCAAAATCTTTATCGGCGTCACCTGAAATTGGATTTGGGTATCGTTACATTACTTTGTGGAAAGAGATTGGATGGATCTTTTGGATTTTTTTGTGGAATAATATTTTGGGTGCGGTTTTGGTTTTGATCGATAATAGGCTAGTAGAGGGTAAGATAGAGACTCTAGATGAAATAATGTGTAAATCAAGTAAAGCTATAGCGAGACGGTTGGTCGACACTTCGCGTAATCAGAGGGCTGGCCTTTTCTTTGGTCAAAGAATAAGCATTGCCATTCAACGTGGCAATGCTGCCAGTCTTCTAGGAACATTATCAGCTGACAGCGATGAGGAGGAGTAACTTGACGTCTAAGTACATGTGCGACTTTTATATATAATTATATTTTTTCATAATATTTAGTTTAATCATGAGTAGTTTAGTTTTAATGTGTATGTAAATAGTAAAGGTTCTATAATTAAAATTCCAGCCTGTTTAGATAAGAGAAATAGAGAACATTGGTAAAGTGGAGATAAAGCGGTGATATGGCGATCCATGGGTTACGATTTAGAGTGTGTGTGAGTGCCCGGTGCAATAAATATATCTCTTTAATAAACTCCAGAATTGACAAACTTAATCAGTTGCTTTAAATAAATGTCGCCTTTCTATGAGCAAGCGAACAAAATCTATCAATATCTTTATTTTTAATACTTCATCATATCAGTCAAAGGAAATCCACTACTGAACAAAGGCACCTCCCATAGATTTGCACAATTGTGTCATCATTTTGGGGGGACTTTTCCATCACTCACCACGCTTAGCTAGCAGGTGGTATGGTAAGCGAAGAATGGCTGCAGTTGCAGCACAGAAGGGACGCTGCTACCCATCCATCTAGTTTAAAGTCCCGTAGTCGCCTTTGATGACACCATGGAAAGAAATGGAGTGGTATTCTTAATCCGGACACCAACGTATTATCTACTCAAAAATAATGTTATCGAAATAAGATTTTGTACTTCTAAGTATTTAAGCAATCCCATTTCGTTTTCGTTTTTCTTCGTGCTTTCATCCAGTACAAATATTAACCGAGCTAGAAAAGATCTGCATAAGCAAATTCGTCATTTGGGTAAACGATTTTCTAAAAATCCATTCCATTTAAATAAATACTTGTCACACGAAACTGTTCGTTTTGTCGAACATCTTAAGGTGTGTAATCGTGTATACTGTTGAGCTTTCCAAATATATGTCGTTATAGGTACACAGACAAGGGCGTGTTACTAATCTTTCCTTTTTCAATTTAGGCAAAGGTCTTATCAAAGCTATTAGTGTTTTCACAATTTTGGATAAGGTTTGACCGAAAGATAGACACGGTCATATCAGTATGGTGTGATTATAGAGGTGTAATTTTGGAAGGGTTGCTACTCATAGAATTTCTTTATCCAAGATATAATCAAAGTTCTTTGAAGACTGCATCATGCCACTGATCCAGTATATCTGTCGAAGACGTGATGTTTGACAAGTGCCTTCATTATTAAATTCTAAACTGATAATTTTATTTTTATAATATCTGTGCCTTGTACTATAAATACATTGGTGGCTTTCATACTCATTAAATATTGCTTTCATACCGATTTACGGCCGAAATTAATAATCAATCTAATCCAAAAATTAGTTTTAACGGGTATAGATACATAGATACTTGCTAATCCAAAAAACTTCAGGTTTAAGATTTTGAAATTCACCCGTTGTTATGTTACCATCACATTTAACACAAAACAGACATATCAGCAATCCGAAATCCAAAGATTAGATTATAATTTCGGATTAGATTGATTATTAATTTCGGTCGTTGGTTATCATCTATTAAAATATTGAAATGTCAAAATATTCATTCATGAATTTATTTATTTATATTAAATAAAGTTATGAATATGGCTATGTCAGCTAAGAATACCACCACCCCATCTCATCCTATGGGCGTCATAAAAGACAACTATAGGATTAGCCGGACGATGGGTAGCAGCGTCCTTCGAGTACATTTATAACTCAATTGCGATCGCCAACTCGCGTGCTAAGCGTGGCAATTACGACAAAACCCTCCAGTGATCCAACAACACGACCAAGGGGCCGGCCGTTGTGGCAATCTTTGGGTAGACTTCTGTCCAGCAATGGACGTTTTATGGCTGAAATGATGATGAAGTTATCCAAATTCTTTAATCAAATGAACATTGGACAAATATATTAGATGAATAGCATACCACCTTTATGTCCAGCGGTGAACTGCGATAGGCTGAATTTATTGATTGATTGATGTGGGCTTGGACTAAAATTTGTTTTCCATAGCGAAATAATTAATGCACTATAGGATATACGATTACTCATACTGCAATAGTGTTTCGGTGTGTTTTCCTAAATTAAATTCAAGAAAACAACTAGTTTTATACGATTTTTACGTACCTTTCGGTGCAGTTGACAAGCAGAGAATGCCTGGAATATACATAAGCTAGTAGTTGTGTTGTCTCTCTTTATTAATTTTAAGGCTTTTTATTCAGAAGATACGTCAATCCTTTTGAAATAGAGTCTCCTTCTACCAGCTAACCAACAATAGATATTATCAAAAAATTTAATTACATTTGCAGCTTAAAAAATTAGTGGTTTCTTCATCATCTACATGTCTAACTCAGCAACATGAAGAGCTTTAAACTTGCAAGCGAAAAGATTTCTAGGATTGCTCTTGTATAAATAGGTATATCGTTTCTCTTGTATATCTTATATATCATACAGACATAAATCATGCAGCCACAAATACCCAAACCCAGCTACAACCGCAATTTCTAGGCCATATAGTTTTCGTGCGAGATTTTATTGAGTCCACTATGTTTCCATATACCTACGTGGCTATTCTTTAAGAACTTAATGGCAAAGTCACTTCTGAATCAGCAGTGAAATCTGTAATGTCGTATTGTTTTTACTACTTTTCACTACGGATTTAGGTGAGTTTGCTGGTGAGTTCTAACAGAATTGCACTGCTGACGTGTTAAAATGTAATAATCAAAATTATAATAACACTTCTTCTTGCTGCTTGACCATAAGATCGACTTTTCCGAATCAAGAACTTAACTGTTGACTTTTCTAAAGTGTCTATTAGGGCCTATATGAAATAAAAATACTTTGAGTTTGAGTATGGAGAATGATCCTCTGAGCCATAGCTTACAAAGCCAAGCTTAGCTTACGCTACTCGAGTCATCAGTCTCCAAAATAATCCTAAGATTTATCTCGTCAAAGTACAGATTTCTGTCCATCTACAAATTTATTGAGCCAATCAATGTGTGCCTTCGCATCTTATTCACGAGAAGGACCCTTGAGTTGCCAGGAGTTAATGGTCTCAGTGCCACCCTCAATCCGATTATTGCCATCTGCTTTCACGCTGCACCGTACTTCGGTGTAGGGTCGATATATTGGCAGGCAAACATTTTGGGACATTAGAGAATATGCATATATTTATTATCTTAAAAAAATAAATGTCTTAAAACTTTAGGGAATAAAAATGTATACATTAGTGAATTTTGTACGAGTAATTCTTTGTTATAATTCTTAGGTAAAATATAGCTCGTGATTCTCATGAAGAAACAAAATACTTCACCACAAATCATTTGTATAGACCGTTTTAGAGCTCGTTTAAATCACTGTAAGTAATATATATGTATTTATCTTTCGAAAAATACAAACAAATTTTTTGGAATATTGTTTCTATGATTATTACACTAGAAGAATAATGTAATAAAACATATAGTTGCGACCTATATTTAAGATTTTTTTACTGTAACTTATTTAAACATTGACTTTATAAAAAAATGCTGACTCGTTCATCTACGAGGAACAATGAAATGTTGATAACTCACATACATACTAATTTTACAAGGCAATAAAAGAGAAAATTTAAAAATGAACTCAAAATACTACTATATGTTTTCTATTAATTATATATTATGTAACTTTAACTATTTCCAATTGTACCCCTGTACACATACTTTACAAATTCAGCTCAAATTTCACCTGGGTAGTCCTGTTAAACTCAAATCGTTTGGTAACCACACATCCTCCTCAGATATTCTCGCAGTATTGTTCAGCTTATCAATCGGTATTCACGTGTATTGATCCATCAGATCGTATTGCATATCTGGGGACGATTATGAAGACTTCTAAATGACAGATTTCCACTAGCAAATTATTGGCAATTCAAACTCGTATAGGCACCTGAATGTTTATTTAAATACTCTTTATCGTACACCACATAACACATAAAAGTTAATTTTAAAAAGTGTACAATGGGCGGTCTTATCGCACAAGGCGATCTCTTCCATTCAACCTTTGAATGGACTGAAAGAAGGAAGCCTTCATCATCATTATTTCAGCTGAAAAATGTCCTGGTCATAGACCTCCCGAAAACATCGCCATAACCACCGGTATGGTTTTATGTTATGTGCTTGCTCATTGCAGAGTTTTGCCAAAATTGCCGCGTTTGGTCGCGGGATGGCGATCGAAGTTGGGTTGTAAATCTACCTTGTTGTCTCTACATCACTCACAGGTCGTCAGGCAGACGCCTATGGCGTTAAGACCGCCTTTCTACACTATTGTACAAAAAAATAAAAAAATAAATACTCGAAGTACGCTACTGTCCATCCTCCTGCTATTCCCATAGTTACTTTTTACTACACTCACGGCATGTGATGCGATGGTGCTATTCTTAGCCGGCATCACTCTATTATTTATCCAGCACTACACGGTATTTATATTATGAAATACATTTTTAGTTCCAACTATAAAACGATTAAAAGTAATTTTCAATTTTATATTTATCTCAACATCATCATATTATCAGCCATTTATACGTCCACTGCTGAACAAAGGCCTCCCCCATAGATTTCTACAATTGTTTCGTCATTTTGGGATGGAATTTGCCAATACTCACCACGCTTGGCAGGCAGGTTAGTGAGCGCAGTATGGCTACTGTTCCGTAGAAGGGACGCTCCTGTCGCCTTTTACGACATCAACGGGAGGAGGTGAAGTGGTGTTATATTCTTAATCCGGACACCACACGGACTATTTACTATTCATATGTCATTATAATAATATTATGAATTCATCATTTCATCATTTCGGCCGAATGAAGTCCACTGCTGGACACAGGCCTCCCCCAAAAAGCGAGGCTTGGGGGGATCCTTTACAATCCTCCCCGGGAAGTGCCTGGGGGGGGCGACCTTTTTACAGTCGCCTTCCCTCTGCTAGAGGGGGTGACCGTTTTACAGTCATCCCCTCCATGATGTGCCTAAAGGCGTGGTACCAATGGGCGGCTGTAGTGTGATCTTACGAGGACCTGGAGCCCCCCTTCAGTGCCGCAGATGACCGCTCCAGTGGTTTTAGCCGGTAGGAGTCCGGCATACCCCTTCACCCTTCCCCGGGGCGAAGGAAGTTCCATGTAGAATTTCAACTGGACATCAATAAAAAAAAAAATAGGCCTCCCCCAAAGATCACCACAATGACCGATATGGGCTCATTGGGGGGTTTTGCCATAATCGCCACGCTTGGCAGGCGGGTTGGCGATCGCAGTTGAGTTGTTAATGTACTCGAAGGACGCTGCTGCCTATCCTCCGGCTAATCCCTTAGTCGACTTTTACGACACCCACGGGAGGAGATGGGGTGGTGGTATTCTGAGCCGGCACCACACGGCTATGAATTATTAAAATCTTATTAAAATACATATTATTAAAATATATATTACTAAAATATATATTATTTATATATTAATAAAATATATATTATTAAACTATCAGCTGGTAACCGTCCTACTTTAGGGCAAAGGCCTCTTCTCATATGGAGAAGTAATTAATAATAAAGACCACCACGCTCACTCAATGAGTTAACGATTCCTTCACCGTTAAGGTCAGTGGTGTCTTCTCCCCTGAGAAGTCCACGGGGGAGGCCTTTTTATAGTCTTCTCCCCACATCTAGAGGGGGTGACTGCTTAACAGTCATCTTCTCCGGGATGAGCCCCTCTTTCATGCCGATGATGTCCGCTCCAATAGTTTTAGCTCGTAGAAGTCTGGCATGCCCCTTCGCCCTTCCTTGGGGTGACGCAATTGTTGAAATCTATGGGAGAGGACTTTCTTGTCTCATGAGTTTATTTTATAATTTTAAAATAAAACGTTTTAAAGTTATTAAAGAAAATAGGCGAAAATAGACCATTCCCCCCCCCTTATCTCCGAAACTACTGAGCCTATAATTTTGAAAAAATATGTAATAGTTCTTTACTTGTAGATTACAAGAAAACCTATAAGAAGTCTATGGTCTTAAAATGACATGGTAAATATTTCAATATTGTGCGTACATACTTACATTTGCAGTTGGAATGTATGGGAGACCATGTTTTAACAAAAATGTTAAGTTTGTTCTTCGCATAAATTCTCGTACCTAAAGATAACACGATAAATGATGATTTTTTTTTAAACATTGCCCCACACTAGGATTTCTCCTGTGTTGTGGGTGCGTGTACATACTTGAATTCCACATACAATACACCCAGACCCGGAACAACTACCTGCACATCATACACATATTTTTTTGATTCCCACACGGAGCGCAGCAGCCGACTGTATCAGCCACTGCACCAACCGTGCCGTCATCGGCGGGTGAAACCGCGGGTTCCAGCTAGTTTAATAAAAGTTTAATAATAAAAAATATATATTATGAGTCAATCAATCAATCAATCAATCAATCAATCTTTATTCGCTTGAAGTACAGTGTTGCTGAATAACAATGCAGCGGTTCTTATTATTATAATGTTGTCCATATATTCTATTCTATTGTTGGCTCCTACGGGCTCAGCATTAGCCGAACGCACTTCGACCCTATTGGATCCATTGTGCTGCCCAAAGCCCTGCACTACTCCTCTGCTGGCAAATCCAGAAGTCCCTGTAGGTACTTCGCAATCATACCTGCCTGGAGCCGTGCAAAATCATCAGGCAATGGATAAGCCACTCCTAGATGTTTTGCCCTACGTCTTCCCAGAGCGTCACAGCTGCACAAAATGTGCTGCATAGACTCTTGATTGTCCATACAGAATCTGCATGTATCCGTTGTGCTGAGCTTCATTCTATGGAGGTGCTCCTTGGTGCCGAAGTGGCCTGTAATTGCACCTATATAGTGCCTTAAATGGGTTTTGGTAAGATTTAATAGTCTCTTACACCCGTTTAGTCTTGTGCTGCAGAAAGTTTTGGAATGGTTTAGGCCTCTCGCTTGCCTCCATTCTCTGACATGTTCCTTATCAGCAAATGCATGTAATGCCAGTTGGTAGGTACCCTGAGGTATTCCTACGAAAGGCTCAGGGCCAATGAACTGCTTACTCGAGCCTGCCCTAGCTAGTTGATCCGCTTTCTCGTTACCTTCAACACCTTCGTGTCCAGGTACCCAGATAAGCTTTACGTTATTGTGTTTTCCTAGTTTGTTTAGTAAGATAACACCTTCCTTGACTAGTTTCGAGTTTACTTTAAAGGAGATTAATGCCTTTAGAGCTGCTTGACTGTCACTGAGTATGTATACGGTTTTTTCCTTCACATTCCTCCTTAGCATTTCTTTAATGCTGACAATTATAGCATAGGACTCCGACTGGAAAACCGATGTATATTGCCCCATGGATTGACTGATATTGCAGTCATTTGACCAAATTCCTGCTCCCGTACCTGATTTCATTTTAGATCCATCAGTATACCAAATGAGATGAGCAGTGTCATTTATGGGCTTGAGTCCTCTCTGCCACTCTTCCCTTGTGGGTATATGTACGCTGTATCTCCTATTGAACATATAGACTGGATTGTCAGCATCACATGTCATGTCCATTAAGTCATCCAGTTCTTTCACAGGATCCAATGATGTGTGTTTTGTGCAGGGCTTGTATCGATTCCACGCGCCTGCCCTTGCAAGTCTATAATGAGATTTTCTTGCCTCTGTTTGTATGTGAATATGAAGTGGTTTAATGTTCAACATCCACTCGAGTGCCATAGTGGGCGTGGTTTTAAAGGCTCCAGTGATGCCCATGCAGGCTACCCTTTGTACCTTCCTTAAGGTGTCTTTGCAGGTTTGTAACAAAGTTCTCGTCCACCATACTGCGCTGCCATATGTTAGTATTGGCCTCACCATCATTGTGTATATCCAGTATATGACCCTGGGTTTGAGTCCCCACGTCTTGCCATAGGCTGAACGGCACATATTGAACACTCTTAGGGCCTTTTTAGTTGCATTTTCAACGTGAGTACGCCACGTTAGTTTCTTATCCAGTGTTACACCTAGATACTTTACCTCCGTGGCCCATTCAATTTTAGTGCCGTACATTTTTAATTCCTTGAGTCCACTCAGGTCTGCTTTATTTGTGAACGGCACTAAAACAGATTTGCTTGGATTTATGGATAGGTTGCTCCCATCACACCATCCCTCTACTTTGTCCAAAGCCTCCTGTAGCAGGTCCGACACAGTGTTCGGGAACTTGCCATTTACTTGTATGACTATGTCGTCAGCATACCCTACTGTATGGAATGGTCCTATATTTAGTTCCACCAAAAGAGAGTCTACCACAAGGCTCCATAGTATTGGGGATAAAACCCCTCCTTGTGGGCAGCCCTTCGTCGCTTTTACAGCTATCTTGTCTCCCAGTAGATTGGCTTGGATAATCCTGCCCTGAAGCATAGTATTTGTCCATTTTATTATGGTGGGTTCTATGCCATGTCTCTCTGCAGCAGCACTTATTGACTCAAAGGTCGTCCTATCGAACGCACCTTCAATATCTAGAAATGCTGCTGCTGAGATCTCTTTAGTTGCCAGAGCCCTTTCAGCTCTGTCTACTACATAATGTAGTGCTGTTTCAGTTGATTTACCTTTTTGATACGCACATTGCATTTTGTGTAGTGGTCTGCGCTTGAGCGCTCCATCTCTAATATGCCTGTCGATCATCTTCTCTAGAGCTTTTAGGAAGAAGGATGTTAAGCTTATCGGCCGGTATGATTTAGCATCCTCATAATCTGCTTTTCCCGGTTTGGGGATAAAGATCACCTTAACTTGTCTCCAGACTGTCGGGACATACCCAAAGACTATGCAGGCCCTGTACAGTCTGCAGAGGTGAGGTAAGATAATGTTTCTGCCCTCTTGGAGTAGGATGGGATAGATTCCGTCCGGTCCAGGGGACTTTTAAGGACGGAAACTTCGTATTGCCCAACGTATTCTATCCGCGTCAACGACTTTCTTTGCAGTCCGCCAGTCGTCCTTGGAAGTTCTTGCATTTTGTTCTTCCATTGTGATGATATTGTCAGACACACTGTGTAATTCCACCGAGTCTGGGAAGTGTTTTTTGAGCATGATTGCTAGTGTCTCCTTCCCATCTGTTGTGAGTTTACCTTGGTCATTTCTTATGGATGACAGTATATTAACCTTCGCGGAGCTCATTGCCTTCGGCAGTCTCATTCCTTCCGGATAGCTATTATGTTCTGACAATGATCCCTCCACGCCCTTCTCTTTGCTTTGCGAACTTGTTTGCTGTAGTGCGTTAGCGCTTTTGCATATATCGTGAAGTCTTTTATAGACTTCGCATAGTTGAAAACTTTTCTAGTGTCCTGTCTTAGATGTTCTAAGTCAGGGGACCACCATGGTTCCCTTTGCGATTTCACCTCTTTTTCCGGACAGTTCTTTATCCAGCAGGTTTTTACTGCTTGTGATATTCTATCCGCCTCAAATTCTATATCTATAATAGAGTTTAGCCTAGTTGTGGGATCTCTAAGTTCTACTTTGAGATCCTCCTTGAAGGATGCCCAGTTCGTTTTCCTGGGATTTCTTCTAAGTACCTTGCCAAAGTTTTGGGAAGTTTCGTACCTAAAGCAAATATAATTGTGGTCAGATAAGCTAACTTCACCAGACACATGCCAATTTTTTGTTGCCTTGTTAGCCCCTTTAGTTGCTAGCGTAATATCAATGACCTCTGCCCTACGTTTATTTACGAAAGTTGGTCTATTGCCTTTGTTCATTATAAATAAGATAGAACTTACCAGATAGTCCATAAGCACTTCACCTCTTTTATTGTTGTCTGTACTGCCCCAGGCAACGTGGTGCGCATTTGCGTCGCATCCTATGATGAGATTTTCGTTAGCGCAGTTATTGACCAGGTTATGCAACAAGGCATTAACCGGGTCTGCTTCCTCATATGGTAGATAGGCAGAGGATAGGATGATGCTTTTCCTTTTCCCCTCTATCCCTTCGTTAATCTTCACCGTGGTGAGATCCCTAGAACAGTAATCATAAAGAGGAATTGCTTCTATACCTCGTCTAGTATAGATACAAGTCCTCATATTATTTGTGGGACATTTATATGACAGTTGTCCACCACCAGTATTTAATCCCTTAATGTCCCCCTTGTATACATATGGTTCCTGTATAAGGGCTACATCATATTTGTTCCTGTTCAGCTGACGACTGAGTATTGCCGTGGCTGCCTTACTGTGATGCAGGTTAATTTGTACGCACCTTAAATTGCTCATCGTGATGGCTTGTGGTTGTGATGATGCCTAGTGCTGTTGGCCTCCCTCTCCCGTCTCTGCCAGCAGCTCGATGTCATCTGGAATGGCCGGTGAGGAGGCAATCCCCAGTTCGTCCAATCCCAAAGTGAGATAGTCCGATCTCATCGAAAGTGGCGATGAGACCGGATCGTCCCCCCGTGGTTCAGAGTCACCTGTCTTCACCTCCTCACCATCCATTCCATCTGTAATTTGCTTTTCAGCATTTTCGGGAGCCGAGGTAGTTGGCACGCCGTCCGCGATCTGTTCAGAGGGACCGACGGGGCGCTTTAGCCCATCGTCTAGGAGCTTAAAGTAGCTCCGGTCCATCCCCGCGTGCAGATTGTAGCCCTGTTGCTTGATGTAGTCGGCCGAAGCCCTATCCATCAGGATAATGCTACGGGCGACCACACCTTCAACCACTTGATCCACCACCTTCCACTCAGCAGTCGTGAGATCTTTATTGAACGACCGGAGCATGTCGAGCTCCTGTGTTAGGGTCGCTTTTCTGGATGGCATGCGCCTTTTCCATGCCATCTTTACCGGTCTGGGCAGGTCCTTCGCGTCTACTACACGTAGACTTAGGGCCCCGTCCCTGATCGTCTTCCCTTGCAGTGTCTGCAGCCACGTGACAGCTGCTTCACCATCGCACACTACTTGCAGTGCGCCTGCCGTGAGTCCATTTCCTAGGACGAAGATGGGCCTAGGTTCTGGCGTATCCACCATCTTTTCCCACAGGAGGTCTCGGATATCCTCTACATCCTCGGCCTTCAGGGTCTGAACAGGATGTTCCTCTGCAACTATGGCCATCCTAGTTTTTGCCACTGCATCCCTGAAGGACCCTGCTTTGGTCCTTTTGGGTACATTGATGGCCTCAACTGAGTCTCCACTGCCTTCTGTCCTCAGTCTTTTCGGCATGCGGGCTACTTCCTGTGGCAGTGACTCCACAGATCCCGCTCCTTGCCTTATTAAGGCCATGCGTCGCCTTTGGGCTCCACTTGGCTTTTTGTGCCTGCGCACCTGTTGTGCTTCGTCCCTGACCGGTGGTCTCCCTGCATTTGGGTCAGGCTGCGTAGAGCCCTCGCCTCGCCGATCGACTTACCAAGTCCAGGGACAAGCCTGGTTCCCCCCTCCCCACTTGCACGCTAACACGGCCGGTTGCCCCTCTGCTTTGGGCGCTGCTGCCAGTTATGGCTGCATTGCCTGAAGCGTCAGGGCCTCCAGCCCCATATTGTCCATATATACTTCTGCTTATAATGTAGCATGCAAATATTGATAATTTCACAATTTATTTAATTTACGGTCATCAGCCAATACCATGGTCATTGAACTAATATTTAAAATTAATGTCCAAATGCAAAGTAAAATAAAATCTATATTATTAATCATGGTCATCGATAAAATCAGTACAATGTCAGGTCCAAGAGCGTAAACTTTTTTTTTAAAGATCTTATACAATTGAAAGCTTCTGCCAATGCTTTTTTTTGAACATAATAATCTACAAAACCAATTAATGTTTTATATAATGTTCATTTTACAATGTTAAATCTGAAAATATGAATAACTGGCTGTGACGTGCAGATATGACGTTTTGTATTTTCGTTGCACGAACAGAGAAATATTAAATCATAATATTTCCAATAAAACCAACGTTTTAAAAAAAAAATGGATTATTTATAAATAATTTGGAGTACTTCGACATAGACACTTGACATAGAGTATATATATTGGATTTGATGAGTTTTCATTTTTTTGCGCGGTACCCTAATTGTTTTTCTTAAATAAATGTAGTCTAAGTTATTTCTTATAACATCAGCTATCTGCCAGTGAAAGTCCCATAGAAATCAGTTCAACCGTTTCGGAGATTAGCGGGAACAAACAGACAGATAGACAGACCGACAGACAGACAAAAAAAATTAAAATTATTTTTTGTTTTTGGGTACCTTATACACTTTCATATGCATTTAGTAAAAAGCTGTTATTTTGACATTACAAACAGACACTTCAATTTTTTTTTTTTTTGTATAGATAGAGCATTAAATATATTACAGCTAGCTTTGCGTGATGACACAGTATTTCAGTATACTCGCATTGTTTAGGTAGAGGCAGCAGCACGAATGTCAGGTTTCAGTTTTATAACAGCAATTATAGTTTTCGGGCTCAAGGTCACTCAGCGAGCTATGGATAGAGCTACGCTTGGTATTTATCTACGAGATTGAATCTAAAATGAGGATATCCGTTGAAGAACTAAAGTTGCCGATATAGCTGAAAGGATTAGTAAACTGAAGTGGCAATAGGCGGGGCATATTGCTCGTTAAATTGTTGGCCGGTGGGGCAAAAAGGTTGTCGAGTGGAGACCGCGCACCGGAAAATGCAGTGTAGGACAGCCTCTAACGAGACCAGGGGTGCAATTCTCTAAGCTCAAACATCCATACATCCTTGAATACAGAATTGAAATAACGGTGATAACCCAATTTGCAGTGGACGTCCATAGGCTGATATGAAGATGTAATTAATTTTGTGTTAAATTTATCACAATACGAGTAGTAGTAATGCTCAAAGTATTTTCTACTATTTTATAAGATATTAAAAAAGTGGTGGATTGATAGTAAAAAATGGTGAAGGTTTTAATTTTTTATGAATAAAACCTTCACCAGTTATCGCACATTTTACATGTTGACTGTACATATAAAATTCCACTGTCAGAGTACATCATTCGAGCCATATGTTTTCTCTTATATACGTGCTAAACTACCTTGTAGACTAGGTTAATTTGTCGCGGAGTGCCGCGGAGTACAAGTAATGGACGCCTAGATTAGATTAATCTAGGCGTCCATAGCTCACGGGAAAAATTCTTCAGCCTTCTCAGAATAATTTCATCATGTTAAATACCGCGAGAATCTAACTAAAGTGACTTTAAATTGTTTGCTGCAATAAATGTTCTGCACATGCATTTTTTGAGTTCCTTGTGTGGTAGGTGTGTTGAAGAGAATTTTATGTTTTTCGCCATAAAATTGCTTTTAATAGTTAGGGAGCCACGGTTGAAGATGGGGATAGGTTGTGAAGAATTTGTAGTTTGCTGTTAGTGTAATCACAAAATCGAAGAGTACGGCTGGTAATTCGGAACTGTGAGTGCGATTACCGTCGCCTCTAAAAAAATTATTAAAAAGAGTTAGAGTCAATTTGTCATCCTTGTGCACCTACGCATTACGCGAGAAGCATTCGTCATTTCGGCCGATAAAAGTCCACTGCTGAACACAGGCCTCCCCCAAAAATCGCCACACCGGGCTGTCTAGGTGTGTGTATTCATTGGGGGGTTTTTTTTTCAAAGGACGCTGCTGCCCATCCTCCCGCTAATCCCATATTCACCTTTTACGACACCCACGGGATGAGATGGGGTGGTACTATTCGTAGCCGGCACCACACGCATTGCTTTATGATGATTATAATGGGCAGATATTTCCGCGTCTAATGGTGTTAAATATAACAGTATTCCCGAACCGTATCCGTCATCATCATCATTATATCAGCCGAAGGACATCCTCTAATGACCTTAAAGCAACAACATTCATATAATAAAAAATTAAGCCATACACATATTTTGAAAAAAAAAATGGTTTAAAAATGGAGGTTAGATTTTGGTGGTAATTTAGTAATTTAGGAATCAAGTGTTTTTTGTGGTCAGTTGAACATAAGCTAATAAAATTTAAGATAAATTTTGGTAATAATCCTTCCTTAATTCTTTTTTCTTTATTGTGCATGATATTTACGAATTATAACGATACAAAAGAAGTTGATGTAAATAGCGAGTATAACTTAATATTGAGTTCTTTTACAGCAAATCTTTGAAGGATAGAGTAATGACCCACGAGAAACCCAAGAGAAATCCTAGTGTAGGGCAACGTTTTTTAACAGAAAATTAAGAAAACATAAAAATAAAATAAATACAATTTTCATAAAAAAGAATTATCATATGAGCCAAAGGACGCCCACTGCTGAACAAAGGCCTCCCCCATAGATTTCTACAATGACTGCTTACATACCACCCGCATCCAACGAGTCCCAGTGACCTTCACCAGGTCATCCATCCATCTCGTCGGAGACCGTCCCGCGCCGCGTTTTCCGGTGCGCGGTCTCCACTAGAGAACCTTTTTGTATCAACAGCTATCAGTTCTACGAGCAATGTGCCCAACCCATTACCACTTCAGCTTACTAATCCTTTTAGCTATGTCAGCAACTTCAGTTCTTCTAGGGATCTCATTTCTGATTCAATCTTGTAGTGAAACTTAGCATAGCTCTGTCCATAGTTCGCTGAGTGAACTTAACCTTTCTTCTTAGTAAGTGACCACGTCTCTGTGCTATATCATCGCTGGTAGCACAGACTGGTTATCGATTTTCGTCTTGAGTCAAACGTTATTGGTGGGTCTTCTTATATTGATTGGTTATGACAGGTTAATGTGCCATTATTTTGTATCTCCTAGTGTGATCTTACGAGGACCTGGAGCCCCCCTTTCTGTGCTGAAGATGACCGCTCCAGTAGTAGTAATGTAGAAATTCTACTGGACCCAAAAAATAAAATAAGTATTCTGTAGGAGCGTGGTTTCAGTAGATATCAACTACTGATTACAAATATCATCATTTCAGCCGAATGAAGTCCACTGCTGGACACAGGCTTCCCCCAAAGATCACCACAACGACCAATATGAGTATGTTGTGGGCTCATTGGGGGGATTTGCCATAATCGCCACGCTTAGCACACGGGTTGGTGATCACAGCTGAATTGTTTATGTACTCGAAGGACGCTGCTGCCCATCCTCCAGCTAATCCCTTAGTCGACTTTTACGACACCCACGGGAGGAGATGGGGTGGTGGTATTCTGAGCCGGCACCACACGGCATTACAAATATGCTCTCCCACAAAAACAATCTTAGTTTTTGCCTCTGAAGACCAATTTGAATTACTTATACAATTTTCCTTTCAGTTCACCGCCAAAGTATCATTAATGTAAGTACCACTCCACAAAATTATACCCTCCAATCCGCCCTCAGTGTTTCGAGAATATTCGTTTTATTAAATTTCACGCAAGAACAGCAACAATATTGCCTGCTACGATAACAGCTAAGCAATTGTGTTTTAAAGAGGCTAGTAGAGATGTTCTGTTAGTTATGTCCCTCAAAACTTACGCTGAAACTCGTTCTATAATTGCTTTCAATTGAGGGAGCCAACGTAGTATGTGGGGAATGGTCGCAAGGTTTGTGGGTGCAGTTACTTGCAGCGCATAATAAGTAAACATAGAAGCTTTGTTTTACATAGGTTTTAAAGCGAAGCTTCTTAATGCTCGTATGGGATGGGCATTTTACATACAAAGTGTGAAAAGAGCGAACGCGATGTTGCAACGCACCTTATCAGATAGGCAGTGCATATTGTTGCCCAGTTAAGCAAGCGAGATGGAGTACAAGAGAGTGAAAGTATAGAGACAAGTTTAATGTAAATATATTGTTTTTTTTTTTGTATATGTATAATATAAATATACATGTTTCTCTATTACACGGGTTTATATCCCCTGTAAGGGGGAACCCGGTCTTTTGATAGGCTTACGCGGGGACATGGGTCCAACACGCAGAGGCCCTTTAGAGAATTTAAATCTAAAATGTAATGGGACACTAACCAGGGACTGTCCATGGCTGCACTATAAAATGCAGTCTCGGATTGTTCCCGGAGGTATAAAATTATTGTATGAAATGGAAACTACAAGTATAAGGTCTATTGCAATGGGTGCTAAATGGATTTAATACTAAGAAAAACGGAAAAAAACGGCGTCTGCCTTTCAACCTTTAAAGTGAAATTCTGTGGCAGACGGTGACTTGCCACTCACAAGATTAGCCCCCTAAATGGCCACCACTACAGGCGACAAGGAGCAACACCGGTGTGAGCGGCTAGGGGTGTAGAGGTGCGGCACCGGTTTTACCATCGCGCGTCTTGATGACTCGGAGCGGGTTACCCCGTTATTACGCTATCAGACACTTCCACCCCCGAGCATATAGCTCTGGCGGCCCCCCTCTGATCGGCAAACTAAGGCAAGCCGGAGACGAGGCCCTGACCGACTCTCTGGAGCATTCGGGTACGCAGTGTCGCCACTCACATTCAGCTCGCCACAAACTGCCCTGCGTTCTATTATATAAATATTATTACTATAGTATTAGAATAGATAATATTAGGTATTTATCTATGAAATTGCCGTTTTGTACGAAATAAAGTGTAGTTTTTTTTCTATCCTTTTTATTGATTTTAATCAATGTAATCACTCATGTAATCGATGCATCTTTGTCAACGCAGTGGCAGTTTATCGGTGGTCTTCTTGAAGAAACCAGATGGACGTAAGGCGACAAACTCTTTAAAGGCATATTTTACTGCCTCTCAGGTATTGAATTTTATTCCCGCCATAAAGTTGTTACAAATTCTTGAAAAAACTGAAGTCTGCGGCGGATGACGGAGAACTTCTAAGCAGAGCTCTTGTAGCTTAGAAACCATCTGTTGGGCAGTATGAGGTCACGCGGTGGCGTGCAGGAGCAGCGGGGACGAGCGATTGATCAAAGCTGTTTGCAGATGTACGAGCTTCTCCATCATGGTGTTCATACATATCTACAGTGCTCATCCCGTTTGGTAAGAAGCTGTGATTAATCACGGCACTGGGCCACCAAACAGTGACCATTACTTTTCTAGGTATCATTTTTCGTTTAGGGCATTGATTAGGTGCTGAACCAGGATCTAACCTACTTGCTAAGCGTTTACGATTGTTAAACAGAATCGATTTTTTTCAAAATTACTTCGTTTTTGTGCCTTTTGAGCGCAAGGAAGACCTGGGCGCGCACGTTGCGCTGATGATCGTTAAGTTCATGGGGCACCCATTTGTCAAGCTTTTTTAACTTGCCAATTTGACGCTAAATGTACCAATATTGTTTTGATGCTATCGTCGAAAACTGCTGCTAATCTAAATTAGCAGCAGTTTATATGATGCCGCCTCGCTCTACAATAGTTATCAAATCAAATCCTATTCAAAATTTATTTATTTCTATTAATTAATAAATATTAGTTATCAGTAGAAGTTATCAGGTACAAAACCTGCAGTACAGTGAGCTTTCTGTACTTTTATTGTGTGGTGTTCTGCTGATATTGCGCTGTGGACTGTAGAGAGGTAATGTTTTCGAGGGTGCTTGGCTGCAGTTAGATGTAATTGTGATCTAGGAATACAGCACCTTAGTATGTACGACGTTGTTTTGGAGCTAGGAATACCTAGTATTCTTATAGTTGCAAAGGAAAATCACTTTTATTTCTAAGCTTGCTAGATTCCGTAATAATTTTGAGATATCTACTCGTATGAAGATCGGTAAATTAGCCTTGGCGTACTTGGGGTTTGTTATCAGCTATTTCTCTAAAATAGAGTCCAAAGTCTATGATGCATTGCAAGATTTCCATTTGACTTATGAATTCAAAAGTTGAAACCGATTACGTAAAACAACAACAACAAAACGTAAACTTTACGGTTCAATAATATATTTATAAAAAAAGTACACTTAATGTGTGGTTCCCAGCAAAAGGTAGACAACTACTCTCCAATCATGGGTGGCATAACAAAAAAATAGAGAGTAGCACCCTCCAGCAGTAATATCCTAGTGGTTGAACGCTTGCCTTCCATACACGACGGTCTGATTTCAAACCCGGTCCGCACCTCTGACTTTTTGGATTCATACGCAGATCAGCATTTTATTATCACTTGCGTTAATGGTGAAGGAAAACATCGTGAGGATTCCCGCCCACCTGAGACAGTTCCAATATGTAGTCCGCAAACCCGCACTAAGCCAGCGTGGAGGACTAAAGTCTAAACCTTTCTCAACGTGATAAAAAAAGCCAGTGCCCAACAGTGTGACAGTCGGCTGATTATATACCCTTCTGTGTTTTAATAACAACATACTGCAATCACCGTTCCGCCTGATAAGCGTAGGAATTATGTCAGTATCCAATTGTGGTGATCATGGGAACGCCCATGTTCGACAGTGGACATTTACAGGCTGTTGTGTGCTCGTCAACCCGACACCGTAGCCATTGCAGCTATTGTCACCTTGTTACACCTACCTTTGAGATGACAGTCGACCAAAGAACTGGCCATACAATTACAAAAAATGTAATATATTGTTATGCGCTTTGTAATAGATGCATCATCAGTTTCAACGAGAGAAAATTCGATGCTCAAAAGCTGGTAAACCAAAAAGGTAACACAAAGCTACGTTACATTATAGTTCAGCCGCGAGAATGCGTTCCTGAAACCTGTCAGTTGGACTAGCTCCTAAGATTAAATTTAGAGCTAAACTATTTTAGTTAATTGTAGGTTAATGATAATAAAATAAAAAACTTTTATTTGGACAACAAGAGTCATTATAAATTAAAAAGTTTAATATAAATAACAAAAAATACACAAATATAGAACAAAGAATAAACAGAATATGTTTGTAAAAACATTGATTAGATAAAGATAGTGTCTTATGACTGTCCAAAATAGTGTCCATTTACTTAATGCCAAATCCTTACGTGCTTGGCGCTGCTTCATCTGGAACCTAGTGCTTGACAGACGTCAATGCTGTTGGAGTACCATATATTTTTGTTCGTAAATAAATTTGTTAATTCATCATCATCATCATCGTATCAGCCAAAGGACGGCCACTGCTGATCAAAGGCCTTCTCCATCGATTTTCACAACACTATCACAGTCACATGCCGCCCGCATCCAACAACTCCCAGCGACCTTCAACAATTAAGTAAACCTAAATAATTCATTATATTAAATGTCATAAATTCAAGTAAAAAATAAATATAATTGTAAAAAATAAATATAATTGTAAAAAAGATAATGATTACTGAAGGATCGGAATCGACATCGGAAAGTCAGATTGTGTGACCGGCCTGCTCGTATCATGATTTCATTAAGGTGCAAAAAGTACTAGAAAATTCCTATAAATGCTATCTATCCAAACTGTATAATAGAAATGTTTGCGTTCAGGTTGACGTTATATCTAAAGTTAACATTTATATTATAACGTTAACGTACAATAGAATGAATCTGATCCATTTGACAGGTGTCAGAAGCGCATTCTTTCAGCAGCCGTACTTTATTGGAATCACATCGAACACAAAAACAAAGGCAACTATTTAAACAATTTTAAATATTCATTTCAATAACCAATTTAACACAAACGTAAAATACTTTTCAAAGAAAATATCTTTCGAATTTAATGTAGCGGAATCAAAGAGATTCGTAGGACATTGATATAAGCCGCTTAATGGCGCAACTTCACAAATAAATTAGTTGTCTCTTAATAAATACCAAAGTGATTAAGTAAATTTTAAGTTAGTTTTATTTATGTCCGCTTTTTGTTAAATTATGTTCTCAATTTGTAGGGTAATGTAGTATTGTAGGAGTGTTTGACGACATGTGTTTTATAGGCTCAGAATCAAAAACAATTTTTAATTGAGTGTGTACCATCTTTAAATCGCATTCCTTTCACGTGGAGTAACTTTTTTACGTATATATAATTTTAATGGCGTTATTACTGACTTAGTTTATTATCATATCAGCCAAAGAACATCCACTACTGAACAAAGACGTTTTCCACAACGATCAAATTCAACGACTCCCAGCTACCTTCACAAAGTCTAGTCATCTCGTTGGAGACCGTTCCACACGTTTACTCTACTTGAGAAACTTTTTACCCCAATAGTCATCGGTTCTATGAGCTAATCATAATAAATCTAATAATAATAATAATCTAATAAATCCCGTCTATTGCCATTTCAGCTTACAATTTCCTTCAGCTATGTCGGCCACTTTAGTTCTACTACGGATCTCCATATTCTTGATCGGATCTCGTAGAGGAATACCGTCAAAGCTCTCTCCATAGCCCGTTGAGAGACTGATGCGTGCATCGATACGGACGTGTTTCTATAGTCTAAGTATTTAGTACGCGTATTGCGTGGCAATAGCCGCTACAGGTCATTTTCGCTATGAGTTCACAGCAACTTATAGCCAACGAGCTGCTGGCATTCATAAATCATGCCATCAACACCATGGATGAATTCAGCATTTTGGAGATCTGCAAATCAAACTTCAAAGAAGCTGAGATAAGCAGTGGCAAAATGCTGCTATATCAAATCCTTGGTAAGATCGACCAGATGCCGTCACGCAGGAGAGATGGAACGGAGAAGAGTGTCCAGGAAATCATCACCTTATTGAAGGTAACCGATCCGGACGACGTCCCGCTTTCATGGCGAAGGAGCTACATGGACCCGTCACATTCAACCACGTTGATGCAGGCTGCTGAAAGACATCAAATTTCTGAATTCAAGCCTGGCCGAAGTGCAGTCCAAGTTGGAGGCGTCAGATAACACCATAAGGGAACTACGTACTAAGGGGATGTTATTACACAACGCAGTTTCGGTAAGTAGGCCACCTGACGGGCTGACGTCTCTAAGGTGAACATGCGTCGCGGAGCGCAAAACGCTTCCATCAGCAGCTTTGAGTCGGCGAAAGTAGGAGCGTCACTGATTGTCGATTTTGCGGACGATGCATCGCGTGCCGTAGACATCCGTCCCTCTACTCCAGTAACGGTTACGACACGCGTAAATGCGTTGACCCCTAAACAAGCTTAAACAAGCTTACGCTGCGATTGCCGCTACCAAAAAACCTGTTACGTAAAATAGGGGAAAGCTACCGAGGGACGACTCTCAATCGTCCAAACATAGGGACACGGAGAAGAACCAGTGCGACAAGGAGGGCTTTATCAAAGTTGAGAAGAAAAAGAGAAAGCCCACTTGACGGAACTAGTGCGGTACCGCACCGACCGGACTGAACCATATGTTGCGTGCTGCTGTACCTACGACGCTGCTATATATGTCACGGCTGCATTACTCTACCAAGGTCGAGGATATAGTAGTGTATATCAAAGTGAAGACCAAATTCACATTTAGGGTCGATCGGTTGGGGTCTCATTACGATGTGAATTTCAATTCCATCCTCGTGAAAGTGCTGATCGAACATCTATCGACGATGATGAATGAAGAATTTTGGCCGAGAGGCGCAGTGTTCCGGCGATACAGAGGCCGGCTACCGGACACCGAGCGACACACGACGCTGATTCATCCTGTGAATTTGTGTTTATATTTTATTGTTTATGTATAGTATTTTACGTCAGTTCTAAATCTTATATCTTTCCTACTCCTCCGTTTTCTTTTCTGATTAATTTCGTAGCGGGTTCGAAGACAGTTCTTCATTTCTCTCGGACACACCGACCTTCATTGGTCGGTGTTCTTTTCGGTGGTCGCCATTGTAGACCCTGGCTTACAGGAGTTGTCGTGGTTGGGAATGCGTGGCGGGCTTGTCCCAAAAAAAAGTCTTATATTGTATTAATATATTGTATTTTCTTTTAAGGGCCTGCCTGTAAGCAATTAATAAAAAAATGAGACCTAAAGTGAGAAATCACATCTATGTGCCATATGTCATCGGTAGTAACACATACTGGCTAAAGATTTTCGTCTTCAGGCAATGCAGTATTACTGACGAAAAGAAGAAGCTGCAAAGTTGTCCGAACGCTGCCCAGGTCAGATTTGACTACCAAGTTAGTGACTGGATTCAAAAATGTATTTTCAATCACCGTGAATGAAATTTATATTTTCAATGAAAAGCTGTTTATATGAATAATCCAAGTCTACGTGAAATTATCTACTACGCAACGCTGTGAAGACTTATTACTCTTAATTAAGTAATTCATAAAAATGAAACGATTAAACTTTTCGTTGCCCATAGAATAAGCATTGCCTTTCAACATGACACAGTATGTAGCCATGCGACACAGCTGTTATTACCACATGCGAAGATGCTGCAGCCCATTCTTTTGATATCAACCCTAACTTGCCGTTTACGACACCCATGATCGCCAGGGGTAGTCTATTCTTTCCGGGAATCATCATCATCATCATTTTGGCGGAATAACCTCCACTGCTCGACACATGCCTCCCCTAAAGATCACCACAAGGACCGATATGGGTGTGTTGTGTGCTCATGTGGGGGTTTTGCCATAATCGCCACGCTTAGCCGCCTGGGGTTGGCGATCGCAGTTGAGTTGTTAGTGTACTCGAAGGACGCTACTGCCCTTCCTCTGGCTAACCCATAGTCACCTTTTTACGAAACCCACGGGATGAGATGGGTTGGTGCTATTCGTAGCTGGCACCACACGATCTATATATTAATTCATAGGAAAATTGATGGCTGTAAACTCAGTGGTACTAAACCGCCTTCAATTTACAGCCACAATACAATGTACAAGACTGATAATATGAAACAACATGTTGTACGGTAAACACATATCTTCAACTATGTAGCAACTTAACATAACGACGATTACGAAGTACGGACAGGATGCTTACGAGTACATTTCCCACAATTCTCAGTACTTGGTCGACAATAGCGCAGTCCTGTAATTGTGGCAGTAATGCAGATATATGCGACGATATTGTGCGGAGTTGTGCAGTTATGCAACAACTTCTTACGGGGCGTAACACAATTCTAACTTTACTGAATGGTTTTAAGGATCTGTGTTGTTTGTTTTATTGTGATTGTTATGGTGATGATTATGTTTGGAGAAAACAAGAACTAAATAAAAAACCGGACAAGTGCGAGTTGAACTCGCGTGGAGAGGTTTCCGTATAATGAATATGTTATCTACCATGTTTTTTAAAATCTGAATAAAGATTTGCGGTAACTAAAATAATTGTAATACAAACACCCAACTGCAAACGTAAGTTTGTACGAACTATATTGAAAGATTTGCCATGTTATTTTAAGACCATAGACATTTTTATAGGTTTTCCTGTAATCTATACGTAAAGAGCTACTCACTACATATTTTTCAAAATTTTTGCTTTGTAGTTTCGGAAAGAAGTCGGGGTAATGGTCATTGTTCATCTATTTTCTTTAAATAACTTTGAAACTATTTATTTTACAATTATCAAGAAAATGAAATGGCCTCACATGCTAGAAAACACCGGTATTTGAAGGCGTTGTCGGATTTCCAGGCCTCTGACGGTAATCAGAGTTATTTATATGACATCTTGAGGTATCTTCGAGACAAGTAAGGAAGCATAGACTATACACTTAATACTGACATAAGGAAGTCCCTAATATTTTAAAAACGGACACCTATCGTATATATATATGGATATTACGTCACATAATAGCGATATATGGGTGACTTGAGCACTCGTCAAAGGTAATGCCGTAGAGCACACAATACATAACTATCGACTTTCAAATCAGGAAAGTTTGACTCGTCACTGGTTGCAGTCACCACAAACGATGCACCGTCTCACCTTGCCTGTCGCACTTTTTCCTGTATAGAGACTACGTCACCAGTAAACATAACGACATCTTGCCGTGCTCATAAACATGTGGCTGGTTGAACTAACGATAAGCAGTACTAACAGCAAGATTTACCCAAAGCTTACAGTAGTGTGGCTCAAGCTAGGAAATGGCAACAGACAGAGGGGAGTAGGGAAGAACCGACAGAAACGCGCTACTGGTCCCAATGCGCTGCTGTGTCTGGCAACACCTTCGAGAAGTCAGAGTCACGCCAACACATTAATTTCAAATCGTTTTTGGTTCGTATCAGGGGGGAGAATCTTAGTTATGAGACCACATTGCAAAAAAGGTTACGCCATCTCTCAGCGTTGGATTGCAAATTTTATGACATCGTCGATAAAACAGGCGCATATTGTCTTATATTAAACACTAGGAGAAAGCTAGTATTTTAGACGTTCCATTTAGTGCATAGCAAAAATTTGGTTTCGCTTGTATTTTAATTCAAAATGCAAAATTTGAAAGTGTTGTCTTAAGTTCATTCATTAGTACAATAAAAGTATATACCTACCTACATTCGTATATAAAGATTACTTAGAGCCGCCAATGATAGATGACGCCCTTTGAGCAGGGACAAGATTTTCACTGGAGTGGACTCTCTTGTCTTATAAATAGTTATTATACTCTTTGGTTCGTATCCTGACACTCTATCTGGAGAACTTCAAGAAGTAGGAGTTCAGCGCATCTGACGAAGACTACGCGACAACATGTTGCAGTGCAATACATCGTCGTCACGAAGTGTACAATAGTGTCTTAATTTTATGTTTGTATTTAGTATATAACTAAGGACCATAACCTTAGTTGCCTGAAAATAAAGAAATAAAATAGTAGCCACTTGAGCTCCTCTTTTCTATTCTGTTTCATTTCCTTTATGTTTTATCCGAAGCTTATAAAATCTGGGACTTTTATTTTGAAAGCTGATCTTACTATTACTTCAGTCGTAAAGTAGTACTCGGTCTGAAACAAGAGTAAACAAAACAAAAACAATTCACTACAATATCACTGTCAGCTTTCATTGAAATCCGAGTTACAGCCTAAGCAAAACATTAATTCTAACAGAAAAAAATAAGCAGTGTAACAATAAAAGTGTTATTGGTATAGCTCTTCATCCTAAATATGCAGTGTTCACACATTTTGATATAACCAAAAAGGGCCTAACATAACACCCAGGCCAGTATTTTGCTCCATATTTTTGTACCGTATGCTAATATATCTTACTTTATCTTTACCGAATCTCTTTTCCTTTTATTACACCCGCCTCTTTCTGGTAAAGCAGTTTTATTCTGTTGAATTTGGGTTTATATAGACTTCTGAACTCGAATGCTCATTCCGAACTAATAAATATCTAAGGAAAGTTTATAAACGTGGTCTTTTTTGTTTCAGATGGATTTCTGTTGCTTCATCGCCATAAGATTTTCTAGACGGTTCTTAAAAATCACACTCATCATATATTTGTTCTTGTAACATGTCTGAAATCACGCACTGATGAAGACGAATATGGAAAAATCTTTGAAGAAAAAGAACCATGCAAACGGGAAATATAAGAAGAATGGGAAATCTGAAAATTATAGAATTGACGAAGACGTCATTACGACATGTTGTCTCTGTGTCAAGACTAAAAAAAGTAAGAAGAAGAGCTTCATCGCGGGGTGTGTGACGAATTTGGGCATTTTCACCTTGCTTCTTGCTTATACACTGGTCGGTGCTTTCATTTTCTTGGCTATCGAAGGAGGAGCAGCTAAATTACACCAGAAAACTCTTGCTACCACTTCTTATCATGCAAATGAGAATCAGAAGTCCGTGCCTCTATCAAAGCTCAACGGTACTATAAGTCAGGCCAGTGCGGAATTGAGGTCTCAGACGGTAGAAAGTATTTGGGAGATTACGGTATCTTTAAACATTTTGTATAAGGAGAACTGGACAAGGTTGGCTGCTCAGGAGATAGCCAGGTTCCAGGAAAAGTTAGTAGCCAGGGTAGCAGCTGATGTATCGGCTCAGTATGGAGGAGCTAGGGCTTTGGAGTCAGCACCTGCATTAGTGGTTGATGACTATGAGTGGAACTTTGCGAAAGCATTTCTTTATTCTCTGACTGTCCTCACTACTATAGGTAAGATATAGTTTAGTTAAATATACATACATCTTTTGAAGAAACTTTACAAAGACTTTCTTTTCACACTTAATAGGAAGTGAGTTGACCATATTATAAATTTGAGCACACGAGCAACACACGAGAAAAAGGTGACAAATTTTATAATGTGTGTGTTTGATCCTCAAGCTTGTAGAGGTTTGTAAGGAAGCAAAGGCAACTTTATTAACTAAATCATTAATCGAAACATATTACTATGCCTGCGCAGAGGAGATATGCCTCAAAACTGTTTGTTGCAGCAGTCTTCTAGTGAGGTGTGAACTGCTCCTACGAAGCGAAGCGCATTTATAAGTAATATTTTCCGAAGAATATACAACCCAAATTAAATTTTTCTTACATGTCATTTTATTTACAGGTTACGGCAGCGTGGCTCCAAGAACAGCTTTGGGGAAGGCGGTCACAATAGGATATGCTGTTATAGGCATTCCTCTTACACTTCTCTATCTATCCGTAGTAGGAGCTCTTCTTTCAAGACTAGCCAGAAGCGTGTTCAGCCGAGCATTATGCTGTTGTATATGCACGAAGTGCGGCTACTGTTGCCTCGACGAGAAAACTATTACCAGTAAAGAGAGAAAGGAAAAAGTTCGAAAGCAAGACGATTATAGACATCAAACACTACATCTACAGGAACCATACTACGTTAGGTCTCCATCGGGTACAATAATATCAGCATCTCAGGCGCACAGTGTGAGCACAAATTCTATCAAGGACAAATCTCAAGGTTTAAGCTTTCTGAGAGATTGTGACTCAATGAGTTGCACAGATACAGATTCTAAGGTTTCTCTACGAGGATTCTCTATCCTTGCTCCTATATCTTTATGTTTGGCCGCGATTTTTACTTACATTTTCTTTGGAGCTTTAGTTTTGTACCAGTTGGAAGGTTGGAGCCCCATAGATGGTGTTTATTTCTGCTTCATGAGTCTTAGCACTATTGGTTTCGGACATTTGGCTCCTGGCGCTACTCAGAGAAACGGCGCTTCGGCTGGTACTGTTTGGTTCTGTTCGATTTACATCATGACAGGACTTGCTCTCACTGCCATGTGTTTCAATGTTCTACATGATGAGATTGTGCATCGATTGAGGCATCACGAGAAGGTTCTGAAGGCTAATAACCAGAAGATTTTAACCTCAGAGTTTCTTCATCGATCTTGACGAGACGAAAGTTGCAACTTCACTGATGAAACAATGATTCATTCTGAAGGAGAATCATTACCAGAGGTATTGCATCATGTCTCGAATCCTCGGTACGAAGGTGGGGCAATACGACGAACTGTGTATGCCCTAAGAGAGGTCAAGGAACCTGAGAGGGTGACTCCTATGTAGGTTGGTATAATTTAATTCCTGACCTGACCTTAATGCCTATTAGCCAAGTATGATTTCAGAAAAACTGTAGAATTGAAGGATTTGATAAACAGTCTCTAAATTACCAAACCTTAATAAAGAAATGACTGACCTTATATGTTAATTATTTTAGTTAGTTGAATAAATATGAAAATAGTAACGATATAGGACAGTATACTTGTATTAAGAAGTAAGCTATTACTAAATAAGATTATGGGAACGTATTGAAATAGTATTAAGGTTTATTGATTAATATTGAAAGTTTTTTGTACGTAGAACTTAAACATTAGAGCGTTTGAATGATTAATTAGTTATAATGAATAGATAAATTGACATTATGCCAAATTATATTGTACACAGTATAATATTTATGGTTTATATATCTAAAGCGTATCATATAAAACTAAATTATATGAGGCAGTTGTTAAACGACTGTTTGGCTGATCTTGAAGACTGCCTCAGGTTGAGCAAAGTCACTCGCAGTGTAGATACAATTTGTTGCGTCGAGACGTGGGGCGATGTATATTTTTATCAGTCATTCCGAGGCAGCCTCGGCAAAAGAAACAGTGATGAATGTTGAATTTAAAATTTAATAAGGGTGTGGCAGTTTTAATAATACTACTTTATTTATGATATAAAATTAGGGAAAGAAAATTTCTTTCCACGACTAAAAATAGAGATATTATTTATTAAAGTGTCAGATAACTAATCATGTTATCGTTTACTTATTTATTTGTATGAAATGTATAAATCTTAAAAATAGAAAAATTAAAGACTAAAATGAAAACGGAGCCTATTATTTTTATTGTTATACCATAAATAAATTGGGGTGCTCAATACAGCGACAAAGTGTTCCCACTTTCTCCATCTTCATAAGGCTCAACAAGCCCGTCCATCTATGGAATACTGCTCTTATCTCTAGGCTGGATTGCAACTTTTTTTTTTTATTGGTGCCCAGTGCAAATTCTTCATGAACTTCCTTCCCCCCGGGGAAGGGAGAAGGGGTATGCCGGACTCCTACCGGCTAAAACCACTGGGGCAGTCATCTTCGGCACCTAAGGGAGGCTCCAGGTCCTCGTATGATCACACTGGAGCGGCTGGATTGCACCTAATATCTATTATTTCATCATCGTTCATCATTTCAGCCGAATAAAGTCCTCTGCTGGACCTCCCCTAAAAATCGCTATAACGACTCGTCTGGGTGTGTTGTATACTCATTAGGGGGTTTTGCCATAATCGCCACGCTAGCCGACGTACGTGAAACTGCACAACTACGTAAAACGTACAAATGTTGTGGTAGCCGGGAGATTTACAGACACGGAGGATGCGGGTTCAAAACCTAGCCTATAACAAAGTGACTTTTTTAATGTCTTTTTTTTTAAGCTTTGCCCAACACTAGGATTTCTCCTGTGTCGTGGGAGCGTTTACAGACATGAATTCCACATACAATACACCAAGACCCGGAACAACTACCTGCAGATTATACAAATAATTGTTCCGTGCGGGAATCGAACCCACGACCCGGAGCGCAGCAGCCGACTGTATCAACCACTGCACCAACCACCACCAAATAATTATGTACTTATGTTGGCCTCCGATGAAATGAACAGACGATCTAGTGAAGGATGATGGGAATCACTGGGGACATGGCGTGTACCTAACCGGTCGTCGTAGAAATCTATAATGGAGGCCTTTGTTCAGCAGTGGACATCCTTCGGCTGATATACTTTATTAGTTAATCAAAATGTTTGATACGATACGCAGAAAACAATGACTTTAAGGAAAGCATTGTGTGAAAATCAAGATTGAATGGTCTGAAATTGATGGCACGGTTGGTGCAGTGGCTGATACAGTCGGCTGCTGCGCTCCGAGTCGTGGGTTCGATTCCCACACGGGACAAATATTTGTATGATCTGCAGGTAGTTGTTCCGGATATGGGTGTAATGTATGTGGAATTCATGTCTGTAAAACGCGCCCACGACACAGGCGAAATCCTAGTGGCGAAAAGTTTAAAAAAAGAACTTCTAGTAGTGGGCAAGCTTGGTAATGAATGCTCCTCCCTTCTCTATATTAGAAGCAGCCTGTGCCCAGCTGTGGGATAATTACAGGCTGACGCTTCTACTATATTTATACAGGCTATTAACTACGTCTGCATTTTAACACGGCACAGTTGGTGCAGTGGGTAAACGATTGCCTCTCTGCGCTACGTGTCGTCCTTTGGCTGATATGATGATAATGATGATGATTTTATCATGAAATATGTAAGTATCACGTTTTGAACGTTTATCCATGCGGTGTCTAGATATTCGTGTAGTGCCCGGATTAAGAATATAGCACCACTCCATCTCCTCCCGTGTAGGTCGTAAAAGGCGACTAAGGGACTCTAAACCAGGGGGATGGGCAGCAGCGACCTTTCTGTGGAACAGTAGCCATTCTGCGCTCTCCAACCCGCCTGCCAAGCGTGGTGAGTACCGGCAAATTCCTCTCAATATGATGACACAGTTGTGGAAATCTATGGGGGACGCCTTTGTTCAGTAGTGGACGATGTATAGCCGATATGATGACGTTTTGAACAAATAAAGGATACGTAATGAAATGTAACATACCGAAATAGAACACATGGAGTGCACAAGAAAACGAAATATTACACAACCATAAGCAAACAGAATTGATATCTGAAATTAGCGAGACCCTCTTATTACATGTTGGGGCATTTTGGACCCCAGGGCCAAATGGGGGCCATAAGCGTCCATTGTCCGGGTGTTTTGATTTATCGTTGGAGGGTTAAGCGCAGTGTATAATTAGGGCCAATGGTTATGTATGTTTATTGTTGCGTTTTTGGAAGAAAAGGAACTTATGACTTGTTAGTCGGAAAGGGTGTACTAAGCCGAAAGGGTGTAATATAAAATTAAAGAAATGAGCAATTTTTGTCAATAGAAATTCATCGTAAATATACATTTTTAACTGCCATATCATTAAAGCTATAGAATGCTTTCTCAACGAGCCATTTTTTTATCTGCTCGTAAAGGATTCGCGTGGCGATGCGCGGATGCATCCCAAATGTACCCACATGAAACACCTATGTACCTACTCTGTAACAACGTTTCTTTTCTTTTATGTATATGCTTTTTTTAAGAACGTTGCCCCACACTAGGATTTGTCCTGTATCGTGGGTACAAATTCCAGGAATACATCTCACATGCACAAACACAGACTGGACTGGACCACCAATGAAAGACCAGTACGAGTTCGCGCATGTTAAGACCAACCAGCAGTGAAATATTAGTGGTTGTTCGTGCACGTGAGATGCAATCAGTTGCAAGAGCTGGCTAGGTAGATATCACCGGGCAGTCGGAGGTGAAAAGAGACCAGGACGGTCCTGAACCGCCGGGAAAGAGCGTTGAAAGTGATCCCTCCACCAAATCTGGGGCCAAGGTTTAGGTCACCAGGGCGACCCACGGGCGCAATTTGCGCACGACCATACGATAGGGTCTCCCCCACGGACTCCTTACCAGTCCCCCCAGGAGCTCGCTCCAGGACCGAGCCTTCGCCTCGTGAATTGCGCTGTGTAGCGATGGTCTGTTACTTAGTGCGTGCGTTACTTTTAGTGTTGACTTATCACAGCGTACTACTAGACTAAAGACTCGACTAAACACTAGACTAATTGACTAAAGACTAAACTAAACACGAATAAATAAGCGACTAAATACTCGGCTGAAGACTAAACTAAACAACTAAGCACTTCACTGGATACTTGACTAAAGACTAAACTAATCAACAAAGCACTTGACTAAAAATTCGACTAATGACTTGATAAAGGCTATATACTCGACTAATGACTTGACAAAAGACTAATATAAGCTCTTGACTAAAAACTAAACTAAACACTCGACTAATTACACGACTAATGACTTCACTAAAGACAAAATTAAGCACCCGACTAAATACTTGACTAAATACTAAACTAAACACTCAACTAAGTACTCGACTCATGACTTGACTGAAGACTAAACCAAACATTCGCCTAAATACTCGACTAATAACTCAACTATAGACTTGACCAAAGACTGGACTAAACACTCGACTAGTGATTTGACTAAAGACTAAACTAAGCACTCGACTAAATACTCGACTAATGACTCGACTAACGACTTGAATAAAGACTAAACTAAGCAATAGCAGACTCGACTAAATACTTGATTAAAGACTAAAATAAACAACTAAACACTTGACTAAGTACTCATTTAAACATTCGACTAAAAACTAAACTAAACACTCAACTAACCACTCGACCTACATTCGACTAAACACTGGATATCACAGCTTACTACTTGACTAAAGAATCGAGAAAGAATACCAAGCATAGCTGTCTCCATAGCTCGCTGAGTGACCTTTTCTCATGAGACCCACACAGTGACCATGTCTCAACTCCATATCTGGTAACACACACTGGCTAAAGACGACAATACCGCAATGCCTCAAGACCATGACTATGACAATATAATAATGTATTATATGTCAGCTATACCATGTCAGTGACGGCATGGTTGGTCAGTTGCTGATATTTGGCTGTTGCGCTTTGGGTTGCAGGTTCGATTCCTGCACGGAACAAATATCTGCAGGTAGTTGTTCCGAGTGGGTGTATCGTGAGTGGATTTTTTCCGTAAACCCATGACACAGGAGAAATCATAGAGTGGGGCAACAAAAAATGGATTTTCCCTAACAACTTTAGTTAAAAAACATGCAATAATCTTAAGGTATTACATATATAATATTTCCTGAAGTTTACGCGAATAGCATCCATCGAATTAAAATAGTTTACGAAAATATATCGCGTTTAATTAATTCATCCTATATACGTACGTACAGCATCTATACGTGCAACGTGCATCCCTAGCACATACAATTATTACGCCATTAATACACAAATAAATGAAATACAAAATAAAACACTATTATATTGTTTTACCCTACATACTCACACTTGCTCATAATAATATCTGAAATAATCATACGTGCAATACACAATTAAGCAACACCTTTGTGGAACATAAATGCATGCACCATAAATATATAAAATAAAATACTAATGTTAATATGCTCGACGTTAAATATTTTAACCAGTTCCACTGACATGCCAGCATTCTTCTTGTGTATAATAATTATAACCACATACATATATACGCTATAATAATTATACATCGCCGCGGTCAACACGCGTTTGTTTGGCGGTCTTTATTTTCCCTAATACAATTCAACATAAACAACAACAATAACAATAACAGTCAATTTAAGAATACACACAAAGCTTTCAAAGCCCTACATTTAAACCAGCCACACGTATACAATTATTGCACCGAGAAAGTCGGTGAGAAAACAAAAGTTGAGCAAAACCAGATGCTTTATATATTTCCGTTAGGATAAATCTTAGCGGGAACACGAAACAGTCGTGTTATTTAATACAGCGATGAATTAATGTTTTGTTTTCGCTGCTCGAAGAAATTTTTGGAATAGGTATGTCTTAGGGTGGTATTCATCCAATATATTTGTGTAAATTGGACGATTTCTTCAAATTGCTATTGCCCTGTGTTTTATTTGATCCAAGGTTTTGACATTTCAATATTTTCAATCAATAACAACTAAATGAGTATAGCAGGAATGTTTAATAAGTATGAAAGGGGATGGGAAGTATGAACTAGCAACAGTGCCCTTCAAACCGAAGCACAGTTATGTCTAAAGTTATACACACTTGGCGGTAGAATTCTGGCACTGCAGTGGTACCTACCTAGCCGGCCTCTTGCAATAAGAGACCAGCCACCAGTATAACATGCACCTCTCGTCACTGAAATAGCATTGAAAAATAGATAGCTTGATCTAGGTCAAACTAATCTTTCGCCTAAAAGTGGTAACTCTCAACTAATTTTTTATTACAATTTCTTTTTCCAAGACTGGATCTAATTTCTTTGATGAATCTGTCGTCCAATATTTGTCCAAGATGTGATGTTTGACAAATATCAAATTTAATACCAAACGCATCTTTAATTTTTTTTGTTTCGGTGCTTCGTACTATAAAGACATAACCAATGTTATCTCTTTATATAAATCATACTTATTGTAGCGTTATATCAGTAAGCAGCGATGGTGCCACTACTGCAGCTCTACCCCGTACAGGAAATCTCACCAGCGCCACCGTGGGCCCATGCCTGAAAAGGCACCGAAGCAGGCTGATTCAGGTTTTGTCATGGTGCAAAAGAAGATTCCGTGTGGTGTCCGAATTAAGAATATAGCACCACTCCATCTCCTCCCGTGGATGTCGTAAAAGGCGACTAAGAGAATCTAATGATGATGGATGGATGGGCAGCAGCGTCCCTTCTGTGAAGCGGTAGTCATACTGCGCTCACCAACCCGCTTGCCAAGCGTGGTGAGTATTGGCAAATACCCCCCAAATTATGACACAGTTGTTGAATCTATGGTAGAGGCCTTTGTTCAGCAGTGAACATAGAAATGGCTGATGTGATGAAAAGAAGAAGCGCTGTCATCGACAGAATAAGAACCGCTGCGGCATGGCTTCTGTGAAGACCAAAATAACAATACGTGGCACGAAGTCGATCACTCCGGTGTATATCTTTCGCCTACACTACACCACGAAGGCGGAGGACATCGTGGAGGACGTGCGTCAAAGTACACGCCGAAAGCGCAACTGCTGGAGTTGCATCGCAACGTCAATATCAAGACGTTCGTGGTGCGAGTACCAACGTGTTATCTGCACCCCGTCATGGAAGAGGACTTTTCGCCGCAAGGCACTTTGGTGTTCCGACGCCTCCGTGGACAAGTGCCCCTAGAACGCACAGTGGACGTAGTTCGAAGTGAAGTTTTGACTAACATAGAATTACGTTTCTTTGTACAGACACAATCTGTATTATTATACTGTCTATATGTCAAAGTCTCAGGCTAAGAATAAATAATTTATTTTTAAACGTTTTTAGTATCTTGGTAATTACTTACCGGCTTATAGGAAAGCACGGGCCGAAGCTAAGTGCTAACCTTAGTGATTGGTGATAGGTTACAAGGAAGTGTTATGAACTTGTGATGAGTTTGTGAGAGGGCTTGATTGTGGTTTGTATTCATGTAGTGACTGATGATTGCGCGTGTACATTACACGCGCAATCATCAGTTCAGTTCAGAGTTCATTCTGTTCGTAGAAGTCTCGTTACCATTATGCAAGAACTTTCTGATTATTCTGCAAGTATTCAGGACAGCAGCTTTTAGTATAATGGTGAAGATAGATAAATGTTCTTAAAGATTGGTGAAGTTGTTTGGGGATGACACCTGTGGTTGATAATACTATAGGTATAACAGCTACAACGTCATTTAATGTAAACACGGCTAGGTACTATACTTACCACAATCGCACAAGTACACAAGTTTTGCAAATTTTTAATTTAAAACTTTAATATATCATGAATAATTTGTCGAAATGAACAGTAAAACTGCACAATGGGTGGACTAGACGCTTGCATAATGAAACATAATAATAAATAATCAACAAACCGGTAAACGAAGGTAGTCTGATATTTCATTATGGCGGCTCAATGTTTGCCCTTTTTCGCTTATCGCAATCTGTGCGTGATTCAATCAATTCTCGTTATTATAAATCCCCATGCGAACACTTTTAATGTGTGTGCTCCTGTGTTGCAAGTAATTTGTAACATGAAAGTGTAATGCTGAGCGCCATTCCTTTTTTTTGCGAAGATGAAACTCACCAATCTTCCAGTTTTTACTTTTTGTCATTATTTTTAAAATATGTAGTGTGTTTTAACTTCGAAAATGAATCAATTGTATTACTTTCTTTCTTTCGAATAACCACATTCTCGCAAATTAAATTTTCAGGTCCACATTTTGAAAGATTTTCTCTATAGTATTTTGTAGGTTGTGTATGTTTGGTACAGCTATGTCTATAATTTGTGTGCTTTTGTTAACTTTATCTAGTTAAGTAATGTCTGGTCTATCGTAATGCATTGTTTTGTTAGTAAGGATTGCCCGGTAAACGTATAACTTGTGAGTGTTGTTTTCGAGGATAGTTTTGGGGTTGTATTTATAGTAAGGTTGAGGCTGTGTATCAATTAAGCTATATTTTATTGCAATTTTTTTATGGATTATTTGGCTATTTGATAATGTCTGTGCTTGTAATCGGTCTGAACTATCGCTTTATACGCTACAGTTATGTATTGAATGGTCTCCGGGGAACTACTGCATCTTCTGCAGGTGTCGGTTAGTAGAGGGCTTGCATGATATGTTTTTTGTAATTACGGGTTTCTATCACTTGATATTGTACGGATATAATGAATCCTTCAGATTCAGGGAATAGTTCTCCTCAATTAAGCCATTCGTTCGACGCTAACTAGTGGACGTAAGGTTGGTTAAGGACTAGGCGATTCATTTTGTCGACTGTTGTGAACCATATTATCAGCAGATAGGTGTGAAATTTTCCGCCAGGGACGTAGTTTTAAATATCTCTAATACATTTTAAATAATACCGATCCAGCCCAAAACAATAGCTTTTTATCCCTAGCAACGCCCTGTCCCGCAGGGGGCGCCCTTAGCGAAAGTTGCTTAGCATGTAATATTAATTGTAAGCCAGGCTGGATGCCAGATTTTTCAGAATGTATTAAGCTTATTATTATTTAAAAGTTCTTCAAAAGCTTTCTGTACATCAGTCGCACCACCACAACTTTCATCTCACATTAATTAACAATGGATACAAACAAAAGCATTACCCAAACGACTAAAATCCTGGTCAGTTTTCTATTACAATATTCCATTAACTCCATTCATGCGTTAATTTCCAAACAATATTTAAAGTTCACACTTGAAAAAATCCCGGTATTAAATCATTTCTATGAGTAAAATGAAATGTCAAGCTTTGATATGTAGAAATCAACTCTATAGTAATGCTGGAAGGTTTATTTTTAACTGGAGTCAGTAAACGAAATATGCTCGTCTTTAAATTGATTTCGACCAGTTGCGACTTTGAACAAAATTAACAAGGAAAGCGCTGAAATAAAATTAGCTGTATTGTTTCATTTAGTTTGTATATTCCGTTGAAACATGGCCTCTGAAAATGATCGTTCATTAACTTTGCCTGTGTATTTATAACATCTACACAATTACGCATCTATTACGTTATTTTATCTACGTAATACATGCGTAATTGTGTTCTGAATATTTTTTTCGTAACCAATGTCTACTTCCGTTTTCAGATTGTATAAACAACAATAGACCAATGGCTTCATCAACCTCATCTATTTCAGTTTTGACGTGACATTTTTCGACAGAGATAATATCTGACTCATACCATATCATTCGGAAAGACAGCATAGTTATATGGGGGCTTACTCCCACTAAAAACTCTGCCATGTGGCCCGCTTTAGTTTTACTTTCTTGGCCCATCAAGCATTAGTCCGAATTCGTCCTACCCGCAATGTACGGCGATGCATCCAGAGTATTGCCTTGGTGGTAGACTCCGCAACGTACTGCCTGCAGGCTCCTCGCTGTCACACAAACTAGCGCATAGATAATGTTTTTATCATCATCGTCATCACTCTATATCAGTCCACTGCATACATTGGCCTCTCCCAGTGTGCATCACAACACCCGGTCATCGGTACTCCAGACCCAGCAATCTTTCTCAGGTCGTCCGTCCGTCTGGCTGGTGGGCGTCCAGCGTACACTATCTTTGTCATAGTTACTCACTATCGTCATATCACAAATATTCATAATTAATTATATTTGGAGAACAAATTTTACATGAAATTAACGAAGCAGTGATAGGCCACCTAATAAATGGTGTTATATCTGACACCGTTAAAATGTTTACGTATGCGTGTACCGACTATGCTTCTAGGTTTAATTGCTCTAAGGTCAGAACATATTTTTTCTTAATCAATACTGAAAAAAAAAAATAACTAGACAATATTAAATGTCCCTTTAAAGGATACTTGAGTTGGAAGAAAATGTATAACAGCAGTGGCCGCGGGCAATAGAAATTGTCTTCACTAATTAACGTAACTTTATACCGTCCACTAGTTTTTATTGGAATTATTTCTTGGAAAATTGTCTTTGATAGCACCGTTCATTGCGAAACTTGTAATTTTTATAAGATATTTTCATAGCTGGATAAGCAAAATATTATTTTGCTCTTATTTCTCCGAATATAGTTCTCTTTTTCTAGTAAGGATAATGAGAAACTGACATTTTGCTCGACAGAGGTTAAAAATCTTCGTGAGTCGCTGTTAATGAAAGTGATTTTTCCAGAACAACGCCATTACTGTTGATGCCTTTTTGTGGCGGGACTTAAAATAATATCAAGCTTTTCTCCCATCGAAGTAGGCACAAACTAAAGAGCGACTATCGTAGCTACGACAATTACATGCTCCATTAGTTTTTTCAAAATACACGCATCGTTTTATACATGCATGCTGGTTGCGAATACTACGAACTATACTATAAGAGACTAAGTGACTAATGTCTCAAAGTGACGTGTGCTGTGTGTTGTCACAAAACAATTGTTATGGGCAGGGGTGATGATGATGCTTACCACCAGGTGAACTACTCATCTTTCGTGCAACAAAAATTTGAAAAATAGAAAAGAAATTTTGATAAGTCGTCAATAATGGGTATATATAAGCCATAATTTACACATTAAATACAATAGCGAGTTTATTGTTATATCAAGATGTTGTCTGCAGTGAAAGTGCGCATTCATGGGGTGCAAGATGATAACTGGGTATAAAGGACAAAATCAACCAGTATCGGGGCCTGATAAAGTTATAACAGCATATTGGAGAGTATTCATCAAGAGAACCCTAACAAGAGAAAACAACTTGATAGAATCAGATACACGAAGAACAAGAAAATGGAAAATGTTCACTTTTTTATTTTTCTTTTTCTTTCAATTTATGAAAGGACTATGAAATTGGACTTCTGGGGTGGAAGGCCTAGTGACCTGAAATACAGGCTTCAACCTAGTTTAGGCACCAGTCTCCCACAGTAAATTTCTATAATACTGTAACTTTTTCGTTATTGTGGTGAGAAATAAATAAAAAATCGTTGTATTCGTTTTATCTCGTCACTAGATTGTTTTTTTTACCCAGTGACTGCTATATTGTTTAATGGCGCATCATTATTATTTTACAGGTTTTCAAGCTGGCAGTACATGATTCTCACGTACGTTAATTCGGTTTGCAAATAACAACAATGCAATGTAACATTTTAATCATTTTAAAAGAGTGTCTACGGAGTTTCTTGCCGCTTCTTCTCCATAGAACCAACTTCGTGGAACCGTGCAACTACATTCTGATTATTCATAAGTGCCTGCAAACGGTTTCATATCGGCCATTTATACGTCCACTGCTGAATAAAGGCCTCCCCAATAGGTTCCACAACTGTGTTATCATTTCGGGGGGTATTTGCCAATACTCACCACGCTTGGCAGGCGGGTTGGTGAGCGCAGTATGGCTACCGGTTCACAAAAGGGACGCTGCTGCCCATCTGGTTTAGATTCCCTTAGTCGCCTTTTACGACATCCACGGGAGGAGATGGAGTGGTGCTATATTCTTAATCCGGACACCACACGGACTGTTTATGCAACTGCAGGCAGTTTATATGAATAAAAATATTTTGAATTTGAAATTTGACTGTTTCTTTAATTGTTTGTGGTAAAATAGAAAGACACAGACATGCAGTTAACTGACAGAAAAGGTGGCAGACTATCTGAAATACAAAAAAGACGTCTGTTACTATTATCCGGAAATAGACCCATTGTCATGACTATTGCCCGAATACAGATCCATAACATCATCCAGTAAATGTCTACAGCTGAACATGGTCTCTTAATTATGACTACAATGAACCGCCATGTGGGATATGGCTATAATCACCAAGCTTGGCAGATGGATTGTTGATCCCAGTATTTTATTTATTTTTTTGTTTTTAATTCATTATATATTAGATATAATAGCTATATGTACGCTCATCACTGACTCACTGAATGACTCTGTGATGCTGTAAGTAATATGTTTATATTAAATTAAAGTGTTTGTTATAACGGGCGCCTTAGGCATCTTACAATACAGCCAACTAGTTAGGTATTTAATAGTTTCGAGCGTATGGCACTCGTGGGTTGCAGCTGAAAACCAGCGTTAGGTGGTCGGTATTTCTGCTTCCTATTATGCTGCTATAATGTTCTTGTAATGATTAATTTATTTTTGTAGCCTATATTTATAACATTTACTAATTGTAATATTTGTGTACTTCTTTCTTTTTGTGCCAATAAACACATTTTCTTTCTTTCTTCTTTCAGTATCAGGAAAATTCTCTCATGTGCCAATAAGTTTTTATTTTCCTGACCATCCTCTTGATACCCTTAATTACCTTTTACGGCACCCATGAGTGGAGAGAAGTGGCCTGGTCTTTGCGGGGAACCAAACAACCCATATTAATATAATCATAAAATATTCACTGGACGCACAGCTGTTTCTTTTCGAAGATCAGTATAAAACAAGCGTACGTTTTAATAACACGGCACAATATCCAAAACGGGCAATAACAAGAGCTCAGAAAGCTATTACATCGGTGGTAGAGCAATTTGAGGCTATTCCGCCGTGAAAATAGCCAGCCAGTTTACAATAAATCCACATTTCGCTTACTATTTGTGCTCGAACGCACTTTGGATACGAGAAAATTTCAAAACGTATATTTTTTGCATGTTTCCTATCCTAATATATGGTTCTTGACAAAACTGTGTTTCCTCTTCTCTGCCCCATGGGTTACAGGAATTTTTCCATAACATTCCCCGTGTTATAAGCACCAATGACGGCACGGTTGGTGCTGTGCTGATACAGTCGGCTGCTGCAACCAGGTCGTGGGTTCGATTCCCGCACGGACGAATCGGCAGGTAGTTGTTCCGGGTCTGGGTGTATTGTGTGTGGAACTCATGTCTGTAAACGCACCCACGACACAGGAGAAATCCTAGTGCGAAGCAATGTTTTTAATAAAAAACTAAAAAATGTACACAAACTCCAATTAATTTGGTAGGCATGGTAATTACCCCCAGGAAGACGGCAGCGCGCACGTGTTTACGTGCCACTGTGTGCGCAGCACAGCGCATAGCGATAAGTGCCTGGGGAGTGGCATTCTCACAGTCACCTTTCCTCCGCTAGAGAGGGTCACCGCTTTAGAGCCATCCCTTCCGAGATGTCCGTAACTCCGTCCGTAAAAAATGTCACCAATGGGTGGCTCTAGTGTGATCGTACGAGGGCCTGGCCCCCTTTCTGTGCCGAAGATGATGCATGGCGTCAGTGTCGTACGATATTGTTTATATATAATATTTACAAGAAAATTTATGTTTTCATCTGAATTTCTATAAAAGTTTCTATTGCAGTAGATGAGGAGTTTAAGGATTTAGTAACTAAAATGGGAATGTCAGTAAAAAAATGTTCGAAAGCTGTAGGTACTTGCATATCTGACTGAATTATGTTATCATCAATAATTAAACTGTGGTCACCGTTGCGGCTATTAATTCTTCCAGTTTCACTACTAATAATATTCCAGTTAATTTTAAATATGTTATTACTATTTTTAATTGAATCCAAATATTGAGATTTTGCTATATGACTGTAAGTTCACAATGCAACAGCTATTTAATTATTTATTTATTTATTTAAACTTCTATATACATAGATGGTACACAAGGCGGACTTAATGCCATAAGGCATTCTCTACCAGTCAACCTTTGGGTAAAAATAAAAAAATCACTAAGTATAATCTAACTCCTAATGAAAAATTCGGAGTCTTGTTAGCGGAATAAGCGTGGACCAAGGACCTCCCTAGCCACAACTTAACCTTCTATGACAGTGTTTGGTTTTAATTTAATTTGATGTGTAGTCAGTGTTTTCGTTTGCAATCTACATTTTTGCTATGGAAACCACATTTTTGTACATTCATTACCATTTTAATTACGTGTTTGATTCGATTTGTTGTATCTACTAGTTTTGTTAGTCGGTAAGTTTTTTCATATGCAATTAAATAATTCCTATAATAATTTACTTGGCTTAAAGTGAAGGAATTAAAAACATTCTGCCATGCGCAAACTTCTAAACCATACAGTGTCCTGACAGTTCTAAAAATGTGTAACCGTAAGTAGGGGCCATCTACAGTTAGCATCTAGAGTGCCACACTATAGCTGATTTTCGGGATTGCAACCTGACGCGCCAACAATAACGTGTCCGTATTTTCAATTTGTAAACGCTGTACTCGAATATTTTTGCCGTACATTTTCAATAGACCTTGAATAAATAAATAAGGTAGAGGTGACATAGTAAATTGTATTTGGAATAAACATAAGTAAATTTCTTGTGGATAAAATATTCTGGACGTAGTCGTAGTAGTAGTTTTATTTTTAATTTTTATTATCCCGGTGGTGTCCGGATTAAGAATACTACTCCTCCTACCGTGGATGTCGTAATAGGTGACTAAGAGACTCTAAGAGAGATGGGCAGTACTACAGTACAGGCTTCTGTGGAACAGCAGCTATACTGCGTTCACCAGCTCCAAGCGTGGCGAGTACTGGCAAATTCCCCCCAAAATGATACGCGGTATGTAACTGGGCGTTTCTGGGGAGACCTTTATCCAGCTGTAGACGACTTTTGGCTGATATGATGATGATATTATTATCATCTCACATCCAGTATCCTTAAATGCACCACAGTGCAAACACTTCGTTTCCTTATAAACTTATTTTTAATAGTCTTAATTAGACTTCTTAAGTGCCAGCTTGTGGTCTCCGCGAAGAATAAGCAACCACCTCGCTTCCTGAGAGAGTGTCAATGTAAAGGGTGACCAGTGGTTTCCGGATTAAGAATATGGTACTACTCCATCTTCTCTCCTCTCTGGATGTCGTAAATGGTGATCAAGAGACTTTAAATCAGACGGATAGGCAGTAGCGCCCCTTTTGTGGAACAGTCGCCATACTGCACTCACCCGCCTGACAAGCGCGGTGAGTAAAGAAAATTCTCCTCGAAATCAATGGGGGAGGCCTTTGTTCTGCAGTGGCCATTCTCTGACTTATGAGTCATTATATACCGCCCCAGTCAAAACGTTCACACAGAACTTTACTACCATTAACTTAAAGAATTTGTCATTTGGCATATCCTCCTTTTTCGATGATCTTGGGATATTCTGGTAATGATGAACGTCCGGCCTCGTTAATTCCTCTCGTTTTATCTTCTGTGCGTATACAGCTATTGTTATTTTTTCGTTTTTGGGTGTAAAATGATTGAGGAATTATTCGTGTATTAATCTTGATCGATGTACCATTATTGGGTTTGGAGTTCGAAAAATGGTGGGTGTTTAATTCCGAATTAAAAAATTTCTATGGCTTATAGTAAGTTGTTCAGGTCTGTGTGTTTAGTCATACGAGATTTGTACCTGATCCAAGATATAGGAGAAATTCCAGGGTAGAATATTGTTTCTGGGGACGAGAAGTGTCTGGGGCCTACTGCCTTTTTTTTTGTCCCCAGTGGAAATCCATCATGAACTTTCTCCGCCCCGGGGAAGGGGGGAGGGGATAGGGAAATGCCAGACTCTAACCGGCTAAAACCACTAGAGCGATCCTCTTCGGTACCTAAGAGGAGCTCCAAGGCCTCGTAAGATCACAATAGAGCCGCCCATTGGTGCCACACTTTTAGGCAAATCTCGGAGGGGATGACTGTAAAGTTGTCACTCCCTCTAGTGGAGGGAAGACGACTGTAAAAAGGCTTCCCCCCAAGCTCTTCTCGAGGAGGATAGTAAAAGATCCCGTCAAGCCTCGCTGTGCGCTGTGCTGGCCGTTTTCCCGGGGGCTGCTCAGTATAAGTATGCAGACTCCCCAATCTGCGTGCCCGCAACCCCCGAGGTGGCCCAATTCCTAGCGAACAACACACTCCAGCCACAGGTATGTGGAAGGAATACCATGGGTAACATGTCCATCCTTTTGGCTTTCATCATCATTTCGGCCGAGTGAAGTCCAATGCTGGACACAGGCCTCCCCGAAATATCACCACAACGATCGATATGGGTGTGTTGTGGGCATATTGGGGGGGCTTTGCCATAATCGCCACGCTTGGCAGGCGGGTTGGCGATCGCAGTTGAGTTGTTAATATACTCGAACTCGAACCAGAGTATACTGTTCATTAACTCTTTCCGGTCTCGTATATCCATCCAAAGGTTGTCTGGAAGTGATCGCTGTGTGCGATAAGACCGCCCATTGTTAGCTTTGCATTGCATTTGTTAGCATTGTCGCGTTAGCTATTGTGACCCGTTGTATATTTTACAGGTAATATTTATTTATTTAAACGTAAAAATATTCTTAACTGAACGAACACAAGAAATAATATTTTACTTTTGATACTAGGTAATCTCTGCGCGAATAGACCCGTTACTATCCTTAAATCATGTATTCAATTCGTGAAAGTTTTAGAATTACCAACGAACAGATATATACGACATATTGATAAATTTTAAAAAATTCAAAAAAATAATCCAATATACCCATTGTATTGTATTAAAATTTGCACCGTTTTGTAGCGAGAGCAGAAGTAACTTTTCTCCCTAATCTGAAATAATTAAAATAAATTGCTGCCCCGATTATCATGATGGTCTTTCAACAAAACCAATACTTATATAGGATTCTATAAATAAATACACGAATTCAACAAAAAGGGTTGAAATAAATATCTCGATTCCAAATAATGATGACCGTTTTACCGTACATCGAGTACTCGCAACGATTGAACATTTGAATTTTTAAACGTGTCGCTCTAAATGTTTTGGGCTATTCGCAGATATTGGAGAAATAGAAGAGGCCGAGATTTTATTATCATATATATATCCAGTAACTGTTTGGGATCAGAAAATCATTGAAAATACCTAGAAGATCTCAGCCAAAGCATAATTATACAAAAACATTTATATAAATGCCTCGAATCGTTAACCATTTTCCTGAACTATCTCCACTCTCTTCTCAAGTCTTATTAGATCATTTCCGTGTGGTTTTCGTATTAAGAATGAAGCACCACTCCATCTCCTGCCGTGGATGTTCTCAACGGTGACTAAGGGACTCTAAGCCAGATGGATAGACAGCAGTGTCCATTTGATGGAACTGTATCCATACTGCGCTCACCAACCCACCTGCCAAGCGTGGTGAGCATTAGCAAATTCCGTCAAAATGACGACACTATCGTGGAAATCGATGGAGAAGGCCTTTGTCTAGCAGTGGACGTCCTTTGGCTGATATGATGATGATGATAATAATAATATCGTAGGTTCTCGAAATTATTGCTCATTACAATAAAGCACTTTTAAACGGATTACATCGCGAATACTTTGCAGGGCTTGTGGTCGCCGGAGGATGAAATGTCAGGAAAAACTAAAATCTATAATATACGCTACATAATCCGTTTATAAGTGTTTTATTATCATGATGGATAATATTCGTTGTTTAATAGTTTAATACGGTAGTTTGCGGATTTATCAACTATCGACTTTTACGTTCACACTAAGTAATAATCGTTGTAATATGTAGACCGGCTTCACGTTCATGCTGGGACTCACAGTGAGCGTGGTCTCAGTGGGCGGCTGACTATAAATTTGGTATGCGCCGTCACTAAAACGATATACCCGGTTGGTGCAGTGGCTGATACATTCGGCTGCTGCGCTCTGGGTCGTGGGTTCGATTCCCGCACGGAACAAATATTTGTATCATCTGCAGGTAGTTGTTCCGGGTCTGGGTGTATTGTATGTGGAATTCATATCTGTAAACGCACCCACGATACAGGAGAAATCCTAGTGTGTGGAAAGGTTTAAAAAAGAAAAAACTTTGAAGAAGCTCTTCTAGTACAACATGAGTATCGGTTATCTATAAAATGTAATGAGAAAAGTGTAGAGGTGTACCGATCGCAGTACGATCAGACACTTCGCATATTGATGATTCGATGTCTGGAAACGTTGGCTAGGTGTTTTATACAACACATTGACGTAGAATCTGCCTAATATTTTGGAGTTAATGCTGTAGTTACGAAAGTTTGATTTATCTTACTTCTTATTCTTTATTATACACAATATCTTGACAGCCCAATATCTCTCTCCTTTCTTCCTGTCCATCCAAAGGTTGTCTGGAAGAGATCGCCCTGTGCGATAAGACCGCCCATTGTACATGTATCTTTTTAAATATTTATCTCTATGTATGTATTATGTGGTGTACAATAAAGAGTATATAAATAAAAAATAAATAAATAAATAAATATAATATAATACATTAACTTCAATTTTAAATGTGGCTCTGGACGACCGAGCATGGACACAAGCCTCACTGCCCAATAGCATGGGTGGCCTCAGGGCCCGCAACATTTCTAGTATGAGTTAAGTTTATAGTTAAGTTTCTTTCCTCGGTCCACAGTGCTGAGAAATTAACCAGGACAATCTTACAATCCACATTGATTGATTTTGTACGTTCGGAAAATGACTTGCCCTAATACAGGGTTGGCCCGCCAATTCTTCTTCCCAGATAAAGAAAGAAAGAAAAACGTTTATTCTTAAACGCACACAGTCATCCAGAAATTATAGAAATTTTGTATTTACCAGGGTCGCCTTTACCACTTGTGTATGCGTGGGTTGACATTGTATGTCTTTTTGCCCGGTTAAGCAGATATATCCCCCTTGGGATTACTGCGAGAAGCCCTACATAAAAATAAAAAAAAAGACATTGTATGTCACTAGTGAGTCACCTCCAGGATCTGGAAGGTTAATTGTGACACCAGAAAAGGCCCCTATCTCAGCTATAAGCTGCAACAAAACAATGTTGCAGCGCTGGTTTTCCGATAGGGCCCAAAGAGATGCCAAGGACAGCTACGTATGACAAAATTATGCAGATTAATTAATTATGTAAACAATAACATTCACATACTTACTGAAATTCGCATTGAAATCATAAGATGATTATATAGAACCTTATATAATATTAAACATCTATAATAATTGAAATTGAATAACTGAACAAAACGATTAAAATTAAATATAATTATAATCGATTGCCAATATTTTGCCGATTTGTGCAACCCTAGCCTCCACCTCTATTTATTGTTTATTACAGAAATAAGTGTATAAATAAGCGCGGGGTTCACAATTGAAAACCACAGATTAAAGAGCTATTATGTGAAAACTTATGAAATAAATAATGGCTGCCTTGCCTGAAAGTGATTTTGTCATGAAAGTATACTAAAAAGTAAGGCTATACAAACTATATAAAGAATAATTAATGTGTAAAGTTGTGTATATTGTGAGAATTTTTTTTTTTTTAAAAATCACTATTTTATCACCAGAAAATAGCAATATTTTTCCAAAGATGTCATGAGTCAAGTCAAGTCTATATGTATGGCATATGGCATAAAAATGACAATGGGAGGAGCCGCTCTGCAGTTTAGTACGGAATGAATTAATTAGTAAGTCTACTAATGCTGTAGAGCATGCTCGTCTACTTGCTGTGGGTGAATGGGACTCAGAGCTCTGGCTTAAGGCACTCCCATAGGCACTATGTTGGAGGACCAGAGCAGAGGAATCAATTTACGTTTCCAGTTTCCAGTATAGTTTTTCGGTAGTGCTCACCGTCACCCAATCCTGAGATATTTCTAACAGAAAAACTTTATTATGTTACTGTAAAAGCCTGACCTTAAGATGTTCCAAAAATATTGCATAAAGCTGCTAATAGAATCCAAAAAACTATCCAATAAGTAACTAGCCTTATGTTATCCCCTCAAATTATATCAACAAAAGTTACCCAAACTTACAAGCAGTGTGTGCTCCAACTTATGACTTCAACTTAGAAATAACTCAGATGAAGAGAAACTTGGTCGCATTCATAAGCTTTGCATATCGTATTCGAGTTCATAAGTTTTAAGCTCGTAACTTACGATAACAGGTAGAATTGAAATTCGCTCAAACTCGGATAAATTATGGTTTCATAAATTTGAGGTTTTGCCTGTGCGGTTTATGTTAGTCTATTTAGATTAACGAAGTTTATTGCTGGATTGGGGTTTCTTAGTTTGGTGGTTCTAGTTCCCTATCATCATCATGTCAGCCAAAAAAAGGTCTACTGCTAAACAAAAGCCTCACCCATAGTACAACCGGTTACATGACGCAGGCGGGTTGGTGAGACCCCCGGGAAGACGGTGGCGCGCACGTGATGTGCCGCTATGTGCACAGTGCAGCGCACAGCGAGACTTGGGGGGATGCTTTACAATTCTCCTCGAGAAGTGCCTGGGGGCTGGCCTTTTTACAGCTGCCTGTCCTCCGCTAGAGATGGTGATCGCTTTACAGTCATCCCATCCCATGTGTTTAAAGGCGTGGCATCAATGGGTGGTTTTAGTGTGATCTTACGAGGACCTGGAACTCCTCTTCTGTGTCGAAGATGACCGCTCCATTAGTTTTAGCCGGTAGGAGTCCGGCATACCCCTTCGCCCTTCCCCAGGGTGAAGGAAGTTCATATAGAATTTCCACTGGACACCAATAAAAAAAAGGTGGGTTGGTGAGCGCAGTAGTTGTTGTTCCACAGGAGTGACGCCGCTGCCTATCTCTCTGGTTTAGAGACCCTTACGGGCCAATACTACATACGGGCCGTATTACAGATCGAGAATCAAAACTCAAGCAGAACTTGAGTCGAGATTGCTTCAATTGAATATAAATGCTGGATCTAATACGTAAGGTTTATATTTCATTAACGCAATCTAGACTCAAGTTTTACTTAAGTCTTGATTCTCGTTCTGTAATACGGGCCTTAGTCGCCTTTTGTAACATCCGCGGGAAGAGATGGAGTGGTATAGCACTGCTTTATTCTTAATCCAACACCACAAGGAATTCAGACTTACAGACAGATTACGGTCAATGATAGTTAGTCCCTATTATGACTAACATAACTTTCTGTGAGGCCGTCGTGGTTCAGAAGAAGGCCGCCGAGTGTGGTCTAGGGAGGGCTAATCTTACTTGAGGATAAAGGCACTGAAAAGGCTATCGCTTCGACTCCCAGCCCGACGCATAGCCGGACTATGCCACAGCAAGGTGGGAGAGTGCAGGCCCATCGAACGTCTTCAAGGATGTCGATAGCACGTGGTGCCCGCAAATTAAAACCACGAGGTATTTGTTGGTGTTGATATTTGGGGCGAATGGTTCTTCCGAAGACAAACTGTGGCGAAGCACACTGAGGTGCACTAGTGCGTTCAAAAATCCTGATGCTCCCACTTATGTGCTGAAGACTGAATCGGAAGAACGGGGATTTCATCATTTTCAGGGTGATTTCCCTAAAAAAAGTAAGTGATTTGAGCAATTCCCTACAAAAAAAATACCAGGAAGGCCAAGGTGCCTTTTTTGAAAAAAAAAAATATCCTTCTCAGATAACTATACTATTTACATCCCGTTTTTATCATCTCCTTGCAACATATATGTTGCATCACCTTTTTAAATAACTTATAAAAAACGAAATTTTCTTTTTCTAATAACAACATTCAGTATATATTCCTCCCGACTTAATAACACGTTAAATGGTAGCCGTCTTACTGCTTATTAATCTCATACTATTCCTAAACAATTAATACTAATACAACTGCGACTGCTTTGAAAAGATAACGAGACGCCATATAAACGGCAAAAAATCAAAACGCATATAACCAACCCTTCCACTGCTATTCGAAAACGTTTGTCGATGCCATCTGATTATGTAAAGTTCCCGGTACACGGTAGCAGAGAAGCTACGGGAAACAATAGAATTCAGTCTTGAGCTTAGACTACACGAGAGTAAAATCAACAAAGTGAAAAATGTTTGAATATTATAGTGGTTTCTCAAGACATCATGTACGTATTGTTAGTAGATTTGATTATTTAACAATAAACCTTGCTGGTGATGATCCAATTTCTAGGCTCATCTGGAATAGAGAGGGCCATTCTTGCTTCTTTCTGTTGCATAATAATGATTTTAATTTAATTGATTGGTTTTAATGTCTGTCAGTTTCCAACTATAAAGTTACATTTCCAATATCCGCAAGACAGATTAATGGTGGGTTACTGATTGATAACAACTTCTAACAGGTTTATATCAGCTAGATGATTATTGCACAGATCTTTTATCTATGACGCTTGATAGTTCTCATGTGTCGCAGTTTCCTATTTAACGTTTGCCATAAAAACTCTTTCCATCTTTAGTTTAAATTGCTGTTTTGGTCAAGCCGATAAAACAGTTGACAAATCGCGGTCAAATAACGAATACGAGTGAATAAGTAATCTGTGGTTCTGTGGTGCTAGTGGTTCAAGAATCCTGTTCACGATCGTGCATATAGAAAACTGGTCAGTAATATTTTTATAAAAATGAAATGTTCATTAGAAGTCTACAAATCAAATCATTTTTTTGCATTAAACATGTGTGATCAATGATCATACAGTCTTAGAGGATAGCATGCTTGATATTTAAATAATGTTATATTCAAACATGTTGTACCTAAAGAAGCGAGCAAATGAGCTGTTAACCATCATCATGTAATTTGTGATTAAAAAGAAAAATTACAATAAATATGAAAATTAAATAAAATATATAAAAAAAAAAATGATACATACTCAAATGTCAGCTAGAATGAGTCATTCAACCAATAATAGTAATATAGTAGCTAATATTTGTTTTACATAAGTTATGATAGGGTTTTGCATGACATAATAATACAGCGATACCTTAAAAAATCTAATCAAAGTAGTGATTTTTTTTAATAGTGCCAAATATCTCAAATGAGCTCCGATCTTTCGGTAAGTCCGGAACTATGCTGCAAGAAGCAAAATAATGGTGGCGAATGTCATAAAAAAACGTTTTAGATAATTGTTATGTACAAAGTCCAGTTAACTGCACTGGCTTAAAGTATTAACTTAATCGCTTTAAATTTACTGCCTGTAAACAAACACATTGAAGCTAGCTGGATACAAAAGTATCATTCTTTATTCTAGCTTGCGTAACACCATGTATACCGAGTCTTACGGATTTTATGAGCTGCCATCCTAGCTAGTGGTTTGTGGGACGAATATTTTACCGATAAATATCTTTAAGACGTTTCTTTTCTCTTTATCGTTTGGATTTCGCTGATTCTCTTAACAGTTTTTCTTTTAAACCGCTTTATATAGCGGTTGTATTGTCTGTGTTTTGAGCAAGATTGCGATCCCGTAATCTCCCCTTCTAGTTTTGCTTTCGACGAAATAGGGACATTAATGCGTTTAGGTAAATTGCAAATTTTTGAATTTCGTTTACCTGACGCGGTTGTAGGGGGTTATTTAGATTTGCTTAAGTACCTGAACTGACAATTGAAATGAAACCTTATTATTTCTTGATTTGTGATGAAATGTCATCATCATCATCGTCTCAGCCAAGACATCCACCGCTGAACAAAGCCCTCCCTATAAACGACCGGTCACATGGTCGTCATTTTGGGGGGAATTTGCCAGTACTCATTACGCTTGGCAAGTGGGTTGGTGGGCGCAGAATAGCTGCTGTGGCTCAGAAGGGCAGCATGTAACCGGTCGTTGTGGAAATCTATGGGGGGGGGGGGGTCTTTGTTCAGCAGTGGACGTCTTTTGGCTGATATGATGATGATGAATCTTTTAAACATATTAAATAATAGATGTAACCGATTGATTGATTCATTAACACAAAATTTAGGTTTTATTCGGTAATATGGATACTCTATATATAATAAAAGGTTTATAAACAACTGATGGACTTGAAATGGTCTTAAGATAGGTAATGAGATATATAGCTGAACCGATAGTCAGATTGAATTAAGGATACAGTTCTTATAAGCTTCAAAAGGGCAGTATGGCTAGCACAAGGCTGCATAACCTAAAACCAATAAGTTAATGCTAAAACATCACCACACAGAATGAAGAAGCATACTAAATTGATTACTGTTCTGGCATTGCTAAGTGCAATCTCCGCAAAAATCATACTTGACATATATAATATATAAAAGATAAATTGACCATTCCCCCCGCCCTTATCTCCGAAATTACTGAGCCTAAAATTTCGAAAAGTATGGGTAATAAATAGCTCTTTACCCATAGATTACAGGAAAACTTATAAGAAGTCTATGGTCTTAAAATAATATGGTAAATCTTTCAATATTGTGCGTACAAACTTACGTTTGCAGTAGGAATGTATGGGAGAACATGTTTTTCAACCACGATCTTAAGTTTGTTCTCAGGATAAATCATAATTTTGGGTCTACTCGTTCGCCTTGACTAGGGACGGGACGGGTTTTTTATTCATAACGTCCATAGAAGCAGATGGAGTGGTGATAGCACCATCCTTAACCTATAAACTCAGCCAGAGCAACGATAATAAAACTCTATACTAGCTCGAGTAACAATTGAATAATAGTAGTTTATAAAACTGTTGCATAATGAGGAGTATTAAAACACGAGGTTTTTAATAGTATCACATGAATGTTTTCATACCTAGTTATCTGCAGTTTTATACACTACTTTATCTAATCTCATACATTGGGATTAAACTTAGTAAATAAAGGATCTAAGTTAAATGAGTCAGAAATAGTTTATTGGCCACCACAGATTTGCCGTGTGGTGCCGGCTCAAAATGCCATCACCCCATTTCCTCCCATGGGTGTCGTAAAAGCCGACCAAGGGATTAGCCGGAGGATGGGCAGCAGCGTCCTTCGAGTACATTAACAACTCAACTGCGATCGCCAATCCGCCTGCCAAGCGTGGTGATTATGGCAAAACCCCCCAATGAGCCCACAACATAAACGATTCCATTTTTCAATTTCGGTATTATGTTTGTAAATTATGTCAATATTAATTCATTTTGAAATTTATATTATTTCTAATTTTACGATATGAGTAGATGAAAAAGTTTTCATAACTAACAAGAGACGATAATGGATATTTTCAAATTATGGAAAAGTTCATAAATTGAATTAAGACTAAAATTTATATCAAATAAAAGAATGACATGATAAAAAACAAAAGCTAAACCCAAACATGTAAAAAAACATTTATCAGCTGGACGGAATCGACGTGTGGTGTGTACATGGGAACCCTCCAAAAATTAATGCAAGATGAGACCGAATAATTAATTATTTTGTGAATACGAAGAAACGAAGCAAAGCACGCTCTATAAACAGACTTTATAAAACAGAAATAAATTGTGAGAGTTCTCTGCCAAGAAAAAGGGCACTCATTAATTTGTTTGTGAAGCAATTTGGTGATAACTGGAGCGAACTGCAAGAGCAAAGATAATTAAAAAACGATCGATGTAGTAACACTTGCTAATGAAGACGAGAATTATTTAAAGGAGTGTTTGTTAATCTTATATGAAATAAGTATATTTGGACTAGATACCTAATAGGCTACAAATAGCACCAATCCATCTCATTTCGTGTGTGTCGTAAAAGGTGACTATACGGAGGATGTGACATTCACAGCTCAACTGCGATCGCCAACCCGCCTGTCAAGGGTGGCGACCATGGCAACACCTCCCAATGAGCACACAATGACTGGTCACTCTTCCGATCTTCGAGACCTGTGTCCAGCAGTGAATGTTATTTGATGGTGATGAGATAGGTATTTATATATTTTTTTCTACATTCAGTGATTATACATATAATAGCCACAAAAGTTCGTTGAAAAATTAATTATACTCCGAAAACAAACTATAAATTATATGGAAAAAAAAACAGTTACTAGTTGAAAACATGTCCACTGCTGAACAAAAGCCTCCCCATAGATGATCTGTTATATGCCATTATGCCATATGTCATCATTTTGAGGGGAATTTGGTCGGGGTAGTGGTAGTGGACGGCCTTTGGATGACCTGATGATAATGTAACAACAATTCTGAGACATAAAACGAGGAAAAAAAGTCAAAATTAATTTTTCTATTTAAAATGGTTTCAATAGATTGAAATATGTTTGATTCAATGTCTTTTAATCAACACTGGTTTTATCCAGAATTATGGATATGAAAACAAATCTTTGAAATTTTAATGGTTATAACTCAAAGACGGATACGTTTATTTTTAAATCTTTTTGTAATTGCTTGTATATATTATACAGATACTATGAAGTTACGTGTGATGGGTCAGAAGAACCTATGCGTTATTTATAACCGCCTAACTTGTGTATGCTTTTCCTCGATGGGCGAACCTCGTCCCATAATTGCATCAGTTTTTATTGTAGCGAATATCCCGTCTATTGGTCAAAAGGAAAAACGAACTATACGTTCTTTCGTGGTGCATACACTGCAGATTTTTGTGTTGTTGATCAGAAAGTTACATTCGTAATGGGAGAGCACATAATGCCGACTTGGATTTTAATAATTTTCCTAACTTTATAATTTTACCTGTGTCGTGGGTAGAGTTTTCAGAAATAAATCTCACATGCGCAAACACCCAGACTCGAAGCAACTATCTGTAGATCATATCGAACCCGCGACATGTAGCGCAGAAAGCTCATCCCTTAATTACTGCGCCATCCGTGCCAAAATAAGACTAAATATATATGACTCACTGAGGTTACGGTTGCTGAAAATTAGGGCTGCTGGCTCGTTCTGATGCAATGACCTATGTTTTAGACAATACGATGCCCACTCTCAATCTGTGACCTTAATGTATGTACTTGGTGCGGTTTATGATATATATGTACCGCGGTGTAAGAATTGACCGACGCTCATAAGGTCGTTCTATTTTTAATCTTTTACAAATGTCGTGATTGGTTTTACATAACTTTTAATAAGTGATACGAGTATTGCCGTGTGGTGCCGGCTTTGCCGTGTGATGCCGGCTCAGAATGCCACCACCCCACCTCCTCCCATAGGTGTCGTAAAAGTCGACTAAGGGATTAGCCGGAGGATGGGCAGCAGCGTCCTTCGAGTAAATTAACAACTCAACTGCGATCGCCAACCCGCCTGCCAAGCGTGGCGATTATGGCAAAACCCCCCAATGAGCCCACAACACATCCATATCGGTGGTTATGGTCATGGTTATCTTTGGGGGAGGCCTGTGTCCAGCAGTGGACTTCATTCGGCCGAAATGATGATACGAGTAACATCAGTTTTCCCATTTATGTAATGACACTGAAGCCTCACGTGCATATATGGGCTGATGGTAACAGTAACATGAGCACCAAGGAGCACCTCCATAGGATGAAGCTTAGCACAACGGATACATGCAGATTCTGTATGGGCAAACAAGAGTCAATGCAGCACATTTTGTGCAGCTGTGACGCTTTGAGAAGACGTAGGGCAAAACAACTAGGAATAGCTTATCCATTGCCTGATGATTTTGCACGGCTCCAGGCAGGTATGATTACGAAGTACCTACAGGGACTTCTTGATTTGCCAGCGGAGGAGTAGTGCAGGGCTTTGGGCAGCACAATGGATCCAATAGGGTCGAAGTGCGTTCGGCTGATGCTGAGCCCGTGAGAGCAACACTGTTGAATAGAATAGAACAGTGACAGGTAGCTCGTGGTCTATGTATCAACCTAAAAATAGGAAGCACACCCAAACAGTCTGCTAGTCTACTCTACTTCTTACCTTTTTTTTTCTTTTTTTTATTGGTGCCCAGTGGAAATTCTTCATGAACTTCCTTCACCCAGGGGAAGGTTGAAGGGGTATGCCGGACTCCTACCGGCTAAAACCACTGGAGAAGTCATCTTCGGCACCTAAGGGAGGCTCCAGGTCCTCGTATGATCACACTAGAGCCGAAAGACTCTACTTCTTACCTAAGTGTTCGATACTTGTACACCCATCTCAACCCGAGCGTATAATAAGAGAACTTTGAGAAGGTTAAGTTATGTCAAAGGGAAGGACAGTAGTAGAGAGTAGACCGGATTGGTGAACGCAGTATTTTATTAACAATGGACAAGAACCCATTCTTGTCCATTGTTAATAAAATACTGCGTTAGCCAATCCGGCTCCAAAATATGATTATTATGACAATATCGCCTGAGACCATCCAACCTATTGGATTTTTTACTCAACTTAGTGACGAGATGAGGAAGTCATTCGCCTGGTGGTAAGCGACACATATATCGGCCATTTATACGTCCACTGCTGAACAAAGGCCTCCACCATGGATTTCCACAACTGTGTCATCATTTAGGAGGGTACTTGCCAATATTCACTGCGCGGCGGGATGGTGGGTTGTACCAGGACCAATGTCCTGTAATCTATGGAATATATACCTATATATTTAATTATATAGTTACGGTATTTGATTATATTAATATAATAAGTACAGCACGGACTACCCCCTTTGTCTTTGTCCGTCTTTTTCTTGTTCATCCGAAGCTTGTCTGTAAGAAAACCGCTATTGGTGATAAAACCGCCCGTTGTACAATTATTACTGTTCACAGAAATATTCCTAGTAGTTGTTTTTAAAATGGTGTACAATAAAGAATATTCTATTCTATTCTAACTGCTAGCCATCACCATTAAAATACCTATCTAGCCCGCCTCTAGAACTTAGCACTCTAGACCTACCAGTATTAATAGTAGGCTAACGTTCATCACGTAGATTTGTATGGACTTACATTATGGTCATTAAGATGGCGTCGATGCTTTTTTATCTGTTAGTCGCGTCTGTTTACCTACTTAAAAGACATTTGGTACATGAAGTATGAGTCCATCAAATCAAATCTTAATTTTGAATAGTTGTATTAATCATATCAGCCAAAAGATATCCACTGCTAAACAAAGACCTTTCACCATAAATGACCGCGTACATGCCGTTTGTCGTAATTTTAGGAGAAATTTTCTAGTATTAACCACGCTTGGCAGGCAGGTCGTGAGTGTAGAATGGCTGTTGACAGAAGGGACGCTCCTGCACATTCCTCTGATTTAGATCGTCCGTTCAATATTCAATGTTCAATATATTATACCATAGATATGTTACGTCAATATTAAATGGCGCGCAAAACTCAGTCTCGCTGTATGTAGGTATAAAACTACACACCTATGCTGTAAGAAAGAAGATACAAAAACTACGAGAGTAAAAGAGAAAGCTATCTAAAATGACAACACGCGTACTCGATGTCTTTGTCGCACCTGTGATAGAATATATCCGTTGAATTTGAATAGTATTTTTATAAAAATATTTTATATAGTTTCACGTGTGGTATGATATCCCTTGTTCTTTATTTATTTTTGCTTGTTTGTGCATTTTCTATACGCACGACGGTTATGTAATTACTTAATTAATAAAACAATACAGATTGTGACAGTGCGTACTCGTGGTCCTGTCTTGGGCGAACTGATTGCGAGGTGCTACAATTGGGGGAGTTTTGGTTCTTACTTTTGGCACGCATGTAAAATATCTACTTCTTTTAATATACAATATCATTAAGTCCGTTAGTAATAACTTTCTTAAAGTCCACTGCTGGACACAACCTCCCCCAAAGATCGCTACAACGACCGGTATGCGGTGTTGTGTGAGGATTGTGGGGTATTGCCATAATTGCCACGCTTGGCAGGTGGGTTGACGATCGCAGTTTCGAGGACCCTGCTACCTATCCTCCGGCTAATCCCGGACACAACACCCACGTGATGAAATAGGTTGGTGTTATTCGTAACCGGCACCACACGGCCCAGACTGTATGACAAGTGGTAGACATACAAACAAGCCGACTTTCGTAGGCCTAGCGCCTACATCAATTAACTAACTCCGAATCCTCTATCACATATAACTCCCCCGTCAATAGCTGGTTTCAATTGGTGTCAATGATTGCTTTTTTTTTTTTTTTTTTTTTTTTTTTATGTAGGGCTTCTCGCAGTAATCCCAAGGGGGATATATCTGCTTAACCGGGCAAATTGACAATGATTGCAAATGACCGTATGTTTTATACAACCTTGCGTCTTTCATCCCACTCCTATTCCTTAGAATTAATAAGAGTGAGAGGGATGGCGTATTTTCTCACTTTCATGTAAGGTCTGCACTGGGTACGTCTACGGCTCCCTCCAATTATGGCGATTTACGACCATGGCGAATTGTTCCGTGGTAAACGTTTGCTATATAGAATCTCTGGAAGTGACCTTACTCTATTTTATACGGTTTATAGAGATCACTTGTACCTATTAAACTTAAAAAAAAAAAAAAAAAAAAAAAAACTTGAATCTCGATACTAACCCACTTCTAAGCATTGTTTTGAGAGGGCTTTTTGTTTGCTGCAAAAAGTACAGTAACCTTTAGTACAGTAAGTTTGACGGCACATTTGGTGCAGTAGCTGATACGGTTGGCTGCTGCGCTCCGGGTCGCGGGTTCGATTCCTGCACTGAATAGATGATCAACATAAGTCATACCCATATGGTAGTCTTATACTTATTACGGTACTAATTCTTAATGAACAATGACAGAACACAGAAGGCAGGAATAACCGTCCAATGTCTTGATATCAGCTCTTAAGTCTGTAAATTACCGCAACATTAACTAGATAAAGTAAATATTGGCATTATCACCACGTTTAGTAGACCAAATAGATAGATGCTGCTGCCTATCCTCTGGTGCAGCATGGTATTGCTCAGGCAGCACCATCACCTGGAGCGAGAAGATTACCTTTGTGACCACTGCTAGTGACCTTGCCAACAGCAGCTAACCATAGCAGTGCTAGTTTTGCAAAAGACTATGTTCCCTGGACTGTGATAGCTTGACCAGGGATAGGTAATTAGTCTTAAGAAAAAATGCGACTGCAGCACGTCTATGTGTAACATATGAAATTGCTGACGAGGTAAAACATTAAATTCAATGAGTCAGCAACATGTCATCAACTTACACTTGTGACGTGCTGTGCTGCATTGTGTAATCGAGCTTGAAGTCTTTTCTAGTAAACTCATATCTTTGTTATATGCCAACAGCAGGTACAAATTAAGGGCGTCGCAGTATACGGCTTTATTTATTCACTTTAATTTGAGGATAGGAGACCATAATGACGTCACTCGAATTTTAAAAGGTCTTACGGTATTTTACGGCATAACGTAAGTGGTTTTGTGTTCAATTACATTTCAAATAAGTGCTTGTATTATAAACGATCGAAAATATTTTGGTGATTGAAGTAGATACTTGAATCTTTCATATGGTATTCATATATATTTGATTTATTACATTATACTTACATGGTTAATACATATTTATTTTATTTATTACATTCTACATATTCTTCTGATATATTTATGTACAATATATGGTGGTACTCTAGGTGGAGTTAATGCCATTACATATCTAGTTTTAGCGTATACTCTACGGGCAACATAAAAAAGATGCATCCACAGAGGTATCTATGAGAAAAGTTTTGGGGTGGGATAAAACACCTCCTGTCTATTGATATTCAGCATGATTGAAGAGCGATGCTTTTTTTACAAATTTCCTGGTCGGGGAAAGTTTTCTCGATCACAGCTTCAAGTGTTTACACATTTAGATTTAGATTTTAATTCTCTAATGGGCCTCTGCATGTTGGACCCGTGCCCTTGCGTAAGCCAAATTAAAGACGAAAGTGTGGTAAAGAAGTTTTGATTTCACAACATAATATTGTATTGTAACTGGAACCACAGCTTATCTCCAAATAACTACTAAGACTGTCTATTGCAATGATAAGATGATAAATCTAGATGAGTTTTCTGGGCAGACTCGTGCTCAGCAGTGGAAGTTTACGGGCTAATGAGAATTCCTACTCAATCAAAATGATTGTCCATAAGTCCAGAATGCTGAAGCACAAAATTTTACAAATGTTGTAGTGTATAATCTAAACATCAGATATAAACATGAAGATACAAAATAAACGTTACAATTATACAGTCTACATTTCTTCTTTTATTCAGCTATTATACAATTCAATAATGTAAGAACAGCCATGAAACATCAAGTTTATTGTGCTGCTCTTAAAATCAGCATCAGTTTTACATGAATTTCTATAGCAGAGCGACCGCTCCCGTACTGTGGAAGTAGGTTATGTACTTGAAATAGGGTTGCCTATCAAATATTTGTTACTATAAGCTTTTGTTTGCGGTTACCCGCGTTCAGTGAGTTTCACAGTTTTCTTGCGTGTGTTTTTAACATTGAACCGTGTTTTTTTCTGATTTTTATTTAGACATATCAGCCATTACCGCTTGTAAATTCTTTACTATTTTCTTAACTTATCGCCTCACTGCTGGATTTCAGCAAAAATTAGTAAAAGAATTGCAAAAATTAGTAAAAATTAGTAAGAGAAACAGCTGGAATCTGGAATCGGCTAGAAAGATCAAATGAGTACAAACAGTGTCATTTGAACTGAGAATTACGCACACAGCGCTATCCCTGGGTCATTCGGCCCGTCGTCGTGCTCTACGGGGTGCGTGTATGGCCAGCTAGCTCGACTTTCAGGCACCCAGCGCTGCAGAACCAAACTTCACGGTCTGCTGCGCAAAGTGGCTATACGGATCGCACGAGGAAAGCGAACAGTGTCCTACGAGGCGGTAAGTCTTCGGGTGCATTTTCCGCCTTTCGACATCCTGGCGGAGACGGATGCATGGGTCTACGATCCGACACGCCTCCTCTGCCAGTGCATCGAAGGCTTGCCTCCAGGGACATTTGACAGGCTGAAGTGGCTACAGGTGGCTAGCTCGGTGGCGAGCACTTCGTAAGTGGATGCGGTTTGGGACAAAGTGCGTCGTCGAGGCCGCCCTGTCTTTCTTCGGAGCCGGGCACAAAGGAGCGAAAGATTCACCTACCACCTGACGCAGGCGTTCACGGTGTGTCGCACGGTTATTTCTGTGCACAGGATAGGACGCGAGGCCATGGCACAATGTCACCATTGTGATAGCGATGAGGCGGTTCTGTGTGGCAGCCGAGCGGCGGATCTTGGTCAATCGGGTAGTTCGGGATTGGGAGAGAGGCGATCTTGCTTGAAGAAGGAGGAGACAGCGTTGGAGTAATAACCGCCCTGGCACCTAATTCATATACGCTATAAGGTGAGGAGCGTTTGGATTCGCAGGTGCGTAGATTGGGGAATCTGCGTGCCCACATCGAGTGGCCCCCCGCCTTGACCGTTTTACAGTCACCCTCTCCGAGATGTGCCTATAGGCGTGGCACCAGTGGGTAGCTCTAGTGTGATTACACGAGGACCTGGAGCCCCCTTAGGTGCTGAAGATGACACAGCCCCGATAGTGTTAGCCGGTAGGAGTCGCCCATATCCCTTCGTCCTTCCCCGGGGCGAAGGAAGTTCATGAAGAATTTCCACTGGGCACAAATAAAAATATAAAGTAGGTATTTTACACGATGGGGTGCTAGGTCAGGAAACCTCCACGTGCGCTCGCTGACTGCTGGTCCCTCTTGACACGTTTGGGGGGAAGAGCAGTTGTCGGGCCCATGCACCCTAGGCACCCTTTTGTCCTTGCCCGGGACGGAGGAAGTTCATGATGAATTTCTACAGGGACGAATAAAAAAAAAGGTTTTAGTAGTTGAGATCGAAGTCAAGAAAATATATAATTTTATTTGTGAAAAATTGTGTGTTAGGACCTATTAACAAAATAAAATGTTTCTATTGTATTATATTATATTGTTGCGTATAATTTCTTACAGCTTATAGGTATTTTGAGAAGAAAATATAATAAAAGTACTAAAAGGCTCTGCCGTCCCTGCACTCACAGATATTGAAACTCACATATGACGTACGAGAGGTTTTATTCATATATTGTTTGTTTTCATTCTGAGAAAAGCGAGGACAAAGATTCTTCAGTATATACCTACCCTTATAAAAGTTGTGTGTGTGGACAAAATTTCATTACATTTAGAATTGAAGATTTTCAGTACCCAAATGTGGTTACGAAGCAAAATGTTCCACATTTGAAATATTTTGTTGGATAACATGAATTTGAATGGAATAATGGATTAAAAATGTCGGTTAGTGGTTATAGACTAATATTTATTATTTTCAAGTTTGCGAAATTATTTAATCTCTTACATTTAAGAAACGAATAAATTACGTTATTTTAATACTAAATAGACCATAATGGCTCTAGAGTGATGACATTTTCTGCAAATCGTTTTTTTTTTATTGGGCCCAGTGGAAATTCTACATGATCTTCCTCCGCCCCGGGGAAGGACGGTGGGGCATGCCAGACTCTTACCAGCTAAAACCACTGGGGCGGTCATCTTCAGTATCTAAGGTTGCTCCGGTCCTCGTATGATCACACTAGAGCTAATGTGGATAACCAAAGCGCCATTTTTGCTATAAATACGCAATTAATTTTAACTACAATTATTTCTATTTTAACATCTACATTTTTAAGCTATGTCGTTTACAGTCACACATAAAACACCATGTTAAAACTCACCACATAAGAATTTACTATCTCTACGTACAAGCAACACAGCTAAAATGTTGCTTAGTGTCCGAGCACACTACATCACTAATTGATACTAAAACTAACACGACACGTTGGTAACGACATTTTAGCACCGTTAATGCACTTGCTCAGTAAATAGGTTAGACCTGTTCAGTAATTTAACGGCTTAGCTCAAGCCAAATATAAAGGGGAATTGCTTTTTGCACTTTGCTGTCCTTGCCTTAAAATTGACCACAATACTTGCCGTGCAATTGACTTGTATCACAGAATAATTGTACTACTTGTGCACCTCGAATTTTTGGTTTTCCTGGGGTCCGAATAGGTTACGATAACACTTAGGTAGAATATCGTTTTAGTTCGTTCCATATGGTGTCGGGACTCACAATATAGCACCACTTTATCTCCTCCAACCGGGGGGATGGGCAGCAGCGCCACTTTTGTGGAACAGTAGTAATACTGCTGTCACCAATCTACCTACCAACCGTGGAGAGTACTGGAAAATTCCCCCCAAAACGTTGACACCATTGTGGAAATCTATGGCATTTGTTCAGCTGTGAACGTTCTTTGGATATTTTTTTTTTTTTGCATTTAGCATTGACGATTTTGTAGTGTAAATCAAATTTAGCCGAACCGTCTACCATTTGATGCGGCGTAATGCATTCAATAGAATTATCGATGGTAATGCGTATCACTGGCTGTTAAACGCAAGCTATTTAAGCTGTATTTTGGGGAGAGTAATGTTGGAACTATTAATGCCTGTTAGTGTCTCTTGTGGATCTCTTCGATGATGATGATGATGACATGGGATGTCTTGTAATTATTATACCACGTGTATGTATGAATTGCTCGTAGAAATGACGGCCGTTGGGGTAAAAGGCTCGAGAGTGGAGATCACGAACCAGAAAGCGCAGCACGGGACGACCCCTCCAACGAGGTGGACAGACGACCTGGTGAAGATCACTGGGAGTCGTTGGATGCGGCCGGCATGTGACCGCTCGTTGTGAAAATCTATGGGGGAAGCCTTTGGTCAACAGTGGACGTCTTTTGGCCGATATGATAATGATGATGTATACTACATACACATTTTGGGCAAGAAGGTCAGATTTTTTTGGGTAAGTCAAACTATTAATTGTGAATCTTGTTTCTGTATTTGTATAACAGGTGTAAGTGACATCGTAACGAAACTGATGCCGTTGATTTAGTACATGTTACATGCATTTTCTGTTCTTTTTCCAGTTTATTTAACTGATTTTGGTATTAAACATTTGTTTTCGTCTATTCTATCGCTATTTTGAATAAAAACACTACATTATTTATTTTGTATAAACGTAAAACTACAATGTAATTAAAAATTAAACGGCTGTTGTTTCGCTATAGTTCACGGATAAGGTCATCGCTAGCATAATATCATATCATAGTACAATAAGCACGTAGCGTTTTGATCGCGTTGTTTACGATACATTGCGAGCTCAAAAATGACAAAACTGTATCCTGTTATTTCCGAGATAATGGCTTTCCTATTTTTATTATAGGTTATAATAAAAATAGGAAAGCCATTATCTCTTGAAGATCATCAAGAACTACAACAACAAACAAAACAATCAACAAGAATATCTTCGTAAAGATTTCAGTACGTGGTCGCTTACATCCTGTATCATCACCAGCCAAGTAGGTTTACTGCTGAACAAAGGCATCCCCATAAATTTCCACAATTGTGTTATCGTTTTAGGGGGAATTTGCCAGTACTCACGATACTTGGCAGGCGGGTTGATTTATTATTTAATTTTTTCTGTGGATTTATAATAAAACAATGTTATTTTAAATAAAACTTATGTTTAGTAGCAATTTACAACGTAAATTCTTCATGAACTTCCTCCGCCCCGGGGAAGGGCGAAGGGGTATGCCGCACTCCTACCGGCGAAAACCACTGGAGCGGTCATCTTCGGCACTCAAGGGAGGCTCCAGGTCCTCGTATGATCATATATGAAATGAATATGAATATGAATATGATCACACTGGTGCCACACCCGCAGGCATATCTCTGAGAGGGTGACTGTAAAGCGGTCACCCCTCCAGGGGGATTGTAAAGGATCCCCCGAAGCGTCCCTGTGCGCTGTGCTATGCGCACACGGCAGCGCGTGACCACATGCGCGCCACGGTCTTCTCACGGGTTGCTTGGTGTGGGCATGCAGATTTCCTAATCTACGCAACCGCGAACCTAGAGACCCCCGCCATATAGTGATGGCAGGGGGTTTCAGGCATATGGGAATTAGGCACCAGGGCGGTTGTTACCCCAGCGCCATCTCCTCCTTCTTCGAGCAGGAACTGTCCTCTCCCGGTCCCGCTGCGGTCTCCTTCTAGAGCATGACGCTCTCACAGAAGGAGAACACTGCATTCCAGTTTTCGTGCTCGGCTAACATACCCGCTATGTTGGCCATCATCAGGTCAATCGGACGTATGCGGGACTAACCAACAAAGAAAACTTCATTTTTATATATTAGCAAGATGAAAACAATATTCTGTGTGGTGTCCGGATTAAGAATAAAGCAGCACTCCGTTTCCTCCCGTAGATGTCTTAAAAGGCGATTGACGGACTCCGAACCAGAGGGATTCGTTTCTGTGGAACAGCCATATTAAGCCGAGAGTAGTAAGAACTAGCACATTCTCCATAAAATGATGACACGGTAGTGGAAAATCTACGGGGGGAGACCTTTGTTTAGCAGTACACGTCCTTTGGCTGATTATGGTGATCATAAAGATAAAAATCTGATTTTAATATTTTCTAAGCTGGGAACCATTCCGTTCTTGTATGCATTATTTTAACTCGTAATAAGTTCAGTGTTTTTACGCAACCTCTCTCATATTAATATAGGATTATCCTCTGTTTGCTTGTTCAAAAACTAAAAGGCACACAAAGAACCCTTTTCACGAATGTATGAAATTCTCGTGTTTAAGTTTACAAACAAAATGTTTTTCGCTAAACATTTTTTCATTAACAATGTACGTAACGAAACTATAGGATTGAAAATATACGGAGAGCCATAATGTTAGTAGTCGCTGAGAGACTAGGTATATTATATTTATTATTCTTTATCTTTGTATTGCAAAAGCTTGAAGAAGTTGCCTTGATCAAAAGATTTTTGGCAATTTGCCTGCTCCTATATTGTGGGCACAGCTTAAAAATATAAATATCAAAAAGGCCCAAACATCTATCTATAGGTCTTCGGTACTGACCGTGTGTTTGTGATCGGATCAGCGACACGTAAAGCGTGTCTCCAATTGTCCATATCGTGAATCATCAGTCCATACTGATTATTGAAGAACTACATTGAATATGAATCGATCTGTTAATTGATCGAACCTAAGGTATTTTCTGACAAGAAAAGTACAGTTTCTGCTTTATGGTAAAAGATAAAAGATAAAAATATTTTTTATTCATGTAAAGCCATTTATAGGCACTTATGAATAGTCAAGACTTTAGTTGCCGCATTCCAAGATGTAGATTTCCTGTGGAGAAGAACAGGTAAGAAATTCCATGGTAACTCTTTTTAAATCATATTGGTACAATGTATTCTTTTAACTACAACATTCTTGAAATGAGAGTAACGTGAGGATAATGCAGGAGAAAAGAGTATAAACTTCTTAAAAAGTCTACACTAAACAATCCTAATTTAAATATTTACTAGTTTAGCATTAAGATGATCGATCCCAATAGACGCCACTCGCTCGTGCATGCATCAGCATCGCCCAGCTCAATCATATTGTAGGGAAACTTAGCGACCTGATACATGACGCCACCATAAGCAGGATACTTGAGTGAGCATGACATACCTAAACTGCCAGACAAATATCACGTCAATAGACCAAAATAATTGAACAGCCCACATGGTACTCGCACTATTACAGTATCAAATCTAAATGCATAAAATGAAATGTCATTATATGAATTAATATAATCCATTATAAGAAATTATGCAATTTAAATGTCAAATAAAAAAAGGAGTAATGATATTAGACACATCGATACTAATAATCTCAATATAAGCCTATGAACATCAGAGCAGGTCAATCCAAAGCATTTTTGTTGTCTATATGGTCTGTTACGTTATAGAATCCTTTTCTAAACAGCTTCTGGTTACGCAATTGGTTATACTGGACTAGAATTTATTAACACTTAATATTGGAATATGACTTGGGATTTGACTTGGTAAAAATCTCCCCAGGCACATTTAAATGATTTGCTTATTTTCTGGAGCCCAGTAGCAGGAACAAGGAATTTGTGTTTGTTCCTGGTATATATAATACTATGGATATCAGTGTTCTTTGCAAAGAGAGATATATTTTTATGTACACACAAAACATGTTCGTAAATTTATTGAGATGGAACGGTCATTCGTCGGCATTATTATATCTCCTACCGTGGATTTCGTAAAAATAAGGGACTCTAAACTAGAGGGATGGCTAGCAATGTTCCTTCTGTGGAATAACAGCCATACTGTACTCGCTAAGCCACCTGCCTAGCGCGGTAAGTACTGGCAAATTCTCCCCAAAATGACGATACAATTGTGGAAGTTTTAGGGGGAGGGCTTTCTTCAGCAGTGTCTTTTAGACGTCTGGATGTCTTTTTGCTTATATGATGATGATGACTTGAAAATAGTATAGAATGGAATAGAATGTTCTTAATTGTACACCATTTTAATAACAACTACTAGGAATAATTTAATGAACAGTAATTGTACAATGGGCGGTCTTATCGCTATTAGCGATTTCTTACAGACAACCTTTGGATGGATAAGAAAAAGCTAATATATAGATATTATATATAATATAATAGTATGTACATGAAATGAACATGAAAATACTTGCGAGAGTTATTACGTTTGTTTTAATTGACCTGATAAAAATCTATATCGGGCGCCCGTGCTTGCTGGACAAATTGATGATCACGAAATCATTTTGATAGCATTCTCTAAAATATATATATATATATTACAGTGTAATAATATTAGGGAGTCCCCACACAATACTCGCCCGTATATTCCGCCTCCCATTCTAGAATAATCCTTACCATATTTTCTGCCAAGTCCGTGCTTCAGCCAGCACGCAGGGGATTACTGTGGCCTCTGACTCCTAACGGTTCGAGTCCAGCGGTACACCTTTCTATTTTATAATGTTTGCTAACCTAAATTAAAACCACGTTTAATTTTGTTGGACTACACTAAACTGGTTAATTCATAGCTTCAAGGATATAACATTGACTATGGCAAAGATTCGTATAAAGGCCCAATGCACACTGGGCATAGACGAAAGAATATTTTCTTCATCATCATCATCATTTCGGCCGAATGAAGTCCACTGCTGGACACAAGCCGCCTCCAAAGATCACCACAACGACCGATATGGGTGTTGTGTGCTCATTGGGGGGTCTTGCCATAATCGCCACGCTTGGCAGACGGGTTGGCGATCGCAGTTGAGTTGTTAATGTACTCGAAGAACGCTGCTGCCATCCTCCGGTTTATCCCTTAGTCGACTTTTACGACACCCACGGGATGAAATGGGGTGGTGGCATTCTGAGCCGGCACCACACGGCAAATATTTTCTTGCCAAATCATAATTCTTATATGATGTGTGAGGGTGGTAGGGTGCCACATTCGTTTAACTGTCATAAGTAACGTGATTCCTACGTTCGATTCCTAGATACGGTAAAGGTTTTTTGCGACCGTTATTCGCATATGTGCCCTGTCATTAATCGTGCACGCTTTGACAGCGTAAGGTTTTCCTTCAATAATATGTTTTGGCAGACGGAGTGTCCAGGAGCCAAATATCAAGGAAACAAGAATTTCAAGTACCTGCTTTTTTGTAATGCACTACTCTTCATCATCTGCAGCTATTCATATGAATACAACATACCCATACCAATCTGTAAAAATCCACGACTGAACATAGGACTTCCAATAATTGCTATGATGATCGTTCAAAGAGCTATTGCTATAGGTACTCTCCACGTGTAGCTCAGACAAAAACTCTGCAGCTTATCTTCTGGATAGACCCTTAGCCGCATTCAAGAAAACCCATGGATGGACAGATGGCTTATATTTGTCTTGAATAACATGGCCACTGATATTTACTGTATAACACGCGAGGGCCCCAGGTTTTAATCCGAACCACCACCAAATAATAAACCATGGTCATATATTAAATGAAATATGAAATCCAGGATTCCAAGCCCAAGACTAACAAAAATCTAATTACATATCCAACTTGTCCGCGATTACGACAGACCTGATGAGTCTTGTATCGGTGCAGTACATGCTATTGGTATTTATTTATTTGCTGATGATACCGGTGCCGCTTTTACCTATTCTCATTTTGGTACGATTTTACTAATTATTTTCATAGAGACGTAGTTTACCCTCCCAGTAGGCCATTTTACGTTTGGTGTCCGGATTAAAGATATAGTACCACTCCATCTGAGACGGCACGGTTGGTGCAGTGGCTGACACAGTTGGCTGCTGCGCTCCGGGTCGCGGGTTCGATTCCCGCACGGAACAAATATTTGTATGATCTGCAGGTAGTTGTTCCGGGTCTGGGTGTATTATTGTGTGTGGAATTTATGTCTGTAAATGCACCCACGACACAAGAGAAATACTAGTGTGGGGCAATGTTAAAAAAAAAAAAAAAACTTCTTCCGTGGATACCGTAAAAGATGACTAAAGGACTCTAAACCAGAGGGATGGATAGCAGCGTCCTTTCTGTGGAAGAGTAGCCATACTGCGCTGACCAACCCGCATGCCAAGCGTGGTGAGTATTGGCAAATTCCCCCAAAAATGACGACCCATTATGCAAATCTGTAGGGGAGGCCTTTGATCAGCAGTGAGTGTCGTTTGACCTTTTGAAATGATGCCACGACGATTATGTTGTCACCGCTGAACAATGAATGATAAAAGATGAGTTAATTACCTGTTCGTATTGTTATGTAAATCTCAGTAAAGAATAAGCTCTCGACAAACATATAATTGCCATTGCAGCTCAATCGCTCCTCACTTTATTTTTATTAACCGACACGACTAAGAGAAGAAGTCCAATCAGTTAGAAATTGGAAAGTTAATCGGCGAAGATAAGGAATTTCGACAATCGAGAGAATAAGCTGTTTGTTGTCAGCCTAACAGGACACAAGAGGTGATGAAGCGATTATAAGTACATATCAGATAAAAACAATTTAAATATATGTTTATGTGTTTCACTGACACTCATTGACGGACTCACTGACTGTCTCAGTAAGTCACTGAGTCACGCTGTAAGATGATTCATTTTGTAACCTTTTCAGGTTTGCCACTTAGTAATGTACTTTTTCAACGGCTACCTTAGATGCCGTACAACTACTTGTACGAAATAAGTAGTTCAGAAATAATTCACACTCACAGCAAAAGACGTTGCGATTAACTCCTTAGAGACACCGCCAGATGTGTAGGCACAGAGAAAGGCACTTCACTCATGAATAAACCATTTGTCGCGCCTGTTTTGAGGTCACCTCATGTCTGGTCTGTTTTACCCTAATTGAAGGGTCCTGAGGTGTTTATGAGAAACGGGTTCATTTAATGAAGCGATGTTTATTATTCTCTGAACTACAATAGTACTAACTAAGATAAGATTATCACCAAGTAGTGGCTTGCTTCATTTCGGCCGAATAAAGTTCACTGCTGGACACAGGCCTCCCCCAAAGATCACCACAACGACCGATATGGGTGTGTTGTGGGCTCATTGGGGGGTTTTTCCATAATCGCCACGCTTGGCAGACGGGTTGGCGATCGCAGTTGAGTTGTTAATGTACTCGAAGGACGCTGCTGCCCATCCTCAGGCTAATCCGTTTGTCGACTTTTACGACACCCACGGGAGGAGATGGGGTGGTGGTATTCTGAGCCGGCCGGAGTAGCCACTACACCCACGGGATGGTGTCTCATTTCTGAACCCAGGCTTGCTTAGGGTTCAGAAATGAGGCAAGTCCGATATATCAGAATTTTTGGTTTGTATACTTTTTTTATTGCGTGGTGCCTGATCCTTATAGTACCAACCCACCATCCCGTGGGTGTCGGAAATGATGACTATGAGATAACTGGGGGATGGGCAGCAGCATACTTCGAGTTCAGTAAAAACTCAATTGCGATCGCCAACCCAAGCCTGGTGATTATGGCAAATCGCCCCAATGAGCACACAACACACCCAGACCGGTCGTTGTGGTGGTCTTTGGGGGAGGATTGTTTCCAGCAGTGGACTTAATTCGGCTGAAATGATGATACATTTTTTATAACTTCATTGGGCCACTTGGACTTCGGTTGGGTGTAAATATTCTAGAAGATTTCTGATAGATAATGTAGCTGATAAATAGTAACAGTGTGACTAAATCCAGAGGCAAAGTATTAAAAAAATGTAATAGTAACATTGTGTGATCATATCAATGCAAAACTTATGGAACTTATGTAATGGCTTATTGATCTATGAGGACCAACAACTGTAATAAGTTTAACAGACTTCAAATAGATGGCACTATTTTAGAAATAATCTAGATAACTGCTACATAAAGTATTCAGAAAATCTAGTAATAACATAGTGTGACCATATCAATGCAAAACCTATGGAACTTAATGTAATGGTTTATCGATCTACGAAGACGAGCAACTGTAATAATTTCAACTGATTTCACATAGATGGCACTGTTTTAGAAATAATCTAGACACCTGCTACATAAATATAATGATGGCGATATTCAAATATAAAGAAATTTCGACAGTTGATTGCTGTTAATTTGAATTAACGATTGATTATGATTTTTATTCTTATAAATATCAAAATCAGTCGGTGATTTTATCAATATCCTGACTTCAAGATAATATTGGGTCTATTCATCATCATTTCGGCTGAATGAAGTCCACTGCTGGACACAGGCCTCCCCCGAAGATCACCACAATGACCGATGTGGGTGTGTTGGGGGCTCATTGGGGGTTTTACCATAATCGCCACGCTTCGCAGACGGGTTAGCTATTCGCGCACATATTAATTTCATGAATGACTAACCTCGACGTTTCGATCAAGTTGCATTGGTCGTGGTCACGAGTAGATTGGAGTAGCGGGTGTCAGCGTCGAGGTGGGCGGGAGTTGTTACCAGGTACCTGCACTTGGTCTTGCAGTGCACCGTCATCATGTCAGCCAAAGGTATATTCACTGCTGAATAAAAGCTTCCCCTATAGATTTCCACAACAATCAGTTACATGCCATGTGGTCAGTTTGGGCCTAATTTGACAACAGTATTTACCACGCTTGGCAGGCGGGTTGGTGAGTGTTCCACAGAAGCGACGCCACTGCCTGTCCCTCTGGCTAAGAGGCCCTTAGTCGCCTTTTATGACATCTACGGGCACCACTCCATCTGGAGTTCGGAAACATCGGAAGACATTAGAATTTACTACAGCAGTATTACTAAGCGAAGACAGTCTAATTAATTCTTAAGGGCACCGCAGAATAACCAAGTTTATGTAGAAAGCTGACAGCCAGCGGGGCGCTGACTTACCGATGTGCAGGAAACTTCCCGGCCCCACGACCAGTCTTTTTTTGAGTCATAAATGTAATTTTATTTGTCTTTTTAAATAAAAAAGAATACATGTGTGTATTCATGTACTTCCATTGACTATCGCCACAATGGTCTTTCCGATCTTCAAGACACTACAATCTTTATAATTTTATGAGACGAACCTTTGATCAGTTCAAAGGAATTTGGTTGAAGTGAATGATGAATGATGATGAGAGAAATCTGAAGTTACAAATAAAATTAATCAGGCTTTCAGCTTAGAGCAGGTGTAAATTATGTGGTGAACATACCAGTGGTGAAGGGTGGATATTTGCAGAAGGTAAGCCGATCCAAAAATGTTCACTCGTCAATAATGTTTGAAGACACAAAATGAACTCATCGGAGAAGAAAGATCGGGTTGAATTAATGCCATTATACCTTTATCGAGCCAAATTCATTACAAAACTCACCAGTCACCAGATTTTTATTCATTCAAACCATTTACAGACCCTTATGAATTTTCAAGACTAGTTGCCGCGTTCCAAATAGTTTCCTATTGAGAAGAACGGGCATAAAACTCCATGACCATCGTCTTTTAAATCATTATACATTATACATAACACAATATAAACATACCCATATCGGTCGTTGTGGTGATCTTTGGGGCAGGCCTATGTCCAGCAGTGGACTTCATTCGGCCGAAACGATGATAAATATGAGTACTTTGTTATCGAAATTAAGGTTATGTGAAGACAAAGTGGGATAAAATATTCTAATTATTTCCCTGATATAAACAAAAAAATTAAAGTCCAATGAAGAATCTGTTTCTTTTTTAAAATCTGTTTAAAAATTGTGTGTCATTGCGGAATGCAACCTAATACGACCAATAACATCCTTACTTTTTTCCTTTTGTTTAAGAATCGCGTAGTTTTTCTTAAATCATCATAAAAGGCAACCATGACGTAGGTATGCATCATCCACACAACAATACTAATAAGCCTTTCAAGAAAAGCAGTCTTGGTTAAATATTTTTACACAAGCCATTTCCCGGCAGCCTCTGAATATATTATGGGTTAGATAGGAGCAAAAGACACGTAAATATTTTACAAGCTCGGCTTTCTCGTGTCCCTGCATTTCGCAAATAAATTGAATCATGTCAGAATGTTTTTCTCGGCGCATCATCTTTGAAAATGATCTTTATGTAAAGTGTGCGTGCAGGGTTCGTAATTTATGTATACTATTAGGATGACGACTGTGGATATGGTGATTGTTGTCAGAGTTCGTGTATTAACCTGCTCCTGGGATCTGCTTAGCGTGTTCCTCATCCACACGGGGTCTCGATGTGTAAATAATGTTCATCCATACAAGCCTTAACCGTATTAAGCGCTATCCTTGTCGACCGATTAGCGCTGGACGCAACTGCTGCAGCATATACTGAGATAGGGACCTTTTGTGGCCTCGTACAGCACTATTAAGCCATATACTTGTATATTTTCTTATTATTTCGTTTTAATTGTCATTGTGTATGAGACCAAAATAAAACTTTTTCTTTCTTCTTCTTTCTTTCTCTTTCTACTGTATATAGTAGCCAAATAGCTGCGCATTAGCTATTTGGCTACTATTCTCTCTCCTCGTTACCATCATATCAACTGAAGGACGTACACTATTGAACTAAGACCTTCCCATAGATTTCCACCAGCGATTACATGCCGCATCTAACGACTCCCAGCTCCCTTTATCAATCGGCCCATGCTGCGTGTTCTGGTTACGCACCTCAAAAATCTTTCTGCTACAATCGCTAGCAATTGTACGATCTATGTGCCACGCCAATTCAGCTAACAACTCTTTTTAGCTATGCTTTTTAGTTCTAACACGGATATCATTATTTCTGATTCAATTGCGTAGAGAAATACCATCTCTCTCATTCTAATTCCATCTGTCCTAAAAAGCCTGTCATTGTTGTAGCCTTCATAGTGCTTGCAAATAAGCTGATGATGATGATGGAGAAGAGCTGCTTTCTTTTCTGTAAAGCATTATATACTCACTAGTCAGACGTACAATAAGTGCTTAAGCACCAAAATAGCTTTTGGTTAAAACATTGATGAACAATGCGTTTGTTTAGTTTCGGAATGTAATGTTTTGAAAAGCGTCACATTGCGAAATCTACTATCATTACGCCTAAATGCCCCAAAGTGGAGGGACAGCCTGTGGCAATTTTGCTTATTAACTACGAACATTGACATCATCTAGATTGCTTTGGTTTATTTAGGGATCGATAGCAACAAACTCGTGCACATGAATGAAGAAGTTAAAAAATGAATGACTTACCATAACATTATACGTAATACCGGACAATGACTGCGCTTAACGCTCTGTTGGCAATAAAATAATATAAATAATAAATAATATTGGCAAATACATCCCAGCATGATGACACAGTTGTGAAAATCTATGGGAGAGGCCTTTGTTCAGCAGTGAACATATAAATGGCCGATATGATGGCCTTCAAATAATAGCCTTTATATCCAAACTTCTTTGTAAATTTTCTAATAGTGTATAGGTACCTAAATTATCCGAAATGATCGAAGAGGCTCACCCATACGAATAATTGATTCGCTCTTCGCTTTGAATCGTTTTCTTTGAATGATAGATTGGTCACGCACAAAACTGGGTAGAATGAAATAAACCCAAGTGTAAGGGAGATCCAACCCGAATTTGGAGATAGTGACTGATGGATATTTAATAGCAAAATGCCTTCATGCGGGACAGTTACAGATTAATATTATATTACATTATTATTCGCAGTAGGTAGTTTAGGCAATTGCGCTTAATAAAATATTTCCACAAGTTTGTCGTCATTTTGGAGGAGATCTACCAGTATGTACATGTATGGTTGGTGGCCAACCTTGATAGAAATTTAAATTCAAAAGAGTTTTTAGTCCTAAAAACTTTGAAACGTTGCAATACTACAAGCGATGGCTGTTAGGGCGATGATGGGATACCCTACGATCTATTGCGTAGCAGCGAGGCTCTTTGTCAGATCATCACGCTGGGATCTAGAAGCAAAAGCCCTCATTTCATTATATCAGCGGCGCGGAGAGGCGCTGAGTCATGGCTAACGGTCAGTACTTCAACAAATTGAGGTTCAACAGTCCAAGCTACGACGGATCCTAGTGAAGAAATAGAAAACCTAACTCATCCACTCCAGTACAGGGCACGCCCGCGGTGAAAGTGAAAGCGCTGTCATGAAGGAGTGGCTGAAAAGAGCAACCATCAGACCGAGACGCGCCGAGTTCCTCACACGCTTTTCTAGACTATTCTACGGTATACATATACTCTTTTACTTTCATTCATAAAGTATATGTGAAGTAGTATAGGTAGGTATTTATTAGCGTTTCATTTTAATGCAGGCTACATAAAAAGGACGTTCATTCCAAGATTGTTGCAAGAGATTGCTGATTAAGGTTATTATGACCCGTACATAATAAAACTTATAAAAAAAAACCTATTTTAAATTTGTCTGTTGTTTAATAAACAGTAGGTTTTAATGCTGTATTAAGTCTGAGGAACAAAATAACAGTCTGCTCACACATCGAAATAAGTACCTACTTCAATGTTCGAATGATCCTTTTCTTTGCTTACTGTTGGTATATTGCAGATTTTTTTGGATATTATTGATCCCTTAATAGATCACAGATGTAACAATAACATTTTGGACCAAAGCACCAACATTCGTCAACAATAACACAATGCCTCAAGACGAAAGTCTTTAACAGACATATGAAACAGAGACTTAATCACTCACAATGGGCCTCATAAGAAAGCTCAAGGCATAGACTATACACTAATACTGACAGCTCAGCTATGCTATGGAGAGCGCTATCCTTGGTATTTCTCTACGAGATCGAATCAGAAATGAGGAGATCCGTAGAAGAACTAAAGTTGTCGACATAGCTGAAAGGATTAGTAAACAGAAGTGGCAATGGGCAGGGCACATTGCTCGTAAAACTGATGGCCATTGGGGCAAAATGGTACTCGAATAGGGAGACCGTGCACCGGAAAATGCAGCATGAGACGACCTCCAACGAGGTGGACAGACGACCTGGTGAAGGTCGCTGGGAGTCGTTGGATGAGAGCGGGATATGACCGCTCATTGTGGAAATCTAAGGGGGAGGCCTTTGTTCAGCAGTGGACGTCCTCTGGCTGATATGATGACCAACAAATTTATTGACTGCGAATGTGCTGGTTTAAAAAAAAAATTATTTTGAATGACTATCACGGTGATAAATTTGCTACATCAAGACCATAAAAGAGTCACTTTCTTAAAAGAAAAACGATTGCTTAAAACTAAAGCAGATAATATTTTACTGAACAAAAGGACCAACTTATCTACTAGTTGATAAGTGTTTCAAATATAATAAAAGCACCGTACACGAGAGTTAACGCGGAAAAATTTCACGGCACACGACTCTTCAGTATGAAATTGGATAGCAAACGCAATTTGTACCCCGGTGAGATGAAAACGACGACACTCCACGCTCCGCTAATAAAAATATAGTGAAGGTGAATTTAAAACGATGGTTTGTGATGACATGCCGGTGCAAGACTGGTAAAAATAAAGTAAAGCATGACGGCTATAATAATATGTAATTTTATTAGTGTATGATCGTACATCGTAAAGAAAACGAATGCCATGGATTCAGTACATCATTATGGGGTATCACTATAGGGTTCCCCTAAGTGTTAAAAATTTGCGTCGATCTTTTCATGAGTCATTCAGTTTTATTGAAGTTTACTGTTTCAGAATTGATTTATCTAAAAGGTCTAAGTTATGAAAAATTTATGAGGAGTGAAATTTTGTCGAGCATTAACTTAAATGCGTTACGTTTTTCTGCGCACCTACCTTGCGCACCTCCTGCGTTAAAGTCATGTGTGTCAAATTTCGTTTGATGTCAAAGTTTTATATTATTTCATTTAATATATATAAATATTAATATTTAATATCATTATTATTAATTATTAATACGCAGTGGTGTGACTAAATAAATAAATATGGAAAAATCTAGTTTAGTAACGGTGGAAGAAAATCCAACGAACACGTGGATGCAGTTTCTTGGTAGGGTATAATTCATTTTTGTACATGACGTATCGATCACATATAAACATCCGTGCTTTTTATTTTCAACCCTCACTGCCTATTAATTATTGAGACAATTATACTTACGGAGTAAACCCCAGTCGTGCGTCAGAGTTGACACACACACTTTTTTCTGTTTATTTATCTGGTTTCAGTTTTTTTTAAATATAATAAACTATTTATTTTCTCATAGAACTGCAATGTAAATAAAAACTAAATGGCTGTTATTTCGCTACAGTTCATGATGAGGTCATCGCTCTCAATAGAATTTTATTATCATATCATAGTACGTAATCACGTAGCGTTTTGATTGCGTTGTTTACAATACATTACGTTCTGAATCTGAAATCTAGAAATGAAATCCGCTAGAGGTTGTGACCGCTTTAGTCATCCCCTCCAAGATATAATTGTATGCGTGGCAGCAACGGGTAGCTCTAGCGTGATCGTACAAGGACCTGGAGTGCCCCTACGGTGCCGAAGATGACCACTTCGGTGATTTAAACCGTAGGAGTCTGGCATACCCCTCTGCCCATTATTTAAATAATAACATCCCAAACAACATACAACACTAAAAATCATCAAGACATTATGAATCTTTACAGCGTGAATTGAAACAATTTTTGATTAGTTTTGTAATGACGCCTGTCACCGTAGGTATCCTGTGAACAAGAACCCTGCAAAGTGATCGAAACGTCAGAACAAACAAAAATCTATAATGTACGCGATGTAATCCGTATAAAAGTTTTTTATTATAATGTGTAATAATCGCTTAAACCTAAGACATTACTATAATAACAGTAATAATAAGAACATCTTGATATTGCTATAGCGCAATTCTAGATTATTCTCTCCGTCAACATTTGGTTTAGTATTCCATCAAACATTTCGCATTTACAAGAAATTGCAGGAATAGTTTGATAATATTCTCTAAAAGCAAGTGTATTATAGTAGCTTTGAAAGCAACCACTAAATATCCCAATGTCTAGATAATTTGGGTTTCTAATTAGAAATTCTCTTGGTCAGTAACCGCTGGGGTCTGTTTAATACGTATTAGAATAGCGTTTATGTATTGTAGAGCGACCATCTTTGCGTCTTGCGTAAATAATATATGTTACTGAAAATATGATTTTGAAGCAATAAATAGCTTTTCAGTTGAATTTATTTACTTAAATGCCGACCCTTTGGACTTCAAACTTAAAATTGGTATAGGGCAACAGTTTAACATTATTAACGATGTTAAGGTGGGTTCTACTATCCAAACATTACAGTGGGTGTAATTAAATATCTCGTTTATTTTTATAGATATTATTGGCCTGCTGTTAACGCCTGCCAGTGTTCAAAATTAAATCTTACAGAACTTGAAGTGAAAAATATGACTCAACTCGCACCTGACTTTGGCTCGTAAAGCAGATGTTTTATAAATTACCGCAAAGTACTTCAAAATCTAAAGATACTGAAGCCACCACACAAACACATACACAAATCACAGGCCTGCATGAACGAAGGTCTTCGATTACCACCGCAAGTTTAGCCACTATTTTGGGATTGAATGACTGAATAAGCAGTTGTGTTGTAATATATTCATACTCTGTACGTCATTTTTTTGTCATCATTTACACCAGCGACGGGAAAAGATGGTTTTATACTTAGTCGGCAATTTCTCGGCAAATTAACCTTATGTAGCGTGATCTACAAGTTTAAATAAGTAGAAAATGAAAATTTGAATATATAATTTGCATAAGTACTTTTGTTACTGGATGACCTATATGCTGTTCGTGTATAGGACAGCAAATTCATCAAGATTTCATTTGATTCATTAGTCAATAACCCCGCACCGATTAAGTTTGAGTGGCGGAAGATGATAGTCCGGCTTATACAGCGGCGTTCATTGGGTAACGAGCGGAATGCTTCGGGAATAAAATGGAGAAACGTAAAGAACAATGCGGAAGAAACTTTTACGAGCCTTCTGGATCATACAGATACCTTGAGAGATCGACAAGAACAAATGTATATAAGGAAATGTGTAGTGGAAGCAGCAGCAAACACCTAGACAATGTCGAAGACAATCCAGTCTATATATGTGTGACCAGAATTAGATTAAATGTAGGACATAAAAAGTACGCCTTGATTTTTTATTTCCAGTAAGCAAGGACCATATTCTATGGATGCGAGAGATAGAGATAATCGAGGATAAACCGACCAGGTAAACAGGCAGAAGCATTCACGTATGTTCTAAAATCTGAATGCCAGTTTAAGAAAAAGTCTTATTATCAGGATTGTCCATCGCAAAACGTTCCACTACTTATATTGTATTTTCCTTATAAATAGATACGATGTTATACCGTTAAATTAACATAATCTGTATGTACAATCTATCAAAGTCTAGGTAATTGGAGCTGCTTCTATAACTAACTGCACTGCATCAATTAATTAGTCTATTAGGTAGTATGTCACATAATTAGTTTAATCGCGGTAAGCGTGACTGTGGTCCTTAAGTACTAGGACAGTAGGACCACAAACTGCGTAGTTTCCTATTTCAGACAAAAATATGATTTACAAAAATATGAAGTACATTCTTTAAATTAAATTCTGTAGCAGACGGTGACTCGCAACTCACAAGATGGGCCCCTTGAATGGCCAGACTTGCGACAGGGCGCAACACCGGCGTGAGCACTCCGGGTGTGGAGATATGCGGAACCGGTTTCACCATCGCGCGCCTCAAATACTCGCAATGGGATTCCCCGTTATTACACCATTAGACCCAAATTAAATTTATATTATTAAGTACACATTTCTCTACTCAATTCACAAGATGAACCTAAATGGCCACCACTACAGGCGACAGGTAGCAACACCGGCGTGAGCCGCTCAGTGTCGTGAGGTGCTGCTCCAGTTTCACCATCGCGCGTCTCGAAGACTAGACCCTGTTATTACGCTATTAGACAATTCCACCCTCGAGTATATAGCTCTGGCGGCCCCCTCTGATCGGCCAGCTAAGGCAAGCCAGAGTTGCTGGCACTCAAGGGGTTCCACTCCAGCCGACCAATAAAGATAATCTGGAGACCAGGCCCTGTTCAATTATTTGGAGCATTTGGGGTATGCCGGACTCCTACCGGCTAAAACCACTGGGGCGGTCATCTTCGGCACCTAAGGGAGGCTCCAGGTCCTCGTATGATCACACTAGAGCCGCCCGCTGGTGCCACGCCTATAGGCACACATCACGGAGAGGGTGACTGTAAAGCGGTCACCCCCCCAGGGACATAAAGTACCTACCACGTACTTTTCATATCACATGTAAAAAAAAGTGCCATACTTTTTTTACATAAAAAGCCACCAAGCCATGTGCTTTTTATGTAGAAAAAACTTGTTGCCTTGTCACCTTATTTGTGGCTTTGTTGAGGGCATCTCGCGTAATACTGGTGCAGTTAGATCATTCAACTAAATGTGGTATTGTCTGATTAGGATGAGAAATGGTATGGGACTATGGGTTCAGTCAATGCGCTGGACGTATTGTTGGTAACGATTGGTTACCGATTTTTGTTTTCAGATTCAGCATAATGTCAGAAATCATGACGCTTTCATCAGTGAATTTCATTAAAATCATAATAACCTTGAAACGCGCTCGCAGTATTGTAAGGAATATGATAGATCAATAAAGAATTGTACTTTTGTAATTTTCATAGATTTGTTTTTATTGTTTATCAGTGGGTCATATCAACAGGTATCTGAAATACTTGAGAACTATCTTGAGGTATTTGTCAGTATAGTGGAAATACAGGTATTTAAAAAACTGTAGTAGTAAAAGTAGACTTTTATAATGTAAAAAAATAATTATTATGTTTTGCGATTATGTTATGTGTAAACCGCGATTGATCTTTAAAGAGTCGTGATTGTGGTATATTAATGATCGCATTTAAAACGGGTTAAAATATCGCACTAGAAGTAAAAATAAAATACTATAATGTAAAAAATACCTTTATAGATTGGAGATATAGTAAAAAAACCAGACAAGTGCGAGTTGAACTCACGTGGAGAGGGTTCCGTACGATGAGTATGTTGTCTACCATGTTTTTAAAAATCTAATCCAAATTTGTTTGTAGTAACCAAAAAAAGTATGTATGGTACCGGATTGTAGAGGGAAATTGCTGAACACTTGGAGTGGGTTTCTCTGTTATTACACCATTAGACACAAATTCGTCGTTTCAGCCAAATATAGTCCACTGTTGGACACAAACTTCCTCCAAAGATCACCACAACGACCGGTCTGGGTGTATATTGTTGTAGCATACTTACGCATACAGAACTTTGCACCAGTACCTTTACCTCCATAAACCATATACCTGTAACTCCAATTACCAATCGTACCTACTCGTATATACCAGCGTCGTATATATGAAGAGTATACGTTTCGACACTTTGAAGAAACAAGGAACGTGTCTTGAAAAATACACTATTTATCACCATCTTCATGATTAAGGACGAGCTTCAAGCACGACGCAGTTCAGTCACTTGCTACACCGTGAACTCCGCGACGACACCCAGTGAAATAATCGAGGGCCCACGCAACTATATAATCTCCCATAGGAACGGCGACATCGTGAGAACATAGTATAGTGCTATCTCTTTCTCACAATTGTGTTTATATAAAATATGATGAATAGAAATTTTGTACGGTGTTCACTGAACAATACTTGTGAACCAAAAATGTGAATAAGGATAGCGACTTTTGTTCAATAAAACATACGCTGTCGCGGAAGCCTAAATTCGCGACCACCCGATTAACGTAAAGTCGCCCCCCCCGACACTTGCTCGCGCCGGCCCGTGCCGAGAAATCGAGTAGTAATAAAAGATCCCTTTAAACCCCAATTAATCATTGATCCAGCAGTCCCTTGTGATCATTACTGTCCCAGTAACTCCCTGAGCCGAGGTCCGTGTCCCGCAGGGGACGCCCTCAGGCGCAGTTACTTAAATGTAAACAAAAGCTAGGCTGGAGGCTACTTAATGCTTCGCCAATTTGCCCGGTTAAGCAGATATATCCCCCTTGGGATAACTGCGAGAAGCCCATCATAAAAAAAAAACAAAATCAACTGGTGTTTCATTATCACTGACCATTGTAAGCAATTTCCCCAAAATTGTCTATTGTTAAATTCTCTCTTGCACCAATAATTTATCCCAAAAACATAACATGTTCTCCTATGCATTCCAACTGCAAATCTGACTTGTACATATTGAAAGATTTACCGTGCTTTTTAAAACCTTAGACTTCTTATAGGTTTTCCTGTAATCTATAAGTAAAGAACTAGGTTACGTATTGGTTTTTCAAAATGGTAGCGTCATTAGTTTCGAAGATAAGGCGTTCAAATCGGCCATTTATACGTCCACTGCTGAACAAAGGCCTCCCCCATAGATTTTCACAACTGTGTCATAATTTCGGGGGGTATATGCCAATACTCACCACGCTTGGCAGACGGGTTGGTGAGCGCAGTATGGCTACCGTTTTTCAGAAGGGACGCTGCTGCCCATCCATCTGGTTTAGATTCCCTTAGTCGCCTTTTACGACATCCACGGGTGTAGATGGAGTGGTGCTATATTCTTAATCCGGCACTACATGGAAAAGATAAGTCGCGGGGAATGAAAAATTTTCATTTCTTAAATAACTCTAAAACTATTTATTTCATAATTATAAGAAAATTATACCCTCACAAAAGCCCTCTATTTAATATGGCCAACGGTAGGTTTAGTTAGTACCCCGTGCCGTCAGTTCTTGGTGGGGGGCCTCGGGGGTCACGGGCGCATAGATTGGGGAGTCTACGTGCTCATACCGAGTGACTCCTGAGAAAACTGTGACGCGTACGTGGTCACGTGCCACTGTGTGCGCAGCAGAGCGCACAGTGAGACTTGCGGGGATCCTTTACAATCCTCCCCGAGAAGTGCGGGGGGGGCGGCCTTTTTTTACAGGCGCCGTCCCTCCGCTAGAGGAGGTGACCGTCATCCCCTCCAAGATCTGAGTCTGGTAGGAGTCCAGCATATCACTTCGCCCTTATCCGGAGCGAAGGAAGTTCCATGTAGAATTTTCACTGGACACCAATAAAAAAAAGGATGAATTAGCAAAAAACATCGAATACCCCCATCATCATATCAGCCACAGGACGTCCACTGCTGAACAAAGGCCTCCCCCTTAGATTTCCACAACGAGCGGTCACATGCCGCTCTCATCCAATGACTCCCAGCGACCTTCACCAGATCGTCTGTCCACCTCGTTGGAGGTCGTCCCACGCTGCGTTTTCCGGTGCGCGGTCTCCATTCGAGAACCTTTGTGCCCCAACGGCTATCAGTTCTACGAGCAATGTGCCCTGCCCATTGCCACTTCAGTTTACTAATCCTTTCAGCTATGTCGACAACTTTAGTTCTTCTACGGATCTCCTCATTTCTGATTCGATCTCGTAGAGAAATACCAAGCATAGCTCTCTCCATAGCTCGCTGAGTGACCTTGAGCTTTCTTATGAGGCCCATTGTGAGTGACCCCAATACCCCCATAGTCAAAATGTATTGATTACATTACACGTCTCTGTTTGGGTCACAAAATTAACATCTGTACCAAATTTCAACTAATTCGTTCCTTTAGATTCAGAGCAAATTGGCTGTGACAGATAGACTCGCAAGTGATCCTTTTTTTTTTTTTTTTTTTTATTGATCCGGTGGAAATACCTCATGGACTTCCTTCGCCCCGGGAAAGGGCGAAGGGGCATGCCGGACTCCTACCGGCTAAAACCACCGGAGTGATCATCGTCGGCACCGAAGGGAGGCTCCAGGAACTCGAAAGATCTTCATCTAGAGCCACCCATTGGCGCCACGCCTTTAGGCACATCTCGGAGGGGATAACTGTAAAGTGGTCATCCCCTCTAGTGGAGGGAAGGCGACTGTAAAGAGGCCACCCCCCCAGAGACATCTCTCGAGGGGATTGTAAAAGGTTCCCCCGAGGCCTCACTATGCGCTGTGCTGCGCACACAGCGGTACGTGACCACATGCGCACCGCTGTCTTCCCGGGGGTCGCTCGGTATGAGCATGCAGATTTCCCAATAAGCGCGCTCGCGACCCCCAAGGCCCCCTATAAAGACAACAGGGGGCTCAGGCGTGTTGGACACGGCGGTTGTTACCCCGGCCCCGTGTCCTCCTCCTCCGAGCGGGATCGGCCCTCTCCCGATCCCGCTCTGCGACCTCCTTCTGGAGCATTACGCTCTCACAGAAGGAGACCACAGCACTCCAATTTTGCTGCTTTGCCAGCATAGCCGATACTACTGCTGGCAAAGAGAGATCTTGCCCGATCCGATCGACCAGGATCCGCCGCTCGGCAGTCCACGCAGGGCACCCTCCGAGCGTGTGCTGTGCGGTATCCTGATCGTCTCCACAGTGGTGGCACTGTGCCGTGACCTCGCGTCCTATCCTGTGCAAGTACGCACCGAAACAACCGTGTCCGGTGAATACCTGCGTCAGGCGGAATGTGACGCGCTCGCTCCTTTGGAGCCAGGCTCCGAAGAGCGGCAAGACAGCCTCAACGACGCGCTTTGTCGCGTACTGTGGCAGCATGAGCCGCTCGCGCCACAGCTCGAGTGCACGCCGCCGAGCCTGACGCCTCAAACTTTCGAGCGCCCCTGAAGGCACGCCTTCACCGCACTGGTGGAGGGAGCGTGTTTGGTGATACACCCACGCATCCATCTCCGCCAAGATATCAAAAGGCGGAAAACGTACCGGGACAGAGTTGCCGCCTCAAAGGACACCGTTCGGTATCCTCGTGCGATCCGTATAGCCGCTCTACGCTGCAGACCATGAATCTTGGTTCTGCAGCGCTGGACGCCCGAGAGTCGAGATGACCAAACAGGCGCCCCATAGAGGGCCACGGACCGCACGACTCCCCCGTAGAGGCAGCGAACTTCTTCCCTCGGTCCCCCGAGATTGGGCAGTAGACGGTGCAAGGCACCCACTATCCTTTCGACCCGGGGTCGCAAGTGATCCTATAAGGGTTGCGCCGTTTTATCATTCAGACGTACGGAACCCTAAAAAGTAATTGACAGAGATATATATATATATGATGACATTTGAATCGGGTTAAGTAATCTGGTTATAATATCGCAACGGGTGTAAAAGTAAACGCACGACAAGCGACTGAGGCCGTGTAGTGCCAGCAGCAATGGAAAGGTGAATGTGGGATTAGCTGGAGGATGGGTATCAGTGTTCTTCGAGTACATTAACGACTTAACTGCGACCGTCAACCCGCCTACCAACCGTGGCGATTATGGAAATACCACCTAATGAGCACAAAACACGCCTAGACAGGTCGTTGTGGCGATATTTGGAAGAGGCCTGTTTCCAAGCAGTGGACTTTATTTGACTGAAATGATGATGATGAGGATAGGCGACGGAGATCGATATAACGTTAATGAGCCCTTTTTTATTGGTGCCTATTGGAAATTCTTCATGAACTTCCTCCGCACCGGGGAAGGATGAAGGGGCATGCCACATGGTCACTTTTGGGGGCAATATAGAAAATAAAAAATATTTTTTGCAAACTGTACCGTGTAACATATGAAATGTGTGTCTTGTTGTGAGGGTCTCAAACGTGTTTATTTTATCATTTTAAAACATAGTCTTAGAGTTATTTAAGAAAGTAGACTAAAATTTAACATTTCCCTCCCCCATGCTCATCTCTGAAACTACTCTCTAGTGATCTGAGTTTGTGTTGTCTGCGTATTGGGGGGTTTTGCCATAATCGCCATGCTTGGTAGACGGGTAGGTGATCGCAGTTGAGATGGTAATTTACTTGAAGGGCGCTGCTGTCCATTCTCCAGCTTATCCCGTAGTCACCTTTTACGATACCCACGGGATGAGACGGGTTAGTGCTATTCGTAGTCAGCACCACACGGCAAGCAAAATTATACATTCAAATATAATTCTATACAAAGTGTGTGTCTGTTTGTAATGATAAAATAACAGCTTTTTACTAAATGAATATGAAAGGATATACGGTACCTACAACAAAAAACTATTTTCTTTTTGTCTGTCTGTCGGTCTGTCTGTCTGTCTGTCTGTCTGTCGGTCTGTCTGTCTGTCTGTCTGTTTGTTCCCGCTAATCTACGAAATGGCTGAACCAATTTCTATGGGACTTTCATTGGCAGGTAGCTAATGTTATAAGGAACAACTTAGGCTACTTTTATTTTAGAAAACATTTGGGGTTCCGCGCAAAAAATTAAACCATATGAAATCTAATATATATACATACTGTGTGTCAAGTGTCTATGCCGAAGTACTTTGAATTATATATAAATAATCCCATTTTTTTTCAATTAAACAGCGGGTGAAACCGCGGGTCTCAGCTAGTTTTTTATAAGTAAATTCAGTATCCTACGATTATATCAACAAAACAACCCGGAAAGGATAGGACGATACACATTTCCCAAAATTCGTCCACACTCATTCCGCACAATAGGAACGAACAGATGTGGGATCAATTGCTAATCGTTGGACAATAGAGGGCAGTTTCTGACCTCTGCAACGGTCATAACTCACAATTGGCACGCCCGTTCGGCAAGGGTCATTCTTGATACTGAATGGTATATTTATGTCTATTAATATAACATTGTTTCGTTTCTATGAAGGATTTATATACAAAGATTCTGCAATTGATTTGCTTTATCGAACTTGGAGCTCCTAATAATCACAACACTAAGCGGTCATAGGATGTTTCTGTGTGGTACCGGCTAAGATTACGACCAGCCTTTCTGATCCCATGGGTGTCGTAAAAGGCCACTATGGGATTAGCCGGAGGATGGGCAGCAGCGTCCTTTGAGTACATTTATAACATAACTGCGATCGCCAACTGTTCTACCAAGCGTGGCGAATAGAGCATTACCTCCCGATGAACACACAAACCTGGAGGAGGCTTCTGTCCAACAATGTGCTTTTTGCTGAAGTGATGAGGATATTACCATAATCACCACTTTTGGCAGGCGGATTGGTGATTGTAGTATGTTGTTATTAAAACTCTGGAGGAGGCTGCTGTCCATCTTCTTGATATCAAACCTAAGTTGCCTTTAATACACACATTTGTGGGGTGGGGTTCTTCGGCACCACCCGGTATATTTATACACCACTTTATGTATCAAATAAGACAGAAACTATATTTTTATCTACTAACTTCATCATCATCATATCGGCCATTTATACGTCCACTACTGAACAAAGGCCTCCCCCATACATTCCACAACTGTGTCATAATTTCGGGGGATATTTGCCAATACTCACCACGCTTGGCAGGCGGGTTGGTGAGCGCAGTATGGCTACCCAAACTTTTAGTTAACACAAAAGGGACGCTGCTGCCCATCCCTTTGGTTTAGATACCCTTAGCCGCCTTTTACGACATCCACGGGAGGAGATGGAGTGGTGCTATATTCTTAATCCGGACACCACACGGACTAACTAGTATATATATATAATAAATTAGAAGGACTACTGGGTGACTACCATATATATTCCTACAATAAGAGTTTATATCATTTGATATTTCCGTTGGCAGTTGCTTAGCGATTGGCTTTCTGTGCAACAAATATTTTGTTAGGCTTAGTTTGTCTTCCCTGCGTGGGCCGCCGAGCGGCGGATCCTGGTCGATCGGATCGGGCAAGACCTCTCTCTGCCAGCAGTAGTGTCGGCTATGTTGGCAGAGCACGAAAACTGGATTGCAGTGGTCTCCTTCTGTGAGAGCGTCATGCTCCAGAAGGAGACTGCAGAGCGGGACCGCGAGAGGGCCGATCCCGCTCGAAGAAGAAGGAGACGGCGCCGGGGTAACAACCGCCCTGGCGCCTAATTCCGATACGCCTGAAAACCCCTGCCGTTGCTATAAGGTGGGGGACCTCTGGATTCGCGGGTGCGTAGATTGGGGAATCTGCGTGCCCACACCAAGCGACCCAAGAGAAGACGGTAGCACACATGTGGTCACGCGCTGCCGTGGGACGCTTTGGGGGATCGTTTACAATCCCCCTGGGGGGGTGACCGCTTTACAGTCACCCTCTCCGAGATGTGCCAATAGGCATGGCACCAGTGGGCGGCTCTAGTGTGATCATACGAGGACCTGGAGCCTCCCTTACGTGCCGAAGATGACCGCTCCAGTGGTTTTAGCCGGTAGGAGTCCGGCATACCCCTTCGCCCTTTCCCGGAGCGAAGGAAGTTCATGAAGAATTTCCACTGGGCACCAATATAAAAAAAGAAAAAAAAAAGGCTTAGTTTGTCATCTGGTGTCCGGGTAAAGAATATATCACCACTCTATCTCCTTCCGTGGATGTCGTAAAAGGCGACTAAGGGACCCAGTAACTAGAGGGATAGGCAGCAGCTTAGCGCCTTCTGTGGGACAGTAGCAATACTGCTCTCACCAACGCACATGTCAAGCGTGGTGGGTTAATGGCTTTTTTCAGCCGTGGACGTCTTTGGGCTTATATGAGGTTGATTACAGGTTTCGCGTCTTGGTATTTGCGCATGTGGAATTTATGTTAGTCAACTGTGCCCACGACACAAGAGTCTTAGTGTAGGGGTTGTGTCAGAGTCATTAAAGCCGCCCAAGGGCCTTTGGCTTGGCTCAACGATTGCCGTCGTTTACGTACCGAGCTCATATATCACTATGTGGTCTCCCATCCATAGGCTGACCGCACCAAGCGTTGCTTAACCTTACCGATCTTTGAGTACAACTGACAATGAGGGTCTTTATGGTGATTATGGAAACATTTTAACTGTGGCGGCTTTGAGGGGGCAGCTATGGGCGTTAACGGACTAAAGTTACCGAAATGATGATCATCATGAGGCAGTGGATGCCTTTGGCTAATGGAACGATGATGATAAGTTAGAATATATACTTGTGCATTGAAAAATACTGATGCACTACCAACGATATTCATATAATAGTTCTCTACATAAATCGGTTATTTAGGGCGTAACTAGGACCTGTAAGCCTCATGGTAACTTGAGTAAAAGTAAATTAAGTACAATAAATAAATCACGGTCAGCAGGACAACCATTCACTGAAAGCAACGCCCAGCATTCAAGAGCATAACAGGTTCTGAACGGAACCTGATGAAGGTGCGCCGAACGCGCGAGATAAACTAGCTGAGGAAGTCTATTAACATTTCCCCACTAACAAAAATAAAACGATTAGCGCGCCAAATTATTTTTTCTGATAGTTATAATTCATCTAATTAATTTTAGACACAATACACGTCATAAAATCGTAATTTATGTTCAACAGACCAATTTACACTACATGTTTTTGGAACCGGTTTAAGGATACATCGAACTCGACTGCACCGGAATAAAAATAAAATTGCCGAATTCCGATTTTTTGCTCCAAGAATTCAAACTGGCGCACACACAACGTGCTATTGTATATACGTGATTGGTTAGGAAGCACACAAATCTTTTTGTTACTGGTCCTTGAGACCGGATTTTTTGGTCCTTTTGTTTTAATTTGGGGGTTTACCGGGCATATGAACTCTATAAGTTCATTTCGGTTTTTATTTATTTGTTTCAGAAAAAATTGTGGACTTCCCAGAACTGTTGTATAGCATAAAAATTATTGTTAGTGTTTTTTTATGACCGTAAGTGATTAATAATATTTAAGATATTATGTTGATGCCTTTCCGCAAGTTTTCTTTCCAATCCAATGAACTGAATAAATACAACATTATAATTGGCTTCTCATACTAAAACACACCCATGACTTTGTAGGTAGCCAATTATACCGAGCGTGCAGACCGCAAACGACAGCCGTACCACGCTACGCGTAAGTGTATTGGGAGTACCATTCGCTGTTCTATTCACTGCGTTTATTATTCACCGATTGCTAGTTAAAAGTGGTAGATAAGAGCATTGTATTTTGTACAAAAATAATAATGTCGTTCTGCTCCATCAAACCCAATGTATCATAGCAAAGAAAACAATAATTTTTAATTTATTATTTTTATAGACAAATACAAGAAAATTCCTTCACTTGCATATTGTATATGATTTCTTTCTTGATAAAGTTATTATTTTCGCTTCGGTTTTTGTATATTATTCCCGAACAACACGACAATTTAACAAAGTTTCACTTACGCGTTCGAATCTCAACTGATGTTATAAGACGGCCAATTTTTCCGGATGGCCCGAATTGATCCAGTCGCAGTGGCGTGGTTACGCCCCCGTACCACTTCTCCTTATTTCCTATTTCTGTGATTGCAGCCGTGACAAAAAATGTCCACTCAGCGTTTATAATTTTATTTGAGACGCCAGTTTTCATACATCATTATTATTCCCTGAGATATGCAGCCCCTTTACAGTCGCTTCCCCTCCGCAAAAAGGGTGGTCGCTTTACAATTACCCCCTCCAAAATCCACTGACCATTGACAATGACTACTCAGGTGATTTTAGGCTGTAAAAGTTCGGTGCCATACCTCCCGGCACGGAGGAAGTCCGTGATGGGTTTCCACGGGGTGAGTAAAAGGTAAATGTGATTAGGTATTTGTTTAAGGAAACATTCGAGCTCAGTAATCTATGTTCATTATGATATATTTATACGTCAACCTTTTCGTACATTAGGTCACGTAAACAGGTAAAATGTAGTTGAGTTATGGCAGAAGAAATCTCCAGCTCCTTAAATGTAGGTATCTGTTTTTGAGTATTGATTTAAGTAAGAATCAAGATGCTACCTAAACGGAGAAACTGTAGGATAGTATTGAAATGCAAAACCGGACCATGTTACGATGTTTAGGTAGGTGACAGAACCGCACCTTGCGTTCCTCATTTCCTATTGCTATATTATCCTATTCATTTCAACGTAAGTCAAAAGTCAATATTATAATATTAAATAACTATAACATGAACAAAGCATCGTGAATATTGTATATGATGAAATAGCATGTTACTCAATGTGTTAGCTTTTTTCAGCGATATGTAGACGATGTGATAGGAATGGCAAACGAGCATTCTTTATATCAGCAATTACTGACGCATTTCAGTTTCTTTTTATTTTCCCGTGGAAATACCTCTTGTACTTCCATTACTCAGGGGAAGAACAGGGGGGCACCAGGCCCTCGATACAAAGACACTAGACGCAAGCCTTTAGGCACATCTTGAAGGGCAAGACTGTAACGCGGTCATCCCCTCTAGCGGTGGGAAGGCAACCAAAAAGGCAACCAAGGCACATCTCGAGAGGGTATTGTACAGAATTCCTCCAAAGCCTCGCGGTGCGCTGTGCTGTGCGCACGGCAGCATGACCAAGTGCGCACTAGCGTCTTCGCAGAGGTTACTTGGTATGAGCACGCAGACCCCCCTATCTGCGTACTCGTGATCCCGAGACCCCCACCATATAAAGGGCAGGGAGGGCTCAGGCGTATTGGATCTAGACGCCATCTCCTCCGACCTAAGGGTTAAGACAGACTGCCTTGTGTTCCCGAAAAATGATTAGCTATTCCTACACTGTACCCGGAACACAACTATGCTTGTGCATAGCTGTTTTGACAGGTAAATAGGTAGGACTGTAGTACCACCCCAGTCGAGTACTTAACATAGAGCTCTACTACCACTAAACTGCTGTTCATGCAAACCACACCGTACTTGCTTAACTAAAGTGTAATCAACCTGTAACGCTCTTAGAACAGCGCACTTGGACTCAAATCTTTGAGTAGGCGTCAATGAAGCGTTTATGTCTCCTCAAATGTTGACCTAAGTAGTAACTATCACCCCGACAGCCTGCTACAGTCACAATTCTGCAGCAATACACGAATACTACAAATAATTTACATTTAGTGATTCTCTTTTATAATTTTATGTTCTTTATTTTACTTTCTCTCGCTCTCTCTCTTTTCTCTATTTGTTTATAATTAGGATCCAATGCGAAACTCAAATAAGTTATTTCTTTCTAATATTTCGACTTTCGACCAACGATTTTACGTGCCCTCCGAAGCACGGAGACGCTGAGTTCAAATACCACTATGCGGTCACCCATTCACAGACGTTGCTTGAAGCGTTGCTTAACCTCGCCGATCGTTTACCGATCCGTGAGTGGAACTGACTAAGAGCGCCTTCTTTCTAACAAATCTATGTGGGAGGTAATTTTTCGGTACTACACTTCCTTTGGTTGATATGATGATAGTGGTGATGATGATGATGAAACGAATACTTGACTTCTACTTGAAGGGCGTCTTACTGACTCACGTCACTACGTCAAAGAAGTTGTGTGCGTAACTTGACCCACAGTCTATGGGACTGCGAGTTTGTCATACGAAAATATTCTTTTTGAGACAAGCGTCTGTATATGCATTACATTCTAATTACTTTATGACTGAAATAGATAAAAAAAAAAACAAAGCAACTTAATACCTTTTTTTACACCAGCTTAATTATGTGAAAATTAATTACAAAAAGGTGAGTAGGTATGTGAGAAGGTACCTTTGCAATAAAGGCAGTGTTTGATATTTTTTAAGGATTACAACTAAAAATTAATGCAATTTAGTATCATCCAAATCTAAACGAAAACAAAGGTCATTGTTTTAGGTACCTAATGGAGGTCATGTTCTGATAGTGAAGTTGTTTTTTTTGTTTGTTTTTTTTTAAGACGTTTCCCCACACTAGGATTTCTCCTGTGTCGTGGGTGCGTTTACATACATGAATTCCACATACAATACACCCAGACCCGGAACAACTACCTGCTGATCATACAAATATTTGTTCCGTGCGGGAATCGAACCCACGAACCTGTATCAGCCACTGCACCAACCGTGCCATCGTGTTTACCATCGTATTAATAATATAAGCTTTTTACGAATCTGATACATACAATCGTGTACTTATTGGCAAATCTGATCATGCTTACCATAAGGTAATGTAGAGAGTAGAGCAACCGTCTGTCAGGACCAATCAGCCATTAACTGTTATGGTAAATAAAGTTATATTATTAATATGGTGCCGGTTACGAATAGCACTAACCCATCTCATCCCGTGGGTGTCGTAAAAGGCGACTATGGGATTAGCCGGAGGATGGGCAGCAGCGTTCTTCGAGTACATTAACAACTCAACTGCGATCGCCAACCCGATTGCCAAGCGTGGCGATTATGGCAAACCCCCCAGTGAGCACACAACACACCCATGTCGGTTGATGTGGTGATCTTTGCGGCAGGCCTGTGACCAGCGCTGGACTTTATCTGGTCGAAATGATGATGATATTGCTTCTTGCTTGTAGAACTGATGGCCGTTGGGACAAAAGTGTTTCCGAATGTTGACCGCTTATAAGAAAATGGAGCGTGGCATCCAACGAGATGGATGGGTGATCTAGGAAGGCCGCTTGGGAGTCATTGGATGTGGGTGGCAGAAACCGGCAGATATGGAAATTACAGATTTCCACATCTGCCGGTTTCTGTCTGGGAGGCTTTTATTCAGCAGTGGACTTTCTTTGACGGATATGTTGATGATGTTCCTTCTTCACACATTTGTCTCATTAAATCTTTTACCATAATTTGTATTAATCAACATTGTAATCTCAATTATTTAAAAAAGTGACAAAAAAATGTCTTGGCACCTTCATAGCATCTAGTTGGTGGATTGGAATCGTGCAACTGTTCCATGTGAATTCCGGTTTAAGAATGTAGCACCACTGCATCTCCTCGTGTGGATGTTGTTAAGGGCGACTAAGGGACTCTAGACCAGAGAGATGGGCAGAACGTCTCTCTGGTCAGAGCCATAACAGCAGCCATACTGCGCTCACCAACTCGCCTGCTAGGCTAGCTATTACAAAATCTTAATGCCTTTCGGACCGACCGCACGCATACAGAAAAGGACGGTCAACAACATCCCTGACACGACAAGTTATCCGCCACATACTGTACTTGCGGTAGAAACAAGGTGGCCAGTATCTCACACACCCTAACTAAATCAGGAAAGTTGATTCATATAATGGGTCCGGTAGTATATAATCGGCTGCCGGAGAATATTGCCGCCGTGACTTCAGAAAATGCTTTTAAAAGCAAGCTTAAATGTTGGCTCGTCGAGCAGGCTTTTTATGACCTTGAGGAATGGAAATCATACCCTAGATAGAATATTTTTTTATACTACACTGTATTATAATTTTAATTACTATTTATGACTTATAATTATGTAAATTATCAATAAATAAACTAAAACTTAAACTGAAAATTATCTCCAAAATGACAACACACAGCTAAAACCACTCGTTGTGGATATCCATGGGGGAGGCCGTTGTTCAGCAGTAGATGTGATTTGGCTGTCATAATGATGACTATGATTTAATGCTGGCCGCTTTCGTCTGTAATATATTTGTCAAAATAACGGAATTCTAATAATTACCTATGTGGCTTCTATGTAACTGCAATTGTTCTGCGCTCACCAATTGCCAAACGGTGAGTACTTATCGGCAAATATCCCCATAAATGACTATACACGGCATGTAACCGGTCGTTGTAATGATCATGATGATTAACTTAAACTCCGACTTATCATAAGAGCCAGTAAAAAATACATTGATTGATCATGTCTGCATAACTCTTTTGTAATGGATTACTCAGGAAGAAAAAATAAAGCGCATTTTAGGCTCTTTGTTTTTGTAAGAAAACGTTGCCCCACACTAGGATTTCTCATGTGTTGTGAGTGCATTTACAGACATTAATTCCACATACAATACACCCAGATCCAGAACAACTATCTGCAGATCATACAAATATTTGTTCCGTGCGGGAATCGAACCCACGACCCGGAGCGCAGCAGCCGACTGTATCAGCCACTGCACCAACCGTGCCGTCCAATTCATTCTTTTTTTTTTGTTGGGCTTCTCGCATACATTTCTGAGAAATGTGGTTACTTAACCGGTCATTTCTGGCGAAGCCAAAAGAGGCCTCCAGCCAAGCTTAAAATTAATATTTAAAAACTAAGCAACTTTCGCTAAGGGCGCCCCCTGCGGGACACGGACCTCGGCGTAGGGCGTTGCTGGCTGGCTGCTGACAGCTGAATCGGTATTATTTATAATGTATTAGGGGACATTTAAAACTACCGGCTCGGCACGGGCCGGCGCGAGCAAGAGACGGGAGGGAGAAGTGCTAAGGCGGAATTCTTGGCGGCAAGAGCGGTAAAATGGTCGGGTGTTTAGAGAATGAGACAGCGTGAGTCTCTTTAAGTGATCTAACGTGATTTTATCGTCTGGATCGACCAGAACGTACCTCGGGCGGCGTACTCTACTGATACGGGAAGGTTGGTAATCGACAGCTGAAGAGGATTAGGGTGGGACAGGGCAGAATCGAGATAGCGTTTGGACGCTTGTTTCATAAATTGCCTGATGGTCGGCAAGTTAAAATCGAAATGGCCGTCCAATTCTTTGCACGTCCGCACTTTATACGAGTTGTATGAACGAATTACGTAAGCTGCGACTCGGCCCTTGGAGAGAGCAGGGGTGCAATTCTCGAAACTCAAACATCCATACATCCTTGAATACATATTTTAAATAATAGTGATAACCCGATTTGGTATTCGCTAAGACTGGTCCTCATGGCTCACCGTCTGCACCGTGTCCTCGAATAGCTTCAATCATGCCCTATCGAATACAAAATTGGTTTTACACCGTTTTTTCAATTCTGTATTCAAGGATGTAGGATGTTTGAGCTTAGAGAATTGCAACCCTGCTCTTCCAGTTTTTATTGCGGCATCGGCAAACATTACTGGAGAACGCTACGGCTTGCGTGGCTTTGCCCCTTTATTTAAACTGCTGAGTGCCGTGACCTCTCAATGTCGCGCATTTGACAGTTAAGCTAATTGTGCAGGAAACTAAGCTATTACCGTTTTTTACTGCTCATAATTATCCAAGTATGAATGGCGTCGTAAATAATATTTATGGTTTTTGTTATAGGTATAATTTTTATTTCATTTTGGTATGGTGTTTATGGCAAAAGCGACACGAGATTCATTTACCTTTTAGTCGTTATTATTTACCTTAACCAATCATCATATAGGCCATACAACGTCCACTACTAAGGCTACAAAGGCCTCCCCTATAGATTTCCATAACTGTGAAATCATATTGGGGGAATTTGCCAGTACTCACCACGCTTGGCAAGTGGGTTTGAGAGCGCAGTATGGCTAGAAAGGACGCTGCTGCCCATCCCTCTGGTGTAGAGTCCCGTAGTCGCCATTTACGACCTCCACGGGAGGAGCTAGAGTGGTGCTATATTCTTAATCCGGACACCACACCTTAAAGAATAATTTGCAGTTAACAAAGATTTTAAAAATATTCAATGACGGCACGGTTGGTGCAGTGGCTAGTACAGTCGGTTGCTGCGCTCCGGGTCGTGGGTTCGATTCCCGCACGGAACAAATATTTGTATGATCTGCAGAGAGTTGTTCCGAGTCCGGGTGTATTGTATGTGGAATTCATGTATATAAACGCACCCACGACACATGAGAAATCCTAGTGCGAGGCAATGTGTTTATAAAAAAGAATGTGTTGTGAGCTTGTAAGCAGTGTGGTTCCAGCTAAGAATAGCACCACCTCATCTCTTGCCATGGATGTCGTAAAAGGCGACGTTCAGATTATCCGGAGGACAGGCAGCAGCGTCCTTCGAGTATATTTACAACTCAACTGCGATCGCTTACCCGCGTGCCAAGCGTGGTGAATATGTCCAACACACCTGAGCCCCTAGTCATCTTTATATGGTAGAGTACGGGGAGCCTTGGGGGTTGCGAGCGCGCCTATTGGGTAATCTGCGTGCTCATACCGAGTGACCCCCGGAAAGACGGCGGTGTGCGTGTAGTTACGTGCCGCCGTGTGAGCAGCACAGCGCATAGAAAGGCTTTGGGGAAATCCTTTACAATCCCCCGAGAGGTGCCTGGGGGCTGGCCTCTTTACAGTCGCCTTCCATGTTCTACTAGAGGGGGTGACTACTTTACAGTCATCCCCTTCGTTATGTGCCTAAAGACGTGGCGCCAATGGGTGGCTAGGGCGTCGTATGAAAAAATAGTAAAGGAAATAGGAAGAAAGTGCACTGGCTCATCGACACAAAGCCCAAACCGTGTAGAAATACGAAATTTGGAAAAAATAAATAGAAAAGATAAAGATAATTTATAAACACATAATTCGTTCAATGCAAATAGGTATAATAATATTTTTTTATCTAGTATGGTAAAAGGAACTGACGGTTCAGTAATGTAGGCAGTGCGCTGTGATTAAACCACGCACTGGTCAACGCTTGTTTTCAGTCCGTCCCCTTTACTACGAATAATACATAACCAGAAGAAAGCGGGTTGTACAAAAAAATATCTGACGAAAATAAAATTAAAGCAAATATTTTACAAAATAAATAGTTAATACATAGGTAAATGAAATATTTCCCGTATCAATTGTTTGTGGAGTGGTTTTTGCCTGCGCATCATAGAAATAAAATAAAGTATCTAATAAAAAAACACCTCGATAAAGCCGGTCGGCCGCTCGCCGCACACCTGCATGTAAACAAATATACATGTAAATAATGTAGGTACCTATGCACTAATCTATACAAATAAATAAAATTGAAGTGTCTGTTTGTAATGTCAAAATAACAGCTTTTTACTAAATGCAGAAAGTATATACGATACCTACAACAAAAAATCAATTTTAATTATTTTTGTCTGTCTGTCTGTCTGTCTGTTTGTTGTTGTAATCTCCGAAACGACTGGACCGATTTTGACGGGACTTTCACTGGCATATAGCTGATGTTATAAGGAATAACTCAGGCTACTTTTATTTTAGAAAAATAATTAGGGTTCCGCGCAAAAAAAAAACCTTTGAAATCAAAAATATATATTCTATGTCAAGTGTATATGTCGAAGTACTCTAAATTTCTCTTAAATTAAACGCGGGTGAAACTGCGGGTTCCAGCTAGTGAGATAATATATTTGAAAAAATTAAACCAAAAAATGTGTGTTCGGGGTTAAGGATTGTGTAGAAACAAAAATTTGGAAAATCCCAAATTACTTCCTCCAGGCAGTTCATTTGTTAGGTTAATGTTAAATGATTGGGTTCCGTCAATTACCAATGGTAAAACTTGCGGATTTTCTATTAGTTGAAACTTTATTCTATACGATTCCATAGAATTGAAATCTGAAGCTAACACAATGAATCAGAGTAATTAATTGTAATTTTTTTTAGGTGATAATGGAACACTACCATTCGTACTTGTAGTCGGCAAAGATTAGATAGGTATTTAAAATATAAACGTTGCGTGAATTATTTATGTTACAAAAAATGAATATTGAATAGGCTGCTATTAAATTCTGTGTGAACAAGCTATAAAATAAATCGTTTTCTAAAATTTTACATCGATGGAGATTTAAAGATTATGTCAGAAAACGTCTATAAACTTCAAACATATACGTGTTCTAAACTTTAAGTACTTATTTTATAAAATACTAAAGACCTGCCCCGACTTTGTAAGAACGGAAGACAGAAAGAAACCATTTATATGTACGGGATTTATTTTCTTTCGAATGAGAGACCTTATTATGTTTTTTAGTTTTGATAATTATGTATTTTTATACACTCGTGATAGTTCCGGGTTAAGCGTGCCCCGTCTTTGACGTAATTTTGAGACCAAAATCTTTTCAGTTTAATTCTCATAACAAAATCTTAATGCATACCTATATTTATTTATTTGTCCTAATTTAGTATTTGGACACGGTTTGGGCCCTGCGTCAGTAAACATTATTTTTATTTTCTTTACTCTTTTTCCATATGATGCCACCCATTGGTGCCTTCAGGCACATCACGAAGGGGATGGAAGGCGACTGTAAGGAGGCCAGCCCCCCTAAGCCTCACTATCATCACCACTATATCAGGCTTATTGGCTGCAATAGGCCTGTCAGTGATCAAAGATCAATCCCAGTACAACATGACATGGTTATTCTAGAGAACTGAGTCGGGCACATACCCACTTGTAGTTATTCTTCATGATAACTAATCCATAGTTGCACAGATAAAACCTTCGTATTCCCCGAAGAGGTCAGCGAAGCGTAGCTAAGTCAGGCACGCTAAACAGTTCACATCAGCATAACCACATCTCGGTGCATCCCCACATAGGCTTGGAGAAAGTACTCTCTGAGCTTGCATACCTCCCGGATGTGGAGAGTGTTAGCATTGAAAAACTTCGACCCCCACACTTTCGCGAGATGTACAACCTCGTCAGCGATGAACGTGGGTGATGAATCCGATTTGTGGTCAACAATATACGGACTCTTCTATCCAGGGTTTTCAATTCAGACTGAGTCCACTTGAGTATTTGCTATTTTATGAGGGTTATTAATGATGACACCCAGTGATATGATGGAAGCGCTTGCAAACAAAAGACAATGATGGGTCGGGCTGGATACAATATGCGGCAGACTGTGGGTCATTTGGAGATAAAGCATGATCCTTCTACACCTACTGCACGTTCCTAATCAAAGTGCAGTTCATTTTTGCATGCTTTCACAATAACATGATGACGATTTCCGAATTCCACGCGTGCGAAGCCGCGGGAAATTGCTAGTATTAGCTGAGAAACAATCAACACGAACGTACTTAGATCTGTCGCTCTGAAAGGTTCTAGAGAACAAACGGCCATCGCTCCAAATAAAACCGGTATCTTGCCTAATTAAATATAATGTGCAAAAGGTTAAAATACATGCTTCCACGTCAGGATTTCCCTAATCATTATTGCCTTTTCGGTTTTAGTTTAATAGCATAAAATGTTTTCCCTAAACTAAACGACGGCACGGTTGGTGCAGTGGCTGAAACAGTCGGCTGCTGCGCTCCGGGTCGTGGGTTCGATTCCTGCACGGAACAAATATTTGTATGATCTGCAGGTAGTTGTTCCGGGTCTGAGTGTATTGTATGTGGAATTCATGTCCGTAAACGCACCCACGCCACAGAAAAAACCTCAGTGTGGGGCAAGGTTAAAAAAACAACGAAACTTTTCATAAAAAATCTTGGTATTATATTAGTAAACTGAAGTGGCAATGGGCAGGGCACATTGCTCGTAGAACTGATGGCCGTTGGGGCACAAAGGTTCTCGAATGGAGACCGCGCACCGGAAAACGCAGCGTGGGACGACCGCCAACGAGGTAGACAGACGACCTGGTGATGGTCGCTGGGAGTCGTTGGATGAAAGTGGCATGTGACCGATCGTTGTGGAAATCTAAGGGCCTTTGTTCAGCAGTGGACGTCCTGTGGCTGATATGATGACCGTATATACTTTCATATAAATTTAGTAGAGCTGTTATTTTGACATTACAAACAGACACTTCAAATTTAATTATTTGTATACTCGTAGATATATTAACTTTAATGCACCGTCTCTTCTTTTGAACTATTAAGTGTGTAAGAGCAGTCCAATTTTTTTACTTTGTTGGCGTTACTATCTGCGTACTTCATCTGTAGGAGGAAGTCGCTGGTGCCTGTCAAACAGTTCATACTAGCATTGGCACCATCTTTTACTTTCTTTTAACTATAAAAATGTTTGTTTGGCTGCAAAAGGTAGAACCAAGCTTATGAGAATAAAAATAATAATATTTATTATTATTTATTTATACTTTTATGCACAATTGTGGTACACAAGGTGGATTTTTAATACAATGTTGCATTCTCTGCCAACTTTTTTACGTCTAGTTTGTAGTAAGTTTTGTTAGTGTGCATGTTTTATTACCTCGTCGGGATACATTTTCGTACAAACAGATATATTTAGTTCCAAGTTTTGTAAATATATAAGATAGGTACTATATAACAAGCCAAGTTGTCAAGATCAATGTTAGGTATTCATTTGATAACCTCGACAATATTAAAACAACATATCAGACCTTTAAGTATCAAACTGTATATCAGGCTGGCATACAAAACTGCATTACCTTATAATAAAATACTTTTAAACGGATTCTATCGCGAATATTTTTGTTTTTCCTGACGTTTCGAATACTTTGCAGCATTTGTGGTCTCATCCTAAGGGGACAGGCGTCGTTGCAGATTTTAAAAGTGTTTTATTATAATGTGTAATAATTGCGAAAACCTAAGACATTACTATACATTACCTTAATTAAATGACGAGTGGAGGAAACAATTGAACACCGTACCACGTCGCCGACACATTTTTGTAGATTTTTATCATTTTGTGAAATAATTAGGACTGCCATTCAACGTGGTAATGCTGCCATTCTTCTGGGATCGTTACCAGTTGACAGCGACGAGGAGGAGTACTTTGACACCTAAATGACCCTTTCTTATAGTTTTATTTGTATATATTATATTGTGTTAGTTTAGTTATATACTCGTAGTAGTATAGAATGTATATTTTTAGTTTTAATTGTATATTTTCAGTGGTGTGTTTGTAATAATTGTTACATGTATTTGTTATTTGTTCTCGATTAATAAATTTGAAACTATAATTTTGTGAGATATGTTATGTACATTTAAAGATTGATAAATATGAACATCGAACAATGTTACCGATGTTCAGGACATTGGCAAATTGCGGGACAGAAGATCCACAGATAAATCGTGGATTACTCTACAGAAGCCATAATCTAGGAGTTGAAGTTGAAGATTATTATTATAATTATATAAAAACCAGACAATTACGAGTTGAACTCGCGTGGCGAGGGTTCCTTACGATGAGTATGTTATGTACCATGTTTATTTAAATCTGACCTAAATTTGTTTGTGGTAACTAAAAAAAGTACATATGGTACCAGATAGTAGAGTGCAATCCTCTCACCTCAAGCCCTTCCATTTGATATGTTACACTATACATTTAGCAAAACTTTTATTTTTTATTTTCTAATTTGGCCCCCATGAGTGACCCCATATTCAAAATTCGTTTATTGACGTTACACGGCCGTGTTTGGGTCGCAGAAATTCACATGTAAACTAAATTTTAATTCAATCATTCTAGTAGATTTGGAGCAAATTGGCTATGATAGATGGCCAGACAGACAGACACAGGTTATCCTATAAGGGATCCACCGTTTTTTCCGACAACACGATGACCTACGAAAAAAACATTGGTACATATCTGCAAAAGGTTGACACTAATATAATACATTAGATGAAGCTCGCATGGTACAGAATTTGTTAGCACGCCGTACAAGACGGACTGATGAACCGGAAAATAAAACTACAATTACAATCCAAATCAATAATTAATCCAAAATAATTAAAACTTAAAAGCTAAAGTGCTAAAAAGTTATTCCACGCATAATCGCTACTGTACTACATTGAAATAAACCTGTACGGTACAAACTTTGCCATAATAGTTGTTATTCCAGTGATATTTAAACTTAAACAGTCAAATAATACAACTACAATTGCAATCCGAAAGAACTAAATCAATTATAGTTCCATTCAAGAGACAAAATTATATCTTCTAAAAATAGAGGCTGACACAAAAGTACAAAAATATTTAGGATTTTACGCTGGCCGAGTTTGATATAATAAATTGGATGAAGCTTGTATGGTACAGAGTTTGTTCGGTTGTGAGGCGAGGATAAAGTGTGTTGTGTGCGTTCGTGTTTCAACAATAGGTGCAAAATGACGATCGGAGATGGAACAGTGGTTAGTAATCAGGTACCTGTTTTATATCGTAGTAATATTATAAGTGTGAAAGTTTGTATGCTTGAATGTTTAAGCTCATTTACTCTCAAACGGCTGAATATTTTCATGAAATTTAGCATAGAGGTAGATTATGTCGTGCAATATGACAAAGGACACGTTTTCTTACCTTATCGAGTTCCCATAAGGGTTGTAAATTTATATAATTGTTTGAGTTGTGAAAAGTCTTTTATATGCGTTTATAAATATGTTTTGTATAAATCAACGAAATTTTATGAAGGTATATTTTCTCTACGGAGATATGAACAAAAGCATTTTTATGACTTACATTGAATGAAAGAACCAAGAATAAACATTTTGAAGAACTAAAAAGAACGAAAGACTCAATGTTGCCCCAAGAATAACATTTTGAAGAACGTAAAAGTACGAAAGACTTGAAAATTTGTTGCAATGTATACCTACATATTGTTTTTACTGTATAATAATAAAAATAACTATTAGAAGTGTTACTATATGATTATTGATATGAATAAATAGATTTTTTATATAAAGATTAAAGTAATATATAGTCATAGTGTCTATAATAACTTTTTTTGTTTTATTGAGAGTATAGATTTACCCGTTTTTGTGAAATGCGTCAAATACTAACAGGAAAAAAGTATGAATTGGCATGAAAAAAGCACTCAAAACACACAAAAAAACAAGTTAAAATCTGTTCAATTAGCTTTTTGTTTAAGTCATAGGTTAGGTGTTTTGTTTAGCATGTATCTATGCTGTCACAAATTTTTTCCTATTCAACTGGACCGACCTTGATGCGTTTTATTTTTGCGTTAGGTATTGTTATTATTATTGGCACTTGAGACCAAGGCACGCTGCAGTTAAAGTATTTCTTTAAATAATTGGACTGCGCCTAAATCGTGTTAAGAGTATCGTTTAATAACTACAAAATGATGGGTACCCACACCGAGAAAGTCACAAAAAAAATATTCGAGAAGAGCCTCCAGCTGGGCAGTAATTTAAGTAATAAGCAATAACCCTAAGGGCCGTGGTACTGCGACGTAGGCCTTGGCTTAAGTCGTCGCTGGGACACAAACTAGGGAAGTGAATCAATCATAATTCAGATTTAGGCATAAATTCAAAGCTACTGTCTCGGCAGGTTATTTAACATTTTTTATGATACCTGGCTATTTCCCGGACACAGATTATTTAGCTGTGCTTAAGAACAATGAGGCAGTATTATATTTTTTATTCTGCGTACTCTGCAATAATATTTTTTGTTTACAGTGTCATTATCAAGACTTTAATTATTCGCTAAATGCAAAAAAACTGCTGAACATCAGAGATGGTGACTTGGACATTTTGCTGAAGACTTACAATATCACTCACAAGGCTTTGGAGGAAATGATTATTAGCATACGGGAGTGGTACGAGAAGCAGCCACATTTGCCTCAAGGACAATTACGTGAGTCTCTCGTTTTTATTCCATTACGCCTTTGTTGCCTAAAGGGGAAGGCAGAAGTGTTATGTAGACGTACTGTAGAGGTTTATACTAATGCATACTTACTAACGTTTTATGGAATCTAATGTTTCTCGCAAACATTTCTGGGAAATGTGCCTGCCTAACCGGACATTTCTGGCGAAGCCAGACTTAAAATTAATTTTATAAACTAAGAAACTGCTGCTAAGGGCGCACTTGCAGGATTTGAATTCGAATTCGTTTTGAACCTTAGCTTAGGGCGTTGCTGAAGGGTATAGTTTGTTTAGGGGACAGCTGGATCGCTGTTATTTTAGTTTATTTTAGGGGACATTTAATACTATAGGCTTGGCATGGGCTGGCGCGAGCAAATAACGCGTGGGGAAGTTGTTAACTGAACGAGATGGTGGAGTCGCGGCGATAGGCCTCCGCGACGTTGGTGCGAGACCTGTTTTTGACATGCTCTTTTCATTACAAAACCTGATAATAATAAAACACTTTTAAACGGATTATAGATAATCGTTAATCGTAAAACGTTTCGAACACTTTGCAGCATTCGTGGTCTTGATAATTAAACTAAAATAAATGGCGAGATGTTTTGTAGAGGTGTAGAAGATACAGTTAGATATATTTTTGTGTAAATATATTATCCTAATACGGGTGGATCCAATTCCGTGCCGTACGGCCGATTCCGTGTGTTGTCCGGATTTAGAATATAGCACCACTCCATCTCCTCCCGTGGATGTCGTGAAAGGCGACCAGCCAGAGGCATTGGCAGCAGCATCCCTTGTGTGGAACAGCCATGCTGCTTTCACCAAATCGTAGTGAGTATTGGCAAATTCCCCCCAAAAAGGCGACACAGTTGTGTAAATCTATGGGGCAGGCCTTTGTTCAGCAGTGCACGTTCTTTGGCTGAAATGATGATGATGATGAAAAAGGACAAAGTTTTGAGGGAATAAAAAAAACCCTAATAACACGGGAACAAACGATCAATGTACTTTGCTGATTATTCTATTACGTAGGTTTTATTTTTCTATTAGGTAGGTTCAAAACATTTTGTTACAACTGTTATGTGATTTTGTTTCAAATGGTTCAAGTTTTTTGTTATTTCCTTAATGAAATGATATCTAATTTCTCAAAATCCTATTTCCAATACTAGGTAGGCACATCTTATTGGGGAGTCTGTGTTCTCACACCGAGCGACCTCCGGGAAGACGGTGGCGCGCACGTGGTCACGTGCCGCCGTGTGCGCAGCACAGCGCAAAGCGAGGCTTGGAGGGATCCTTTACAATCCTCCCCGAGAAGTGCCTGGGGGGGCGACCATTTTACAGTCGCCTTCCCTCCGCTAGAGGGGGTGACCGCTTTACAGTCATCCCTTCCGAGATGTGCCTAAAGGCGTGGCACCAATGGGCGGCTCTAGTGTGATCTTACGAGGACCTGGAGCCCCCCTTCGGTGCCGAAGATGACCGCTCCAGTGGTTTTAGCCGGTAGAAGTCCGGCATACCCCTTCGCCCTTCCCCGGGGTGAAGGAAGTTTCATGTAGAATTTCCACTGGACATCAATAAAAAAAATAAAAAAAAGGTTCCGTGAGGAATACATATAAAGGGTTCAGTGTTAACTTACTATGTTTGTGAGCCAGCCCTTGCTAATTCGTCTGCCTTCTCATTATCCTCGACACCTTGTCCTAAGAATACTTTTACCAATACTAAGATCAATATCTTTATCATCGTTATATCAGCCAAAAGGTGTCCACTGCTGAACAAAGGCCTCCCCCGTAAACGACCGGCTACATAACGTGTGTCAACATTTTGGGAGGAATTGTCTATTACTCGCCACTTTACAGGCGGGTGAGTGAGCGCAGAATGGCTGTTACACAAACGCTGCTGCCTATCCCTCTGGTTTAGAGTCCCTTAGTGGCCTCATACCACATCCATCTAGAATAATATTCCTAATCCGGATACCACACGAACATTTGAATACAACAATGATATAAAAAACATACTAAAATGATACTAAAGAGTCAAAAGTAATAAATGTGGGCTTCCTATCGACCGGTGGGCTGAATAATAACGATGATAAATTATAAAAAATATGGAAAGTGTTATAATATACTTCTAAAAATTAATACCGAAACTTGTTTACTATATCCCGTTATGATAATTAATTATCATCATTTCGGCCGAATGAAGTCCACTGCTGGACACAGGCCTCCCCCAAAGATCTCCACAACTACTGAAATGGGTGTGTTGTCGGCTCATTGGGGGGTTTTGCCATAATCGCCACGCTTGACAGACGGGTTGGCGATCGCAGTTGAGTTGTTAATGTACTCGAAGGACGCTGCTGCCCATCCTCCGGCTAATCCCTTAGTCGACTTTTACGACACCCACGGGAGGAGATGGGGTGGTGGTATTCGGAGCCGGCACCACGCGGCAACATTTATTATAATAAAGATGAATTATGATAAAGGCGAAATTATACCTATTATGTAAAATAAATTAGACTACGATTAGAATGAATAATAATTACTGTTTATCACGATTAGTTTACCGGGTACTGCCGGCTGCGAATAGCACCAACCCATCTCACCCCTGGGTGTCGTAAAAGATTATATGGGAAGATTATATCATACTATGGGATTAACCGGAAAACCGGCAGCAGCATCCTTAGTACATTGACACAACTCAACTTAGCTTGACAGGAGTCAAGTGTGGCGATTATAGCACAACTCCCCAATGAGCACACAACATACTCAGACTAGTCGAGCGTTGGGTGAGGCTTTTGTCCAGCAGTGGACTTCAATTGGCTTAAACGACGACGACTACGATGACCGCAACTACGATCGTGAACTTGTTCAGAAACTGTTCTGAAAAAAAATACTGAAATTTCCACTGACCCAATAAAAAAGAAAGGTCTAATCGATTTATGTAATTATATATTAGCTTTAAATATCGGATACTTATAAATAGACATATAATACGTACACGTACGTGTAACGTAAATAAATTAATTTTGAATATGGGAGTCCTTTTTGGGGGGCAATTTAGAAAATTAAAGAATTAAGTTTCAAACTGTACCGTGTAACATATTATATGGAAATAACATGTTGTAAGGGTCTCAAATGTATTTATTTTATAATTTTCAAATTAAAATGTTTAAAGTCATTTAAGAAAATGGAAGAAAATTATCAATTCCCCCCTTCTTATCTCTGAAACTACTAAGGCTAAAATTCTGAAAAAAATATTAGAAATCGCTCTTTACCTATAGATTACAGGAAGACCTATGAGAAGTCTATGGTCTTAAAATAATATGGTAAATATTTAAATATAGTGCTTACAAAACTTACATTTCCAGTTGGAATGTTGGATCATTTTTTTCAACTACAACGTTAAGTTTGTTCTTGGTATAAATGATTGGTACAAGACAGAACTCAACAAAAGACAATAACATTCAGCAATTTCCCTCTACAATCTGGTAGCATACATACTTTTTTAGTAACCACAAACAAATTAGGCTCAGATTTCAAAAACATGGTAAATAACATATTCATCGTACTACAACGATCTCTCTATGTTCCCTAACACGCCTAAACAGCATAAAATCCCACTTGGTCATTAGACCTCCATTTTCTTAAAGTCCTTCGTCAGCACATTTATTCACCTCACACGCCCTGCATTCACGCTCACCAGCCTCCTTTCATCATCCATCGAGTATTCTAATTCATTTCTATATCAAAGTTTAATTAATAATTTAGTGTAGTTTAAGAAGTCTTTTTTTAAAACTTCTTCCGCTCATTCCCGAGTAACAGTATGGATCCCTCTCTACGCGAGTTCACTCGCACTGATAGTGGTATTGTACAGCTCAGGATGTTTACTTACTGATGTGTTTGTGTGTAAATTATGATGGGTCATTTCGTCACCTAAAAAAAGATACGCCACTTTGCAATAATGATGGGCAGAAAATTCGCAATTAAATCCAACATAATTATGCTAAGTCATACACATTAGAAGATGTATATCCTCAAGCCATTGTGAAGGTTAGATTCATGGCACGATAATAATGATTAGATTTAAATGGTGGGGCAATCTAGTGACTAAAATATCGTGTCATCATCATCAGCTGAAGGACGTCCTGCTGAACAAAGGCCTCCCCCAAATGGGGGAATTTGTCAGTACTAACCACGCTTAGCAGGTGACTTGAAGATCGCAGTATGGTCACTGTTCTAGAGAACGTACGCTGTTGCTCATCCCTCGGGCTTAAAATGCCATAGTTATTTTTATGACAAAGAAAGACTTGGAGTGGTGGTGCTATATTCTAAATCCGTATACCACCCGGCAAAATATATAATTAATTCAATGTTAAATAAATACATAACTATGAAATAATGATGACATATTTCTAAAGGTTTCGTAGGCCATATTATTATTTAAAAAATGTTATATCATTAAGGTGGCACACGTATTTGGTCTGCCTAATGTAAAGCGGTTATCGCAACTTATGGACGCTTGCAATATCCGTGTGCGGTGCTGACCCTGTAAAAATCCTTATGAAGGACCTCATGTTGTAGAACCTGGGGAAATCTCATTCCACAACCTGAGATTATGTTGGCTCCTCTAAACTCGCAAAATACGAGATCATTTTGACTCTAATTTATGGGGATGAACTTACTCAATGGTGAGATGTGCAACGGGATGGTAACCGTTTTTTTTTCTTTTGTAAAAAACGACACCCTGCACTAAGATTTTTCCTATGCACAAACACACAGATTTGGTACCTGTAAGTCATATACATTTTTGTTCCATGCTGGAATCAACTTTAATGTCCGTAGCGTCAAATCGTGCTATCATTAATTAAATAAATATAATGTAAATTAGCTAAGTCAAATAAATTATTTTATGCTGTCAGTAAGAAAACAATGCTGGATGACGAAATGGAATACTCGGGTGCCATTACATAGGCAGGTCACAAACATACTTCTGTAATTAATCAGTATATTTCGCACGCAGTATATATTATGTGGAGATTGCCATAATTAAGTTCAAATGAGTTAGTTTGGTACGTGTGGCCAGTCTCATATGGTTTCTATCTAAATAACAATGGATGAACTACACAACACTTGACCAGGCCTCTATTTATCACCCCTCTCAACTCGTGGGTGACGTAAGCAGCGACTTACTTGATATTAATAGGATGACCGTCCCGTGCTTTAAAACAAAATGAGTGGTGGCAATATTACTTGTGGCAATATTATGGCAATATTACTTATGACCGTTCATTGTAGTGATTTGACTTATCATATTCATCAGCCAAGGGATGTTCACTGCTAAACAAACACCTTATAATTTCAGCCGAACCAAGTCCACTGCTGGACACAGGCCTCCCCCAGGGATCACCACAATGACCGATATGGGTGCGTTGTGGGCTCATTGGGGGGTTTTGCCATAATCGCCACGCTTGGCAGACGGTTCGCATCGCAGTTGATTTGTTAATGTACTCAAAGGACGCTGCTGCCCATCCTCCGGCTAATCCCTTAGTCGACTTTTACGACACCCACGGGAAGAGATGGAGTGGTGGTATTCTGAGCACCACGCGGCACCATTTCGATCCTGGCATTGGATAAATGTTTTTATGATTTACAGATAGTTTTTTTGGGTCTGGCTGCTTGTGCATGTGAGATGTATGTCAGTAAACTAAATCCATGATACAGGAGAAATGAAAATGGGGCTTAGTTTAAAAAAAAACTTGTTACAGTGCCCTTCACAACAGATCACAGTATTTCGAATAAATCCAACACAATTTTGATTCCAGATGACCGTATGATCATCGGCCACCTGATAACACGAGGATTCAGCGTAGAACAAAGTAAAGAGAAGATTGATAACTACTTCTCAGCTAAGGACAAGATGCCTGACATTTTAGGCGGAAGAGCACCTCTACCTCCCAATATGGCCAAGTACTTGAAAGAGGGATATTGGTTTAAAGCTCCCATGAAGACTATTGATAACCACCGTATAATAATTTTCAGGTAAGCAACATCATTGAGTTGTCATCTTCCAAGTGAATTCTTTTTGATCTTGTCACGAACAATTAAGCACAAAAAATATTTTTTAATAATTTTGTTACAAAAACTCACACGGATAAAGTACACCACGTACTACTTTTATAAATAAGTAACTAAGTTTTCATAAGTTTCTTTATTCTTGTGCAAGGCTACGGTTACTCCCATCTACAGGCGCAGTGATCAACTACATATCGATTTGAACTTGCCGATCATCAGGCGATTAATGAACAATAATAATATAATAATTAGAATTTACTTATATCTATTACAAATAATACACCTGTCAATTAAAACGGTGTTCTGACTGATTACGCTGACACAGCCAAAACTTGGGGATGACTTTGGACTCCAGCGTGACGTAGAGGGCACAAGTTAGGAAGTCAGTAAGAAAGTTCACTTCACCTTTTACTGAAGTCTCCAGAGCTAGGCCCCTGAAAACCTAAATCAATTAAGGGGACTGAAATCCCTTGTTCAAACTCTCATTCGGTCAATCATTGACTATGCTGATGCCTGCAAGTTGGATGCCACCGAGGAGCTCTTGCATGAACTTGAGACATTGTAAAATTTAAGCATTAGTTTTGCTTATCCCCATTTTCAAATTTCCAATTTGCATTCGCAGAAACACACGGGTGTTGTGTCCCCTATTAAATATCCATCATCACCCAACATTCCATCCTACACGCGAGAATGATTTCCTTATACTCACTAAATTGACGCGCCTTGCAGGGCTCATCTTAGAATAAAAATTCAAATTTCCATCGCACAGTACTGATTACAATTCCTACTCTTCTGTACATGTGGTTAAATTATGGAATTCTCTCCCACTTGATTTAAGGAACTGAAAAATTGCCTCTCTATTTTAAAAAAATGTCTTCAAGAGCACTACCTCTCCTCGTCGTCATACTCATGTAGGTATGCATTCTGGTTTTCATTTCTGGATTTAATCATATATGTGTATTTATATTCCTATTTATGTTTGTATTCTATATTTATATATGTATACATATATTATTATTGCATATTATTATACCAACATTTCATCTGTTTAATCATGTGTCTAAATTTCTTCTTATTCTAGTTTTCGTCTAGTCGGTTTGTTGGAAGAGTGCGCAGCACAGTGCACACCGAGACTTTCTCCTGCAATGATCTGATCCTTTGCAATTTTCCCTGAGAAGTGCCCGGGGGTTGATCTTTCTACTATAACCTTCCCTCCGCTAGAGTGGGTGACCGCTTTACAGTCATCCTCTCCGTGATGTGCCTAAAGGCGTGGCACCAATGGGCGGCTCTAGTCTAGTGTGATCTTACGAGTACCTGAAATTTCCTTCAATGCCGATGATACCGCTCCGTTCCAGTAGTTTTAACCAGTTTTAGTCTGGCATACCCCTTTGCCCTACCCCGGGGCGATGGAAGTTCATGTAGAATTTCTAAAGGAGACCAATAAAAAAGGTCTGTTCAAAGAGATAACTTGAGACATAAATAAGCCTTTGCAACTTTTACTCCTATTTCTCCATCATTATTTTTATTGTTGTTGCTACATTGTGTGTTGTAGATTGTAAAAAAAACTTGTTTTTCAACGTGATCCCTGTAAACTACTGATTGCCCTTTAAACCAGAGTTTACTATTATTGTTGGGCAAATTTTAAAACAATAACACATTCTATTTTATCATACCACTGCATAAATAAATGTATGGATCAACGCACAATATTACACGACATTTTCAGGTTTCAGTGGTAAGCTGTCAGTCGCAGAAAATATAAAGCTGGTCGTATGAGGAACTGCGTCTTCAGATCCACTTTAGTTACCTCTTCTTTGTTCTTCATTATTATTTTGAATACCCAGCCAGATATTAAGCAAATGTTTCAGTGAAATCTATGCCGAAAACAAAATTAATTAAATATCATTTATTAGTATCCCTAAACAACCCTCTGAACTCCATAAATATACACCGCAAATTCAAAATAACAGTCAAGAATCACAATGCACTTTCAATTCGTTACAAGTCCCCTTGCGACGGGGTAGGAAATATCGTAAAATATTCAATACTGGCCAGCAAAGCTCGTTTACAAGCCGCCAACGCTGTCAGAGGTCAGATCGTGAAAATTTCAGCAGACGTACGGTGTCTCGACTGTTTTACATTCTGGTTTCAAGCAAAAGTTAGGTAAATGTTTGTGAATAAAGTCTTGGTAGTTGGGATAGCAGGGTTTCCATTTGCTTAATTGGTTAGGTATAAACCGTAATGTGGTAATAACAATACTTTTAATTTAAGATTAGATTTTGAAACAATGCTTTAGTAACAATGCAAATGTCAGGTATTTACACGTATACCGTGTTCAGCGCTGCGATTGGCCCGCTCCAAACTCTTTAGCCAATCGGAGCGCCGAACGAGGTAAACGTGTGGTGGTTTACTATGAGGTTTTGATTGTAAATATAAAGAAACTCGTACTTTGATATTCTATGATTACTATGTGTGTCACAAAAATAAAATCTGTAATTTATTACAAGATTCAAGTCTGTAAAGGCATTTCTAAATATTCGAGTCATGTCTGCTAGCTCATGTTACCACGGGTGGAGTGGCAGCTGTATTCAGATGGGCTAATATAGCTCAGCTCCGCTTTCAAAATCAAAACACAGAATCGCAGCTGCCATTCCGTGTTCTTCTGTAGTCTGTATGCCGTTTATGCTTAACTTTAAAAGTTATGACTTCTTGAATAGGCCTCAAATACCTAAAAGTAAACTTAAAGAAACACTGTGTGTGGGCTAAGCGAAGAACATCTCCTTGGGCCTCAAGAGGCACCACGACCGTTTTGACGTAAATATCTGTATGATGCAAAATAGCAGCAGCATCCGTTTTGATCGTGATAGATTCTGATTGCTTCAAAGACCATATCACCAATACTCAATCTCAATCTTATTTTTCAGGATAGTGAACCCAGAGATGGTAGTCCTCGATGCCGCTAAGGTTGGTTTCTTAATGGGTGACTACAGGCTGTTCAACGAGACTTCACTAGGAGATCACTGGGTGTTTGACTTCAGCAATGCTACCCTCAACCATGCATTACAGTTCACGCCTCTTATGATCACCAAAATTTACTATCATATGACGGTGAGTTATATGTTTGTAAATAGCAATAAGTTCCAGATTATCACAAGATTTTGGAAAGAGTCAATAGCTTTTTAAATAATATGACCATCTGCCATTAACTCTTGCTCTATAGGCCATATGTCCGACTCAGATAGACCGCGTTAGAAACTCAGCGTGAGATATAGTCAAACATATTATAATGTGTATACAACAAAGTCTTTAATCAGTGTGTTTTAACTTACTGTTGGTATCATTAATAAGTTTCTAAGCAAAATATAAAAATATAAAATATAAAAATACCACCACCCCATCTCCTCCCGTGGGTGTCGTAAAAGTCGACTAAGGGATTAGCCGGAGGATGGGCAGCAGCGTCCTTCGAATACATTAACAGCTCAACTGCGATCGCCAACCCGTCTGCCAAGCGTGGCGATTATGGCAAAACCCCCCATTGAGCCCACAGCACAGCCATAACGGTCGTTGTGGAGATCTTTGGGGGAGGCCTGTGTCCAGCAGTGGACTTCATTCGGCCGTGATGATGAAGCACTCACGGAGACATGTTAAGAATACTACGCTGTGTTTATCTACATGATCAAACCAGGAACGATGCAGTTCGAAAAAATTATCAACGTCACCAACATTGCTCGTCTCCTTTCAACCCTCGGAGAACTGGTAACTGTAGGGGAAGAAAGTTTCCAAATGGTGACTACGTCCTAAATAGAAAATCTAACGAAAAGTCTTATGTTGCATACTAAACGGAAAGTCAAGCTAGGTTTTTTGCGCGTTCATAGTTGGGCCCTATTTAAATATTCTCAAAGTGTGTTTGCGCTGAAATTGACAAAAAAATATCATTTTTCAAACTTCAAGGTCCAAGGTTTAGCTATATAATATGAATTGTATCTAAGCTGCTCTTTAATTTATTTTACATGTGTCAGAGACGTCATATTGGAAGTGAGACGACCGTGAACACCACTTTGCTGTCCCACTTGTGTGACTGAACAGTCAACACAAACCAAACAGTTTATGAAATTAACAACACATTATTTTTGGGTAGTATTTAAACCTCACCAAAATCCCGGGTCTTGTACAACAAACGATGTCAATTTATCAACATAGGTACTGATTTATACACCAAAAATTATAACTGTACATCAAAACAAGCCTTATAAAATATCGAGCGTACATTTCAAGTTCATAATGCATAGCTAATTAAACGTTTTAAGGACTCTTGTTGGGGCTCCAAAGTGGGCATTCATGTTAGGCATTAATCGCACCTTAATTCTGGTGTAAAAGTGTTTGGTCCAACTTAATTCGATTTTTTTGGTATGAAACCATTATTTTTATACATTTATTAGATAATATTTCAGTCGTGCACTGTTAAAAAAATATAGTCCAGTACCCACATAATTTGAATTATTCGTTTTAGTAGTTTTTTTAGTTCCTAAAGATTTTGACATTAAAGATTTCGCTTCGTTACAAAATTGTACTATATGCCGAAAAATTCGTTATTTTATACAGAATTTCTGAGTCCAATTTCTTTTCTACTATAAAACGTTGCACCACACTATGATTTCTCCTGTGTCGTGGGTCATTTAATATTTTTAAATCTTTGTAAGCTGCTTATTATTCGTTAAGGTGTGGTGTCCATAGATTATACACTAATATTGAAAATAGATGTGCAACTCTATGGAAATACATTTAAGTTGTGCTTACGTAAAAAATAGATGGCGCTGATACAAGCTAGATAATCCGTTCTATTTGCCACTAGATGGCAGTATACGTTGTTTCAAATCTATATAGGTAGGTATATATACTGTAATCAAATATTATTTGTTTATGAAAGGGAATAATAGAAATTAAAAAGCAAAATATTATAGACATTCAAATTTATTTCATGTTTTTATGACAATGAACCTTAAAATACCTTCTTCGTCTCTTAGATTATGGCTTCTGTAGAGTATCTTCCGCAATTTCACCAATGTCAAGTATAAGGCAACGTTGTACGGTGCTTAGATTAATTAATCTTTACATATTCAACAAAATAATTCACAAAATTGAATAAATTCTAAAAAAATATGTCCGCAACGTCGTACGGTACAATTGTTTTTTCTTAAAATACCATAAATACTTTTGAATTGGCTGTCAAGTATCTTTTTTTGTTATTATTTTGGCCTGGAGTCTAAGTCCTTTGACCAAGTCAAGTATCGTTTTTACCATGTACTTTTTTAAATATGTTTGATTTTTTATTTATATATATGAACTGATGTTTTTATTAAGAATAAAAGGCATAAAACCTATTTGGCATTGTTTAATGCTAAACATTTACTTCGAAAATTAATTTTGTTTAAAGTAATATGGCCACACTTATTTCTACTGATGCCAGCTTGCGCCATCTATTAAGAACCGAATGTAAACTAATTGATAAGTTTTGAAAAGTGAACTATAGATGTCGATAGCTTCCATACATTAAATTTTTACTGTCACATCTTTGAAAGTTTCACCCCCCTGGTGGTGTCCGGATTAAGATTTAAGATTTATGCGTTTATAAAGCCAACGCATAAAATAAACTTGGTAAACCACACTTTTGGCATGGCCATTTTAAAAACGTTCATGTATCCAGCGGTTTATTTAATTGCCATATCGAAATATCGCGTACTTTTTCGCCATATCGAAATATCGCGTACTGTTTTGTAGTAAATCATGTTTACTACATTATTATTATCAGTCATAGCAGTTTTTTTACAGCACTTTTTAATATTAGTGATTCCTTTTGTGAATTTGGACTTTATAATCTTAACTGAAGACTTACTATTGTGTAGTGGGTACATCATTAATTGGCTATGCTCTACTAATCTTATATTTGATATTAACGTTGACACGTCCATTATAACATTCAAATGTTCAATTCCGTATTCATTTCGTGATCGTAAGCGAACGATGTTTTGTGTATCTTACTGTTCTTGCAGGATTATAAGTGAACTACTACGTGCTTCTGGATATTTTAAGTGTTGTAGCATTATGAGTGGTTAATTGGGATGGAAAAGCTGATTCTAAACAGGAATAGGTCGGATAACCTGTGTCTCAATTACACATTTATAATAAACAGAACCTCAAACTGCAAACTAAACATGCAAATATCTCTATTCTCCTTTATTACCTTTTAAATTTATCTACCAAATCACACTATTTTCATTTCTGTAACTATGTCCCCGCATTGTATGGAGACTTGGCAATGTTCTTTGTGTTTAAACTAAATAAAATTACATGTTCTCTTTTTTATTTCCAGTCATGCTACTCTCTAAAGATAAAAGGCTTACATCTAGTCAACTTGCCGACGTTTGGTCACTCAATTTTGGCCCTTTTCAAGAAAATTATGAAGCCTAAACATGTGTCAAGATTGCATCTATACGATAATTTTGAACAAGTATTCAATGTTCTGCCTAAAGAGGTGTTTCCTAAAGACGTTGGAGGTACCTCAAATGTAACAATCCAAGAAATGTCTGGTACGTATTTTTAATAATCTAGAAATTTCATTGCCTTATTGGATTTTTGGTTTGATCCCCAAAAGGCCAAGTTTTATGATGTTTTCAGTAGACCAAAGATTTTTAACGTTGTCCCGTTGTCCGTGTTTTTAATGTTGTGATTTTGCATGTGTCGTGGGTATAATTTACAAAAAAACGTCACATAAACTGGTGTTGCTGTAACTGTTGATCGAACCGGCGACGGCAAATGATAATATATTCACTTCCTTTTTTAAGAAAATTCTTTGAGAAATAGGGGTAATGTTAAAAAAAAAGATGGTTGAAGGCTTCTTTTATAATGTCGAATTTCTGGTTTAAAACCGAGTGGGTGCTATTTTCATAATAGACTTTTCGTGTAGTGTCCGGATTAAGAACACCACCCCATCTCCTCCCGTGGATATCGTAAAAGGCGATTAAGGGACTCTTAACTGGAGGGATAGCTAGCACTGTCCCTTTTGTGAAACAGTATGACATACTGCGCTCACCAACCTGCTTGCCAAGCGGGGTGAGTACTGGAAAGTTCCCCTCAAAGTGACGACATAATTATGGAAATCTACGGGGGAAGCCTTCATTCAGCAGTGGACGTCTTTTGGATTGTATAGTCTCTAGTTCAAGAGCATTTCAATTCCGTTTAGGATTAAATGACAGTAATAGCTCTTTCTTGTCTTCCACAAAGAATACACCACCCTTATTCGCCAATGGGCCCATTTGACTCGAAACTACATGAAACTGGTTCAGCGCCGGTTCCTCATGATTTCATAATCATGTCTCTCTCACGATTTTGATAGTCAATAATTTGGCATTAAAGCTTTGAGTTATTGTGATCAAATTCAATTGTAACATAATCTGATGCTAATCGACTGTTAAAGAAATTATTATTCATCCGTTTTTTTAATTATAAAAATCGATGAATAATAGTTTAGAATTGCTTAAGCCATTTAGCACCCTTTGCAATATACCTTATAATTGTAGTTTCCACCTCACACAATAGTTTTACTCCTCCGAGGACAATCCAAGACAGCATTTTTATAGTGCAGCCAGGGAGAGTTCCCGGTTATTGTCCCCTTACATTTTACATTAAAATTCTCTAAAGTACAGAGCCCCATTAGAGAATTTTAGAGAGGTGTTAGAGCATTGCCCTATGTAAGCCCTTTAAAAATCCGGGTGAGGGGCCTCACAGGGGATATAAACCTGTGAAGAGAGAGACATGTAGATAACATTATTTTATTCCAGGCTTCCATAGCCCATAGTTATATACCTTACAAACTAGCATACATAAGGTAATACAAACATTGAGTGAGTAAATATAAGGCTTAAGACTATTTGTCTTTATGTTATCCGTGCGGCACTTGCCCTGGAAGCGACAGAACAACACGCCCTGCAGCCAAATGTATTTTTCCATCACGAGGGGTACGCAGCAGTTCGGTACTCGCACCACGAACGCCTTGAAGTTGATGTTGCAGCGTTAAGTATAGGCACCAAATCTTCCAGAATTGCAGACGACGCGATAGCTATGAATCTCCTTTAACGTTATGGGTTATGTTGGTGCATCATGGTTAAATTTAATTATTGTCATCATATCAGCCAAAGGACGTCCACTGCCGAACGAAGGCCTCCCCCTTAGATTTCCACAAAGAGCAGTTACATGCCGCTCTCATCCAACGACTCCCAGCAACCTTCACCAGGTCGTCTGTCCACCTCGTTGGAGGTCGTCTCACGCTGCGTTTACCGATGCGCGGTCTCCATTCGAGAACCTTTTTGCCCCAACGGCCATCAGTTCTAAAAGCAATGTGCCCCGCCCATTGCCACTTCGGTTACTAATCCTTTTAGCTATATCAACAACTTTAGTTGTTCTACGGATCTCATCATTTCTAATCAAATCTCGTAGAGAAATAAAAATTGCAAATGTAAAAATTTTTTTTGTTCTAGATATATGGTATGAGACGTTTCAATCGGAAACATGGAGAAAATTCATTGAGGACCATGATAAATACTTCCACACTGATGAAACTAAAAGAATAACAACATCAAAAATTGGTGACACATTTGGAGTAGAAGGTTCCTTCAGAAAACTAGAGTTAGATTAAGTAAATGTTAAAGAAACATGCACTGTATTGAAAGGATACGTTGATCAAGTCTTGCACATGTAGCTTTTAACTACAGTATTTGGGTTTTCGTGTCACCAGCTACATTTGACTGGTCTGAGACGCTGGTCAAAGGCTAATCTGATAAGAATGATAACAACAGTTGACAATTTTTTCATTTTTCTCTTTTATGTGGCCCTAGATATACCTCTTTCCCTGTAACTGTGAGGAACACTCTAGCCTGTATTGGTTTAATTATTTGCATAAGATTCAAATATATCACACATTTGTTTTTAAATCTTCTTTTGTATGTTTAACATAAGTAAAGGTGCATATATTTCCGTCTTAATGCGCCAATAAAACGTGGTGGTTGGTGGTTGTAGCGGTTCTGCAGCAGCAGCTACAGCAATTAGATGTTGTACTGGCCATTGTCCAATGACATAGAATGTTGTTGAATGTCCATCTTTTACTCACTGACGTATCTCACTAGTTCCTTACGTTTTGGTGAAATATGTACGTATCTTTAAAATGATAAGTGATCAATATTTAAGTGTACTGTTTGAATTAAAATATAATGGAATAACTTATGCAGTAGATAAAGATAAGATAAAGATAAACACAATTTTTATACAACTAAAACCATATGCAGGTACTTGTGTATGCAATAGTCAAGACTTTAGTTGCCGTACTGTAAGTAATTGTCCTAAAATCTTATATCTTTAAATGAGCAATTCTTGTATATATATATATAATTGGAATCTCGGAATCGGCTCCAACGATTTTCATAAAATTTAGTATATAGGGGGTTTCGGGGGCGATAAATCGATCTAGCTAGGAATCATTTTTAGAAAATGTCATTTTATAGGCGTTTGAGTAGTCTTAACTGAAAAATATGACTCTTCCTGACATCTATTGGCGAATAATAATACTATTTTTTGTGAGCAACTAATTGCTTTAACGGCACAACAGCAGATGGCGTTGTTAAGTAACACGAAAATACCGAGCAAAGCTCGGTCATCCAGGTACTATTTTTTACACGACATATTGAAACAATGGACAATTTTATCTGTAATGGCAGTTTTTAAGTTTCACATGAGCCAGAGAAATTGTCAAATTAATAAACTAGACTAATGTATAAAATATGCTTGAGCTCCAAATGCGCCTGATGGAATTCAATTTTTTATCGCTTGAGTGGAAATCTGGCAAATGATGTCGTAAATTATGAAATTAGTAGATAAAACATTGGTGACATGTAACAATTGTTAATCCAGCCTTACAACGAAGGTTCCTACAGTAATTCTACCAAGGGTTTTCTTTTTAGTATTTCTGATGGAATTTACTCCTTATAGAAAATATAGATAGAAGTTTTTTTATCCAATCATTAATATAACTAGTTGTTATATGTGATATTTAAATAAATATGCTTTTATTTATTCCTTTTATTTTATTACTTTTTTAATGTGACAAGTATAGTATACAAGCAAGCACCTACTAGATCGTAAGATAAATCGCACCCATAAACATCAGCCATCTAATAATTGCAAATGCTATGCCGACTTGAGGCTTTGCATGAAATCTTTGTGTTCCGGTGATTTCACTGGCTATTTCTACCAACCTGTTTACCCCGGACGCCACTACGCCTTCACATATTTGTTATGTCAGGTAAAAAACTGTCCACCCCTGTGGAGCACTGATTCCTACTACCACTAAAAACGCCTAAATCGGTTTGTAATACAGATTTTTGACTACGTCTAGTAATCCTCTAAGCGTAAGACACGACATAATATTCTTAGCTTTTGCCTAACAATATTGTCATACGGCTACGTCAGTATTCAAGATGGGATCAGTCATCTGAGGGCCAATTAAAGTATTTAAAATGTTAAAATAAAATTTAGATCTACTTTCTATACCGTAAATCTTAAAAATGGTATTCTCCCAAACTAACGACAATCATCATCATCATCATTTCGGCCGAATAAAGTCCACTGCTGGACACAGGCCTCCCTCAAAGACCACCACAACGACCGATATCGGTGTGTTGTGTGTTGATTGGGGGGTTTTGCCATAATCGCCACGCTTGGCAGGCGGGTTGGCGATCGCAGTTGAGTTGTTAATGTATTCGAAGGACGTTGCTGCCCATCCTCTGTCTAATCCCTTAGTCGTCTTTTTCAACGCCCACGGGATGAGATGGGTAACGACAATGTCAAACGTGAATTAATATTGTGATGAGACTGAAATTTGATCGAAGGTCAAACTGTGTTTTGCTAACATTCTGAACTAATACAGTCAAGAAAATTGGTTTTATTGTCCTTGTATAAACATCAAAAGTGACATTAAATGAATCTAAGTAGACTAAATTGAGATACTTGTTGTTTTGTTTTTGTAGTTTTTTTTTGTTTCTGTGACATTTAATGAATAATTAAATATTGTTTAATCTGAACACAGAAAAACGTTACTATTATACATGACATTGTCGAAATTGTGAAAGATACTCTACAGATGCCATAATCTATTATGCCACCTGTCTAAATATATACAGATGGCAATATTCATTCATTCATAATAACCTTTTGAGTTTTCACCATAATGTAAGGTCATTCATTGACTGCACGATTGGTGCTACGGGCAAGTGAAATGATAGGCAAGCAGGAGAAATCTTATATTATCCAGCAAGATGAAAGTAACACCTTTTGACATTATTACCCTTAGTTGGTTTTTAATAGGTTTTCAGGTGTTTTTATGGGGCTTTGATCATGTACACGGGTTTACATATATTCACTGGGTAATCACCCGAGTAATTCATCCAAAGTGAAAAGTGTTTGTGAAGTATTTATATTTTTTGAGATTTTATCGTCACTATAAAAATAAATGCACAAATTTCAATCACAGTATTAATAATAAAGTGATAGATTATACTCGTTTCACGTAGGATAAAAGGACTTGCCAATATTTATGGCAGTGCCAGTAACATCATGCCTTTTTTTATAAACAAGGTTTGGTTATTTTCATTCATGAAAGATGTTTATCGAAAATGATATGTATCCCCATAGATTTCACAATATGATGTCGTAATATTGGGAGAACTCACTGGATTGTACAGTACTCACCACGCTTGATAGGTGGGTTCGTGAATGCATTAGGTATAGCTAATGTTCTACAGAAGGCATGTTGCTTTCCATTTATCTAGTTAAGAGTTCCTTACGGCGGAATTCTATTGTGAGGCTCTCACGGGCTCAGCATCAGCCGAACGCACTTCGACCCTGTTGGATCCATTGTGCTGAAAGTTATGGCAGAATACTGAAACCCCATTTAATTTTAAGTCCCTGCTTTAGCCATTTGAGCTGCCCAATTTCCTACCGTAAACTGGTTTCTCGAGTAGTTAATTCCTGGACTTAATATTAAATGGCGTTTCAATATTCGGTCGTTAGTCACCTTTTACGATATTTACGAGATGAGATGCAGTTGTGCTACAATCTTAATCTGTACTCCACATGGACATAATTTATATGGTGGAGCTTTAATCATAAATACATAAATATTTATTGCTACATTTTTTCAATCAAAAGTCAATTCTTTATTTTATCAAAAGTCTTTATTATTAAACTAGTAAAATAAATGAAATATTATTATTAAAATAAGTTTACTCAAAATAATTTAATAACAATAAAATAAACAAATAAAGTTTGAAACATATTATTACTTACTTATATCTAATTGCAGCATTGTGCAAAACTCGCATACTAATTTAAATATCTAATCTAAACAGACACAAAGATACAGAAAACAGAAATAAACGGTAGCAAAATTGACTCTGTAACGAAACCACCTTTAAAAATGAAACAATCTGAAGGCCTCGTCAACCCGATCTGGTTAAACTGGACTAACCACAATATGGTTGGGAAAACTATAAGTGACTCGGTGAACTCAAAATAATCGCTGGGCATTGAAATATAAGATTGTATACTCGTAATAAAAATCAATCCAAACATCTATGGATTTACCAATAACTTTGGATTATTGAAACAGATTTCTAGCAAACTATCAAAGTGTAAAATTATACATTCTCGTGTATTTGAATTTAAAATCTGTATATCAGTAATATAAAGTCGCATTTAGCTATCGCAAAGCACCTGACCCGATTGTACCGCTTCTCACTTTTTGAAATAAGAATTGTGAGTGCTTCAAGTGTTATTTGTGAGCCAATGGTAACGTCATGTTAGTTCAGTATGAATTGAGCGTTTAAAACTCCAACATGACTCACAGGCTGCAATGAATTCGCTGTACTGACCTCGCAATATTTTTTTAATAATAATTATAACTGCTTTAATTATTATGTTATGCTTAAAAATATTAATCCAAATCTAATTTCCTAAAGGAGCCAGCTAGGCAATCTTCATTGATATTTGAGTTCGGTCTCTTGTTCTCGTTTGACACCAACTTCATCGAATTCAATAGGAACTGTTTCGTCTTTGTGCTTCTTATTTCTTTTTCATATTTATCTGTAAAACAAGAATTAAGTTTTATTACATAAACAATAATAATTACCGTATAAATTGATTGGTAAACATCTTGCTAATTCATGTTTTCTTAATGCTCTTGACTCACAACCTTAAGATATCCAATAACATTCATTTGTAAACAAAAACTAACGGTTATTGAATTTAGTAAGGTAAGTATCGTTCATAAGCCGTATCATTGGTTTTTGGTTGAAATTGAGTTTTGCAGGAAGGAGTTTTATGAATAATACAGAGGTAAGACATAGAAAACAAAACTTAATGTTTCAAGAGAGTTTTGATTTTGTACACAACAGTGATAAACGCGTCAGTCAGCATTTATTGTTTACAAAATCAAAAAAAAATAAGAATATTAATTGATCTAGAAATTTCATTTAGTGTCTTGAAAAACTAAATGCAAAATAATAAGCTATGCACAGTTAAAATGTCATCTGAAAAATTACACCCAATATGATGACAACGTTGTCGGAATCTATGGAGGATACCTTTGCTCAGTAGTGGACGTTTTTTGGCTGATATGATGATGATGATGATGAATTAATATGTAAAATACAAGTGAATAATTTTAAATGATTCTGTTTTTTAAAAGCATCCTGTTTATAAAATCTAGTTAAAATATGATACATTAATGATTTCAATAACCGTAGAGATTATGACAACATTAATTGTAATGGACTATCTGACCAAGCTCGTGTTCATTATAGGATGTCTAAGGATGTTACTGTAAGTGTTTTAACAACCTATCGCAGTCCATTGCTGGTAAAAAGATTTCTAAAATTAATGTAACAAATTTATTTTACTTCTCGCACTTAGAAAAGTAGCCCGGACAGCTTTCCCACCCTAAATATTCGTTGAAGATTTGTCTTTATAGCATCAATGAGTGGAAGAGTGCGCTTCTTAGAAGTGATATTGATGAGGACAACATTTAGGGTCCTAAAAGTATCATGAGGATAGAAAATTAACAATGAAGCGTAGTAAGAGTCTCACCTTTGAACTCAACCATCGCTGGTTCTTCACCTCCATAGTCTTTCGGCAGGTATCTCTTTGGTACACTCATATGTAAGTCATCTAAAGACTCGTGTACCACTATACGGTCAATTATCTTTGGGCTGAAGAACTGTCTCATGAAGTTGAGGATGTGCTGGAGGAGGTTTGTCGCGTTCAATACGTGGATAGATTGTATTCTGAGACCGAGACCTTCCTGGAATTAGATTTGGTATTTAGAAATGAAAATGTTGTCTGTTATGATTGCTAATTCGATATTAAGTAAGGATATACTGCATGTTAATAGTAATGAAATTAGATATTGGCGATTATGAATGATTAATACAATCGAAACGATAATCGATAATGATAAAGATAAAGATAAAAAATATTTTTATTCATGTAAACCATATACAGGCACTTATGAATCGTCGAGACTTTAATTGCCGCGTTCCAAGATGTAGATTTCCTATGGAGAAGAACGGGCAAGAAACTCCATGGTTACTCTTTTTAAATCATATTAAATGTTACAATATTTTATGAGCACATTGTTGTAAAAATCAAGGTTATGTGAAAACAATGTAGGAGAAACGAGTCTAAACTTCTTAAAAAGTCTACAAAACAAGCCTGAATGTATTTTTTTAAGGTTTTGATTCAGTTGTCATGGATGTCAATGATAAATGATAATCGATAATGACATTAGTAACTAAATTGTATTCATAATCCATTACGTTATTAAATTAATAATTACTAGTCCTAAATCCACATACTCCCAACTTAACTCAATAAATAGCCAGTAGCCGTTGAGTTTTCCCACTTGGGCGTTGTTTTGTTTTATTAGGGAGAATATCGACGCTAGTTTTTTTTTGGTGGTGTCTACTGGTAACTTTATTCATCAGAAGCGTACCACACAGCAGAGTGGGAGCCCAATTCCTTTATCCCTCACCGCACCTACATACCACGCATATCTACTTGCTATGTTGTTGCTACCTCTACTCATTCAGCATACACATATAGCAGAGTCTGCTGTCTCACTCACTGCGATACGGACAACGAATTAGTAATTACTTATCCTTAAATGTTAACATTATTTTAACTGAAAGTAATATAAGGTTACGCAATAGCCAGTAATGCGCAACAAAGTATAAAACTAATATATAAAACTAAATGTAAAACATAAAACAAACTACAACAAGTAATCAATCAATCTTGGGGGACCGAGCGAGGGAGTTGCTCCCTATACGGGGTGGTCGTGCAATCCGTGATCTTCTACGAGGCGCCTGTGTGGTCAACTGCAGCGTAGATTGGATTGCAGGGGCTTACATGACAGTGACCTACAAGGCGTCAACTCTCCTGGCACGCTTTCCCCTTTTAAAGATCCTGCCGGAGATGGTTTCGTTGGTCTATTATCAGACACGCTCCCTTCGCCAAAGCCGCGAAGGCGTGCCTCCAGGGTTGGTCGACAGGATAAGGCGGTTCGCTCGACAGCGCGCACTCGAGATGTAGCGAAATTGCCTAAGGTTGCGAGTTCGCGACCAAGCTTATCGTCGAGGCCCTCCTTCCACTCTTCGGAGTCTGGCTCTGACGGAGCGAGTGCATCACCTACCCACTGACGCAGGTGTTCACCGGCCACGGTTGTTCCGGTGCATACCTGCACAGAATAGAACGCGAGGTCACGGCACATACCACCATTGTGGAAGCAACCAGGATACTCAGCACACGCTACGGGCAAGACCTCACTCTGCCGGCAGTAGTGTCAGCTGTGTTGGCAGAGCATGAAAATTGGGGTGCAAAAGCGTCATGCTTCAGAAGGAGAGTGCTGAGCGGGTTATCGGGATAGGACTGATTCTGCACGGAGAAGGTAGAGACGGAGCCGGTAAAACAACTGCCCTGGCACCCAGGTCCAACACACCTGAGCCCCCTGCTGTCTATGGTTGGTGGCTGTCTTGGAGGTCGCGGGCGCGCAGATTGGGGAATTAGCATGCTCATACTGAGCGATCCTGGCAACATTAACACGTGGCCACGTGCCGCCGTGTGCGCAGCACATTGAGGCTTGGGGGTATCCTGTACAATCCGCCCCAGGAAGTACCTGGGGGCCGATTCTTTAGAGTAATTTTTCCTTTTACAGTCATCCTCTCCAAGATGTGCCTAATGGCGTGGTACCTATGAGTGGCTGGCAATGACCACTCACATTACGGCATATCCCCTCGCCCTTCGGGACAAAGGAAGTTCATGACGAATTCTCACTGGGAATTAGTAAAAAAAACTGTCAGGGTGGCCTATTAGACTATTTTATGATCCTAGAGTATCGGAAAAGAGCTGACTCCGCAACGCTCTCAGAGAGTGGATGTCCAACAAGCCCGAGACCCTACCGTCTCTATATGTTGGGAGGCCTCAGGGGTCGTGGGCTAACATATTGGGGAATCTGCTTGTTCATATCGAGTGGACCTGGGAAGATGGTGGCGTGAACGTGGTCATGTGCCACAGTTAAGCGCATGACGAGGCTTTTGGGGGCTCCTTTATAATTGGAGATGTAGGACTAATACGTATTCTGTAGCTGGGAGAGGCCACTTTACAGTCGCCTCCACACTGAGAAGTGCTTTAAGGCGTTGCACTAATGAGCGGTTCTAGTGCGTTCGATTTCAAGAACTTGGAGCCCCCTTTAGGTAGTGAACATTATCGGCCAATTGGTTTTTGCAGGTAAGATTTGTTCCGTGTCGTTTCGTTTCGTTCCGTTTTTTACCACGTTGGAAATGTCCGACACGGTAACAAAGTGGACTTGTACTGCGTGGTACCACACCGCGCATGCCATCTCGAGGTATACGGCTACAGTGTTCTTCAAACCAGAAATCACTAATATCTAAAGTTTAAACAACTGTTTGACAGCGGAATAACTGGCACAGCGTTGGTACTTACCTCGCCAACCTCTTGCAATAAGGGACTATCAGTGCGTGTACAACCATATGCTCTTTGATGAGTATAAAAAGATTACCTACATGAAACAAATACGCTGACTTCTGCATTATCGTTGGATTCAGCCTAAGGAGATGTGAAAAGGAGGCGTGTTTCAAGTCTACCACCCAAATGTCACCCAAAAAGTAATCGTATTTCATCTTTATGTCTGCAAGCTGAAAAAGAAAAATATTGATTTATGTATATACGTTTTATTGTACATTATTATATGAAATACATGAAAGAGAAATATTTTCAAAGATACAATGGGTGGTCTTATCGCACATGGCGATCTCTCCCAGACGATTTTTGGCTGGACTGTAAGAAAGGGGAGAGGTTTCAGCTGTCAAGTGTACAAAACATCATACACAATATTTCTATTCTTCTATTTATTTACCTATCCAGCCTCTTACAATAATAGAGCTACCACCAGTAAACTGGGAAAAAATAACAGAAGAAAATTTAGAGAAAAAGGTAATGCTCCTTCAGTATTTTCCTAAAAGTAGGTAGTTTTGAGCACTGCTTACTTCAATAGGTAACAAAAATATTGTCTTCAATAACACTAACTTTATTTCAGGATATATCCTTAAATTTGTAAGTCATATCAGCCATTTATATGTCCACTGCTGTACAAAGGCCTCCCCCATATATTTTCACAACTGTGTCATCATTTTGGGGGGTATTTGATTTCGATACTCACCGCGCTTGTCAGGCGGGTTGGTAAGTGCAGTATGGCTACCATTTCTCAGAAGGGAAACTGCTGCCCATCTCTCTGATTTAGATTCCCTTAGTTGCCTTTTACGACATCCACGGGAGGAGATGGAGTGGTGCTATATTCTTAATCTGGACACCACACGGAAGAGAAAAAGAGAAAGGAAAAATAATTATAAGTACCATCTTCAAATCTTAAAAGTTAAGGAATTATGATTTCAAATCTATATTAGTATATTCACAAATAATTATCTGATCTTCTAGAAGCATTTCGGATTCGTATTTAGAAGTTTTGTACTCAGTGATGTATGGGAGAAGGTGGCTTGTATACATTTCAGACCTATTTAAACGTATATATAGACAGTTATATAGTTAATTAATCATTATGCTCAGAAAACTGGCAAAAATCAGTGAGTTCTATGCCCTAAGTTATGCTAAATCAAGTTGCCAGTATTCAACGCACAAAATGCAGCCTACGAAACGGTATCATCGGTTATTATATACCAACGGTATATTCGACAGATTCCATGAAACAGCCAAAGTCGTTGGAAAAATTACCGAAAACACGAATCAAGAAACGCAAAAATATTCACTTGCGCGTACACAAAAAAAATGAATGCAGTGTTTATTGTTTTCATATGATAAATAAATTAGAATTTTGATTTTGAAATGACATTTGTTTTATGTTTGAAACAATGCCTTTTAAGCTATTTGACAGAGGTGGCGTAGTGCAACTCAACAAAAATACAAGATTTCAAAAAGTAATTTTCTAAATTTGTCCACTATAAACACTGTGCTATTTTTCATGTATTGATTGATCCTAATTGATTGGTTTTCAGCTCAACATGTCGCGGGTTTGATTCTTGCACGGAACACATATTTGTATGATTTACAGATAGTTGGCTCTGACTATTTGTGTATATGTAAAATTTTCCAGTGACACCAAAAAAATACTGGTGTGATGCCAAGATTAAACAAAAAAGTTATCAGAAGAGTTAAACGATTTCTTTAGTTTGGAGTGGAATTGGCCGTAAATTTTAAATTATTCGCTCAATTTTCAAAAAGTAAACACGTTGTATATAGTTATATTCTTAACTGTGGCAGGAGATTTTCCTTTTATAAATCGGTGCTCCAAGCTTTGCTATATGATCACGTATACTAAAATCCATAAATAGCTACTTTTATTTAGACTGTAAGCAGATCTACTGTAAACCTGTTGTTTCGAAACCAATAAATTATTATAAAATTATAAAAATAATATTGCCGATGGGTTGAACCTATTGTTATATGACAGAAAATGAATAAAATAATATTTATTTCGGCACCTATGGCGCTTGCAACAGCGCCGAAATATCGGGAACTCAAAATAATTCAAAAACATGGTAAATATCCCGTTTCCAGCTTAATAATAATACAATTATTGTCTGTAAAATATCGTTTTTAGCGATAAGACAACCTATTGTGCCACACTAACTATTGTTAATAATCCTTCCTATGATTTTGGTGAATAATAATGTTACATTCTATTCTATTCGAATTATTACACTCTGAAGAATTCATCATCATCATCATCATCGTATCAGAAAAAAGGCGTCCGTCCACTGCTGAACTAAGGCCTTCCCCATAGAATTTCCACAATTGTGTGGTCGTTCCTGGGGGAATTTACCAATACTCACAACGCCTTGTAGGCGGGTTGGCGCAGTATGGGTACAGTTTTACAGAAGCGACGCTGTTGGCCATCCTTCTGGTTTGAAGTCCCTTAGTCGCCTTTTACGACATCCACATATAGATGTAGATATGATAGAGTGGTGCTATTCATAATCCGGATACTAGACGGAGGAATGCCAAAATACATTACCATAAAAGTATTCCTCATTAAAGCTTCACCGGAAAAATTGCTGGGGTCTGGGTTAATAATTTTCATAACGGTGATTCTGTGACCCTTAAATAGTTTTGGCATCGCTGTTTGAAGGCTGAAATAGTGAAAAATAAAAAAATAAATACATATCCAGTACGAAATAAACGATATTAATTAATTTATTTATACTTCTATGCATACTCGTATTGATGGTACACAAAGCGGGCTTAATACCATGTGGCATTCTCTAGAAAACAACCTTTGGGTTAAAAGCGCAATTCAGCATCATAGGTAAACGTGTAAAAATTTTAAGAATGTTATCAAGTAGGCAAACGTCAAAGACATAGTTACGAAATGGGCAAACAATTACAAGAACATTAAAGTGGAAAAGCTTACAGTAACACTTTGTATGTAAATTTTCACACAGAAAAACAAAACGGGATCTGTTTTAAATTAATTATTAATGTTTGATAATATGTTTTTGTATGATTCTAATCTTAACTTTAACCCATTGTATTAAGTATCCAAGATAATAATAAATCAAAACATTTATGGAAGTATGTCCAAGTTATTCGGAAAATAAGATTTGTAAGTAAACAGTGTCTTCAGAGGTTACTTTGCTTGCATAGACACTGGTGACTAAATCAAGGGTGGTGAAGCAATTAATACTTACTATACAGACCACAGATCTTCGGAATCCGACAAAACCTTTTCTCTGTTCTGGATTAGTTCTGGTGACAACTGCCTGTATTTGTAAAAGTTGTCTATCCTACGTTTTGTCTTCTCCAGTGATCCTTTTGTTACTATCAACATCCTTTCTATGTAGTCTCTGTCTGGAGTAAGATTTATACTAATCATTAAATTAAACAAAGCTTGTATCGATGCCGTGTAGTACCGGATATGAATAGCACCAACCCATCTCATCCTATGGGTGTCGTAAAAAGCGACTAAGGGTTTAGCCGGAGGATGGGCAGAAGCGTCCTTCGAATACATTAGCAGCTTAACTGCGATCGCCAACCCACCTACCAAGCGTGGCGATTATGGCAAAACCCCCCAAAGAGCATACAACATACCAGTGATCTTTGAGGGAGGCCTGTGTCCAGCAGTGGACTGTGTTCAGCCGAACTGATGATGTATCGACGCATGTTATTTCATCATTTTAAACAAATTGTATAACACTAGCGCAAATGGCCTTAATTCTTGGAATAAAATATATTTATATTCGGTACTTTAGTATTCGGTACTTTGTCTTGTCGTGTGGTGCTGGCTAGGAATAGCACTAACCTATCTCATACCGTAGGTATCATAAAAGACGACTATGCTTAGCCGGAGGATGGGCTGCAGCGTCCTTTGAGTACATTAACAAGTCCACTGCGATCACCAACCCGCCTGCCAAGCGTTGCGATTATGCCCCCAATGAGCACACAAACCCCGACAGCTCGTTGTGGCGATCTTTGTGGGAGGCCTATTGAGGATCCTGTTTTTATTCAGCCGAAATGATGAATGATGATACTTTGTCAACGTGAACATAATTAAATAATCAAAATCAATAGCATGTTGACTGAGTCATGCAAATACAATACTAGGTATATACATACTAGCGGCGGATCCTGGTCGATTGGATCGGGCAAGATCTCTCTCTGCCAGCAGTAGTGTCGGCTATGTTGGCAGAGCACGAAAACTGGAATGCTGTGGATGTGCTGTGTCTGGAGCATGACGCTCTCACAGAAGGAGACCGCAGAGCGGGATCGGGAGAGGGCCGATCCCGCTCGAAGAAGAAGGAGACGGCGCCGGGGTAACAACCGCCCTGGCGCCTAATTCCGATACCGTACCGATATCCGAAAACCCCTGCCGTTGCTATAAGGTGGGGGACCTCTGGGTTCGCGGGTGCGTAGATTGGGGAATCTGCGTGCCCACACCAAGCGACCCAAGAGAAGACGGTAGCACGCATGTGGTCACGCGCTGCCGTGGGACGCTTTGGGGGATCCTTTACAATCCCCCTGGGGGGGTGACCGCTTTACAGTCACCCTCTCCGAGATGTGCCAGTAGGCGTGGCACCAGTGGGCGGCTCTAGTGTGATCATACGAGGACCTGGAGCCTCCCTTAGGTGCCGAAGATGACTGCTCCAGTGGTTTTAGCCGGTAGGAGTCCGGCACACCCCTTCGTCCTTCCCCGGGGCGAAGGAAGTTCATGAAGAATTTCCAATGGGCACCAATAAAAAAATATAAGAAAAATGGCTTCCACCCCAGAAGTCCAATTTCATAGTCCTTTCATAAACTGTGCCATGTGCAAATTTTCCATTTTCTTGTTCTTCGTGTATCTGATTCTATCAAGTTGTTTTCGTTGCTAAAACTTTATCAGGCACCGATACTGGTTAATTTTGTCCTTTATACCCAGTTATCATCTTGCACCCCATGGTGCGCACTTTCACTGCAGACAACATCTTGATATAACAAGAAACTCGTTGTTTTAATAAAATGTGTATATTATGGCTTTGAGACACCCATTATTGACGATATATCAATATTTCTTTTCAATTTTTCATATTTTTGTTGCACATCGACACTGACGTTGACATAATTTTAATTAGAAGTAATGCACAGTGCCGGCTCAGAATGCCACCACCCCATCTCCTCCCGTGGGTGTCGTAAAAGTCGACTAAGGGATTGGCCGGAGGATTGTCAGCAGCGTCCTTCGAGTACATTAACAACTTAAAATTGTTGTATATGATGACAACAACGGGTGTTATGGGGGCTGAAAACACAAAAAAGTAAAACGAGATTCTATAAATATAATAAACCCAAAGGCGTAAAAATACCATACGCCCTATTTAAATATTATACTCTACAGCACTACCACAACTAAGATGAATCTAACGACATCTTATATGTTTAAATCCATCAAGCCGTTTAGGCAACAGAGTATGTCAAAGAAATTGACATATATATGTACCTCCTGGCGCAGTCGGGTATCTAATAAATAAACTGAAACCATTCACATTTTACATGTAACTGAAATTCTGAAATTTGAACTCAACCACAATATTTTTATTACACGTTAAAATGACGTAAAAGTCATTTGTAAACCTATTACACAGTCATGAAGATATTAAATTTAATTATCATATAAAATATCACTTGGCTATCTTGTAATAAGCGTGGGTATTTTATTTTTTATAATAAAACATTAAGAATATTAAACATGGGAAAAATTATATTTGAATTTAATAAAACACTTTTAAACGGATTCTATCGCGTATATTTTAGATTTTTGATTTTGCTATTGAAATTAAAAAACATCCTAATTTTAATAGAGAAGATGGTTGGCAGGTACCACCTGTTTGGAATCCAGTAATAAAAAAAAATGTCTCAAACAACATACCGCACTAAAAACATCACGACACTTTGAGTGATTACTGCGTGCATCGAAACAAATTTTTTGATTAAAATTGTACGGTAGATAAAAGAAAATAAAGTAACGACGCCTGTCACCTTAGTCATCCTGCGACCACGAATGCTGCAAAGCATTCGAAACGTCAGGTAAAACAAAAATCTAAAATATACGCGATATAATCCGTTTAAAAGTGTTTTATTATAATGTGTAATACTCGCGAAAACCTAAGACATTTTTTGAATTTAAATTCCTCGCTGATGAAATATGTATAGGTAACAATATCAAAAAGAAAGACTAAGACATGAAGATCTATACTTCTATACTAATATAATAAAACTGAAGAGTTTGTTTTTTTGGTTGAACGCGCAAATCTCTGGAACTATAAGTTGGATTTGAAAAATTCTGTTTGCATTTTATAGCCCTATTTTTGACGATGGTTTAGGCTACTTAACATCGCACTACGATACTTAGGAGCCGAGCAAAAAGAAAAAAAGTCTGAAAGAACGCTAAGTGAAAACGAGGTAAAAGGCGCGGGCGGGCCATGCGACGCGGGGGAGCGGGGGCCGATGGCGGTCGCCTCACGAGAACCAAGCATAACCGAGAAGAGCCGAAATATTCATACAATCAATATCAATAAAATCATACAATATTCATGCATATGTCAAGAAAACAGTGTATACTAATACCACACGGAAACATTACTAAAATTATTGTCTGTAAACACTAGCCGCCGCACAACTGCCGAAGTACAATAAATTATTTAAAATAATCCAATTTCTTTAAATTAAACGGCGGGTGAAACCCCGGTGCGCAGCTAGTTCCAAATATTTGCCAGGCTTCTCAATGAGTTATGTGGAAAAAAGATATATTTATGACAAACTGGCTGGTTGTCACTAAGTACTAAAATACATAAAAATATATAAATATAAATTCTATATATAATAATAATATAATATAATAATAATATAATTCTATATATATAATAATAATATAAATAAATATATATATAAATTCAACCATTCCAAATTCAAGTACTTTCCCATTTTTTTGGTATGTTCTTAGAAGTATTGAGTCTTGCTGAAAAATGTACTTGCATCAGTTATTATCATCGGAAGATGCAATAGCTGCATTCGAGCAGGCAGTAAAAGAGGTAACTAAGGTAGACACTGAATGAGGAGACTACTTTGAACATATAATAATATAAAACTTTAAGCAGCTATACATTGTTGTTTTGATTTAGATAACCTTTCTGAGTGTCCTACGTATGATCATTCAAATAAGGCGAAAGCCCTAAAAATGTTGTAAAGAATAATAAAACTTGTCATAAAATGCAGAAAGTAGAACGTTCCCGTGAGGTGTGAAGAAAGTTTGCACAAGGCATAAGCAATAGTCCCCACCAGTTATAGAAGTGTTCCCTTTTAGAAATACATAAATTGTTTACCTCCTAATTATTATGGTCACAGTGATTTAAACTGCTAATAAGGATTTAAATCGTTAGATAGGCCCTTACAACAAAATTCGTGGAATGTTAATAAGACGTGTACGTAGATTACTCACACAAGTTTATTGTATATACTATATTTAATAGCATAAACACGCAAGACAATGTGTCGATAACCTGAAACGTTATACGTACCAACTACCACACTGTGTCGATAAATGGATAACATATAGTTCGGACACTGAAAGATTATCTTTGTCTTATTGAAGAACTACAACGCTATCTATGTCATTGTCCTTCTCATAAGTATTTCAAATAATTCGTTCTCTACTGCTATTGTCAGCATCCATGATGACAATAAACAAAAATGGTGTTATGAATTTTGACATTAATCGATAAATTTATAACATTACCTATATTGATTACTTACAAGTGAAATGTAATGCCTTTATCTTTGCAAGTATTTTTGGTATTGTTTTAACATGTCTTGAACACGCACGACGTCACATTTATATTATTTTCTTATTAATATAAGACAAAGTTCTCAGACGACTACACGATCGCGTCTGAAGTCAATTTCACTCTTTCACTCCTTTGGGTGATCACCTATTTGGAGCGTTGCAATGGATAGGACAGGGCCTATGATTTTAATCTATGACTATTACTGGTATTTTCCTTAGTTTTGTTATTGGCTCTCTCAAATATCCATACCCAAGTTATTTCATAATATCCGTACCTATGCCAGCTTCAACCAAATGTGGCTGCTTCTGGAACCACTCAACAATAGCATCAACATCTTCTTCTACCGCGGTCTCTTTAAATCCAAGCTCTTTTCGGATTTCCAGAACATCCTCCTTGGTGTAGGGGAACAGTGGATGCTGGTCGTCTACAGACATCTGAAACAATTACACTTAGATTAATTATATCAGGAAGTTGGCAGTTGTAAACAAGGATGCTGCTGCTCATTCTCTTGAAATAAAACCCTAATCGCCATTAACAACATACACACATAATCGGCTCTTTACTGTCCTACTACTGGGCATACAGTTCTCAGGATAAGAAAGGTTAGGTTAGGCCTTATTCCACCACGCTAGCCTAGTGTAGGTTGGCAGACTACAGAAACCATTGAGAACATTGGGGGCCTCTCAGATGTGCAGGTTACCTCACGATGTATTCCTTGACGATTAAGGCAAGTGAGGAATGAGTACATGATGTATTTCCAGCGGATCAATAAAAATAAAAGGGCTTTGGGCTATCGCACAGCAGGGTTGGTGCATCATTGTATTTGCTAGAACATATTATATGTTACATAAGGTGTAACAAATATTGTTGTGCCTGTAATAAAAAAATAAAAAATGCTTAGACTAGCATCACCCCCAGCCAGAGGTAAGTGGAAGGGCACCGTGGGGGGGGGGGGTGGGATATCCTGCTGACCTTCCCACGGTAGAAGAAGTCCATGAAGATTACCCCAAGACAAGAAAAAGAAAGCTTATAGCAGGGTGGCTTCTTTTTCATAGCATCTGCGAATAGTTAGGGCATTTTGTTAAGCTTAACGTTTTCATTTTAAGACAATGATTACATGTTAATTACATCATCATCATCATCATCAGCCCATTGCCGGCCACGGATGGACATAGGCCTTTTCAATGTCATCCAACTTTCCGATGTGGGTGTTGTGTGCTCATTGGGGGGTTTTGCCATAATCGCCACGCTTGGCAGGCGGGTTGGCGATCGCAGATGAGTTGTTAATGTACTCGAAGTACGCTCCTGCCCATCCTCCGGCTAATCCCATAGTCGCCTTTTACGACATCCAAGGGATGAGGTGGGTTAGTGCTATTCGTAGCATGGTGTCATACAGCGAGTAAAATGTTTATTAATTGCTAATTAATGTTTACAGGAAGTATATCCGATTAGTTATATTCTAATTTTTGCATTTATTATTCAATCTCAATAGCAATTTCGTTTAGTAATATTTGTTCTAAAACGAACGATCCCGTCCAGGGCCAGAGACAAGTTTGTCAAGGCTTGCAACAAGGTGTTTCCTGTTTTGTTTGCTATTATTGTGCTGGAGGTGTGTCTATAGAAGATGATTTAGAAAAGGCATTTGCATCGATAGTCTCGAGGCCGTTAACTTCGATAACATGCTTTATTAAGTTTGTTCCAACGTTGTATCGTATCAAGGTTGCATAATTTATGATATTGAATGTTTTGATTGAGGCACGGGCCTCTCCTCACGATTAAAAAGGTGAGGCCTTAGTCCACCAGGTTGACCTAGTGACCTAGAGCGAGTTGGTGGACTACACACATCAGAACATTAGCAGCCCTCTTTGGTGTGCAGGTTTCTTTACGATGTTTTCCTTCACCGTTAAGGCAAGTGATATTAAAATTCTGATCCGAACCTGAAACCGAAAAATAAGAGGTGCGGGCCGGGATCGAACTTAGACCCTTCTGCATGGAAGGCAAGGGTTCAACCACTAAGCTATCATTGCTATTGGAGTGCTGTGGTCTCCTGTGAGAGCGTCATGCTCCAGAAGGAGGTCGCAGAGTGGGATCGGGAGAGGGCTGATCCCGATCGGAGAAGGAGGACACGGAGCCAGGTTAATAACCGCCACCGCACCCGTGTTCAACATGCCTAAGCCCCCTGTCAGACTTATGTGGCGGGGGAACTGGGGGGTCGCGAGCGCGCCTATTGAATCTGCATGCTCATACCGAGTGACCCCCGGGAAGACGGCGGCGTGCATGTGGTCACGTGCCACCGTGTGCGCAGCACAGCGCATAGAGGCTTCAGGGGAATCTTTTACAGTACCCCCGAGAGGTGCTTGGAGGTTGGCTTCCTTACAGTTGCCTTCCCTCCACTAGAGGGGGTGACCGCTTTACAGTCATCCCCTCCAAAATGTACCTAAAGGTGTGGCACCAATGGGTCGCTCTAAATGGAGATTATTCTAGTTCCTGGAGCCTCCCTTCGGTGCCGGAGTGGAGTGGTCTCCAGTCAATGATATTATACCATAGATATGTTACGTCCATATTTAATGGCGCGCAAAATACAGACTCGCTTGCACAACCATGTCGTGAGAAAGAAGACGCAAAAACAACAAGAGTAAAAGAGATAGCTATCTAGGCGAACCTATTGCGAGGTGCTACAATTGGGGGAGTTTTGGTTCTTACTTTTTGCACGCATGTAACATGTCTACATATTTTTACTATATAATATCATTGACTCCAGTGGTTTAACCTTCGCCTTTTCCCGGGGCAAAGGAAGTACATGATGTATTTCCGCCGGATCAACAAAAAACAAAAAATAAGTTTATCATTGGTAATACGTAATCACACCTATGTTACAGTAGTTCCATGTGGTGTTCAGATTAGGGGTTCCGTGTGGTGTCCGGATTAAGAATATAGCACCACTCCATCTACTTCCGTGGATGTCGTAAAAGTCGACTAAGGGAATCTAAACCAAAGGGATGGGTGGCAGCGTCCCTTCTGTGAAACGGTAGCCATTCTGCGCTCACCAACCCGCCTGCCAAGCGTGGTGAGTATTAGCAAATACCCCCCAAAATGATGACACGCCTTTGTTCAGCAGTGGATGTATAAATGGCCGATATGATGATTTTGATGAATATGCTACAGCAAAAATAATTTATTTATGTAGTTTTTGTTACGCTATCACTCGAAAGCCACAAAATGGTGTCACTAAAAATCAAAGCACCATTATTAATTTTTACTTTATCCAGAGGAAATATATTTTTGCCTTCCCGACCCGGTAAAGGGCAGATACCAAAAAAAATTAGTCTTAGTCGAACATGTTCTGCCCCGGAGAACGACGAAGGAGCATGGCGCTCTCCTACCGGCTAAATTTTGGCACCGAAATGGGCTCTAGGAACTCTAAATAAAAGTTACTTTGTATTTTATTTTTCTGTAGAACCAGCTATCTTTCTTGTTGCTTATTATTCGTAGTAAAGGGGACGGAGTGAAAACCAGCGTTGACCCGTGCGTGGTTTAATCACTGCGCACTGCCTACATTGCTGAGTCCGTTCCTATTACCGTACTACATAAAAACAAAACTATCTGTATTGTTTTGCATTGAACGAATTATGCGTTTCATAATTTCAGCTGAATTTAGTCCACTGCTGGACACAGGCCTCCCCCAAAGATCACCATAACGACCGATACGGGTGTGTTGTGGGCTCATTGGGGGGTTTTGCCATAATCGCCACGCTTGGCAGACGGGTTGGCGATCGCAGTTGTGCTGTTAATGTACTCGAAGGACGCTGCTGCCCATCCTCCGGCTAATCCCTTAGTCGACTTTTACGAGATCCACGGCAGGAGATGGGGTGGTGGTATTCTGAGCCGGCACCACACGGCATTATTAAGTGGCAATTATGTGTTTAGTTTGGTAATAAATTTATCTTTATCTTTAAAAATCGCCATCTAGAATCACCTATTGGTGGCTGCAGATGGAGATGTTTGTGACGCGTTTAAATTTATCTACGTGACGATGACTGTAAAGCGGTCACCTCCTTTAGCGGAGAGCCCTCCTCAGATACATCTTGGGGAAATTATAAATTATCCGCCTTGGTGTTTGCTGTGCTGTGGACGCGGCGGCTCGTGACTACGTGCACACCGCCGTCTTTCCAAGGGTTGCACGGTATGGGACGGGGTCCGCCAAAAAGTGACCGGCCCATACCTGCCGGGGGTGTGGTCTGATGCTAACGAAGCGAACACCTCACCCCCAGCCAGAGGTATGGACACCGCGGGGTTTTATCTGGTAGAAGTCCGGCATGCCGTTCCACCCTTCCCAAGGTGAAGGAAGTCTAGGCTTTCAGCTTTCAGGGTTCAGGCTTGTAGGATTTGTTCGCCGGGGCGGTTGTTACCCCGGCGCACTCTCCTCCGTCTTGCGGGATCAGTCCTCTCCCGATCCCGATTCTCCTGGAGCATGAAGGCATAAGCATATATCTAGATAAGAGGAGGGGCCTTTACCCAGCAGTGTACCGCTATGGGCTGACGTTGATGTGACTAGATTTGAATGTTTGTTTTTATTAGTTACCAACTATATTTTTTCTTTCTATATGTAACGCGTTCAGCTGCCCGAGTAATCACAGTAAAACAAAACAAATAAAATTAACACTTACGTTTAAAACAAAACACTAAAAACTTTGAGCACACGTTATTTTTATTATATTTCAGTTTTAATATACTGCGACACTGTTTCTCGGAAAACTTAATAATAATTAAATCTTCAAATTAAAAAGAAATCCACAGCACGTCTCGTACAAGAGACACACGATCAAGTTTTAGTAAGATCTTCTTAAAGTTTATAAATATGTAGCGTGCGCAATGTTTTGACCTCCAAGATCTTTGCCAATAGAACTATTAGGCTGAGCTCACACGGCGTAATCGAAACAGCCAGAAGTGGTCGTCGGCCATAGGAGTCGGACACTAATATTCATACATTTTTTGGACGTGTGTGGGGCCTGTGGCAGTCCCACAATACATCTTCCGTTTTTAGGGTTCCGAACGTCCGAAGTTGAAATTTGGTACACATATGGGTTTCTGCAACCCAAACACGGACATGTAATGTGAATAAATAAATTTTGAGTATTCACTTTTGGGAAGCAATATAGAAAATTAAAGAATAAAGTTTCGGAAACTGTACCGCGTAACATATCAAATCAAGTCCTTCGGCTTGTTGTGAGGATCTTATATATATTTATTTCATAATTTTAAAATATATGGTTTTCAAGTTATTCAAGAAAATAGACAAAAATTGACCATTCCCCCTGGTCACCACTATCTCCGAAACTAATAAGCGTAACATTTTGAAAAAGATAAACATAATAAGAACCTATAAGAAGTCTATAGTCTTAAAATAACATGGTAAATCTTTCAATATTGTGCGTACAAACTTACGTTTGCAGTTGGAATGTATCCGAGAACATGTTTTTCAACTGCGATGTTAAGTTTGTTCTGGGGATTAATAAGGTATCCGTCACTCCTCGTACCTAAACATATTCATCGTACAGAACCCTCTCCATGCGAGTTCAACTAAAAACAAAACTTTATAAGACAACAAAGTCATGAAACGTCAGAATCTAAGTTGCGCGTTTCCAATTGGCTGATTCTATGGTGAAGAGCCTGCAAGAAACTGTTATTCTTTTGTTTTCTTTTTTTTAAAACGTTGCCCACACTAGGATTTCTCCTGTGTCGTGGGTGCGTTTACAGACATAAATTCCACACACAATACACCCAGACCCGGAACAACGACCTGCAGATCATACAAATATTTGTTCAGCGCGGGATTCGAACCCGTGACTGTCAAATATTATTTCAAAAGAGTATATCCATGGAGTTTCTTGCCGGTTCTTCATCCATAGGATCAATGACTTGGAACCGTGCAACTATTTAAATTCTGACTATTCGTAAGTGCCAGCAAATGGTTTACATGAATGAAAACAATTTGACTTTGACTTTAAATGCTGCACATCTGCTTCATATTTGTGTAATAAGTTTTAATTTGTTTATTATACTTTTTATGCATTGTATATCTTTTTTTCTACAATTTTTGACATTCTGTTGTTGGCATAAACTGAAATATAATCTATACAAATAAATTTGAAGTGTCTGTTTGTAGTGTCAAAATAACAGGTTTTTACTAGTAAATAAAATGCATATAAAAGTATATATGATGCTAATGAAAAAAATACGGGTTGCACTCCGGGAGTGCCGACAGAAGTGATTTTTTTTTCTTTTAATTTTCTAGACGCGTTCGCTGTCTGCTACATGTACATGCATATATGAACACACTATAGCTGCATCTCGTAACGGTGTAGCGAGTCCAGAGATTTTATCTCATCTAAAAATAAGCGTACCGCGCTAAAAGAAGTTTTCCCATCAAAAAAGTATTTTTAAATTTTTGGCTGTCTGTTTGTTCCAGCTAATCTCCGAAACAGCTTGACCGATTTTGACGAGCCTTTCTTTGGCTGGTAGCTGATATTATAAGGAGTAACTAAGGCTACTTTTATTTTAGAATAAACAGTTTATACTAACGCAGGAGTCAGGGAATTCCATTATCATGTGTGTAACAAACTGAGTCAATAACGAATTATTTTTTACTGGCTGTACCACGCGGTTCCCCTCGCCGTTTAGTTAAAAATAATTTGGATTATTCATAAATAATTTAGAGTATTTTGGTATAACCTACCATTGTACATGAAAGTATAAATGAATAAATAGACATATGACATATATATGTTAATCTATATATATTTAATTTCATGAGTATTTTTTTACAAGTGACCAAAATCATTTTTCTTTTTCTAAAATAAAAGTAGCCTAAGTTACTTCTTATAACATCAGCTATATGCCAGTGAAAGTCCCGTCACAAGCGGGTCAGCCATTTCGGAAATTAGATGGAACGAACAGACAAAAATAAATTTTATTTTTATTTTTATACAAGTCCCGTACTTTCATATGCGTTTAGTGAAAAGCTACTATTTTGACATTACAAACAGACACTTCAATCTTATTTATTTGTATATATTTCTACACATATACAAATTTCATGACATTTAATAAACAATTTATTTATACTGATTACGATTTATTTTATGATTCTCTATTGTGACACGATGAAGATTAATAATCTGGTAAATATCTTTTATGAATTGTGAATATGAGTAAGTATAAAAGCGTTTTAATGCAACACATTTAGTTTCATAACCGTCTGGCAGTTTGGGTATTTTATATAACATACTGAAATGTCCTGCTGGCAGTGGCTTGTATTTGTTGACATCAGTGAAAGAAAGAAATAAGAAAGAGATATATTTTATTCACGATGGGACATGGTGATAGAAAAGGACAATAATGGTAAAACAACAAAATTAAATTAATAGGAAAAAAACAAAGTATCTTACACTAAATATCTAAATAATGTCTAGACGGCACGGTTGGTGCAGTGGCTGATACTGTTGACTGCTGTGCTCCGGGTCGCGGGTTCGATTCCCGCATGGAACAAATATTTTTATGATCTGCAGGTAGTTGTTCGAGGTCTGGGTGTATTGTGTGTGGAATATATGTCTGTAAACGCACCCACGACACAGGATAAATCCTAGTGAGGTCAACGTTTTGAAATTGAGTGATGGATTGATTCATGCATGCCCTCTGTTGACCAGATACTGACGTATATTTTGCTTTCGTATATTTTTCATAATATCGTCCATACGATGTCCACTGTTGAACTAAGGCCTCCCTCATAAATTTCCACAATTGTGTCGTCAGTTTGCAGTAAATTTGCCATTACACTTACCACGCATGGCAGATGGGTTGGTGAACGCAGTGTGGCTACAGTTCCAAAGAAGGGCTGCCCATCCCTCTGGCTAATAGTTCTGGATGGAGGGAGAGGCCCTTAGTCACCTTTTACTACATCCATTTTGGAGATAGAGTGGTGCTATATTCTTAAACTAGACGGACTGTGATAATATTTAAGAAGAATGTTTGGACTTAAAATAATGGTAATTGTCAATGCAGACTACCTAATCTTGAGTTTTTTGCCGTTTCTTCTAGGTATAAAAAGAACATGCTATCGCATTTAAAAACTAATTACATACAGGTTTCACATGTAAAAGTTGTGTGGAAGAAAAATAAACCGTCAAGTACGATTAGGACTCGGTCCAAGGAGTTTGGGGTTTCGGGCGGGGAGAGTCGAGTCGTTAGCCACCCGAAGGATTACAATACCGAACCGACCCGCAACCTAATTTGCTAAAACAGCGACAGCAGCTATCGGTGAGGCTTGGGGAGATCCCCGAAAAGTGGCTGGAGGGCAACTTTTGTACAGTCGCCTTCCCTCCGCTAGAGGGTGACCGCTTTACAGTTATCCCCTCCATGATGTGCTTAAAGGCGTCGCACCAATGGGCGGCTCTATTGTGATCTTAAGAGGACCTAGAGCCCCTCTTCAGTGCCGAAGATGACAACTTTTAGTTCGTTGATCGTCCGACAGAGTGTGTCAGAAATCTTTGCCTATTTAATCACTAACGGCAAATACCAAATTGAGGTTTGACAGCGGCATCTGCCCGATTTACGCCTGTCGCAAACCGTCTGCGACATACGTAATCCGCCCGTAGGATGGTTGGTATACCGGTATGTGGTATACTCTCTTGGCGACCGCTTGAGGTGACTGCTCACCAACTGGTGACATAGGCAACTGCCTCCGTGGCTTTTTTCTAACACATGTTCTCCTCAGTTGATTCCGATCTGTTATCGTACGCAGTATTAGATGTAGGTATTATTTAAATTTGCAATGATATTGTGTATATCATGAGAGATACTTAAAGGCACAAACATTCTTGTCTATCTGTATGCACATTTGTCTTCTATTCTATTATATTCTTGTCTCAGCGACAAGCTAACTGGCAGACCTATCACTGGTTCCCAATTACCATCGAAACAGCGACACCAAAATGTAAATTTCTTGCGGTCGGTCGTAAAATGTAAAAAAACGGCGTTAATTCGCATGAAATTTGCATTGTCACTTGTATCATAATAGCAGCAAAACAGCAATGTGGGGAACTAAAGAGAATAAACTTTTTGTTATTTTAGTCAGTCTGTGACTAACACAGTTGGATTGTTTTTGTTTAATAGCAGCTACTGCGAGGTATAGGCACAGGCTACACAGAAGAGATGGTGATTTTTCTGCTTCGTCACCGTCTTTATTCTTAATCTGGACACTACACAGATACGGGTCTAGAATTTTTGTTTTATGGATAATAGAAATATCCATACCTATCGTGTTGTTTAGTAATTGCAGGAATGTACTTGGCCTACTTGTCGTCTTACTCGACATAAGACTTAACAATTTTAATAGTATACACAACATTTATGATTTATTTAATTTTTACGCTAACATTTTGACTATTACTATTACCCGTTCCCGCTCTGCCGCCTCCTTTGCTTGTATCACGTCTTCGCAAAAGGAGGCGACGGCATCCCACGCGTTGTTGCTCCGGACGATGGACTGAACCACGGCCGGAAGCGAGAGGTCACCCCCTTGGACCACCACGACAATATCATGGCGCTGCGTTGCCCAAGCTAGGCACTCCTCCAACGTGTGCTGCGTCCTCCGGGCAGTCTCCGCAATGAGAGATAGTCGACCATACCAAGAGTGGTTTTTGTGGCAATTTGTGATATATATCCTACAACTATAATAAAACACTTTTAAACGGATTCTATCGCGTATATTTTAGATTTTTGTTTTCCTGACGTTTCGAATACTTTGCAGCATTCAAAAACAAAAATCTAAAATATACGCGATAGAATCCGTTTAAGAGTGTTTTATTATAATGTGTAATAATCGCGAAAACCTAAGATATTATCCTATGACTGTTCATTTAAGGGATCATTGGGAGGTTCATATTTAGCAGTGAGCGATTACAGGCTGATATGATGAAGGTTAGACAGAGTTTCAGGCTTATGACCGTTTGTGACGAATAGCAGCAGTATTTGTCCGACAGTAGACCATATTATGTGGTGATTATGGTAATATTTTCTATGACCACTCGCTCTATGGTAATATTTCCACTCATTTGCTGATGCGTGTACAAGTATACACACGCAGCCGCGCGCATATGCGCATTTACGTGAGTGTGTAAATTCGTTCGACAGACGCACATCTAAAAGCATCGTAAAAACCTAAATTTAATGGTTTGCCAACATGCTGTAAACAAGCGAGGTGATCAAAGTTATTTCATTTTCTGAACGAGAAAAGGCCTTAGCTCTGCACTGGAACAATTAAAGGATGGATAGAGCTGAGAATTAACTTCTTTGTCTGTCTCGGCTTTCATGAGATTCTTTAGGTATCCTGTATATTCTACTGGTGGTAGTTCTCTTATTGGAAGATGCTGCCTAAGTCTGGGTAGGTCCTTTTTTTTATTGAACCGGTGGATATCCCTCATGTACTTCCTTCGCCCCGGGAAAAGGCGAAGGGGCATGCCGGACTCCTACCGGCTAAAACCACCGGAGTAATCACCGTCGGCACCGAAGGAAGTCACCAGAAACTCGAAAGATCTCCATCTAGAGCTACCCATTGGTGCCACGCCTTTAGGCACATCTCTTCAGGCTTATTGGGGGGTTTTGCCATAATCGCCACGCTTGGCAGACGGGTTGGCGATCGCAGTTGAGTTGTTAATGTACTCGAAGGATGCTGCTGCCCATCCTCGGGCTACTCCCTTAGTCGACTTTTACGGCACCCATGGGAGGAGATGGGGTGGTGGCATTCTGAGCCGGCACCACACGGCAAGCCGGCACCACACGGCACGCTATCCCTATAAACTACTTATTAACCTCTTGAAATAAAGTGTACTATTTTTAAGACCTCATATTTCCGGTAGTTAATTAAAGTCAACGTTCTTTATTTCAAATCAATCAATACTTACTTAAATTCTGACGTTTTATGAGTGCCGGTAACTTATAAATACTTCAGTATTTAAGTCGCACGGTAGTGATTGGTCGATCCTATGGAGAATAGCCGGCAAGAAACTCCATAAATACCTGTTCTATTTAAAATAGTTGAGATTATTACAATGATAATTGATATAAATGATGGTAAAACATATAACCAGACAAAAATCTGTTTATTATGTATAAAGTTGGAACAATAACAGAATATTTATGATTACTTCATAATATTATGTAGCCAAGCATATTATTTACTTATTAGCTATAATATAAACTTACTTTACATAAAAGAAATACAATAAAATTTATAAAGGTTTTAGTGCTATGATATAATAAAAAATCTAGTTCAGAGTAAGGTCAAGTGACATAGCCAAAGATTTTGCCTCAGCAACCTTCATTTACTGACCTTCTTAATACCCAATAACTTTACTAAACGTATTTCGCAACTTTGATGGCAAATTTATACAGTTCCGGTATCACAGCGGTTCACCTCTAAACTTACTAAAGTTTTACATATACTATGTTTTAGCCGTGTGGTGGCTCAGAATACCACCACCCCAGCTCCTCCCATGGGTGTCGTAAAAGTCGACTAAGGGATTAGCCGAAGGATGGGCAGCAGCGTCCATCGAGGACATTAACAACTCAATTGCGATCGCCAACCCGTCTGCCAAACGTGGCGATTATGGCAAAACCCCCCAATGAGCCCACAACACATCCATATCGATCGTTGTGGTGATCTTTGGGGGAGGCCTGTGTCCAGCAGTGGACTTCATTCGGCCGAAATTATGATGATGATGATGTTTTGGTCTAAAAACCATTGTTGTTGTGCGTTTGGTATGTTAGCGGGATGCGCTCGGACGGCTTTCGTGCGATAAGTTGAATTCTTGTTGCAGCGTTGTTCTGTCTCTTGGAGCTGAGTGCTGTGTCATGCAGGAATAGTCCTTTTTTTTAATTTTTTTATTGGTGCCTAGTGGAAACTATTCATGAACTTCCTTCGCCCCGGAGAAGGGTGAAGGGGTATGCCGGACTGCTACCGGCTAAAACCACTGGAGCGGTCATCTTCGGCACCTGAGGGAGGCTCCAGGTCCTCGTATGATCACACTAGAGCCGCCCACTAGTGCCACACCTATAGGCACAACTCGGAGAGGGTGACTGTAAAGCGGCCACCCCCGGGGGGATTGTAAAGGAAAGGGGAGTTTCACAATTTCCAGTTGTGAACTAAAACTTATGGTGTCAATTAGTAGAAGTCCAGCTGTGGACTGGAATAGGCTGACTTAAATTATTTAAACACTTTACTTGAAAGTGTTTTTTTTTATATATGACCTGGTGAAAAGATGAGCAGTTCATTTGTCCGGCGGTACGCGTCACGCCTACACTAGGACAGGACCGGTCCAGGCTGCGGGGGACCTCTCGTCATGCGACGATCCCCTAAAGCGTCCCACGGCAATGCGTGACCACATGCGTGCTACGGTCTTCTCTTGGGTCGCTCGGTGTGGGCACGTACATTTCCCAGTCTACGCACCCGCGAACCCAGAGGTCCCCCGCGGCCTGGACTAGTCCCATCCTAGTGTAGGAGTGTGCATAGAATTTCGATGGGACCGACGCGTACCCTATGAAAAATGGACGCGCACCACTTGCGCATATTGGCGTGTAGCCCGTCAATTCACACCTCTGCGAACATTGTAGATACACTGTAGTAGCGCGGCAGCCCCATCATCATAATTATATATTAAATCTGATACAAATATATATATATATACATCAAATATTACTTCCATATCTGGGCAGTAATCATTCTACAAAGCGAAACAATAAAAGATAAAGAGATTTTTTTTATAGTTGCCGCTTTCCAAGATTTTGATTTCCTATGGAGAAGAACGGGAAGTAACTACATAATAACATGATAATTGTTACAGTATTTTTGGCTACATTGTTCTCAAAATAAAGATACTGTAAGGTCTATAGGTAGGTATCGGTAGGAGAAAAGAATAAACTGTGTGGCAAAAGAAAGTTTCATAGATTCCTATTGTAAATTTTTGGTTTAGATGTTCGAGGTCCAGACATTATTAGGAACCAGACATTAATTTTCCGTGTGGTGTCCAGATTCAGAATATAGCACCACTCCATCTCCTTCCATGGCTGTCGTAAAAGGCGACTAAGGGACTCTAAACCAGAGGGATGGGCAGCAGCATCGCTTTTGTGAACCGTTGGCCATACTGCGCTCACCAACCTGCCTGCCAAGCGTGGTAGTATTGGCAAATTACCCCCGAAATGAAGACACAGTTGTGGAATCTATGGGGGAGGCCTTTGCTCAGCAGTGGATGTATATGCGGCCGATATGATGATGATGAAGATATTAATAGGAAATAACTTTATTTTATTTTATGTCTCCTACTAGGAATTTCCAGCATGTGGATGGCTAATTATATCACAGATAGCGAGGGGTGGTTTGCCACTATTTAGCCAGCTTGTGGATACCTCCATGACATGTTACTTTGGAGGCCCAAATTTTAAAAGTGAAATACAAGCTATTTCAATTAGAAACACGCAACTTGTTGGAGCGATGAAAGTAACTATAAGATTATATTTTACCGTAAGGTAACATTCTTATGCATGCCGTCTGCCCTTTCATCTTTGACCTTTCTTTTGCCAGAAACACGACGTGCGCCGTCTCAGGATTGTCTCTAATCGGGCACTATACTGCTCCAAGTCTGCCACCCGCAGGTATCAACTCATAGAGGCTGGAGGTTTTTAAAATAAATAAATAAATAAAAATAGAGGTGGCCCTCACAGCCTATGTGACAAAGATACTTCCGAAGAGAACACTTGTGGCCTGAGCGTATTTACGTTAGCCGGAAGAAAACGGCGCCAAGCCGCATTAACAGTCACTCCTCCATGACGGGTCTTACCGCCACATTTGCGGTGTACATTGTAATTATTATATACCAGCTGGGACTGGCGGTTTTACCGGCCGTTTAATTTGAAAGAAATTAGATTATTTATAAATAATTTAAAGTAATTCGGCATAGACACTTGACATATATATTGACTTGAGTATATATATTGGATTTAATGGGTTTTAATTTATTTGTACGGAACCCTCATTCTCAAATAAAATTAGCCTAAGTTATTCCTTATAACATCAGCTATCTGTCAGTGAAAGTCCCGTAGAAATCAGTCCAGCCGTTCGGAGATTAGTGGGACAAACAGACAGACAGACAAAAAATTTGTTTTTGTTGCATATGCATTTAGTAAAAAGCTGTTATTTTGACATTACAAGCAGATACTTCAATTTAATTTATTTGTATAGATAGGTATGTCTTAATTACTTTTTATTGTTACCAAATAATTATAATAACAACATGTTACAGTCCCACAGCAAAGCCAAAGGCCTAGATTGATCAGTGCGTGTTAAAGGCTTTAGACTATTACTACTACTATTAGTACTACTGTAAATCCGTAAGATTTTGCTGAACATATATTGAGTTTTTTTGGTAGATATTGACCCAAGCTCTCACCCCCTGCAGTATGTCGTGCTATTTACTGGACAACCTGTATATGTGTATGTCGTAATTTTGGAGGAACTTGCCAGTACTCACTACGTGTGGAAGGCAGGTTGGTGCGCGCAATGCTGCTGTTATTTAGCAACAATGGTGCTGCCCATGTCTCTGGTCCCTTAGTCGCCTTTTACGACATCCACTCTGAGCCATCATGACTATATAGATTAGGATTATTATGTAGATACGGCATTAAATAAATATCGCATCAACAAAGTCGTGGTACCAGCTAGTTATAATAAAAAAATACGGGTTGCACTCCGGGAGTGCCGATAGAAGTGATTTTTTTTTTTTTATCTAGACGCGTTTGTGGTCGTATGTACATGCATATATGCACACACTATAGCTGCGTCTCGTAACGGTGTCACGATTTCAGAGATTTTATCTCATCTAAAAATATGCGTACCTGCTAAAAGAAGTTTTCACTTCAAAATACCTATATTTGAATAAGAACATTCGGAGTGTTAATCATTTTGAGTATTATTTGGTGTTGTTTGCGTGAAAACAATCTTTTTACACATTCAATTTAATTATTCTTATCGTAAAAAAATACAGCGTCATTTAGAATGATACTAAACACTGAAAAAAATATATTTATTTACAAGTATATTTAAATTTATATTTAAATTAGTTAAGAACAAGTTCATCATCATCATCATAATTTCGGCCGAATAAAGTCCACTGCTGGCCACAAGCCTCCCCCAAAGATCACCACAGTGTGTTGTGGGCTCATTGGGGGGGTTTTGCCATAATCGCCACGCTTGGCAGACGGGTTGGCGATCGCAGTTGAGTTGTTAATGTATTCGAAGGACGCTGCTGCCCATTCTCCTGCTAATCCCTTAGTCGACTTTTACGACACCCACGGGAGGAGATGGGGTGGTGGTAGTCTGAGCCGGCACCACCACATCCCGTCACATCATCTTAAACTTGTTCTTCACAAATATTTTATTATTCGGAAGGCAATTGTTTGTATTTCTATTGTTTTTATTGCGGTACTGTTGACGGAAAGACGTTGTGAAGTTTCCCAAACCAATCATTATAATACATGACGGCATTGACGGCACGGTTGATGCAGTGGCTGATACAGTCGGCTGCTGCGCTCCGGGTCGTAGGTTCGATTCCGGAACAAATATCTGTATGATCTGCAGGTAGTTGTTCCGGGTCTGGGTGTATTGTATGTGGAATTCATGTCTGTAAACGCACCTACGACACAGGAGAAGTCCTAGTGTGTCCCAACGATTTAAAAAAATACATTAAAATTGATGACCAGTAACCACATAAAACTTTTATCATACAAAATTATTTCGAAATTAGATGTCATGGCTAAAACAATATGACTCTTTTTTCAGCACGTAACGTTTGCTACGTCGTTACTCGCAGGAAAAATTAGGAAACTATAAACAACGATATTCAGAAGGTAATAATTATGTTATTGTATTGTCTACTGACGATGAAAAATAATATTGTAAAGAGACGAAACAAAAAGAAAAAGCTATTTCTATAGTATACGTAATCAGCGCATTGTTCATATCAAGTGGAGTTTGCAGGATGGAAACGTCAAGGCCAGAGTTCCAAAAAGGCTTTTAATACCAAAGATGCTAATGAAAATTGTTTTTTACTTTAGTTCCGTTTTTACGGTCCTATTGTTGACAGTAAATACCTACTTAACGTTACTAAACATGAACGCACTATGTTTATCAAAAACTTGTCTTATGTCGCAAATTCGTCGAAGGTTCTCATAATTGAATATTGCTGTCGAGTAAATAAAATAATTAAGTAAATGGTTTTATTCGTTTTCTATTTAAGATTAAATTTACTATATGATATATATGTATTCCGCATGGTGTTCAGATTAAGAATATAGCACCACTCCATCTCCTCCCAAGGAGGTCCTAAAAGTCAACTAAGGGACTGAGGGATGGGCAGCAGCGTCCCTTTTGCTGAACAGTAGCAATTCTGCGCTCACCAATCCGCTTGCCAAGCGTGGTGAGTATCGGCAAATTCCCCCCAACATTACAACACAATGTAAGCACAGGCCCCAAGTTTCCGGCAGCCCCGCTATTCCTGGTCATGGTAGCGGCCATGGTAACGGCGGGACAGGGGGTGCTAAGAATCTCCGGACGAGATCCAGCTACCACCCCAAAAAAACTGGCCCTGGTAACCTATAACGCACGCACACTGAGGGCAGATGAAAAGATCGTTGAGCTGGAAGAAGAAATAGATAAGTTGCACTGGGTTGTCATGGGTTTATCAGAAGTCAGAAGAGAGGGTGAGGACACGATAACGCTGAAATCCGGCAACTTATTCTACTACCGGGAAGGCGACCATCTGTCTCAGGTTGTGTCGGGTTCCTCGTCCGCAGGTCCCTCATTAACAACATAGTCACCATCGAACGTGTGTCGAGCAGGGTAGCGTACCTTATAAGCGTAACATAAACGTTACGTAACGTAACGAAATGATTTTGAATCAATGTATTATAAGCTTATTGCTAGAGCTCAAGACTTACTTTCTCGCAACAATGATACTGCTAGCAGTGAGATATGCTTTCTCCTCAGCAATAATAAACTTTTTAAGTTGCCTACTATCCAACTGCCTAAGTTAAGTGGAACATACGAGAATCGGTTAGAGTTTCGTGACACGTTTTCAAGCCTAATACATTCAAATGAGCACATTGATGAAATCAATAAGTTCCATTACCTCCGAACATCGCTTGATGGGAGAGCCGCCATGGTCGTGCAAACTATTGCATTTTCAGTTTCAAATTATTCTATTGCATGGAAGTTGTTATGTGAATGGTTTGAAAACAAGCGCCTGCTTATTCAAAATCATATCAAAGCATTGTTTAATGTTCAAGTAGTAATTAAGGAATCCTCTGATAACTAAAACGTCTAATTGACACTTTGAATAACAATCAAAGTCCTCGAAAAGAGTCAAGAGAATATTTTAGGTTATCTAATCTAGCCATCTAAATAAAAAGAAATATCTATGAAAACTTATTTTTCAGAAATCTTTTGGTGTCAACTGATATGCATTGTTACCAATATGATTCTTCTTCTTCTCTTAGATTATGGCTTCTGTGGAGTATCTTCCACAATTTCGCTATTGTCAAGTGTAAGGCAACGTCGCACCAAAATTATCCTCGTCAACTTATTATGTCAAAAATAAATAAAACAAATATACATTACCATTTTCAAATCACCAGACCGAATCCATGCGAAAAACTCAATCGAAAATAAAGTTTGGTATTGCAAATAGTAATTTGGAAAAACGACGTGTGGAGTGTATTACTGAGGGTCTGTTTCACCATCTATAAGTAAAGTTATGAGTAACCTAAATCAAAAGCTACAAGTAACGGTTCTCAATTTCACAATAGAAAAAATCTTCCATAACGTGTTTTTTACTTAACGGATATAGACAACTTTGGTATCATTCATTCTTTTCCATTCGATTGCTCAGATTTAAACGTCCTAAGCCAGTAAAAAAACACGTCAGCAAAAAGGTGTCAGCAGCCTTTGATTTTTGGAAGCAAATGCGAGTCATCGCCATCGCTCACCGGGAGCACAAGCTTCCCACGCATCCTTGACAGTCGGCATAGACACCTGAATTGCCCACGGCATCTTGATTACCTAAAACAGCAGCAGTAGATGTGTTAGCAGCTATCACGCAGCCAAGGATCCGGTGGCATATCGCCTGCAATTGAAAAGCGAAGATGCAATTTTTTGTTAATTTATCATCCGAGAGAGTGTGCGTCACAGACCTTTGTCTGTTTAATCGCTATCGGCAAATACGAAATATCAAAATGACGTTTGACTGCGGCGTCTGTACGATTTACGTCTGTTGCAAACCGTCTGCGATACATAATCAGCCCGTGGAATGCTCTGCGCCTCCGACCTATTCTCCGATATCTCTCAACTCTACACCTACATCGTCATTTTTATTTTTAGGGTCCATATTGCTATTCTTAGAAGAAAATTTAATAAATAGGCGGAAATAAAAGGTCCACCCGAGCAGTGCCCCCTGTACTACCAGGGTGTTCACCTCTGGCCTGGAGTTATGTGCTTGAGACTGAACTACCCATCAGCCATGCACCCCTTGCCGTACGGAAACTTGGAATTCGGGGTAATTATTTTATAGAGATTGTCGTCCTCGCAGTCCAGGCGAATAAGTCAAAATCGTCGGTCCTTATGCTGAACCGCGAGAAGTGACTACGACACTTAGCATAATTCAAGTTTATGGTTTGGAGATGTTGGCATTGCTGCCAGTCCGTGAATCGTGTCCACGATTGACGAAACCATATCACTTCATATCCTCGGTATTGTCTGCAAACCAGAAGGACGAGGATCGAAATTCGGGCACCATCCGAAAAGCGGCCCGTTCTCGAGGAAGTCTTGTTTGGACTCCATCACTGACTTTCTTTAGTTGTCTTTTCCTTTGGGCCTGTACGGCATGAGAGCCTCTACCGGCATAGCCCCAAAGATCATCGAGACAGTCAAGCCCCACCACAACGACAACGTGGGGATCTTAGTGAGGTTCGTGCCTGTACACTAGTTTTTGTTACATACTTACATCTTATTGCCATTTCGATATTGAAGGCGCCTTACAATTCTCAATCGTCCAACTATTATTTATCTTATAGTTAGTTCTGTTCGTTCGTTATTACAAACTTCAGACTCGGCTGGCTCGAAGTAAGGTTCCGGGTGTGGGTGTATTGTGTGTGAAATATATGTCTGTAAACGCACCCACGACACAGGACAAATCCTAGTGTGGGGCAATGGTTTTTATAAATGAAATGAATGAATGAATATCATAGCGTGTATGGGATGGTCCAGTATGCCGGAGAGGCTATCAGTTCACTTTGCTATACCATCGATTGAAAACGAAGACAACGCATTATGGCATTGATAAATCTTGAAAACAATGATATTAAAACAATACAATCTTTAGTTAGTTTCTTAGTTGAATCTGATGGCACCATTTTTATGAAGTGGCAATATGATGCGAACGATGACCACTTCAAACAGTGACCAGAGCTAGTGCGTAACACGCACACACGCATAAGTTCACCGTACGGTATCATTCAAAATAATAAACTTTCGATCGTGACCGCGCAGCGCCACGCGCAGCCTCTGCGTCTGCACCGCGTCTGTCTAGACGCAATGATTACACATTAAAAAAAAGTACTCGCCTCGAAAGCTCATTTGTTACTTGTACGTATAATATAATAATGTTTCGGTTACGTCAAATGTCAAAGGTGGAGAAAACATTGCGGTTTTGGTATTAGTTGAAACCATTAGGGTTTGGTTTCCCATTAGATTGGGTTATAAATGAAAGTGACTGTTAAAAGTAGCGATATTTAATTGACTTCTATAGAATTAAAATCCGAAGCTAATAAAAATCAGCTAGTAACAACCACCCTGGCGCCTAATTCCCATACGCCTGAAACCCCCTGCCGTACCTTCAAGGCGGGGGACCTCTGGGTTCGCGGGTGCGTAGATTGGGGAATCTGCGTGCTCACACCAAGCGACCCCAGAGAAGACGGTAGCATGCATGTGGTCACGCGCTGCCGCGGGACGCTTTGGGGTATCCTTTACAATCCCCCCTGGGGGTGACCGCTTTACAGTCACCCTCTCCGAGATGTGCCTATAGGCGTGGCACCAGTGGCGGCTCTAGTGTGATCATACGAGGACCTGGAGCCTCCCTTCAGTGCTGAAGATGACCGCTCCAGTGGTTTTAGCCGGTAGGAGTCCGGCATACCCCTTCACCCTCCAGTTCCATGTAGAATTTCCAATGAATATAAAAAAAAAAAAACTGTACTGATTTGTAAGCGAAAAAGAAAAGGGTAGTTCGCGGTGTGACAATAATTTGAAGTTAATACATAATATGATACATATACAATAAATATTATTATATTAGATACATATTAATAAATATGTAAATATAAATGCAAGAAGTAAAGAAGAAAGTATAGTGATAGATAATGTTCCTTATTATTATTAATATTATTGTAATAAGTGGAATGCACTCGTATTTTCAACGTCAAATGGGTGTTATGAAGGAATTTGAAACGTTCTTTAAGATAGCAGGGAGTAGATGGATTGTACAGGATACTGTATAGAAGATGGAGAATATGAGTATTCCGACGAAGGCGTATAGGAAGCCACTATATATATATATATATTGCGTATTTCTTTACCGGAGTCAAGGGATGGACGTCGCCGTGACACAATGCATCACCCGCAAAATTGACAGTTGGTGACACAACTAAATTCGCTGCCTCTAAACTGCTGCTGGAAGCATTTTGTACGCCGTGATGCGTGTTCACCTCAAGGATCAGGCATCAGGTGACCTAATTACTGAAACAGTTTTACTGAACACCATAACCTTGGCATGTAAATGCAGCGGTAGACTATACAGCTCCCTGGCCACTAAAGCAGGCTCGTCGTCCGGAGCGTTCTCCATTAACAAGGTGATAATGACCTGGATATTCTTCTCAGTTCCATCTCTCTTGGATGGTGGCATTTTAATTAAATACATTCAAATCTCGCTTTCCACTGTACTGCCTAAATTCCTCTTTTGTACTCTAGTCATTGCTCACTCTAGTCATTCTTTCGGTTACTGTAGCGTTAGATTTATCATCATATCAGCCATTTATACGTCAACTGCTGAACAAAGGCCTCCCAAACCACAAATTTCCAAAGATTTCCACAGTTATGTCGTCATTTGGCCGTGTGGTGCCGGCTTGGCCGTGTGGTGCCGGCTCAGAATACCACCACCCCATTTCCTCCCGTGGGTGTCGTAAAAGTCGACTAAGGGATTAGCCGGAGGATGGGCAGCAGCGTCCTTCGAATACATTAACAACTCAACTGCGATCGCCAACCCGTCTGCCAAGCGTGGCGATTATGGCAAAACCCCCCATGCGCCCACAACACACCCATATCGGTCGTTGTGGTGTACTTTGGGGGAGGCCTGTGTCCAGCAGTGGACTTCATTTGGCCGAAATGATGATGTCGTCATTTTGGGGGGTATTTGCCAATACTCACCACGCTTGGTCCCTCAGGTTTAGTAGTCCCTTAGTCACCTTTTATGACACCCGACGGAAGGAGATGGAGTGGTGCTGTGTTCTTAATCCGGACACCATATGAACTAGCGTTAGTTTATTCCACATCCATTTTTAAACGACCTATTTTAAGCAAATGGGTATTCTAGCACACGTCAATTAACAGAATTAAATGTTGCTATTATAAAAGTAGTGTTGATAGTAACTTTAACATTATCATACATTGAATAAATAATACGTAGTAATCCCACAACAAAACAACCAGATACATTTTTCGGTAAATGATCCGAAGAAAACATAACTTTCAATAAATGTAATAGATTCTTTTTTGAGATAAAGACTGCCTCACACTAATCATTTAAAGGTGGAAAGGTAGACGCTTTTTTTCGTATTTTCTGAGTGGTCTACCCATTGCAATAGAATTAGTATAGGATGTATCAGCACTTGATCCGAAGTGAAAAAAATATCAGATAGTCTAATAAAAAAAATATGGATTTGCCGGATTTTGTTCCGGCTGTACAGTTGTTCTGGGTCTGGGTATGTGTGTATGTGACATATTTTATGCCTTTAAACTGGACCCATGAAAGGAACAATGGTTTTAAATAAATGAATAAATAATACATACAAAATATTTTATTTTATTATATACCTGATGTAGATTTTGTATTGATACAAAATTTTATTTAGCCTGCCAAAGCAAACCCTTGAAATACCGCTTATTTGTAGTTTTATATTAAATTGGACTATTATGTATGTAATAGACAACATTCTCAATCTAAACTTAAAGTCCTGAAAGTCCCGGGCATTCCCATATATTTATCGTTGAAATTGTCTCGTTGCCTTCGGGATTCATCCGTGCACGCTTTGTTCATTTCTTTCATGAGGTCCTGGTGTGTTTTAGAAGATAGCGTCTCGATTAGCTTCTCTGTAAATAAATAAATAAAATATATTTAATATCACAATACGAGTATGTGTGTATGCCATGTGGTGCTGGCTCAGAATACCACCACCCTATGTGCTCCCGTGGGTGTCGTAAAAGTCGACTAAGGAATTAGCCGGCGGATGGGCAGCAGCATCCTTCGAGTACAGTAACAACTCAACTGCGATCGCCAACCCGTCTGCCAAGCGTGTCCATTATGGCAAAACCCCCCAATGAGCCCATAACACACCCTGTCTACGCATCGTCATCATCATCTGACCCAATACCACCGCACTGGACAGCTCAGGGGTGGGATACGGGGCGTTACTAAAAATCTACACACTACGCGGCGCCACTGCTGCATATTCCCTTCAATCGCTCAACCGATATACGATAGACACGCATTATTTTATGTAAAATAAAAACGCTGATTATACTTTTACATATTATCGAAGAAAATCTTTTATTTATCCAAACACACCCATATCGGTCATTGTGGTGATCTTCGGGGGAGGCCTGTGTCCAGCAGTGGACTTCATTCGGCCGAAATGATTGATTGATGAATCACAATATGAGAGGACTAAATTCCTGTATTTTTCAATTAATTGTCTGATCAATCGACTAGGTTTAGCTGTGCTTGCTACGTTTATTTCTGGCATGGATTATCATTCTGTCCTCAAGAAGTCTTGTACTTTCTAAGAGAGCATAACGTACTGTGCTCCAGGTATTAGTTCCCGTTGTCATATCCTATGATAGTCGTCGTCACATCCTATCCTGTGCAGATGCTGTTTATAGAGTACAATCACATAGATGACAAAATAAGCCGGGTAGAACGTATTAGTTTTGTAGAATCTGTAAGTTACTCTAGGTAACTTACTGAACACAAGACCCTCACTCACCAAATAAAACTTCAACTGGTTGCCCTTTCCCGCCGTACTCTTCAGGAAAAATATCCCCCGGCAGAAACTCTTGCACACCTTTCTTGGAAGTTGCCACGTTGATTCGGCTAGCTATCTTCTCAGAAAAGAAAGGCTTCAAGATCCTGACGAATCCTTCGATAAATTTTGACCCAGTTACAAATATTATTCCTTTTATTTTTGTGCCGTAGCCTTCCTGTAAAAGACCATTAGAAATTTAGTGCGAAATATTAGCGTCTTAGACCGCAATAATTATAAAGAAAGAAATGAACTTGATTAGATTAGACGCAACAATACACAGAAAACAACAAATAGAGATGCATAAACATATTCATTTCATTATTCTCTGGAGTGGTAGTGGTAGTGCAAGGACATGATGTTTTTCCATAGGATCAATTAAACAATATAAAAGTCTTGGTGTGCTATTAAGTGACTAAAAGGGCTCAGCTCAGCTGGTTTTTAGATAAAGCCTCGACTGAATGTGAATGATTCACCAATCTTCGCTAACTAATCTGAGTAAACTGTAATTAACAATGAGGAGGGTGAACTGCTTAGCCATTTAAATTATCCGCTTTATCAATCTGGCAAAATGAGTTAGTTACGCTAACTTAAATAAAGAAAAAAACAACTTTATTTTACACCAAGAAAGACGCACTCTACTTAAATTTTTTGCTCCATACTAGGATTTCTCATGTGTTGTGGGTGCGTTTACAGACACAAATTCTACACACAATACACCCAGACCCGGAACAACTATCTGCTGATCATACAAATATTTGTTCCGTGCGGGAATCGAACCCCTGACCGGAGCGCAGCAGCCGACTGTATCAGCCATGGCACCAACCGTGCCATCTAATAAACATCTATAAAATATAAAACGAAAACAAACTTGGCAAGACGAATAACAATAATGTCTTAGATTTTTCGCGATTATAACCCATTATATGTTGGAGATGAAACAAACGGAAACATTTACCTATATATTGAGAGACAGATAAACTAACTTTAGCATTCATAATACCAGTAATGTCATCGTGGCCTAGAGTTTACGGAATGAAACTGAACCGGTTTGGTTTGAAATCGCGAACACGCAATAAGTAAGCGTGGTTATCGATGCTTGTTCTCCGTATATACACTTTTGTCCTGCAGTGATACAAGGCAGATATGATTATAACACTAATAAGAATATATAGTTATATATACCACCACGTCATTACTTCCCCAAAGAGAGGAGACTTTTTTTTGTTGGACTTTTCGGAAACATTTCTTGGAAATGTAGTTGCTTAACCGGACATTTGTGGCGAAACCAAAAGAGCCCTCTGCCAGAAAAGGAGCAGAGGTACTGCTGTACACTTACATTACACCGATAACGGTGTTAGGCCTCCTAGAAATCGACCTTGATGTCGAACCAAGGACGTAAAGCATGGTATCCGCGCTTGCAATCAGGGGTACAATTCCTTAATCTCAAACATCCATACATCCTTGAATATAGAATTGAAATAACGGTGACAGTCCAATTTGGTATTCCTGAAACTCGTCTCCATGGCTCACCTTCTGCAACGTGTCCTTGAATAGCTTCAAACGTGTCTTAGCGTATACCAAATTGGTTTTTCACCGTCATTTTAATTCTGTATTGAAGGATGTACGGATGTTTGACCTTAAAGAATTTCACCCCAGGGGTGCAAATCTCTAAGCATAAACATCCATACATCCTTGAATACAGAATTTAAATCATGGTTTGGTAACCCGATTTGGTATTCGCTAAGACTAGTCCTCATGGCTTACCTTCTGCAACGTGTCCTTGAATAGCTTCAATCATGTCATGTTACTTCAATCCAGGGGTGCAATTCCTTAAGGTCAAACATCCATACATCCTTCAATACAGAAGTAAAATTATGGTGACAAACCAATTTGGTATACGCTAAGACATGATTGAAGCTATTAAAGGACACGTTGCAGACGGTGGGCCATGATGACGAGTCTTAGGAAATAATAAATTGGGTTGTCACCGTTATTTCAATTCTGTATTCAAGGATGTATGGATGTTTAAGCTTAGAGAATTGCACCCCTGTATTCAAGGATGTATGGATGTTTCAGTTAGAGAATTGCACTACAGCACACTAAATAATTAAATAGGTAAATTAAAATAGGTCCATGTGGTGTCCGGTTTAAGAATATAGTACCACTCCATCTCCTCCCGTGGATGTCGTTAAAGGTGACTAAGGGAATCTACACCAGAGGGATGGGCAGCAGCGTCCCTTCTGTGAAGCGGTAGCCATACTGCGCTCACCAACCCGCCTGCCAAGCGTGGTCAATATTGGCAAATACACCCCAAAATGATGATATAGCCGTGGAATCTAAGAGGGACGCCTTTGTTAAGCAGTGGACTTATAAATGGCCAATATAATATATATATATGCACTAAATAGGCAGTCTACATACATTATTATAGTCTAGACTTTTTATGAGTATTGTGGAAAACAGGTTTTCGTATTATTCTTTACTGCTGACCTCTTTATAACCAGTTTCGCTGTTTGTATTTTGTGTACACTACTATAATATGGAATAGCATGGTTATGAGAAGACACCTAATACCTTTCTTGCTGAGATAATTTGGGATTATGATCTATAAAAATGTGCGTGACCACAGAATTATCATTTTATGGGACATCTACATCAAAAATACGGGATTAAATTTTAAAATAAGAGACAGCCTTGATTTTTTATTGCTTTGTCATAAGAATCAAACAAAAGGACGTATTAAATATCATAGACGGCGAAAGGCTATAAATATTTGTTATTGAAGGTAATTTATAGTTTGTGTGGGAATATTTTATTAGTAGGCATAGATTGTGGCTATAGTTAGTAGAACGAATTAAGTAAACCTGCTGTGTCAGCTGTGTGGCACCAATCACTCGCCATGCATCGTGTAAAACAATGTGCTGCTCCCAAATTTGTTCCGCCATATGTTTTTCTATTCGTACGGTTAGTGGGCCAACCTCGCACTCATCATGTCATCATCATATCAGCCAAGGAACGTCCACTCCTGAACAAAAGCCTCCCCCATAGATTTTTACAAATGTGTTGTCATTGTGAGACGAATTAGCAAGTGCCCACCACGCTTGGCAGTCGGGAAGGTTAGCGCAGTATGGCTACTGTTTCACTGACGCTGGGACGCTGCTGTGCATCCAAACCAGAGGGTTTAGAGCCCCTTAGTCGCCACTTAAATTTCAATCCACGGGAGGAGATAAAGTAGTGCTATATTCACAATCCGTATACCAACCGGTATGTCAAACTCACTGATCAGAAAACAATCGGCAACGATAAGCAATGCTTGGCACGGCCAGTCTATGGATGGGTGACCACATAGTGCTTTTTAACTGAGCGTCTCCGTGCTTCAGAGAGCACGTAAAATCGTCGGTCCCATTAGTTTCCATTAGACGGCAGTCGTTAAGGCAAGTTTGAGCCTTTTGGGCGACTTAAATAACTTTGAATCAAGGTAGGCCACCAACTAAAGGAATAGAAGATACGCGAAAAAGATAAAAATCAAGCTATGCATGGTTGTTAAGGAGGACAAGGCCTTTGGGTTGCTTGAACTTCTCTGACACAATGCCACTAAACTACACAAAAGAAGAAGAAGTGGCTGATCAGTTCAAATAAAAATTTGCGTTCACCCATCCATAAACTGACCGCACCGAGCATTGCTTAACCGCACCGATCATTTACCGATCAGTGAGTGACTGATAATGAGAGCCTCCGCGAAATTGAGTGACGTGAAATTCATAACTGAAGAATGGGACGTCCTATAAAGTATAGTCTCAGGAAATTAATGATACAAATAACTCACCGTAATAACAGGTATAAATTGCTGCAATTCGACAAAGTTAAGCTTTGACAGAACATCGGCTGCGCTTACGTCGTATATGTCAACTATTAGCGTGAACCCTCGGCAGTAGTCGTTGGACTTTAGGTATTCTGCTACCTGGAACAGATAGAGTGCTATGTCATATGCAATCTCTGAGCGTAAGCGACGTCGCGGCCGCACTGGTTGAAGGTCTCGATTCAAACTACAAAATGAGACGAGCAAAACGAGGCGCCGGCAATAGTAGATAGAGGTGATAGCTTTTGTGATAGAGCTGTTACTAGGTACTATTATTTTTGCACAATATAATTTCATACCAACGAAGCTGGTTGCTTCAACTAGACCGCAAGAAGTAACAAATCAAATATTATAAACATTAAGTTAGTAATATGGTTTTTTATAAATTTGGTTATCAAAAAGATGTATGTCTTGTACTAGCTTCGATTCAGATAAACAGAATATTATATTTCACTCATCAAATAATAAAGAGATTATTATAAAAACTAATTAAAAGTAGCTATTTAAGCCCGTAAGTGCTAAAGAGTCAGTAAATTATGAATGCATACTCAAGTACGGAGAAACAGGGATTCCAATATTTATAGCATTAAGTTTACAGAAGAATTACATACACCTTACATGCGACCGAGACTGACGCAATAATCATTCTCTTTAACACCTGGTGTAGCGCTCGACTACAGGAGCAGCTTTTCCAATTCGATATTCAAAATCAAAGAGATGATAAAATTAAAGGTACACAATGCAATCCAGTAGAACACTCCGTCTATTTACAAATCTAGATAGCAGTTTCCAGAGCGCTAACAAGAGATTTAAAAGCTCCTTTAGCCTTGCCTGCAATTACTTAGCTTGTGCTACTCCGTTCGCTGTGGCCACTAGTCCGGTTCCAAGAACAAGGTATAAATAATGTAATCATCAGCGAATAACTAAGTAAATAGATTTATTTTTTAAAGTACAGCCATGTTTTAAATTTGCCGGTTTGCCTTGTGTGTTCTTGACCAGAAATTGTCCAACTCTATGTATTTCTATCACTATCGAATGAGACTAATCATAGTTTAAATCTTAAGAATGCAGTCAGCATGCATATTTACGTAGTATTATGTGGGTCCGGAAAATATAGAGTGATCTATATTCTTCTCTTTCTGTAATACAATACTCTTTATTGTGCACCAGCCATAACAAATAAAAAGAAAATCAAATACATAAATAGACATTTACGAAGGGCGGCCTATAAGTGTAGTAAAGGCGTCAAGGCTAAGGTTTTAAAGCAGCAGCCCGTTGTATACTGACGAAAACAATTTGTTATTCATTCCAATCCATTCGCTAAATGTTATGCGGTGATATTTCTTCTTGAATTTTCATACAAGCGCTCTCTTAGGGTACTCATATTTAACAGAGCAAGTTTATGGGACGATTTAATGGAGAGGATTGAAAATTGGTTTGCTACTTACAACTACAAACAATTTAAAAAGCGCTGTAAAATCTGATGATTGGATATCTACGTCAGGTTTAACTTTGACGATGATAACTCTGTGATATTCCTTTGTAAGCGCTGGGACAATACCGGTGAAACTGTAAAAGAAAAAAATGCATTAAATGTGCAATACAGCGTTCTTTGAAAGGTAAATACTAGCCAAGGCACAAGATAATTATGTATTCTATCCAATTCCGGCTAGGGTTCAAGTTTTTATATTGAAAGATTTTTACTCATGTAAACCATTTTTACTCATGTAGACCGCGCACCGGAAAACGCATCGTGGGACGACCTCCAACGAGGTGGACAGACGACCTGGTGAAGGTCGCTGGGAGTCGTTGGATGAGAGCGGCATGTGACCGGTCGTTGTGGAAATCTAAGGGAGCCTTTGTTCAGCAGTAGACGACCTGGGGTGCAATTCCTTAAGCCCAAACATCCATACATCCTTGAATATAGAATTGAAATAACGATGATTACCCAATTTAATTTTCGCTAAGACTGGTCCTCGTGGCTTACCTTCTGCAACCTGTCCTTGACTAGCTTCAATCATGTCTTAGCGAATACTGAATTGGTTTTATACCGTTATTTCGATTCAGGGGTGCAATTCCTATATCTCAAACATCCACACATCCTTAAATACAGAATCGAAATAACGGTGTAAAACCAATATCGGTATTCGTTATGATTGAAGCTATTTCAGGACACGTTGCAGAAAGTAAGCCATGATAATAAATCTTAGCGAATAGCAAATCGGGCTATCACCATTATTTCAATTCTTTATTCAAGGATGTATGGATGTTTGAGATTAAAGAAATGCACCCCTGTGGCTGATATAAAACCATTTAGAGGAACTTACGAATAGTCAGAATTTCAGTAGTTGTACGGTTTTAGGTTGATGGTCCTATAGAGAAAAGCCGAGATAAATCTCTGAACACTTTTATTAATAATAACAAACTTTTACGTTCCGATTCGTTACAAAAGAAATCATTTATCTAAGAATAAGTACCTAATGTATCAAGTGTCACCCTTAACGGTCGTTATGTTGATGGTCCAGCAGTGGACTTTTTTCGGCCGAAATGATGATTAATAATGAAGTAATGTAAAGCCAAATTTTAGAATAAAATTGCATTTCAAGAGCTGATCTATCCCCACTGACAGTACTCGTTTACGTTGGGAGTGAAAAAATTAACTAACTACGTTATTCTAAGCTTATACGAAACGAATAGTTTGTTCAGAAATATACTATGACTGAATAGAATATATTGCAATCGTTTTTACACCCTATTTTATTTTGTCCCATAAACTTTTTTAAAGTTCGTCACTTTGCTCGCTATCATCTAACCACACCACCTAGATCACGTCAGTAGATTAGGTAAATTACTTCCTCTCGTGCTACCTTCTCATATATGCTTACCCGTTCAGCATGATTACATGATTATTTTCATAAAACGAGGCAAGATAAGAAGCCTTTGTACGTTTTCATTATATTTCTTTGTTTTTTTACACTGACCCTTGATTTCATTTTTATTGAAAATCTTTTCGGGATGTCTTGGCTTTTGTGTAGTTGTACTAATACTAATGTTGTATTCGGGCTTAAACATAAGTATTTATTAAATTATTCAAATTACACAATAGCGTTACACTGAATAGATCCACGAAATATACAACAATTCTTAGTTCTATGCTTTGGCATTAAACATGCTTTCATTAGTAAATTGTAAGTATATATAGATATTTTCGTTCGAATTTCATGGTCAGCACGTCGTATAGAATTCACTAGTTTGGTACTTAAAGTACCTTTGCTGAAGGAACACTTCAGTCTTTACTACGATCATCAATCCAATGGGCCAGTCGGTTCGTGGTTTTCATGCTATTAGAAGATTTCTTCTTCAATATGAATTTAAAGATTAGTTTCTACTTTGCTTCTCATAAAAATAAAGTATTCTGAAATATATTTACCCTTTTTCTAACATGGTTATTAAATCGCTTTTCACGATATTTGTAGTTTGAAAATATTTCGGCATCAAGGTTTTTAAAGTGCACAATTTGTCTATTTGGAGTTTCGTTCTCTCTAAGGATCCCTTGGAGGTAATTATGCATCTTTCTAGGTAGCCTTTACCTGAAATTGTTATAAAAATAAAAATAGTTAATGTTAGATTTTGCCTGAAAAAAAACCTCAGTGTTCTTATTAATAACTGTACGAGCAGTTTTTCTGTTGGGTTTTATTCAGACTAGTTCCTAACTTCTCAGATTAAGCATCAACATAATTGAGTGGTTTCTGTAAAAGGATTCTCGAGTGATAACATTTATAATGCATAGAACGTAGAATTATTTTTGTACCATTATAAAATATAATTAGCCAAATGCGTATAAGCAATAAAAATGTTATCAAATTGAGGTGAAGTCAATTTGGGGTAGTTTTAAAAAGTTGGAGCCAGTACGTAGCGATCTACAACGTTGGTTATAAACGTGGTCAAGGTCATTCGTAATAACTAACATGCTTGTTATCAAAACACACAAATACACAGGATATATTAATATAGTCATTTTTAAGCTACAAGGCGATGGTAATTATTACAAAAAGTGAACAAATGTGTTCATGGTATTGAAGAGAATGTTCTAACGTTGATATTTTCTAGTTCAATTCATATATCTCATTTTTGATCTCAAGTGAGGTATTCCTGAGAATATCCAGATCAGCCTTGATAGTGTCAACAATATTCAGGTTAATTTTCGAAAGCTTATCGTCTAGTTCCTGACGCAATTCCCTTACTGTATTGGCAATTGTTTAGGGTTTTCGTGTCTTCGAGTCCGAAGAGAAGGGACTTCTGATAAACACATGACATCCCAGTGCAACTTATCTATTTATGTTTCCAGCTCAACGATGTTTTCGTTTGCCCTCAGTGTGCGTGCATTGTATGTTACCAGGGCCAGTTTTCGTTTGGGATGGTAGCAGGATCCCATCCGGAGATTCTTAGCCTCCCTAGCTCTTTACTTTTAGATATTTGTAATCTCAATAGATTATGTTTTGCGTTCTAGGTAATTGTATTGTTTGCATTAATTTTAATGTCGTTTAACTCTGCTAAACAAAGGCCTCCCCATAGATTTCCACAACTAATTCCCATGAACTTTCCCTTTAATAATACAAGTAACACAAAATATTTACCATTAACTTGATTCAGGTGTTATATGTAATATGCCCGAACTGGTGGTGCAACGAATACGAACAGGAGTATTCGTGTTCACTGAATAACCAATCATCTAAAAACATCATAACATTCGAACATTCGTAAGGACATTTTTCAATTAATTTGAAAACATTTTCTAAAGTAACGATATTGTGGTACCACGTAAGAATTCAAGCAAAGGCTCAAGATTCATCAGTTCAGCCGAATGAAGTCCACTGCTGGACACAGGCATCCCGCAAAGATCACCACAATTACCGATATGGGTGTTATAATAAAACACTTTTAAACGGATTTTATCGCGTATATTTTGATTTTTGATTTTCCTGACGTTTCGAATACTTTGCAGCATTCGTGGTCGCAGGATGACTAAGGTGACAGGCGTCGTTACAGATTTTAAAAAGTTATTTTATTTTATAACAGATGGTTGGCAGGTACCACCTGTTTGGAATCCAGTCATTAAAATAATAAAGTCCCAAACAAGATACCGCACTAAGAAACATCAAGACACTGTGAGTGATTACTGCGTGCATCGAAACTAATTTTTTGATTAAAATTGTACGGTAGATAAAATAAAATAACTTTTTAAAATCTGTAACGACGCCTGTCACCTTAGTCATCCTGCGACCACGAATGCTGCAAAGTATTCGAAACGTCAGGAAAATCAAAAATCAAAATATACGCGATAGAATCCGTTTAAAAGTGTTTTATTATAATGTGTAATAATCGCGAAAATCTAAGACATTACGATATGGGTGTGTTGTGGTCCCATTGGGGGTTTTGCCATAATCGCCACGCTTGGCAGACGGGTTGGCGATCGCAGTTGAGTTGTTAATGTACTCGAAAGACGCTGCTGCCATCCTCCGGCTAATCCCTTAGTCGACTTTTACGACACCCACGGGATGAGATGGGTTGGTGCTATTCGTAGCCGGCACCACACGGCACAAGACTGCTTTTTCTGTATCATATTAGTTTTACTATTCTATATTGAGATATTTTATATTATATTTTATTGTGGCTGTAGACCAAGTCGGTGTTTCGCGTTACAAAATATCCGGATGCACAGGCATTCGCGTAGTGACCAAACTGCCCAAGAAGTTTGGTGCGGGTTATACGTATTATTAAATCTCTAAAATCTCTAGAAATAACTGGTTAGTTATTATGGGCAGCTTCAGTTTATCATTCCACCGCATCACGTTATAAAATAATTATTTATTCAAAGTGGATTTATCACAGCAGTAATTACATTAATAAATATAATTATAATTCTGAGTAGATTTTTTGCTATAAAGATATAAAACAGGTCCTTTCATATGCAGACTCGAAAACCAGTCTTGTTTCTTAAGCGCTCCGTGCTATGTTGGGTAAATTCCACGATAGCACGGACAATTCGTAGGCTTGCACTAATTGTGCAACCTAGTACAGAGCACGTGCACGACGTGATAGCGGCGATAAGACCCCTCATGGAGGATTGATTGGATTCCGCGTCCGGGGCGAGGGCGCCCAGCCACCTCGGCTGGGCGCCCTCGCCCAGTACGAATCTCTCGGACTTATATCCTGAAAGGAAAGCTAGGAAAGCTTAGGAAAGTATCTGTGTCGCATAGGCCGGGAAGATACGCCCGGTTATCATCATTGAGGGGAACTACTCGGAGGACGTAGCGCAGCTCACGCTGAAGGAGTACCAAGTTTTGGTGATCAAGGTCAGACCAAGCCAAATACCATAGACCATAAATATATAAATTATCCAAACTGTACAAAAAGCAATAGAGTGGATGAAAAATTATAATTTAAACGTAAATATTGAGAAAAGTAAATATGTTAAGTTTTATAACAGACATAAATATAAATATGACGAGGCTACTGATGTCACATTTCTAGGATTATGTCTAGACAGTCAATGTTCATGGAAGTTATATGCTTATCATCATGGACCTTCCATGAACCATTGAGATCAGCAATCAAATAAATGAGTTTGTATATGCACTATGGCGACTTACGAAAATCTACCACGGGTGTGTCACTGCTCAATTACGATATGCTATACCTGTATCAGGAAATTCAGTCCATATTAATAGGGTATTCATATCCCTAATCCCGTGTGGTGCCGGCTCAGAATACCACCACCCCATCTCCTCCCGTGGGTGTCGTAAAAGTCGACTAAGGGATTAGCCAGAGGATGGGCAGCAGCGTCCTTCGAGTACATTAACAACTCAACTGCGATCGCCAACCCGTCTGCCAAGCGTTGCGATTATGGCAAAGCCCCCCCAATGAGCCCACAATTCACCCATATCGGGCGTTGTGGTGATCTTTGGGGGAGCCCTGTGTCCAGCAGTGGACTTCATTCGGCCGAAATGATGATCCCTAAAGCAATGTATTCGCGCAATTTGCAATGCGACACCACTGACATCGTGTAAAACGATATATTTCCGAATAGATTTTTACTTCCGAACATAAAAATCATTATTACCATACAAATTGCCATCCTATGACCATTAGAAAATATAATAAACTTCCGGAAACTATGAGAAGTCTCCCACTAAACATTAACAACTATTTAAATGTGTATTATATGCATGGTTGGTAGCTTTTTTTTTTACTATACTGTAAACGAATATTAAGGAATTAAATGAATTGTTTTCTTTATATTATTATGTAAAAACCAAATTTTCATGACTCCTATACCAAAATTAATATGATTTGTAATGTATCCTGAAATTCTGATTAATTAATTAATGACGATGATGATATATTACTTTTGCATACCAATTTTTTTTGGTTAAAATGTGTGGCAACTTACTGTAATCATTTGTAAATCTGTCCTAACCCATATTCATTGCAAATAAAGATTTTTGATTAGAACAATCTTATAGCAACTCGATGATCCTCTTAGGGACAGATAAAAGTCATCCTTCCAGACTTGGCAGAAATTAAATCATATACATTTATTCTTTAGTCTTATTTCTTTGTTAGAACAGAAAACGATAGATACGCACTAAACTGATGATTCAAGAGGTGAATAGGTTTTTATAACTTTTATTTTATTTTAGTTTATTGGACCCAGTGAAAATTTGGCATGAACTTCACCCACCCCGGCGAAGGACGAAGATACCGGACTGGATATCGGACTCCTACCGGCTAAAACCGTTGGGGCGGTCATCATCGGCACCTAAGGGGGGCTCCAGATCCTCGTATACTCACACTAGAGCCGCACCTATAGGCACATCTCATCCTAAAATCTATCTAATCCATACATCAGGGGGGCTCCCCGGGGAGGGGGGTATAAAGGATCCCCGAAGCGACCACGTGCGGACTCCGTCTTTGGACCACTTAAATGACAATCGGAGCTTAATGTACTTTTTAAGACAGGGATTTTAATGTATTATGAACGCCCGTCCAAGGTAAGCTATTGATCTGTGTGGTGTTCAGCTAGCTGTGATCACCTTAGCTATATTGAGCCCCTGCAGCAGTTCTTTAGTTACTTTAATAATGATTTTAATACTCACTAAAGTCTTTCTTAACTATGTGATCCTGTGTTTTCACCCATTGATCTATTAAAGCGATGGCTTCTTCTCTCCTTTCTTTATTGTCAATATTATGTTCTTTTCTTATTTCTTCGACGACTTTAGGTCCATATTTTATCAATTCATTCTCCGGCTCTGATATGTAATCCATTTTAAACCGCTATTTTCCTTTAATAAAAAAGCATATTAGCACTTGCAAATGATTGTATAAAATTGACTTGAAATACACAATGAGAGGTATAAAAAAGTTAAAATAAAGGCGTTTATTTGTGGCTGTTTTTTTAAAAATTATGTTTTGCCGTACACCAGACAAAGTTCCAAAAAGTAATATGATATACTAGGTGTGCCCCACTCGGGGTGCTAGGTCAGGAAACCTCCACGTGCGCTCGGTGGCTGCTGGTCCCTCTTGATACGTCCGGGGGGAAAAGCAGTTGTTGGGCCGGTGCACCCTGGGCACCGGACAATAACTTCTCCACTTTTTGGAGGAACTTATTGTCCGGTGGCTAATATTCTGACAGGGACGGGCCCAATTTTTGGGCTGTAGGTAGGCCGTAGGGTGTTCCTCCGTTTTCGGAGGAGCATGGGCGGGCTAGCGGCGGGCTCGGTGTGCACTCACCCTGCCCCGAGCAGGTAGTGGGAGGACTCCCCTTCCCTGCCACCGTCGATATCGTAACCTCGGTTGGAGTGTCGTGGTCACGTCTCGCGGCTCCGACCGGGACCGAGGATCTTGGCTTAACCGCCCGGATCGCGAGGAAGAAGGCCTCTATAAAAATTCCCCGAACCCAAGCTAGCGTGCGGCGAGGGGTGCATGGCTGATGGGAAGTTCAGTCGCGAGCACGCCAACCCCAGGACCGGCGGCACCTGAATATGGGATACGCTTGCCCGGGCACAGGGGGCACTGCCCGGGTCGACCACTTATTTCCCCCATACTCGTGGGATCAGAAATGGTAAAAAAGTCAACAAAAATTAAGAAAGTGGAAGGAGAGAAGAATGGTTCGCAGTCGGAATCTGACAGCATCCAGATGGACGTGGGGTCGGATGTCGGCTCCGTGTCCAGTTCGGGTGCCAGGACGCGTAGTGCGCGTGGCTTGCGCGCCAATGCGCGTGCGCAGCGTGCGGTCGCGTCGTTGTCGCGTCCGGGCACGCCTCTGCCGTTGGGTGGGGTAAGCGACTCCGAGGATTCCTTGGACCCTCGGAGTTCGCAAGCATCGCTCAATACGGTGTTGGGTGGTGAGGGTCGCAAGCGCACCCTCCCGAAGGCGTCTGTAGGGTCATCCCCTGACGCGAAGAGAACGGCCCGAAAAGAGTCGGACGTTGAGAGGCTGGAGAAGGAGAATGCGGAGCTGCGCTCCCAGCTTGCCAGCCTCTTGGTGCAGATGGAGAAACTGACGACGGAGGTGGGTCTCCTTCGTCGTCAGAGGGACGCAACTACAGGCCCCAGTAGAGCTGTCGCTCCGGCGTTTTTGCCGTCAGATGCAGAGGCTGAGTTTCGGCGATCCATTGTCCTCGAAGTCGGGAGGATGATGGACGCCAAGCTGGCGGCCTTGGCGGAGCGGCTTCCACCGGAGCAGCGCCTGCGCCCGCCACTAGCAGCGGATGCGAGACGGCTGCAGTCTACGACCACTTATGCAGCCGCTGCCAAGGCGACGCAGAACGCGGCAACGGCTGCAGCCTCCGCCAAGGCGCAAACTCTCGCGACAGCGGCTCAGCCCCAATCTAAGGGGAAGAGCGGAGGTCGCGGTGCTGTGAAGGGGACCGGGAAGGCTGACCGGCAGGCGACAACGGCCAGGGTTGCAGTGTCCACCGCATCCACGGCGGCCCAGCCGGCATCAACAGAGCCAGAGTCCTTGCAGTCTGCAATGGAGACCAGTGAGGGGTGGTCCATTGCAGGCAAAAAGAAGCGGCAGCCACGGTCTCCTAAGACTCAAGAGCCCACCGCTACGCAGCCTGCGCAGTCCTCTCTGCAGGACGAGGGGAGGCGACAAAAACGGAGCGGAAAGAGAAGAAGGAAGGGGAAGGTCAACCTCCCCAAGGTTCCCGTATCGGCCGCCATAACGGTCACGGTGCCCGAAGGCTCAGCCAACACAACGTTGGGTGAAGTCATGGCCGCGGCTCGGCGAAATATAAAGCTCGCCGACCATGGCATAGGTCCGGACACCGTGACCATTAAGAGGTCAGTCAGCGGCGGAATGGTGCTTTCCGTCGCTGGCGAGGATGGTGGCGCCAAAGCAGACAGCCTGGCGCGCCGAATGCGGGAGGTGCTCACCCCCATCTATGACGTGCGTATTGCGCGTCCGATCAAGATGGCGGAGTTGAGGGTAATGGACCTGGATGACGCCGTCACAAAAGCAGAGATCGAAGAGGCCATCAAAGCTGCGACGGCGTGTTCGCCCGAGGATATAAGGGTGGGTGAAATTCGCCGCTCACCAATGTCCTTGGGCACGGTCTGGGTTCGGATCCCACTGGAGGCGGCCAAAAAATTGGCGTCTACCTGCCGCATTTGCGTCGGTTGGACGTCAGCCAGGGTCGAGGTGTTGGCGGCACGGCCATTACAGTGCTTCCGATGCCTCGAACTTGGGCATGTGCGCCTCCGGTGCACCATACACGGGGGGGTTGACCGGAGCGACCGGTGCTTCGGATGTGGCGGCCAGGGCCACAAAATTCGGGAATGCCAGGCGCAGACAAAAAACTGCCCTTTGTGTGCGGACTTTGGCCTTCCGGCCGAGCACAGGTTGGGTTGCAAATCTTGTGCAGCCCAGAAGAGCAGGAGGGGAAAACCAGCCCCCCCTGCCTCGGCCGGGGGGCTGACAGCGTCTGCGCCGGCGGCACCGGTCGCACGCTCCGGCTCACCGGAGGCGATGGAGGCCAACTAAGGGTCCTCCAGGGCAACCTAAACCACTGCCGCAACGCGCAGAATCTGTTGCTGCAAACTGTTGCGGAGTGGTCGGTTGCCTTGGCGGTTGTGGCGGAGCCCTACGGCGTCCAGGAACATCCTCGCTGGTTCGGGGGCGCCGGGGACTCCGTCGCCATCTATTGGTCTGGAGCCGAAGGTGAGCCGCCCTGCTTCCTGTTGGACAGGGGGCAGGGCTTTGTCGTAGTAGAGTGGGGACCTCTGGCAGTAGTGGGCTGCTATGTCTCCCCCAACGTGTCTCTCGCTGACTTCGAGGGATACCTGGACGGGGTGGCACGCAGCATTCGCTGTAAGTGCTCGCCCCGTCCAGTGCTCGTCCTGGGGGACTTCAACGCTCACTCTAGAGCTTGGGGCAACCGTCGGGACGGGCCGAGGGGGAGGATAATGGAAGACTGGGCGGCGTCACTTGACCTCCGATTGCTGAATCGGGGGTCCGTTAGCACCTGCGTTCGGTGGCAGGGGGAGTCGGTCGTGGACCTGACATGGGCGGCTCCTTCTGTGGCCCGCATGGTGTCGGGTTGGCGAGTAGCGGAGGAGGTGGTCACACTTTCGGACCACCGCCACATAATGTTCGACGTGGCCCTCCGCACGCCTTGCCCGAGCCGTTCTAGTCCCAGCCCGCGGTCGCGGCGTTGGGCCCTCACACAGCTGGATCGAGAGTTGCTCGTCGCAGCTGCCAACGTCGCGGCCTGGCCAGAGGTCGATCAAGGGATCTTGCCCGATCCGGAGGAGGAAGCGTCGTGGTTCCGGAGGACGATGACGTCAATATGCGACGCATCCATGCCCCGGGCCAGGCGCTCCCGGCGTACGGCAGTGTACTGGTGGTCGGATGAGATCGCACAGTTGCGCGCGGTCTGCCTGGCATCCCGCCGCCAGTACCAACGAATCCGACGCCGGCACAGCGCTACAGCCGGAGAGACTGACGAGGCCTATAGGGTCTACCGGGCGGCCACACTGGCGTTTCAGACTGCCATCAGTGAGGCGAAGGCTCGGTCCTGGAGCGAGCTCCTAGAGGGACTAGACAGGGATCCGTGGGGGAGACCCTACCGTATGGTAGTGGGCAAGTTGCGCCCGTATGTCCCCCCGGTGACCGAAACCATGGCCCCGGATTTGCTGGAGAGAGTACTTTCAACGCTCTTTCCGGCGGTTCGGGACCATCCTGGTCCCTCTCCACCCCTAAATGCCTCGGACTGGGCCGAGGATTTGGGGGTTTCGGATGGGGAGCTGGGCCGAGCCATTGGCCGCCTGAAGAGTCGCAACACCGCACCGGGTCCGGACGGCATTCCGGGCCGTGCGTGGGTGTATGCGCTACAGTCTCTTGGGGACCGCTTGAGGCGGCTGTTCACCAGTTGCCTCCGTAGTGGCGTGTTCCCGTCCGGCTGGAAGGAAGCCGGATTGGTTCTCTTGAAGAAGGAAGGAAGGGCTGCAGAGTCTCCCTCTGCATACCGTCCCATTTGCCTGCTCGACGAGGCTTCGAAGCTATTCGAAAGAATAATTACCCGAAGACTCGTTGAGCACCTGTCGCGAGTTGGCCCCGACCTGGCCGAAAGTCAGTATGGCTTCCGGCAGCGGCGGTCCACCATCGACGCGATTCTTCGCGTCCGCTCGCTGTCGGAACAGGCAGTGTCCCGGCGGGGTGGGGTGGCGTTGGCGGTCAGTCTAGACATCGTCAACGCCTTCAACTCCATCCCGTGGGGCGCTATTAGGGCGGCACTAGTCTATCATCGGTGTCCGCCCTACCTGCAGGGCATCATTGGGGCCTATCTGCGCGATAGGCACATTCGCTACGTGGGCAGGGACGGTAGCGTAAAGCGGAGGGAGATTACGTGCGGGGTTCCGCAGGGGTCAGTTCTCGGCCCTCTCTTATGGAACCTCGCCTACGATGCGGTCCTGCGTGTCGTTCTCCCTGCTGGCGTCAGCTTAGTCTGTTACGCTGATGACACTCTGGTGTTGGCCAGCGGGGAGTCCTTCGAGGGAACCATCCGGCTTGCGGAGCAAGCGGTGGCAATTGTCGTGGCCAAAATCCACGCCCTGGGTCTGCGGATAGCGCCTCAGAAAACCGAGGCGCTATGGTTCCACAAACTGCCGAGAAGCAGAGAACCACCCAGTTCGTGGATACGCGTTGGTGACGCGCAAATCGGGGTGGGCCGGTACATGAAATACCTGGGGCTCACCCTGGATAGTCGTTGGGGCTTCGAAGAGCACTTCCAGCGCCTCGTCCCCCGAGTCGAGAGGGTAGTTGGTGCTCTACACCGGCTGCTGCCCAATCTCGGGGGACCATGTGAGGAAGTTCGCCGTCTCTACGGAGGAGTCGTGCGGTCCGTGGTTCTATACGGGGCGCCTGTATGGTCAGCTCGACTATCAGGCGCCCAGCGCTGCAGAACCAAAATTCACGGTCTGCAGCGCAGAGTGGCTATCCGGATCGCACGAGGATACCGAACGGTGTCCTACGAGGCGGCAACTCTCCTGGCGCGTTTTCCGCCTTTTGACATCCTGGCGGAGATGGATGCGTGGGTCTACGATCAGACACGCTCCCTCCGCCAGAGCGGTGAAGGCGCGCCTCCAGGGGCGTTGGACAAGCTGCGGCGGCTAGCTCGGCGGCGCGCACTTGTAAAGTGGCGTCATCGCCTGCGGATGCAGTTTGCAACCAAGCGCGTCGTCGAGGCCGTCCTGCCGCTCTTTGGAGCCTGGCTCAGAAGGAGCGAGCGCGTCACCTACCGCCTGACGCAGGTGCTCACCGGGCACGGTTGTTTCGGCGCGTACCTGCACAGGATAGGACGCGAGGCCACGGCACAATGCCACCATTGTGATAGCGACCAGGACACCGCACAGCACACGCTCGAGGCGTGCCCTGCGTGGGCCGCCGAGCGGCGGATCCTGGTCGATCGGATCGGGCAAGATCTCTCTCTGCCAGCAGTAGTGTCGGCTATGTTGGTAGAGCACGAAAACTGGAATGCAGTGGTCTCCTTCTGTGAGAGCGTCATGCTCCAGAAGGAGACCGCAGAGCGGGATCGGGAGAGGGCCGATCCCGCTCGAAGAAGAAGGAGGCGGCGCCGGGGTAACAACCGCCCTGGCGCCTAATTCCGATACGCCTGAAAACCCCTGCCGTTGCTATAAGGTGGGGGACCTCTGGGTTCGCGGGTGCGTAGATTGGGGAATCTGCGTGCCCACACCAAGCGACCCAAGAGAAGACGGTAGCACGCATGTGGTCACGCGCTGCCGTGGGACGCTTTGGGGGATCCTTTACAATCCCCCTGGGGGGGTGACCGCTTTACAGTCACCCTCTCCGAGATGTGCCAGTAGGCGTGGCACCGGTGGGTGGCTCTAGTGTGATCATACGAGGACCTGGAGCCTCCCTTAGGTGCCGAAGATGACCGCTCCAGTGGTTTTAGCCGGTAGGAGTCCGGCATACCCCTTCGTCCTTCCCCGGGGCGAAGGAAGTTCATGATGAATTTCCACTGGGCATCAATAAAAAAAAAAAAAAAAAAAAAGGTGTGCCCCACTCGGTTTCACCTGCCGTTTACAATACTTCGGCATAGACAGTTGACATGTATAAAGTTTATTATATTGGATTACATGGGCTTTAATTATTTTCGTGGAAAACTCATATTTTTCTAAAATAAAAGTAGCCTAAGTTATTGTTTATAACCTTAGCTATCTCCCAATGAAGTCCAGCTACTTCAGAGATTAGCTAGAACAAACAGACGACAGACAGCCAAAAATAAAATAAATTGATATTAGCCGACTTCAAAAAGGAGGAGGTTCTCAATTCATTGCGTATTTTTTATGTATGTACACCGATTACTCCGAGATTTATCAACCGATTTGAGCAATTTTTTTTAACTGATGCAGAATGCTTTTGAGTGGGTCCCATACAAATTTCATTACATTTGATTGAGTAGTTTTTAACCAGCTTCAATAAACAGGTTAATTTGACTACGCTTATCTAGATGCTGTCTCAATAGTTTCGATTCCTCTCAGATCAGAGAGCCGATTTGAGTCATTGTTATTTTTAGTGTTAAATACTGATACCAAATTGGAAAAAGTTCTTACATTTATTTACACTAAAAGGAAACAAATAAAAATTTAACAAAAAAAAATACCGACACCAAAAACCCTACTGAAAATCAGCGCTGTGGCTCGTTCTGATGCCACAGCATTTAAGCTGAGCAACGACCTAAGTCTTGCGCAAATACGACGTACAATTCCCACTTTTCCAGTCATTACAAAACCCAAAGATTTGAATCTCTGACAGAACATGAGGAGTATTGTAGGCAACGTGTGATAACAACGTACGTATATAAACTTTGTATTATAGTGTATAGCAATGTGTGATAACAACGTACGTATACATATTTAGATATAACGTGTTAGCGACTTTGTACTGGTATGTGTGTTAACGATGTACGTATCCTTATGTTTTAATATTGTAATTTATAAGCGACATATGTTAACAATGTACATATTTAATATAAGCAGTGTATAACGATGTATAAACCACGTACGAGCGATTATGTTATGTTGTAATTTACTTAAGTAAACACGTTTGTGACGACCACTTTTGAAACCCGTTTTAAAGTTAGTTCTTGTGCATTTGTAATGGTAAACTTGTGTAATTATGATAGACGACATTACAACTAATTGAATGATACATAAATTATACTAATTAATTCATTAGTTTAAGAATAACCGTGTAAATAAGAAATATTTTTTGTAAAATTTGTAGAAATTTTATGTTTAAACGACCAAATAGTAGTTATAAAAAAAATTCCACTGTAGTAGGGATTATATAGACAGATAGAACAGTTTGTAAGCTTTCTAACGATGTATAACACTACCACCTTACTCTTGAATAAACGTTTAATTTCGTGTAAACACTGAGCGATGCATAATAAAAATCATAGATTCGGGAGATGAAAAATAGTCGCGGTTTTTCGGCCCTCCTTACGGTAAAGATTCGCGGTGGCTTAGCTGCGCCGAAATGATTAAAGATAGAGAGGAAAAAAATGGGATAAAATTAGAATATGAAGAATAGAAAAATACAAGAAAATACAAGTGAATAATTGAAGCATCGCTCGGTGACGTCATGAACCTTTGATCCTGAACATTGCTGAGTTTCATTTCACCGTCTTGTTACCTGGAAAACCTGCGCGCCGGCGACTTGTAAATATATAACAAGTGCTGGCATAAGGGGAGTTTGTCCCTGGCCGTATAGGGCGACCTACACGACCGAAACAGTTGGTCCTTCGAGCCGGATAACCGCGTAACATAATACGGAACAGTGAATAACGAAGAAAGTTCAAGATGCCGCCGACCACACGTTCGAACAAAGGCGCGTCCACCGAAGAATCTGCGGAAACTTCTACCGCTACGAACACGGACGCCACTACTTCGAGTGAAGGAACGCGCACCACCGAGACGACTACTGAAACCGATACCACGGAAAACACAACGAAAAAGACGCCGTCCACGAACAAATTAAAACAGTCTGAAACAAATGAAGAAAAACGTGGCCCCAGCCAGGACATGGGTCTCAACGCACCAAGCAAACCCCTGGGGCCAACGCGACCACCTTCAGTCAGATCGGTGCGATCAAAAAAGGAACTTGAAGCAAAGGAAGAGCTCGCAAGATTAGAGTTAGAACAGGCCAAGGCCGCGTCTGCGCTCGCCCGCGCTCGACTTGAACGACTCCAACTGGAGGAAGAAATATGCTCGGAAAATGAACAAGAACCGGAAGATCGCGCAGCACACGTGCAAGACTGGGTGCAGACGACTGTTCGCCAAGGAAGCGAATTGAACATGAAGAAAAACAACGATATAAGTGAATGTGAAAAACCATCGACGAAAAGTGAAATAGAAGTCTTTGCAACTGAAATAGTGAAGGCATTGAATACGCGTCAACAACCTCCCACGTATATACATGAGTTGCCTTACTTCGACGGCAATATCTCCGAGTGGATCGCCTTCAGAACAGTGTACGCCGACACGGCCCCGATGTTCAGCGACATTCAGAACATGGCCAGAATAAGAAGAGCCGTGAAAGGATCGGCACGTGAAGCCATCAAGAGTTTGTTATACTCCGATTGTACGCCGAGTGAAGTAATGGATGCCCTGCGACGTCGCTTCGGTCGCCCAGAATCGTTAGTGCTAAATGAGTTGGAGAAAATCAAAACTTTAGCCAAGCCAACAGATAGTGCGCGCGACGTATGTCTATTTGCAAACCAAGTGAACAACAGTGTGGCGGCGATCAAGGGACTCAATAAACCGCAGTATCTACACTCGCCTGAGATAGTGAAGTTAATAGTGGACAAGCTACCAACAGTGCTTAAATATCGGTGGTACGACTACGCCGCAGAAATGGATAACAAGCTACCCGAACTGATAAATACATCGAATTTTTTGAATAGGGAAGCTGATAGGTGTGGCGCCTTCGCAGCACCGGAGAATTTCGACAGAAATAAACGAACAGTATACAAGCACGCTACGCATATGGCAAGAGAAGAAGAACCGACATCCAAGAACGATAAGAAGTCCGTGTGTCCACATTGCGAAGAAGAGCACTATTTGAATCAGTGTAAAAAGTTCTTGAATGCTTCAGTACAAGATAGATGGGAAATAGTGAAGAAACTCCGACTCTGTTTCAAGTGTTTACGTAACAGACATCGCAAAGACGCATGCAAGAGGCCCGGCTGCAACATATGTAAGAGATGGCATCATCGCCTTCTGCATGCGGACCTGCAACCATCATCACAAGAACAGAAGAAGCAAGATGAACAGGAAACTGAACTGACCACCAACTTAGTGGCTACAGTAAGAACAAACAAAGCCTACCTGAAGATGTTACCAGTATTATTGTGCGGTCCAAAGTGCTCCATGAGAATAATAGCCTTACTCGATGAGGGTTCCACAATCTCCCTTCTTGACTCTAAGGTGGCAGACGCAATAGGAGCAGTGGGTCCAACAGAACCATTCGCGCTACAAACAGTGGGGGGCAAGTGCATAGTGAATAACAACTCAAGAAAGCTGCAATTGAAAATAAAAGGTGTTCAGCAACAGAAGATGACGAATCTCCGAGGGGTTAGAACAATAGACAACCTCAACTTGACTCCTCAGAAAATAGAAGAAGTGAACGTCAGCAAGTATCCACATCTGAAGGACATAACGCAACATGTATGTTATGAAGAACAAGCACCAAAACTACTCATCGGTCAAGACAACTGGGAGTTAATCGTTACAAGATCATTGAAGAAAGGCAAAGCGGGACAACCAGTGGCGTCGATGACAGCATTGGGATGGGTGTTACATGGTTGTGATACCAAACAAGTGAACTTTATCGATCAGTGTTTACACCTCAATGAAGCCGAAGAAGATCTTAATCAGCTGATTAAGGATCACTTCTCAATCGAGTCCCTCGGGGTGGCACCGAAGCGCCCCAGCACGGACGCCGATGAAAGAGCCTTGCAGATATTGGAATCAACAAGCAAACGGCTGAAAAGTGGAAGATTCGAAGTCGGCCTATTGTGGAAAAATAAAGAAGAAAAGGTGCCAGATAGCTTAGGACTAGCAGAGAAACGCCTGTACATTTTAGAAAAGAAGCTTGAAAGGAACAACGACTTGAAAGAAGAATATTCGTCTCAAATATCGAATTTATTAGAAAAAGGATACGCAGAAGAAGTACCAAAGACAGAAGTTAAGAAAAAATGGTACTTACCTCATTTTGCAGTAGTGCACCCTCAGAAGAAAAAACTAAGGGTGGTTTTTGATGCAGCTGCGAAGGCAGGAGGCAAAAGCTTGAACGACATGCTTCTACCAGGCCCGGATTTATTGCAATCATTGTTTGGGGTACTGCTACGATTCAGAGAAGGACCGGTCGCGCTGGCAGCTGATATAAAGGAGATGTTTCTTCAAATTAAAATATTACCAGAAGACAGAGACTGCTTAAGATTTTTGTGGAGGCAAGACAAAGATAAACAATACAAAGAATACAGAATGACATCGGTTATATTCGGAGCGACGTCTTCCCCGTGTACAGCGATCTATATAAAAAACAAGAATGCAGAAGAAGAAAATCAGCAATATCCAGAAGCCGCTAAAGCAATCATAAGAAATCATTACATGGATGACTACCTACAGAGTTTTAGAAGCACCGAAAAAGCGAAGAAGATTGCGTCAGAAGTGGACAGAATACACAGACGAGCTGGTTTTGAACTGAGTCGATGGGCGTCTAACCAACCGGCCGCTCTAAGACACGCCAGTGAAAACGCTAAAGGAAGTTCAGAAGTCACCATCATACAAAACGAAGAGAAAACTCTGGGATTAAAATGGCTCACCGACGAAGATGCATTGGGATTTAATACAAACCTAAGAAACATCCCTGACAACGTTATTAGTGGCACTAAAGCACCTACGAAAAGACAAATAACAAGTGCAGTGATGTCAACATTTGACCCAATGGGTCTAATCGCTCCAGTCCTCATACAAGGAAAAAGGCTGCTACAAGACATATGGAGAAGTGGAATCGGCTGGGACGAGGAAGTGCAGACGCAAGAACATCAAGCCTGGCAGAGATATATATCGTCATTAGAAATCCTTCACAACCTCAAGATCCCAAGATGCATAGCCCCTGACAGAGACGAGGGGGAGCTTCATATGTTTTGTGACGCAAGTGAATCAGCATATTCAGCCGCCGCGTATTGGAAAACGACAAGTGAAGACAGTGCTACTACCATAACATTGATCGCCGGAAAAGCCAGGGTTACACCTTTAAAACCCATATCAGTTCCTCGCCTAGAGTTGCAAGCAGCGTTGTTGGCCACCAGATTGGCACATACCATCAGGCAGGAACTGGAGTTGAAGATCACCAGAACAATTTACTGGACGGACTCTACCACTGTGCTTTCTTGGATTCAAACGGATCCACGTACCTTCAAGACCTTCGTGGCACACAGATTAGCGGAAATAGAGGAGACCACGAAACCTCAACAATGGCGTTGGGTACCAACCGCGTCAAACCCAGCGGACGACGCGACGAGAAAAATACCCCACAACTTTAACGCATCGCACAGGTGGTTCACCGGTCCATCATTCCTGTACGCATCTGAAGATTGCTGGCCTGAAGTTAAAGTATCGAAAACGAACAGAACGGGCGAAGAGAAACCTGCCACCACAGCCACAGTCACTGTGGTCGACAAGGAAGTGTCCCCAGAGCCTTCACGCTTTTCAAGTTGGCTTAGATTGGTCAGAGCGACAGCAAGAGTATTACAATTCATCGCTTTATGCAAACCTAAAGAGAAAATAAATGTTTTAAGAAAAATAAAACAAACAGATGATCGAAATTGGAAAAAATCGAACAAAAATAAACCTTATGTCAAGCGAGATAAAGTCTACACACCGAATCAAGGGATAAAATACGTCCCTATCGAACCTCACACGATGATTCAAGCCGAAAATATATTAATTTTACGCAGCCAAAAGGAAAGTTTCGCTGATGATTATAGAAGATTAAGTCAGAACAACCCGCTTCAGAAGAACAGCAAATTAAGAAAATTAGACGTCAATGGAAAGATGATCAACAGGGAGATCTGCACAGGCGACGTAGTCGTCGTTGGTGACCACACCCTACCCCGTGGTAGTTGGCCACGTGGGGTGATCAAGCAAACCTACCCAGGACCAGATGGACGTGTTCGAGTAGTGGACGTGAGAACAGCTGGAGGCGTGATGCGACGACCCGGCTCCAAGATTGTTGTGATCATTCCACGTGAGTTGCCTAGACCAGAAGATAGTGCTACGCACGAGGGGGAGAATGTAGGCAACGTGTGATAACAACGTACGTATATAAACTTTGTATTATAGTGTATAGCAATGTGTGATAACAACGTACGTATACATATTTAGATATAACGTGTTAGCGACTTTGTACTGGTATGTGTGTTAACGATGTAAGTATCCTTATGTTTTAATATTGTAATTTATAAGCGACATATGTTAACAATGTACATATTTAATATAAGCAGTGTATAACGATGTATAAACCACGTACGAGCGATTATGTTATGTTGTAATTTACTTAAGTAAACACGTTTGTGACGACCACTTTTGAAACCCGTTTTAAAGTTAGTTCTTGTGCATTTGTAATGGTAAACTTGTGTAATTATGATAGACGACATTACAACTAATTGAATGATACATAAATTATACTAATTAATTCATTAGTTTAAGAATAACCGTGTAAATAAGAAATATTGTAAAATTTGTAGAAATTTTATGTTTAAACGACCAAATAGTAGTTATAAAAAAAATTCCACTGTAGTAGGGATTATATAGACAGATAGAACAGTTTGTAAGCTTTCTAACGATGTATAACACTACCACCTTACTCTTGAATAAACGTTTAATTTCGTGTAAACACTGAGCGATGCATAATAAAAATCATAGATTCGGGAGATGAAAAATAGTCGCGGTTTTTCGGCCCTCCTTACGGTAAAGATTCGCGGTGGCTTAGCTGCGCCGAAATGATTAAAGATAGAGAGGAAAAAAATGGGATAAAATTAGAATATGAAGAATAGAAAAATACAAGAAAATACAAGTGAATAATTGAAGCATCGCTCGGTGACGTCATGAACCTTTGATCCTGAACATTGCTGAGTTTCATTTCACCGTCTTGTTACCTGGAAAACCTGCGCGCCGGCGACTTGTAAATATATAACAAGTGCTGGCATAAGGGGAGTTTGTCCCTGGCCGTATAGGGCGACCTACACGACCGAAACAAGTATGTATCGGCATTGGTAATTTCTAGTCGTCAACAAACTGTATAATAATCTATGATGTTAATTGTCAACCATAAAAAAGAAAATTATTGTTTTATTATTTTTGGCCTGGAGTCCAAGTCTTTTGGCCACAAGTATATTAACACTAATTGATTAACATTAATTGACACTGATTAGTGTTAATTTGGTTGTTTCTGTTATAGATGAAAATAGTATATATAGATTTAAGTGTTTTGTTAATAAGTACATATTTAAGCATATACGTAGTCATGCCTTTGTCGAATATTTTCCTTACTGTGTGTTTGTGCGTCGACTTGCCGCAGGAATAAATTGTTTCTTTCTTTCTTTCTTTACATGATATTAAAATATTAAAACCACTGAAAAGGAAACTAAAATTTTAAAATTCAATTTTATTTATGAAGTCGGGCGGGGCCAGGTATGCCCCAACCATGGTTCATGCAGACCAACGAGAAGTTATATTTTATACCTGGCTCCGCTCGACTTCATAAATAAAGTTTTATGATAACAAACCAAAATATTTCTTGACTTTTAACAATAAACAATTTTCTTAAACAAATAAATGGTGATACACCCACCGTGTTTAACTTAAAACTAAAAGCGAATGAGGAAATTCTTCTAATCGTAAAAATGTATGATTCAAATTATAATTTTAAATTTATAACTTGCACAGACGAGGCGAGTGTTATACCACTGACCAGCGACTATTGGTCGTCACAAATTGTGAGCGACTTTTTCTAACAGCTTCAACAGGTATAGTAATATGAACTGAATATTACAGAACTTTTATCTGTCCCGCAGTACTATAATAAAGTGCCTTGTCGTCAATAACCTTACATCTTTAATTATGCCATTAATCTTGATGACATCATCATCACGTTTACTACTATTGTTATAGTAACACAAACGCTAGTGGCAGACGTGGTCATAAATCAATTGCGCGTTAGGGATGTGCTTGTGTCGCATGCAGTATCGATGCTTTTTGTTTGAAATCTGTTTTAATATCCGTGTAGTGTTTGAATTAAAAGTATAGCTCCACCTCCCGTACATGTTGTAAAATGAGACCAAGGGACTATAACTAGACTATAACCAGAAGGATAGGCAGCAATGTCCCTTCTGTGGATCGGTAACCGTTCTGCGCTCACAGACCCAAGCTCGGTGAGTACCAGCAAATCCCCCCCCCCCCCCCCCCGAAATGATGACACACGCCATGTAACTGATAATTCTGGAAATCTACAGAGGAAGCCTTTGTTCAGCAGTAGACGTTCTTTGGCTGCTATGATAATGATTTTGTTTTAAATATTTGCGAAGCATTTATGAGTCATCCACAATTCGTCTTATTATTTTTTTCTACATTCTTTCATCGCACGTCGTTCAAGAGCTTTATCGTTTACTGTACATACGTCGATGCTTCTGCACATTTTATAAAGGCTGATTGACATATACTTGACCGTGTCGAGCTCGAACCAAGATGTGGGCCATTTTATCTAAACTACGATAATGAAGTTTCAGGCAAGCAATTTTTAGCAAATAATTTTAGTTGAGATTTCTGTATTTTTGGACTTCTATCTGTTCATATGAGTAAAATTTAATGTTCTACTATAAAACGATATAATAATATCCTGTCATCTCCAATTTCTATAAATATCTGCAATGGTTTTTAGATTACGTGCCATTTCTGCTTCGAGTTCAGCAAAACGGGCAATACAATGAGCAAAGACACGAGAAGAGGTGATCGGAGCAGTAAGACAGTCAGAAACTGGCTTTTGTTAACGAGCTGTGGCTAACAATCTAGGTATCACACAACACTGAAAACGTGGCTGGGCTGCATAGGAGTAGGATCTCACAGCACCACACATTGACATCCAATAATTGCTCGGAACCCTACGATGATTGCCATAGAATGAGTGCAAGGCTCGATAGGTAAAAGAACAGACCCAGTTTGGATCAAGGGCAACCTCAAAGCACCAAAATAGTTTATGTTGGACTAGCTGGGACCCGCGGTTTCACCCGCGTTTAATTTAAAATACATTTAGAGTACTTCGACATAGGCACTTGACATTGAATATTTATATTGAATTTCAAGGGTTTTTTAATTTTTGCACCGAACCCTTATTATTTTTCTAAAATTAACTTAGCCTAAGTTATTCCTTATAACATCAGCCATCTGCCAGTGAAAGTCCCGTCAAAATCGGTGCAGCCGTTTCGGAGATTACCCGGAACAAACAAACAGACAAAAAAAATTAAAATATATTTTTTGTTATGTTCCGTATATATGCATTTAGTAAAAAGCTGTTATTTTGACATTACAAACAGACGCTTCAATTTTATTTATTTGTATAGATTTGTGTCGGGTGCTTTATTTGTAACTCTAACCATGCACATCCACAGGCTGCTAGTCGTAGCAAGGACACTTGCCGAAGTAAACCTTGTTTGACTTGTTAGAAAGTATGTACATCGGCGACAATTCCCCACAGGGATTTTGATGAACCGGTATTGAGCATAAATCGGTGTAATTGTGCATATATGTTACTGACAAAACACTTCCGACAACCTTATAACGCTTTATTTTTCTGATAAATTTCATGTACTTGTCACTCACAACTAAGGTTTAATTAATTAAAGTCGATATCGTTGCTATAAACAAGCAGTTCAAAAGTTCAGATGAAAAATAACGTTCTAATTAACCCATTTACATAACCACTACCATGATACCATTTAATTCATTATGTCTTCATAACATTCCTAGAAAACCATAGATATTTATGTATATGTGTGCAATTTATACTGGAGCCTTATCCGTGCGCACGGCAGACATTTGACACTCGACACAGGATTGGCGCATGGTGTAGGTACCATATTACGTGTTACTACCGTCACGGATTGCAATCAAACTGCATGGTTATATAATGAGATTGTTATCCAGTTGTGAAAACTAAAATATTTTGTTTATTAAACTTTTATGTAGAAAGGCGAGCTTAACTCAGAATTGATTTTGAATGATAGCAAGATTGTGTCACGTAAGAGGACAAAGTCACGTATACAAAGTATGAAATTAGACTAAGACTTCGATCGATATTATCATGACATTTTCCATGTATGGTGATAAAGGAAATATTTCCTTACGGCCATCACCGAATTTTAGACCGTTTACACTACATAATCAGCCTATGACTGTCCTTTTTTTTTATTGATGTCCAGCGGAAATTCTGCATGGAACTTCCTTAGTCCCGGGGAAGGGTGAAGGGGAATGCCGGCTACTTCTACCGGCTAAAACCACTGAAGAATGATTTTTAACTGTGAATTAGTGTGCTTTTATGAAGAATGGTAGTGGGGAAATGGATTTCTAGGCTTGCATACATTTTGGTCTACATGGCATATCTCCTTTCTTCCAATATCTTTCTTGGTCACATATATATAACACCTGCATATTTAGGGAAATACACATGATCGAATTTTACAATTTTGAATACATTTAAAATGCATAAGTACATTTCAAATAAATTCCTCTGTATTAAAATTGATTAAAAAAAACACAAATACTTGAAATTTTAATAGTCGGATTTTTAAGAACAACTTATATTGTATTTGTACATTTTTATTAGAATGTTCTAGTTACAAGGTGAAGTGTAACCCCGAATTCAAATTTCTATAACCACCAACCAATTTACATAAAATCAAATACAACGCTGATTATTTCAATAATAATTGATGGCACGGTTGGTGAAGTGGCTGATACAGTCGGCTGCTGCGCTCCGGGTCATGGGTTTGATTCCCGCACGGAACAACTATTTGTATGATTTGCAGGTAGTTGTTCCGGGTCTGGGTGTATTGTATGTGGAATTAATGTCTGTAAACTCTCCCACGACACAGGCGAAACCGTAGCGTGGGGCAACGTTTTTAAAAAATAAATAAATATTTTAAAAGATTTTGAAAAACAAGTATTGTCTATATGTGTAATTTGATTATCCACTTCTAGATTATTTCAGCACTAAATCGTCAATAACTACATTTTTTTTTAATTATAATACAACTGATTTATTTAGAAGAATGATGTATTACATAATTTGGTGTTTCATTTATTTAAGTAGTTCGATATATTCTACCACAGTTAATCATCATCATCATCATATCAGCCACAGGACGTCCACTGCTGAACAAAGGCCTCCCCCTTAGATTTCCGCTCACATGCCGCTCTCATCCAACGACTCCCAGCGACCTTCACCAGGTCGTCTGTCCACCTCGTTGGAGGTCGTCCCACGCTGCGTTTTCCGGTACGCGGTCTCCATTCAAGAACCTTTGTGCACCAACGGCCATCAGTTCTACGAGCAATGTGCCCTGCCCATTGCCACTTCAGTTTGCTAATCCTTTCAGCTATGTCGACAACTTTAGTTCTTCTACGGATCTCCTCATTTCTGATTCGATCTCGTAGAGAAACACCAAGCATAGCTCTCTCCATAGCTCGCTGAGTGACCTTAAGCTTTCTTATGAGGCCCATTGTGAGTGACCACGTCTCTGTTCCATATGTCATCACTGGTAACACACACTGGTTAAAGACTTGCGTCTTGAGGCATTGCGGTATTGTTGACGAAAAGACGTTGCGAAGTTTCCCGAACGCTGCCCAGCCGAGTCGGATTCGACGATTGACCGCTTTCTCGAAGTTGGACCTACCTAACTGGACAGTTTGTCCTAGGTAGAAATACTCGTCAACAACTTCGAGAACAGAGCTTCTAACGGATATTGGGATGGGCACGACATGGGCATTTGACATGACTTTTGTCTTGCCCATGTTCATTTTAAGGCCCACCTGTTGGGAACCGTACACATATAAATATAAATGGAATTGCACGTTAAAAAAATATTAAAATCAATTAAATAAATTATTCAAATCACTCATTTAATTGCATAACAATAAGTACAATTTAACATTACTATATAATGTCAATATTTAATATTCTATGTCAGTGTACTACTTTAATGAAATAAAATATAATATAACATACAATACACAATTAATTAAATTAATAGATACATCTTCATCACATTACATTCATGTAATAAATTTTAAAATTAAATGTGTAGTTTTTATGCGTTAGTTAGTTATAGTAGTAGTAGTATATATTATAGTTAGTTAGTATTCTAACACAAATTACTGTTTGAATAAAACGGTGGGCAAATTAATAGCATTAGCATTTAATTATACTCTTAACGATTGCAGTCACTCTACGACCCGGAAGCAACGACTAGGCTAAGAATCATAAAGAATAAAAACTTACCTTTCACTGCAATAAGATATGTATTTCACACACTAGACATTGATTTACGTCCGTATTAAATAAAGTCCTGTGACATACTGCTTCGGAGTTGGTCACTATTATTAGACACGATTATTCAAGGACTACGCGGCATGAATCATACCAGCAAAAAATATAGTTTAACATAATTATATTTTTATGTTCTCAGTTTTGTAGCATGCAAAATGAATTTGAATTTACATATGTTTTGTGTTTAATCTTGGTTTTGTTGGTGGTATTGTTTATTTAAACCATTACCTGATGCCCTGGTGACAACACGAGATCATAATCGAAATTAATGTGTCATCGATTCTGTATACGCCTGCAATTTCAAGGCAATCGGATATCAAGAACTATGTGAAATTTTAATTGCAATCGATTCCATTCATGCATAGTTACACAATATTACATAAGTACATATTATGTAAGTACTGTTCAAGCTTATATAACGATGGCAAAAAAAAAAAGATCGATTTTTAAACAACATTATTTTATTATGTATAGTCAAAAGCTTAAAGGGTATCTTAATGTTACAATTAGACAACATAGATAGTTTTTGTTCCGAAACAAAAAGCCGAGCCGAGCCGAGCCGTATCAGCTTGTAAACTATAAATGGTGATCTTTGGGGGAGGCTTTTGTTCAGCAGTGGACGTCTTTTGGTTTATATGATGATGATTAACTTATGAGAACCTTTTGATTAATTGAAGTCGAAAGATTACTAAGTTTTACAATTGATTGCACTCACATTCAACATGTTTTCTTTGAAAAGAGTCACAACCATAGATTACTTACTTATCTGTCATAACCCGGAATAGACATTATTTTTTTAATTTTATAATTCACTAAAACAGTGTTTTTGCTCACTAGTACTTTTATTCTGTCGCTTATCTGATGAGATCATGACGTCAAAACTATAAAATGCACAGTTTTATAACAAGCTAGATTATTTAACTATAGGGAAACTGGTTAGCTAGAATATTGCATCTTTAATTTTGCTATCTTGAGCAATTTTACCTCGACAAGCGTTAATTAAGATGATTATGTTACTCTAAAACACAATTAGCGTCACATACGTACGGAAATAATAACATGATAAGTGTGAGTTTTTCTGCTACAAAGGGTTCGGTGCTAGAAGCGATAAGCAATGCGAACTGGAGGCCCCCTTTTTTGTCGTGTCGAAATCCTCATAGACTTGATACGCCTTTAGAAGGGGGCATGGACTCTTACCGACTTAAACCCCACGGTGTCCTTCCGCTTAGCTCTGGCTGGAAGTTAGGTGTTCGATTTGTCAGCAATAGACCGCAACCCCGGCAGGTATCAGCCTGTCATTGTTTGAAGGGCCCCGTCTATGTACGACCTAGCCGCCCGCACATGTCTTCAGAGAGGCGCGCGCTAAACACACGCGCCACCGTCTCAGGCCTGTTTCTGTTCGGGTGACGGACTGCCCTTAGTTTGTTGCCCGCTGGCCGCCACTCATGAAAGCTGGAGATCGTTGTGCGCTCCCCACAGGTACTCGTTCCCGTGCCGCCTCTCCAGCCATTCCTCCATGACGGGTCCTACCGTCGCTATCGCGGTCTACTCTGCACTGAGCTGCACCAGTCGTTCCTTCCACTCCGCCACCAGGATCCACTGAAGTTCAGGCCGAAGTACCTCGGTCTCACGAGGTACCGGCCGTTCGCCGCGACTTAGCACCCCCAAGGAGCTGGTGATCCTGATAAACGTATTTGGGTCATTTTATTTTTATGTTTTGTAAATGTGCTTACTTCGTAGTCTTTACCAGTTCTTCTTTCTTAACAGATGAACCAATCAATACAGGCGCACTCGTCTAGCCAATGACTAGTCTTTTTTTTCAAGTATACCCTTCTGTTACAGCAATTCCAAACCGTGAGCTTAAATTCTTGACTTTCCTTACGAAACTATTGGCATAAGTGATATAAGTTGGTTTTGAATTTAAGAATCTATATACTACAAAATCGTAGAGAGACAAAAACTGTACAATGAATATTTTTTGAACAAAATCACTGCCGCGTGCTCCAGGAACGAGAATGATGCCAAAACTGCAATTTTTAGAATTTCTGCTTGTCTGTTTCCATGTTGGATGTTATCGCTAAAAATACACTATAGAATACGTTAATATTTGGCAAAAATGTCCGTTACTGTCCAAAGATGGCTCTAGAATACAAATCACCACGCTTTTGTACATGGGAGGTGAGTAGTATAACAATATGTCTACAAAGTGTTGTTCTACAGCGAATGTTATGAAACAATCACATAAGTGAACACATTCGTTATCAGTACGATATACATAATAAGAATTATCAAAAAAAAAACATTACCATCGCTATATCTGAAGGGAGCTAAGCGACCCATTTTAGGAATGAGAAAGCTTATTTCGTAACTTTTCGCGTATCCTTTTTTATTATTGATGTCCAGTGGAAATTCTACATGGAACTTCCTTCACCCCGGGGAAGGGTAAAGGGGTATGCCGGACTCCTACCGGCTAAAACCACTGGAGCGGTCATCTTTGGCACCGAAGGGGGGCTCCAGGTCCTCGTAAGATCACACTAGAGCCGCCCATTGGTGACACGCCTTTAGAAACTCACACGCGGGTTTGTCATTGCTTTATTCTCGGAATCAAACCTACCTTAAATCTTACTTTTTGGATTTTGTTTTGCATTCATTTTATTCTCTTGGTCTCTTTGTCTGGTCTGTAGTTGATATTTTATTGTGTATTATGAGACGGGTGCAAACAAGAAGTCACGGGTTCAAGGCATGATGAAGATGTCACTAGCATTTATTTCCTTTGGACTAAGTCATAAGTTTTCATTTATATTTTGCATAATTTGTCATCATGAAATGGACTTAGTTTAATAAAGTATTTATTTGTCTATCTATTAGAAAAAAACGATTGACTTTGGTGCCAAAAGTTCTTTTGAACGACTCATTTCATTTTCGTAACTGCTGTAAGCCTGTCCTCTAAGCCAAAAAGTGTGATTAAATATTTGCGTGGGTATCCTTAGATAAAGGTTTACATTTTCTATTTATTACGACGTTTCTGGGTTACTTAGTTTTATAATGATTAAATTTATAATGTTGAAATACTTTTTTTCCAGCTAGATGGCGTTACTGTCGAATTACATCACGATATGGCTTCGTTGGCAAAACGTGAAGTTATGGTTCAGCTCAGATTAAACGTAGTATTTTACCTAATCTGCGCCAAAGAGTACCGGTACCGATGTCGATTATCGCGATATCCACGCAAAGCGTTACCTACATATGTTGACTTATATATATTCTTTATTCTTTTTAATAACGATGCCGCACAGTAGGTTTTCTCCTATGTCGTGGGTGCGTTTACAGACACAAATTCACACACAATACACCCAGACCCGGAACAACTACCTGCAGATCGTACAAATATTTGTTCCGTGCGGGAATCGAACCCACGACACGGAATCGAATCAAAGCCGCAACCCGAAGCGCAGCAGCCGACTGTATTAGCCACTGCACCAACAGTGCCGTCAGTGTCCGTGACTTCCATCCGTGACTTTGTCGTTATTAAACTTTTATAAACAACTTACTAACCTTACCTACGATATTTTATTTCATCAACATTTCTGCCGTCGCTATAAGGCGGGGGGCTCTGGGTTCCCGGGTGCTAATATTGGAGAATCTGCGTGCGCACACCGAGCGCCCACGAGAAGATGGTGGCGTGTAGGTGGTCACGCGTCGCCGTGTGCGCAGCACATCGCAGTGCACAGGGTCGTTTAGGGAACCTTTACAATTCCCCCGGGGGCATCCCCCCTCTTTACAGTCACCCTATCCAAGATGTGCCTATGGGCTAGGCACCAGAGGGCGGCTCTAGTGTGATCATACGAGCCTGGAGCCCCCCATATGTGCCGAAGATGACCGCCCCAGTGGTTTAGCTGGTAGGAGTCCAGCATGCTCCTTCGTCCTTCCCCGGGGCGGAGGATGTTCTTCAAGAATTTCCAATGGCCCATTAAAAAACATGTTTTGAGTCTAACCGACCATTGGGGAACATTAAAATGGAGTTTATGCAGAAAATCTGGGCAATCAATCTTATGACATTTTGATTATGTAGTTGTAATCGAGGGCGATTCCTGGGTAGCTGAAATTGAATGAAATTTCCTGCAGAGAATTTTTATTTTATATTTTCAGAACTATTTATGTTGTTTGTTAATTGTATTCGATATTTCATATAATACACACTTTTATTTGCCTGTGAGTCGCTCACTATTTGATTTCAGAGGCTGTTTCTGTACACTTGCGCATTGATCACGCAAAGTGAATATTATTAATTAATGACAGAAAAATGAAAATTATTTCGATGCACGCAGTAATCACTGAGTGAGTGATTACTACGTGCATCGAAATAATTTTTGATTATAATTGTACGGTAGATAAAATAAAATAACTTTAAAATCCGTAACGACGCCTGTCACCTTAGTCATCCTGCGACCACGAACCCTGCAAAGTGTTCGAAACGTCAGGAAAAACAAAAATCTAAAATATACGCGATAGAATCCGTTTAAAAGTGTTTTATTATAATGACAGAAGTTATAAAATCTGCAATAACTTTTAACAATACAATGTGTATATTACATCTGTTCATCTGAAGATTAAATGGTCTGATAAGTGCACTTTGTATTTCATTGCAAAATAGTCATAATTTGTGTACATATTTTAAGTACGTCACTGATGATCATCTAAAGTGAAAGCATTTGTTCGTATCATGGTGGATCGGACTTAATAGAACATAATTAAAATCTTGTGCCATTATCGCAAACTATTTACTAGGATATTTTCAAATATTAATAATATATTCTACAGTATTTTACGTCTCATCTTCACTATTCGTGTACACTAAAGGATGGAATCGGAATCAAACAAAAGTTAACACACATCTTTGTTCATTTTTGATAAAGCGAAGAGTTTGTCATTCAGTACAGAACTCTAAGAGATGGTAATTACGGTTCAATTATTTACTATATAATTGCATTATTATTCCATAACATATACCTATTTATGTAATTTTTAACCGAGACAAATGTATATATAATGACTACTTCAGCTAACCTATGAACGGATGATAAAGACAGAGCCGTTTTTAAGATTGTCGACGATCCCCAGCTTGCACGCCGTATAGACATTTTTTGACCTTTAAGTACATATGAGAAGAAACTTTGCCTCCCTAAGTGTGCTACCACTTGTACAACGAATAGTGTTCTAAGGAATTGTTCGATATAATGACAACAGCTACATTCTACCATCGCACCTTTCGCAATCAGTGGAAAGACCATTCGCATACCCTTGAGCCAAAATGGTCTCGTACCGTACAGTTTCAGAGGAAAATCCTCCCACGCACGCTCAGGTTGTGAAATCAGCTGGGGAGCTGATTTCTCTCTGGGGAGAGGCTTTCCCAAGAGACTATAGCATGAGGCTCTTTAAAATGGGCGTGAGAAGATTTTTACAGGGTCGGCAACGTGCTAGTTATTCGTCTAATGTTGCGAGCGTTCTTACTGCTCACCATTAGGAAGGCTGTATGCTTGCTTGCCACTTTATTGGTAGAAAAAACCAGTGCGAGTTTAACTCGCTCTGAGAGTTTTACGCAATTGCTGAATATATTGTCTACTGTTGAATTCTGTCTTGGACCAATAATATATCCCAAGAGCAAACTTAACATTGTAGTTGAAAAAACGTTGTTTGTTTGCCCATTCATTGCAACGGCAAATGTAAGTTTGTACGCACAATATTGTATGATTTACCATGTTATTCAAATACCATAGACTCTTCTTTCTAATAGGTTTTCCTGTAGTCTATAAGTAAAGCACTATGTTTGTATTTAGTTTTGGAGACTAAAATCAAATGGACAAATTTCATCTCTTTTCTTATCTTACTTTAAAAACATTTATTTAAAAACTTATATAATAAATACATTTGTGACCCTCACAACAATCCGTTCCATTACATATGTTACACGATACCTACTGTACTTTGCAAAACGTAATTATTTCCAATTTGCCCCCATAAGTGAGCCCCCATATTCAAATTATATTTTTTTACGTCACACGTCCGTGTTTAGTTCGCAGAAAATCATATGTTTACCAAATTTAAACTTATACGTCTAGTAGATTCGACGCAAAGTGGCTGTGACAGACGGACAGTCAGGCAGCCACACACGGATCAACCTATAAGGGTTCCGCCGTTTTTTGATTTGGACGTTATGAACCCTAAAAATTATAGGTAACATAAAATTTGTTAACCCGAACTCTGATAATAAACTTCGACACCGTGGGTTGCTTGTGCACTCATGTGCGTGTAATATAGTAAAAATTATAGGTAACATAAAACTTGTTAACCCGAACTCTGATAATAAACTTAGACACCGTGGGTTGCTTATGCACTCATGTGCATGTAATATAGTAATATGATTTCTTTCCTTTTAGCAGGGTGCTGTATAAAATAAAGGAAGTCATTTAAAATAATATATTATAACTATGGGTTACTATGGGCTCCAGCTGAAAATCAGCGCCCAGCGTCACGGCATTATGCTGAATTGGATACCTATTTGATACGGACATGGGACACACCATGAAATATGTAAAATAGTTGGAAAATCCAAAAGTGCACGCCTCATAATCTTTAATTTATTAAATAATAATTAAACTACATCGAATTATACCGTGAAAAGTAATAGGCCTCAAAAATATTCCTCAAAATACTGAAGCCTGTATAAAAAAACCAACTCGATAAGTGAACCCGATAACGAGCGAAAAAGTATTTCGCTCGTTATCGGGACCACAAGATACGGGATCCGCACATACAGACACACGGACGTCCAAGACAGAACTATTTTAAACAATTTTTTTGTTAGTTTAATTAAGAGAGATTTAAAAATATCATGAGTGTTAAAAATTGTGTTTTTTCTCAACATTTGTCTATTTATATTCACTTATAAAAGCAATAAAGAATAAAAAAGTGACATTTTAAGTTGGAGAATCACTCGGTGTGCGTAAACTGACAGTAACAAAATAATAAAATATAAATATAATAAAAATAAAAGCTTCGCTTATGAGGCGTGCAATATAAGTAGATTTAAGGTATATGCAATTAAATTATAAGGCAAGTTACATTTTATATAGATCTATTATTATTTTAAATAACATAATTATGTCACATGTATCTGTGGTCAAATAAATGTCATTTATCTTTATCTTTAATAGATCTTTTTATTAATCGGGAAATTAAAACATTTTAATATTATTTAGTTCATCAGGAGAAAAGCTGATAATGTATTTAATACAACAACAATTACATCCTAACTCTGAAAAAATAAAAGTTTTAAAGAAAACGAACAAAGTATGTAATCAAAGTCAATAGTTTTTATTATTTCAAATAAACCATGACTACTACGTATGATGTACTTTTGAAACGGCAGAATCTAAGTTGATCGGTTCCTGCAACCTGCATGAATATACTCTTTTATAATGTAACAATGGAAATTATAATATCGCTTTACACAGTTTCACAAAGTCAATTTATACAAGAAACATAGTAAATAATATTAAAATTAACCTATTATTTTACACTGTTTAATGTTTTAGGTTTCTTGTACCGTTTTATTTGTTATTGGAAGTTTTTATCGTATTATTCGTTTTGTTCCTTTTCACTTTCTCAAATGATTACTTAGACTGGGCTGCACCAAGTAACTACTCGTATAACGATAAACAAAGCCTCACCATCCGTCAAATCACTGGTTAAGCTAAATACGGGTTGCACCATTTTAACAATAGTCAAAATGACGTCACATTTGACGATAACAATAACCGTTCAAATTCGGGTGGGTCGATTAAGGGTTAAAGTTACGGTTACATTACGCTGTGTGTCAGTTGCTATACAATTCTAACCTAGCTATACATTGCCGTGTGGTGCCGGCTCAGAATGCCACCACCCCATCTCCTCCTCCTGGGTGTCGTAAAAGTCGACTAAGGAATTAGCCGGAGGATGGGCAGCAGCGTCCTTCGAGTACACTAACAACTCAACTGCGATCGCCAACCCGTCTGCCAAGCGTGGCGATTATGGCAAAACCCCCCAATGAGCACACAACATACCGATGTCGGTCGTTGTGGTGATCTTTCGGGGAGGCCTGTGTCCAGCAGTGGACTTCATTCGGCCGAAATGATGAAAATGATGATACATTGTGTTATAAAAACAAAATACTGTTTTAAATCTCTTTATTTGGAAGTTCACTATTCTTGTATAATAAGAAGTAGGTACGTAAGTAATTTATAAAATTATAATGAAAACGTGTTATTTTTAGAAGAAAGATTAGCTCACTTTGTAAGTATTGCAGTTTTGGAGCAAATTGGTATTGTAGATTCCTCCTCACCTTCCCATATTTTCACTCTTTGTTTTCAATGGGGAGCTCGTTTGCCAAATGTTTTACAGCAGTAAAATAATGTTTACTTAAATACTACGCTTAAGTACCACCTTAAAAACTTTCAATGACGACATTTGTTAGAATTTGTTAGCGTAAGTAATAAAAGCAAGCGTGTTGTCAGTCCCAAAAAAATTACCCATGCACATTTTTGGGAAATAAAACGTTTTTCACTTGTCACCCTTTTAACTTTAACTTTTACATTTTGCTTGGCGGTGCAACAGTAAATTGTTAAATTCTATGGTCATTGCTAATGTTACTGTTAAAATTAACTTTGACATAAACTATAACGTAGCCTTTGGTGCAACGCACCCTATGTTAGTTACTATATCCGCCTAACTCCTGGTCGCACCCACGTCACAGTAGGAATTTGAAATTGCTATTAACGCTTCGGAAGTGATATTCCAACAAGTATCGTAATATAATATATTAAAATAATATATAATAGACTTGCACCGATGCAAGCAGCAGCTTTATTGTTGCAAGCTAGAACATGAAACAGTTATCTGTTCTATGGAAAGCAACGCAAATCATTGAAACTTTGCTGCGCAACCGAGACACTCTTGGTACGAGGGAAAGAGTAAGATGCGCGCGTCGATCCCTCGCGCCTCTCACAAACTAGGGTTAACGGTACTCGTTTTCAAACATGTATAAAAATTATTTGCTAACCATTAACCGTAAATGTAATTGTAAAATAATAAGATAAGTTCTTATGACTTTGTTGGCTTAAAAACCAAGGTTAATAATGTTATTTCATGCAAATGATTATCCATAAAGATTCAGTAGATGCGTACAAATAAATATTCACCCATTTGTCGTTGAAAATACGATGTAAACCTAAACGGAATACATATAGGCGCTGAGTACAAAATGGCGCCGTTGAGTTTTTGTCATATGTCAACCTTTATTTTTATATGGCTGCGGTTTTTTCTAGCTTATAAAGCAGTATATGGACGCAGTATCTAATAAATAATAGGATTTAAATATCCATAGACAAATAAAAGCCGGCATCATTCATTATAAACAGAGATTATATTGCATGATATCTTTTCGGTTTTTCCGGGACTCGCCGGAACCCGAACGTCCCAGTAAAAGGTCATGGTATGTACCTTTTACTGGGACCCAAGAGTCCCAGTGGCCGCGGATCGGTTAATTAACACCGTTATTTCTACACTTTCTACGTGTATAGTGTTAGTAGTTCAGTTACAAGTAAAACACATTTTTGGTTACGTCGGCTTGAAACATTCCGTGTGGTGTCCGGATTACGAATAAAGCACCACTCCATATCCTCCCTTGGATGTCGTAAAAACTGCCTAAGGTACTAAACCAAAAGGGTGGGCTTCAGCGTCTCTTCTCTGTCGTGAAACGCTCACCAACGCACCCGCTAAGCGTGGTAAGTACTGGGTAATTCTCCTCAAAACTACGACACAATTGTGGAAATCTATGGGTAAGGCCTCTGTTTTGCCCCCCCATTGAGCCCACAGCAAAGCCATATCGGTCGTTGTGGTGATCTTTGGGAGAGGCCTGTGTCCAGCAGTGGACTTCATTCGGCCGAAATGATGAATGATGAATGAAGGCCTCTGTTTTGCAGTGGACGCCCTTTGGCTGATATGATGATGATGACTTGAAATTAGCAATTTAGAAAAATAATAACAGGGAACTCGAGCATGCGACGTCACGCTAAGCCACGGTAATATATTATTATACTCCTTTTACCGGGTTTCCTTCATAAAATATTATGAATGCAACCTTGATAGACATATGTTCAGTATCATTTCGGTTTATTAACACATGATGAGTTCGTGAAATTCATAAAAAAATGTCTTATTTAATAAAAATATTTTTACAGATACAATCATTATGTTTTATATTTGGATTGGTTCAGGTGAGGGTGATTATATATATAGAATCACTGGTATATGGCCGAGTACTATGTGAGTCTATGCCAGCTTAGCCAGAAAGAATACTTCGAAGAAAGAGCCTCAGTACGGTACGCGGTCATCTGCGATGCTTGATGTCTTCTAGAATATCGCGCATCCTTTGGTATCCACCATGTGCGTGTCAAGGCGTCGCGTAATTTATGCGGGGAGTAGTGGGCATCCATGTTATCCACTCTGCTGTCCAAATGAATCGTCGCCTGTGTCATCCTGGCATAATTTAAGCTTTGCCGTATTACATACCTAACTATTCCCAGCCGTAACTATTCCCAGTTTACCAAATAAGTCTCGTGAAATACAGCTAGATCACTTAACTAATACTTTCTAGTCTACACTCAAAGTTCTGAAGGAACCAGGCATTCCCAAGTATTCTTCATTGAATTTTCCTTCTTGTCTTTTTGATTCATCGGTACACGCCTTGTTCATCATTTTCATGTACTCCACGTGTTTTTCTGAACTTAACTCTTCTATCCAGTCATCTGTAATTGTAAATTTGTCATTTATAGCCGCTGCTTTACCTGGTTTGATCACAAAATCATTCAAATCACCTATTATTATTAATCAGTTTTGTTATTTTTATTATGTTTATCCCAGATGTAAATAAATCCTACGTATATAAATAAATGCACTGGTTCACATCCGTGAAACACAAACGGTTTGGTTGAAAACCAGCGTCAGGTAGCCGTCTGACTTATGCTGAACCAATCCGTTTTGGCGAACCCTGAGGCACATACCAACTTTTTTTCTGTTTTGATTTGTAACTGTGTAATTAATTGTATGTGTGTCTCATTTTCAACAAAATAAATTTAAAAAAAAAGACTCGATATAGAACCCTACGAAAAGTTGACCTATATATAATGAACTCATGTACTTTATTTTTAATATGGCTCAACTTAGTTAACCTATGGACACTCAAAATAGATCTTTTCGAAATGGACTAGGATGATTTGGAGGTCGACGTTACGTAAACTGCAGTGTAATAATCTTTTTTTTCTTTAGATTAAAACTAAAGTGGCAAACAAGCATACCGTGTGCCGTACCGGATCAGAATACCACCACCCCATCTCCTCCCGTGGGCGTCGTAAAAGTCGACTAAGGGATTAGCCGGAGGATGGGCAGCAGCGTCCTTCGAGTACATTAACAACTCAACTGCGATCGCTAACCCGTCTTCTAAGCGTGGCAATTATGGCAAAACCCCCTAATGAGCCCACAACACACCCATATCAGTCGTTGTGGTGAGATTTGGGGGAGGCCTGTGGCCAGCAGTGGACTTTATTCGGCCGAAATGAAACAAGCATACGGACCGCCTGACGATCAGTGGTTGCCGTAACCTATGAATGTTTGATGATACTTTTGGTGTTTAACGTTTGTTTCAGTTCAGTATCACAAACGTGTCGCCAATTATGTAAAAATATTTTCACGTCATTTTTTATATGGGAAATCACACTGTGGAGCTGATTCCACGACCTAAGCATTCGTGGGAGGTGGTTCCTCTGAAACCATACTTTATGAGACCATTTTGGCTCTAGAGTATGCGGATGAACTCTCCACTGCTGAGAGGTGCAATGGCTGGAGGTAGCTGTTTGCATCATACTGAATGATTCCTTAGTATACTGACCGTCATTCAAGCCGTAGAACATACACAGGGAAATCTCTCCTTAGACCAAATCCCGAGCTCAGAAGCAGTCTGTAACTCATAGGGTTTATGGGAAACAAGGTGTGGTGTTTCTACATAGAAAAGGAAGGATTCTTCAGCCAGGCGGATGGTATACCTGGCGGGCCGAAGCCCAACGGTTGATATTGGATGACTGTATAATATATGCTGCGTTGCGCGAATACTTTAATAGCGTGATTCAGGATTCTTTGACGTCATCAGAGAGCTGCATTTAATAGTCAAATAGATGTCATTGTGAGTTATACTTGTATTGCTGGCGATGTAGGTGTCGCCACATTACTCCCCCCCGAAGACCTGAGGTCGATCGTGGTTAATGACCTCTATTGCCATCACCACACTTCCTCAAGGGGCACTGGTGGCCTTACTCACCATTGATACACAACACTGTAAAAGAGTGTTAATCTTCTGTAAGGTGAAAATTCTTCAACAATTGTGTCACCAAGTTTAAACGGGACATCCCATTTTTGTTGTTGTTTGACGCCGTCTTTCCGGGGGTCGCTCAGTATGCATATGTATTAGCACGAAATCTGCGTGCCTATGACCACTGAGGCCTGCCGCTGTATAACCACGGCAGGGGGCTCAGGCGTGACCAGGATACCGCACAGCACACGCTCGAGGAGTGCCCTGCGTGGGCGGCCGAGCGGCGGATCCTGGTCGATCGGATCGGGCAGGATCTCTCTCTGCCGGCAGTAGTGTCGGCTATGTTGGCAGAGCATGAAAATTGGAGTGCAGTGGTCTCCTTCTGCGAGAGCGTCATGCTCCAGAAGGAGACTGCAGAGCGGGATCGGGAGAGGGCTGATCCCGCAAGGAGAAGGACGAGACGGCGCCGGGGCAACAACCGTCCCGGCTCCCAAGTCCAACACGCCTGAGCCCCCTGCCGTCACTACATGGTGGGGGGCCTCGGGGGTCGCGGGGGCGCAGATTGGGGAGTCTGCGTGCTCACACCGAGCGACCCTCGGGAAGACGGTGGCGCGCACGTGGTCACGTGCCGCCGTGTGCGCAGCACAGCGCAAAGCGAGGCTTGGGGGGATCCTTTACAATCCTCCCCGGGAAGTGCCTGGGGGGCGACCTTTTTACAGTCGCCTTCCCTCTGCTAGAGGGGGTGACCGCTTTACAGTCATCCCCTCCGTGATGTGCCTAAAGGCGTGGTACCAATGGGCGGCTCTAGTGTGATCTTACGAGGACCTGGAGCCCCCCTTCGGTGCCGAAGATGACCGCTCCAGTGGTTTTAGCCGGTAGGAGTCCGGCATACCCCTTCACCCTTCCCCGGGGCGAAGGAAGTTCCATGTAGAATTTCCACTGGACATCAATAAAAAAAAAAAAAAAAAAAAAAAAAGGGGGGGCTCAGGCGTGTTGGACCTTTTTTTATTGGTCTCCTGTGGAAATTCGTCATGAATTGAAACCACCACCAAAAACCTGAGGTAAGGCGAAGGGGCATGCTGGACTGCTACCAGCTAAACCACTGGAGATTTCATTTTCGGCACCAAAGGGGCTCCAGATCCTTGTTAGATCACTTTAGAGCCGCGCATTGGTGCCACTTCTACAGGCACATTTCAGAGGGTGTAACTGTAAAGCAGTCATCCCCTCTAGAATAGGGCAGGCGACTGTAATAAGATCGCCCTCCCAAACGCCTCTCGGGGAGGATTCTTAAGGACTCCCCATGCCTTGCTTTGCTGCGCACACAGTGGCACGTGACCAAGTGCGCACCACCGTCGTCGTCGTATGAGCACGCAAACTCCCCAATCTGCACACCCGCAACCACCGAGGCCCCTTGCCGTACAGTGGTGGTACGCTCAGGCGTATTGGACATCTCGTCCTTCTCCGTACGGGTTCGGCCCTCTCCCGATCCCACTCTGCAGACTCCTTCTGAAGCATGATGCTGACACAGAAGGAGACCAAAGAACTTAATTGGCATGCTCTGCCAGCATTGCTAATACAACTGATGGCAGAAAGAGATCTTGGCTGATCCAATCGACCTTGATCGGCCGTTCGGCAGCCCCACGCAGGCCATTACTCTAGCGTGTGCTGTAGTATCCTGGTTACTTCCGCAGTGGTGGCATTATGCCAAAACATCGCGACCAGATACGCACCGCAACAAACGTGACCAGTAAATACCTGTGTGCGGCGATAGGTGACGAACTCGCTCCTTTTGAACCAGGCTCCGAAGAGCGGCAGGACGTCCTTGATGATGCGCTTGGTTGAAAACCGTAGCCTAAGGTGGTCTTACCACATATGGCTATGCCTTACCTCTTTTCTCCCCTTTCCTATGGTAAAATAACCCCATCCTTGTCTATAGAACTTAGAAGATGTCTCCATTTTCTGTGATATTGCTAGCCAAATTCCGGCTTTGACTTGATACTTAAAAATACATGTTTATTTAGTATATGACGTACCAAACAATGCAGCAATAGATCTCTCATGCCCACCATATTCTACAGGTAATATTTCTTTTGGCACAACGTCATGTAAATGCTCCACAGTTGGGTGCACTTGCATTCGGTTGCCAATCTTTTCACTAACAAACTGTTTGATAGTCTTAATTAACAAGTCCACCGTTTTTGATTCCGTTAGAAAGTGTATGCCTTGTAATCTTGCACCGTAGCCTTCCTGTAAGATAATTATTATTTACTTTAAATCTCCTCCTGGACTTTTATTTAAACTGTTAAAATGCAGAATACGGGGCTTATAAAAGATTTTGGCCTGGGCTGGTTTCAGCCGGAAAATGTCTGGCACGCCCTATATACTAGGGCGGAGGATTTCCATTAGAATTCCTCTAGATAAAAAGGAATTTTGCCTTCATCCTAATATTTAACAATGTCACCTGTATACATGATAGACTAATTTTCTCGTTACTCCAGGTCGTGTGTTGTCATGAAAATATAAGTCATGTTGTGTTAAAATTGTCAAAAGACACTTGTTTTATGATGCATTGACATAAATAATAATCAAATGGGTAGGCAGTACTATCCATCTAATAACTGAATATGGTCAGCGGAGAAATGTGTAAATAGCAGTTAAAAACTGTTACTTCTTGTGTATGCACATTGGCCAATTTTAGTTACCTGCATGATGCCAGGTATAACATTCACCATAGCTTTTAAAAAAGCCCATGATAAGGCAGTTAATAGAAGTTTACAAATAACTTGAAGAAAGTATTAAAGCCCGAACTTTGGATCAATATTTACGTACAAATACATAGTTTAACAGGTTCACTAATTAACTATCTACACAAAATATTTTTTGAAATAAAGCCCGAGAGATGGAAAAAACAAGAATTGAAAATCCAAAAATCTTGGCGCACGATATCGTTTGGGTTTGGATGGGAGTTACTGCTTACTTTTTTGTTATTATTTAATCTTTCTGGCACTATTATGATTACTTGAGAAAACTATCTACCAGAACAATATTATCTAACCCAACAACATTACGTTTAATTCTAGATTTTGGTGATAATCTTTTGGCGGCTCATTTTATCGATCAAAAATGGCTATTGTAATTGTTTCACCTATTTCTTCAGTGTTGTTTGATAGTACCAATTGATCGACAAAATAATTGCTAATTAAGTTTTTAAACTGACATGGTCACTGACACTATTATTAGAACTGGAAACGGGATATTTACCATGATTTTTATTTATTCTGAGTTCCCGATATTTCGGCGCTGTTGCAAGCGCCATGTTCACGGATAAAGTTTTAGCGGGTGGATGTTTAAGAGCAGAAAAAACGATCTACCCTCTGCCTTAAACGTTTTGTGTGCTGGGTGCCGCTACCACTATCACTTAAGTCACTCACAAGTCAACTTTGTTCCCGACACATGAAAAGTTTACTTTTTATAGTTTATCCGTAATTGCAATTGTTATAATTCTATCTTTTTTCTTTATTCATATATTAAATGTTAACTAAATACTTACTATTAACAAAGTTATAAACTGCTGTAACTCCACAGTGTTCATTTTTGTCATAACTTCTAATAAATTGAATTGGCTGTAATCACATACTATTATGAATCCATTGACATAATCATGTGCTTTTATGTATTCACTGAGCTGAAAATCAAAAACATTTATAGAAGATTTTGTGTTAGTGTTGTAGCGTTGCATTCACATGGTAAATGTGAGACGTGTGAAAATAAGTATTATTTTTACTTACAATGACATTATACTGGTAATAACTCATAAATGATTCTGAAGTAAAATTCTTGTAGTTGGTTTTTATCATTACTACTCTGTAATAATCCTTTGTTATTATCGGTAATGGGAGTAGCCACCTGAAACATAACATCCATACTACAAATAAATAAATTTGAAGTGTCTGTTTGTAATACCCAAATTACGGATTTTAACCAAATGAATATCAAAATATATACGGTACCTACAACAAAATAACAATTTTTTATCTATATGTCTGTCGGTCGGTCTGTCTGTCTGACTGTTTGTTCCCGCTAATCTCCGAAACGGGTGCACTGATTTCTACAGGACTATCACTGGCAGAAAGCTGATGTTATAAGGAATAGCTTAGGCTACTTTTATTTTAGAAAAATAATTAGGGTTCCGCGCAAAAAAGTAAAACCCGTAAAATCCAATGTATATACTCTATGTCAAGTGTCTATGCCGAAGTACACTAAATTATTTATACTATTCTGTCAAGAAAGTAACGGGAAAAGATCAATAATACACAAAATGTTTGTTATTCATCCAAATTTATTATATCATCTTCAAAGTTGCAAGTTGCATCGTTTCTGAAGGAGCATCCTTCAGAAACGATGCACTTACGCCAACGAATAATTCAATCATCAAAATGTTTTTGAAACGCTGTTTCCGGGATTCAGTTCAGTTCTCGCCACGAATTCTCCTTTATGTCTTCTACAGATTGAAAACGGGTGCCACGAAGTGGTAATTTGAGTTTAGGAAAAAGAAAGAAGTCGGCTGGAGTCATATCTGCTGAATATGGTGGTTGCTCGATGGTATTTGTTGAGTGTTCGACCTTCCGGCAAGAATTCCGAGTGTACAACACCGCGACAGTCAAAGAAAACACTTTGACTTTTGATCGACTTTGGCGTGGTTTTTTCGGTTTCGGTTTAGTTGGAAGGCGCCACTCCGAAGCTTGTTGACTAGTTTGCATGTCAAATTCATAAACCCACGTCTCGTCACCAGTAACAATGCGTTTCATGAATGTTGGGTCGGAATTGACTCGTTCTAGTATGTCCTCAGCGACTCTCATGCGATTGAGTTTTTGAAGAAAATTCAGGTCTTTTGGGACTAGCCGAGCGGTAACATGTTTCATACCCAAATGATTAGTTATAATGGTTACGGGTCGACTCGTGAAATACAGAAAGTTCGGCGGCCATCTCTCTCAAAGTTGAATAAGGATTCTCAGTCACTATTTCCTTCACTTTTGCGATGTTAACTTCAGTTGCAGACGTTAATGGCCTACCAGAGCGAGGCAAATCTTCCATCACATCTCGACCGCTTTTGAACGCTTTGTACCACTCACAAGCACGTGTTTTTGATAAAGTCGATTCACCGTAAGCCTTCTGTAACATTTTCAGTGACTCCGAATACGAAATTCCATTGGCGATGCAAAATTTAAGACAATCTCTTTGTTCGGTGTTTTTGTCCATAATTAAATTCGCTATACTATATAGATATGATATAACTAAGAACAGCACTGTATTTAATGTAAATAACAGATGCAACTTAAACTCCGCGCCAAAATGGAAAACAGTTGTGCCAATCTAACAACAACAATAATAACAAAATTTTGAATTTGGAACCATAAACAAATCATCCATTCCCGATACTTTTTTGACTGAATGTAAATAATCCATAAAATTAAAAGTCACATATGGATGAAAATTATTTCTGGTATCCCTTGCAGTATTTGGTACTTGGAAAACGTCTGTGTGAATGATCGGCCCCTTTTAAAACATGATTCCCCAACCACAATGCAAAACAAATGCTCAATACTTAGAGAATCATGCCCAGGTGATTTACTACTTTTTATGTTTAATTTTGTTTGTTTATATTTGGAAAATAATCTTGTAGCTAATGGATATATACGTGGCTTATGATATAGTGTCATAATGATTCGTTTTTGTCTTGGACCGATAGAATGAACTGATTATTTAAAAAAATCAAAATTTAACTTAATTATTCTTTTCAGAGGGGCTTGGAGTAAACAATTTAATATAAACTTATTAAAATGAAGAGTGCACATATATAAGTGATGGCCGTTGTGGAAGCTTTGGACTAAACCGTTTTTTTAACTTAACTCCTATACTTACGCTATTTCCACAACACTCTTCAGTTCCGATTTAACGTTCGTCTTGGAAAAGAATTTTGGTATTAGCGTTTTCATGGTGCATAAGCTGTCTATCTGCTTTTTCGCCTTTTCCACAGAACCCTTGCATGATATTAACGTTTTCTCCAAGTACTCCTTGCCTGAAATAATGATATTGCACTAGTTTAGAAATAGAGCGCTAGTTTGTTGGCGAGCGTCTTATACAATGGAGAATGCCAAGTGACTATGGCACTTAGTATCGGTATGAAACCTACTGTTTCAGAATGAAATATGGCTTATTTTTAAGTATGATTTTAGGTATCGGTGATATATCATAATCTTCCGCATATTGCAGTATTTTCAGTACAAAGGTTTCAAATTCTAGCACTAAAGTTTGTGAGGTTTTACTTTGTTAGGATGAGCGGACTGCAATTCATCAAGTATTATTTCTGATGCCTTTAACTGTACACAGTACGGGGACCGACATCGTTTGCGTTCTTGAATACAGGTAATACCAGTAAATTCCCACATATCGCGCAGCATGCGAAGTGCTTCAACTACTTGACGGTAATAAACACTGGGAAGATACTCAAAGTCAAAGTCAACGTTTTTATTATGGCTTATGGCATTCCCCACAACAGAATGCCATAAGACATAATGCTGTGGAAATATGCAAAGTAAACTAATCGGGCTGTAGCTACATCAGTCAGCTGCCTAATTTTCCGAACTGCAAATGCAGCAGAGCTGAGCCTACCCGATATAGCTTTGATGTGGGCACTCCATTGCAATTTAGAGTCGATGGTTATTCCTAAAAACACAGTTTCATCAACAGTTTCAAGTTGGTTGGCTTCAAGAGTTAATTTTAGTCCTATTTGGGGTGTATTAAGCAATGAAAACTTTAAACATTTGGTTTTATCAGCATTAAGTAGTAGATTGTTAGCCGCAAACCATTTGCAAAGGACTGTTAGACCTTCGTTTACGTGTGGAATATTACTATTATTTCTATTCATTTTAAAAATTAGGGACGTGTCGTCAGCAAATAAAATTACATCTGATAATTTGGTCTTCATATATGAAAGATCATTTATATATGCTAGAAACAAGAAAGGGCCAAAAATTTAGCCCTGGGGCACGCCCATTTTGACCCGAGACCCCGAGGAGGTAGCACCACTTATATCTACTTTTTGCTGTCTAAAAGATAAATAAGAAAATACAAGATCAGCAGCTCGTCCACGAATTCCGTAATGCTGTAAATTACGGATTAGTGTATTGTGGTCAACGCAATCAAATGCCTTGGAAAGGTCACAAGTAATGCCAATGGCATCTTGAGAACCTTCCCAGGATTCTAGAATTTGGGTAACTAGTTGCACTCCTGCATCCGTTGTTGATTTACCCTTCGTGAATCCAAACTGACGACTATCTAATATCCCGTTAATATTAAAATGTAACAACATCTGATCAAGCATAATTTTTTCAAAGTTTTTACTCAGTGCTGGGAGCACAGAAATAGGTCTATAATTTGACGGATTATTCTTACACCCCGATTTAAAAATTGGTATTATCTTACTATGTTTCATCAAATCGGGAAAAATTCCGCTATCTAAACATTGGTTAAAATACCTGCAAGTGCAGGGGCAATGGTATCAATTAAAGCTTCAATTACTTCAACGGACATACCCCATAAGTCTTCAGTGGATTTTATGTTAAGACTTTTAAATGCTTTTATAATTGATGTCATTGAAATACGCCTAAATTCAAAATTTGGTATGTCTCTACTAAAGTTCTCTTTAAGTTGCGATTCAGCTAATATAGAGGACGAGGAAAGGGCTTTCGTAACCTCAATTGGGATATTTGTGAAAAATTTCTCGAATGTATTAGCGACCGCTATCTTATTTGAAATAATTTGATTATCAATTTTGACTACTACTACTCTACTCTCGAGGAGGCTAGTATCAGCGACAGTTTCAGTCGTCTGCGACATTTATTTGCTGTCATGTAGGGATTCTACGTGTTCACAGCAAGGGTTCGACTTATTGCTATCCAGCCCGTGTCGGTACAATGGGCACTGGCGGCACCTGCAAGCAGATCGCTTGCAATCGATGTGTTGTATGCTCGCTTGAAGCACGTGGTTGGCTTACTTGAAGTAAGCTCTCTGTGGTACGGGAAAATGGCAGCTGCAAGCGCACTCGCGAAATTCCTTTATTATTTATAGCCAAACCACCAAAAAGTCAAAAATGTGATGATGATCTTTGGACTATAAATATTGGATGGCAAAAGTTATTAATGGCGATACCCAGTGCCATGCGGATGCGAAGCATTTGCAAACTAAAGACAACCATGTGTGATCTGGCATTAGGCTGGCTGGGCTGGATGCAATATATGGCAGGCCAGAGGGTCCTGTTATTCGGAGATCTAGCATAATCCCTCTACACCAATTACACGTATTATCCTAATCGAAGCGCACGTCATTATTACATGTTTTTAACAACATGATTGATGATTAACCGAATTCCACCCATGCGAAGCCGCGGGCAAGAGCTAGTACAATATAATACGATATGTTGGTTCAAATATAATTACTAAACTCTTTGGCTAAAAGTGTCCTTTATATTAAAACAGATAACTTGTTTTTAAAATCGATATCCTACACTAAATTTACTCCTGTGTCGTGGGTTTCAGACGTGAATTTCACATGCACATACACCCAGACCTGAAACAACTATATGTAGTACATACAGATCATTGTTTGTCAAATTGTGGCAACATTCGGCAGTAAGAGGTCCAATAACTAAGGGATCGAATTCCTAATCAAGGCTTCGCAGTCATGACATTAAACTCCACACATACGGTATTACCGTGAATTTTCTCCTAGCACAAGCATAACAATTTTTTTTTAAATGTCGTGCAAAATTCTTTAAGCTAAAATGATTTTATTTATAAATTACGTCATGGCTAAAACAGCACTTTTATTTCAACAATCTTGGACGTGCCGGCCATGCTGTGTGGTGCCGGCTCAGAATACCACCATCCCATCTCCTCCCGCGGGTGTCGTAAAAGTCGACTAAGGGATTAGCCGGAGGATGGGCAGCAGCGTCCTTCGAGTACATTAACAACTCAACTGCGATCGCCAACCCATCTGCCAAGCGTGACGATTATGGCAAAACCCCCAAATGAGCCCACAACATGCACATATCGGTCGTTGTGGTGATCTTTGGGGGAGCCTGTGTCCAGCGGTGGACATTATTCGGCCGAAATGATGAATCTTGGCTGGGCTGTTTTGCCGATGTTGTGGGTATTTGCTATAGGTTTGTACGTGTACGTTCAATTATAAATAAATCAGTTGTTAACCAAACTTCATGGAGTATCATTGACATTACATGGTGACAGCGGTAAAAAATTGATTTAAATGGTTTAAATCTAAAATTATTGCAGTTTAATATCGTGTTATAGAAATTGTAAACAGTATGGAACACGCGCGACCACCAACAGAGTTAAGTTTGGAGGGCAGCTCCGTCAGCCGGGCTGACGCATGGAAGCGTTGGAAAACGCAATTTATGTTATTTTTAAAAGCATCTGGGGTGCATAAAGAGGAAGGTGGTGTACAGGCCAGTTTACTAATCAATTTAATTGGATCCGAGGGGTTCGATGTGTATGAGACTTTTACATATGATCAAGAGGACGAAAAAGATGACGTCGACTTGTTAATGAAGAAATTTGATGAATATTTTGGGGTAAAGCAGAATATAACATTAGCACGATACAATTTTTTCACGAGGAATCAAGAAACCGGCGAGTCGATTGATCAATATGTAACTGCATTGCGGTTATTAAGCAAAATTTGTGATTTTAAACATTTGGAAGAGGAGCTTATTCGCGACCGTATCGTTTGTGGCATAAAAAGTACGGTCGTACGAGACCGCTTGTTGAGAACAGAGGGTCTGACTTTAGACAAAGCAATTAAAATTGGTCAAGTCGATGAAATTTCACAAGACAGCAATCGGTTACTAGAGCCGCGCGGTGCAGCAGGCTCTGCGGGGTCGAGGCCTGTGCAGGTCGACGCGGTTGGCGTTCGCGGTGGCGGCGGCCGCGGCGCCTGGCGAGGGCGCGGACGTCGCCGGGGTCGCAGAGCGGCCGGTGCTACTGCCGGCTCCAGCTCGGTGGGGCAATATTTAGACGTATCGGGACACTGTCACAGGTGTGGAGGTCAATGCACCGAACCTAGATCGTGTCCGGCTATTTCTGTGCAGTGTTATGTGTGTGAAAATCATGGGCATTTTGCTAGAATGTGCAAGTTAAATAAAAGTGTTAAAAAAATGTATGATATAGGTATGAGTGAAGAAAAAGTCGACAAAAGAGATGATGACTGTGAGTCATTTTTTATATCTATTTTGTACAATGTTTCCGAGATTAACTCGTCATCTGAGGACTGGTTTGAAACCCTTCAAGGAGAGTGCGGGTTTGAAAAATTTAAATTAGATACGGGAGCAGACATTAATGTGTTATCATATAAACGATTTTTATTACTAGGTTATGACAGTAACTTAATAAGTGTTAATCAGCATGTTAAATTGCAATCTTACAGCGGGGATTTTATTCATGTAAAAGGTATTTGCAATTTAAAATGGTGGTATAAGAGTGTTCTGTATGAATTAAAATTTGCAATTGCTACTATTGACTGTCAAAGTGTGCTGGGATTGCAAGCTTGTTTAACTTTGGGATTAGTTAAAAGAATTCATAATATTAATTTTACAGAATACCATGACTTATTTAATGGTTTAGGTCGTTTGCCGGGGGAATACCACATTGTGGTTGATAAAACTGTGATGCCTGTGATTTGTGCATCACGTAAAGTACCATTAGGATTACGCGATAAGTTACAAGATGAGTTGAATAGGATGATTGAGTTAGGAGTTATTAGAAAGGTGAATCATCCAACTCCTTGGGTGAATTCACTAGTAATGGTTGCTAAGAAAAATGGCCAGTTACGTATATGTTTAGACCCAAGACCGCTTAATAAAGCTATACGGCGTGCACATTTTCAATTGCCGACAATAAATGAACTGGCTACTAAGCTGTACGGTGCTAAGTATTTTTCAGTTTTAGACGCGAACTCAGGATTTTGGTCGGTAAAATTGGATAATGTAAGTGCAGACCTATGTACATTCAGTACACCCTTTGGCCGATATCAGTATTTGCGATTGCCTTTTGGCCTAAATTGTGCACCTGAAGTTTTTCATGCAAAAATCAAGCAATTTTTTGAAGGTTTAGAGGGGATAGATTCCTTTATCGATGATATAATTTGCTGGGGAACAACGAAAGAAGAACATGATTTGCGATTAAGAGCGTTGTTAAATAGGGCCCGGGAAATCAATTTAAAATTCAACAAAGAAAAATGTCGAATATGTGTACAGGAGGTTACGTATTTAGGACATGTTTTTAACAAAGACGGAATGAAAATGGATCCCGAGAAAGTAAGAGCAATAAGTGACATGCCTGAACCGACGGACCGAAAAAGCTTAGAAAGGTTTTTGGGAGTAATAAACTATCTTTCCAAATTTATACCGAATTATTCCGAAAATATATTTCCACTGACGAGATTACGAAGAAAGGATGTTACATGGAGTTGGGAAGTTGGACATAAGAATGCATTCAACAAATTAAAACAATTAATATGCAAGGCGCCAGTTTTGTCATTATATAATGTTCGTAGCCCGGTATTATTATCTGTGGACGCAAGCAGTATCGCGCTGGGCGCGGTGCTCATGCAGGAGGGACGACCAGTCGAGTATGCTTCGCGCACGCTGACTGATACACAACAAAGATACGCACAAATTGAAAAGGAAATGTTAGCAATTGTATTCGCGTGTGAAAAGTTTCACCAATACATTTATGGTAAAAATAATGTAATTGTAGAATCTGACCATAAACCTCTAGAAAGTATTTTTTTTAAACCTTTAGACTCGGTCCCAGCACGCTTACAGCGCATGTTGTTAAAGGTACAAGGATATGATTTGTTTGTTACCTATAAGTCTGGGAAGTTTATGTACATACCCGACACATTGTCGCGTGCGCCTCTTACTGATTTATATAGCGATAATATTAGCAGGGCCATCCTGAGCCAAATTAAAATGGTAGTTAATAATATGCCTATGTCACAGAATAAGTTTACTCTTGTGAAGCAGGAAACATGTAAGGATAGAACCTTATCATTGTTGCTAAAATATATTAATCAGGGCTGGCCTAACAAGTTTAATATATATAACGATTTAACATACTATTGGTCTATAAGAGATGAGCTGTATAGTGTGGATGGGGTCATATTTAAAAACAAACAGGTTTTGATACCACAATCTATGTACAATGATATGTTAAAACTCATTCACGAAGGGCATTTAGGAATTGATCGCTGTAAGAGACGCGCTCGGGAAGTGTTGTTTTGGCCGGGTATAACGAAAGATATAGAAAAATATGTAAAAAAGTGTAAAGTGTGTCAGGAGAATTCAAAAAAACCTAGTAGAGAACCTATGATTCCTATATCTGTACCAGAATTGCCTTGGAATAAAATTGGTACAGACATATTTGAGTATGGGAAGAAAAGTTATTTAATTTTAGTGGATTATTTTTCTGGTTTTATAGAAGTCGCATACTTGAGAGACATTTCATCAAACTCGGTAATCAATATTTTAAAAGATAATTTTGCACGGTATGGTATACCGGATACGGTTATCAGTGACAACGGTCCACAATATTCTTGTCGTAATTTTAAAAGATTTGCTTCAGAGTGGGGATTTAGTCACGTCACTTCATCACCGTATTATGCTCAATCTAATGGGAAGAGTGAAAGAGCGGTGCAAACTATTAAAATTATTTTGAAAAAGTCAATTGACAGTAAAACAGATTTTTATTTAAATTTATTAAGCTACAGAAATACACCGCGGGAAAATTTAAAGTCTCCTGCACAACTAATGATGGGGCGACGATTAAATTGTAGACTACCGGTTCATCCCGATCTATTAAAAAGAAGCACTTGTGATGATGAATTACAACATAAAAAAATATTAAATAAGCAAATGAAAAATAAATCTTATTACGATCAGCATTGTAAGCGGCTACCTGAATTGAATGTGGGCGATAACGTTATTATGTTGGAAAATAAGAATGAACGAATTTGTGGCAAAGTCGTAGCAAAGGCGCCAACTCCGCGTTCGTATATTGTAAAAAATAAAAAAGGTATTTATCGCCGTAATCGCCGACATTTAATTAGAACTTTGCCAGTAACTGATCAAATACAAAATGTGAAGCATGATGAATTTATTGTATCCGATGATGATGAAGATTTATATGTTTCGGGGGATGATAAGGATGATGAGGCATATGAACCAAGTATTCAAATAGGTGATAGTTGGCGAAGATCGTATTCACCGCCTCATACCCGTAGTAAGGTTACAAAGAAATGAACCTTGTTGGCGACTGGATGAGTACTTACCTATATAAATATTTAAGGGGAAGATGTTGTGGGTATTTGCTATAGGTTTGTACGTGTACGTTCAATTATAAATAAATCAGTTGTTAACCAAACTTCATGGAGTATCATTGACATTACAGCCGAGTGATACTTCTGCCGTCCAGTAAGGGCTGGAGGCATCATAACGAATACTAGTAACATGTAATTTTTTTTTTTTTTCTTAGGTTTTTTTTTGAAAAACGTTGCCCCACACTAGGATTTCTCCTGTGTCGTGGGTGCGTTTACAAACACAAATTCCACGCACAATACACCCAGACCCGGAACAACTACCTGCAGATCGTACAAATATTTGTTCCGTGCGGGAATCGAACCCACGACCCAGTGCGCAGCAGCCGACTGTATCAGCCACTGCACCAACCGTGCCGACAAATTGTTAGTAATACAATTTGTAGAGGTACCTAGAAACCTAAGTATTATCGAAATTCAAAATAATGGTACTGGCTCACTGCTATAACTTTCACTTACAGCTGAAGAAGCCATAGTTTTATAGTAAATTCAAGTATACACTTGAAATAAGCATAAGCGTCTTCCTGATCAGAAATCAACAAAATGTTACTATGAATATGTATGCTGGGCATTTTATTATGACTAGTCATTTATAGAGTACTTTTTCAAGGACTCAATAGTTGTCCAGCAAGTATTTACATATTGGTATTGATGAAAAAGTATCGCTATCGATGCAAAATTATTTACTAAAGAAACAAAAGAAGAATTTATATTTTTATACCCTATTTTGACTTTAAACTAATTCAAATTATGTTAAATAAAATACAATGGAAAAGGTATAGGCGTATAGGCATGCCAATCATAAAAGCACAATATAAACCAATACACATAACACAAATTTCACATAATACAGGCGTATAGGCATGTCAATTATAAAAACACAATATAAATCAATACACATAACACAACTTACTGAAATCCTTTTTCACAATATGATCCTGCTTCTGAATCCACTCCTCCAAAATATTGATAGCTTCGATGAGTCTTCCTGGTTTATCCAAATCATGGATTTTCCTTATATTTTCAATAGCACCCTCTGGCAATTTTAAAAGAGAATGCTTTGGCATTGACTCCATTGTTGGCGTTACTGCAAGACTGGTGACTTTGAAATTCAAGTATCAAAATGTTAGTTATTTATGTTGCTGCATTTATAAGCCAAGCGTCCACTTCTAATGTTTTGTGGTTAAAACAGCTTCCACTTCTTCATATGTTCTGTGAAGTGCCGTCTTCCACTGTACTGGTTTCTAACTGGTTTTGTTTTTATAATCCTTTTAGATAATTAATGTATATTAGTTTTGGTCATGTATTTTGTACACGTAATTCTTTTTATATTTTTAGTAATGATTACAAATGCGTCATATTAATATCTAATTTCTTGTAAATTTTAATTACGGTTCTCATAATTAGCATTTTGTTTATTGTGGGTTACACAAAAATACTATCTAGTTAATATGACAGCTGCAGTACATATTTGTTGAGATAATTAGTGTATTAGTTTGAATATGAATATAATTTTATTGTTTGCAATAAATTCTTATAATTAAGATTAATCGTACCTACGTCAGCATCATCATCATCATCATAACAGCCAACAGGACGTCCACCGCTGAACAAAGGCCTACTACGTATATTTCCACAACGAGCGGTTACATACCTCCCTCATCCAACGACTCTCAGCGACCTTCACCAGATCGTCTGTCCACCTCATTGGAGGTCGTCCTACGCTGCGTTTTCCGGTGCGCGGTCTCCACTCGAGAACGTTTTTGCCTCAATGGCCATCAATTCTACGAGCTATGTGCCCCACCCATTGCCACTTCAGTTTAATCCTTTCAGCTATCTCGGAAACTTTAGTTCTTCTACGGATCTCCTCATTTCAGATTCGATCTCGTAGAGAAATACTAAACATAACTCTCTCCATAACTCGCTGAGTGACCTTGAGCTTTCTTCTGAGGCCCAAAGTGAGTGACAACGTCTTTGTTCCATATATCATCACTGGTAATACTAACTGTTTAAAGACTTTCGCCTTAACGCATTGCGTTATTGTTGACGAAAAGACGTTTCAAAGACCTACGTATTTTAATGAATTTATTTGCTCCAAGAGTTTACTGGTAGACAATTCCACATCGCGTTAGGTCTGACTTGTGTCTCATTTATATAATTTCTTTCTTCTTTCTTTCTTTCGTACATGCAAACACGATTACAGCGCCACCTACCGGGTCCAATTATAAATTCAAACCATCCAAGGTCTCAAATATATACGAAAAATGTATCAAAATCGGTCCCGCCGTTTAGAAGGAGTTCAGTGACATACAAACGTACAGAAGAAATATATATAAGATAAGATGCCTAAAATTTAGGCAGACTATGCGATAGCCCAGCATTTGCGATGGATCAGTTTATGAATATTACTTTTATTAATAGGCGAATTATGGAAAAGTCACTGGAAACGTGACAACTGTGATCTTGAGTGGGGCATAAATACATTAATTAGACTTTGAAGACAATGAACAATTTCATCTTCATTTCAGGTGAAATGCGTCCACTGCTGGACAGAAGCCTTTCCCAAAGATAGCCACAATGACCGCTACGGGCTGGTGCTGTGTGCTTATTTGGGGTTTAACGATAATCGCCACGCTTGGCAGCCGGTTTGGCGATCGAAGTTGAGTTATAAATGTACTCGAAGGACGCTGCTATCCATCCTCCGGCTGATCTCATAGTCGCCTTTCACGACACCCATGGGATGAGATGGGGTGGTGGTATTCTTAGCCGGCACCAGAAGGCAACTGGCCTGAACACGTTATGTTCAGTGTGTTGTCTAAAGCCAGGGTTCTAGCGGTGGGTCGGTGGCTTTAAAAACACTCCAGGCACATCTCAGAAGGTTTTGCTCGCTGTGTGCTTTACTGCGCACACGCAAGTATGTATGTGAGTAAATCATGAACTACAATCAGTTGCAGACAATAATGAATGTGTACCCACACATATAGTGTAGAAAATAGTAAAAGAAGGCCGTAAGTCAAACCAAAGCGTCAATCTATTGCGTTGTGAGATTGCTACCAGATTTATGAATGCGTCCATTCATTAATTATAATTAAAAAATATACACAGCCGGAGTCAGATTTACTTTTTGAATGAATAGTGTGTTCAAAATAAATCGATCGGTAAGGTTTGTTTAGCCACGTTAGACCACTTGAAAAATATATAGGTATTTACGATTCAAGGGGTTTTATTTTTACTCGTCTAGGACAAAGCCAGTGCAAAGTGCGTGGGATTCTATGCTTGAGCGCTCGTCTCCACTCCACTAAGAACTTTGCTGACGTCGGAAGTCAAATAATAATTAGGGTTATTTTATAAAGACCAATTAACGCCGACTATAAATGGTATAACTTTTTAGTGATTCTCTCGTTACACGTAAAAGGCCCATCAGCCGTTGGCCTGTGTTCGGCCTATCCGCAACGTACGGCAATACATCCACGGCATTGCCTTAACTCCAGGACCATACAATGTGGACGACAGATTCCCTGATCTACTACCTACTGGCTCCTGTTAGGGCGGCGCTTTTTATTCTTATTTATTGGTCGCCCGGTGGAAATTCATCATGAGCTTCCTCCGCTCTGGAAAGGCGAAGTGGCATGCCGGAATTCTGCTTACTAAAACCACCGGAGCGGTCATCTTCGTCACCAAAGGGAGGCTCCAGGTCCTCGTATGATCACACTAGAGCCACCCATTAGTTACACTTCTTTAGGCACATTTTAAAGGGGATGAAGCGGTCACCCCCTCTGGAGGAATTGTAAAGAATCCCCCGAAGCCTAGCCGTAATTTGCTGTGCATACGCGACCACATGCACCGTCTTCTCGGTGGGCACAGCGACGGCAGGGGTACAGGCGTATAGGACATGCCACCCTGCCGTTCGAGTTGAGGAAGGTACCTTCTGTAGTGATATAGACATTTATAAATTTGAATTAATTTGTGCTACAGTTCATAATAGTCCGGTCAATTTAGACATAAAAATAGTGATCAAATAAAGAAAATTCCGACAGAGCCAAATCTTCGTATAGACCTTAGGTTTACCACAAGGAATAAAGTGTCAAAAGTCCCCATCAGTCCCATGTGAGCTTAGGGACTTATTCGGGGCCCAAGGTCAAAATTTTAGGTTTTTTGGATTTTTCTCGAAAACGGTAAGTTTTATCGAAAAAGTACCTTAGCACCTTCCGTGTGGTGTCCGGATTAAGAATATAGCACCACTCCATCTCCTCCCGTGGATGTCGTAAAAGGCGACTAAGGGAGTCTACACCAGAGGGATGGGCAGCAGCATCCCTTCTGTGAAACGGTAGCCATACTGCGCTCACTCCTTGTGGTAAACCTAAGGTCTATACGAAGATTTGGCTCTGTCGGAATTTTCTTTATTTCAATTGTCTAAATTGACCGGACTATAAACACAATTTGTTTTTATTTACATGTTGTGTGCTATACATTGCACTTTAGGCTGAGAAGAATAACTATATCGTGATGTTCAACTTAATGAAAAAAATTTGTATTAAATATAGAAAGAATGTAGTAATATTGGGTGATTTTAATTTATAATAAAACACTTCTAAACTTATTGTCTCGTATGGACTCAATGAAAAGCCTTAATAATTATGTAGTTATGATTTAATTTAATTTTATGGAGATAACTTTTTGGAACAACGGTTTACCCGACAATAATTTCGTGAATAATAATAAAAACTGAATTTTAATAACAGACACACAACATTGGATCCTGTGCCTTTGCCATTCGTTTAACATCAGGCGCGAACATCCTTCGCCTGTTGAAGGTCTGCAGCAGGAGATTTTCAAACATCTGGTTCCTCAGACGAAGGCAAGAGGCAGAGGCGAGTCAGAGGGCGTCGCAAACATCCTATGGTAGTCTTAAATGTGGTGACTCGAGCTGTAGGTCTCGAGCTGTAGGTCCAGTATATAGTTTCTCAACTCGACCAAGGCAAGACAATACATCTCCATTATGTTTAGCATAATGGAGATGTATTGTCTTCATAAAGCAGAACAAAATCACCAAGCTTGAGATTAAATGTGTTGGTCTTCCATTTAGCTTGATGTTGTAGTTCTGCCACATACTCTCTCTGCCAGCGGAGCCATAAATGTTGCCGCATTTGTTCAAGATGCGCGTAACATTGTAGTTTGTTTGGATTGCACTCAGCAACTAGTGGAGCTGGCAGTGCAGTCAATGATCGGCCAATTAAAAAATGCCCAGGGGTAAGTGCTGAGAAACCATTGGGAGAAGGAGACAGAGGACACATGGGACGGCTATTGAGACACAAATATAATCTTAAATCTTAGGTAAAATAATACACTCAGAAAATATATTCTCAGAAGGAGCGAACTCGGCACCTACCGCCTGACGCAGGAATTCACCGAGCACGGTTGTTTCGGTGAGTACCTGCACAAGATAGGACGCGAGGCCACGGCACAATGGCACCATTTTGATAGAGACCAGGACACCGTACAGCACACGCTCGAGGCATGCCCTGCATGGGCCACCGAGCAGCGGATCCTGGTCGATCGGATCGGGCAAGATCTCTCTCTGTCAGCAGTAGTGTCGGCTATGTTGGCAGAGCACGAAAACTGGAATGCAGTGGTCTCCTTCTGTGAGAGCATCATGCTCCAGAAGTAAACCGCAGAGCGCGATCAGGAGAGGGCCGATCCCGCTCGAAGAAGGAAGAGACGGCGCCGAGGTAACAATCGCCCTGGCACCTAATTCCTATATGCCTGATACCCCCTGCCGTTACTATAAGGCGGGGGACCTCTGGGTTCGCGGGTGCGTAGATCGGGGAATCTGCGTGCCCATACCGAGCGATCCAAGAGGAGACGGTAGCACGCATGTCGTCACGCGCTGCAGTGGGACGCTTTGGGGGATCCTTTAGAATCCCCCCGGGGGGTGACCGCTTTACAGTCACCCTCTCAGAGATGTGCCTATAGGTGTGGCACCAGTTGGCGGCTCTAGTGTGATCATACAAGGACCTAGAGCCTCCCTTATGTACCGAAGATGACCGCTCCAGTGGTTTTAGCCGGTAGGAGACCGGCATACCCCTTCGCCCTTCCCCGGGGCGAAGGAAGTTCATAAAGAATTTCCACTGGGCATCAATAAAAAATTAAATAAAGTAAAGTCAAATAATACACAGATTTTCAATCTTTTTTTTCCACTTTATTTTAATACTGGTACTATCGGCGTGGCGTACTCTGAAAAACTAACTGGTATAAGAATGCCTAAACCGACTAGCCTATCCAGTTCCTTGCTGACCTTGTCCTTGAGGGCGAAGCGTACAGTCCGTGGCTTAAAAAAATTCGGTGTTGTATTTTCTTTAAATTGTAATTCGACTTCGAAGTTATTAAAACAACACACGTCCGGGTACCGTTTTAATAGCCGTTACACCTCTTAAATGTCCCCATTGGTAATAGTTATATTTTTATTTGTTGTTGCAAAATAAATCCTAAACTTTAATATAAAAGCACGGCCCAGTAGCGGTAGTCCACCGTCTTTCAAAAAATATATCTTAATAATTTCACATGAATTAGAATAGGTAACTTTAGCGAAAAAATACCCTAAGGGTGTGATTTTATGACCATTGTATAAACACATTTTTTAATCAATTTTATGCAACTTTTTATCAGAAAAGTGCAACGTAAAACTTTGTTTTGAAGTTACGGTGCTTCCTGATCCAGTATCTAACTCTATACAGACATCTACATTATTCATTCTAACAGTCACTCTAATATGACTTTAGTCAACATACCGCAGGTTAAACAATTCACACTCACTGCAATCACGTTCATGAAACGTATCCGTCTCCTCCGTGCCGATATTATACATATATAGCTTATATAAATCAGATGATACGCAATGCCAAACGCCGCAACATTCTAAATAATATCAATTCTTCTTCTTCTGCCGATATCTGGAAATTCCTAGGAACTTTAGGTATCGGTAAACCGCGAGATTTAGACCTTCCTAACACAATTGATTTAGACGATCTTAACCGTTATTTCACCACTGTTTCCACGTTAGATCGTCTTACCAAATATCAGACTCTCAACTCCATAGCTGGTCTAACGCGCCCCAATATTAACCCCCTTTAGTTCACCCCAGTTGACTCGGGAGAGGTCAAAAAGATAATCATGTCCATTAAATCCAAGGCGGTGGGCTACGACAACATCAGCCGCTACATGATAACAACAATCATAGATTATCTCCTTCCTGCAATATCCCACATCATCAACTTCTCACTCCACTCCGGAGCTTTTCCTTCCCTGTGGCATAAAGCCTACGTTCGCCCACTGCCTAAGATCCCTAATCCCACTTTTCCCAGCCATTTCAGGCCCATATCCATCCTTCCCTTTCCTTTCAAAGTGCTCGAGGCCTGTGTTCATAAACAGTTATCCCACTTTATTCACCATAATAATCTTATTAGTCCTCTTCAATCTAGATTCAGGCCTGGGCACAGTACCATTTCTGCTCTCCTTAAAGTGACTGGCGATATTAGGGCAGGTATGGAGTAAACCAAAGTCACTGTTCTAGTGTTGGTCGACTTTTCAAATGCTTTTAATACCGTCAGTCACGATATCCTGTTGTCCATTATTTCCTATCTTATGGTCTCTCACGAGGTGCTGGAATGGTTAGCTTCTTACCTTCGGGAGCGCCAGCAGTCGGTTCAGGTTGGAGAGTCTTCATCGTGATGGTGTGAATTAGATACTGGCGTTCCACAAGGCGGCATTCTTTCTCCTCTTTTGTTTTCAATTTTTATAAATCTCATAACCCACGAACTTCAGTGTGCGTACCATCTTTATGCCGATGACTTACAATTGTACTCTCAAGTGAGTGTTGATACGATTCCTGATGCGATCAACGCGTTAAACCGGGATCTCGGAGCTATCCAGGACTGGTCTGATAGATTTGGTTTGGCGGTAAACCCAGTCAAGTGCCAAGCGATCATTATTGGGAGCCCACGTAATATGAGAAAAGCGGAAAGTGTTACTTTGCCCTCTATTATGTTTAATGGTACGACCATCCCCTTTAGCTCCAGTGTGAAAGATCTTGGCTTGCAAATCGACACTACCTTTAACTGGCGAACTCAAGTCGCAAGTGTCAGCCAAAAAGTCACTGGAGTTTTACGGTCTCTCTATCGCCTAAAAAACCTGCTCCCATCTAATACGAAAGCAATGCTTGTGCAGACATTAATTTTTCCTATTGTCGACTATGGTGATGTGTGTTTGGCTAGGATTTCTCCAGTGTCGTGGGTGCGTTTACAGACATAAATTCCACACACAATACACCCAGACCCGGAACAACTTGCGATCATACAAATATTTGTTCCGTGCAGGAATCGAACCCGCAACCCGGAGCGCAGCAGCCGACTGTGTCAGCCACTGCACCAACCGTGCCGTCGTTATAGCTGTTATGTAGTAAATTGAATGTTGTGAGATCATTTAACTTCTTAATTATCAGTGGTAACTGAGACATAACAGAGTTGTAGGCACTACATAGAAAAGTCATGAGACGAATAACAGTTTTTAGCTCAAGCACACGAATTTCAGTAGGTGACAATCCATGACAGTCCCCACATAACAGAATTTTACAGGAGTCACAAGTTACAGATGTTTTTTTCCCATTTGGTGGTTTACTGCACTTGGCGCATTTTTCTTGAAGTGGAAGTTCTTAGAACTCATTTTTGGTAGAATATATTTTTGTTTTACTGAACACTGAACCTTGGTAGTTTGGTGTAGACGGATAATATGTCCTTAGAATTGAAAAATCTTGGTAACTGTATTTTAATATACAAATGAACGAAAATTACATTAATGTCAAATAGACGGAAGATGTCAATTTTACTAAGCACCTTTTTTTACTGTAAAGAGGACACCTCCCCCAGGCACATTTCAGGGGGATTGTAAAGGATTCCCCCAAAGCCTCGTTATGCGCTGTGCTGCGCACACGGTGGCACGTAACCACGTGCTACAGCTGATATCATCATCATTCAGAACAAAAACAAAAACTATACGTAATAAATTTATATTAAAACTATCATAAAGATACAATTATTATGTTATCATTAACATGACGGAGTTCTTAAAAATATATACAAAACCGCAAAATAATCCTAAAAAGCCAAACTAATATTACCTAATCACATCTAATAAAAGTTTTTCAAAATATTTTTAAAGATATTTTATTTTAAAAAAAATATAGCACGGCAACATTACCGATTAGATTTCTATCAACCAGTGATCCGTACGGATTAGGTGTAGATGGTGTATTTAAATTATTCTTGGCAGTTTTGCCATACAGAACGCAGTGTGGGAAGAGCTTCCATACAGTCCACGGTCATCTGCAACGCGTGATGTCTTCAGATATCACGCACCCTTAGAATCATACCATGGATGGAACAAGGCGACGCGGTATTTGCGCAGGGTGTGGTTGGAATCCGTATCATGGCCTCTTCTGTTTAAGTGAATCCTCGTCTGTGCCATCCTGGTGACTTATGGTTGGCATAGCTGTATACCTAACTATTCGCAGTTTGTTATTAAGTCCCTTGAAATACAGCTACACACTAACAGAAATCAACTAGTCAACAATCAAATTTCTGAAGGAACCCGGCAGTCCCATGTATTCTGCATTGAATTTTACTGCTTGTCTTTTTGTTTCGTCGGTACACGCCTTGCTCATCATTTTCATGTATTCTACATGTTTTTCTGAGCTTAATTCTTCCATCCAATCCTCTGTAAAATAATAATTGTATCATTTACAATTGTTTCTATGACCAATTTACTAACATAATTATTCAAATCATGTTGATTTGATCTAGAATCTTTTGATAATTTGGTCTAAGCCTAGGCTATTAAAATCACACACTTTTGAATATTTATCGCTACTAGGGATAAGCAGCTGATAATTTAATTAACATTATGATTAATAACTATTTCTAGAATGTCTTATTTCTTTATAGCAATGAACTCATGTGCATTGTCTTTAACACGGCTAACTTAGTTAAGAACAATAAGAAATAATGATAAATAGAAATTTTGCAAACTTAAGTACTTGGTAGCATTACTTTGGTTATGGGCAGGCATGACGCTCACATCCAGACTAATCGACTTGCTCGTTTCGTCACATGTAGTATGAACAAATATGTATTTGTATAATTACGAGGGTCAAGCTGAATTTTCTTAGAATTGGCTAGTCCGAAAAGATGTCAATGATTTTTTTATTTCAATTTCGAAAAGGTGCCCTAGGGAAGCTGTTGATGTGTTTTGAATTCATTTGTTTTTATCAATTGATGGCTACTTAAATAGTGCGTGTCGTGCATTAAAATGAATGAACTTGACTAGAGAAAATGTTCGCCCCATTATTTATTAGAACTTTCGCAGACGAAGGTCCGATGGGATACTGTTAGTTTTCTGTTAGAAAAAAAACAGTCTTGAATCGTGTCCGGGTGTAATGTACTTTTTTATAATAATATCATAGTTGCTGCTTTCATTGATGATGATATCAGCTATGAGATGTCCACTGCTGAATAAAGGCTTCCCCCATAGATTTCTACAGTAGTGGCGTCATTTTGGGGCGAATGTATCAGTACGCACCACGCTTGGCGGGCGGCACAAGCCCGCCACACATTCCCAACCACTGCAACTCCTGTAAGCCTACAGGATCTACAATGGCGACCACCGAAAAGAACACCGACCATTGAAGGTCGGTGTGTCTTAGGCAGTGCGGACGCCATGTAAATGGTCGTTGTGGAAATCTATGGGGGAGGCCTTTGTCCAGCAGTGGACGTCCTTTGACTGATGTGATGAATGGTAAAATAAACCACAACTTCGTCGATTTTATCCAGCTATCGAAATCTCATTTTCCTGTGATATCGTTAGCCGTGGTCCGGGATTCATATGGTACATTTTCCATAATTATGTAAAATACTCCAACTCATTATATGACTTACCAAACAATTCATCAGTAGATTTCTCGTGCCCACCATAATCTATAGGTAATATTTCTTTAGGCACAACGCTGTGTAAATGCTCCACAGTTGAATGCACATGCATTCGGCTGCCAATCTTTTCACTAACAAACTGTTTAACAGTTTTAATTAACAACTCCACAGTTTTAGATTCAGTTATAGTGTGTATGCTTTTTAATCTTGCTCCGTAGCCTTCCTGTAAGATAATATTATTTATTGTGAATCTTGACGTGGTCATCTACATAAATATTACACTAAAAGAAAGACCCCGGTATACGCGTGCTTCCTCGATTTATCCAAGTCCTACGACCTCGTTTCGTACGACATCCTCTGGGGAAAGCTGGAGAGCACGGGCTTACCGTGGGAACTCATCAGCATACTCCGATACTGGTACGGGCTCCAGGTCAATAGTTTCCGATGACCCTTATACTGCCGAATGTGGCGTGAGGCAGGGTGGTCTGATGACGCCTATATTGTTCAACCTTTATATGAACAAACTGATTGTCTCGCACAGCAGACAACATTTCAGATACTAATATAGACGGAGTTAGTGTCAACAATATGAATTATGCTGATGACATGGTACTGCTGAGCACGTCGATCTGTGAGCTGAGTAGACTACTCGGTACGTGTACGAAATATGCGAATGTACATGGATTAAAATATAGTGGTAAGTAAAGCAAATACATGGTTTTTCAGGCCATCGGTGTGTTGAGCCCTATGAACATTCCAAATTTTAATCTTATGGTGTTCCAATAGACTGAGTGGATCAATTTAAATATCTAGGGCGTCAACTCACCGAGGACTTTAAAGACCATGCTGACATAGACCGGGAGCGGAGGGCGCTCTTGGTGCGAGCCAATATGATAGCGTGCTGTATACTGAAACATGATACAGTGCCCTCCGCGTCCAGTACAACAACGCGTTCCGGGCGGTGTTGGGGCCTTTTCGGTTCTATAGTGTGTCAGGGATGTTCGCGATGGCGCGCACTGATTATTTCCACGCTTCTATGCGCAAGCGGTGGGCGTCCCTGGTGCGCCACGTGCGGGCCAGCCCCAATGCTATCCTGGCAATGATCACCAACAGTCACTTTGCTGTCTGCGGTGCGGGATCGGGAGAGGGCCGATTCCGCTTGAAGAAGGAGGAGACGGCGCCGGGGTAACAACCGCCCTGGCGAATCTGCGTACCTACACCAAGCGACCTAATAGAAGACGGAAGCATGCATGTGGTCACGCGCTGCCGTGGGACGCTTTGGGGGATCCTTTACAATCCCCCAGGGGGGGTGACCGCTTTACAGTCACCCTCTCCGAGATGTGCCTATAGGCGTGGCACCAGTGGACGGCTCTAGTGTGATCATACGAGGACCTGGGAGCCTCCCTTAGGTGCCGAAGGTGACCGCTCCAGTGGATTTAGTCAGTAGGAGTCCGGCATACCCATTCGCTCTTCCCCGGGGCGAAGGAAGTTCATGAAGAATTTCCATTGGACATCAATAATAAAAATGTAACTAATAATAATGCGACCTCACCTCCTTGACTCAGCAAAGTTCAATGTGGGCTACACTGTGTGATGTTAGTAAAACTGGTTTCTTCATAGAAATAGAATAAGATTATTGTCATAACTTCTACTACCATAGATAAAGGAAACCAAAATGTTAATATATCAGGACTGCATATTAAATTGCGGCTTTCGCAGTTACTTGTTAACTCAGATTTGCCTGCCGAGTAACTGGGCAAGTGTTCCTTCATCTGTGATAATATTGGTGAATATTTATTTTTAAGTAAATATCTGGGGTACCACTGATTATCTGAGAAAAATCTGGCCATACGGTGTTGCGCTGGTTCAGATGGGAGCTGCTGCTTGCCCTTTTGTTAATATATAAACTTTCTGGTGCTATTATGACAAATTGAGAAAATTCTCCACCAGAACAAAAGTAAAAAATAAAAAATCTTATAGATTACGTTTGTCTCTTGAAATATATGTTTTTTTTTTTAATAAGCTGTTATACTTTGCGATATGTTTTCTGTGGTCATGTAGTAAATGTTAACGGAATACTTACAACTAACATGGTTATAAACTGCTGTAACTCTGTTGTGTTCAGTTTTATCATAAGATCTAATAAATTTACTTGTCTGAAGTCATATATTATTATGAATCCATTAATGTAATCATGTGCTTTTATGTATTCAGCGACCTGCAAAACAAAAACATAAACTGTTCATTTTGTGTTAGTTACTTATATTTTTCTGAAATTATACTAGTTATGTCGTATTTTAATATATGTATATTTCAACCAAGCATTGTTAAGGCATTATGATTATGTACATCACCATTTGGAATCAAAGTGTTAATATAGCGTGCCAATAAGTTTCTTCTTTTACTTACATTTACAGTGTACTGGTAATAATTCATGAAAGAATCAGAGTTAAAATTTTCATTGGTAAGTTTTTTTATTAATACTCTGTAATAATCCTTCGTTACTATTGGTAGCGGGAGTACCGACCTGAAACAAATATTCATAGGAATTTCTCCAGATTATCCGAATAAAATGAGAGTGACTTAGGTGACAGTTTAAAAAAAATGAGATTCATGTTTTGATTCACATTTCTGAGAAAGACAATAGATCTAAACATTTTTGTATTGAATGCTCTTATCGAAATTTACTTGTTTTCAACATAACTCTGAAATGTATAAATATGTATTCGAAGTAAAATTGTCGCCAGAATCGTATTTTCTTTAATAAAACTACGCCACATTTTTATAAAAAATACAACATTTATTTTCAACACTCATTTAACATTATTGTAAACATATATAGTAGCTATAATATTTTGTATATCGTATATTGGAGAACTATCTACAGTTCTTACGCGTAAAGAAGAAAAAAAATCAGAATAGGAAAAAAATTATCGCCTTTGACGTTTACAATGGAGAAGGAGGAAACCGCACAACACTTAATACAGTAATTTTTTTTGATTTCATTTGGTACCTATAATTGTTCTATTTGAATAAGTAATAAATTAAATTTAATAACTTAGCTCAAATGAATAAAATGCACCGAAAAATGAACTTCATCCAAAAATTCAATCAATAAATATTTCGGAACTTTTTAAGTATTTGTATTTTTTCTATTAGAAATACGTGGTTTATGATACATGGTACCACATTGATTATAAAATTAAATTAAATTAATGGGTTAAATTAAATTTCAAAAGTTTACAGAATATAAATGTAGTGAACATTTTTTTAACAGACAAGAAGTGTAGCTCTGGTGCATGTACTAAAAAAAACATTTTGTCACAGGTACTAGTTGAGTTAGTTGACTTAGCACCAACAACAGAAACTGAATATTATAAACATTTTTATTTTATAATTAACAATTTTATTCTCTTTGGAGTCGGTCTTAAATTTATTTTACGTTCAGATTATTTAGAGTACCTCTATATCATTTATGACCTTTGCAGAAGCCTTGAACTGAACCAATTTATAACTGAATGCCTTTCATCATTTTTTATTATCATTTCGACCGAATAAAGTTTACTGCTAGACACTAGCCTCCCTAAACATTATCAAAATGACCTATATAGGTACATATATTTAAAAAAAATACTCATTTGGTTAGCCATAATTGCCACGTTTGGCAGGTGGTTTGGCGATCTCAGTTGAGTTTTAATGTACTCTAAGGACGCTGCTGCCCATCCTCCTCACATAGTCACATATTACGACACCCACGGGATGAGATGGGTTGATACTATTCGTAGCCGGCACCACTGAACCATACAAGTGCCTTTACTTACACTATTTCCATAACACTCTTCAATTCTGTTTTAACGTTCGTCTTGGAAAAGAATTTTGGTATTAGTGTTTTCATCGTGCATAAACTGTCTATCCGCTTCTTCGCTTTTTCCACGGAACCCTTGCATGATATTAGTGTAATATCCAAGTAGTCTTTACCTGAAACAACGATATCGCATTGTGTCAGAAATAGAGCGCTAGTTTGTGGGCGAGCATCTTATCCAACTTCACCATAAGCAGTTCAAATATCACCGCACCGGACCTTATTTTTATGACTATTTGGATCCGTGACTTTGTCAACGTGATATTTGTTTGACACCTGATGTACATAATCATCCTAATCTATATAGGTTATACGACTACATACATTTGGTGAGACCCGGATTTTTACTGACTTGCTTCTTAATCACTTGGTTGCGGGCTCAAAACTAAGCATGTGTCAATGTCTTAGTTAATCTACTATATTACTGCCTTAAATGGCTCAAGAAAACCTTGTAAGAATCTCGGATCCAATGGTCTGAAATCTCTAACATGCTGTGGGAAAGCGTGGTGATGAATGCTCGTTCCTTATTTGTATGAGGAAGAGATTTTTCTCTGCAAAAGGACTGTTACAAGCTGATATTATTATTGTATAATCTACATCGTGTTTATTTATTAAATATGCTCTCATGGGTTCATAACTTACTGACAGCTGCGCAGAAAGATCTGCGGAGTAAGCTGCGCTTATTATGGTCCTGTGTAAAGTTAGAATATTTATGGCTGGCTGTTACTTTGGACAACATAGTATGATTTTGCCAGTCACAGCCAAACCTAACGTTAAAACTCAAATTATGCATTGTTTTTTTGGCCCTCCGACACCCATGTCATATATTTACAATAGCAATCTAGAAAAAAGGCCAGGTCAAGAGTACCCTAAACCGAAGAGCATGTATGAAGGGAATAATGAAAGTGGACGAAGCGAAACAAGTATGTAAGGATCGTAGCAAGTGGAAAGAAGTGGTCTCTGCCTACCCCTACGGGAGAGAGGCGTGATTATATGTATGTATGTATGTAATCTAGAAACTCATTTGTTCTGCCAAACTCAGCATTTCATAATGTGACATTCCTTCTTTATCCCGTGAAATGCCGAGTACGTACTTTACGTATTTTGAATCATGGTAGACTTGTTGATAGGTGACAATTCTTTACACATAATCCCTCCATGCCTCAATTTAATAAACTGTGTTAACAACATGATCTGAATTCCTTCGTGACAATTGTGCCACTGGCAAGAAGGTGCTTAAGCTTAAGGTTTTTTAGACAAATAAATAGATAGGTACTTTAAAGAGTGTGTGCATTAATATTCTGAAAGTGTGTTCATATGCATGTCTTAGTAGATGACTGAGATGTGAAGACTTGTAATGGGCTATCGATTGGTTTCTGTTATTATATGGATTGTTTAGCTGTAAGTCTTCCATAGTAAATAAATAATGTTACTCCGCATCAAAACTCGTATCGCTTCCATTTCTGTCGACGCACTACGAAAATCATTTAATTTTATTAGTATCAGCATTCCTCTATAAACTCTCATTTCGGTCATTATATTCCAAATCAAGTACCAATTGGACTGTACCTATTCTAACCGCGCAGATATTTGTTGAGTAATGAGGACACTTTTACACGTCATATTGAAACAACGCCGGGCAACTCATGCCTAGATATTTATTTGTATTTTCCTTTTTTATATATTAATTTCATCATCAGCATATCAGCCATTTATATGTTCACTGTTGAACAAAGGCATGCCCATAGATTATCACATTTGTATCGGAATTTTGGAGGGTATTTGCCGATACTCACCACGCTTGGCTGGCGAGTTGGTGAGTGCAGTATAGCTATGTTCCACAGTCGGGACTCCGCTTTATTTTATAGTCCCTTAGTCGTATTTTTCGACATCCATGGATGGAGTGGTGCTATATTCTTAATCCGACACCACACGCAATGTCTGGACACTACATTAATTTACAATTCTGTATTTACAAATGCCGTGTGGTTCACAATGCCACCACCCCACCTCCTTCCATGGGTGTCGTAAAAGTCGACTTAGGGATTAGCCGGAGGATGGGCAGCAGCGTCCTTCGAGTACATTAACAACTCAACTGCGATCGCCAACCCGTCTGACAAGCGTGGCGATTATGGCAAAACCCCCCAATGAACCCACAACACATCCATATCGGTCGTTGTGGACATCTTTGGGGGAGGCCTGTGTCCAGCAGTGGACTTCATTCGGCCGAAATGATGATGATGATTTACAAATTGTTTATGAGAACCCTATTATATTAAAAACATTTGCAGCTATACAATACAAATAAACAATGTCAGTTATATCCGTAAATCTTTTTGGTAATTTATTAATGAATCAGACACAATTTTGTAAGAAATATTTAAGTATCTTGGTGAACGTATATAAAGCTACCACTATTTTATGTGTGTTTCTAGTATATATCACGACAATCAATACAATACTTTATTAATAACTCCATAGTTACACGTCATATAGTATTCTGTCGAAATGTAATTAGTCTTAGGTTCAATCCATAAATATAATATAATATATATAATTGGTATTGGCAACAAACACTCTACAGCATAGGTAAATTATAATATTCATCTAAACTATAGAATAGCTTCTCCAGCAGCCACTTTTTTAGTCTAGTTTTGAAGATCCGGACAGGGGATGCATCTCTAATCCCCTCTGGCAATCTATTGTAAACTGACAGACCCATGATATAGACAGACCTTTCCGATTTGCTCAATTTGTGCGGTGGTGTGACAAGGCGATGATGGTACTTATTACTGCGGAGGGCGCAGGTGGCATTTACACCTTCACGCTGAAAAACATCACTATTTACGAATGTGAAATAATACGTACACCCACAACTGCGCGTACCGCTCGCTTCTGCATAACAAACCCCACCCATAGCTCCGCGCCGTAGATGAGGGTATGTGAACGGTTGCAAAGTAACATGAGCTTCAAGGGGCTGTTAGTATACGCGTGGTCGATCAAGGTGGTGCTGCTGCCGACTAGTGTTGCTTAAAAATCGATAGGCTATCGATAGTCAATCGATAGTGTCATATCCAAATCACTCAGACTATCGATAGTATCGATATTATCAATAGTATCGATAGTATTGATTGGGAGCTTTGCAACAATACTATGGATAGTATCGATAGTGTCGATACTATCGAACTGGGTCGTAAATACTATCGATACTATCGATAGTCAAAAATCATGTAATAGTATCGATAGTATCGATACTATTGTACAATTTCAACTATCGATAGTAAAATAAAATCGATAGTATCTATACTATTGATAATATCGATACTATCGATAGGCCAATCGATAGTATGAATGTTTTAGGGGTAGTCCTATCGATAGATCGATAGTCGATTTTTAAGCAACACTACTGCCTACTACCTACTAGTTGCGTCAAATTATATTTGGAAAAAGAAGGTAAAAGAAAAAATTGACAGACCTCGTAGGTCTGTCAATTTTTTCCTTGCCGACGTGTTGAGACGGTTTATATTCGTGTCGACCATTATTAAACTCAAAAACGAGGGTATTAACCTTCATTTGCGAGTTTCACACAAACGAAGGTATTAACCTTCGTTTGTGAGTTTCATTAGCAATCTTTCGCACAGACTGAGGTACTCGAGAGTGATTCGTGTGATTTGCGTGGTAGATTCTCACAATAAGGATATTCTCATTAATAAGGTTCACCGCACAAACATCAAAAATCTGCTCATACGCTAAGTCGCAGTAGTCTTGTTGATAGCCATGATACCAGAGCGAACGTAGATGCAGCTCCCGCCGTGCACGATTTTCAGTGTACAATATGAAGAAACTAAACTATAGTTATATAAGATCACTGACTCGTAACTGATGTATACGAAGCCAATGCTCCGTGATTATAAGTACATTCAACGAATTCAGGTTTTGACGCACTTACTAATGTAAGTATTTACAAGGATACAAAGTGACAGCAGAGTGACTATATTTATTACTTTAAAAAAAATCTTTAACTGATTTGCGAGGCTCCATGTCGTAGATAGCGCGGATAGCCATTTTCTGCAGCATGAATATTAAGTTATCGTCAGCTGCTACCTTCTAAAATAGAATGCCGTAGGACATACTGTGGAAATACGCGAAATGGAGACATTTCAGTGAGCTTCCATATCTTTATTACTAAGTTGCTTGAAAGACCTATGATTTCAGCTCCCTATTGTAATTTCGATACAATGGTGATACCAATTTTTTTTTTTTTTTTTTTTTGTTTGGCTTCTCGCATACATTTCTGGGAAATGTGGTTGCTTAACCGGTCATTTGCTGGCGAAGCCAAAAGAGGCCTCCAGCCAGGCTTAAATTAAATATTAAAAACTAAGCAACTTTCGCTAAGGGCGCCCCCTGCGGGACACGGACCTCGGCTTAGGGCGTTGCTGGGGATATCAAGCTATTGTTTTGGGGACAGCTGGATCGGTATTATTTAAATTGTATTAGGGGACATTTATAGCTACAGGCTCAGCACGGGCCGGCGCGAGCAAGAGACGGGAGGGAGAAGTGCTAACTTGAACGGGAAGGTGACGCGGCGATAGGCCTCCGCGACGTCGGTGAGGCGGGGTGATACCTAGAGCAACATGTTACTTTTATAACGAGCGCTAAGTTTAATTCAACTTGGGGCGCGTATGTTTTTGTTTTTAAAAAAAACTTTGCCCCACACTAGGATTTCTCCTGTGTCGTGGGTGCGTTTACAGACATGAATTCCACATACAATACACCCAGACCCGGAACAACTACCTGCAGATCATACAAATATTTGTTCCGTGCGGGAATCGAACCCACGACCCGAAGCGCAGCAGCCGACTGTATGAATCACTGCACCAACCGTGCCGTCAATGAAAACTTTAAATACCTACCTGTTTAGTTTGTTACTATTCAGCAAAATATTGTTTGTTGCACTCTATTACATAAGAGATGATAAACTATCATTTACATGTAAAATCCATCTTTTTTGTTAATAATAAAGGGATGTGTCGTTCACAAATAGAATTATATTGGATACTTGGACGTGGACGTGCCGTGGACGGCACGGTTGGTGCAGTGGCTGATACAGTCGGCTGCTGCGCACCGGGACGCGGGTTCGATTCCCGCACGGAACAGGTATTTGTATGATCTGCAGGTATTTGTTTCGGGTCTGGGTGTATTGTGTGTGGAATTTGTCTGTAAACGCACCCAGGTCACAGGAGAAATCCTAGTGTGGGTCAAGTGGGTGGGTGAGTCGATATGGTTTATTTCTGCCGCGTGCTAATTCATCATCATTTCGGCCTAATGAAGTCCACTGTTGGACACAGGCCTCCCCCAAAGATCATCACAACCACCGATATGGATGTGTTTTGAGCTCATTGGGGGGTTTTGCCACAATCGCCACGCTTGGCAGGCGGGTTGGCGATCGCAGTTGAGTTGTTAATGTACTCGAAGGACGCTGCTGCCCATCCTCCGACTAATCCCTTAGTCGACTTTTACGACACCCATGGGAGGAGATGGGGTGGTGGCATTCTGAGCCGGCACCACACGGCAATTTAAATATCTCGTATATCTCTATTTTATTCGCGTGCTAATTGCATAATATAAATCATTTTGTGACAAGTATACATATGAGAACTCGTGGCTTACCATAGTTTACTAGGGTTTTGTTAAATATATCTAAAGCTAATACATATAAATATGTATGAAAGATTCACGAATTTAGTCCGTGTGGTGTCCGGATTAAGAATATAGCACCACTCCATCTCCTCCCGTGGATGTCGTAAAAGGCGACTAAGGGAATCTAAACCAGAGGGGATGGGCAGCAGCGTCCCTTCTGAGAAACAGTAGTCATACTGCGCTCACCAACCCGCCTGCCAAGCGTGGTGAGTATTGGCAAATACCCCCCAAAATGATGACACAGTTGTGAAAGTCTATGGGGGAGGCCTTTGTTCAGCAGTGGACGTATAAATGGCCAATATGATGATGATGATTCACGAATTTTAAGTGATTATAATCATAGAATCAGCACGTTCATATCCACTGCATAACATAATTCTCTTCATAGATTCGTGGATTGTTGACAGCAGAGCTACTACCACTGCCGTTGTTGCAGACAATTTCTTATTAGTTGCAAAGTGAGGTATATTTGGTTTAAAACTCTTTCGCCCGCTACTTACTCGATATCTAAGGACCAAACTACCATGACCTTTACTTTGTATTATAGGTCTACAATTCCACATATTATGAAGAGAGATAAACCTGTATTCCGGGTTATTCTCAACTGACTTGATGAAGCACGTCTTAGATTTAAAATTCAATGTATAAACAACATGATGCTTGATGAACAGACGGATGTAAAATCATTAATTATAAAACCTTTAGATAGCTTTATAATATATGTACACACATACGTTATGTAATAGATGTTTAAACTAGATTATATTAATTATATGCTAATATAAAAGTGGAAAACGACTACAAAATTGTCCAATTTGGCTCTTAAAATTTGTTTTTTTAACATACTTGTTTAAAATTATTTAATTTAAATATCTCGTATATCTCTATTTTATTCGTCTCCCTAAAATTTTCACACCTACTTCAGAGTCACCTTGTGGTCTAACCATATATGGCATATTAACAGTATACTACATAGAATCTGAAATGAGGAGATCCGTAGAAGAACGGCGGCGCGGGTAGTACAGTGGCTGATACAGTCAGCTCACCGTGTCGTGGGTTCGATTCCCGCACGGAACAAATATTTGTACGATCTGCAGGTCTGGGTGCATTGTGTGTGGAATTTGTGTGTTGTAAACGCACCCACGACATAGGAGAAATCCTAGTGTGGGGTAACGTTTAAAAAACAAAAAAACTTGCCCACATAGCTGATATGATTAGTAAGCTTAAAGTCGCAAAATTGGGACACATAGTTCGTAAACACGTAGTAACTGATGGCCGTTGGGACCGAAAAGTTCTCAAATGGCGACCACGGAACCACAGCGTGGTACGGCCTCCAACGAGATGGACAGACGGCTACGCAAAAGTAACTTGGAGTCGATCGAGTCCCTGGTCCTTGGTCGGTCGAGTTTAGTAGTGCGTATCTTTCAGCTGATATGATGATGATCACATTGTATCATTTGTTTCAAAAAGTCACAAGCAAACAAATTGCCACAAGGAAGGACGTTTTGTCCACATTTGTTTCAAAAACTCTAAAATTGCCACAAGGAAGGACGTTTTGTCCAAATAAAGAAAAGGACGTGCTTACATTGATTTTTTGTATATGTCATTTACTTTATGTTTCTGGCATTTATTGGCCAATTTAGATGATTATTTTATTTTGAAGACAGTAGTTTAAGGAGTATACAATATTTAAAGGCAAACCCTGGAAACAATTTTCTTCTAAATAATAGTAATTTCAAAGCTCACTTAGCGAGCTATGCTTGATATTGAAAGCTCGAGACCGAATCAGGAATGAAGAGATCCATAGAAGAAGTGAAGTAGCCGACATAGCTAAAAGAATAGCGGACATAGCAAAAAGGATAGCCGACATAGCTAAAAGGATCGAACATTATTGGCAATGGGCAGGGCAGATTGCTCGTAGAACTGATGGTCGTTAGGGTTCTCGAGTGGAGACCGCGCAACGGAAAACGCAGCTTGGGACGACCTCCAACGAGTTGGACAGATGACCTGGTGAAGATTGCTGGGAGTCGTTGGATGAGGGTGGCATGTAACCGCTCGTAGAAATCTATGGGGGAAGCTTTTGTTCAGCAGTGGACCTCCGTTGGCTGATATGATGATGATAATTCAATATTAAAAATAACATGACAGACATAGACGTGCTGGGGAGTTTGTTGTCCCATTTCTTGTTCCCAGCTTAAACATTACAATTGGTGAAGGCTAGGCATTTTAGAGGCTGTCTTATATTATGTTGACTTTCAAAAATGTACTATTTTTAGTCTATTGTGAATAAATGATTTTTGGATGTTGAATTTTTTACGAGATTTCTATGAACGTGTCACCCAAAATTTTAAATACTAAAATCCTTGTTCTGTAACATTACGGCACGGCTACAAGAAGCAACTTTTGTTCAACAATCTATTTTTTTCTTAAAAACATTGCCCCAGACCAGGATTTCTCCTGTGTCGTGGGTGCGTTTACAGACATAAATTCCACACACAATACACCCAGACCCAGAACAAATACCTGCAGACCATACAAATATTTGTTCCGTGCGGGAATCAAATCCGCGGCCCAGAGGGCAGCAGCCGACTATATCAGCCACTATCCAAACGTGCCGTCAAATTGTCGTCCAGTCCAGTCCAGTCGTCCAATAACAAAACGATAAATCATCCACAGGAAACGAATGCTAGTAACTAATATTATTAGTGATAAAGATTTGGAAACGTACCTACCTATTATGGACGTTTTCAAGTGAAGTGACTTGCTTGCTATCTATCTTTAATTTACAGCCAAGACCTTGACAAAGGTCTCTTTGAAATAAGCGTTAGCCATCTCCAGGGCAACAACACTCGCCGGGGGCGCGGTCTAATGCAGATAAAGCATAGACCTCACCCTCGGCTAGAGGCATAAAGAAGGATACCGTGGGGTTTTTAGCCGGTTTGAGCCCGGCATGCCCCTCCGCCCTTCCCAAGGCGGAGAAAGCCGAGGAGGATTTCGCCAAGTTAAAAATTAAAATACAACACTCACATGTAATGTTATTATGAATGTGTTTGCACACCATTTTGTTATTTCACGTAATTTATGAAGGATTCGAGGGTTTAATATTTTGTTTATCAAGTACCTATTTATACTGGTATCACTCCAAAAAGAACAGTCAATGCAAAAAAAAAACTAAAGAAACAAAAGAAGATTTTTGTTTCGGTGCTATTTTGTCGTTGACCTAATTCAGATTTAGTGGAACAATATATGAAAATATACCACCATGGATAAAGTGTACCCATACCAAAGAAAAACCCAGTAAAAAATTAAAATACACAAAAATCCGAATGATCTTAAATGTACAACTTACTGAAATCCTTCTTCACAAAATGATCCTGTTTCTGAATCCACTCCTCCAAAATACCGATAGCTTCGTCAAGTCTTTCTGGGTTATCCAAATCGTAGAGCTTTCTTATGTTTTCAACAGCACCCGCTGGCAATTTTAAAAGACGATTTTCTGGCTTGGGCTCCATTTTAGGCGTGACCGCTACACGTCTGTTGACTTAAAATTTAAATGTCAAAATGTTAATTGTTTAGGCTGCCGTATTTATAAGGCAAGTGTTCGCACCTGTGATTCTATTATACACAAATTATTCACAAATTAAACAGACCCACAATTAACATTAACTAGATGGTATTACAGATTACTTTTATTTAAAGTATTCACAGACTGGTGGTGGACAGTTTTAATTTAATTATAAGATCGGTGTTACCAATGTTTTATTTATGTTTAATTTAAGTATGTTGGCGAATCATAGTGATTTATTGGAAATTCTAATTTAAGATTTAAGCCGTGTGTGTCAATTGCATGTAAAAAATGACTATTTCTTTTTCTTAACGTCCTGTTTTTAATGGTTAACCAAATCAAATCAATGTCTGAGTTTTTTAAAAGAAATTTGATTGTTAATAAATAATTTGCATAGATTGACATACGGTACATATATATTGGATTTATGGGTTTTCGTTTTTTACGCAGAACCGTAATTATTCCTTATAACATCAACTATTTTCCAGTGAAAGTCTCGTAGAAATCGGTCCAGCCGTTTCAGAGATTAGCGGGAACAAACAGACATACAGACCGACAGACAGACAGTAAAAATAGTTTTTTGTTGTAGGTACCGTATATACTTGAAATAAGTAACAAGATGTTATTTTGATATTACAAACGGACACTTCAATTTTATTTATTTGTACAGATATAGATAAACCAATAACACACAGCCGTGTGGTGTCTGAATTAAGGATACAGCACCTGTCGATCTCTGCACATGGACGTCGTAAAGGCAACTAAGGGTCTAAACCAGAGGGATGGGCAGCAGCGTCCATTCTGTGCAACAGCAGACATTCTGCGGCATCAAACCACCTGATAATGCGGTGGGTACTAGTAAATTCCCCCCGAACCAATTATACACGACATGTAACCGGTCGTAATGTAAATCTATGACGGAGGCCTTTGTTCGGTAGTGCACGTTCCTTAGCTGACATAATGATGATGGTGGTAATTGCTGGTACTTATGAAACGACGGAATTGAAATTGCACGATTCCAATAAGTTGATTTTATGGAGAAGAGCTGGCCGGAAACTTCATGGATCATCATCATCATCATTTCGGCCGAATGAAGTCCAATTTATTGCATTCATGTGTAGTTACAGGTGTTGTTAGTGGTGAAATTCAACATGAAACTCTGTAAGGGCGCAGCGAATACACTTAGCATGAGGTACACACTTAATAAAATATACTGCTAGTTGAACATAATTCCTTACAATAAAATATATATATATTTTTTTTTTTTTTTTTAAAAACGTTGTCCCACACTAGGATTTCTCCTGTGTCGTGGGTGCGTTTACAGACACAAATCCCACAACAATACACCCAGACCCGGAACAACTACCTGCAGATCGTACAAATATTTGTTCCGTGCGGGAATCGAACCCATGACCCGGTGCGCAGCAGCCGACTGTATCAGCCACTGCACCAACCGTGCCGTCAAAATATGCATATATATAACAGTTAAGTAAGTAAGTAAGTAATCTTAGATTATTTGTACCCATTCGTTTAGTACTTTTTATTTAATTACTTATTATTATACTTTTTTCTCTATTACACGGGTTTATATCTCCTGTAAGGGGGAACCCGGTCTTTTGATAGGCTTACGCGGGGACATGGGTCCAACACGCAGAGGCCCTTTAGAGAATTTTAATCTTAAATGTAATGGGACACTAACCGGGGACTCTCCATGGCTGCACTATAAAATGCAGTCTCGGATTCTCCCCGGAGGTATAAAATGGAAACTACAAGTATAAGGTCTATTGCAATGGGTGCTAAATGGATTAAATACTAAGAAAAACGGAAACAACGGCGTCTGCCTTTCAACCTTTAAAGTGAAATTCTGTGGCAGACGGTGACTCGCCACTCACAAGATGGGCTCCTAAATGGCCACCACTATAGGTGACAAGGAGCAACACCAGTGTGAGCGGCTAGGGGTGTAGAGAGGTGCGGCACCGGTTTCACCATCGCGCGATGCGAATTCTCGGAGCGGGTTTCCCCGTTATTATGCCATTAGACACTTCCACCCCCGAGCATATAGCTCTGGCGGCCCCTCTCTGATCAGCCAACTAAGGCAAGCCAGAGTTGAAAATCCTACGGGCACTCATGGGGTACCACTCCAACCAATCAATAAAGGCAAGCCGGAGACGAGGCCCTGACCGACTCTCTGGAGCATTCGGGTACGCAGTGTCGCCACTCACATTCAGCTCGCCACAAACTGCCCTGCCTACACAATTATTATTATACATATTATTATTTAATACAATTTATGCAATATGATTTTTGTTGTGGACGTTTGTTTATCATGAGTTTATTGCACTGTCTTCAAAAAACTCTTGCAGTGTGTAATAGCATTAGTGTATAAGGTATTTGTTCAGTTTCAATTTAAATATATTATAATTTATTGCGTCTTTTATTGTGGTGTTGTATATTTGTATAGACAAAACATATCACAATAATCACCGTCCGACTCGAATGGACCAAATGTTAGTGTACCCAAACAACCGCCAAAGAAACGAAATGAAACAACGTTCTAAGCGAGTACGCGAATAAGGCCCTGACTGGAATATAGCTAAAGTGGAAGTCGGTAACGCTAGTTTTTTATTATATCTTAAGTTTCGTGGCTGTGTGTGATAGTCTTTAGTAAAAGAAAAGAGATGGATATGTTTTTTGACGAAAAGGCAGATTTCAAGTATATACATGAATGTGAGTGCTAGTATGCCCAGCTTAATGAAATGCGGTCTACAGCTTTCCATTCTTTCCATGTTTGTGAGTATGCATTTCTTTTGTAATTTAAATAGGATTTCCATGTCTGTACTTTTCCCCCATACCACTATGCCGTAACGCGTAATATGTCTTTATGGCTGATTTTAAATCTGTTGTCCTTTGTTCTTTGCTCCACACTCGGATTTCTCCAGTGGCGTGGGTGCGTTTACAGACATGAATTCCACACACAATACACCCAGACCCGGAACAACTACCTGCAGATCATACAAATATTACCTGGAGCACAGCAGTCGACTGTATCAGCCACTGCACCAACCGTGCCGTCTAAATAAAAGAACAATTCATACAGCTTACTAAAAACTACAATAAACAAAATATAGAAAATCGTCTTAATACAACCATTTGCATGCTGTAGGACCCAAAAAACCAATACACATTTCAGAAGCACTCACCTCCATGGCAAAACGCATCCACTATCTCGCCAGGGAGTTCATTAAAAAAACTGAATACCAGCACTGTTGGACCGCAAATGGCAAGGTATACGTACGCGAAAGAGACGGGATGCCCACCCGGATCATAAAATCAGAAGAAGACCTGGCTAAGCTACGTAAAGAGAAATGACTATCGATTCTTCTACGGTATACCATATTTTCTGTTACTGTTATCTTTTATTTCTTAAAAAATATTTTAATAATCGAATTGAAAATCGCTTACGGAAATTTCTCGCGTTTAATTAATTAATTCTCTATACTTACGTACAGCATCTATACGTGCAACGTGCAGCCCTAGCACATACAATAATTGTATTATTAATACACAAATATATGAAATACAACCACCACGCCTGTGACTTGGATAACTATATTCCACTCAACTTTAATCCTAATCATTTACTCAAAATTCTTAATCAAAACATCCGAAGTATTTTAAAAAATATGTCAGGGTTGCATATCGTTCTCGCAAAAACGAAGGTTGAGTGGGACATAATAGCATTGACAGAATGTTGGCTTCCTAAACACACTCTATCCCAGGCCTTCATGGCTATAATTGATTTAAAACCGATAATAATCTGACACAAAATGAGGATGTTGTCGTTTATGGTCATAGTAATATTAGAGTATGCGTGGAAGAACTTTCAATCTTAGAAGCAAACTGTCTCCTACTAAAAATTGATCCGAACACTATCTTACTAGCAATATATCATCCACCGGGTTATAAAGATATTACCAATTTTATTAATTCACTAAACATGATCCTGTTTAACATCACGCACTATAAAAATATTATAATCACCGGTGACATAAAATAAACATTCACGATCAATATCATGATTCAGCCAAACATATGTATCTCAACCTATTAGCTTCACATGGTCTGCTGCCTGCACATTCACTGCCCACGCGCCTTAATGCATGCTATGACCATTTCATTCTAAAAACACGTCTACCTGTATTCAACATCAGTAGCCCACTCTGCACTAACTGACCATGAAACCGTGCTATTGTTCTTAGTCAAGAAAATTCCAAACATAGCTAAAAAAAACGATTTTCGGATCAATTACGATCAGTTAAATGCAGTTAAAAAATAACAGGACTTTGGACAAACATATCTCACTCGAGATCCCCATATCGCAGCAGAGCTTATGATCGGGCTTATTACACAGGTGATTGATTCAAACTCGAAAACAACCAAAATATCTAATAGAAAAAGAATCACGAAGCCATGGCTTACTCCGGGCCTCCTCCGCTGTATTTGACATAGAGATAATCTTCATAAAAAACTTTAAAAGGCGCCTGAAGATTAAATTTTAAGAACATCCTTTACGAGATACAGGAACTTTTACAATAATCTACTGAAAAAAAAAAGAGTTTGAGCATAAAGAAATAAGTGATGCTGGTAAAAAAATCCCAAAAAGCTGCGGGGAGCAATAAACTTTCTATCAAATGGAATTAAAAGAAAAGACAACTCTTCACATTTGTTCAAAATTTCAGTTATTCCGATGCAATCTGTTAACCTAGCCAATAAATGCTTCGCGGAAATTGGTTAAAGTCTCACTGAAAAAATAATTAATTATTAATTAATGGATAGACTTAAGATGCATCCTATACTCTGAACAATGGTATCTCGCAGTCTATGGTTCTTTTACCGACTGATGAAAAAGAAGTTGCAAAATTAATAATTTCGTTACGCAGCGACTGTGCTACTGGATATGACAGAATATCAAGTGATCTGCAAAAAAAACATATAGGTACAGTTGTACCACCTCTTACATATATCTGCAACCTCGCTCTCTCAACAGGTCAATTTCCCAAAGCATTCAAAAAATCTTTAATACATCCTATCCATAAAAATGGTGACAGAACCCATGTTGATAACTATAGACCTATAGCCGTGCTTCCTTCCCTATCCATAATATTAAAGCGGATCATGAACAATATAGCCGAACTAATTAGAAAAGTTTAATATACTGTCACCCTCACAATATGGATTTAGAGCTGGTAAATCCACGCCCGACCCCATTTATGATCTGACAAACTATGTTGTCACAAATATGGATGGTGGAAAAAAGGTCTTGGGCATATTTCTAGATCTAGCTAAGGCTTTTGACACGGTTTCTGTGCCTATTCTTATTCGCAAGATGGAAAGTATGGGAATTAGGGGAGATCAACTCAAATTTTGAAGACTATCTTAATGGGTGCACCCAAAGTGTTAAGATTGATGACGTCATCAGCTAAGAGCTGGCTATCAACAACGGCATGCTATAAGGTAGCGTACTTGGTCTGACTCTCTCATATATATCAACGATCTGGGTGCGGTCACTCTCCCTAAGGGTAAAATTATAACCTTTGCAGACGTCACTGCCCTTCTCTTCAGCGCTAGTTCATGGCCTGAAATGTATGTGAAAGCTCAGTCAGGTTTTAACGTTGTGATGGAGTGGTTGCAAAATAACTTACTCACACTAAACGCGGAAAAAACAAAACACATCATCTTTTCTTTAAAAATAAAGCGTAGACGACGCCATTTACGCCTTTGTATTCGATATCACCCACCCCTATCCTAATAAAAATTACAATACCTGCTCTTGCACCCGCATCCATAAAGTAGAAAGTGTAAAGTACCTTTTTTTTTTTTTTTATTGGTGCCCAGTGGAAATTCTTCATGAACTTCCTTCGCCTCCCGAGGCGAAGGAAGTTCATGAAAGACCCCGGAAAGACGAAGGGGTATGCCGGACTCCTACCGGCTAAAACCACTGGAGCGGTCATCTTCAGTACGTAAGGGAGGCTCCAGGTCCTCGTATGATCACACTAGAGCCGCCCACTGGTGCCACGCCTATTGGCACATCTCGGAGAGGGTGACTGTAAAGCGGTCACCCCCCCGGGGAGATTGTAAAGGATCCCCCAAAGCGTCCCACGGCAGCGCGTGACCACATGCGTGCTACCGTCTTCTCTTGGGTCGCTTGGTGTGGGCACGCAGATTCCCCAATCTACGCACCCGCGAACCCAGAGGTCCCCCACCTTATAGCAACGGCAGGGGTTTTCAGGCGTATCGGAATTAGGCGCCAGGGCGGTTGTTACCCCGGCGCCGTGTCCTTCTTCTTCGAGCGGGATTGGCCCTCTCCCGATCCCGCTCTGCAGTCTCCTTCTGGAGCATGACGCTCTCACAGAAGGAGACCACTGCATTCCAGTTTTCGTGCTCTGCCAACATAGCCGACACTACTGCTGGCAGAGAGAGATCTTGCCCGATCCGATCGACCAGGATCCGCCGCTCGGCGGCCCATGCAGGGCACGCCTCGAGCGTGTGCTGTGCGGTGTCCTGGTCGCTATCACAATGGTGGCATTGTGCCGTGGCCTCGCGTCCTATCCTGTGCAGGTACGCACCGAAACAACCGTGCCCGGTGAGCACCTGCGTCAGGCGATAGGTGACGCGCTCGCTCCTTCTGAGCCAGGCTCCGAAGAGCGGCAGGACGGCCTCGACGACGCGCTTGGTCGCAAATCGCATCCGCAGGCGGTGACGCCACTTTACAAGTGCGCGTCGCCGAGCCAGCCGCCGCAGCCTGTCCAACGCCCCTGGAGGCGCGTTTTCGCCGCTCTGGCGGAGGGAGCGTGTCTGATCGTAGACCCACGCATCCATCTCCGCCAGGATGTCGAAAGGCGGAAAACGCGCCAGGAGAGTTGCCGCCTCGTATGATACCGTTCGGTATCCTCGTGCGATCCGGATAGCCACTCTGCGCTGCAGACCGTGAATTTTGGTTCTGCAGCGCTGGGCACCTGACAGTCGAGCTGAAGTGTAAAGTACCTAGGTGTAATAATAGATGATAACTTACGGTTCCAGGAGCACATCAACGCTCTTAACTGTAGATTGCATAAATTAATATATATATTTATGACCCTCCGACATGTGACTGATGAACAGCTGAGGAAATCAATTTACTATGCCCTTGCTCAGTCTCTATTAACCTATTGCGTAACGTCTTGGGGTGGTGTTCCAAAATCCATAATCTTGGCTTCCATAAGAACTCTTGTTTAAAGAGTCAAAAGTATTAACGGTTCGTCAGCTGTTCGCATTGCAAACGGTTCTAAAACAACATGGCCTGCTTTCCTTTAACCCCTTACTAGGTCGTGGTAAAAGACGATTCAATTCCGTTGACCGCCATCACACTGGGCTCAAAACTATGTTCTCTAATCGCTTCTTTTGTCACCTCGGTAGCTTTCTTTACAATCAAATAAATAAGTTGCTTTCTATTTCTTCTATTTCTATTGGTAAGACCAAGATAAAGTGCAAAATGAAGGTAATTTGCTGGCTCCAGGACTTAAACTATGATGATACAGAAAAATTACTTGTTTCCCTGGTATAAATTTCTCCACAAGTCTGCAGTTTTTTGACATTTAGAGTGTTAAAGTTTCTTATTGTATCTCTAGAATTAACATGAACGAATTGAAATTCGTTATTGCAAAAAAATTACTTAAAGATTTCTGCTACAGTAGGGGAAGAGTTTAATGATTTAGTAGTTGAGACCTTTTAGGTTTGGACCTATTATAACACTTGACAGCCAAAATAATGTTGTCTATAGTCAGGGTGGTAGGAAATTCGACTGTTATCTTACTAGAATTAATTCAATAAAATCAAATTAATTTTAAAATTAATAACTAAAATGAACTAAAATCATATATAAACGATTATCATAAAATGATAAATAAATGGCAAACTAACGGCTCTTGTGACAGCTTACAAAAGTGTATGAAACTGTTTTAGGTACACTGTCGGTGATGATCAGTTGTATACATGTATCAGTATAGTTTTGGAAATTAATAACTCTTTAGGCTACATAGATTTCAAGTTCACTCTGGCTAAATTAGCAGAAGCAATGCACTCTGTAAAATTCTGAAAATCATCGTTTTCCTTTCGTTTCATGGAGTTCGACTTGGTGATGAAATTGATCTCAGTTCATAAAGGTGTGGCAAAATATTGAAAGATTAATGTTTCAGTGGCTATCAAGTTCCTGAATTAAGAATATAAAAACAGAAAACAATAGCCAGTTCTAATTTTGGCAAATGGTGATATATTTTATGTAACGGTGTTGCAAAATAAAATAATAATAACAGCTTGTAATATCTTCTAGTTTACGACCAGAGATCCCGTCATGCTAAATACATGCAAGCGAAATATGTTGACTAGTAAGTTTACTATGTTTTCTGTTATACATTAAAGAATAAGAATAAGAATTTACCTACAGGAGGGAATGTGAGATTTAACGCTGTTAATTTAGGGCAAAAGATAATACATTTGAAACTATCTAACCCTGGTAACATTATAACTTTCTGCAAATCGACACTAATAATTATTTTTACAGTTCTGAATTATTTGTTTTTATCATACAAATTGTGCGCTTGATTATGTTTCTGTTTTTGCATATAAATGGCATGCCTCACAGTTATCCGGAACTTTATTTTTTGCATCGTGAGATGTATCTTTGGCATGTAGTTCATACGCCTCACAAACTTCGCAATCTTCATTACCAAGTTTAGCAACTGATATATTCATGCACGCTTCCTGTAAATTTCATAAGACACCTTTTGCGATTGACTTTTAATACAAAAATCTGTACGTATCATGGTAACCAATACATCGCATGATAGGCGATATACCTAAAAGGAGCATGTTCGCAGCAATAGTGGGGCTCTAGAAGATACGTGCTCTGTAAGTAGCTTGAGATGCTTCTGAGCTGTCTTGATGTGCAATCCCCAACTGTTACTTGGAGCTTTTTTTTTGGGAATTGTACAAACAGCGTCATTTATTTTTGAAAACCTAATATTTGAAAAACTAATATTGTTAAACACAATACTTTGCAGAATTCATCGCCTGTTCCTTTTTGATGTTTTAATGTAATGTTTATACTTATTGGTACTCTTTTGGGCCTGAATGTAAGTTTTTGCTACGGCAGTGCTTTGTTATACAAGTATTCTTTGTTTCTTTCCAAGATAAATCCCAATTTTGTATTTATAGATTCTCGTGCATCTGTTGTAAACTTAGTTGAATATTTTTCCACACATGCAGTCTTCACATTATAACTTAGTATTCTTTTTTTATTTTCCTTCGAATTTCTTTCTTCGCGTTAAAATGTCACTTTACCGTTTAATGTATTTTATTTGTTGACATATTATTTGAAATAATGGCAACTAAAAAGCGGCCACTGACTTTTAGAATTGTAAGAGTTTTTCATTTTTTCATTAAAATACTTATAAAGTTATGTAACGGCCTAATACTGTTCTAGTTTTAAATAAACGCTTTCTTTGATTGGAATGTGTTTTTTTTTATAATAGACTGTTAAGAGATTGTAGCCTTATTCTAGTGTTAAAACTAGTGTTAACGCAGTTAGCTGTGTGCATAGTCTCAAGATTTTTTGTGTTAAATATAGACAGAAAAATATGCCCTAGACTTGATAGATAGAGAAAAAAACTGCTCTTTTACGTAGTATATGAATTTCCAATTTGACAAAATGTCACTTAACGGCCTTTTAGTAAACGGAAGGCAATGTGGGGAATCCAATGACCTGATTGATACACCACGCCGCCACCAGCAATGCATTATAGTGAGCCCGACAGACCAATACTGCCGGGCAAATGACCTAACGATTTAGGTATATAGGTACTACTACAGTTAATACCATCTGTATATGGCTCACATTTGCATTGCAAACATCTTAAATTTGATTTTTTCTGTATTTATTTAGAAGATCCGAGTTATAAATACTGTATACTTTATTTCTATGTTTCTGTGTGCTGTTTTCAACCAGATTGAATTCTAACTGGTTTGGTATTTTTAAGCCTTGTAGATAATTAATGTATAATAATGTAAGCCTCGTAGATAATTAATGTATAATAATCTAATGATGTATTTTGACCACATAATGCCAATTATATTTTTATTACTAAAAAAACTTAAGACATAACAATACTAATTTTTATTTAGTTTCTCATAATTTGCATTTTGTTTGTTAGAAGTTGATATGAAAAACTTATCTGGTTAAGATGACAGCTATAATACATATTAATTAAGTTACCTAGCGTATCATTTGGAACATGAACTTTAATTACTATTGCAATTCATTAAAATAAATTCCCCATGCCTAAGAGACTTTAACGCTAAAGTGGGAGTACAGAATTGCAATAATTCGGTAGTAGGACGTCACTCAAGCCTTACAGGCTTTAGCTTTAGAAATCATAGGAGGCAAAATTAAATGCTTATAAACTTTATCGAGCAAGATTCTTTTCTTAATTAATTCCTTCTATAATAAGAAGAAACAGCCCCAAGGGAAGTGAACATGGCAAAGCCACGACACTATGACAAAAAATGAGATCAGCTTCATCATAGCTGACAAAAAGTATTTTGACACATATGACCTTACGGCACAAGCAAGCTCGCAAGCGTTTTTGTATGTAGCAAGTCCCACCTCAGTCTGATCGGGGTGGTCTACTCTGACTGCCGAATCAGGAATATGCCTAGGGCGGCCAAATTTATGTTGCCAGAAATATGAAACACTAACTTTTTATGGCCTTCGCAACATTTCATTCAAGAAGAAAAAGAAATTATCAATTTTTTTTTAAGCTGTTGCTATATTTTGAACGTTTACCCTAATTATAACATAGAGGAGTAAACTAGTTTTACTCCTCTATGTTAAAAATATTGAATACAACAGTTATAAGGGCACATATCATGTTACATGTTTATTTAAATTGAATAATGTGCCTTCACCTATTCACCTGTACTGCACCTAGCTATATAAACTACGTAGCTTACAAGAGTTTTCTGATAGTGATTTGTTTAACATTTATTATTGTCATTATTATTCTTTATTATATTAGAACTCAAACCACGTATGCCGTGTGGTGCCGGCTCAGAATACCACCACCCCATCTCCTCCCATGGGTGTCGTACAAGTCGACTAAGGGATTAGCCGGAGGATGGGCAGCAGCGTCCTTCGAGTACATTAACAGCTCAACTGCGATCGCCAACGCATCTGCCAAGCGTGGCGATTATGGCAAAACCCCCCAATGAGCCCACAACACACCCATATCGGTCGTTGTGGTGATCTTTCGGGGAGGCCTGTGTCCAGCAGTGGACTTCATTTGGCCGAAATGATGAAATGATGATATTACAACTCATATAAAACAGAAAACAGATTGTTAAATAAAACATGATGTACAAAGGCGAGCTTAACTCAACAATGAGTTCACTTCCAGCAAACCTTAGAATGTTAAAAAAATAGAAACAAAAAAGGACAGTATCAAGTGTACAAAGAAGAAAACAACAGTATAAAACAGTATAAAACAGTATAAAACAGTATAAAACAGTGTATTTTTTTTTAAACAATGTCAATAACAATTTGTTACAATCCCTTGCAGAACGGCGTATGAAGAGGGACCTTATATCTATACAAATAAATAAAATTGAAGTGTCTGTTTGTAATCTATACAAATAAATAAAATTGAAGTGTCTGTTTGTAATGTCAAAATAACAGCTTTTTACTAAATGCATATGAAACTATATACGGTACCTATAACAAAAACTCAAATTTTAAATTTTTTGACTGTCTGTCTGTCTGTTTGTTCCGGGTAATCTCCGAAACGGCTGGACCGATTTTGACGGGACTTTCACTGGCAGATAGCTGACGTTATAAGGAATAACTTAGGCTACTTTGATTTTAGAAAAATAATTAGGGTTCCGCGCGAAAACAATAAAACCCTTGAAATCCAACATATACATTCTATGTCAAGTGTCTATGTCGAAGTACTCTAAATTGCTTTTAAATAAAACGCGGGTGAAACCGCGGGTCCCAGCTAGTTTTTGTATAAAATCATCCGTAATTTAGTGGACTCCCCCGTGACCGGAATCTGCGAAATTGAGTAGTGACTACGTGCCTCCAGTTTCGAATACCCGCTCGGACCGCCTTAAACGCTTCCTCGTACAAACGCTAGTTACTGGCAACAGTGGCTGGCGTGTGTACGAGGAGACTACTCCGGACTGCTCGGTGTGGTGGCAGCACACCATACGGTCGCGGAGGTCACGTCCCGTGATGACTCCCACTCAGACTCAGAACCTTACGCTGCTGAACATTAGTGGCTGGTGTATCAGCGACAGTGTCGATGCAGAGATCCAGCAGCGAGCAGAACTTACCCCAGGAACAATCAGTGCACTACAGGAAACTCTCAGATGGTGCCCCCAGACGCTCGGGTAAGCAACCCGCGCAGCCCGATGCTCACCGAACTGGAAACCCTCTCCACCGCCGCGCCACAACAGGCACGTCAGGGCCCCGCCGTGGCGATACGCCCCTCGGCGTTTCGCCCCGTGCCCGGTGACCCCCCATCGAGGGGATGAATATTCGGCCACCCGGGCGCCCGACCGCGCCCGCCGCGACCTCCGTGACCGCCGCGAACGCAAGCCGCCCGAGAGCGCCTACCGCCGGACATAGAACTAAAATACCATCACCTATAAAAGCGCATCACCATTTTCCCACAAGCCCACCGGCATCACCACCCAGTTTGCCAGAACTAGGGAGCCGCCGATACGGAGCCCAAACCCGATATAGTGAACAGGTTACTCACACCGTCACCACCCAAGCTCTGGTACATACGGCGGATAACTCCATCCGCCCCCCGACGCCCCCCATACTATCACGCCATTGTGCGTCATTCATCGCTAACACCGACCAACAAAACTTACCACTGGCAAGTCCTCTCACCTGATCTCCATACTTCAGTAGTGTACAGGAGGAGACACACTGATGTCATGTGGCAGTGGCACAATGCGCGGAAGAAATGCTCCCCCTCCAACATTAAAAAAAAGAAAAAGAGGGGGAAGAAACGGAACAAAAATCCCCCGCCATCAGCTGACCAGCAAGAAGAGGAGGAGGATACAGGGGCCGGCAGGGAAGATCCTGCCTCGCAGCCGTCCAAAAGAGCCGCACTAACAGGAATTGAACTAAAATCGCTCGACTGCCGAGACAGTCAGCCACAGAAGGGTCCAAAACCCGAACAATCTAATAAAAAGTACGGGCTACTGAACGCACCCACTACTTGTGCGGCAGACCGCACCGGAAATTCGGCGAGATGATGACGCCTATCACCAAGTAATTGAAACGGCCATTCAAATTTTACAGGAGGTGCTTTAGCTTTAGCCCCTCTGAAGACGGGAAGATCCGGTGCGGGCGGTCCTCAGCGGGCTGGCCACTTTTATGGGTATCAATGGCTAACTCGCTGAGGATCGTACACTGGAATGCCCGCGGCCTTCAGAAGGTCATCCTGTTCCGGCCCCTTTTTTTTATTTTTATTGATGTCCAGTGGAAATTCTACATGGAACTTCTTTCACCCCGGGGAAGGGCGAAGGGGTGTGCCGGACTCCTACCGGCTAAAACCACTGGAGCGGTCATCTTCGGCACCGAAGGGGGGCTCCAGGTCCTCGTAAGATCACACTAGAGCCGCCCATTGGTGCCACGCCTTTAGGCACATCTTGGAAGGGGTGAATGTAGAGCGGTCACCCCCTCTAGCGGAGGGAAGGCGACTGTAAAAAGGTCGCCCCCCAGGCACCTCTCGGGGAGGATTGTAAAGGATCCCCCCAAGCCTCGCTTTGCGCTGTGCTGCGCACACGGCGGCACGTGACCACGTGCGCGCCACCGTCTTCCCGGGGGTCGCTCGGTGTGAGCACGCAGACTCCCCAATCTGCGCACCCGCGACCCCCGAGGCCTGTTCCGGCCCCTACTGCAGGAATATAACGTAGATGTGGCGTTTATAAGCGAAACGCACCTGAGACCTGCAGATAAAATAAAATTCGCGGGTTACATCGCTTATAGGAAGTATGAGCGGTCGGCTCTCGGCACAATATACCGCGGTCTGGTGGTATTAGTTCGGCGGAGAGTAATACATCAAGAAATGCCCCTCCCCTTAACACTAAACAGCCTTTATGCGCTGGGTGTCCAACTGTTAGTCGCCGGCGATAATTTATATGTTTACGCGGCGTACTAAACCCCGCAAACCACGCTAGACTCCGCGGACATCCACTGTCTCCTCAGTTATATGTTTTTTTTTTTTTTATATGTTTTATTTTTTTATTTATTTATTTATTTAATCTAAAGCTAAACTTGTTGAATTACAAAGAACGAAATACAAATTATATGAATAGAAAAGATGAATAGATGAGTAGATAAAATACTTACGCAATTAGACAAAACAGACATCACTTTAGAACAGATCATGGAGTAACGGAACTCAAGTACCCATGGTAAGATTAAACTTGTGTTATGGGTACTAGAGTCCGCTTCACATTATAATTTTGAAAAATGTACAGTTACAGCAGGTATACAAAAACTTAGAACTAGAAGAGTTTATGCTTAATATACAAGTAGAAATGTGGGCGCGTTCGTGTGTGCGTGCGCGTGTGCGTGTGTGAGTGAGTACGTGAGCTTGCGTGTGCGTTTCTGTATGCACGTGTGGATCAGTGTGTGTGTGTGTGTGTGTGTGTGTGTTAGTGTGTGTGTGTGTGTGCAGTAATCTAAATAAGAAATGTATAGTGCTATGACAAGTTTAATAGGTTTTCGGTTTGTTGGTAGTTTTGTTCCATTATCCAATATCCAATGAATTTATTATCGCAATATATATTACATCTTTTGTTTAATGTGTTGTAAAGATAGTTACTAATAACGCGAAAATGTCGCTGAGCGACACAGTTTCTATGGGGAAGAGAGCAGCAAACTCTATACATATTCCGTTTTTGCAAATAAGTCGGAGAAAACACAAGAGAACTATGCTTTCTAAGAATGGTATGAAGCACAAAGAGCTGTCTCACAGTAAGTACCTTGCATTCCGAATATAATGCTTCCGTAGAGTACCTGAAATGTTTGAATTTAATTACCTTTAAGACAGCCCTCTGTGCTCGTTCCAGTTGAAGAAGGGTGGATTTATGGGCTCCTCCCCAAGCTGGGATGCAATAGGAAAGCATAGATTGGCACAGAGAATAGTAGACCATTTTGACTGTATTGTAGTCCGCAGAGTGCCGCAGTTTCTTAAAGACATAAATGAGTTTACGGACCCTTGAAGTTAGTGTTTTTATGTGTTTATTCCATTCAAAATGGTTGTCCATATCTATACCAAGATACTTAACCGTGGCGGATCTGGCTAGGGTCGGACAACAGCAATCAGTAGAACTATTAGGACAAGAATGAGCTTTAAGTATAAGATTGTGATTAGGCAGAGTGGAAGATCTAAGAGAGAATGGAACGTATGTGGATTTGTTAAGATTTAAAGTTAATAGATTTGAAGACAGCCAGGTCATGACAGCATTAACAGCATCCTCTGCATATCCAAATGTTTCCTTCCAGTGACAGCCGTGTATAAGTAGGGCAGTGTCGTCAGCGTATGCAAAAATGGAACAATTTTTTTTTTTGAGTTTCCATCTTTCGCAGTAAGAGTGGAATAGAGACGGTGTCAAAAGCCTTAGACAAGTCCAGAAATATACCCAAGCAAGTCATTTTAGTATCCAAACTACTAACTGCTTGATCAACCAGAGCAGTGACAGCGTCTTCCGTGGATTTTCCGGTTCTAAAACCATACTGGTTTGGAGCTAGCAATTTATGTACCTCAAGATAGTTTACGATGCGCTTGTTGAGTATTTTTTCCAGTATTTTGGATAAAGTGGGCAACACCGATATAGGTCTATAGTTACTGACATCATCTCTACTACCACTCTTAAATATAGGATGTACAATACCTTTCTTGAACACTCTAGGAAAGACACCAGTGGTCAGGCATAAGTTGCAGATGTAAGTAAGTATAGGAGTAAGTTTTGTAGAGCAAGATTTTATCAGTTGAGATGAGATGCCATCCCAACCAACTCCAGTATTGCTACGAAGGTTGAGCACTAAGTTGTAGATTTCAGAATCGTCCGTTGGAAAAAGAACGAATGTGTTTGAAGGGCTAGCATCCATTTTGGGAGGGAATGGAGGGCTGGAACCGTGGCTTGCTACCATTTTATTACCAATATTGCAGAAAAAGTTATTCACCGTATTAGCAGATATGGTTTCATCAGGGTCAAGCGTTAAGAGTTCTCTAGGCACAGAACGTGTCGATTTTGCGTTAGTGAAGCTTTTGATGAGTTTCCAGGTCCTTTTGGGGTCAAGTTTAGCATTAGCTAGTTCAGCTTTCTCATGGGCATACTTTACCTTTTTTAAAAGCTTATTACAAAAATTTCTGTATCGTGTATAAGTTATTTTGAGTAACTTGTTATTAGGTTTATTCTTTAATTTAGATGATAAATGATCCCGGTTACGTATACAACGAAGCAATCCGGGCGTTATCCAAGGCTTCAAAATTCTACTTTTAGATGTCATTCTGGTGGACTTCGAGTGTTTAGATATAATAGATTGGATGACAGAGGTAAGAAACTCTGTTGCAGTATTAGCATCGTTTGAATTTCGAATGGCGCTGAAATCTGTGTTTTCGAGTTCGCCGTATCCGACCATAATCAAGGGCAAATACATCGGGAAATTTACTCTTCGCTGACGCGGAATCGTCCCGCGGATACACGATATCCGGACCAGAGTCACCCACTCATTATTCGGACGACGGAAGGCATATGCCAGACGTGCTGGATATCATCGTGTTCCGCGGGGTTGGCTTCCAGACCACGCAGCAGGTCCTGGACGACGAGCTGCTGTCAGATCACCAGCCCGTGCTCGTCGTTATAGATTCGGACCCCACCCGACTCGCCCCATCCGCGCCACGTCACCTCATAAATTGGACCAACTTCACGGCAAAGATGGAGACCACAACACCCACTCGGCCTATCACCACGGATGTGGAGGAATTGGCGGACGAGCTTACCGCCTGCATCCGGCACGCCCTTGAATCGGCAACCTCCATTACCACAACATCACCGGGACACGTCCCACCGCTTCCGCCGTACATACTACGGAAAACCGATAAGAGGCGGCTACGCAGGCGGTGACAATATGCAAGATGCCCACTCCATAAAACCCAACTGAAAAAGCTCACTAACGAAGTGAAGGCCGAGCTGCAGGCTCATGCCACCGCGAGCTCGGAGAGCCTGGTTGACTCCACAGGGGATGACTGGCCGTCGGCTCACAAGCTGTGCCGACGACTACGACGACTAAGAGTACCTCACCTCCGGTGCGCCTCCTATTAAAGAACGACGGGGCGTTAAGATACACTGACACAGACCGGGCAGAGATCTTCGCCTCTCACTTGGAGCGTCAGTTCCGACCCAACCCGACAGACGATGCTGCACACGTCAAGGAGATAGAGAAACACCTTGGGGACTATTTCGCATCGCCGATAGCTTCGGACGAGCACCCTATTATTATCACCCCGGGCCAGGTAAAAAGAGCCATTAAACGGACCAAGCCAAAGAAGGCACCCGGTGCGGATGGCATAACAAACAAGGCATTACGCCACCTACCATACCGCGCAGTGGTGAGACTCGCGCGCTTGTACACAGGTATCCTCCGCACCGGCACTTTCCCGACAGAGTGGAAAAAAGGGAAAGTCATATTGATCCCTAAGCCCGGAAAGAACATCTTAAAACCCGAAAGCTATCGGCCAATCACATTGCTGCCCATAGTCTCCAAGGTGTTTGAAGTCATCATACTCCAACACCTGACTCCATGTATTACACCGAGGGCCGAACGATTCGGCTTTAGGTCGGAACATAGCACGACGCACCAATTGTCAAGGGTACTGCACCTGTTAACAGCGGCTGTAAATAAGCGGGAATACGCCCGCCGGATGCGAAACGTTACCCGCGCGACCTCATTGCTAATTGACGCTGCTTACCCACCGGATTTGACGCCTTGAGTAAGTTGCAACACATTACACGCGACTTACTCATACAAAGAAACTAAACACACTTTATACTTGCTTACTGTGCATTTGCTCTTAAGTTAATATAAGGCGTTTTATGCATATTAAATATACTTGCACTTAACTCTACAAGCATGCTTACCCACCCGTGGAACGTGCGTGGGAGTGGACACGCACGCAAAACTTATACAATGGGCGACGGTTCACAGTACAAGTCGCCCTATACCCATCACAACGGCTCATTATCTGCGGCATGATCGGCTTGACCTGAAATCGCCGTAGAAATGGGCCAACGTACGGCAGGGGGCGCCACCAGAACCACAAATGGTTCGCTGAATGGGCATCTGCTGGGCTTCACCAGGGTCACCGGGTGTCTCACCCGGTAGGGCCCGATCGCACGGTTTGTGTGAAAATCTTCGGACGCCCCTGCTATGAAACATTAGCAATAATTCACAACACCGAGATGGCCTAGTAAACCGTCCGGTGTGTCGCCGTTTACTACCACTTAAAACATAGTGGACAGCCAACAACCGACCTATACTTTTATAGGCCGCGACCCACATATTCTTCGGGGAAGTACTAAGGTACAGGCCCCGATTCCTCGCACCCCTTGCGGGGTGCGTAGTAAGATCTGAATCGTGGACTCTCCTTATCTTTTAAGCAGGATCAATTTTGGATGTCCTTGATTACATGCGTGTAATAAGTCTCTCTTCCACTCGTTTTACGACACGCAATGAGATATAGCTTTATGCCAAAAACATGTTAATTAAAAGAGCATGTCGATTTTACAAATAATTAAATTCAGATGACCAAAGTGATGTCGATGTTTTTCACCTTTCTCTCCCCAGTTTCAAGAAGCATATACATTTTCTGGTGCGTAGATTTAATTAGATTTTGTTATATTTTGTTTTGTTCTTACTATTTGTTATAATTTGTTTATCTGCAAGATACTTTCTCTTCCGTTGTCATCTTATAATGTTATGTAACTGTTCATGGATTATGTACTATATGATACTTATCTAAAATAATTATTGTATCTGTTTGTTTCCCTAATACATAAATAAATAAACAGTTAATAATAATGATAACAAGCAATTTCGGGGGTGCTGTTGATCATAAAATATCCAACTGTAAAGCATGACAATAATATATACTAAAATGAATACATAACTATGTAAATAAAATTAAGATTTTAACTACTATATATACAACAGTTACCTATAATAAATAATTTATTTCGAACAATAACAATCCCTGTGGTTCTCATTCTCACAACATAAACAATCAAGACTCCAAGACACTAGTGCTTGTAACGTTTAACACCAGACGACGTCAACACGTCATACAAGGATGTCGCAGAATATTTATTTATTTATTTAAACTTTTATGTACATTGAGTATACATAAGGCGGACTTAATGCCATGAGGCATTCTCTACCAGTCAACCTTTGGGTTAAACAAAGCACTTCGAAAGAAGTATAAAAGCAAAGCTATATTTAATGTTAAAAAAGACTGAATTAAAAATAGGGATACATACACATACTAATATAAAAATAGATACTATATTATATTACATAATTATAAATAGTTAAATAGAATATATATAAATATCTAATATAAATATTAACTCTAATGACGAAGACAAAACTGATTAGGATAGTAACTATTTCAGGAAGTATTGACGCACTTTACGTTTAAACGCGAATTTATCTGGAGCTTTCTTTATATCAAGAGGAAGCGCATTCCAGAGTTTTATTGTTGAAACAGCGAAGGATTTGGACATAAACCCTGTATGGTGGGATGGAATGTTAAGAATATCAGTGCATTGGTTTTGTGACGCCACTGCATTAATTAAGCTGAGAGATATACCGATTTCTGTTTGTGCGGATGGGACGCACGCTTTTGATTGTCATTGATTTTGTTTTATATCACTTTTATTGTTCGGCTATGCGTCATGTCCGTGTCAGATAAGAAATAAATATTTTTCTTTATTTTTTTCTTAATTATCTAGTCTTATTATTATTTGAAGGTTATGTCAATGCCGTGTGGTGCCGACTCAGAATACCACCACCCCATCTCCTCCCGTGATGTGTCGTAAAACCCCTCAATGAGCACACAACACACCGATATCGGTCGTTGTTCGGTCGGTGATCTTTGAGGGAGGCCTGTGTCCAGCAGTGGACATTATTTGGCCGAAATGATGATGCAAAATGCAGTTTTCATCAGATTCTCTCTCTGTTTCAGGTACTTGAACCAGCTGTCAACATCTTGGCACAACGACTGTCGCAGCAGGTGCGGGTCATACAACCTGATCATAGGTTGGATGATGCCGCACTTGATCGGCTAAGTCCTGAAGTGCAGATGAACCCTGGAATTTCTTCACCGTCACAGACCGTGTTGCAACCGCAAGTAGCTGTTACGATGCCGCGACGGTCCAACTGATGATGAGCAAGAAGATGATGAGGTTATCTCTGCAAGTAACCCAGCACAACGAAATTTTGATGAGCGCTTTGGATAATGCGACTCCACCGTATCGATCCACCCCCATCTGACCTGAGGCCAAGTTTACCGCGTTTGCCTATGCGCTGTTGATAGATTATCTTGACAGAAGTCTTCACTCGGCGATTCACATTCAATCCTGTACTGCACGGCTGTTGCAGCATGTCGTGTGGCCCATGTCAAATCTCCAAGTAATGATAGAGCCACATGACCAAAATCAGCTATGCCAGCTTAGCAGTGTTGGATTGCGCATCGTATTAATGAGGCTAGGGCACTCATTGGCGAATTGATCTGCTTCAGGGAGGGCACTACCCATCCAAGATAGAATAGAAAGAATGTAATATATATAGTAAAAAAATAAAAAAATTCTATCTCAAAAATTATATTATATATGAAATGTATATTGCAGGGTTCTAATCATTTTGCAGGGTTCGTGGTCGCAGGATTGCAAAGTGTCCGAAACGTCAGGAAAAATCAATAATAAACGCGATTTAATCCGTTTAAAATTGTTTTATTACAAATTCATACAATTTAAAACTTACAAAAGTAAAAATATAAAGTTGAATATCAAATATAAGAATGCACTAGTTCAACAGATACAGAGTACAACATTTTTAGGTATAACTTTAGACGCACATTTTACTTGGAAGGAACACATTGACAGTTTATGCACAAGGATAAATAGTTCGTTTTTGCTCTACGAAAGGTGAAAGATGTACATCCATGCAAACATCCATAATAGCTTACCATGGACACATCTGTTCAATAATACGTTACGGCATAGTAATCTGGGGGAACTCTTCTGAAATTATGCGAGTATTTATAGCGCAAAAAAAATGCATTCACGCATTGTTCGGCATGAAATGGTCTAAGTAATGTAAACCAGTTTTCAAATCCAAGAATCTTCTAACGGTTCCTAGTATTTACATTTATGAAGTCGCCAAATTCGTAAAATATCATAATTATCTGTTGGAAAGCAATATCAATACCTATAAGCGACAGGTCACCCACTTGCCTATAAGAATGCCAGTGCCAAAGTTGGAACTATTTAGAAGAAGTTGTGTCTATATGGCTCCACTCATTCTCAACTCTTTGCCCAAGGGTATGGTGGACTTACCGTATAAAAAACGTTTGCTGTACACTGCGGTAGTGGCTGATACAGGAAAGCTTTTACTCCACCAAGGATTTTTTTAATAATAGTTCTTGTCGTTTCTGCGTTTATTGAGACACAATGTATGACGTAATCCGATTATAGCTTATGGTTAATGTTCGTCCAAATATTTATATACATCATTTGACATATAAGTAATGAATTATTTTAAATCATATGGTCATTTAATTTGTGTTTTAATTTTAAGTTCTTTTGACATGTAATTCATTTGACATATAACTAAGTTACTGTAATATTTTGCATGCCTAAACTAATGGTGAAATATGTCGTGGTCTAATTTATGTAACAACTTGTGTACCATATTTCTAGCAAATAAATGAAATGAAAAATGAAATAACACTTTCGAAAATATTAGAAAATGTATTATGTAATCGACAATGTTACGTTTAGAAAAAATTAATAGTAGTCAGTCTTGGTCCCGACCCTTCTCTTTAAGGTCATATCATAAATCAATCAATTATGCTCTAGTGTAATAATAATAATAATAATCCACTCAGTGCCACATACATGGCTTTTGAGGGTGCTAGAGTTGTATAAAATAAATACAACTCTACGCACCTTCTTAATGGCATGTATGAGACAATGGAGGACGGTTCTTCACTATCCAGGATGTCGACAGATCCGAGAGGACAGTGAACCTATAAAGATCGAGCGGGGAATATTTCAGGGCGACAGTCTGAGTCCCCTGTGGTTTTGCTTAGCCTTGAACCCTCTGAGCACACTGCTGGAGGGGTCAGGGTTAGGCTACAGGATGAGAAGAGGTGGTCAGATAATATCCCATCTTCTGTACATGGATGACCTGAAACTCTTTGCCCCCACCAATTTGCGACTGATGGAGTTACTAAAGATAACTGAAACTTTCAGTAACTCTATCAGGATGCAATTTGGTGTGGACAAATGTGCAGTCATGCATGTCAGACGAGGAGGGATTATGGAATCCGAGGGAATACAACTTTCGGATTCCATAAATTTCAGATCCCTCTCCTCAACCGAAACTTACAAATACTTGGGTATGTCAGAAACGTTAGGCATAAACGAGACTGACATGAAACAATTGTTGAAGGAACGCTTCTTTGGCCGCCTGAAAAAAGTACTAAAAAGTCTTTTATCAGGCGGTAACAAGGTGCGCGCCTTCAATAGTTGGGTCATGCCAGTCTTAATGTACTCCTTCGGCATACTCAAGTGGACTCAGACTGAATTGGACGCTCTGGATAGAAGAGTTCGTACATTGCTAACCACAAACCGGATCCATCACCCACGTTCATCGGTAATGAGGCTATACATCCCACGAAAGTGTGGGGGTCGAGGCTTTTTAAATGCCAAGACCCTCCACAATCGTGAGGTGTATAGCCTCAGGGAGTACTTTCTCCATGCTGAAGTGGGGATGCACCGAGATGTGGTTGCAATAGACAAGGGACTCACCCCGCTCTCCTTGGCTAAAGAGAACTGGCGTATGCCTGTAGTACTGGACACTAATGATCGTAAGGAGGTATGGCAAAGCAAGGAGCTTCACGGACGCTTTTACAGGGCCTTACATGGGCCCGATGTGAACTTTCTAGCGTCCGTATCTTGGCTACGTTTCGGTGACCTCTTTGGGGAAACCGAAGGTTTTATCTGTGCAATTATGGATGAAGTTATCATGACGAATAACTACCGGAAATATATTGTGAAGGACGGCACGGTGGACATCTGTCGGGCATGCCACCGTCCGGGCGAGTCTATCCGTCACATTATTTCCGGTTGTTCTCGTCTTGCTAACGGCGAGTACTTGCACAGGCATAACCAAGTGGCCAAGATTATCCACCAGCAACTTGCACTGCAATACAACCTTGTGACTTCAGAAGTACCATACTACAAGTATATGCCCGACCCAGTTCTCGAAAATGACCATGTCACACTGTACTGGGATCGATCTATCATCACTGACAGGACTATTGTAGCCAATAAGCCTGATATAGTGGTGATAGATCGAACAGAGCGACGCACAATGATTGTGGATATAACTATTCCACATGACGAGAATCTCGTGAAAGCCGAGAAAGATAAACAAATTAAGTATCTTGACTTGGCCCACGAGATTGTCGACATGTGGGAGGTAGACTCTGCAATCATTGTGCCGATAGTCGTTACGGCCAATGGTTTAATACCCAAGAGCCTCGACCAACACCTTAAGAGGCTCTCGTTGGGCGGTTGGGTCAAGGGCTTGATACAGAAAGCGGTACTCCTTGACACGGCTCGAATTGTCAGGAGGTTCCTCTCTCTGGAGCCCTAACCACCGGTGACTTGGACCTTGTTCCCGACGCCGGTCGGCTACTATTTTTTATATTTTTAAATATATATTATGTTTTTTATGTATTTAAAAATGTAATTTATATGTGTTGTATTCAATAAAGGAAATAATAATCCGAGGGAATACAACTTTCGGATTCCATAAATTTCAGATCCCTCTCCTCAACCGAAACTTACAAATACTTGGGTATGTCAGAAGCGTTAGGCATAAACGAGACTGACATGAAACAATTGTTGAAGGAACGCTTCTTTGGCCGCCTGAAAAAAGTACTAAAAAGTCTTTTATCAGGCTGTAACAAGGTGCGCGCCTTCAATAGTTGGGTCATGCCAGTCTTAATGTACTCCTTCGGCATACTCAAGTGGACTCAGACAGAAGAGTTTGTACATTGCTAACCACAAACCGGATCCATCACCCACGTTCATCGGTAATGAGGCTATACATCCCACGAAAGTGTGGGGGTCGAGGCTTTTTAAATGCCAAGACCCTCCACAATCGTGAGGTGTGTAGCCTCAGGGAGTACTTTCTCCATGCTGAAGTGGGGATGCACCGAGATGTGGTTGCAATAGACAAGGGACTCACCCCGCTCTCCTTGGCTAAAGAGAACTGGCGTATGCCTGTACGTACTGGACACTAATGATCGTAAGGAGGTATGGCAAAGCAAGGAGCTTCAAGCGGTACTGCTTGACACAGCTCGAATTGTCAGGAGGTTCCTCTCTCTGGAGCCCTAACCACCGGTGACTTGGACCTTGTTCCCGACGCCGGTCGGCTACTATTTTTTATATTTTTAAATATATATTATGTTTTTTATGTATTTAAAAATGTAATTTATATGTGTTGTATTCAATAAAGGAAATAACAATAAATAATAAACCCCTCTGGGCAGTCGTTATCTCACCATGGGATAAGGTAATCCTGGAGGGCAGATTAAAGTAGCTGCTTGATTTCTTCCTACCTTCTGATATAAAAAAAAAGTATATCATAAGTTAAAAAAAAAGTATATTAAGTAGCTTACAGAACGCAGGGCAGTTTGTGGCGAGCTGAATGTGAGTGGCGACACTGCGTACCCGAATGCTCCAGAGAGTCGGTCAGGGCCTCGTCTCCGGCTTGCCTTTATTGGTTGGTTGGAGTGGTACCCCATGAGTGCCCGTAGGATTTCCAACTCTGGCTTGCCTTAATTGGCCGATCAGAGGGGGGCCGCCAGAGCTATATGCTCGGGGTGGAAGTGTCTAATGGCGTAATAACGGGGAAACCCGCTCCGAGTCTTCGAGACGCGCGATGGTGAAACCGGTGCCGCACCTCTCTACACCCCTAGCCGCTCACACCAGTGTTGCTCCTTGTCGCCTGTAGTGGTGGCCATTTAGGGGGCCCATCTTGTGAGTGGCGAGTCACTGTCTGCCACAGAATTTCACTTTAAAGGTTGAAAGGCAGACGCCGTCTTTTCCGTTTTTCTTAAGTATTCAATCCATTTAGCACCCATTGCAATAGACCTTATACTTGTAGTTTCCATTTCATACAATAGTTTTATACCTCCGGGGACAATCCGAGACTGCATTTTATAGTGCAGCCATGGAGAGAGCCCCGGTTAGTGTCCCATTACATTTTAGATTAAAATTCTCTAAAGGGCCTCTGCGTGTTGGACCCATGTCCCCGCGTAAGCCTATCAAAAGACCGGGTTCCCCCTTACAGGGGATAAAAACCCGTGAAAAGAGAGACATAATAATAATAACCCCCCTGAGCGACTACCTTATGGTAGTAGGGAGCTTATGGGAAGGCGTGAACGACTGAATAGTCTATACAAACCCAACCACACCCTGTGACGTGTCCCAGGGCACACAACGTAAGGCTAAACCCTTCACAACTAAAGGTCCCAAACCCAGAAAGAAGAACTATGGTACAAACTAAAAGTAGCGGAAAGCGGCCCCATGTGCCCGGCGGGCCCATCAGCAGTACAGGCTATGACGGAAGCCGACCTGAGCCTGGTCCTAGAAGTGCGAAGAAACCCCGGGTGGCGACTGAATCCCGTCAATTGATCCAAGCAGCGAATAATATGGACTTTGATATGCTAAGCTAAATATTTCCGACGACACCTTCACCATTTAACTCATATGAATTACCTAGCTGTCCGATGAATGTCCGATGCCGAACTGGAAATCCCCGTAACCGGACGGATTGCACAACTTTTGGATTAAATGGCTAAGAAGTTCTTATGCTCGCTTGGCATCCCAGTTTCAGACGGCCTTACCACGCTGGGTCACTACCACAGTTCTTTACAACTGGAGTTACCCACCTGCTCCATAAATCAGGTGGTGCAGCGGAGCCCGAAAACTACAGACCGATCACATGTTTAGCGACGGTCTATAAATTGCTTACATCCATTTTGAGAGAGAAAATTACTGATCATATTGACAAGTATACCATCATGCCTGCCTCTCAAAATGGATGTAGGAATGGATTCCGCGGCACTACGGAGCTGCTCCACATGGACATGACTATTAGCCAACAAGTTCATCGCTCCTGAAAGGATCTATTGACATGTTGGATTGATTATAAGAAGGCCTATGACTCGGTGCCACATACATGACACACGAGAGTGTTGCGAGTTGTATAAATCCCCCTAATCGCGCCCCGCGGGATGGAGTTGAAGGCGTTAACGATGTCTAGACTGACAACCAATTTACCCCCACCCCTCCGGGACACTGCCTGTTCCGACAGCGAGCGGATGCGTAGAATCGCGTCGATGGTTGACCGAATGGAAGTGTTGTATTGGATTAATTCGATTGATTGGATACAAATCCAGTGTTTGGTATAACATGTCGTTCTAGCACGTCGTGACTGTAGCGATGTTTTCTTAAAGTGCCAAGACAAGGCCCGGCTACGAACTCTAGATCGGTTTTATTCATCTAAAGAGTAACCGCTCGTAACTGTCCATTCTTCTTCCGTCTTCCCTCTAAATTCTACTCTTTCCTCTATGCAAGCCTGCGCGAATTATTTTTCATCTTCACGGTACACACACACTTTTCTGCGTCCATAATTTCCATAAGGTTGATTTTGCAAATCCAATTAATAATATCCGATATAAATATTCGAGAACAGTAATTTATAATACAAGTACATTTTCAAATAGCACGGAGCACGGAGTAGTTAATTTATTGGCACGCAAGTGTATAACATAAAACATTACATCTATGATAAAGATGTCTGCCACACGATTCTTTTTCTGCAAACAGCGACCCTCTGGCGCTGCATAGTTTATTTTGTACATTGAATTATGTTTAATGTTTACGAATTATAATGAACCTTATTATTAATGTTAAAATAACTAGACTATTGTCTTAATGGGAAATAAATATCTTCAAACCGAAAAGAACTAGACTTATTTAAATTTGCAAATAAATAAAAACATTGACATTGATTTGCAGTTATTTATTATTATTATTTAGTTCTTAGTTATTATTCTTTATTTTACATAATAAACACGATACTTAACTCAACAATTGAGTTTTCTACCAGCAAACCTTTGAGTGATAGAAGATAGAAAAACGAAAAGAGGACAGTATCAAGTTGTACAAAACAGAAAGAAAACTATAGTTAAGAGTAATGAAAACAACAGATTTGTAGGTGTTATTAATTAATAAAATAAACAAATATACATAATATATACTTAAAATAAATACATAACAATACATACATACCTATAAGTCATACTCAGGGGAAATTCTTTATGATTCCTTTCTTGAAAACATCCAGAGAAGGGCTGTTGCGTAGTGAGTGTGGAAGAGAATTCCAGAGCCACACTCCGCGTATTGTGAATGATCCATCATATCGGCTGGAGGTGTGATGGGGAGTACGAATAAGAAGAGAAGATGATGTACGACATGTTGTACCCCTGGGCAAAAGATACTCAAAGCGCTCTCTAAGGTAAATAGGAGACTTAGGGTTGTGAAGAACAAAATAGAGAAGACAAAGAATGTGAGAGTCTCGAAATTGCCGAATAGGCAACCACCCTAGTTTTGCTCGGAATTCCGACGCAGGGTCATACTTCCGAAGGCAAAAATAAAGCGGATTGACAAATTCTGCAAACGTTAGAGGTTATTAAGAAGTTCCTCAGTTGCGTCGAGGAAGCAGACATCAGCATAATCTAAAAAAGGTAAAAGTTAAAACTGGGCAAGAGTTACTTTAGTTTGGAAAGGCAGAACCTTTTGGAGACGTTTGAGGGACTGAAGCGAACAATACACCCTCCTGCTTACTTCTGCAATGTGAACATTCCAAGAAAGGTTAGAGTCAAGAAAAACACCTAGACTCTTAGCACTTCTGGAAAAGGCTATAGGTACACAATCACACACCACTGGAGGAAGAGATCCGTGATCCAAGAGATTGAACATGTATCTACCACCAATGATGAGAGCTTGGGATTTAGTTAGATTTACTAATAACCCAAAAGATTTAGCCCATTGGCAGATATTCCCAAGATCATCATTGATGGCATCAATGGCTTCTGGAAGCTCTCCACCTTGGAAGTGACGATAAAGTTGCAGGTCATCTGCATAGAGATGATAATAAGAAGTTATTACTTTAGTGATAGCGTTAATAAAATAGAGAATAGAATAGGAGAGAGAACGCCACCCTGGGGGACACCCACAGCGAGATCACACTACTCAGAGGAGGCCTCCACGGAGCGAACCGACTGCGAGTGACCCTGAATTGTTAATATTGTTCTTGTGACATTAGGCTATTTATCCACGCAAAACTGTGTATGTGTGAGCATCATATTAGCCAGTAATGTTATATATTAATGGTAGTATTACCTATATCGTTGAGTCTTTTGCATGGTGGACATCATGCTCACTAAAATGTCTTGCTGGTGACGGCGATGTGTATCAGATCGTTGGGCTTCCCAAAATAAGATTCAGATAAGCTATACAGATTTTGATATCACTTCGTTAACGGTGAAGGAAAATATCGTCAGGATACCTGTAAAACTGAAAGGGCTCCAAAATGTTTTTATTAGTGTATGTAGTCCACCAACCCACTCAAGGCTGGCGTAGTGGACTAAGGCCTAACTTTTCTAATCGTGAGAAAAGGACAGAGTCATAAGCTTATTAGGTATAGATGTTAGCTCTTCGGAGCCTGGCTCCAAAGGAGCGAGCGCGTCACCTACCGCCTGACGCAGGTGCTCACCGGGCACGGTTGTTTCGGCGCGTACCTGCACAGGATAGGACGCGAGGCCACGGCACAATGCCACCATTGTGATAGCGACCAGGACACCGCACAGCACACGCTCGAGGCGTGCCATGCGTGGGCCGCCGAGCGGCGGATCCTGGTCGATCGGATCGGGCAAGATCTCTCTCTGCCAGCAGTAGTGTCGGCTATGTTAGCAGAGCACGAAAATTGGAATGCAGTGGTCTCCTTCTGTGAGAGCGTCATGCTCCAGAAGGAGACCGCAGAGCGGGATCGGGAGAGGGCCGATCCCGCTCGAAGAAGAAGGAGACGGCGCCGGGGTAACAACCGCCCTGGCGCCTAATTCCGATACGCCTGAAAACCCCTGCCGTTGCTATAAGGTGGGGGACCTCTGGGTTCGCGGGTGCGTAGATTGGGGAATCTGCGTGCCCACACCAAGCGACCCAAGAGAAGACGGTAGCACGCATGTGGTCACGCGCTGCCGTGGGACGCTTTGGGGGATCCTTTACAATCCCCCTGGGGGGGTGACCGCTTTACAGTCACCCTCTCCGAGATGTGCCAATAGGCGTGGCACCAGTGGGTGGCTCTAGTGTGATCATACGAGGACCTGGAGCCTCCCTTAGGTGCCGAAGATGACCGCTCCAGTGGTTTTAGCCGGTAGGAGTCCGGCATACCCCTTCGTCCTTCCCCGGGGCGAAGGAAGTTCATGATGAATTTCCACTGGGCACCAATAAAAAAAAAATAAAAAAAAGGTATAGATGTTAAGTAAGCGATGCTGATGGATGTGTCATGCTGGTGAACGGGTGCCCTCTCTTGGGACTGGTCAGCTGGTAACTGCTATGTTCCATTTTTACACATTAACCTACATTACTCTCGTTGTATATTTTAGCATCATTAATCGTATTAATCAGCATTGTGTAAAGAGTATCCACGGATTTTCCGGCCGGCTCTACTCCACAGGATCAACTACATAATTGCAACCGTGCAATTTAAATTCTGATATTTCGTAAGTGCCAGAAATTATCATCATCATTATATCAGCCAAGGAACATGTGCTGAACCAAGGCCTCCCCCATAGAGTTACACAACGACCGATACATGTAGTGTATCATCGGTTCAGGGGGAACTTGTCAGTACTCATGACGCTTGGCAGGCGCGCTGGTCAGCGTAGAATGTCTGCTGTTCCACAGAAGGGATGCTGCTGGCCATCCCTCTGGTTTAGAGTCCCTTGTTCACCTTTTATCCATGGGTGGAGATGGAGTGGTGCTGTATTCTTAATTCGGACACCGCACGACAGCCTGTGATTTGACTTGACTTTTGACTTAATTTGTTTGATTTGAAAACATTGAATTGACTTTGATAACCACAAAAAACACGAGGCGGAGAACAAGAAAAAGTTTTATTACAGCGTAATTCACATACACAGCTTAAACTAGAATTTCCATTAGCGAATCAACATACTTAAATTAAATATAAATAAAACAATCAGTAACGCCTATTTAAAAAATTAAATGAAAACTGCCAGTCTGTGAATATTAGCTCATTGCGAGTCGTAAAACGAGGTACAATAAAAAATCTATCGTGTCTAAACGGCTGCCGGCGATCGACACGGGAGAGGCTAGTAGTAGACCCACAGGTGTGGACACTTGCCTAATAAATACAGCAACCTAAGAAATCAACATTTTACACTAACATTTTAAAGTCATCAGACGTGTTGCGATAACGCCAAAAATGGAGTCAAAGTCAGAACATCGTCTTTTAAAATTGCCAGTTGGTGGTGTTGAAAATATAAGAAAAATCCACGATTTGGATAAACCAGGAAGACTTAACGAAGCTATTAATATTTTGGAGGAGTGGATTCAGAAACAGGATCATATTGTTAAGAAGGATTTCAGTAAGTGGTACATTTAAGACCATTCATACTTTTGTGTATTTTAATTTATTAATTCGGGATTTTTCCACTGTGGTATGTTTTCGTAAATATGTGCGTCCGAAAGAATGCGTTCCTGATACGGATTAGTTGAACTGGTTTATTTTATATTAAAGATACATTTAATATATAAGTTTTATTATAATATACCAACTTCACCCTACAATAAACTTAAATAGGTTAGCGCTAAATTAAATCCTTATTATTACAAAATCTAGACCAACTAACAGATGTCCGGAACATATTCTCTCGGAGCCGCACTGTAGTTAACGATAAAATGACATCGAAATTACAAATTCTTCTTTTGTTTCTTAAGTAAAAATCGTTTGTCATCGCCAGCAATTATTTTTACAATACAAGTCTTACAGACATACATAATACTTGCTGAACAAGTATCGACTGTAGAAGATTATCCTTCACAAATGACGTGACATAACAAAATTCTTTTTCAAACTCACTCATAGTTACAATATATGAGTTCTGGTGCCCAGGAGATCGGTAACGTTTATTTTAAAAGGCCTTTAATACCCTCGTATTCGGCTATAATGAAATGTAGAAAACAAGCCAGTTTGTTTACGTTAAAACTTCCATAATACCTTTTTTTTTTTTTTTATTGGTGCCCAGTGGAAATTCATCATGAACTTCCTTCGCCCCGGGGAAGGACGAAGGGGTATGCCGGACTCCTACCGGCTAAAACCACTGGGGCGGTCATCTTCGGCACCCAAGGGAGGCTTCAGGTCCTCGTATGATCACACTAGAGTGTACGTTTCCAAATCGTCATCACAAAAAAATGTTAGTTACATGTTACTGGAATACGTTCTGCTACAAGTGAAGCAAAGAGTATAATAATATAGTAGTAAGTGAAGTGTTACTCGTCAGAACTCAGCCGGTCCAAGATTGTTGAACAGAAGTTGCTTTTTTTATATTGTTGGGCTTCTCGCATACTCTTCTGGGAAGTCTCAGCCAGAGAAGTAATTTTGGATTGGATTGAATTGGATGACACGTTAATAGAATTCTCGTGAACCCTAAATGTGCTTGTGCTAGGAGAAGTTTTATGTTTATAGGGGTTCGAAATCACGACGTCTCAATTAGGAATCCGAGGTCTTAGTCATTGGGCCGCTTTCTACTTTTGCCACAATTTGTTAATTTTAATTGCCCATGTATGTAAGAATGGCACCATTAGCCAGAAACTAAACAAGTATATAGGTAATATTTGATCTGTTGCTATTGTGAACTCAACAAGTATGTTTGATTAGAACTTGAAATACGACAATCTCGTCTAAGTATATCCTTAAATATTTCATGTCGGTGGTGTTGAGCATTAAGCATACATTCCACATATTATGCTAAGGTAATAAAAAGTTCTCGAATGGAGACCGCGCACTGGAAAACGCAGCGTGGGATGATCTCCAACGAGGTGTACAGACGACCTGGTGAAGGTCGGTGGGAGTCGTTGGACGAGAGCGGCAAGTAACCTCTGGCTGATATGGTGATGATGATGTTAACTATATTTGAATCAACATTGCGCGTTGTATTGTAAATAATCTAATAATAGGCATGTGTTATTCAAAGGTTAAAACTTTTGCTGGTCGTTTATTATATGCTAATTCTAATTATCTCGCTATGAGGTACAACATATACCTTGACCATGCCTTCAAATTAAATGTTAAAACCGGATTAGCGTAAGTAGGTACTATAATTTGGCTATTTTACAAGTACAAATATTAAAACCAGTCTAGTGACGCATTGAGGATTCCGTAGATGAACCCAATCTCAACACATTTTAGTTTTATATTCAATTCACATAACATATATACATACACAATCAGCCCGTTACTTTACCACTGCTGGGCAAGGGCCTTTTTTCAAGTGAAAAAGGTTAGACGTGAGTCCACCACGCTACCCTGGTATGGATTGGTAGACTACCCACACCATTGAGAACATTTTTGGAGCCATCTCAGGGATGCAGGTTTCCTCAAGATGTTTTTAACACAAGTGATACTCAAATTCCGATACGCCCATGAATCCGAAAAGTCAGAGGTCGGCACGGATCGAACTCAGACCCTCCTGTGTGAAAGGCAAGCCTTCAACCACTAAGCTATCAATGCTCATATCATATTCCATTTACTCTTGGTCAATTGTCTCACAAAAATAATAAGAAAATCGTTAATAATTATAAACAATGAGAAAAAAGAGACTACATATCTCGCAATATGGGACCCAGCCTTCGGGATATCGTATACTAAGGAAACTTACTAATATCTAAAGAACGATATAAAATAAGCAAAAGGCTAATTGAATATTATTTGAAAGAGTTGGAATAAAAATATATGAAACCTAGAAGATTATAAACTATTAAAATGAATCATTGTGATTACATTTATTTCATTTATAATGTATTTCAATATCAAAAAGATTTTGATTAGAATAAATCTGTATGCCCACTACATTTCACTAGCCTAATAATTATGCGCACCGTAATGCTCTAAGAAAGCCTTTACGGGTCCGCAGTGCATGGAGCGTGGCTTTTGTATAAATTAAGATGTACTTGCTCCTATTTTTTCTGTACTCTGTAACCCTGCTTCACAATTCCGCGCTGCAGTCCCATAAATACAGCGTAGTCGTATAGAGAAGGCATAGCGTGAAACGGTGTTAAAAGGCATTTTTATATTTAATTAAATCAGCTGTAACCGTGCGGTACCGGCTCAGAATACCACCACCCCATCTCCTCCCGTGGGTGTCGCAAAAGACGACTAAGGGATTATCCGGAGGATGGGCAGCAGCGTCCTTCGAGTACATGAGCAACTCAACTGCGATCGTCAACCCGTCTGCCAAGCGTGCCGATTATGGCAAATCCCCCCAATGAGCCCACAACACACCCATATCGGTCATTGTGGTGATTTTTGGGGGAGGCCTGTGTCCAGCAGTGGACTTCATTCGGCTAAATTGATGAAATCAGCAGTAAAACACACATGTTATTATTTAGTATGCATGGATTCTACTATTATAACATACACCACACACAGTTCCACGATCTCTGCTTTCAAATGAATAAGAATGACTAATGTGTCCGGAAACTATCATGGCAAGTACTACAATAATACAATAATAAATATGAGAAAGTCATTGAGAAACCCAACACATGTGGTTATTCTAAGAGTCTTTTAAGCTAAGTAAAGTGAAGACACAGTTTTTTTTTTATAATTGTATTATGCCATAGAAACACATCTTCTCTTTGCGTCGCATTAGTGTACAAAGAAGGGTTTCTGAATAAAATAAAGTAGAACATCAAAAATACTTGTATTTATTGCTAAAATAAACACATAATTATCTTATTAAAAGTTTATTGTAAAAGACAGCACTAGCAGCAATACAGCTTTGGTGTCTAGCACAGACAGCCCATATACTTATAATAAGGCGCGCATTTTTAAAAAATTAGAATTGTGCTGTAGAGAAAATAAATAACTTTTTAAATGTCACTCTGCGAACACGAATGCTACAAAATTCTAAACATAAGGAAAAACTAAAATCAATAATACACAATGTAATCCGTTTAAAATTATTTTATTATAATGAGTAATAATTGCAAAACCCTAAGATATTACTATTATTATTTTATTTGGAAGAAAATAGTTCCAAGGCTTTAAATAGTGATCCCTACTGTCTTCCAAATAAAACAATCATCTAAATTGGTTTATAAATGCCAGAAACATTAAGTGTATTACATATACTTGACGGCACGGTTGGTGTAATGGCTGTTATAGTCGGCCGCTGCGCACCGGGTCGTGGGTTCGATTCCCGCATGGAACAATTATTTGTACGATCTACAGGTAGTTGTTCCGGGTCTCGGTGTATTGTGTGTGGATTTTGTGTTTGTAAACACACCCACGACACAGGAGAAATCCTAGTGTGGGCACCGTATTAAAAAAAAAGCAAAGCAATAGCAATATACAAGAAATAAATGTGACCACGTCTTTTTGGCTAACGTCGCTTTTGGACGCTAACTGTACGAGTATATTGGTTACAAATAATTTTTAATGTACTAACAAAGGTCCCTCATTCAGCTATATGCTACAGAACAGCAAGGCGGTCTTGCAGCGCTGGTTTTTGATGAGTGACCCGTGTGACGTACGGCCATGGATATTATGTGTTAAACAAATATCACGTTGAAAAAGTCACGGGTCCAGATAGCGTATAAAAAAAGGTACGATGCAATGAGATTTGAACTGCATATGGCGGAATTAGATAAGGTGCTAGTATACAAACTAGCGCTCTATTTCTAAAATATTGCAATATCGTTGTTTCAGGTAAAAACTACTTGGATATTACACTGATATCAAGCAAGGGTTCCGTGGAAAAAGCGAAGAAGCGGATAGACAGTTTATGCACGATGAAAACACTGATACCAAAATTCTTTTCCAAGACAAACGTGAAAACGGAACTGAGGAATGTTTTGGAAATTGCGTGAGTAAAAGGGGTTCCGTAAGAAAATGGTTCAGTTCAAGGCTTCTGCAGGGTTCATAATGACACAAAGGCGCTCTATATAATATTAATGTCAAATAAATTAAAGACCGCCTCCAAGGAAAAGAAAATAGTTAATTATGGAACAAAATTAAATTAATATTCACTTTCTGTTGTTGTTGCTAAGTCAACAATCTGAATACCGAATACTGAATACCTGACTACCTGAGTATCTGACCTGTGATAAAATGTTTTTGTTAGTACAATTACTAGCGCTACACTACATGTTTGTTAAAAAAGTACACTATGTTCACTTTAAATTTAATTTAGTTCATTAATCCAGGTGCTACCATAGTTCATAAACCAGGTATGCCTAATAGAAATAAAATGTTAATATAGTAATGTCTTAGGTTTTCGCGATTATTACACATTATAATAAAATACTTTTAAACGGATTCTATCGCGTATATTTTAGATTTTTGTTTTCGAATGCTTTGCAGCATTCGTGGTCGCAGGATGACTAAGGTGACAGGCGTCGTTACAGATTTAAAAAAGTTATTTTATTTTATATACCGTATAATTTTGATCAGAAATTAGTTTGGATGCACGCAGTAATCACTCAGTGTCTTGATGTTTCTTAGTGCGGTATGTTGTTTGGGACTTTATTACTTCAAATGTCAGAAAAAACTAAAATCTAAAATATACGCGACAGAATCCGATTAAGTGTTTGATTATAAAGTAGTTAACTCAAAAAAAGTACTATATATTTATCAATAGAATTGTTCGAAATCGAAGATATAGGTTAGGTAATTAAAAAAAGACCTCTAACGAGATGGATAAACAACCTGGTGAAGGTCGCTGGGAGTCATAGGATACGGGCGGGATGTATCCACTCGCTGTGAAAATCGGAAGATCTATTGGGGAGGCTTATTTATTCAGCAGTGGACGTCAATTGGCTGATATTATGATGATGATATGTATGTAATAATTTTAAATGATTACAAAATATATGATATATTATTATAAACTTTGGCGAAAACACGATAGTGACTTCGGAGGCTACAATTTAACTTCATGAATCAATATGACTAGACGATCTGGGACTTCAATGGTAAAATTTCTGCCATTGAATGCATAAAAATTTCCATGTGATTTTCTTGAAAACGAGTTAGTTTTGATGAGAGCATTAAATACAAAAAATATAAATTTGTTATCTGTCTCGGAAATGTGACTCGAAAGATAATTACCGAATAATATTTTTTATTTCAGACACAATTAGTCCATTTTAAATAAATTAGTCCATGCACTTATTATCTATTCGACAGATAGCATCTATTCGACAGATAGCAAATTTTTCAATGGTCATCCTGGGTTTCTTATCTGGCCGTCAAAGGGACAGATACATTTATTCTTCAGGTAGTCGCCTTATTCGCCAAATAAAGCCTATCTGACCATTGCAAATTCATTCCATTCACATATTTGCTATCTGTCGAATAACAGCTATCTGTCTGTTTATCTGACGATTGAAAAATCGGCCCTAAATGTTAGTAAAATGTTACCAACATCTTACAAATAATAGGCAGAAAAGAGTTCGCTAATTTAAATTTCATTAATTTGCTATTAAACAAAAGGAAAACATCTGTAAAAAGAAATTCATTTGGAAAAACTCTGTCACCGAAGTCATGCTAAATATATTGGGATAATCTGGAGAAGATATTATTTAATGTTTCAGGAGTGTATTCCCACTACCAATATTAACACAGGATTATTACAGAGTAATATTAATAAAAATCAACAACAAGAATCTTACGTCAGAATCTTTAATGAATTATTACCAGTACACTGTAAATGTGAGTATTTTTTTTTTCACACGCTATATTTACAATTTCATTCCAAATGGTGACGTACGTAATCATTATGCCTAATAATTGCTTGGTTGAAATACCCATGTATTCATATTAAAATATATTATAATTAAAATAATTCCAGAATTTGACGGCACGGTTGGTGCAGTGGCTGATATAGTCGGCTGCTGCGCAACGGGTTGTGGGTTCGATTCCCACACGGAACAAATATTTGTACGATCTGCAGGTAGTTGTTCCGGGTCTGGGTGTATTGTGTGTGGAATTTGTGTTTGTAAACGCACCCAGGACACAGGAGAAATCCTAGTGAGGGCCAACGTTTTTTTTAATAAAAAAAAATAAAAGAATAATATATTTTACTCGGGCTAAGACTAACACTAACACTGTGTGATGTCGGATTGCCGTGTGGTGTCGGCTCAGAATACCACCACCCCATCTCCTCCCGTGGATGTCGTAAAAGTCGACTAAGGGATTAGCCGGAGGATGGGCAGCAGCGTCCTTCGAGTATATTAACAACTCAACTGCGATCGTCAACCCGTCTGCCAAGCGTGGTGATTGTGGCGAAACCCCCCAATGCGCCCATAATACACCCATATCGGTCGTTGTGGTGATCTTTGGGGGTGGCCTGTGTCCAGCAGTGGACTTCATTCGGCCTAAATGATGATGATGAGACTAACACTGGAACACTAACACAAAATATACTGTTTATGTTTTTGTTTTTCAGCTTACTGAATACATAAAAGCACATGATTACTTCAATGGATTCATAACAATATATGATTTCAGACAAGTTAATTTATTAGATCTTATGACAAAAATGAACACAACAGAGTTACAGCAGTTTATAACTATATTAATTGTAAGTATTCCTTTAACATTTACCACACTACCAAAAGAAAAGAGATAAAGCAATTTGCAATTTTTTTTATCATCTAATTAAAGAGATAAATGTAATGAACATAGACGAAAAGTTGCAAGGTTATCATTTTATTATCCGAAATTTTCGGTGATTGTGCACTGGAGTTGCACAATTTAATCCCCCCAAGTCCATTCGATCATCGGACAACCAGACGAACGGCATTGTGCCATCTTTATTTATAATAATACTAAAAATGCAGGGCAGTTTATGGCGAGCTGAATGTGAGTGGCGACACTGCATACCCGAATGCTCCAGAAAGTCGGTCAGGGCTTCCTCTCCGGCTTGCCTTTATTGGTCGGTTGGAGTGGAACCCCATGAGTGCCCGCAGGTTTTTAACTCTGGCTTGTCTTAGTTGGCCGATCAGAGGAGGGCCGCCAGAGCCGATATGTTCGGGGGTGGAAGTGTCTAATGGCGTAATAACAGGGAATCCCGTTCCAAGTCTTCGAGACGCGCGATGAATCCCGTTCCAAGTCTTCGAGACGCGCGATGGTGAAACCGGTGCCGCATCCCTCAACACCCCTAGCCGCTCACACAGGTGTTGCTCCTTGTCGCCTATAGTGGTGGCCATTTAGGGGATCCATCTTGTGAGTGGCAAGTCACCGTCTGCTACAGAATTTCACTTTAAAGGTTTTAAAGGCAGACGCCGTTTTTTCCGTTTTTCTTAGTATTTAATCCATTTAGCACTCATTGCAATATACCTTATACTTGTATTTTCCATTTCATACAATAGTTTTATACTTCGGGGACAATATAGAAAAATAAATTTTCGAGACTGCATTTCATAGTGCAGCCATGGAGAGTCCCTGGTTAGTGTCCCATTACATTTTAGATTATAATTCTCTAAAGGGCCTCTGCGTTTTGGACCATGTCCCAACACTTTTAAATGGAAAAACTATAATATACATCGCGTATATTATAGGTTTTCCGTTTAAAAGTGTTTGTTTGTTTGTGGCTCGGTGTCCAGTTCCAATCCTGGAGTAACGAGACAATAAGAGTATTACACACGCTAGCAAGTATACTAGTAACATTGCCAGACATTAGGATGAGGGCAAAACTCCTTCTAATCGTGGAGAAACAACCTTAGATAGCCCCCACCCTAATGAAGGCGGAGCAGTGAACCAGCTCAAACAACCATAGAGCAAAATTCCTTGGGCTAGTATTCAGAATTCTAGGAATGTATCCACGAAAAGATTCATAACAAATAATACTATCTTACAGGAAGGCTACGGAGCAAGACTAAAAAGCATACACACTATAACGGAATCAAAAACGGTGGAGTTGTTAATTAAGACTGTCAAACAATTTGTTAGTGAAAAGATTGGCAACCGAATGCACGTGCACCCAACTGTGGAGCATTTACATAAAGTTGTGCCAAAAGAAATATTACCTATAGATTTTGGTGGGCTCGAGAGATCTACTGATGCATTGTTTGGTAAGTCATATAATGAGCTAATATGTATTTTACATAATTATGGAAAAAGTACCGTGTCAAGGCCGGACCATAGCTAACGATATTACAGAAACTGGAGACTTCGATGACTGGATAAAACTGACGGTCATGTGGATTATTTTACCATTCATCACATCAGCCAAAGGACGTCCATTGTTGAACAAAGGCCTCCCCCATAGATTTCCACAACGACCGTTTACATACCACCTTTATACAATGACACTAAGCTACTTTCACCAGATGGTCTGTCCACGTCGTGGGAGCTCATCTCTCACCGCCGTTTCCGGTGCGCGGTCTCCACTCGAGAACCTATTTTCCCAGAGGCCATCAGTTCTACGAGCAATGTAACCTGCCCATTGCCACTTCAATTTAGTAATGCTATCATCAGCTACGTCGGCAACTTTAGTTCTTTTACGGATTCCCTCATTTCTGATTCGATCTCGTAGAGAATTACCAAACATAGCTCTCTCCATAGTTCGCGTAGTATCCTTGAGCTTTCTTATGAGGCTCATAGTGACTGCTCATAGTTACAGATAGCGGGATAACCCATTCAAACTTGAAGTGGCCGTGTGGAGAAATATCTTGACCTCATAGAAGATCTTAGCCAAAAAACACTATTGATTTGCAGTATAGTGTTTTAACGGTGAGTAAGATCGCCAGTGCTCCTTGAGAAAGCATTGAGTTGGTAGTGGAGTGGTCCGTTGGTGCTGTATTACCACCATTGTCTTTACATGGCCAAGATATGCTGACGCCACGGTCACGGAAACCTTTTTTTTTTATTGGTGCCCAGTGGAAATTCTTCATGAACTTCCTTCGCCCCGGGGAAGGGCGAAGGGGTATCCCGGACCCCTACCGGCTAAAACCACTGGAGCGGTCATCTTCGGCACCTAAGGGAGGCTCCAGGTCCTCGTATGATCACACTAGAGCCGCCCACTGCTGCTACGCCTATAGGCACATCTCGGAGAGGACGACTGTAAAGCGGTCAACCCCCCGGGGGATTCTAAGGGATCCCCCAAAGCGTCCCACGGCAGCACAGGTCACGGAAACCTAGTGAAACGGCTGATGACCACACTGGACGCCCAATGGCGGAAAGGATTCATAAACCCATAAACCCAGGGAATACCTTTACTTCACACTGGGATCCTAAACCAACAGTTTGCAAAAAATATATTCAGTAGTGATCATGTTAGTTAAGGAGATTGGAGTGGAAACGCACGGATACTGCTACAGTGGAGAACTGGGGCCCGCGTCAGTATTCCTGTGCATTACTTCGTAGTTGTATAGTAAAGTAAGCAACGTAAAGTAGTATTTATTGTTTGTGATTGAGTAGTTACAATTGTTATAAATATATGTTATTGTCGATACATCAATCAGCTCATTTCGGGCATACAATAATTTTAAAATGGTGTGACAAAATCTAGGAATTTATTTAATTACAATATAACGTCAAATTTAATTATTGTTACATTCATAAAATGTATTTATTGTAGAGAAACATTTTTCTGTTAGCCATTTATTCAATTGTACACGAAATAATCTTAAGGGTAATTCTCTTAGATTCTGTGGTATTTTAGTATAAACTTTAACACACTTATACATACTATTTCTATGGTAAAGGGTAGTTCTACACTTTGGCACTACTATCTTTGTAGGATCCCTTTGGCTGAACAAACTATTCTTATACATTTTTTCAAACAGTTGTGGGTGTTTCCTGACAAACATTCCAATTTCGAGGATGTAAAGACAGCTTAAGGTTATTATTTTTGTACTCCTAAATAGTGGTTTACAGGAATCTAAAGGCTTTGTATTGCATATTGCTTTTAAACATACGAACAACACACAAAAAAACTTGGTTGATTAAAGTCGAGTTGCCCCATAACAATAAACCATATCGCAGAACTGACCCAACATAGCCGTGGTAAGCTATAATTGCTGTATTTTCTGTGGCTGTTTTATGTAGCTGTCTTAGTGCGTAAATGAATTTATTTATTTTTATGCAGACGTTGCTTATATGTGACTTCCAACTGCAGTAATTATCTACAGTAATACCTAAGAATTTGATGTCATTAATTGGATCAATTATAATATTGTCATACTTTAAAGTCATTTTATTTATTATAGTTTTATAATTAGAGAATTGAATGTATTTAGTTTTATTTAAGTTAGCATTTAAGTCATTATATGTAAGCCATTGTATTATACGTTCAAAGGTTTTATTAATTTCTATTTAATGGTTTATAGTTACTCGGTCTATATTGGGAATAGTTATACAAATATCATCAGCAAACAATATACACTGGTGGTTTATTATATTAGGAAGATCGTTATTATATAATAAGAACAAAAGGGGTCCCATCACACTGCCCTGTGGAATACCTGTTTTATTAGGTCGGAATGTGGATTTGGAAGCTGTGGATATTAAATTAGTATTGAGTTAGTAGATTTCGACGCATTGAGTTTGGTCTGATAGATAACTTTCTATCCAATCCAAAGCAGGTCCCCTGATTCCATATCGCTGGCATTTGTTTAAGAGGGTTGAATGGTTAACGAAATCAAATGCCTTCGACATATCTAAAAATATTACTGTCACGGGAATTTTATTGTCAATATTTTCTGTTATGGCCTTCACCAGACAATAACCTGCAAGTGTCGTTGACTTATTTTTTTGGAAACCATTTTGTTCGTCTTTGATGACCTTAAACTTATCGAGGAAATTGGTGACACGGCTATGCATGAGTTTTTCATGTATTTTTGAAAATATTGGTATCAAAGTTATTGGTCTATAGTTACCAAGTTCAAGGATATCATCTTTTTTATATAGTGGCTTTACTATCGATAACTTTTGTTTGGCAGGAAATATTCCTTGTGTAAAAGATAGATTTATCACGTGAGCAAGAGGCAAAGATATTATATCTGCACATAATTTTAATATTTCTGTAGAGACAGAGTCATATCCTACCGATTTTGTATCGTTCAGACTTTTAATTGTTTTTACTACTTCTGTTGGTGTACAGGGTTTTAAAAAAAAGGAGGAGTTTATTTTACTAACGCTACCATAATTGCATTTAATACAATTTTTTGGGGTGTTAATTGTAGTACAGTACTCGTTAAAAGCATCTGCTATACTGTTAGGATCGCTAATGATTTTATTTTTATGTTTTATGGCTTTAATGCCCTGATAGCATTTTACGTAATCTGTTTTATTCTTAATCACAACCCATAATGCCTTGCACTTACTTTTTGCCCTTTTAACATACACTTATACACTTTTTGAGTATCCTGTTATAGGTTTTGTAGTTTTTTATACTATTTTCTGATTTTGTAACGTAGCATTTGTATGCCATGATCGCAATGCTTGGCAGACAGGCTGGTGATCACAGTTGAGTCGTCATTGTACTCGGTGGATGCTGCTACCCATCCTCCAGTTAACTCCATAGTCGCATTTTACTACACCCAATGGATGATATGGATTGGTGCTATTGATATCCGGCACCACATGGTTTAGGTTCTATTTCTTACAGATATCTATATATATGCAAATATCTTGTGCCGCTGGCTGCCCTCTTCATGGTCACCATATAGTGGCCTATGGCGAAGTCGGCGAGCTTAATCCTACGCCTAGCCTCAGCCATGAACTATTTGTTTATTTTTGGCGATGAATATGCCTGACACGTTCCATGCCACCCAGGAAGACTACGTGGTTATGTGGGGCTTGCAACCACAAAAAGTTTCCTTCATCTACCATTTAATGGACCGCGAGTACTGGGTAAATCCTACTTTCACAGTCCATCAGCTGTTGGCCCACGTATGTGCCTACTTGCACGTACGGTGATGTATCCGCAACATCTCCGGACTCCAGAGCCATGCAATGCGGACGGCAGACTCCCCGATCTACCCACCCGCCAGCTGCTGTTAAGATGGCATCAAGCGGGCGTTATTCCGCCTGCGCCAAACTGTCAGCCTGAGGCGGATCGGGTGCGCCGGGGCATCCTCCTCCCTGAACCACTCCGCCACCTCGTTGCGACCACCCCCTGTGCGTCAGCCAAGCAACAGAAGTATCCAGGCCTTAGAGTATTGGGACTTTTCCCCTTCCTTGCTGCCACAGTGGACCACAACTCATTGGTCTCCACTGTGGTCTGAGGTTCAGCAGGTGCGCTTACCGCGGGCGCAGTGGGCGTCGCATTGGCATCAGTCACCGCCGGCAGGGTGGCCACTCCGGTTGCCTTTACCGCATTACGGCCTTTCTTCTTCTTGCCCTGCGAAGCGAAGAATTCGGCCTTTTTGCCGATGCATCAGATGGTGCCTCAGTTGCGGTCATACTCGACGTCATGTCAGACGGCGCTTTGGCGGCGGCCGCGTACGTAGCTGCCTTTGTGGCAGAACACAGTAATGTTTAAAGTTTAAACGTACAGCTTAGCAGGTGACACTATAGTGGTACCTACCTAGCCAGATTCTTGCAATAAGGGCCCTGCAACGATTGAATTGAAAGATGATAAAAGAAAGTTTCAATGAAAACCCGTTTTAAGTAGAACATTCAGCAGCTGGAGAGTTGATTCCACAACCTAAGCGTTCGCGAAAAATTTCTTAGAACACTGTCCGTTTTACATGTGGCAGAACATACAAAAAGTCCAGTCAAACAAACGCTTTTCCGCCAAAGTTTTCCCAAGAAACTGCCATGCGGTCATCGACGTTTTCAAAAAAGCGTGAATAGATTTTTATAGGACTGGCAACGCGCAAGTCAAATCTTTGATATTGCACGCGTTCATGTTACGGTAACCCCTTACCACTAGGCCATTTGGTACGCATTAATGATATAAAAATAAAGATTAAAGTACTGCAGTTACGTAAGATCAACCTCCAAAGCAATACATAACATGAAAAAAAAAATGTTTGCATTTCTTAAGTTTTAAGGATTAAGGACATGGGTTCATTGCTTTAAAGAAATGAAACAGTCTGCAATTAGTTTTTAATCATAACGTAAATGAAGTTATAAGCTGGTTATCCCTAATAGTGGCAAATGTTAAAAAGTGTCTTCATATTAGATATAATAGCCTAAAAAGAAAGAAAGAACGAAATACTTTTTGCTAGTAGTAACATCCAACTTGACAGAAGGTTCTAGACCAAATCAACATGATTTTATTAATTTTGTTAGTAAATCAGCTGTACAACAATTGAAAATGATAAATTTGTTATATTACAGAGGACTGGATAGAAGAATTAAGCTCAGAAAAACATGTAGAATACATGAAAATGATGAGAAATGCGTGCACCGATGAATCAAAAAGACAAGCTGTAAAATTCAATGCAGAGTACCTGGGGTTGCCTGGTTCCTTCAGAAATTTGATTGTTGACTAGTTATTATTAATCTGTCGATGTCTAGCTGTATTTCGAGGGACTTCATCGACAAACTGTAAATAATTAGTAAAAAAGAAAAACAATTACGGGTTGCACTCCGGGAGTGCCGCAAAACTGAAAATTTTATAGCAATCAATGTTTTTTTTTATTTATCTATTTCACGAAATATATATATAGTATTCTATATTATATGGCTGCGGTGCTAGCCACCTCACAAAAAGCGCGCGCGAGTTGCGAAACCAATAGCACAGGCGGAGGATTCACTTAGACAGCAGAGCGCATGACGCACATGGCAACCACAACCCGCGCATAAACCGCGTCGCCTTGTTTGCACGCTATTCTAAAGCGAATTGTAAGATTCTATTTAAAATGTAACATCTGTAATGTACTACAATTCATGGAATTAAATTATTTCATTTCATTTCATGATAAGATTCAAAGTGTACGTGATACACCAGGAGACATCACGCATTGCAGACGACTGCGGACTGCCTGAGGCTTTTCCACGATGCGTTCTGTATTGCAAAGCTGGCAAGATTGATTTAACTACACAGCCTATAATCATCAGACACTACTGGTTGATACCAATCCAATCGGTAATGTTACCGTCCTGTAATTAAAATTATCTTACTGACGCAGAATATAAGAAAAAGAATGTTGCTAAGTTCCTAAAGTTTAATTGTATGTCATCATCATTATTTCGGCCATATGAAGTCCACTGAAGGCCTCCCACAAAGATCACTGCAATGACCAATATGGGTGGGTTGTGGGCTTATTGGGGGATTCTGTCATAATCGCTTGGCAGACGGGTTAGCGATCGCAGTTGTGTTGTTAATGAACTCTAAAACATTTATATTGTGATTGTATGTTATTAGGTATTATTGATTTGGCTTTTACGGATTGGTATTTATTTTTAAGAATCCTATCATGTTAATAATAAGATAATAATTTAATCTTTATAATAGTTTTAATACCCCAATCACAACCACACAAATTACACACACGCCAGCGTTGGTGCTTCTAACTCTAACAAGGTGAGTTATTACTTTTTATTATAGTTACATAAATATTTAATACTGTTCTGCAAAAAATGCGCTCTTAGTGTTCATAAGTACCAAACATGTTAGATTGCTATTTCCAATGAAATAAAAAATCCGTACACCGACGAATTTAAAATTCTTATCGCCGATAAACCCAGCTGTGAATCACTATCCCTACATGATTTGCTCATATAACCTCAACCATGGTTCATGCAGACCAACGAGAAGTTATGTTTGGCCCCGCCCGACTTCATAAATAATGTTTTTGTTTCCTTTTCAGAGGTTTTAATATTTTTATATCGTGTTAGGTTCTTGAAGTGGGTATTTTTTTTTTGTTAAAAAAATATTTATTAGGGTTCCGAACGTCTGAAGGAAAAAACGGCGGCATTTTAACAAAATTTAACATACCCAACTACGACTATCATATCTCCAAAAAATATCTATACCAAAATGACGGAATTATTGTATAGACAAATTGTGGCCTAACTATACAGGTACGTGAATTTCAATTTTGCGACGCAAACTGCCTGCTCATCGATGTCGGAACGCAGTTTAGCATTGTTGCGATTTATCGTTCACCCTACATTCATAATATTTGTGGCTTCCTGCATTTACCAGAAGAAGCAATGAGCTAAAGGTAGTACTTGCATAATCACCGGTGACATTAACATTGCTATCAAAATGTACATCACAAATAAAAGATTGAGATAAAAGATTTTAATTCATGTAAAACCATATGCAGGCACTTATGAATAGTCAAGACTTTAGTTGCCGCTTCCAAGATCTTAATTTCCTATGAAGAAGAACGGGCAAGAAACTCCATGGTCACTATTTTTAAATCATATAAACTGTTACAGTATTTTTGATTAGATTGTTCTCGAAATAAATAATGTGAGGACAATGTAGTAGAAAAAACTAAACTTCTAAAAAAAGTCTACACTAAACAAGCCTCATATTTTGAAAAAAATATGATTAAATTTTCATGGCAGCATTAAGCTGACCAGTCAAACAAATTTTATTGATTTCGATAAACTTAATCACTTAATCGACGCTCAAAGCTCTAAAAGAACCAGGCATGCCAACATATTGTTCATTGAAATGGTGAGGTGTTCTGCACGACTCATTAGTCCTAGCCTTGTGCATCTCTTCGAAGTATTCCACAAAATCTGGGGCTGTTAAAGCGTCAAGCCATTCATCTGGAAACATAAAAAGGCATTACTTCAGTATTTTGAAATTAAATAGTCAAACAATTGCCTAAAAATATCTAAACGTCAGAAATTGGATGAGGTCAAAACTAGATCTCGATCTTCAAGACCTCTTCTTACATACTGCTATATACTTATGTTGAATTAAATGTCGCCACATTATGTTTATGTCGAATTTTATCTTGCGTTCTAGCAGTAAATATATGCAATTTGAGTGACGTGGTGCTAGTGGGGCAGTGATGCGTCTACTCTTTAACTGTGCACTGTTCCTGCTGTGTCGTTTGGTACTCCTGAACGCAGTGAACATGACAAATGCCCGCACCGCGCCCCAAATTTCTTGTTTATGTCCCGTCTCAAAGCTTTACTCTCAAAATGAACAAAACTTATTCAACCACAGCCAATAGCCAAGTATTCGTTAAATTGGTTTATATGGAAGAATGGCCTAAGTTTAGTCCTTAAAGACTGAATAGTAATTACCGTTAAGTTTCCTCAAGCTTCTTTCTGTACCTCCATACTCTTCTGGTAGTATGTCTTCCGAAATGAATTCGTGAAAAGTATCAATATTCTTATGAAGATGCATTCTTCCTCCAAGTTTAGAGCTAAAGACTTGTTTGAATAAAGCGAGAAGAATGTCAGCCATTTTTGACGCTGTTATAATATGTATCTGTTTTATTCTTATACTGTAGCCTTCCTGTAATATATGAAAAGGAATTTGTCATTATTAATAATCATATATTTTAAAGTTGCCTCACTACGTGAATACGCTTAGGTACTACATGTGGTGCGATACGGACATCGATGTCACTCAGGATTTGCTGTAGAACTGCAGATCGCCTTGCATAGCCCGCCAACAATAACAATATTATTTGTCGTTCTCTTGCCACCAGCGGCATGCAAATTATTTTAGATTTGGCTCGACGCGTGACAATGGGAAGAGTTCTTATATATCGTGGGGAAATTCTCACGAACTTCCTCCGCCTTGGGAATGATGAAGGGGTACACCGGACTCTAACCGGCTAAAACCTCACGGTGTCGTTCCTCGTACCTCTAGCCGGGTGTCAGGCACGCAACTTGTATTTACAACTTTCGCCTCTATTTCATATTCCGAGGTCACGTCGTAAAAACCAAAACAGTGCAAATATAGCAATTGATAGATCTTAACTCTTATGTCTATATTGGAGAGAGAGATGCGTGTTTGTCCGTCTGCTCTAGGGTTTCTGCTCGAGAATTCTCAAGAAATTTGTATTCAGTCGAGACGGGAAAAGAAAACTCAATTACTCGAGAACTCTGGAAATCAATCAACTAAAACAAAACTATAACACGTGACGAGTCTGGAATATCGCACTCGTCACCCGTCGCCGCCCGCGCGGATTTCTTCATGCGCGCGTCGCTCCATCCCTCAGTGTTAGTTGTCATTGTGTACTGTCGCTTGTAGGTGCTTTTTGTCGTCCAAGTAGAAGTAAGTACCTATTATTAATTCATTATTAACTACCTACGTAGGTTCTCAGTTGTAGTTCACGATCAACAAATGATTTTACATAAGTTAATTGCATTGTCAATTGAATTGCATGGTTAATTTATGTTTGAGAAAAAATGTTTAGGTTATGTTATTTTTTTATGTTCGTGTTTCGGTTAGTGGCCAAAATTGTGCCAGAGTTGCTTATGCCACCCAAACGCCTCCGATTTGACTTAACGAATGTAGTCTATTTACAACAACTGGGACGGACAAGTTTGCGTGCCTTATCAAGCACGGTGACGCAGAGTTCAAATAGCACTACATGGTCACCCATCTATAGACTGACCGCGCAGTGTAACTGGCTATTAACAAGTATGTTGATTTTATTTATTCGGTAGGCCGCTTGCCCATTTTGGAGAATGTTCGTGAGGACCTGGGTTCCATATCCCAAAACAGGCTAAGTGTTAATTAAATTTTCTGCTCAGAAAGTCGGTAGCATCCCAGGCACTATGCCCTAGGTGAAAGGTAATAAGAGTCTCAGACTGTGGAAATGAGGGTATTCAAAAGTACACTTCTCCTTTTCGGGGAGTAGAGGTGTGATGTTATACATACCTAAATTAAATCGTAAGACTTACCGTCATTATCGTAATCATTTGCTTAAGTTCCACTGGAGTGCATTTGGTCACAAAGTTCAATATATTGATGTCCCTGTAGTCCAGGACTATTATGAAACCGCTGTTGTAATCATATCGCCTTATATATTCACTTAGCTGAAAAAAGAAACCATTTAATGTGAAGTTTTGTGACAGGTCACGTAACAGATGCTATTGCTGTTGGTATCGTTGTTTCATAGATATAATAAAAGCGTGACGTGAATAATAATTCACGGTTCAACTGAATTATTTTGCCACTCACCACAATGTTTTTTCTGTAGAAAGTAAGGATGTCAACAGAATCATAATTATCTGCTACCAGCTTAGTTATGTATATCCTGTAGTATTCGTGCGTCATTTTAGGCAAAAGAGCGAGCCATCTGAAAATAGAATGGATACTTCTCGTTGAAATGGTCTTCACACAACAATAATAATAATAATAATTGTTTCCGTTTTTAGAAGTATATAATCCATTTAGCACCCATTATAATAGACCTTATAATTGTAGTTTCCATCTTATACAATAGTTTTACACCTCCAGGGACAATCCGAGACTGCATTTTATAGTGTAGCCATGGAGAGGCCCGGTTAGTGTCCCGTTACATTCTAGATTAAAATTCTCTAAAGGGCCTCTGCGTGTTGGATCCATGTCCCCGCGTAAGCCTATCAAAAGACCGGGTTCCCCCTTACAGGGGATATAAGCCCGTGAATAGAAAAAGGAAATAATAGTTTCATCATTTCGGCCGAATGAAGTCCACTGCTGGACACAGGCCTCCCCCAAAGATCACCACAACGACCGATATGGCTGTGCTGTGGGCTCAATGGGGGGTTTTGCCATAATCGCCACCCTTGGCAGACGGGTTGGCGATCGCAGTTGAGTTGTTAATGTATTCGAAGGACGCTGCTGCCCATCCTCAGGCAATAATAGTTTATTGGTTTCGAAACAACAGGTAAGCCTAGGTAAGGTAGATCTGCTTACAGTCAAAATAAAATTAGCTAACAATTTCATTTGGATCACGTTGACAGCTGAACTTGTATGAACTGTATGAGATCTGTCAAGTCGTAAAGTCGTGTTCATGAAGATAGCGTTTATTTGTTTAATTTGAGAACGTTACTGTGTGCTTAAAAGATGGAAAGTAAGAAATAAAATATTTAATTTTGGTAGTTCATAACACCATTTGAAACTGATTGTGTGGGAGTCAAATAGGCAGTCGAATTTTGTTATATTCAATTTGTCCTCAATAGCTGCATTCATAAACATATCTCAACTACATAAACAAGATCCACATATGTAGATATTATACAGACATATCCATGAAGCCACTGCACCGATCGGGTCTTCGCAAATACACACCTATCTGGTGTGTTATTATATATTATTGTTTTTATTATTTATAGCAATAATGTCAATGTTCTAGGGAACTGGTTACCTAAACGTTTTCTAAAGAACCTAATGTCAATAATTAGCCAAGTCAAATTTAACAATAGCCGGAAAGCGCTACGACTGTAATTTACTTACACAAAATTGTTTAAGTTTTCGTAGTCCTTTTTAGTTACAGAATTAGGATGCATCTGAGGCATCAACGTTTTGAAAGTGCACATTTTGTCTATTTTCAGCTTTGCTCGCTCCAGCAATCCTTTGGCTGTGATTAATGCCCTTTCTAGATATTCCCGGGCTGTAAATTAAAAATAAAAGAAAACATGGTGCTATTATAAAAAAACTTTTAGAGGTAGTAGAATTTTATGTGACGGGCCTCCAATTGGCTACAGCTACAGTCCTTTCTATTTCACCCATCATATCAACTATGTGTAACCCTAGTTTATTAGTGTTTCGGGCAAAGTGCAACCCTCCAGCTACAACCCGTGAATTTATCGGAACCAAAGGCATTCCAACTTAACCCATTCGTATCTGTAGATTGTTGATGTCGATGGATGCAGTTCCTACTTGTCACTAGGTAAGCCTTTGTACTTATACCATACCTAATTCTAAAAATATTTCCACTTAAACACCAAACATAAATAAATATTTACAGTAATATTACAAATAGGTACTTACAAAAATCTTTCTTCACAAAATGTTGCTGCTTCTTCAACCAATCTTCTAAAATATCCACAGCTTCTTCGATTCTTCCCTCCTTCTCTAAATTCACGTCTTTCCTTACAACTTCTACGGTATCTGAATGGAATTCCAATAAACCCTCTGTGAGGACAACCATTTTAAATTTCTTACTTGTACGACAACTTGCAATCAACTGATGCTATTAATATGTCATAATTGTTTATATATTCTAATGATCTTACGTGTTTGTTGTGCTAAAGGATAATACTAATGAATTCACGCGATGTTGTAGGTGGATCTTTTCTCCTTTTATCATCATTTTAGCCAAAAGTTCTCGTCTGCTGGACACAAGCCTACCCCAAATATCACCAAACGACCGATCTGGGTACGTGTTGTGTGCTCATTTGAGAGTTTTGCCTTAATCGCCACGTTTGGCAGACGGCTGGGCGATTGCAGTTAAGTTGTAAATGTACTCGAAGGACGTTACTGCCCACCTGGGTTGTGTTATTCTTAGCTGGTATAACATGGAATTCTTTTGTACTTAATCAAATTTACGGTATGATTTAAATCAATCGATTTATAGGTTTATAATTATTATGAAATCATGATTTAGGATAAATCGACAGAAGATGTTCTATTTATAAATAAACAAACATTAATGAAAACATACTGTGAAGATGAAAACGCCTTTTTTACTAATATTTTTCAGGGTTGTATTATCCATTAATATCGACAAAATATTCATGATACATAAAAATACAACAATAAGACTTTAACGACACGTCAAAATACACAATTAACATAATATAAATACATTATGTATAAATCGTCATGCCTGTCATCCTCTAAGGGTTAAACGAAGATGTTTTGTATTACTTGCTTATTATCATTACACAGTATAATTACCCCGGACTTTGGTTCGTTGCCATATTAACAGACTCTTGTCACCTTCACAGGAGTATTAATAATGTTTTACTTTATTATTACTATAAAGTGTATTTTTTTCTTTCTTGATTCGATGATGTGCTTTCAAAATGTTCATGGCCTAAGCACGAAGACTAATACCTTCCTTAGTAATGTTACGCAAAGTGAATATGACATAATAGCATCAACAGAGACCTTTCTTACGAACTCCGTGTCAGATAGTAAACGTTTCCCTCCGGGCTTTCATGTGATACGTAAAGACAGAGCAGGTGATTGTAGATGGGCAGGAGTTCTGCGTTTCGTGACTATTATAATGTAAAAATAGTTACAAACATTGTTAGTATGACTGATGACAAAGAATTAGTATTCGCTATAGGGACATATAAAAATGTAAAAGAATTATGTTGTGTCGTATATTTGCCTCCTAACTATAAGGATGAGCAATATTTGAATGTCTTGACATGTATAGAAAATGCGATTTGTACTTACTCTGACATGAATGTTCTAATCCTAGTTGATTTTAACTTAAACTCTTACAGTGCCAATGTAAAAATGAATTTTGATTTTTTTTTGTGACTTTTGCTCGCTAAAGCAATGATTTCCTGCTAAAGGATTTCGCCAGGTCAGATAGCGGTATCCCTTTTTGAAGATCCTCTGGTAAATATTGACCAATACCATCCTATGTTCGATATAATTATAACATTTCAATGCATTGGGATACCATCGAAGGCGTCATCTCCGCGACAAGTGACACCTCGCTCGGATATCAATCCAGATTGGAACTGGCGCAAGGCAGATTTCTATTATATTCTATTACGAATGTAATAGAATCGATAGTCCCCAAATACTAGAGCAAGTCCGTATCTTGGTCCCACGGAACATAGCAACGTACTCAGAGGGTCAGGTAGCACGGCGCTGCCGCCCGCGGCTGCTGGAACTGCCCGCCGCGCGCACCGAGCGCGGGGGGCACGCGCCCACCAACCGCGCACTCCGCACTATCGGGGACTTACTTGCTCAGCACCACGAACTGGACTTATTTGCCGATGGATTGGGATATTGGTACAATAAATTTCATATAATTTCAAATGATATATTATAGGCATACGTAATAATTTAATACTATTAATACGACATATTTCTCTTTTACACGGGTTTATATCCCCTGTAAGGGGGAACCCGGTCTTTTGATAGGCTTACGCGGGGGACATGGGTCCAACACGCAGAGGCCCTTTAGAGAATTTTAATCTAAAATGTAATGGGACACTTACCGGGGACTCTCCATGGCTGCACTATAAAATGCAGTCTCGGATTGTTCCCGGAGGTATAAAACTATTGTATGAAATGGAAACTACAAGTATAAGGTCTATTGCAATGGGTGCTAAATGGATTTAATACTAACTAAACGGAAAAAAATGGCGTCTGCCTTTCAATCTTTAAAGTGAAATTCTGTAGCAGACGGTGACTTGCCATTCACAAGATGGAACTCCTAAATGGCCACCACTGCAGGTGACAAGGAGCAACACCGGTGTGAGCGGTTAGCGGTTAGGGAGGAGGTGCGGCACCGGTTTCACCATCGCGCGTCTTGAAGACTCGGAGCGGGTTTCCCCGTTATTACGCCATTAGCCACTTGCACCCCCGAGCATATAGCTCTGGCGGCCCCCCTCTGATCGGAGCCCATGAGTGCCCGTAGGATTTTCAACTCCAACCAGCCAGTAAAGGCAAGCCGGAGATGAAGCCCTGACCGACTCTCTGAAGCATTTGGGTACACAGTGTCGCCACTCACATTCAACTCGCCACAAACTGCCCTGCGTTCTGTAAGCTACTTAATATACTTTTTTTTCTTATGATATACTTTTTTTTTATCATAAGATAGGAAGAAATCGAGCAGCTAGTTTAATCTGCCCTCCAGGATTACCTTATCCGATGGTGAGATAACGACTGCCCAGAGGGGTTATACGACATATTATTATTATCATTACTAATTACCACCTATTTTATATTTTTTACTTTAAAAATTGATACCGAACTGACATTGTTTTCATCGTATTATTAATTTATCATTGTAATTTATTATTTACAGACTGACACTATTGCTATTTTATTATAATCTATTGTATAATGTAACGTGCCTGTGTAATATATTAAGCTATAATTCAATTGTTAGAATATTAATCTTGTAAGCGTTTTGGATATCACATCTGTTAGCTTGTAAGATCAAATGAATAAATAAATAAACGGGGGCGTACGTGCCCAAGTTCAAGGCATTGGAAACACTGTAAGGGCCGTGCCGCCAATGCCTCGACCCTGGTCGACACCCACCCCACACAAACACGCGAGGTGAACGCCACCATTCTTGCTGCCTCCAGCGGGCAGCGCACCCAGATGGCCTAGAATGGATGAATGGATGCCCAAGAATACGGATGAGCGGCGAATATCGCCCACCTTCACTTCCTCGGGCTGACAGCCGCCCGCCACCGCTATAGCATCAGCCACCTCCTCAGGCGTGACGGCGTCATCCAAGCCGCGTATCCTCATCTCCGCCGTCTTTATCGGCCGCGCGATCCTCACGGCAAAGACGGGGGAGAGCACCTTGCACATGAGGCGTGCCTGGTTAATAGCCTTGACGCTACAGTCCTCACCAGAGACGGACAGCACCATTCCGCCACTGGCTGCCCTCTTGACGGTCACCGTGTCGGGACCGATGCCGAGGTCAGGGAGCTTTACTCTCTTTAAGGCCTCAGCCTTCACCTCACCCAACCGACTATTGGGTGAGCCCTCCGGCACAGTGACCGGGATGGCGGCCATTGCGGGAACCTCGGGGAGGTTTATCTTCCACTTCCTTTGCCTCTGGGTAACAAGGTCCTCCAATAAGTGGAGTAGTTATTGCCCGGTGCCCAGGGTGCACCGGCCCGACAACTGCTCTTCCTCCCGGACGTACGGGATGTATCAAGAGGGGCCAGCAGTCAGTTGGTGATCGCAACAGGAGGACGTCGCTAGCCTTTCCCTTCATACGATGCCATAGTAACCTTTAACGAAACTTACAAATAGGTAGGAAGGTCTTTTATTTACCGAGAAATATACGGAAAAATATACGATCCAGAAGAAAATCTCTATTATTTGGAAAATAGAGTGACCGTGCCGTGTGGTGCTGGCTCAGAATGCCACCACCCCATCTCCTCCCATGGGTGTCGTAAAAGTCGACTAAGGGATTAGCCGGAGGATGAGCAGCAGCGTCCTTCGAGTACATTAACAACTCAACTGCGATCGCCAACCCGTCTGCCAAGCGTGGCGATTATGGCAAAACCCCCCAATGAGCCCACAACACATCCATATCGGTCGTTGTGGAGTCTTTGGGGGAGTCTTGTGTCCAGCAGTGGACTTCATTCGGCCGAAATGATGAGTGACAAGAAATATATAAGAAACAAAACATTATTGTGACAGTAATTCCTTATTAAGTGTTACACTTCGCAAGAATATATGTACATTCTTGATTGTTGATATATTTAAGACAAATATTTCAGCATTAATTTATTATAAAGTTAATCTACACTCAAAGCTCTAAACGAGCCAGGCATGCCAGCATATTGTTCGTTAAACTGGTTAGATATTCTGCAAGACTCATCAGTCCTAGCCTTGTACATCTCTTCGAAGTATTCCACGAAATCTGGGGCTGTTATCGCATCAAGCAATTCATCTGTAAACATAAAGAGGCATTGCTTAAGAAATTATATACTTGCTATTAAGAAATTTAAATTCTAGGGATATGAAAGCCAGGAAAAGGATGAAGGTTAAAATTAAGTTAACCATGACCCATCCTTACATAAGTTCCTTGTGTTTTGCACTTTCAAAATGAATAAAATTAATTCGATCACAGAAGATTCGCCTTTTTTTATTGGTCTCCTTGGCCCCGGAGAAAGGCAAAGGGGTATGCCGCCGGACTCCTGCCGGCTAAAATCACTGAAGTGGTCATCTTCGGCAACGAAGGAGGGCTCGAGGTCCTCGTAAGACTACACTAGAGCACAAAAGATTACTTTTTTTATTCGTGTCCAGTGGAAATTCTACGTGGAACTTCCTTCGCCCCGGGGAAGGGCGAAGGGGTATGCCGGACTCCTACCGGCAAAAACTACTGGAGTGGTCATCTTCGTCACCGAAGGGGGCTCCAGGTCCTCGTAAGATCAAACTAGAGCATAGAAGATTACCTTTTTTTTTTATTCGTGTTCAGTGGATATTCTACATGGAACTTCCTTCACCCCGGGGAAGGGCGAAGGGGTATACCGGACTCCTACTGGCTCAAACCACTGGAGCGGTCATCTTCGGCACCGATGGGGGCTCCAGGTCCTCGTAAGATCACACTTAATGAGACAGAAAATTACCTACCACCCGCTTGCGAATGTTCGGTAAATCGGTTTGTGTGGAAGAACTGCCCGAGCTTAAAAGTCTCCAAAGACTAACAAGTGTAGTTAATTACCTTTCAGTTTCACCAACGATCTTTCTCTACCACCATACTCTTCTGGTAGAATATCTTTAGACATGTATTCGCATAATGTATCAATATCGTTGTGAAGATGTATTCTTTGTCCTACTTTTGGACTGAAGACTTGTTTAAATAAAATGAGAAGAGCGTCAATCATTTTTGATGCCGTTATAACGTGTATCTGTTTTATTCTTATGCTGTGACCTTCCTGGAAAATATAGAAAGGAACTATATAATATTACAAGGTGGTCGGCCTGCTATGTCTCTGCGTAGGTACTGCATGTGTTACTCCACATCAGTGCCACAGATGTGATGATGTTGACAGTCTTGGATATCATGGATTACAGGTTACCTGGCACAACACGCCCATATTAGCTAACGTAATAATACCTTTCTACGTAACTACCTAAAACGAACTACTAGTTTGAACGAACTCGGTCAGCGGAGAAAATGCTATTGATTATCAGCCTATATCGTCATCGCCACAGGCCTCTCCCAACGTGCGCTACAACACTCGATCAACGGTAAACATGATGACTCATTAATCTTAATAAATATCCAACTTAAATAAAAAGAAAACGTTAATATATAGTGAGCTTCTCCGTTGAACGAACCGTAGGGATGGCATGCATAGAATTGGAGTAGTTTATTGTATTAAGCGTATGGTCTATATCTTCCGCATTATATGATAGACTTTAATTATTTGTGGATGAAGTATTGTTTAAAATCTAGCATTTGAGAAAAGCCGTTTGCACATGCGATGATTTTAATGTTAACTTACTAGAAAGTAAAGTTCAATTTTGAGTATAATAATTCAATGCCTTTTCTAGTCATACAATCTTGTAAATTTGTTTCTGGAGCCTTCTAGAATTGCTCCTACTAAAGCCACATATTTAGGTAATATTTAAACCGACGTTATACCTTGTTTATGTAAAATTGCTCTATTTATCATATGATGATATAAAAACAAATTAGATTTATAAACTATTAGATATGACTAATTTGTTGTAAAGAATTTCACTTGACTTGTATCCCCAAGTAATCCGATGACGGTTAATGGATAGTGTTGAAATTAGCATAAATATAAAGTCAATATGAACTATATAATGAAAAAAAACATATTAATTATTATTTTGTTGAAAGTTACTCTTATTTATTCAAAAGAATTTGTCGTATCTATAGCAAAATCGCATTATGGAGAACCTTAATAAAAAAACAATTAAAAATAAAACAAAAAAAAATGTCTATTGTTGGATTCGGTCTTGTACCAATACCTGATCCCAAGAACAAACTTAACAAAAACAAAACATGTTTTCCCATACATTCCAACCGTAAATGTAAGTTTGTACGCACAATATTGTAAGATTTACCATGTTATTTTAAGACCATAGACTTCTTATAGGTTTTCCTGTAATCTAAAGATAAAGAGATATTACCTATATCTTTTTGAGAATTTTAGACTCACTAGTTTTGGACATAAGGGGGAATGCTCAAATTTCGTATATTTTCTTGAATAACTTTAAAACGATATATTTTAAAATAAATACACTTGATACTCTCATAATAAGCCCTTCTATTTCATATGTTACACGGTAAAGTTCGCATAACTTTGAAATTTCCCGTTGGTGTTAAAGAGGCGATTGAGCGGAATCAAGGCTCCAAAGTGTTCGCAAGAGACAAGTCTATTGGGCAAAGTCGTATTATGAAGCTGAAGACCGAGGACGGCAGTGTAGCGTCTACTAAGCCAGCGGTTTTGAGAAGATTGAGAACTTCTACCGGCAGCTATACACTTCGGTTACTATACCTACCATTGGCTCTGACAAAGACCCGCGAGCCAAACTAACCCGACACAATACCGAGGATATCCCAGACATCAGCCTGTACGGAATGAGGATGGCCTTAACACAGCTCAAAAATAAAAAGGCGCCTGGTGGGGATGGAATTACGACAGAGCTTCTGAAAGTGGGTGGCACACCGGTACTTAAAGTCTGTCAGAAGCTATTCAATTTCGTCTTACTCGAGGGAATAACGCCGGAAGCGTGGAACAGAGGTGAGGTGGTGCTCTTCTTCAAAAAGGGTTATAACACCCTACAGAAGAATTACAGACCCATCTCTGTTTTCAAGGGTCATCACGAATCGTTTCGAGCGCAGGTTTGATGACTTCCAGCCTCCTGAACAAGCTGGTTTCTGAGAAGGTATTATACTATAGACTACATCCATACGCTGCGGAAGGTTATACAGAAGACCGAGCAGTATAAACAGTCACTATGCTTGGCGTTTGTGGACTATTAGAAACGAAGGCTTTCTCATAGTCCATTAGATCGAAACCTGGGCAGTGCTGCAGTCTTTGCAGCGGTGCCTCATTGACTATCGGTACATCGAAGTGTTGAAGAGCTTATACAGAAACGCCACCATGTCAGTCCGAGTACATGAACACAGCACGGGGGCAATTTCATTACGGAGAGGTATGAGATAGGGGAACGTCATTTCCCCGTAACTGTTCACCGCTGCAACGGAGGATGCCTTAAAGCTACTGGAGTGGAAAGGATTCGGCATTAACATCAATGGCGAGTATATCACTCACTTTCGATTTTCCGACGACATCATAGTCATGGCAGAATCGCTGCAAGAGCTCAGCACAATGCTCGATGATCTCAACAGAGGTTCCCAACTGGTGGGCCTTAAAAAGAACATGTGCAAGACGAAAGTCATGTAAAATGTCCATGTCAGGACCATCCCAATATCTGTACTTCATTTTTGAAGTTGTTAACGAGGTGACCTAGGACAAACTGCCCAGTTAAGTAGGTCCACTTTTGAGAAAGAAGTCAATCGTTAGCCATCAGCCAGAGGTAAGTGGACGGACACCGTGGGCTTTTATCCGGTAAAAGTCCGGTAAGCCCATCTAAGGCAGAGGAAGTCCATGAAGATTTCCTCACGACAAAAAGGGCTCTCCCACTAATGAGGATTTTCTCATAAAAAATAAATGTATAAGTTAGTCTGGTGGTGAGAACTAGGATTGCTGTGCGCAAGGTTCTGTGTTCCATTCTAGCAAAGTGTAAACGAGATTTTACTGCTTGGAAACTGTAACTTCTCTGTGGCATCTAGTAGCTTCATCATTGTGCTCTTGGTGAAAAGTAATAGAGTCTCAGACTGTGAAAATATGAGACAATACACCTGCGGTAACCCTCCGAGAATTACAAGTGTGATGTTATATGTAAAAAATAAAATCGTTATACTTACCGTCATTATCATGATCATTTGCCTAAGTTCCATTGGTGTGCATTTAGCCACCAAGTTCAGTATATTAATATCCCTGTAGTCCAGGATTATTATTAAACCACTGTTGTAATCATATCGCTTTAAATATTCGCTTAACTGAAATAACAAACAATATATTGTGACGTTTTGTGACAGGCCATATGGTAGCTGATATTTCTGTTGGTGTTCTTGTTTCGTAGATAACAAATAGCGGTGTTGTGTTAATCATGCGGATAAATGCCAAAATTTTACGATTACAGTAATTGCCGAAGTGAATTCTATTCACAGTAAAACTGAATTAATTTGTTACTCACCACGATGTTCTTTCTGTGGTAAGTAAGGATGTCTGCAGAATCATATTTATCTGATATCAACTTGGTTATAAATATCCTGTAGTGTGCTTTAGTCATTTTTGGCAAAAGAACTTGCCATCTAAAAATAAAATAGACATATTTAGTTAATATGTTACGAAGCTGTTTTCATTCAAACATAGCGTTTGTTCAAATTTGTAAATAACCTGTTTAAAAGACTAACATTACACCATTTGAAACCGGTTGCGCAGGAGCCAGGTCAATACGAACAAGTCGAAATTAGTTTATTTTTATTGTGCTTCTTGCAGACATTTCCTGGAAATGTAGCTGCGACGAAACCAAAAGAGTATTATTCAGGCTTAAAATTAATATTAGATTCTAATCAACTTGCGCTAAGGGCTGCCCTGCGGGACACGGAGCTCGGCTTAGGGCGTTGTTGAAGAGTGCAAGCTATTTGTTTTCGGGATAGCTGGATCGTTGGGACGTTTAAATCTGCAGGCTCGGCATGAGCCGGCGCGAGCAAGTGACGAGGGAGGGGGGTTTCTAAATTTGTTTATAGAATATCTTCTTTATTGTAGGTGCGTTTATAAACACATCTGAAATATATAAACTAGATTCACACAGATATATCGTGTATGGATCATGTTCATGGAGCCACTGCGCTGATCGAGTCTATGCAAATAATACCTTTTAAACTTTATAAAAGACAAAAAACAGGTAACACCTAAACGTTTTCTACAAAACTCAAGGTCAGTGAAATCATGTCAAATTTAACAAAAGCTGGAAAGCGCTACGATTATAATTTACTTACACAAAATCGTTTAATTTTTCGTAGTCATTTTTAGACACAGAACTGGGATGCATCTCAGGCATCAACGTTTTAAAAGTGCACAACTTATCTATTCTCAGCTTAGCTCGCTCCACTAATCCTTTGGCGGTAATTAATGTCCTTTCTAGATATTCTCGGGCTGTGAATGAAATAAATTAGAAACAGTAATGTTATTCTAATTTTATTTTACTTATAACTTTTAGTGGTAGTGAAAATACAACGTGAAGGGCTCGACTGGGGCAACTCACTAACTGTTCGTAAGCGTAGGTCGTAGTGAGAGCTCGGCGGTCGCGGGCGGGCAGACTGGGGAGTCTGTGTGCTCACACCGAGCGACCCCCGGGAAGACGGTGGCGCGCACCTGGTCACGTGCCGCCGTGTGCGTAGCACAGCGCACAGCGAGGCTTGCTCCTTTACAATCGTCCCCGAGATGTGCCTGGGGGCGACCTTTTTACAGTCGCCTTCCCTCCGCTAGAGGGTGTGACCGCTTTACAGCCATCCCCTCCGAGATGTGCTTAAGGCATGGCGTCAATGGGGGGGCTCTAGTGTGATCTTACGAGGACCTGGAGCCCCTCTTCGGTGCCGAAGATGACCGCTCCAATGGTTTTAGCCGGAAGGAGTCCGTCCATGTAGAATTTCCACCGGACATCAATAAAAAAAAGGTCGTAATGAGAGACTGGTTAGAACAGCCAGTTAAGTTTACGGAATAAAAGGCATTCCAAGTAAAGCCCAACGTCGGCAACGTAACTGTAACCCATAGATTGCTGAAATCCGTGGGTGCACTCCCTCGATATCATAAGTAGGCTGCTGTTCTTAATGTTATTATAGCCCTTCTCCTGCCTACGTAATAGGAGTGGAGCTCCGACTCCTTTTACCCAACTCATAACATAATTCTACCAAATCAAAAATAAAACAACATTTATAACAATAACTCAGCTACTTACAAAAATCTTTCTTCACAAAATGTTGCTGCTTTTTTAACCAATCTTCTAAAATATCCACAGCTTCTTCTATTCTTCCCTCCTTCTCTAAATTCACGTCTTTTCTAACACATTCTACGGTATCCGAATGGAATTCCAGTAAACCCTCTTTGAGGACAACCATTTTAAATTTCTTACTTGGACGACAACTTGAAATCAACTGATGCTATTAATGTCATTACTGCTTATATATTCTAATAAACTTACATATCTGGTGTGTTAAAGGTTAACATTAATAAATTCAGGTGATGATGCGAGTGTTTTTTTGGTCTTTTATACTTTTCTATTAACATAAAGATGTAGATCAATCGATTTATAGTTATATTAATTAAGTAAACAAGAAATAGCCGTGTGGTGCCGGCTCAGAATGCCACCACCCCATCTCATCTCATCTCATGGGTGTCGTAAAAGTCGACTAAGGGATTAACCGGAGGATGGGCAGCAGCGTCCTTCGAGTACATTAACAACTCAACTGCGATCGCCAACCCGCCTGTCAAGCGTGGCGATTGTGACAAAACCCCCAATGAGGCCACAACACATCCATATCGGTGGTTGTGGTGATCTTTAGGGGAGGCCTGTGTCCAGCAGTGGACTTCATTCGGCCGAAATTATTATTTTATTATTATATAAACAAGAAATCTTAAATCTCAGTCTGGTTGACAGAAGATGCTCCGTTTATAAATACACATTAATGTAAAGCCATCTAATGACAACCACCGAGACCGACAATTTTCGTGACCTCCGAGGCAAGGAGACGCTCAGTTCAAATACAATGCGGTAACCCATCTATGGACTGACCGCACCAAGCGTTGCTTAACCTCACCGATCGTTTACCGATCAGTGAGTGCAACTGGCTATAACCGCCTGTTGCCAACTCACTAATACAAAAATATTTACCAAAAGATTTATGAAATTTTATATGTCGCCGCAGCACTTACTTCAGTCGGAAATATAAACAGCTTCTAATTTATTTTAATATAAAACTATTTAATGTAAACTCTTATCTTAAATCATTATGAATTTATCTAAAAAGCCTATCTATGTATTAGCCGTATTTTATTTGCCGTTCTTAAACCATGCTATTAAATTAGTTTTGTTTGACTATCAAGTGATTGTTTTGAACAGTGAGAATAAAAAGTAAGTTCATATTTTGATTTATTTAAAGCTTTCAGCTCTGTGATTGTTTGTAATTTAATCTTAATTCTATTTATAATAAGTGTTAATTATCTGTAACATTTTGATTGTCTTGTAAGAATAGATAATTTATTTATCAGCTTGTAAGTAGATCAATTTGTTGTGAATTCTACGCGGGTACAATGACGTTTATAAAATTGCACCCGCTTGGAATAGCTAGCCAACTCGGCTGACTTTGCTCCTGATCATCGAGTTGGAAAGGTCGTAAGCAAAACCCATGTAACTTTGATTAAATAATTAGCATTTAATTAAAGCAGTTAATTGTGCTAGTCATTTATAATTTTACTATTTCTTCGTGCCATTAGTTCGTTATAAAATAAATCATTTGAACACTTTGGCTGACTTGTTTGCTAACTGCTTTGTTTTATAGATATCACTCCCTTATGGATGAATTTAATATTAGCAGAACCGATGACCAGTATGGGGTCAGCGGTTCTGCGCATTTTAAAAATAATAATGTTCCCTCTTTTCCGATATCTATATTTGCCGTGCAAATTCGTGTGGTGCCGGCTTGCCGTGTGGTGCCGGCTAAGAATACCACCACCCCATCTCCTCCCGTGGGTGTCGTAAAAGTCGACTAAGGGATTAGCCGGAGGATGGGCAGCAGCGTCCTTCGAGTACATTAACAACTCAACTGCGATCGCCAACCCGTCTGCCAAGCGTGGCGATTATGGCAAAACCCCCCAATGAGCCCACAACACACCCATATCGGTCGTTGTGGTGATCTTTGCGGGAGGCCTGTGTCCAGCAGTGGACTTCATTTGGCCGAAATGATGAAAAAAAAAAAGATGAAATTCATGCACATTAAACCTCAGTCCTGTAAAGTGCGACATCAGAATTAGATAATAAAAGAAATAACGCATTCGGAAGTTATTACTTCATACGCACTCATAATTTAAGTAGGTACCTATCTATACAAATAAATAAAATTGAAGTGTCTGTTTGTAATGTCAAAATAACAGGTTTTTACTAAATGCATATGAAAGTATATATGGTACCTGTAACAAAAACACAATTTTTTTTTTTTTGTCTGTCTGTCTGTCTGTCTGTCTGTTTGTTCCGGGTAAACTCCGAAACGGCTGGACCGATTTTGACGGGACTTTCACTGGCTGATAGCTGATGTTATAAGGAATAACTTAGGCTACTTTTATTTTAGAAAAACGATTGGGGTTCCGCGCAAAAAAATAAAAACCTTGAAATCCAATATATCTTCTATGTCAAGTGTCTATGTCGAAGTACTCTAAATTTCTTTTAAATTACACGCGGGTGAAACCGCGGGTCCCAGCTAGTAATTATAATAATATTTGTTTATTATCAGGCGACTAAGGCCCATAGTAAAAAAGTACACAAACTTTAATCTTACAAACTAATACATACAACAAAACAATAACCAATATCGAAATACAATATAAAACCTTAAAGTACTATACATAAACACTATACTAGTTTACACGCAGAGTGGGCTTCGTGTGTCGCTTGGTGTCCGGTAGCCGGCCTCCGTATCGCCGAAACACTACACCTCTCGGCCAAAATCCTACGTGACGGCATCTGGTCCAACTTTTCAAGTGTTTGGAATGGCAGCATTTTGCCACTGTTTATCTCATCTTCTTTGACGTTAGACTTGCAGATCTGCAAAATGCTAACTTCGTCCATAGTATCGATGGCATGTTGTATGAATGCCAACAGCTCGTTGGCAATAAGTTGCTGTGAACTCATAGTTATAGTGACCGGCAGCGGCTATAGCCGCGCAATACGCGGACTGTGGAAACACGTCCGTATCGGTGCGCGCATCGCACTATGTGTGAAACGGACATGTTTAAGTTTACTTGTTTCTGTTTTGCTTTAATATAGTTCTATAAACTAGTATTGTGAGTCATCATCATCATGTCAGCCAATCAACTGCTGAACAAAGGCCTCCCCCATAGATGTTAACATTTGTGTCGTTATAATAAAACACTTTTAAACGGATTCTATCGCGTATATTTTAGGTTTTTGTTTTTCCTGACGTTTCGAACACTTTGCAGGGTTCGTGGTCGCAGGATGACTAAGGTGACAGGCGTCGTTACCGATTTTAAAAAGTTATTTTATTTTATCTACCGTACAATTATAATCAAAAATTATTTCGATGCACGCAGTAATCACTCACAGTGTCTTGATGTTTTTCAGTGTGGTATTTAGTTTGGGACTTTGTTATTTTAATAACAGGATTCCAAACTGGTGGTACCTGCCAGCCATCTTCTCTATTAAAATTAGGATGTTTCTTTAATTTCAATAGCCTCACGAAACATTCTTTGTGTGGTTGTTTCGGGGACTTGCCAGTGCTTACTAGGCTTGGCAATCGGGTTGATTTAGTATGGGTACTGTTCTACAGAAGGGAGACTGCTGTCCATGCCTCTGGTTTTTGAGTTCCACTTAGTATTGATCACTTCATGAAAAAAAAAATTTTATTACGGCAGCGTAAACATGTGACCCCCAAAATGATGACACAGTTGTGAAAATCTATGGGGGAGGCCTTTGTTCAGCAGTGGACGTATAAATGGCCGATATAAAACGTGTTGCAATGTAGAATGAAATAAAAGTTCTCACCCAGCGTTAACATATACATATCTCGTGTCACCGTGTTTGTGGTCGCACTCCTCCAAAATGGCTCGACCGACTTTAATGTTTTTTTAAAATATTTGTTAGGTACGAGAACAGGTTGTAAAGTATTTTTCACTCTCCTATCCCCACCTCCCATTTTTATATCGCGATTTTAGTATAAACAATATCCAAATAATTTAACCTTCGTTAAACGTCGTTGGGTAGCACCCAACGTCAATGAAATGAAAAAATCAGAGCTAGCTCATAGCCGTAACCTGTGGGCTGCCGAGAATTTGATTCTTCAGTTTCCTTCCCACTGTACATGTTTTTTTTCTAAATCCTTTGTTGTCTCAACAACCAAAATATGGAACGATCTTCCCCTTGATATAAAAAAGCACCAAGCTAATTTTCTTTGGTGTTAGTAAACCGGAATTATTTTGAACTGATGTCTATAAAGGTTACAATAAAAATATCTTATGAAGAAAAAATGGCAAAAGCAATAAAACATATTACCGTAGCACAGCATGACGTCGCGCGCTCGAGCTACCGGTTATTATTTTTCGTAATTGCTAATTTCAAGCCACCATATCATAATATCATATCAGCCAAAGGATGCCCACTGCAGAACATAGACCTTCCCCACAGAATTTAACAGTTGTGTCGTAATTTCGAGGGAAATTACATTTTCTCTTCAACATGATAAATAACACATTTTAATTAATCCAGAGTAAAATTGTAACGACTATCTCGAAATGTTTTTATTTGGATTCACTAAATTACAATCTTAAATAAATAGTATCCAACAATTAATTTATATTCTGCTCACAAAATTGCTAAAGTCAACACTCGCTTCATAGAGTAGATCTGTAGTAAAATTTAAAGGTTCAGAATAAATATTCCAGATGGGACATGCCGCCGATGTTATAAAAATAATATATTGCTTTATACTTTACTTAATTCATGAACAAACACACCCACACATCAGCCACTATTTGCTGCCACTGCCGTGTATCATGGGCCTCCAAATCATCACTACAATTGGGAGGCGAATTGGTGAACGAAGTACGTTGTTAACGGGAGGATGCTGCTGGCTATCCTCTGGATATCAAATTTTGATCGTCTTTTGCGATACCGGTGGGGGTATATTTCTTGCCGGATCCTACCGCATTGCAGGAATTAAACTCGTGCTAATCACTTAGCGACTTTAATTTTCATGTACTCATGGACGCTCGCTTGTACTGCTTATCCAGCCGCATAATTCTCCAGAGGCGCGTCGCATATCGCGCGTTCCGTCACTATCGGGAAACTATCACTTATGTGCTTTCTTTTTGTTTGAGAAGTTCTCGTGAACTTGAGGGGAAGTCACTGGGGAAGGCTGAGCGGCGTGCTGGAGTGATACCGGCTGAAACCCCATGAGTTCCTTCGTGCACATCGCGCCAGATTTGCGAGGGGCGTTCTCGCATTCGCCACAACAATGACAATGGCCACTGCGCTATCCGTGCCGTGCCGTCATCATATCATCCAAAGGATAGCATTTATACGTCCACTACTGATCAAAGACCTCCCACATAGATTTTCACAGTTGTGTTGTCATGTAGGGGGGACTTGCCAGTACTTACCACGCTTGGCATGTGGGTTGGTGAGCGCAGAACAGTTGCTGTTCACCAGAAGGGAAGCTGTTGCCCATTCCTCTGGTTAAGAATCCCTAAGACCTTATACTACATCCACGAGAGGAAATGGAGTGGTGCTATATTCTTAATCCGGACACCACACGGACCATGCCGAGTGACAATTAAAGAGTGTTTATATGTATGATTATTTAATAGAAAACACTTTAAAATTATACAGGTGAATTTACTAGTCCACACTTAAAGCCCTAAATGAACCAGGCATGCCAACATAATATTCATTAAACTTGTCTGCGTGTCTACAAGACTCATTGGTATTCGCTTTGTTCATTTCTTTCATGTAATCCACGAATTTTTTTGACGTGATAAGTTCCAGCCAGTCTTCTGTAATAAAAAAATAAATATGAGTCAATAGATAGGCGCTCGTAGCCAGTTGTATGCTTTGGGCGGTCAGTCTGTGGATGGGTGACCGCATAGTAGTATTAGAACTTAGCGTCCCGTGCTTTGGATGGCAAGTAAATTATCGGTCCCGGTTCTTGTTATTAGATGGCAGCCATTAAGCTAAGTCAGAGGCCTTTGGGTGGCATACGAAAATAAAGAAAGATAGATAAAAAAAAACTGACCATATCAGCCGATGGCCATAGCTGAAGATGGGTTTCCAATGTTCAAATTTGAACATAGGTGATGCTGCCATTATTTAAGAATAGAACGGCTAGCTGTTATAGTTTGTTTTTCTTTATTAACGATCCTTCAAATAAAGGTTTCTCCCATACCATGGAAACAATTCACAGACATCAATCTGACATACGTCTAAATATCCAGACCCCGAACCTGTAGGCCATATAAATATTAATTCCGAACGGGGATAAAAATCACAAATAGTAGTGCTAAATCCTATTGATTGGTTGTCGTTGTGCCGCGAGTGCCGTTTATGATTCCAGAAGGATGCAAAGCAAACAAGGCACATAAGCAATACCAATCTTTGTTGAGATATATTAGAAACTAGAATGATAATAAGAAAATGTTCTTTACAAACTAAGTTATTTCTAGCTATAAATTCTTCGCACGCAAAATCTATTGTGATAGATTAATTTAGGAGAGAAGCTGTGTATCTGTATTCTACGTTCCTTTTTACAATTATTTTTTTGACAACTTCGTTCTTCTGTATGTAGACTTAAAAGAAAGTCAATGTAATGATACTCTAGTAGGTAATCAGTTTGGCACTAAGGACTTAAAACTGCCCTTGCTTGTTGGCTTGAACTGTAAAGCTTTCATTCGTTTCTCCAAATTCATTGAATGAATTGTTTTAGCGGCGGAACAAATACATAAATAGCTTTGACACACTTTTCTTTAAACGTCCCCTGCGACAAAGGAACTTGAGCGGTTACATACTTACCAAGCTTGGCAGGTGGATTTCTGATCACAGTATGTTGTTATTAGCACATGGAAGGATGCCCATCCTCTTGATGCCCTTAGTTGCCTTTTACGGCACCTATTGGTAGAGAGTGATAGTTTACTCTTTACCGGGAACCACACGCAACAATTAATATTGTTTCAGAGGCAGAACAAATGTATTCATAAATTGTTTCATGCTAATTGTTGCCGTGTGGTACCGGTTCAGAATACCACCAATCCATCTCCTCGCGTGGGTGTCGTAAAAGTCGACTAAGGGATTAGCTGGAGGATGGGCAGCAGCGTCCTTTGCGTACATTAACAACTCAACTGCGATCGCCAACCCGTCTGCCAAGCGTGGCGATTATGACAAAATCCCCTAATGAGCCCACAACTCACCCATATCGGGCCTTGTGGTGATCTTTGGAGGAGGCCTGTGTCCAGCAGTGGACTTCTATCGGCCGAAATGACAATTGTTAAATTGAGAATAGAATAGAATAGAATCATTTATTCAGTAAATAGGTCCTCACAGACACTTTTACACGTCATATTAAAAACAACGGAGGGCATTTCGCTACATGACAACCTCTGAGAAGAAACTCAGCGTTAGGTCTTTTTTGTCATTTGTTTTTTACGTCTTTTACAAATCTGTTCGTTACAAAGTATTTAAATTAGTCATCTATATATAAAAGATAAATATGGCAGCTATACAATACAAATAACACTTCAGATAAATTTGGTTTCCAGGGAAGCCACATGTGCAGAAAAGGACTAATGCCATATGTCCCTATCGTCAACATAGTCTTTAATCCTATAATATGCTTTTTTTATAAGAATTGATTTGACGTGCGATTTAAACTTCCCGACTGCCAGATCAGTAATTCCTTTTGGTATCTTATTATAAAACCGAACGCAGTTACCTAAGAACGATTTGTTGGTTTTGGACAATCTAAATTTAGGTAATATTATGTCTATTTCTGGTATCCGTCACAGAGATATGCCAAATTTAAAAGAAATATCCCATTACGCCGATAAAATTTCAGAGCTGGAAATATGCCATAATGTCATAAATAAAGACATGATACCTACTACTCAATTCTGCTAAGGACTTTTCTTCACCACCATAGTCAACTGGCATAATTTCTCTCGGCACATGGTCAAATAATGTATCCGCAGTTTTATGTGAATAAATCCTATTAGCTAGTTTAGCGCTGAAAACTTGTTTTAGCAGAGAAAGTAGTGTATCTACCATTTTAGAGGATGAGACTACATGAATGCCTTTTATTCTTAGACCGTAACCTTCCTGAAAAAGAAAAACATTTATCATCGATGAATAAGATATTTTAGAAAGAGTAGGAGCTTCAAAGTATTTTTTCAGCGTTCTAGATTGCCTTCGCCTAATTACCTAAAAGTAAGAGTAAGAAATTCGTCTATAAAGCTTAAGATTTGTTATCATTCAGAGATAGCTCAGCGGATCCATGAAGGTCAACAAGTCTCCACTATTGAGCTCAGATTCAAACGTAGCTAATAGTTTAGATTTTGATATTATATCATATCGGCCATTTATACGTCCACTGGAACAAAGGCCTCCCATATATTTTCACAACTATGTCATGATTTTGGGGGGTATTTGCCAATACTCACCACTCTTGGCAGGCGGATTGGTGAGCGCAGTATGGCTACCGTTTCACAGAAGGGACGCTGCTGCAAGCTGCTGAAGGTACCTAGGAGTCTTTGGACGCAGGCAGCAAGTAATCGGTCATTATGGATATCTATGAATGGAGCCGTTGTTAATGTTGTATGATGATGATGATGATGATGATGATAAGATTGGGTTCACATCATGAATGCAAAATGCATTAATTAGTGGGGTTTGATCTCACAACGTTACATTAGCCATTTCAAGCCGAGCCAAGCATTTAGCCGGCACCACACGGCAATTAATTAATACCCGTGGGGTATTAATTAATTTCCGTGTGGTGCCGGCTCAGAATACCACCACCCCATCTCCTCCCATGGGTGTCGTAAAAGTCGACTAAGGGATTAGCCGGAGGATGGGCAGCAGCGTCCTTCGAGTACATTAACAACTTAACTGCGATCGCCAACCCGTCTGCCAAGCGTGGCGATTATGGCAAAACCCCCCAATGAGCCCACAACACACCGATATCGGTCATTGTGGTGATCTTTGGCAGAGGCCTGTGTCCAGCAGTGGACTTCATTCGGCCGAAATGATTGATTGAAAATGTATTAATCATCAGAAAGAAGAAAGAAAGAAAGATTTTTTTATTTGACAGCAAAGTGAGTCATCACAAACGGCAATAAAACTTAATATAAAACAGAAAAAAAAACACGATAAAAATTTGGATAGGGTTACAAACAACAACAAAAAAAAACAATATTAGGTTTGTCGTGTGCCCCACAGTTGCGCCAAACAGGTAACCAGTTCAGCATTTGCCAGACAAGAGCCTGGCGCTGGTTTTCAACTGGACCCTTCGGTGATTCGGTGATTTCAATCAAGCAAATGGTCAACTATATCCTCCTATGATTGTGTTAATACATATTTTAATACTCACAGTCATCAAAGTTATGATTTGCCTTAGTTCTATCGGATTAATTTTGGTCAAAACGTTCAAAACGTTGGAATCGCCACAGTCTAAAATAATGTGGAAACCTATGCAGTATTCGGCTTGCTTCAAATATTCGCTTATCTGAAAAAAGGTGAGAATAATAATCAATTAGTAATGTAAATGTCTGCCAAAGCTAAAGATATTACAAATGTTGGGTGTAGTAATCTTATACCACATAAATACGCTGCGGCAGGTTATACAGAAGACCAAGGAATAACATCTGCCACTATGCTTAGTGTTTGTGGACTATGAGAAAACCTTTGACTCGATCGAAACCTGGGCAGTGCTGCAGTCTTTGCGGCGGTGCAACATTGACTATCGGTACATCGAACTATTGAAGTGCTTATACAGAAACGCCACCATGTCGATCCGAGGATGTGAACAGCGCACGGGGGCAATTCCCTTACGGAGTGGTGTGAGACAGGGGGACGTCATTTCCCCGAAACTGTTCACCGCTGGATGCCTTCAAGCTTATAGAGTGGAAAGGATTCAGCATTAACATCAATGGCGAGTAAATTAGTCACCTTCGATTTGCCGATGACATCGTAGTCATGGCAGAATCGCTGCAAGAGCTCAGCACAATGCTCGATGATCTCAACTCAGATTCCTAACAGGTAGCCCTTAAAATTAACATGGGCAAGACGAAAGTCATGTCGTGCCTATCCCGATATCCGCTGGGGTTCTTTTCTCGAAGTCGTTGACGAGTATGTCTACCTGGGACAAACTGTCCAGAGAAGTAGGTCCAACTTCGACAAAAAGGTCAATTGTCGTATCCGACTCGGCCGGGCAGCGTTCGGGAAGCTTCGCAACGTCTTTTCGTCAACAATACCGCATTGCCTTAAGACGAAAGTCTTTAACCAGTGCCTGTGATTATATATGGAACAGGGACGTGGTCACTCACCGTGGGCCTCATAAGAAAGCTCACGGTCACTCGGCGAGCTATGGAGAGAGCTATGCTTGGTACGTTTACCAGATAGAATCAGAAATGAGGAGATCCGTAGAAGAACTAAAGTTGGCGACATATCTGAAAGGATTAGTAAACTGAAGTGGCAATGGGCAGGGCACATTGCTCGTAGAACTGATGGCCACTGGGGCACGAAGGTTCTCGTATGGAGACCGCGAACCGGAAAACGCAGCGTTGGACGACCTCCGACGAGGTGGACAGATGACCTGGTGAAGGTCTCTGGGAATCGTTGGATGAGGATGGCATGTAACCAGTCGTTATGTAAATCTAAGGAGGCCTTTGTTCAGCAGTGGAAGAAGGCCTCCCCCATAGGTTCCACAATTGTGTCATCATATTGGGGGGAATTTGCCAGTACTCACCACGCTTGGCAGGCGGGTTAGTGAGCGCAGAATAGCTACTGTTCCACACAAGGGATGCTGCTGCCCATCCCTCTGGCTTAGAGTCCCTTAGTCACCTTTTACGACTTCCACGGGGGAGATGGAGTGGTGCTATATTCTTAATCCGGACACCGCACGGAAATATGGTTTTATATATGTATAAACTTAAAACATTTATGTATTTCTCCAACATTCTACGTTTCTTACTAAATTTTATTAACAATATATAATATTAACTAGTATATAGTAAGTATATACTAGTTAATATTATGTCGTAACTGTCCCTGGCATCAACATGAAGGCCCTATCAGAAAACTAGCGCTGCAGCATACATTGTTGCAGTATATGCTGAGACCTTTTTTGACATTAGCACACAGTACTGCTGTAGTCATTTAAATTTCATTTTGTTAATAGTAAATTTTCATTGTCATTTTGTACGAAATTAAAATAATATTAAACTTTTTTTCTTTCTTTACCAAAGTCAAATAATTACCAGTGTACCGGTACAAAAAAATCTGCATTGTGTTACGACAGTGGTTGTCACAAAACAGTTTTTGATCCAAAGAGGACTTCTCATGCAAAAATCAAAAATCTTCTGTAGCAGTATTGTTTTGACATAATTATTTTGTTTTGATATTAAAATTTCTACCTAACCAATTATTATTACAACGAATTTGTACTGATATACAATTATCATACTATAAAACAACAATATTATTCTTTTGACTATGATAATATGCCATTGACTTTGTTTATGACCATAAAGATAGATACTGCAATTGTTAATCGGTAACATTATAATGTGAATTGTTTTAATAATTAACATAAACAATTTTCTTTAGTTTTTAGAGTTAGCATGCCAATTAATTATGGAAAACAAATTGTTCTGTATTACCTCGCGTAAAACCTGGATCGTGTACAACATTTAAGCAGATAAAATATTATTATATGATAAGGCTCCCATAGCCAGTTGCACTCACTGATCGGTTAACGATTGGCCAGGTTAAGCAACGCTTGGCGCGGTCAGTCTATGGATGTGTGACCGCATACTGGTATTTGAACTGAGCGTCTCCGTACTTTGGAGGACATGTAAAATCATCGGTCCCGGTTGTTGTCATTAGAGGGCAGCCGATAAGTCAAGTTGGGTCTTTGGGTGACTTGAACAACGCTGACATAAGTTTGGCCACTAACCACATCAAAAACACGACTCTTTTTTTTGCCATACCTACTATTGGAATCAGTCACAATAGGTCACAACATAGGACCCGTAATTAAATATTTATAAATGTTTTTGTACCAGTGGTGCTTGGCAACTAGGCTTATCCTAGTTGTACACTCCCAATTATTGTGCCTATGGCCTATAGTATTTTCTCTGTCTCCTGCTTGCTACTGAGGGAAGTGGAACGTATATTCTTTCCTACTCCTCCCTTTTTTTCTGATTAATTTCGTTGCGGGTTCCAAGACAGTTCTTCATTTCTCTGGGACACACCGACCTTCATTGGTCGGTGTTCTTTTCGGTGGTCGCCATTGTAGATCCTGGCTTCAGGAGTTGCAGTGGTTGGGAATGTGAGGCGGGCTTGTCCCAACCACATCAAAAGAAAGAAATATTACATTATTATTGATAACCAGACTCGGGGTCTAATGCCACGTCGTTTGGAACACCGAAACAAACAAAGGAATTTTATACACTCTGTTCCGTCCCTTGTTCACCAGCCAGATCGATAAATAATACTTTTAGGTACCAAATTCTTATGTTGGCAGAGCATGAAAACTGGAATTTCAATGATCTCCTTCTGTGAGAGCGTCATGCTCCTGAAGAAGACCGCAGAGTGGGATCGGGAGAGGGCCGATCCTGTTCGAAGAAGGAAGAGACAGCGCCGGGGTAACAACCGCCGTGGCGCCTAATTCCTATACGCCTGAAATAACCATTCGATAATCGATTTTAATTATCATCATATCAGCCAAAGGTTACAAACTGCTGATCAAGGCTACCCCCAAAGATTTCAATAATTGTGTCATTATTATGGGGGAATTCACTCTAACACACCATGCTTGGCAGGCAGGTTGATTAATGCAGTTTGGGTACTGTTCTACAGAAGAGACGCTACTGTATATCCTTCTGTATAAATATAATGTTGTTAAACACAAAAGAACACGAAGAATAATAACAGCTGAGCTGGAGATGATTTATAATTTGTTGTCATTACTCAGGAACAGGACAGTGTGGAAGAAGGTAGAAAGAAAAAGACATAGAAAACACTAAAATGTATGAAGACCTCGTAATAGAGAGACATCGCAGATACATGTCAATACAATCTAGTTTTGTGCTACTTTTATATAGCCTCTAGTGTTACACCTACAGTTATCAACCTCTACATTTGATGACCTTATTGTCGTAGTAACAAGTGTTTTTTGCACTGCGAGTTGCTCGATCGATTACCGTATGAAACGAATATTTGCCTGTTGTTTCGAATCTGCGTGTACATGAGATTTATCTGTACCCACGATACCGGAGAATTCACCAAGTAGCATGTGATTAAAAAATTACCTACCATGATATTATATTTGTAGAAATTAAACACAGATAAGGAATCAGGATTCTCCGAAACTACTTTACTGATAAATACTCTGTGCTGCGCTGGTGTCAACTGCGGCAGATGGGCGATAGAACTGTAACAAAAATATACTCAGTTAAACGAAAAATGCTTCCATATTGGTGCATTTCTACGGGTCGTTGAATTGGGTCAAAATTTTATACAACTCCAAAGTCACTGATTCTTGCCTTCTTTTATTATTTATTTATTTATTATTAGTCCAAGTTGGTCATTATCGGTTTCATTATTTTTACGTCATTCACGAAAAGGTAGAAACTTGAGTGCTTGAAGCATGGCGCTATATCGTTAATAAATACATTAAAAAGTAAAAGTAGGGCCTAGATGCGAGCCTTGCGGGACTCCCGATGTTGCTGGAAAGGTGTCAGAATGGTAACCATTGCTGACAACTTTTGAATTTCTGCCAATTAGGTATGAATGGAACCATTTAAGTAAGGATCCATTACCTTTTAGTTGAGATAATGAGGCATGCATGAACAATGACTGTTCAGCTTAAACGTCATCGTGATTACACACCTACACGGAGCCCACGTTACAAAGAATTTAATTTTTATGCCATGTATATGTAAGGCTGATTTATTAATTATTTAGCAAAGGTTCTTACAATATTTTCTGAAGTGATCCAAATTCGTTTTTCAAAGAATCGGATACCGTGAAAAATTCTGGCAATAGAGTTTTAAACGTGCATAGCTTGTCAATCCTTTCCTTTGCTCTTTCTACCAGACCCTTGGCCGTTATCAGCGTTCGCTCCAGGTAATCTCGTGCTGTAATAATAATTATTACTTAAAGTAATATTTTATTAATTCTTCAATTCTTTTTCGTTTGGTTACTGTCTAGCTTTGTGCAAGAGTTGTTCAAACCACGCCCGAAGGGCCCGCGAATTAACTTCAGGATTGTCGTGTAATAACAACAACCAGGCTTCAGATTTTTATATACCGGACTCCTACCGGCTAAAACCACTAGAGCGGTTATCCTCGGTACTGAAGGGGGGCTCCAGGTCCTCGTAAGGTCACACTAGATCCACCCATGATACCTATCCTTTCATGCACATCTCGGACGAAATGACTGTAAAGCAGTCACGCCCCACGGAGGGGAGGCGGCTGTAAAAAGACCACCCCCCAGGCATTTCTCGGGGAGGATTATAAAGGATTCACCCGAAGTCTCGCTGTGCACTGTGCTACGGACACGGCGGCACGTACCACGCGTGCATCGCCGTCTTCCCGGCGGTCGCTTGGTATGAGCGCGCAGACTACGCAATATGCGTTCCCGCGACCCCCGATGCAATAAGAGACCTATAACTAACAGTCCTTGATCCAGTCTGCTGTGACAAGTCTAATAAATATTGCTATGCCATTGTAATTACTAATAATTCATTCATCATATCAGCCGATGGACGTCCACTGGTGAGTATTCAATGGACAATCAAATCTATATTTCAATGGACAATCACAAAACGTTAAAAGAAAGAGATCGCGTTTATTTAAACATTTTGTTTAACTTTGCCCCGAACTAGGATTTATCCTGTGTCGTCAGTGTGACACAAAACAAATTCCACACACAATACACTCAGACTCGGAACAACTACAAATATGTATTTATATATCAAGTGGGAATCGAATCCGCTACCTGGAGCGCAGCAGCCGACTGCAACAGCCACTGCAACAACCCTGCAGTAACCAAATTAATAACTAAAGTTGTTATTTGAGCACTTTTTATTCATTCCCAACAATTAATTTATAAAGAACACGCGCCGTAAAGAAAACTGAAAAAAGATTTTGTGCTCAAATAGTAACTATTTTTATGGCAACAAATAGAAATGGAATCATCATCATTTCGGCCGAATGAAGTCCACTGCTGGACACAGGCCTCCCCCAAACATCACCATAACGATCGATATGGATGTGTTGTGGGCTCATCGGGGGGTTTTGCCATAATCGCCACGCTTGGCAGGCGGGTTGGCGATCGCAGTTGAGTTGTTAATGTACTCCAAGGATGCTGCTGCCCGTCCTCCGGCTAATCCCTTAGTCGACTTTTACGACACCCACGGGAGGAGATGGGGTAGTGGTATTCTGAACCGGCACCACACGGCAGAAATGGAAATTACAATTTATTTTCTTATTAAACAAATCTAGTCATTGTCCACTTGAAAGAAAGTTCACTATTTTTGTAGCTTTTTGTATTATATGATTTTCAACCAATAGGCTATCACTGCTACATAGTTCATTTTTGAATAAACAGATAATAGAAAAGCTTTATGGACGAGTTCAACTACTCACAGAAATCTTTCTTAACGAAATGCGGCTGCCTTTTTACCCAGTTTTCCAAAATATCTATAGCTTCCTGAATCCTCCCTGGCTTCTCCAAATTTAGTTCCTTCCTTACAGCTTCCAGAGTATCGGGCCGAAACCTCAGTATTCTATCGTTTTGCAGGCACTCCATGATAACTTTTACGACCGCACAGATGTGTATTCAGCGAAACACTGATAATTGTTAAACGCGTTTGTTTACTTATAATGACTATGTGTCGACGTAAGCTTATTTTGAAAGACGCGTTTTCAGATGTAGTCGTCAATTCGTCATCCCTTGCTTTGTTTATTGCTGGTTCATTTATATACAAGCTAAATACTTTTCAACATTTTTTAATGTCGAATAGTAACAACCTATCTCATCCCGTGTGTGTGTAAATTCGACCATGGGATTGGCCGGAGTACATTAACAACTCAACTGCGATCGCTAACCCACCTGCCAATCGTGGCTACTATGATGAAACCTTCCAATTAGTACTTAACGCAGCCAAACCAGTCGTTATGGCGATCTTTAGAGAAGACCTGTGTCAAACAGTGGAATTTATGCAGCTGAAATGATGAAATGAAAACTATAAATGTCTCTCTAAATTGCAATGTCAATACATAAAGACATACGTGGGTATGCAACTGCTTTCTATAAAATTTCGTTCATCATACCGGCTATACAACGTCTACTACTGAACAAAGGCCTCCCCCATAGATTTCCAAAACTGTGTCATCATTTTGGGGGGAATTTGCCAGTACTCACCACGCTTGGTAGGCGGGTTGGTGAGCGCAGTATGGCTACTGTTCCACAAAAAGGACGCTGCCCTTTACGCTCATATCTCTAGTTAAGTTCCCTTAGTCGCATTTGCTGCCATTTGCGGGAAGAGATGGAGAGGTGTTTTATAATTAATTCGGACACCACACGGAGTCTGGGTTTGTGTTGTCTTGTGTTTGTGCATGTAAAATTTTATTTCTACAACATAACCTTTTTTGTTTACCCGGGACAAGCTGTCCAGTTAGGTAAGTCCAACTTCGAATAAGAGGTCAACCTTCGAATCCAATTCGGATGGGCAGCGTTCGGGAAACTGCGCAATATCTTCTCTTCCAAAATACCGCTGTGTCTCAAGACGAAAGTCTTTAACCAGTGTGTATTGCCGGTGATGATCTATGGTTCTGAGATGTGATCGCTAATCATGGGCCTCGTAAGATGGCTCAGGGTCATCCAAAGGGCAATGGATAGGGCTATGCTTGGAGTTTCCCTGCGAGATCGAATAAAAAATGAAGAGATCCATAAAAAGAACTAAGGTAACCGACTTAGCCCGAAGAATTGCCAAACTTAAGTGGCAGTGGGCGGGGCACACAAATTGACACTAAAATTTTCATGATCTTGTCCGATCCGATTGACCCGATTGATGGTCCCGATGCTCGGCCGCAGGACACTCCCCAAGGATGTGCTCTGCGGTATCTTTGGCGCTTTCACAGTGGTGGCACTGTGCCATGACCTCGCGTCTTATCCTGTGCGGGTACGCACCGAAACAACCGTGACCGGTGAATACCTGCGTCAGGCGGTAGGTGACGCACTTGCTTATATTGATCCCGATTCCGAAGAGCGTCAGGTGGGCCTCGACGACGCGCTTGGTAGTGCAACCGAAGGCACTCTCAACATTTCTCGAGTGCGCGCCGCCGGGCCAGTCGTCTCAGCCCATCGAACGCCCCTAGAGGCGCGGTTTCACCGCTTTGGCGGAAGCAGCGTGTCTGCTCGTAGGCCCATGCATCCGTCTCCACCAGGATGTCTAAAGGCAGAAAGCGCGCGAGGAGTGTTGCCTCCTCACAAGGTTCCGTTTGGTACTCTTATGCGATCCGTATAGCCCCTATACGGTGCAGGCCGTGAAGTTTGGCTCTGTAGCGCTGAACGCCTGAGCAGTCGCAGCAGCAGATGTACACATAAGCGCCCCGTAGAGGGCCATTGACCACACGAATCCCTCGTAAGCGCGACGAACTTTTCTCGCTCACCCTAGATTGGGCAGAAGCCGGTTCAAGACGCACACTACCGTCTCGATCCAGGGGACAAGGCTCTCGAAGTGCTCTTCGAAGCCCCAATGACTGTCCAAGGTGAGCGCCAGGTAGGTACTTCATGTACTGGCCCACCCTGATTTGCGGGTCACTAACTAGTATCTACGAACTCAGTGGTTTGCTGCTACGTGGCAGTATATGGAACCATAGCGCCTCAGTTTTATGACGCAAACCGCAGACTCAGAGCGATGATTATGGCCACGACAATTGCCACCGCTTGCTCAGCAAGCTGAAAGGTTTCCTCAAAAGGGGGACTCGGCCTGGCCAACACAAGAGTGTCACTAGCATAACATACTAAATTGAGACCAGCGGGGAGCTGTAAACATAACCTACGACGCAGAAGAAATCGTAGTGAAGCATCGTTTTGTAAAAACTGAATAAAGACAAACCTTCAACAATACATTAGGGTGACACATGTCCAGCTATGGACTTCTACGGACAGCAGTGAATTAATTGATATTATGATTATCCGAGTTAAATAAAATAGTAGCCATTCATGTGTTACCTTCATAGTAACTTACCTTCATTGAATAATTATAAAATAAGTACTCAAAGCGTATTTCTGACAAAATCTCGAGGACTAAGTAAATACAATTGAAATATTGTTGAGTACATAGTTTTACTAGGTACCTTGTTGAAACACATATTTTATATTTATTCAGTTCAAGGTCAATGACTTCATAAGAGTGTACACGCAATAGAATGATGACGGATATATCACCATTCGCACTCTGTTAGTGCTCTGTTATTTCCTTGTGAAACCTACTCCGGATAAATAAATTGGTTATGACGATTTCTGATCTGGCAGAAAAGGCAAATTATACATTATCCATATGCTTGTGTGTGACAGTAAAAGTAAACATACGCTGCTTACACACACGTATTCACCTCTTTTTGCGAGGACGTGGTGCAAGCAAAGGATGAGGAGACCACTTTGAATCCCCGCTGCAGAAAACGCAGCAAACGCGGGCACCGGCGGTGAGCACTGTACGATTTCCGGCCTCCATGAGTTGCGACCTGCGGGCGACCAACTAGGGGCAGTCTATCGCACGAACAGAAACAGGCCCAAGACGATGGTAAGTTGGGTTCTGCGTGCGTCTCTCTGCAGGGATTTTCAGCCGGCCAGGTCGCATAGAGAGGGGTCCGTCAGACCAAGTGACAGGTCCATACCTGCCAGGAGTGTCACCCAATGCCTGCACAGTGAACACCTTTACCCCAGCCATAGGTAATTTGGAAGGAACACCAATGTATTTTAGCCGGTAAGAGTCCAGCATGCCCCCACCCCTATCAAGGCGGTTTCGCGTTTGCGACAGCGGTCCGTAAGTGACTATCTTCCTAGGTTTACTTACCCTAAGGGTCTAGCAACTCGCCTTGTGTGAAAAATTTAAAAGGCCGGGGATATAAAAGGGGTTATTATAATAGCGCAATTACCATACGAGCGAGTTTGGTTAGTTTGGTAAGTTAGTTTCTTTTTTAACACGCTTTTAATAGCTTGGTATGTATCTATGGATCTACGTATCTATTGTAAGGGAATTTTAGAACTCCATTTTCATCTCCTTCAAAACTATAATTTCTTTTAAAATTTTTTAGTACGGCTAACTACAAAGACAAAGCTACTTTTACAAATATTCACAAAAATATTTACAGTAATTGACATGAAATCAGAGCTCTTGTCCACGTTAAAAAAATGCATTTGACTGAACTCGACTGAACTCGACTAAACTCGACTGAACTCGATTGAACTCGACTGAACTCTACTGAACTAGACTGTACTACTGTGTTTACCACCTCCATTGTGTATTGATCACTTCACAAATTAACTGAAATAGAAAGTTTCACTTCTACCGCGTGTGACCTCATTCTCGACAACTTGATTTATTTATTTGTTATCTATACATACATATAATTTACTTGTCCTGACTGACTGATTCATTAATGCAGAGCCTAAACCGCTGGGGCTACGGACTTCAAATGTTGGCAGTTGATGCCTTACGTAAGCATCCACTATGGAAGGAATTTCAGAAATTGCACCACTAAGGTGGTAAAATAGGGGTTGAAAATTTGTATGAAACTCCGCCTTGAACCGAATCATCATTCATCATTTCGGCCGAATAAAGTCCACTGCTGGACACAGGCCTCCCCCAAAGATCACTACAATGACCGATATGGGTGTGTTGTCCTTCTTCTTACCTTTAGCCGGGGGTAAGGATGTACGCTTTGTCTGCATTAGACCGCGCCCTCAACAGGTACCGGCGGCGACGGCATCCCACGCGCTCTCGCTCCGGACGATGGACTGAACCACGGCCGGAAGCGAGAGGTCACCCCCTTCGATCCCAGGGCGGTGATCCGGCAAGGAGGCTCCCCACCTCGTGGGAGACCGTGCGGTATTCCCTTATCACCCTGAGGACCATCGTTTGCTGCGGCCTTCGTAATATGGCGGCGTAGGCTATCCTCAAGGATTTCGCCCACACTGGGGCCCCGTAAAGGGCCATCGCCCGCACGACCCCCATGTAGAGCCTCCGGTAGGAGGCATTGCCGCCCCTCAGATTGGGCAGCAGCCGCGGCCGCCATCAGTTTGGGGGCCAGCCGCCTGAAATGTGGCAAGAAGTTCCACCGGCTGTCGAGGACGGTGCCTAGGTAAATTGATTATGATGCTGAAATTACTAATTGTTTAATGTTTAATTGTAATAGGGCAGTGGCAGGAACCATAACTGACGAATTCGAGAACTGGGATTGATGTCCGAGTCGAGTAGCTCACGATTTTCTTACAGTTTCAATTTTAGCCGAATAAAGTCCTCTGCTGGACACAGGCCTCCCCCAAAGATCACCACAACGATCGGTAGGGTATATTGATTGGCGAGTTTTGTCATAACTGCCACGCTTGGAACGCGGGTTGGCGATCGCAGCGGTCTTATCGCTATTAGCGATTTCTTACAGACAACCTTATATATCGCGGTAGAAGGGTCTTGAATGGAGACCGCGCACCGGAAAACAGCGTCAGATGGCCACCAACGAGGTGGACAAACGACCTGGTGAATGTCGCAGAGTCATTCAATTGGGGTGGCACGAACCTCGTCGTTGTGGAAATCTAGCACTTTTTGTACCGTGAATTGGCGACACGGATCGCATACGGATATTGGATGGTATACTTTTGTTTTTTTTTTTAATTGGTCCCCGTCGATTTATATAATGAACTTCCTTCGCCCTGGGGAAGGGCGAAGAGTAATGCTACAACCACTGGAGTGGTCATCTTCGGAACCGAAGAGGGACTCCAGGTCCTCGTAAGATCACGCTAGAGCCACCCGTGATGACTGGAGGCGCATCTTGGAGGAAATAACTGTAAAGCGATAAGCCCCTCTAGCATTGGGAATGCGATTGTAAAAAGGTTGCCTCCCCAGGCACTTCTTGGGGAGGATTGTAAAGGATCCCCCTAAGTCTCGCTGTGCGCTGCACTGCGGAGGTACGTGACCCCACCGTCCCGGGGTCACTTGGTGTGAGCTCCCATACACCCCAATCTGCACAACCATAAGCCCCGAATTGGAGGGTATCCTACGAGTTTTAATTTTCACCTGTTATTTCCTGCTTGGCCATTGCGTGCAGAGCAACACCAGTTCGAAGCTACATTTATCCTTGGCGAAATGTTAATACAGCTTCAGTAATATAGCGCAGGCAGCGCGCCGCGCCGGCTATCAAGGCATTTTCTGCGTTTAGCGCCATCTGTGGAGGTAGAGCGACGGCACACTTGACTTTTGTCATGATATAGGCCTCTCAACTAAGTGGTTCCAGATCAACTTGATAGATGGCGCAAATAGTGATGCCTGAGATGAATCGATGGATGTTGGTTTAGTGATAAAAAGATGGCTCTGTTACTAAATAAACTATGAAAAGCTATATATATACATATTAGCTAAATACGTTAACTAAACACGGTGTTTTTTTGGTTATTTTTTCTGAAATATGCGCATAGTTTAATGTTAATTTTAATGCATATTGTGTTATTGGTCAAAGTGTTCACATTTTTTTAAACGTTGCCGCTCTCTTCGATGTATACGTAGACGTCAATCTGTCATGGCTGTGACTTCTGCAAAGGCATTTGTACTTTCTTAGTTAGGTTAAGAAAGTACTTACTTCTAATCCCAGATCTAATTGAAGAAATTGCCAACACGCAGTAAGCGTGCATAGTGATTAATACTCTTGTTCTCTCTTAAAAGAAGAGGCCTTTGGCTTTGCCCTGCTCGTGGAACACGCTAATGTTAATGATCATGACTGCGATGAGTTTATCACACCAGATCGAACGCTCCATATTTAGCTAAGAAGAAAGGGTTAACAAGACCTTCAAGAAAAGAGTGTACGTCTTCCCATAGGTCAGCAATATATTGCTCTAGTGTGATCTTACGAGGACCTGGAGCCTCCCTTCGGTGCCGAAGATGACCACTCCAGTGGTTTTAGCCGGTAGGAGTCCAGTATACCCCTTCGCCCTTCCGCGGGTTGAAGGAAGTTCCATGTAGAATTTCCACTGGACTCCAATAAAAAAAAAAGGTCGGCAATATATCAATGACATTGATAGTCTATATATTAGGGCAGTGATAGCCTAGTGGTTAAACGCTTGCCTTCCATACAGAAAGGTCTGAGTTCGATCCCGGCTCGCACTACTAAGATGTCGGATTAATGTGCGGATCTGAATTTGACTATCACTTGCGTTAACAGTGAAGGAACACATCGTGAGGAAACCTGAGAGGATTCCAAAATGGTGTCAATGATGTGTGTAGTCCACCAACTTGCACTAGGCCACCGTGGTGGACTAAGGCCTGACCTTTCTCATCGTGAAAAGGCCCGTGCCCAGCAGTGGGACAGTAATGGGCTGATTATGATATGATGATGTATCAGCGACTACTCTGATGGTGTAGTTCATGGGCAACGGTGATAGCCTGTTTTGGGATGACACACATGGTTGTTTTCCCACCTTTTATAAAAGAAGAATACTAGTAGGTATGTACAATTTCTGGCTGGAGGCCTCTTTTGGCTTCGCCAGAAATGACTGGATAAGCAACCACATTTCTCTGAAATGTATGCGAGAAGCCCAACAAAAAAAAAAGGAATGTACAATATAGTATATATATGGTGTCCGGATTTAGAATATAGGACCACCCAATCTACTCTCGTGATTGTAAAAGGCTATGGGAATTTATGCCAGAAGAATGTGCAGTAGCCCACAGCGCTCACCAACCCGCCTGGCAAGCGTGGTGAGTTCTGACAAATTACTTCCAAAATGACAACACACTTTTAGAAATCTATGGGGGAGGCCTTCGTTTCGCAATGGACCCCCTTTGGCTGATATGATGATGTTGATGATGACAATACACTCGTATGCACAAACACCCAGAGCTGGAAAATCTGTAGGCCACAAATATTTCTCGGGGGTCATGGGCGCGCAGATTGGGGAGTCTGCGTGCTTATACCGAGTGGCCCCCGAGAAGACGGTGGCGCGCACGTGGTCACGTGCCACCGTGTGCGCAGCAGAGCGCACAGCATAAAGACTTGCGGGGATCCTTTACAATCCTCCCCGAGAAGTGCCTGGGCGGCCGTTTTACAGCCGCCTGCCCTCCACTAGGGGGGGTGACCGCTTTACCACTGGCACCAATGGGCGGCTCTAGTGTGATCTTACGAGGACCGGAGCCCTCCTTCGGTGCCGAATATGACCGCTCCAGTGGTTTTAACTGGTAGGAGTTCGGCATACCCCTTCGCCCTTCCCCGGGGTAAAGGAAGTTCCATGTAGAATGTCCACTGGACACCAATAAAAAAACTATAAAAAGGCCATAAATATTTGTTTCGTGCGGTAATCGGAATCGATCGAGTCTTAGCTACAGCACTAACCTTGCCATCTATAATAACAATATTATTTCGAACTATTCGCTTACATCGATGACGACGGAAAGGTTTAATGTGATTGCGTTCAGTCAATCATTTATGAATTACCGTATAATATCTATGTAAATTGGAGTGTCTGTCTGTTATTTTAAAATAATGTCAAAATTTTAATGACATTTATTTTGGAAAAATATTTATTTATACGAGGCAAAAAAAATATTTAAAAATGCATTTTTGATTGTGTGTCTGATGGTTTGTCTCCAAAATGGTTCAACGGATTTAAATGAAAATTTGAGGGCTCGAAACAGAAGTGTTTACTTAAATTTTCTTGTATGTTTCATTTCGATGTCTCGCAAGGTCCAGAACATATGAATATAAATATAATTTACGCCTAGCGAAGCGGGAGAGTAACGGCTAGTTAATATTAACAAACTCTTTATAAAGATGATATAAAATAAAATCTAGAGACACGAAAACACATTAAAACCGAGTTTTAACGTCATAAGACAGGATTACACACAATGTTGTTTATCAAAAACATGTTTTGGATATTTATTATCCATAATAATCGACATCATCGTATATTAGATTGATTATCAACGGTCGATCGATAATTGTTTTAATTTGGTTGGTTTTGATTGGCTTTAGTTTTTTCTGTTGTTATTGTTGTCTGGTTTCCTGATTTCCAAAATCTTTAGATTTTGAACCTTATCCGTTTTTGTGTTAGAATTATCATATTGACATAAATGTCTTAGGTTTTCGCGATTATTACACATTATAATAAAACAGTTTTCCCACACCCACACACGAACATAAACACACACCCACCCACACAAACATATATAAAAAATAGTATGATTAGTATTAAATTGTTTTGTTTATCTTCATTTATGTATAAGGTGCTTATAAAGTATTCAGGGTGAGAGCCTGGTGATCTGTCGCACAGGGCTTCCCTAGTACAGACTCCAGTCTCTCACAAAGGAACATATTACCTGTTGTTATTATCTTATAAATTTGTGACCTTTGTGAAGAGAGAAATAAATAATTATTATCACCTTTATTTCAATATACACATATAAATTACATTTTTAAATATACACCAAAAATATATACATTTAAAAATATAAAAAATAGAGACCAACCAGCAACGGGAACAGGGTCCAAGCTACCGGTGGTTAGGGCTCCAGAGAAAGGAACCTCCTCACTATGCGTGCCGTTTCGAGAAGTACAGCCTTCTGTAGCAGGCCCTTGATCCAGCCACCTAACGAGAGCCTCTTCAGATGTTGATCGAGGCTCTTGGCAATAAGGCCATTGGCTGTCACAACTATCGGCACGATGATTGCAGAGTCCACATCCCACATGTTGACAATCTCGTGAGCCAAGTCCAGATACTTAATTTGTTTATCTTTCTCGGCTTTCACGAGATTCTCATCATGCGGAATGGTAACATCAATAATCATCGTGCGGCGCTCTAATCGATCTATCACCACTATGTCAGGCTTATTGGCGACAATAGTCCTATCAGTGACGATAGATCGATCCCAGTATAACGTGATATGACCATTTTCTAGAACTGGGTCGGGCACATGTCTGACGTTTAAGTCTATAGGCTCGGCACGGGACGGCACCAGCAAAGGACGGAGAAGTATTTACTACTTAAACGGAGTGGTACTGTCGCAGTGATGGGCCTCCACGACATCGGTGAGGCCCTCTTCGTCAGCGATAGCGAACATACCAGCCATATTTATATACTGTTCGCTTTTAATTTACATTTCAATAGAACCCTTACAGCCATTTATCTCGGAAATAATAGGTCACAATTATTGTATTATTTGCACACAAGGTTTTATAAACAACATAATCAAAATATCACGTGATTATTCTTGGTACTATGATATGATATTATTTTGCTACTGATAGCGATGACCTCATCTGTGAACATAAGCGAATCAACAGCCGTTTAGTTTTTACATTGCAGTTATACAGGGGGTCCAGTAAATAGCACGACATACTGCAGGGGGTGAGAGCTTGGGTCAATACCTACAAAAAAACACAATATATGTTCAGCAAAATCTTACGGATTTACAGCAGTACAAAAATTCCCTTTTTACCCCAATGGCCATCAGTTTTACGAACTATGTGCCCCATCCATTGCCATTTCAGTTTATTAATTATTTTAGCTATGTCGAATATAAAATGAAGGATTAATCAATAACAATCAGATTGTGAATAAACATGCTCTACTAAATTGTAGAGTTTGAGAGACCTGCTGTGTAAATCAATGTTCGCACCTTATGATCCCCATCTCCCCAGCGTCAGATTTAGATTTGTATACTTGCGATCAATCTCTTCCCCTATAATTCGGGAGACAACAGATTTTTTTTTGGCAGAAACCAATTCTTTCTCCCTTCTGGAAACAGTACAATCTGGCAGATCGACTGTACTGCTTATTGTTCATTTAACAATAACCCTATCATTTGGACAGCCCGCTTTCTCTTGTGTAAATTTATTTTCGTAAGGATGACGATATTAAAAATAGTTTTATTTCAGTGCTTTTTTATTTTTGTTTATAAAATTTAGCTTTTAACTATTTTTTTTTTAAAACGTTGTCCCACACTAGGATTTCTCCTGTGTCGTGGGTGCGTTTACAGACACAAATTTCACACACAATACACCCAGACCCGGAACAACTACCTGTAGATCATGCAAATATTTGTTCCGTGCGGGAATCGAACCCACGACCCGGTGCGCAGCAGCCGACTGTATCAGCCACTGCACCAACCTTACATTATTTTTATATTTTAAATTCACATTTCACACACCTGACTTCTTATATATACACTTAGTCTACTGTTAGGCTCCTGAAAGACCCAGGCATCCCTAGTATCTGGTCATTGAAGTTGGCCGCAAGTCGATACTTCTCATCAGTGCCAGATTGACAGATCTCCTTGAAGAATGCCACGTTTTCTTTAGTGCTAAGAACGTTCCGCCAGTTTTCTAGAGAACAACAAAAGGTTAACTATTGATTATGGGGTTAATATAACTTTTCATTCAGGTGTAATGTCTTAGGTTTTCGCGATTATTACACATTATAATAAAACAATTTAAAACGGATTAGATCGCGTGCCGTGCGGCTCAGAATGCCACCACCCCATCTCCTCCCATGGGTGTCGTAAAAGTCGACTAAGGGATTAGCCGGAGGATGGGCAGCAGCGTCCTTCGAGTACATTAACAACTCAACTGCGATCGCCAACCCGCCAGCCAAGCGTGGCGATTATGGCAAAACCCCCCAATGAGCCCACAACACATCCACATCGGTGGTTGTGGTGATCTTTGGGGGAGGCCTGTGCCCAGCAGTGGACTTCATTCGGCCGAAATGATGAGATCGCGTATATTATAGATTTTTGTTATTCCTGACGTTTCGAATACTTTGCAGCATTCGTGATCGCAGGATATAAGTATTCGAAACGTCAGGCAAAACAAAAATCTATAATATACGCGATCTAATCCATTTTAAATTGTTTTATTATTACATTCAGTAATTAGACTGTACAATGAAGTTATTATTATTATTTTCTTTACTTTCGTATTAATTACATTTTTAAATGTATGTAAAGATGCAACTCATCGAACAGATTGTGATTCAAGGAGGCAGTGATGTTAACTTGAAAGTACATAATGATAATCAACCCATTACTGTCCTGCGGCTAGCCACGGGCCTTTTTCTCACGATGAGAAAGGACATGAGAATAGTCCACTACGCTGGCCTAATATGGGTTGGCGCACTACACACACCATTATGAAAATTTTGGAGAACTCTGAGGTGTGGACAAATGATGTTTTCTTTCAGTTAAAGTACGATCAATTTAAATAATATTCTATTCTAATCTATTTCACAAAACAACACGATGACTAGTCACAAATTGCTTCTTAATTAATAATAATTTTGCAAGTACAGTCATTACATCATATTATATAACATAATAAATATGTTTGCTATTATATATTATATAGGACTCACTGGTAGGTTGCCAATATTTCTCTGCAACTGCTCATATCGCACCTTTAGAATTATAGAGATCTAATCTGAAAATTTAAGATTTTGACTGTGAGTCTTAAAATGACCATTTTATGACTCAAAGTCAAAATCTTAAATTTTCGGATTAGATCTCTATAATTTTAAAGGTGCAATACATCAGCTAAGTAAGGTAACTATGTTCTTTTTTAATGTTGTTTACTGTAGTACACAAAGACAATGTTTCCATATTATTATCCGAGTCGCATTTTCGACATTCACAACAAGAGGGATTCTATGCTTGGATCCACACAGTGAAACAAACTACACAATCCGAATTAAAAAGATAAACAACGTACCATAAACTTCCAGTAAGGGCTTCTCATTACCACCGTATTCTTTGGGCAAGAGTTCTTTCGGCGCATATTCATAGATAGATTCGACGGTTTTATGCACTTTGACCCTGCCGCCTATTTTGGCACTGACAACTTGTTTTAATAATCCAACAAGAGCATCGACTGCTTTTGATGATGTAAGTATGTGTATTCCTTTCACTCTAAGACCGTAACCTTCCTAAAAAAGAAATTAAAAGTTACGCAGTGGAAACGGTAAATTCAATAGTTCTGGAATATCATAAAATATTGTATAATTTCCATGTAGCAAGCCTGTCATTTACAGATGGAATGCATTATTAGGGTTCCGAACGTCTGAAGGAAAAACTGGCGGAAACCTTATAGGCTCATTCGTGTGTCTGTCTATCTGTACGTCTGCCACAGGCAATGGGCTCCGAATCTACTGGACCAATTAAGTTGAAATTTGGTACACAATATGGATTTCTGCGACCCAAACACGGAATTGTAAAGTAAATAAATGAATTTTGAATATGCGGGTCACTTTTGGGCGGCAATATAGAAAATTACAGAATTAAGTTTTGCAAACTGTATCGTGTAACATATGAAATGGAAGGGCTTGTTGGGAGGTTCTCAAAAATATTTATTTAATAGTATTAAAATGTACAATTTTAAAGTTATTTAAGAAGATTTACGAAAGTTAACTATTCCCCCTTTATCTCCGAAACTGCAGAGCCATTTGCTATTTACTCATAAATTATAGGAAAATCTCTGAGAAGTCTATGGTCTTAAAATGAAACGGAAAATCTTTCAATATTGTGCGCACAAACTTATGTTTGCAGTTGGAATGTATCATATCGGCCACACAATGTCCACTTCTGAACAAAGGCCTCCCCCATAGATTTCCCCAGCTATGTCATCATATTGGGGAATTTGCCAGTACTCACCACGCTTGGCAGGCGGGTTGGTGAGCGCAGAATGGCTACTGTTCCACAGAAAGGACGCTGCTGCCCATCTTGGCTGGTTTAGAGTCCCTTAGTCGCCTTTTACGACCTCCACGGGAGGAGATAGAGTGGTGCTATATTCTTAAGCCGGACACCACGCGGATATTAAGCCGGACACCACACGGATAACGGTTGGAATGTATGGGAGAACATTTTTCAACTAGAATGTTATGTTTGTTCTAGGAATAAATTATACAAGACCGAATTCAACAATAAACATACTCAGCAATCTCCCTTCAGATTCCGGTACCATACAAACAAATTTAGGCCAGATAAAAAACAACGTGGTAAATAATATATTTACCGTACAAAACCCTCTCCGCGAGAGTTCAACTCGCACTTGTCTGGTTTTTTTATCACCTAATCCTGTTGCATTATAACAGTAATAGATGGTACGTAAACTAATTAACTTATGTCTTTTTAGATACGGACTTAGGTAGGTACCATGATTGTTGTCATATAACAGCAGTAACTGCCATTTACCACCCATCACCGTGTTTGCCAATCTTAGGTACTTACTCCCCCCCCCCCGGGGGGGGGGGTGACCGCTTTACAGTCACCCTCTCCGAGATGTGTCTATAGGCGTGGTACCAGTGGCTCTAGTGTGATCATACGATGGCCTGGAGCCTCCCTTCGGTGCCGAAGATGACCGCCCCAGTGGTTTTAGCTGGTAGGAGTCCGGCATACCCCTTCGCCCTTCCCCGGAGCGAAGGAAGTTCATGACGAATTTCCACTGGGCACCAATAAAAAAAAAGGTACTTACTTCCCCTCTCCTGAGTAAAAATATCCCCTGAAAAGTTACGTGGTTATTTTTATGCATAACGTAATAAATAACATTAAGTTCGCCACCCCTTCCACTAAACTTCTGCTTAAATATCCTATAATATTTACTGGTAGTAAGTCTCTTATAGCAGTAATCTAGCTAAGTAGTGCCACCACTGCAGTGACAGATACTCTGCCGCCAAGCAGCAGTGTTTAAACTTTCAACAGAGTAAGTGTTCTGGTTTGAAGGGCACTGTAGCTAGTGAAATTACTGTGCACAAAAACTGAATTACTAATGCACGACTAGACATTACAATTACCATGAACAGGCATGACATTTGTCACCCGACGATTGGCTTACTCGTCTTATCACTGGGTTGTGTAAAAAAAAACCTTAAGAACGTATCATTGAGTTTCTTACCATTAAAAGAGACATCGAATGTCGCAGATCAACAATATTTAGTTTAGAAATAAAGTTCATGATGTTGAGGTCTCTGCAATCTATTATGACGATAAAGCTTAGGGCGTAGTCGTTCATCTTCACGTATTCGCTCATCTGAAAGAAAAGTCCCCAAATAGAATCAGTTTAAAAATACACTTGGTGTCGTGGGACACCAACATTGGTGACAGCCAACAGAAGCGAAGTTTCTTCTTCGCATTGTATTTAAAATAAAAGTTTATCAAAACTGTATTAAATTTTAATGAGTATGTATTTTTTTAGTTAGGTACTATAATTTCATATCGATTTAGAAAGAATATCATTATATAGATATTTCTACACAGCAAATAATAATAATCAAATAAAAGAAAAGAAAAGAGAGAGTAAACAGGAATACGAAAAAAAATTGAAATCGAAGAAAATCAAAGGAAACCAAAGAAAAACAAAGGTAATCGAAGAAAAACAAAGAAAAACGAAGAAAAACAAAGCAAAACGAAGGGTAATAAAATAACTGTAAGTTGCAGCAACATAGTTTTTGTGGAAATAAGTCTTCATGCGACCAAAAGAGAAGAATAGAGACGATTATTAAATGTAATATAATTTACTCACCAGTACAGGAAATCTGTGGTAATCTAGTAACATGTTCGAATCAAAATCAGCCGATATAATTTTTGTAATATAAACTCTGTTGTTATCCTTGGTCAGTTTTGGCATTGTTGCTTGAATCCTAAAAACAACATCATAAATGTTGAAAAAAAAATAGAAAGGTAATAAATGAAAAGCATATTAAAATCAATAGTAAAATATTAATAGTCCATAATATGTGTGCGATGTGCAAATGTTATGTAAATTTCGCTGAGTAAGGCTAAGGTTTAGCGCGCACGGGTGGCTTTTGTTACAGTGACAATTACGTCACTCTGAAGTCCGTGGGCTGATATGGAGGAGTGCGCGAGGAAATGTCACGTTACGACGTGACGTGACGTGCCATTTCCATACACATCCATAGAGTGACTAAATTGTCACGGTTACAATTTCGTCACTCTTATCAAGTCCTTGGGTATATATGGAGGTACACGCACGTTACGACGTGACAACCCGGTGACACTTTTGTCCGCCGACCCGTGAACAAGCCCGTGACCAAACTATGTAAAACCGTCACCGCGGCGCAAGGCTTCGATACGAGCGCGCTGACAAAACTGTCACTCTACGCGCATTCCCCGCGTTCTTGCACTCAATTTGCTTTGACTTTTTCATTTGCTTTGCGACTATCGGACACATAAACATAGTGTGCATGTACAGTATGTACAGTTATATTCATTTGCATACATAATTGTGAGCAAAATCAATCAGTATATAGAGTTATTGACGATTAGATACATAAAAATATCTTTAACTTTAGAACCAGAGCGATAGCCAATCGGCAAAAATAAATAAAGATGGTGAATAGTCATCATTCATCATTTTAGCCGAAAGACGTCCACTGCTGTACATAGGCCTCCTCCAAAGATCGCTACTCGCATCCAGCGGACTCTCGCAACTTTCACCATGTCGTCGATACATCTCGTGGGGAGTCTGCCCATTCTGCATCTTTCGGTACGCGGTCGCCACCCAAAAACCTGTCGGCCCCATCAGCCATCCGTTCTACGAGCAATGTTTCCCGGCCACTTAAGTTTAGCAATTCTTCGGGCTATGTCGGTTACCTTATTTCTTTTGCGGATTTTCTCATTTTTTATCCGATCTCGTAGGGAAACTCCAAGCATAGCCCTCTCCATTGCCCTTTGGGTGACATTGTCCCTATCTGCGATTGCTACATCATCTGCGGCCGAAATTAATAATCAATCCAATCCGAAATCTTCAGATTTAAGGTTTTGAAATTTATCCGTTGTTGTGTTACGATCACATTTAACACAAAAAAGAGACATATCCGTAATCCGAAATCCTAATCAAAATACACGCAATCAACTATTTCATAAGTTAATTATAAATTCATCCAATTATTCAAAACTACAACGAATAATTGCATACATATTCACATTTATAAATAATTTCCAAAACATAAATAAACCACACACAGAGTTATCTTACATAGTAGACTTCATTATTCAAACATCTCAAAGGTTTCCTACGGAGTATGAGTAACTTTCATCAGGAAAACATTTTCTAGCAAAATCAATCTTTATTAAAACTCTTACTCTCTTTCTTAAAAACCGTCACATCAAGTCATCCGGCATCACTTAAACTCAAACTACATCACTGCTCACGCGAAGCTTTTTCCCCTTGTGTCTCTCCCTTGAACGCACCTCTTCTATTAAATACCTTGATTGATGAACACCTAACATATAGACAGCATATTTCATATCTATCTGGTAGAGTCAGAACACATTATGCGAAAATTAAGAGACAATTTACCTGCAGATATATTACAACAAGTCTACCTATCACTCTGCCAGTCTAAAATTCAATACTGCATTAGCATGTCGGGAAGTGCGGGTAAAACCGTCCTTTTGGAAGCTGAAAGAGTTTAAAGAGCTCTTATAAAGGTAATACAGAGGAAACATTTTAGATTTTCTACCGACCTGTTCTATCGTGAATTTCCAGTACTTAGAGTTCAAAGTCAAAGTCAAAGTCAAAGTCAAAAGTCAAAGTCAAAGTTTTTTATTTCAAATAAACCAAATATTGGCACTTATGAAACGTCAGAATCTAAGTTGCACGGTTCCAAATAGTGGATCTCATGGAGAAGAGCCGGCAAGAAACTCCATGGATACTCTTTTAAAATAATGGAGATTACAATGCTGATTGATACAAAAATGATTGTACAACAAATACCGAGAAAAATGTAGGTCAATGTCTAAAGATGGAACGTACCATAACAATATTTTTTGCCGTGGCAGTTAATGACTGACCAGTCCCAACAGACGGCACCCGTTCACGAGCATAACGCATGCATCAGCATCACTTAGCTCAACCATGTTGAAGGGAACCGAACGACCCGATACACAACGCCACCATCAGCAAGACATTTTAGTGAGCATGACAGACCAATACAGCCAGGCAAAAGACACAATCAAAATTAAGTACTAAATATCATCAATGCCTACATAATGCTCACACATTTACGGTTTTGTAAGAATATTATAATTTGATGTCACAAGAACAATATTAACAATAACAAATAGTCAATCAATGTATATAAGTAAATTTACATTTTTTTAAAATGTTTTAAATGAGTCAAGTCAAATGTCAATTTATTAACTATATGTAAATAACATAAATATTTGCAATTTTAAATGCGATATTAGAAATGTCAAGTTATTTTTACAATAATAATATAATCAATTCCAATTTGTAGACATTATGCCTTTGATTGCAAGTTAAAACACTTGCAATCATGTCAATTATCAGACGTTATAAAATAAATTATACAGCGCCAGAGGGTCGCAGTGTGCAGAAGGGAATCGTTTGCCACACATCTTTATCATCGATGTAATGCTGTATGTTATAGTAGGCTTTCAATATTAAAACGCGCTTAATCAAAGATTTGAATTTTAGTTCTGGTAAATCAGTAATACTAGAAGGAATTTTGTTGTAGAACCTAATACTGTTTCCCATAAACGACTTGCTGGTTCTGCTAAGTCTAAAGCCAGGCAAGACAAGCTTGTTCTTATTGCGAGTATTTAGGTTATGCACGTCACTTCTTTTATTGAAACTAACAATGTCTTTGCGGATATACATAATATTTTGGAATATATACAAGGATGGCAAAGTTAGTATGTTTATCTCCTTAAATAGTTCCCGGAGTGACTCACGAGAGCCCATATTATAAATAGCTCGGACTGCTCTTTTTTGTAATATAAAAATAGTCTCGACATCGGCAGCCGATCCCCACAGTAAAATTCCGTAGGACATAATACTGTGAAAATACGCAAAATATACTAACCTAGCTGTAGCCACATCCGTAACCTGTCTAATTTTCCTAACGGCAAATGCAGCAGAGCTCAGTTTGCCTGAAAGTGCTTTTATATGGGGTCCCCATTGCAATTTTGCGTCTACCGTAATGCCCAAAAACACAGTTGAGGGAACCAGATCTAATGTTTTTCCGTCAAGTTTTACTTCTGTAGTTAAATGGGTCACATTTGCCGTTGAGAATTTTACACATTTGGTTTTTTCTGCGTTTAGGAGTAGATTATTAGCCGAAAACCAATCGGATATCTTACGAAGTATATCATTGGGTTCTACAAGATGCCTATCCTTTCTGTTTACCTTAAATATAAGTGAAGTATCGTCAGCAAATAAGATTATGTTTGACATTGTGTCGTTTATCATATATGGCAAGTCATTGATATAAACCAGAAACAGAAAAGGGCCCAAAATTGATCCTTGAGGTACTCCTATTTTAACTTGTGAGCCTGTAGATGTGACGTTCTCAATTGCCACTCTTTGATCTCGATTTGCCAGATAGGAAATTAAAAGATCTATGGATCTACCTTGAATTCCGTAGTATTTAAGCTTCATAATGAGCGTACGGTGGTCCACGCAGTCGAACGCCTTGGACAGATCACAAAACACGCCCAAAGCATCATGCGCATCCTCCCAAGCCCCCAATACAGTTTTAATGAGAGTAGATCCAGCATCCTCTGTAGATCGTCCCCTTGTAAATCCAAACTGTTTGGCGTGTAATATCTTATTACTGTTAAAATGTACTAACATTTGATTTAACATAATTTTTTCGAAAATTTTGCTTAAGGCTGGTAGCACGGATATTGGCCTATAGTTAGATGCACTATTCAGGCAACCAGCCTTAAACATGGGTACAATTTTACTGGATTTCATGAGATCAGGAAATATGCCGTCCGCGACGCAAGAATTAAATATTATAGCCAACATTGGCGCGATGTTAACTATTACAGATTCCACGGCTTTCGTTGACAATCCCCATAAGTCTTCAGTTCTTTTAACCGCTATAGTTTTGAATGTTTTTATTATATCAGTATGTGTTACAGAACTGAATTCAAAGGTAGGTACACGTAAATCTACATTTTTTAAGAATGCTTCGGCTGCTTCCGGAGACGATTTAAGATTTTTAGTAGTCTCTATTGGAATATAAGTGAAAAAGGTTTCTAGAAAATTTGCGACTACAGTCTTATCTGAAACTAGTTTGTCATCTATATTTAAATTAATCGTACTGTCACTAAACCTACCATCACTAGTTTCAGCATTTATTATTTTCCATGTCGTTTTTATTTTATTGTTTGACTTCTTAATTTGATCACTAATATAAGCAGCTTTTGCTTGCACACAAACCTTTTTAAATAATTTAGAATATTTTCTAACATAATTATGAAAATCGATATTAGATGTGTAGGACTTTTTGTCATATAGTTCGTATAAGATATCTCTACTATGTCTTATACCCTTGGTTGCCCAGACACTGAATGTTAATTTAGGTTTTAAATTAATTTTATTTAGTTTGCAAGCTTTTTGATACTCTTTACATATAGCATTAAATAGGGTCTGGTACAGTTCATTAGGATTAGCATTTTGCGGCTTTAAATTTTGAAGTACTGCTCCTAGATTTTTACCAAAATTAACTAGACATTTTTTTGATAAATTTCTACAGTGTATTATTTTGTGCCCATTAACTGTTTTATAGTGTAATTTAACAAGCTGGCACTTATGATCTGAACGAATTCCACTAATTAAAGTCTTACTGTTTATTTTAAAGTTAGTAATAATATTATCTAAACAAGTGGCTGAGGTAGGTGTTACTCTAGTCGGCTCAGAAAACAAAAAGCTTAGATTAAATGATTTAAACAAGGATATAAAGTTACGTTTATCTGTGGTATCTATCAAAATGTCTATATTGAAATCACCACAAACTAATATCTTTTTGTTCATTTTTATTTTCCTAAGGGCGTCCTCTATTATTGAAAGAAATTGTAATATATTAGACGAAGGCGGCCTATAAACACATAAAATTACAAACTCCCCCGTTTCTGCACACGCAAGCTCACAAACTCGTTCAACAGAGAGGTCGCAAATATCTAGGCGCTCTTTAAATGTTAAGTGTTGTTTAATCATAATTAATGACCCCCCACCTTCTGCTGACACTCTATGGAACGAACTGGCAACTTTAAAATTATTTATACTAAACATCATTTTATCTGCCTTCAACCAAGTTTCTGTTAGGCATATAATATCAACATTATATTTTTCTGTAAATAATTCGACATCTAAAATTTTGCCAGAGAAGCGATTAATATTTTGATGTGTCATTGTAATATAATGACTGTCCTTCTCTGTTGTCAGTTGCTTAAGTTTAAATTTAAAATTTGATTAACCACCTTATTGTTAGTATAATTACTAACCACAGTGGAGTTAAAAGAAGACTTCGTCATACTACTTATGACTGAGTTAATATTATAAGCTACCAGTGTAGCAAGGTGACGCTTACATCTAAAAGGCAGATACACAGTATCCCCAGTCAATTTTAATTTACCAACAAAACAATTGGTGTCAAAAAATATTAACTTGTCACTATAGTGACTTACTAACAAGTGCATATGCATATTTAGCATATGAATATAGTTGTTTTGTTCCTCTGACAAGTGATCTAGGTAGGGAAATGCACACAATATTATCCTACCACAGTTCAAATTTAACATTAAAGCAACACTGTCTGAGATGTCTTTTTTCCTAACGTTTAAACTATTACCTACAAGTAAAGTTATGTTAGTGTAGGGGTTGAAGTTATCTGTCATAAGTGATGCTATTATTTGTTTATAGGATGACCCAGGCATACAGTTATTATGTGCGGAATGACCCAGGCTGTTGCTTAACAAACCCCCAAGACCTTTGCCAGTGTTATCAGAATACATGACCATCCGATAACTCATTGTTTTATTTGTACTTGTATGATTGGTCATATCTACCAAACCAGTTATTACGGGCTGAGAATTAAACCCTGTCATTGCAGCACTATTACACTGATTTCCAGCCTGAGGCAGATCCTCCAGTATCTCAGGTGGGGAACTGTTACAAATTGATTTAGACATACATTTACACAATGTATTGCTAGTTAAGGAGTCCACTCTGTTTACATTATAACTACACATATTAACAAGCTGATTTGCAGCAAGGATATGTTCTTCAATTTGCCTCTGTGATGATACATATTTATTGTAGAGAGAATTGAGTGACTCTTCTAAATCCTTAATTTCAGACTGTAAGCGCTGAGTGTCAATTTGATATATGTTTTTACTATCCTCCAATTTTATTTGATAGTTGCTAAGTTTATTAATTAGAGCAACACGTTCTTTCCTTAATTGAGTATTTTTCAAGAAGTGTTGATGTTTTTTCTTTAAGTTGCTACATTTTTTTAAGAATTTGTTAATTTTTATATACTTTTTTATTTTATTGTGACTTATTTTATTAGTATATTTATAGTCCACAATAGAAGCTTCCTCAGTAAGATCAATGGTAACTATTGATTTCCTGGCCTTAGCGTCTGAATTACAATGAATTAATTCTTCGAACAAATGTTGGGTCGCAACAGCCTGTGTACAGTCCTTGTCATTCTGTAGGTTTAATATTAAAGCATTTGCATTATACAACTCATCCTCGAGATCCCTGACTTTCCGCAAAGCCTCCTCATACAAGCAACTACACTGACTGAAACCATCTGTGATCTCCTGAAGCTTGTCCCGTTCATCAATAACCTCTAAGTGTAGTTGATGTAAATCTACTAGCTCCCTTTTCAAGCTTGAGTTTTTGTCAACAATCCTCTTAACTTCGTCTTCACTGTCCTCTCTTTCCTGTAGCAGTTGTTGACACTGTGTGTTTGATGCTTTAAGTTCCTTTAGGGCTGCATTTAACTTATGCTCCATCTCCTGGGCTGCGGCCTTACGGGTAAGCATTGGTATGGTCTCAGGATTGAGTTACTGAAAGGGAAAATGAAGAAACAGATAGATGACTGTGATAGATGGAAATGGAAAACAGATAGATAACTGTGATAGATGGAAGTGAAAAATAGAGAAAGTGTAAGAACAGTTCTGGTAGATAATAACAGATGCTGCATTTACTGGGGGCTTACGAATAAAAACTAGTGTGTTTTACAATGTTCATATATATCTTTTATATAATGTGGGTACTGTTATATATGAAACTAGTAAAGTATCCTATTGATCTGTCTCTCGTTAATATGCTAATTTATACTAGTGTTAAATTAAAGACACTATTATTATTTAAAGGTGAGAAAATAATTAGAAGTTACTTCGATATCAGTTAAACTTGTCAACAATGACATTGGCGAGTACTGTGCCAGATCTGTGATTAGATACTCCTCGCACTTATCGAGAAGGTCAGAGTGTTATTATTAATCTGGGTGTGTGCTCAATATAATATTAAGGAAACAATACTCCCCAGTAAAACTGATGAATTTCAAAGTTCAGCCGTTGACAGGTCACCGGCAGCGAAGAGTATTTATACAGTGTTTTATTGTAACTATTGGACGGATAACAATAATCCCTCGTATTTTGGTTTCGCTGATGAGTTTAACTATATAATTAGACACTATAAACTTAATAATACAAAAATATTAATTTTAAAAAAATCCGAGCAAATAATTGACATGTCACAGGAACAGTGTTCAACAACAACTTCGACAACTCTTCATTCTATCTGCGTCTATCAAAACTCACAAAACTGTAAAGACTAGACCTGACTACACCAAAATATCCAACAAAAGAACTTATAGAACCCCGATATCAGAATTTACATCTATGTTAGCGAGACGCTCACCGACCTACTCACTCATTAATACCTACAATAAAATCTGCAAAGCCTGCGATATAAAAGACTGTTCAATTTTTATTTGATAAGTGAATGTTAAGAAATTATTGCTACAATTAGGATTTGAAGAATCAGAACAGCTAAATTAATTTACAATTTCCTGGCAAAATATACACTCACCACACATCGTCACACTACACACATTTACATAAGTACCTAAAGGTCTAACCTTTAACCCGAGTCCACACTTTCTTGTATTCTTATTACCTGTTTTAATTTAAGAAAGGAGAATGTCAAAATCGGAACCACTAATAATGAAGCTACGTTGCAACATGAACGTACGTTCATTACAAGTACATATTTGTAAGGCTTTAATATAAAAAAAACATTGGGTTTTTAGAAGCCTGGGTTCAGAAGTTGAAATGTTATAAGATAATAATAATTTTAAAACGCATTGCATTAACAAAACGCAGCAAGTTTCGGACATGAGTTTCGGACTTCATGGTTTCGGATTACATTCCGAATACGAATTACGGCCTACCACTTATTGCTCAAATTATACCATATTTATAATACTTAAAAATATTATACACTAAATACGAGTGTAATATAATGAAAACATATATTATAAAACAAAAACATAATCTACAAGGTAGAAATCTTAAAAATTATACTTTGGGTTTTTGGTTGGAAAGGAACGTTATGTTGTTTTATGTTAATGTAGGGATGTATGATATTGGTATAATATCTACCTACTTTGAAATCTATAACTTAAATCGATAAAAAAGGGTCGTTAGAAATTCGCTATCGATATTCTAAATATTGATGGCTTTGGAATGTTCGTCATCAACTAATACGTACGTAATAGTGTTAAAAATACAGGAAAAATAGCATATCATATTTTTTTCTCAGAACCTACATATATCGATATGTATAGTATTCGACTTCACATCAGTGGTAACATTTAAATTACCACTCTTCACACTGCTCACGAAAGACAAAGAAAAAGACGCTGTCAAGGTCACGTCGACTGTACCACAATATTTATTGCACAGTTATATAAGTTACAAGCTCACATTTGCGCAGTAAAAATTGTAATAACTACAGGAAATTACGAAATTTCGATGCGGATTCAGAAGTGAGTTTGTTAGTGAGCTCTTACAGAATATCACTGCTGAATTGACTAACGGAATTAATGAAAAATAGGGGGATAGCTTTGTCTTCCCATTACTGAGAGAAAAAAACAATTAGTCATTCATTTTCACTCAATCATTCACTCTTCCCTATTCTTCATTAATTCCTTTCAAATTCAGCAGTCATATCCTTTATTGTACAAAATAAAACGGAAAACATAGACTGTTAAAATAAAATGTAACATGATGTACAACTATATGTATAGTAGGCTTCGCACATCTCACGTACAAGAGATGTCTAGGTGTCTAATTGAGGTCGAAGCAATACTAAACTCCCATCCCCTCACTCCTCTCTCCACTAATATTTCTGACCTTTATCCTTTAACTCCTGCTCATTTCCTTATTTGGAGACCTCTCACATCCTCGCCGTATCCGCAAGTCATGAACCAGACATGCCAACATGCGACGCTTCCAACGCATAGAGCACTTCAAGCAACAGTTTAGAAAAAGATTCTCTAACAAGTATGTCTTATACCTCCAACAAATAACGAACTGGACAGCCTCCGATACTGAGCTTGAAGGAAGAGGGAGCCTTGATGGTACTGAAGGATTGATATACACCGCCGCTAATATGGCCTATCGGTCGTATCGCACATCTCATACGTAGGTGAGACGGCATAATTATGTAAATTAACAGATATCAATACTAAGAAGGGATCGTCCGGCGTACTTATACTGCACTCCGCGTGAGGTCACCGGCCGACACATGGACGCTGGGTCATCGTCCACCATCCTAACCACACACAACGTCTCTTATTTTATAATTCGAATCTTCCTTTATTATACCGGTTTGATATAGTTATTTTTACAGACCACTATTTTCAATGGAATTTCTCTCCTACTACCACCCGTAGGATGATCTCACCCCTATCTACTGACATAGCTTGCAGAATTAACAAGTTGACATGGCACTGGACTGGCCGTTGGAGCATATGAGTTCTAGAGTGGAGACCCGCAATAGGCACACAATACACACAGTCAACAAGTAAACTATCTCAAATGTCTAAACAATGATTTTAACACAATTGGCAGGCATTTTAAGATTGCATTTAATTTACTGGCTGAATATAAAAAGTTAAAGTCCATCATCCTTTCTTTCATCGTCAATTAGAAAGATCTAGGATTAATGGAAAGATCGAATGGAAGATCAAGGTTATTCAATTTGATAATTTCACGAACTTAGAATGTTTTGTTTATCTCTTCCTGGTAATAACTAAACTGACTCAATACATAGGCTGCACTAAAAGTATCGGGAATGGAATATTTCCACTGTTCCTGTCATATTAAAATCTTTTTAATTGAAAACTCCTTGGTTTTACAAATCGAATACCATTTATTTATTTTAAAAAAGATTCACGGTCTTGTCACAAGATTTTGTCAAACTTGTTTAGTCGTTGAGAAAATGGAATTGACTCGAGAAAATTCAAGAGCGATGATTTATTATGACTTTCGAAGTGGTTTAACACAAAAACAGTGTGTTGACCGGATGATTTCTGCATTTGGTGATGAAGCCCCATCCAAAACCACAATTTATCGCTGGTTTGCTGAATTTCAACGTGGACGTGTCAAGCTCAGTGATGATCCTCGTCAAGGTCGTCCAAAAACTGCAGTCACCCAAGAAAACGTTGATGCTGTGCGTAAGCTGATTGAGGAAGATCGACATGTGACATACCGCGAAATTCAGGCAACTTTAGACATTGGCATGAGTCAAATACAAATAATCTTGCATGAACAATTAGGTGTAAAAAAGTTGTTTTCCCGATGGATACCGCATTTGCTATGTGAAGAGCAAAAAGCGGCTCGCGTTACTTGGTGCGTCAGAACTCTCGAAAGATTCCACGCAGGATCCTCAAATGCTGTATACAACATCGTATCAGGTGACGAATCCTGGATATATGCGTACGAACCCGAAACAAAAAACCAGTCACGAGTTTGGGTGTTCGAAAATGAGTTAAAGCCAACAAATTGTTCGTTCACGGAGTGTTGCAAAAAAAATGGTGGCCACGTTTGTCTCCAAAACCGGCCATGTTACGACTATTCCTCTTGAGGGACAAAGAACGGTTAATGCAGAATGGTATGCTAGCATTTGTTTGCCACAGGTCGTTTCTGAACTCCGTAGAGAGAACTGCAACCGCCGCATCATCCTCCATCACGACAATGCGAGTTCTCACACCGCGCACAGAACAAAAGAAGAGCAAGAGAACATAGAATTATTAGACCATCCGCCGTACAGCCCCGACCTAAGCCCTAATGATTTCTATACTTTCCCTAAAATAAAGAATAAATTGCGTGGACAGAGATTTTCATCACCTAAAGAAGCTGTGGACGCCTACAAAACGGCCATTTTGGAGACCCCAACTTCCGAATGGAATGGTTGCTTCAATGATTGGTTCCATCGTATGGAAAAATGTGTCAAATTTCGCGGAGAATACTTCGAAAAGCAATAAATACATTTTTAAATAGTAATGTTGTGTCACTTCCTTGATTCCCGAAATTTTCAGTGCCGCCCTCGTATCAGCTGGAAATATTATATACCTATATATACCTTCATAATCGGACAAATAGGATAATTAATAGATTTTTTACTTACATAAATCCCTTTGTGTCTACCAAGTCTTCTTTCATATTATATTTTGAGAAAAAGTTCGGCAATAAAGTTTTCAAACTGCACAGTTTGTCCAAAGTTTTCTTAGCTCTTTCCAATGATCCTTTTGCGTATATAATAGACGTTTCTAAATAATGTCGACCTATAAAACAAAGAAATGGAATTTAAATCATAAGGTAGTACAATAATAATGGTATAGGCACATGCCTGCAGAGGGGCAATATTTTTAATTATAATTGTACGGTAGATAAAATAAAATAACTTTTTAAAATCTGTAACGACGCCTGTCACCTTAGTCATCCTGTGACCACGAACCCTGCAAAGTGTTCGAAACGTCAGGAAAAACAAAAATCTAAAATGTACGCGATAGAATCCGTTTAAAAGTGTTTTATTATAATGTGTAATACTCGTGGAAACCTAAGACATTATTAGATAGGATAATATTAACTCGAGAGCTCTCCCGCGAATTCCGTAGTGCCTTAACTTACAAATGAGCGTATTATGATCCACGCAATCAAAAGCCCTGGAAATATCATAAAATATACCAAAAGCGTCCCGGGAGCCCTCCCAGGCTTCTAAAATTTGAATGACTAATTTCGCATCGGCGTCTGTTTTTATAATGTGTAATTAATAGAACACGACAGGAAAAGGGGTAAAGTTGGTACCTATACTAATGAAGAACATTGTATCACAGGCACGAGAAAGTTCCATTGATTTCTGGATAAGTTGTGGAAAAAAAGATGTTCTCTGTTATGGGTACTTCAATATCCTTGTGGCTCAGTACCACAGTTCCGACTTATTGTCTAGGTTTCTACTAACAAATACAATAAAATGTTGCTTGTACGAAACGCTATAGTATTGTACTTCGGGTGGGTACTCCAATACTACTAAGAACAATATAACTGAGAAATTTCAAGCCGCCCAAATTATGTAATGTCACTGGCTCCAAGTCAAAGGGTTTTAGAGGCTACGATTTTAACTGGACCAGCCCAGAGAGGAACTGGATAATGAACAGGAGGTGGATAATGACCACCCGTTTGAATTTAAGATATTGCAATTCCCTCTCAAAATGAGTTTCATATCAATTAGTCAGAAGGTCAAACTTTAAAGTTCGCGGGAGTTGATTTGAGAAGAGACTATTTCTCCTATGGTCAGTTTATGTGGCGTGTTCACATGTTAGCTCACTCCGTCATCTGCTTATTCTGGTACCACCTAATAGAATGAAAAAAATGTAGTACTTATACAAAGAAATCATTTAACATCATCATCACTTCACAATTTGGTCATACTTAAGTATATGTACGTCGAGTTCCATTTAAAAGACTTAGTATTGGGTACCCCACACATTTTTTGCAGACGCCGTCTCATGTAACAGGTGGCATACTTATTATAATCTACGGAACAGTTCCAAATTCCGGGCTGCTACTGATAATTTTCTTACAGAAAACCATCTTATGGCTGCCCAACCAGAAATCGAACCCCGTATATTACGTTGAGCAGTTGTGCTATATCATTGGATTTGCTCATCTATACTAATAATCTAAATCTTATTGACAAAATATGTGTTTATCTATTAATTGTTCTGAATTGCGATGAATGTGGATATAATTCTTGTTAGAATTCACAACTTTTTACATATAGGACATATTATATATGTCGTTTTTGACTTGTTAATATAGACAATATGACATTGTTTACAGCTTTGATGGCTATATTGCCCTTTATTTTAATATAATTTAGTAATTTTTACATTTTGTAAATGTGAGAACTCCGTTGACTCGTACCAGTGCTACCTGTGCGTTAATAATTATCAATTTCTGAGTGTGTATTACAAGCAATAGTGTGTTTATTATTGTGCCTATATATTACACGTATAGTTAGTCCACTTTGTATCCACATACCTGTTAAATTGTACAATCACTTTTTTTAAAGAGTGTCTATGGAGTTTCTTGCCGGCTCTTCTCCATAACATCAACTTTTTCGAACCGTGCCCCTTAACTTTTGACTTTTCTTAAGTGCCTATTAGGGCCTATTACTACCAGGCAGAAGGCAAAGTACAGGTGCTAAATATATAACATTAATGGCTATATGTTCACACATCTACAATTTTATGATTAATTAATTTAATAATGTCAGAAGATTAAGAAAATATCGGAATGTAAATTGCGGTCATTAAATTAAACATAAGCATATAATTTATGTCATAAATATAGAATTCAATTTTAAATGAGTCAAATTAAATGTCAAGATATCAATTTTTTATAAGTCTTGTCAATCAGTCTTGTCTTGTCTTTGAAACACATGTGATAAACTCGAGATTATTATTTATATTACGAAAAACTACTGACAATCACTATGAAAGTCCGGAAATAGCTGGAAAGCAAAGCCTCTAGCGGTTCGAAGAAAATACGATTTCCTAGCTACTACCGGCTGAAGCTTGGAAGACCACATCAAGCGCTTTGTCCCCGGGTTATTGTACATGGGTGCTTTGCACCGACTACTGCCCAATCTCGGGGGACCGAGAAAAGAAGTTTGCAACCTCTGCGGGGAAAATGTGCGAGCCGTGGCTCTCTACGGGGCGTCTGTTTGGTTATTTTGACTCTCTGGTGTCCAGTTCTGCAGAACTAAGATTCACGGTATGCAGCACAGAGTGGCTATACGGATTTCACGAGAATACCGAATGGTGTCCTTTGACAATATTTTTGGATATTCTGGCGGAGGCGGTATGTTTATCACCAAACTCTCCCCCAAAGATCACCACACCGACCGATGTGGGTGTGTTGTGGGCTCATTGGGGGGTTTTGCCATAATCGCCTCACTTGGCAGACGGGTTGGCGATCGCAGTTGAGTTGTTATTGTACTCGAAGGACGCTGCTCCCCATCCTCCAGCTAATCCCGACAGTCCCGATAGTCGACTTTTACGACACCCACGGGAGGAGATGGGGTGGTGGTATTCTGAGCCGGCACCACACGGCACCTGTATTGGTATATTGTAAGATCTATTGCAAGTAACGATGTTGTTTTGTATATGTTACGGGTTGTCTTGTAGTATGTATGTTAAAAATTAACAGTATTTAGTCTATTTTAGTATCGAAATTTCATTTATTTTTTAGATATATAAAAACAAGTAGGCAATAAATGCTAAAATAACGTCACTTCATCAACATTATAAAATCATATTTCTTTTTAGTTATTTTAAATCTTTACTAAAAGTTGTAACGTTTTATATTCATTATTTTTATAACAAGGATATTATTCTACATTTTACTAGAAAATTTGTGTTTACAGTGGCTTAACCACGGGTCTTTTAGTATATTTACGAATACATTTTTTGTATAATTACGAATAGTGTATTTAGGTACGTATCTTGTCTTATATTGTTGACCTTAAAAACTTAATAAAGTAAAACGTGACGGTCACAAGATATATTTTTTATCATAGAACATTTATTTGCTAGAAACATGGTTTCAGGGATGATACATCAATCGGCATGTAAAAATCAAGTGTCAATATTACTGTACCTAGTAATGATTAAAACATATGCGACAAAATATCAATTGAATTTGAATATACCATAGTCAGTAATATTATTTATAAAATTATATTGAATTAGTACTGTATGAATATACATATGTAAGCGAGTAGACAACATTTACCACGAAACGTACGTATGTCAAACAAAATTATAAGATTGATAAGAGTTAAGTTAAAATTGCCGTGTGGTGCCGGCTCAGAATGCCACCACCCCATTTCATCCCGTGGGTGTCGTAAGTCGAATAACCGGAAGGGATTAACCGGAGGTTGGGCAGCAGCGTCCTTCGAGTACATTAACAACTCAACTGCGATCGCCAACCCGTCTGCCAAGCGTGGCGATTATGGCAAGACTCCCCAATGAGCACACAACACACCATATCGGTCGTTGTGGTGATATTTGGGGGAGGCCTGTATCCAGCAGTGCATTTGGCCAAAATGAAGAAGTTAGAATGTCATTTCACAAATATAACTGAAAATTACTATATTAAAAATGTCAAATTAAGATTATGATATATTATTCCGGAATTTCGCAAAAGAGAACATCATTATCATTCACTTTATATATTCTTACACGTCATAAATTCAGTAATAGTGTAAAAACATTTATCTACAAGCCATTTATTAAGCACAGGTTTGAACCGATTAAGTGGTAGTTCTCTCAGACCTTTCGGTATTTTATTAAAAACTTTGTTAGTCATGCAACTGCTATTTCTTTTAAACAAAGTCGTTGACATCATAGGAAGTACTAGTTTACTCGGATCTCTTGATATAAATCTTCGGTTGTCACTTGTTCTTTCAAATAAATCAGAGTGCTTTTTGACAAATACGATGATTTTAAAAATGTAGAGAGACGTTAAGGTAAACAGCTTTAGTTTTATAAAGAGGGGCTTACAAGAATCAACAGGACCGGCACCACATATTGCTCTGACACATTTTTTCTGTGATACAAACACTTTAATTATTTCCGTCGAATTAGCCCATGGTAACAGGCCATATCTGAGTACTGACCCCACGTACCCATAATATGTTTTTTGGGCAGTCCTCTCGCAATCTAGACTCCTAATGTTTCTGAGTGAATATACGAATCTGTTGAGACGAGTACAAACGTTTTTAACATGGGCTTTCCAGTTACAGTGGTTATCGAGCACTATGCCTAAACACTTTGTTTCATTAATTTCTGCTATCTCTTGGCCATTATAATTTATTTTTAAGTCACTGCCGTGCTAGTGTAATTTCTAAATTGTGTGACTTTCGTTTTAAATGATTAATTATTTATATTTATAAATGTTATCAGGTTATTTTCATCTAGCCATTTAGATATAGATTGTTTACAGCTTTTTATTGTGTGTTCATAATCAAGATTAACGTTACTCTGAGGAATAACTATCTATACAAATAAATAAAATTGAAGTGTTTGTTTGAAATGTCAAAATTACAGATTTTTACTAAATGCATTTGAAAGTATATACTGTACCTACAACAATAAATATATTTTAATTTTTTTGTCTGTCTGTCTGTCTGTTTGTTCGGGGTAATCTCCGAAACAGCTGGACCGATACGGGATTTTCACTGGCAGTAGCTGATGTTATAAGGATTAACTTAGGCTACTTTAATTTTAGAAAAATAATTAGTGTTCCGCGAAAAAGAAATTAAAACACATGAAATACAATATATACTCTATGTCAAGTATCTATACCGAAGTACCTAAATTATTTATAAATAATCCAATTTCTTTTAAATTAAACCGCGGGTTAAACCACGGGTCCTAGCTAGTTTATAAATAAATCTATTTTATTATTTAAATCCAACCTACATACCAGAAGAAACAAACTTATACGAGAAGAAATCTAAAGAATTAAGTGCCAGTTAAAATCCTTGGATGCGCAAGACTTCCTTATTAGGAATCTACCTACTCTCATGACATACAAACAAAACATATTTAGTAAAAAAATATTTAGGATTTCGGCTTATTTAATAAAGAAACAAATATCTTAAATAAAACAACATAACACTCACTAAAATTGGTCCTAGTGAAATGATTCTGCTTATCAATCCAGCGTTCAAAATTGTCTAACATATCTTCAATAGCCTCATGAGTTAAGTTGAGTTCTTTCCTCACTTCTTTTAGAGTATTGGGGTTGAATTTCAAGAGTGGAGTTTCTTGCAAAGTCTCCATTTTTGTCCACACTACGCGAAGTTCTGATAGATACTGAATCAAAGCACAGTTTCGAATCAATTTATGTTACAGGATTAGCATCCGGTTCTCAAGCAGTGATTAATTTGTTCTTCTGGGTGTTAACACACACACCCACACAACACGATGTGATGACTGTTTCGTCTTTACTAATCTTAGCATGCTGGAGCAGGCGGTTATTACCATCAGGAATTTCTATGTTACCGGACAAGGTGAGAATTGTAACTAATAGACAGCTATGTTGTTGTCGGACCATGATAGGTTCTAGAAATCCAGTGCACATACAAAATAAACATGTATATTAAATTAAATAATCGTTAGTGAATCTCTTAGTGATCGTATAAATTCTAAACAGCTTGACCGATTGAGGTCGTATTTACAAAATATATATTACTAGCGACCCAACCCGCCTTCGCATGGGTGCATTTACTATTGAATGAAATGATGTGTGCGCTTGGTAAGAAAGAATTAGGTATATTTATTTTATAGGCCGTGGCGCGGGCGGCAACGGCGGCGGCGTGCCGGCCGATTGCCTATTTTGCTGCGAGTGACGGTTTTGGTTGCATATAAATCTTAATTATCGCTCTAATCCAAAAAATAATGATTTCGAATGACGGATATGTCTATTTTGTTATGTTATATGTGATCACAACACAACAATAGATTAATTTCAAAATCTTAAATTTGAAGATTTTTGATTAGATTGATTATTCGTTTGGCCGACGTGGACATGACATTTGTAATCTATATTAAATGCACAAGATAACTTACACATGTCTCTAAATAAGCGTTTTTTATTATATCTATCTAAGCTCTAATAGAAAAAAAACAGTTGTTGTGAGTGTGCCTTAGGAGGTAGACATCATGGAATTGCCCACTTTTCTTTGAGCCTTTTTAGGACTTTGTAGTGCATTGTTTTGAAGAATGTATTAATATTTGGCTAGCGTTAGCTCTTTAAGCGTACAAAATCAGTTTTTTGGACAGAACACCGTCTGATTTCTGCTATTTTCTACAAAATATTTATAAATGAAATACACAAACCTTCCTTGTTTATCTTTCTAATAGTAAAACCCTGTCATAATCCGTTGTGTCGTTTAGAAGAAGTAAGCGGAGAAAAAGACAGAGGCAGATAGCGACTTCGTTTTATACTATTGAGATTTAAAGATAGAGATTTGTCGAGACGATAGTCGGCGCCACCTATCATAAAGGGTGAAACATCGTCTGCTAAGCAAGTTAGTATTCATGTGGAAGATGGGCAGCAGCGTCCTTCGAGTACATTATAACAACTCAGCTGCGATCGCCAACCCTGTCTGCCAAGCGTGGCGATTGTGAAAAAACCCCCCAATGAGCCCACATTCCCACAACACACCCATATCGGTCGTTGAAGTGATCTTTGGCGGAGGCCTATGTCCAGCAGTGGACTTTATTCGGCCGAAATGAATGAATGAATGAATGAATTGAAATCATTTTTTTAATAGTTATTCGCATCAATTATCGATATAATTGAAAATTAAGTTTTTAAATACATTAAATTTTTAAACAAATCGTTAGTGTATTTTTTTTAAAAACCCATGGAGAGTAGGAGCTAGTGTTCCCAATTTTATGCAGATAAATACTTCTACCCCCAAACATAAATATAGGTTTGGTAGCCCCTCTCTGATTTCTAAATTAAGCAAGCTTGAGTTAAGAGTACTCACGGGGCAACTCCAGCCAACTGACAAGTCTGTCAGACTGGATGTCGCTACACCCAAGTTAGTATATTTTGCGTATTTTCATAGTATTATGTTTTACGGAATTTTAGTCGGCGATCGGCGGCTGATGTCAAGACCATTTTTATGTTACAGAAAAGAGCACTCCGAGCTATTTATGATATGGGCTTCTCGCAAGTCACTCCGGGAATTATTTAAGGAGATAAACATACTAACTTTACCATCCTTGTGTATATTCAAAATTATTATGTATATCCGCAGAAACAATGCTAGCTTCAATAAAAAAAGTGGCGTGCATAACCTAAATACTTGCAATAAGGACAAGCTTGTCTTAGCAGGCTTTAGACTTAGCAGAACCAGCAAGTCGTTTATAGGAAACAGTATTAGGTTCTACAACAACATTCCTTTTAGTATTACCGATTTACTACGAGCAGAACTAAAATTCAAATCTTTGATAAAGCGCGTTTTAATATTGAAAGCATACTATAACATCAATCATTATATCGATGATAAAGATAGTCAATCAATGCCATAATATTAAATATAGCAAACGATTTCCTTCTGCACCCTGTGCGCTGGCGCTTTATAATTTATTTTATAACTTCTGATAATTGATATGATTGCAAAAGTCTACAAATGGGAACCAATTGTATTATTTATATTAATACATCTTGACATTTGACTAAACTCATTTAAAATGCTATTTTATGTTATTTACTTAAAAATAATTAACGTGACATTTGACTAAAAAAACTAAAAATTTCATATTTTTATGTTCATCATATCAGCCACAGGATGTCCACTGTTGAACAAAGGCCCCCTCCATAGGTTTCCACAACGAGCGGTCACATGCCGCTCTCATCCAGCGACTCCCAGCGACCTTCACCAGGTCATCTAACCACCTCGTTGAAGGTCGTCCCACGCTGCGTTTTCCGGTGCGTGGTCTCCATTCGAGAACCTTTGTGCCCCAACGGCCAAAGTTCTACGAGCAATGTGCCCTGCCCATTGCCACTTCAGTTTACTAATCATTACAGCTATGTCGACAACTTTAGTTCTTCTACGGATCTCCTCATTTCTGATTCGGTACCGTAGAGAAATACCAAGGAGTGCTCTCTACATAGCTCACTGAGTGACACTGAGCTTTCATATGTGGCCCATTGTGAGTGACCACGTCTCTGTTCTATGTTGTTTTTATGTTAGTTACTTATATTTAATATTATGGCATTGATTGACTATTAGTTTTTGTTAACATTATTCTTGTGACATTAAATTATAATATTCATCATCTACCTGGTCTACCTGGGGACTTACTCGTCAACAACTTCGAGAACAGAGCTCCCAACGGATATTGGGATGGACATGACATGGGCATTTGACATGACTTTCATCTTGTTCATGTTCATCTTAAGGCCCACCTGTTGGGAACTCTGTTGAGATCATCGAGCATTGTGCTGAGCTCTTTCAGTGATTCTGCCATGACTACGATGTCGTCGGCAAATCGAAGGTGAGTAATATACTCGCCATTGATGTTAATGCCAAATCCTTTCCACTCCAGTAGCTTGAAGGCATCCTCCATTGCAGCGGTGAACAATTTCGAGGAAATGACGCCCCCCTGTCTCACACCTCTACGCAATGGAATTGCCCCCGTGCTCTGTTGATGTACTCGGATCGATATGGTGGCGTTTCTAGATAATCACTTCAACACTTCGATGTACCAATAGTCAATGTGGCACTACTGCAGACTGCAGCACTGCCCAGGTTTCGATCGAATCAAAGACTTTCTCATAGTCCACAAGCGCTAAGCATAGTGGCTGATTATACTCCTCTGTCTTCTGTATAACTTTCCGCAGCGTATGTTTATGGTACTAAAACCTTTCGGAAACCGCTTATAACACGCTTAAACAGCTTATAAACATGGCTCAGAAGCGAGATGGGTTTATAATTCTTCAAAAGGTGTTTTCATCCTTTTTATTCCATTCCATGTATCGGTATTTGTTTTGTTACAAAGTATTATTTCTTTATTTTTAAGGTAAATAAATGTAAGAACTTTTTCCAATTTGGTATCAGTATTTAACACCAAAAATAAGAAAGACAAACGGTTCTCTGGTCTAAGAGGAATCGAAACTATTAAGACATCATCTAGATAAGCGCAGTCAATTAACCTATTTATTGAACCTGGTTAAAAAACTACTAAATGTAATGAAATTGAGAAAATGAGACTAACTCGAAAGCATTATGCACCAGATTTAAAAAAATTGCTCATGTCGGTATACAAATCTCAGTGTAATCGGTTTACATACATGAATACAAGAATAAAATAAATACGCATCGAATAGAGAACCTCCTTTTTGAAGTAGGTTAAAAATTTAAGGAGAGGTAGAGTAAAAGTAGTTAAACTCTCTTTAACGCGTCTTTTAAAGACAGTTTTGCGCTTATAGCCAGTTGAACTCATTTATCGGTAAACAATCGGTGAGGTTAAGCAACGCTTGGCGTGGTCAGTCTATGGATGGGTGACCACGTGGTGGGATTTGAACTGAGCATCTCCATGCTTCAGAGGGCATGTAAAATTGTCAATCTCGATAGTTGTCATTAGACGGCAGTCGTATAAAGCCTAGTAGGAAGGTTTCAGGCAGCTTGAACTCTGACTCTGAAGGTTGGCTACTAACCACACAAACAGAAAGGAAGAGGAAGATTTGGCCTGGAGGGGCTAAATTGTTCCTAGCAGCCTCACAAGTGTTATCAGAAGTAAATCATCGGCGGAATAATAATAACTGTTTTAAAGATAGCATAATATCATAACTATTTCACCAACCAATTCAAATTCAACCACAAATATTCGTTTTCGACTACAGATAAAGATTACTTACCAATAATTTTAAAATACACAGGTCATAGGGTCAATTATGAATATTCGCGATAAGCTAACAATATGTATGTTTATTATCTATGTAGAAATAACACAATCACAAACATTTTACGTTGATTTGGATTATAAAATTACTCTTGCAGACGTTTCAATTTGGAATATACCTAAACGGGTATTTGAATATTTTTGGAAGTAATTAGTAGTTCGAACAGTTGGATCTTTAATTACGTCTCGTATAGTTTTTGAGTAATTTAATATTCATAGTTTCATCCAAATAATGCCCATAGCTAGACACAGCGCACCCCAAGATCGCCACAACTACCAGTCTGCCAAAAATACTCTAGTTTTATTTTGTATCTCTGACTGACGTACCCAATGAAACAAACACTTTGCACAAGGAGATATCCTTGAAACTGCCAGTCTTCCATAATATTAACCAACTTACACTCATTATACACACAAATATACACCATTAAAATATATTCACTCCGGCGACTTATTTATTTAATAAACTAATACCATAGATAAAACAATAATACACTCACTAAAATTCTTCCTGATGAAATGATTCTGCTTATCAATCCATCTTTCAAAATTGTCTAATATCTCTTTAATTTCCCGACGGGTTAGGTTGAATTCTTTTCTCACAACATCAAGCGTATTGGGGTTAAATTTTAAAAGTGGCGTTTCTCGTAAACTCTCCATTTTTGTCCGCACTACTTGAAGTTCTGATAGATATTGAATTAAATTACTCGCAAGTTAACCATCTGCGACTGACGTGCCCTAATTTTAAAAATTCTACTCCCGACGTTTACTAGACGCCATTTTGACGATTGATAAGTTAATAATTTTATAGTTCATAATATGACGATGTTTTTTAAACAAATAGAGTGTACATAATTTCTCGAAAAACAAAAACGAAATAAGTAGCAATGTACAGTTAATCAATGTTTGAGTTGGCATAATTATAACTAAAAGTAACACCTATACAAAAGGTTAAATAAAAAACCAAAATCATTACGTTTTGAAGGAACGTTAATCAAATAAAACATTTATACTAATTCGACAAAAAAAATAAACTACACTCATTGGTTCGATCAAAGTTACAGGCGCTCAATTTAAATTTTTTGGTCAATGTTCTTAAACTCTTGTGGTCTTGACGACTGGTATTGAAGACCTACAAAATGCTATTCCTAATCCAATCAAATCCTATGTCCTTAATTTCTATTCTAGTACTATGTTTGAACTTGGATCGACAGTGGTTGATTCGGAAATACCACATAGCTTTCCAATATTCAATGATCATAAAACTTGGGACAAAGTTGATAATAGCCGTCAAAATTGTAAGTATTGGGACGTTTTATTAATATAACATAACAATGTTGTGGGCGGTGATTCCTGATGGCCTGGGTAATTCTTGACGATTCTAAATAAATACATTATTACCTTTCAAATATTCAGATGGTTTCTTGAAGTACTTCTTCAGTAGATTCTTGACGGGATTCTTTGGAATGTTCATGAGATTCTGCTCCATCTGAAACTTTGTTGACTTCCAAGTATTAGTTTCTTGTAGAAAATTAGGTTCATCACCTAGATCATCATCAGCTAGATCACTGAACTCATGGTTGCGTTCTTCTTCCAACCACTATGCAACTAGCTGGCCTAAGTCTTCTGTACTATAAGTTAAAGTCAACGTATTCTTACAACTGCAAGGGTAATGGTTACTGTTTGAGTGAGCCATTAGATAAAAGAAACATCAAACTGCAAGTTACGAAACAATTTTACTGACGTGTCATCGAGGAAACACAATGAAAATATTACCATTTTACTGAGGTGGTTGTTTATCAGACATGTACCTTAACACTGACGTGCTTAACTGGTAGACATCTTTCCGCGTAGAAGGGCCAGTCTGCCTATCGCAACCACTCCTGGTTCCCTAATGAAAGCCTGGACGCGCGATACGAAGACACTGAGATAGAGATATGACGGAGGTGTCATACCTTAGGGGATAGACATCATCAGTACTTCCAGTTTTCTCCAAAGTATTCGAAAAAATTCTATATAATCGTTTAGACAAGTACCTCATCATATCAGCCACAGGACGTCCACTGCTGAACAAAGGCCTCCCCCTTAGATTTCCACAACGAGCGGTCACATGCCGCCTTCATCCAACGACTCCCAGCGACCTTCACCAGATCGTCTGTCCGCCTCGTTGGAGGTCGTCCCACGCTGCGTTTTCCGGTGCGCGGTCTCCATTCTAGAACCTTTGTGCCCCAGCGGCCATCAGTTCTACGAGCAATGTGCCCTGCCCATTGCCACTTCAGTTTACTAATCCTTTCAGCTATGTCGACAACTTTAGTTCTTCTACGGATCTCCTCATTTCTGATTCGATCTCGTAGAGAAATACCAAGCATAGCTCTCTCCATAGCTCGCTGAGTGACCACGTCTCTGTTCCATATGTCATCACTGGTAACACACACTGGTTAAAGACTTGCGTCTTGAGGCATTGCGGTATTGTTGACGAAAAGATGTTGCGAAGTTTCCCAAACGCTGCCCAGCCGAGTCGGATTCGACGATTGATCTCTTTCTCGAAGTTGGACCTACCTAACTGGACAGTTTGTCCCAGGTAGACATACTCGTCAACAACTTCGAGAACAGAGCTCCCAACGGATATTGGGATGGGCACGACATGGGCATTTGACATGACTTTTGTCTTGCCCATGTTCATCTTAAGGCCCACCTGTTGGGAAACTCTGTTGAGATCATCGAGCATTGTGCTGAGCTCTTGCAGCGATTCTGCCATGACTACGATGTCATCGGCAAATCGAAGGTGAAAATATACTCGCCATTGATGTTAATGCCGAATCCTTTCCACTCCAGTAGTTTGAAGGCATCCTCCATTGCAGCGGTGAACAGTTTCGGGGAAATGACGTCCCCCTGTCTCACACCTCTCTGCAATGGAATTGCCCCCGTGCTCTGTTCATGTACTCGGACTGACATGGTGGCGTTTCTGTATAAGCACTTCAACACTTCAATGTACCGATAGTCGATCTGGCACCGCTGCAGAGATTACCAAACATCTATTAATTTTATTAATACCAAACAATACGGATTTCGTTCTAAATTTAACACTCTTTTGGCCTGTGTAGACCTAGTTACCAACTTAAAAAGCAATATAGATAAAAAACAAATAGCTTTTGGCGTGTTTATCGATCTAAAAAAAGCATTTGATACAATAAGCCATAAATTACTGCTTAATAAACTATTTAATATCGGTATCAAAGGAACTGCTCTCAATATGCTTCAATCTTATCTCTCTAATAGACATCAGATTGTTAAAATTCTCAGTGCTCAAAGTACACCCCGACCTATCTCCTACGGGGTACCGTAGGGCTCTATCCTTGGGCCCCTACTATTCATAATCTACCTAAATAATATACATGAGCTGGGATTATCTGGTGACGTGACATCATACGCTGACGATACAAGCCTTTTCTATTTTGGTGAGGATATACAAACAATGTTTCATAAAGCTCAGAACGACCTTTATATCTTAACTACATGGTTTCAGTACAACATATTAACTATAAATGTATCGAAGACAAATTACATGATTTTTAGCGCTAAGAATAAGAAAATACCCAACTGCCCTATGTTATACATCAATAATGAACCGCTGCTAAGGGTCGCATCTGAAAAATATCTCGGACTAATTCTTGACAGTCAAATTACTTGGACGCCTCACATAGAGAAAATACAATTAAAATTGTCTGCCCTGATGGGTAAGCTCCGCAAGCTGCTCGTTGCTTTCCGAAGTCTGTTTGCTACACTATATACAACTTCCTGATTAAATTTCACCTATGCTATCTAATCGGAATCTGGGGCTCGGATGCCAAAACAAATCTAAAACAATTGCAAATTTCTCAAAATAAAATAATAAAACTGTTATTTCACTTTAATTATCTAACATCGACAACATTGTTTATACTAAAACCAGCCTAATGACGCTAGCACAAATGTACAAATACAATACATGTATTCTTATACGAAAAATCCTGAAAAAAAGTATACATACACAAATAAAATTCACAAAAAAGTCACAAATACAACGACGCTTCATGAGAAGTGCTAACAATATATGCTTACAGCCACCGCGCACGAATTACGGAAGTAAGAACATTAAGTATGAAGGGGCCCAACTATACAATAAGCTCCCAAACGATATAAAAGAAATCCAGTTGTTATCACTATTCAAGAGGAAATTGAAATATCATATCTTAAAAACAACTACATAAATATATTATAGAAGATAAAATATACCCTATATCCAACATAATGACCAGCAGCATAGAATACTTCACTTTTTAAAGATTTGATATATCAATAAATAATAACTCACAATTAATACATTACAAGCAATTGCCACAAAATAAATAAACCATACTTAAACAGTATAATTAAACACAAAATAAAACCATAGTAATAATATGGTAGATATACCTACTCATACTAAAAACTATTTATTATATATATATAAATACCTATTTAAAATATAATATAAATATAAATGAAGTTTATCTCTTTCTGATCAATTAGTGATATTACATAATAATTTATATTCTTATGTACCTAAAAAATTAATAATCTTAAATACAATAATATCTTACTTAATAATATTATCTATTTCCGCATGCGCAACATATTAATACTTATCATCACACATTCTATAACTCCGTAATTATAATATACTTATGAACGATAGAATCTCGAGATGGCAATTGATGTATTTCGTCTTTCAACACGTAATAAGACCATTGCATTGGCGCTGTTTATTACTTTAGTGTGCAATGTTTTGTATGTTCTAATGTAATTATTTTAAACTTACCCACATAACTTAACTCTCCATTTAATGTCATTTAAAATTTACCTACTTACAATAATTAATTAAGTTTACTTTGTAATTGAATACTGTCGCTCCGACGCTTGTACTCATGTAATTTTTTAAGTTCAATCTTGTGTTTCTCAGACAAATGAATGTTATATTCTTATGAGAAATAAATGTCTTAAACCAGAATTACAGCATTCCTCAAGAAATTTAACGTCCTAAAAAAAGAACAGCATGGCTTTCAAAGAGGCAAATCCACCACCCTTGCTGCCTTCAAGTTTTTCTAGTATCTGAAGTAACAGAAAACATAGACAAGCATATACCAAGAGTAGGAGTATTCTTCGATATGAGCAAAGCATTTGACTTTGTTGCTCATGATCTTCTGCTGCATAAATGTTCCGTATACGGAGTCCGTGGTATAGCTGAAAAATGGCTACGTAGTTATCTTAAAAACAGGCATCAGTACGTCGAAATAAAAGACTTGAACAAAGAAAAAGAACAAATTACAGTCAAGTCTTCCCTAGCAATGAATAGAGTAGGGGTCCCACAAGGAAGCATCCTAGGGCCCCTACTGTTTTTAATCTACATAAACGACTTACCTGATTATATAAACTATCCGTGCACTTTGTGTGCTGACGACATTTCCATAGTAATTACGGGGCAAGGCCCTAAGTCTAATTATAATTTCGAAATTAACCAAACTGTGGAAAAATCAATACAATGGATGAAAAACAATAATTTAAAAATAAATATTGAGATAACCAGATAAATAAATGCGTTTGTATAGCCACTTCAAAAAACGCTAGAAAGTTGGGTGTCCTCTTAGATTCCAATCTCTCCTGGGATTTTCACAGTGCAGAAGTCAGCAGGACGTTTTTCTGCTCGTTTCAGTCCTTCAAACGTCTTCAGAAATTCCTGCCTTTTCATACTTAGCTAATTCTTCCACAATCTCTCCTTGTTCCTCTCTTCGGCAATGCCGATGTGGTGTTTTCTTGATGCATCAGAGGAACTACTAAACAAAATCGAACGTCTGCAAAATTTGTGTATCCGCCTCATTTTCGGTCTTCGAAAATATGACCATGTGTCTGAATTTCGAACCAGATTGAGGTAGCTACCTATTCGGCATGTTAGTAAATGAGAACGCAACCTTTTGTATATTCTTTTGTTGGCTTTACTGCTAACATAATTATGTGTATTGTTGGTAACATCTTTTCCTTCTCTCACCATTGTACTGTGTGAAAGGTTACAATAAAATACTTCGTTGCATATTTATCTGAGTTCTACGGTAGTTTTAATTATCTCAACCCTAAATTATCATCACGGCAACGTCGTCATTGTCATATTCTTTCCCTCCTGTACTCTGTTCTTCATAACCCAAATTCTCCTGTCTATCTTCGTCAGCGATTTGAGCATCTTGTTCCTAGGGAAACACCCTGTCGATTGGCTTCTTCTCTCCTTCTCCGGATTCCTCGTCATACTTGTAGCCGTTATGACAACTCCTTTACTACTCGTGCCATAGGTCTATGGATTTCCTTACCACATGCCCTACGTGACAGCCGTACTCTGGACGCCTTTAAGACAAGAATTAAGAAGCATTTCCTTGCTATGTGACTTTTAAGTATGCTATATGACATGTCAATATGTAATTTACATGTATATATATATGTATATATATTTGTTTATATGCGCACATATATTATTTATTTGTGATATAATAAAAATATCTATAAATATATCTTGTTATTTACATTTATTTATTAAATAGCTGATTCTGTATTATCACCGTGACTTTGCCCTTTTTTACCACTACTCTATAACACTCAAAGATTACTGGTAGAAAACTCAGTCTAAGTTAAGTTCGCCTTTGTACATAACATTTATAGTGATTGTCCAATTTGTATTTACTTTTTGTACTGTAAAAAAATAAGAGAACTAAGAAATGATGATGATGGATGATGCTGGTGATGCGTCACCTCTAAAGGACGAAATTGACGTGCCTCTAAATCGAATGTCAGATAATTTTCATATTTCTGGTCGTAAACGTAACGTAAAAATCTCTTACCCCTTTAGGGTTTGTCACGACTGTACTTCTAGAGCGGCTATTCCTGGTTTCTTGCTAAAAATAGGGTCTGTAATAAAATCGCATCACAACTTTATTGGGATCAAAACTGAACCCTGGCAACAAATGGTATATGAGGCGGAAAGGATACACAATGAAAAGATGATCAATAAAAACTAAGTTTGTGGAGACCGCGCATGACACGGCCTCTCACGAGATGGACAGATGATCTGGTGAAGCTCTCTGGGGTTTGATATGGACGGCATGTACCCAGTCATTGTGGAAATTTATGGGGAAGGACTTTGTTCAGCAGTGGACGTCCTTTGGTTGATATGATGATGACGATCATCGCAAAATCACAAAGACTAGGTACTATATTGCAGAGAAAAAACTTGCAGGGTGGATTTAGTTTTGCACCTTCTACACCAGTGACAGAATTGTCGAAGAACTTTCTTCTGTATAAATTTATTTTTTGTAACGATGACTATACTTTTTTTGTTTCATTGCTATATCATCATTTCGGCCGAATGAAGTCCACTGCTGGACACAGGCCTCCCCCAAAGATCACCACAACCACCGATATGGATGTGTTGTGAGCACATTGGGGGGTTTTGCCATAATCGCCACGCTTGGCAGGCGGGTTGGCGATCGCAGTTGAGCTGTTAATGTACTCGAAGGACGCTGCTGCCCATCCTCCGGCTAATCCCTTAGTCGACTTTTACGACACCCATGGGAGGAAATGGGGTGGTGGCATTCTGAGCCGGCACCACACACATTGCTATATATTGATCTACTAATATAGTGTTTTTAATATTTTGCAAATAAAAAGGGCTTGTAATTTAATCCTTATATTAATCTCATATCTTTATTTATATTTCTCACAAGTCACCGTTTCTTTGTACACTTAGTCTACTGTAAGGCTCCTGAAAGACCCAGGCATCCCCAGTATCTGTTCATTGAAGTTGACTGCCAGTCGATACTTCTCATCAGTACCGGATTGACAGATCTCCTTGAAGAAAGTGACGTTTTCCTTAGTACTAAGAACGTTCCGCCAGTTTTCTAGAAGAAGAAAAAATTAGTTACGTATCAATAATGGGATAATCATACTTTACGTGCACACTTGGAGATGTGTTCAGGTCTACATCTGAATTGCGACCGTTTTTTTTTAATTTCAAGGAAATGTAGTTGCCTCACGTAGCAGTAGTGACTAATGACTGTGTAACAATTGAAATATAAAATTTCTTTGAAGTTGACCAAGTTTAGACATCGTCAACGCCTTCAATTCCATCCCATGGGGCGCTATTAGAGCGGCACTAGTCCATCATCGGTGTCCGCTCTACCTGCAAGGCATCATAGAAGCCTATCTGCTCGATAGGCACAATCGCTACGTGGGCAGGGACGGTAGCGTAAAGCGGAGGGAGATTACGTGCGGGGTTCCGCAATTCTCGGCCAAGGGGGCCGAACGAACGATTGAAACTGCCGGCTCGGTGGCGTGCACTCGAGCTGTGGTGCGAGTGGCTCATGCTGCCGCAGTACGCGCAAAAGCCGGGCCGAAAGCCTGGCTTCAAAGAAGCGAGCGTGTCACATTCCGCCTGACGCAGGTATCACCGGACACGGTTATTTTGGTGAGAGCGTGCACGGGATAGGACGCGAGGTCACGGCACAGTACCACCACTGTGGATACGATCAGGATACCGGACAGCACACGCTTGGAGAGTGCCCTACGTGGGCTGCCGAGCAGTGGATCCTGGTCGATCGGATCGGGCAAGATCTCTCTGCTAGTAGTTGTGTCAGCTATGCTGGCAGACCATGAAAATTGGAGTGCGGTGGTCTCCTTCTGTGAGAGCGTCATACTCCAGAAGGAGGTCGCTGAGCGGGGTCGGGAGAAGGCGATCCCGCTCGAAGAATGAGGACATGGAGCCGAGGTAACTACCACGGCGGCGCCTGAGTCCTACTTAGATATCTTTCGAGTTCCTGGAACCTCCCTACGGTGCCGAAGATGACCACTCCGGTGATTTTGCCGGTAGGAGTCCGTCATACCCCTCAGCCCTTTCCCGGGGCGGAGGAAGTATGTGATGTATTTCCACCGGATCAATAAAAAAAAGAATGCACCAAAACAACCGTGACCGGTGAACACCTGCGTCAGACGGTAGGTGACGCACTCGCTCTTTCTGATCCAGACTCCGAAGAATGGCAGGATGCCCTCTATGATGCACTTGGTCGTGAGCTGCAATCGTAGCAGATGTCGCCACATCTCGAGTGTGCGCTGACAAGTCAGTCACCTTAGCCTGTCAAATGCCCCTGGAGGCAAGCTTTCGTCTCTCTGGCGGAGGGAGCGTGGCTGATCATAGACTCAATCATTCATCTCCGCCAGGATCTCGAAAGGTGGAAAGCATGCCAGGAGAGTTGCCACCTCGTGAGGCCAGCACCCTAGGCAAGTGACATCCAGCACGTAAAAAGTTTACGATGCTGAGACAATCATGTTCCGGGGATTTTGCCCTTTCAAACTTTTAAAGCAATTTATTTTTATTTTTGGGTGTAAAAGTAGTCTAGTCCGGTCCCACAAGTGTCCCAATATCGATCACCAATTGCGTTGATCCCAATGGTCACCAAACCATAAAATGAGAACAGTTCAGCCACTAAATGAGGCTTGGTTACCAGTTCAGGACCGAACAGGTGCCACGCCTATAGGCACATCTCAGAGAGGGTGACTGTAAAGCGGTTACACCCCCACCGAGAGATTACTAAGGATCCCCCAACGCCTAACTGTGCGCTGTGCTATGTTGTTACGGCATCGCGTGACCACATGTGCGCCACCGTCTCTTCGTGCGTCACTCGGTGTGGGCATGCAGATTCAATCTACGCTCCAGTGAACCCAGAGGCTTTAAAGCGATGGCAGGAGGTTTCAGACCTATAGGAATTAGGCACCAGGGCGGTTGCTACCCCGGCGCCGTTTCCTCCTTCTTCGAGTAGGATCGGCCCTCTCCCGATCCCGCTCTGCGGTCTCCTTCTAGAGCATGACGCTCTCACATATTATAAATTTGTAAAATTTAATATTTAGCGTACAGGACACCAATGTTTGTGCGGCGATGGCACGGTTGGTGCAGTGGCTGATACAGTCGGCTGCTGTGCTCCGGGTCGTGGGTTCGATTCCCGTACGGAACAAATATTTATATGATCTGCAGGTAGTTGTTCCAGGTCTGGGTGTATTGTATGTGGAATTCATGTCTGTAAACGCACCCACGACACAGGAGAAATCCTAGCGTGGGGCAAAGTTTAAAAAAAAGTTTCCTTCTCTTTCTCCGAGTCATATTTTTTGATATCCACAATAAGAGAAATACTATTATATGTTTAGACCCACACAGCAATTGAAATAATAAAATTGTATTAGTAAGATAAAAAACATACCATAAACTTCCATTAAGGACTTCTCATTACCACCATAGTCTCTGGGTAAAAGTTCTTTCGGGACATATTCATATATAGTATCCATGGTTTTGTGCACTTTGATCCTGCCGCCTATCTTGGCACTAACTACTTGTTTCAATAACCCAACAAGAGCATCAACTGCTCTTGATGATGTAAGTAAGTGTATTCCATTCACCCTGAAACTGTAGCCTTCCTTGAAAATAAATTAAAATTGTTATAAGTCCAGCTGTCTGATTAGCTATGCACCAACGACAGCAAATACAGTAGCAACAATCGAACTATTAGCTGTGTAATAAAAAAAAGTGTAGCACGTATATATTACAGTAACAGTGACAAATAATGTGGAATTGTTGTCTGCCCTGTATTTTTACTGTATGTACCACTGACCACTTCTGACATTTTTATCTAGCTGATTCTATTGTAGGTACTTTTTTGTCTATGCTTTCAAATGTATTACTATTGTGTTCCTTTGATATTTTTTAATACTATTGCTGTCCCTATGGTGCAAAGAATAAATTACTATTCTTTCTTTGTTTCTATATACGTATAGCATTCATTAGCAAGTCAGTACTTGCAGCTGGGATGCATTTTTTCATTGTTACAAGCGCCGACAGCACTAAAACAGTAGCAGGTTATACAGAAACCAATGAACCCTTGCAATTTTTTAAACACGGACGTATTTGCTATGGTCTTTGTCATTTAACGACTGCGGTTTACGTCTTTCGCAAATAGTAAATAATCGAGTCACGTGTTTGCCACTCTTAGGTACTACAGTGAGTAAAGAAAAGCCCGGAACAGTTATGTATTTACTTCCATACGTAAAACAAAAAATAATATGTTAGCCAACTCTTCCCCTAAATCGAGATTATTTGAATATCCTCAAATATTTACAATTACACGTTAAACATTACTGTGCTCAGGTTTGAAGAGCACTGTAGCTAGTGAAATTACTTCAAGTAAAGCAAGACTAGTAATTTTTTATATCCTGGGGAAATCTTCTTGGACTTCCTCTCCACTTCCTCTGGACGATAATCGTCCTAGTTCTAGACCCACCGGTTGGTTCAAGTTGTGCTTTGTCTGTCAGTCAGTGTTAGAATTTTATTATGTAGATGATGTACTTACCATTAAAACGGACATTGAATGTTGCAGATCAACAATATTGAGTTTAGGAACAAAGTTGATGATATTGACATCTCTGCAGTCTATAATGACGGCATAACTTAGGGAGTAGTCATTCTGTTTCACGTATTCACTCATCTGAAAGTTAAAAACATAGACCATAATCATTATTGTTTTCCCAAATAGAATAGGACAATATAGATCACCGTTCAAAGTTAAAAGTGTTTGATGGGTATCTCATATTTTAGTAAAACACCGTTAAAATTAGAAAAGTGTATTTCATTTCATCATATCGGCCATTTATACGTCCACTGTTGAACAAAGGCCTCCCCCATAGATTTTCACAACTGCGTCATCATTTTGGGGGGTATTTGCCAATACTCACCACGCTTGGCAGGCGGGTAGGTGAGCGCAGTATGGCTACCGTTTCACAGAAGGGACGCGGCTGCCCATCCCTCTGATGTAGATTCCCTTAGTCGCCTTTTACGACATCCACGGGAGGAGATGGAGTGGTGCTATACTCTTAATCCGGACACCACACGGAAATGGAAACGGAAATGGTGTCCGGTATTTCATTTACGAAAGTCAAAAATGCATATGTACGAAAGTAAAAATGCATATATACGAAAGTAAAAATGTATAAGGTAAATTCGTTAGAGATGGCCATATGGGAGAGATGGCCAATCAATTTATTTTACTTATATATTTGCCGTGTGGTGCCGGCTTTGCCGTGTGGTGCCGGCTTTGCCGTGTGGTGCCGGCTCAGAATGCCACCACCCCATCTCCTCCCATGGGTGTCGTAAAAGTCGACTAAGGGATTAGTCGGAGGATGGGCAGCAGCGTCCTTCGAGTACATTAACAACTCATTAATCATTGGGCAACACTGACGACAGGTCGTGAAAAAACGACTTCTTAGCTATAAAATATTTAGAAATTTTATAATTGTACTTAATCTTGTTTAAATTGTGAAATAACGTTAAAACTAATATCTAATTAGTGTATCCAGCGTTAATACTATGTTTTAGTCTTAAGATCGTATCGTCAGGAAAACTTGTATCTACAAGCTGTCAACGGATGGATTTAAAATTATCAATCCCGGGGAGTATTTGTTTTATTCTAACATCTAGGCTAATAATACGAACTGCACAACACCCCAAATACTGCTCATTCGTATGAGTTACGACCGCAGCACACCAGCACAGTTAATGTCTCCTTTTGTTTGACAAATTGTGGAAGCAAAATCGATGACAAAAACATTCGCTCCAGACATATAACACTACAAAGTTTACTCAGCAATAACTTAGCAACAATAAGCATTTTATTCTTGTACTCTACTTAGAGATTTTTACTAAAATATATAATACCAACCCACATTTAAATTGTGCCCCATATCTATTAAAGTCCCATAATATTGTATACATTATGTTTATTGAGTAGTAGTAGTACCTATATTCTAAAATCCTAACTTAAATCAAGTCTTTTCCTTAACAATAGACAGCTAGACTATTTTTATAACTATTTATTTTATCTATATACTTTCTTATTTAGCTTACCCTCACTCTTCCACCTTCTTATATACTTTTCAATATTTTGTTTTCCTGCTAACTTTTTTCAACTAGACCTCACTTAATTAATATCTTACTTAAAAAAAAAAATATCTTACTTAATATCTTACTTAGACTCAACTGCGATCGCCAACCCGCCTGCCAAGCGTGGCGATTATGGCAAAACCCCCCAATGAGCTCAAAACACATCCATATCGGTGGTTGTGATGATCTTTGGGGGAGGCCTGTGTCCAACAGTGGACTTCATTAGGCCGAAATGATTGAAAAAATGATTGATATATTCACAAAGTGGCGTTGTACTAAAGTCAGTACGCTTCGTGCAATCTCACGGAACAATATCCGAACAAAATTTAACGCAAAAATAAATAAATAAGTAAGTAAACAGGCCTTGATTTTATTTAGTAGTGGTGAAATTTTATAGAAGTTTCATATGCTATTCTGAAGTACTAACATTTTTATTAATTCTTTATGTTTTGGTGAGTTTATTGAGTTGAGTATATATTTTTCTTCATTCTAATCTCAAAATGATAAAATACTTGTTATTCGTTAGTTTGAATATAGAAGTGGCCATCTCACCCGCACAAAAAGGAGAGATGTATAGGCAAGATGGCCATATTTTTAAATGATTTTTTATACTATTTTAATGCTTGTATTTATTTATTATAGACACCAAACTAATACCAAAGGTAAGCGGTGGCTACTAGAGAGATAATTCACTAAAAGCTGCTATAAACTGATAAAAAAATGGATTGATGGATGACTGGTTACAAATGTTCTTACGCAGAAACTCGAAAGTCGGAAGTAGTTTCGATGGCCCGGTATGTTGCTATGAACTGAGTTGAAATGAATGCTTACTTTAGTTTACTAGAACAAACTTTGATTGATAATGATTTAATGTCAGAATTGTGTCTTTAATAAGAAAGAGTCAGGCTTACTGCTTAATGGTCGCCCCGGACAAGTGCTCACCAAAAAAGGTGTCAATCCCATATCTACAGAAAACTCTAACGCAAAGGGTGAAATGATCATTATCATAGCCTGTGACAATGCTGAAGGAACTTTTATGCCACCCGCATTGTCTGTCATTACCCCATCACCGTTTGGTGAAGAAAACGTTGAAAATGAAGCTAACAATTGTGGCAAAAATTATTATAAAACCCACCTTATTGAAGATTGGCTTCAATGTTTTTGTGATCTGTGGGTACATGAAAATTGTACAAATTTTTTCGACATGCACTCTAAACGTGTACAGCAAAAGGCAAAGGAGCTCCAGCGAGCAGAAATAAAAGGAAACGGGAAAGGTAGAAGGAAATCTAGAGCCGGCCGTTTGTCCCGTACCACTAAGGCCATCACTCCCAAATATGGCGGGTGAGATGGCCAGTTACGCTTTTTTTTAATTACATTTTTTTGTATATTCCGTACATTTTAAGCATATCTAAATGTTGATTTTCTAAAGACTGATTATTGTTGATTCTCTTCTCTTCTGAAATAAAAGTTAAATGTAACTTTTAATATTTTCTGTTTTATTTAAGCTTAAAAAAATTTGGCCATCTCTAACGAATTTACCCTATATATATATGTACATAAATAATACATATCTATCATTTTTGTCACTATGTACAATTAGGTTGTCATCTACTAGTGGATTCCTATATTATGGTCCACACCAACCACTCACACGAACGCATCTTTTTTTATTTTTTTATTGGTCCAGTGGAAATTCTACATGAACTTCGCCCGAAGCCTCGAAGGGGTATGCCAGTCTCCTGCCGGCTAAAACCACTGGAACGGTCATCTTCCGCACTGAAGGGAGGCTCCAGGTCCTCGTAAGATCACACTAGAGCCACCTATTGGTGCCACGCCTTTAGGCATATCACGGAGGGGATTACTGTAAAGCAGTCACCCCCTCTAGCGGAGGGAAGGCGACTGTAAAAAGGTCACCCCCCCAGACACCAGGCAGGATTTTAAAGCGGGGGGGGGGGGGTCCCCAAGCCACATCAACGCACCTACTGAAGACCGTCAAAAAAAATTGAAGAAGCATTGGTAAAGCGTCCCATCTACTACGGTAACTTCAAAGGTATTCTTTGATAATGCTTTTTCTGACGAATTGATCGCAAGCAGACACAACACGTGGGACGAAGCTTGACTACAGTGCGATGCATTGCTGCAACCGAATCCAAATCACACACCATTGGAAGCCACCGTAACTGGTGACTACAAACTCAACACTACCAACCACACCAAAGGGCAACTAAGTTCAATTTATATTATTTTGTTTTAAGATGTGAGATCCATCACTTAGTACGCAAATAAATGTTTTGAGTTTGAGTTTAATTATTACATATTATTGACTCACCAATACAGCATATCTGTGGAAATCTAGTAACATATTTGAATCAAAATCAGTCGAAATAATTTTTATCATGTAAATTCTGTTGTGTTCCTTCGTCAGTTTTGGCATATTTATTTGAATCCTGAAAAAACAAAACTGTTATAAATATCGTAATATCGTTAAATGTAAAGACTACTATAACCAATAGTAAAAGATTAATAGTCCATATGTGTGCGATATTATGCGGTGTCTTTGTTCACAACCTTTTGATTCTGCTCAAAGAATAACTTTATTCCTCAAAACTTAAAAAAAATACAGTTAAGCTTGTGTAGTAAACTTTTTTAAGAAGTTTAGACTCCTCTCCCACATTGTTTTCACATAACCTTGAATTTTACAACAATGTGCTCATAAAATATTGTAACATTTAATATGATTTAAACAGAGTAACCATGGAGATTCTTGCGCGCTCTTCTCGATAGGAAATCTACATCTTGGAACGCGGCAATTAAAGTCTAGACGATTCATAAAAATATTTTTATCTTATCTTATCTTTTATCTTTATTTATTAAAATTGAAGTGTCTGTTTGTAATGTCAAAATAACAGCTTTTTACTAAATGCATATGAAAGTATACACAACAACAACAAAAATTGTCTGTCTGTCGGTCTGTCTGTCTGTTTGTTCCCGCTAATCGCTCCGAAATGGCTGGACCGATTTCTACGGGACTTTCAATGGCAGATAGCTGATGTTATAAGAAATAACTTACGCTACTTTTATTTCAGAAAATAATTCGATTTCCGCACAAATTAATTAAATCCCATGAATGAGACTTTAATGAGAATTATGAATTATTTATTAATAATCATATTTCTTTTAAATTAAACGGCAGGTGAAACTGATCCCAGTTAGTATTTTAATATAAAACATGATCTACACCTAATTCTGTTTTACTCCTAATAAATCATATAAAAGGCTATTGGTCATTAATAATACTACATTTCAAATAGGAAACTTGATTTTAGATTAAATCATATCATAAGCTATAATAATTACCTACGTCTGAGTCTATATCTTCAAACGCCTCGTTTCGTAGACATGAAATACGTAATAAGTTCAGGGCTCCGAACGTCCGAAGCAAAAAAATGGCGGAACTCTTATAGGATCACTCGTGTGTCTGTTTGTCTGTCCGTCTATCACAGCCAATTTGCTCCGAATCTACTGGAGAGATTAAGTTGAACATTGGTATACATATGGAGCTCTGCAACCCAAAGACGTACGTCTAACGTAAATAAATGAATGTTGAATAAAGGGGTCCTTTTTGGGGGGCAATATAGAAAATTAAGAATAAAGTTTTGGAAACTGTACCTTGTAACATCTGAAATGGAAGGGCTTGTTGTCAGGGTCTCAAACGTATTTATTTTATAATTTTAAAATATATAGTGTTAAAGTTATTTAAGAAAATATACGAAAATTGACCATTCCCCCTCCCCCTTATTTCCAAAACTACTGAACCTAAAATTCTGAAAAAAAAATGTATTACCTATAGATTACATAAAGAGAGAATATAAGAAGTCTATGGTCTTAAAATAACATAATAAATCTTACAATATTGTGCGTACAAACTTACGTTTGCGGATGGAATGTATAGGAAAACATGTTTTTCAACTACGACGTTATGTTTGTTCTCGGGATAAGTTATTGGTACAAGACTGAATCCAACAATGGACAATATATTCAGCAATTTCGGAAACCTCTCCACTCGAGTTCACCTCACACTTAGCCGGTTTTTAAAACAAGACCATCTGGGAATCTGATTCAAAAACTGATACAACTGAGGCTGCTTAAGACTAATTAAGAATGTCGCCCAGTTAGGCTAGAATTTACCTATATTGTTCTCATAATATACTCATAAAAACAGTATCGTCATCTTCATCATCATCACATCAGCCAAAGGCCGTCGACTGCTGAACAAAAGCTTCCCCCACAGGGGGGAATTTGCCAGTACTAACTACGCTTGGTAGGCAGGTTGCTGAGCGCAGTATAGTTACTGTTCCATGTAAAGGATCCCCCCAAGCCTCGCTGTGCGCTGTGCTGCACACACGGCGGTACGTATACGTAAAAGTATACATAACCCCGAGTGTTTCATTATTTCTTCACGGAGGTAGTGAATCCGTCGTCGTGAATGTGACGTATAAACGTATTTGTTAGGACCTGAATATTGTACAGAAGATTCTATTTTATTCTAATTTAATCAATATACTTTAGATACTATTTTTCCTCCTTTTGCGTCTGGTTAGTGGCCAACCTTGAGTCAGAGTTGTTCAACCTGCCTAAAGGCCTCCGACTTGGCTTATCGACTGACAACTCTCAACTCTAATGACAACAGTCGGGACTGACGATTTTACGTGCAACACGGGGGACGCTCAGTTCAAATACTTCTAGCGGCTCGCCTATCGTTAACCCATCAGTGCGTAAATTTGTTGGCAAGACATTGTCGATTTTCGCTAAAATATAGTCATCTACAAAGAATAAAAAAATTTAACAAAAAAAAAGTACCGGCTTCAAAAACCCTACACGATATAAAAATATTAAAACCACTGAAATGGAAAAAAAAAAAACTTTATGAAGTCGGGCGGGGCCAGGTATGCCCCAACCATGGTTCATGCAGACCAAAGAGAAGTTATATTTTATACCTGGCCCCGCCCGACGTCATAAAGTATTTTTTTTTCCATTTCAGTGGTTTTAATATTTTTATATCGTGTAGGGTTTTTGAAGTGGGTATTTTTTTTGTTAAATAGTTTGATTTGTTTCTTTTTAGTGTAAATAAATTTTAGAACATGTTACAATTTGATATCAGTATTTAACAAAGAATGACTCAAATCGGTTCTCTGATCTGAGAGGAATCGAAACTATTAAAACATCATCTAGATAAGCGCAGTCGAAGTCGGTAAAAATACCACCGATCTAACGTTGGTGGATAGCATGAAGAAGCCTATTTACATTGTCATAGAGTGAATTATCTCCAATGCAAACACAATGATTTTACCATAATAAGTAGGCACTTTAAGATTTTTATTAATAATCTTATCGAAAAAAAAAGTCACGGGACATCATTCGTTCGTTGGTCACAAATGAGCAGGCTAGTATTATACGGCAGGCCAAGGTTATTAATCAATTGAATAATTCCACGAACTATTTTTCCTCAGTCTGTCTTTACTAAATAAAGTATTTAAATATCTGCTTGGAACATTACCTTCATAATCGGTCAAAAAGTGTAATTGTTTGTTACACTTACATAAATCCTCTGGTGTCTATTATTTCTTTACTGACATCATATTTCGAGAAAAATTTCGGCAATAACGTTTTCATAGTGCATAGTTTGTCTAAAGTGTTCTTCGCTCTTTCCAATGATCCTTTTGCGCATATTATAGAGGTTTCTAAATATTTTCGACCTGTAAAGTAAAGAAATGGAAGTTAAATCAGTGGAGAGGATATAATTATAATATGTAGATTTTATCCTAATATGGTAGTGATAGCCTAGTGGTTGAATGCTTGCCTTCCTTATGCCATTAATCCTGGCCTACACATCTGTTTTTCGGATTCATGTGGATCAAAATTTGATTACCACTTGCGTTAACGCTGAAAGAAAATAACGTCGTTTCGCAGGTTTCGTGAGAGGGCTCCTAAATATTCTCAATGGTGTGTAGTCCACCAATCTGCACTAGGACAGCATTGTGGACTAAGGCCTTACCTTTCTCATCGTGAGAAAAGGCCCGTGCCGAGTAGCAGAACAATCATGGGCTGATTTTGACAATGCTAATATCAGCCTGTAACTGCCTTGTATTCCCATGCAGAGAAGGAACAAGGATTTATCATCACATTTGCTCATTACGTATCGGGGATTTACATCTTTACATCCAGTTTTCCTCCCGATATTATCCTTAGCTTATAGATTCAATTTTAAAAAAGCATTCGGGTACGCAGTGGCGCCAATCACATTCAGCTCACCACAAGCTGCCCTGCGTTCTGTAAGCTTCTTAATAGATTTCCTTATAATATACTTTTTATGTATCAAAAGGGAGGAAATGTTCAAGCAGCTGCTTTAATCTGCCCTCCAGGTTTATCTTGTTCCATTGTGAGATAACGACTGCCCAGAGGGGTTTACTCTTTTAAGTCTCTCAAACACTGTAACAAGGTAACTGATTCGGGACTCGGAGCAGTGTAATAATATGATTTCTGATCCTGCTTTATGGCATCCGCTGCAAAATTGCATGTTCAGGCCAGCACGCCTCATGCCATTACAGCGGAATCTTTGTTGCTCCATACCGAGTGGCTTATAAACAGCGGACAATCGGTCGAATACTGAAACGCCACTTGATATTTGAAGCCCGCTTAAAGATTTGGGATGGCCAACTTCATACCGAACACGGGTTAAGAGGGATTTTAATATTAAGTGGCATTCAATATTCTGTCATATGATTATTATTATGTCTCTCTTTTCACGGGTTTATATCCCCTGTAAGGGGGAACCTGGTCTTTTGACAGGCTTACGCGGGGACATAGGTCCAACACGCAGAGGCCCTTTAGAGAATTTTAATCTAAAATGTAATGGGACACCAACCGGGGACTCTCCATAGCTGCACTATAGTCAAAGTCAAAGTCAAAGTCAAAGTATTTTATTTCAAATAAACCAAATATTGGCACTTATGAAACGTCAGAATCTAAGTTGCACGGTTCCACATAGTTGATCTCGTGGAGAAGAGCCGGCAAGAAACTCCATGGATACTCTTTTAAAATAATTGAGAATACAATGTTGATTAATACAAAATATTGTAAAACATATACCGAGAAAAGTGTAGGTCAATGTGTTAGACAATAATATAATAATAATAGTTTATTTGCCGTGGCAGTTAACGTTAACGTATAAAATGAAGTCATGGATTGTCCCCGGTGGTGTAAGGCTATTGTATGAGATGGAAACTATAACGATAAGGTCTATTGCAATGGGTGTTACATGGAATAAAAAGACTAATAAATACGGGAACAACGGCGTCTGCCTTTCAACTTTGATCGTGAAATTCTGTGGACGGTGACTCGCCACTCACAAGATGGGCCCCCTAAATGGCCGCCACTACAGGCGACAAGGAGCAACACCGGTGTGAGCGGCTAGGGGTGTAGAGAGGTGCGGCACCGGTTTCACCATCGCGCGTCTCGAAGACTCGGAGCGGGTTTCCCCGTTATTACGCTTTTAGACACTTCCACCCCCAAGCATATAGCTCTGGCGGCCCCCCTCTGATCGGCCAACTAAGGCAAGCCAGAGTTGAAAATCCTGCGGGCACTCATGGGGTTCCACTCCAACCAACCAATAAAGGCAAGCGGAGACGAGGCCCTGACCGACTCTCTGGAGCATTCGGGTACGCAGTGTCGCCACTCACATTCAGCTCGCCACAAACTTCTTAGTAAGGCTCTTATTAAGAAGTTCAGCAGTGGGCGTTTTATTGCCGATATGATGATTATATGATGAAAATTACTTAAAACCTGATTAATATTTAATTAAAGACAAAACGTTGTAAACTACAACTTAAATAATAACTCAAATACTCTTTTATGTACATTCTAAATTCAAACGTTTACAAGATTAATTTTGTTATGCAACTCAGCGTAAAATGTTTGTGTTATTTCCACCTAGGTAATAAAAATACATATTATGTTATTCACAATTTGGTGTGGCCCTGCATATTTTTAAGTATTTGGAAATACTCTAATCTATTTATATATGAATTGCATATTTGAAATGGTTCTCGGGGGTCACGAGTGCACAGATTGGGGATTCTGCGTGTTCATACCAAGTGACCCCGCGGAGACGGTAGCGCGCACGTGGTCACGTGATACAGTGTGCACAGCACAGCCCACAGCGAGGCTTGGGGGGACCCTTTACAATCCTCCCCGAAAAGTGCCTGGGGGCAACCTTACTACAATCGCCTTCCCTATGTTAGAAGAGGTGACCGCTTTAACGTCATCTCCTCTGAGACCATACGAGTACCTGGAGCCCCCCTTTCGGTGCCGAAGATGACTGCTTCAGTGGCTTTAGCCGGTAGGAGTCATACCCCTTCGCCTTTCCCCGGGGCGCAGGACGTTCATTAAGAATTTCCACTGGGCAACTAATAAAAAAAGGTGAAATGGTTACGATATAATGCTAACTTTAAACGCAGTTCTCAATTTTCCGCCGCTGACTCTCTTCTGATAAAACTTGCGTGTCCACAAGGAACAATTATGAAGCCCCTCCAGACAGACTATCGCTTCACTAACTATCCACTCTCAAACACAGTACTCCTCCAAGATCACCAGATCGACTAGTATGAGTGCGTTCTGTGCTCATTGGTGGGTTTTACCATAATTGCCATGCTTAGCTGGGGGGTTGGCGATCGCAGTTGAATTATTAATGTACTCGAAGGATGCTGCTGCTTATTCGCCGGCTAATACCATAGTCACTTTATACGACACCCATGGGATGAAATGGGTTGGTGCTTTTCGTAGCCAGCACCACATGATCTGCCTTTTTTTACTACGTTCCCTAAAACCAAGATATTAACCGAATATTATTTTAAAATTCTCGGTAAATGTTCCTTCCTCACATACAACCTGTAGAGTTTATTCTCCTTTGTCCACGCAAATATTGTATTATAACAGAGACATTCCAAATTTTTAGATAAGATAAGATATTTACTCGTTAAGGATTAATACGCTTTAATAAAAACTTCAAAGTTTCCAGTGGCAATAAGCATTCGTTTTCTAGTTCCTGTGTAATTACGAATGGTGTACTTGGGTTACCCATATCCCGATATCTTATAAATTTGATTGACCTTACGAACTTAACAAATAAATAACCAATAAGGACTACTTAATAGACAAAAATAAATTTGTGAATCGAACCTACATTATAGCAGATGATAAAAAAACTTTACACAAGGAGATATATAATAACAACCAGGAAATAATGTTGAAATTGTCAGACTTCCTTAAAAGTAACCTACACTCACTGCACAAAAAAAATATAAGTACATAGTTAATAATGATTAAAGCCATCGACTTAAATTAAAAAACTAATATTATAATTAAAACAACATTACACTCACTGAAATTCTTCCTGGTAAAATGATTCTGCTTATCAATCCAACTTTCAAAGTTGTCTAACATCTCTTCAATAGCCCCATGGGTTAAGTTGAGTTCTTTTCTCACTTCTTCCAGCGTATTAGGGTTGAATTTCAATAGTGGAGTTTCTTGTAAACTCTCCATTTTTGTCCGCACTACTTGAAGTTCCGATAGTTATTGAATCAAACTACATATACAAAGTTATAACATAAATCTATAAACCGGTTCTCGAGCGTTTAGTTGTGGTTACTGAAGGCTAACTTGTTGTGTACTTCTGCATCTAAATTATGTAAGGTTTCATTCCCAGATCTGCTGGAGCAGGGGGTTTTTACCGTCCGAAAACTCTTAGTTATTGGACTACAGTTACAATTTATTATGAATAGCCGTAGGTAGTGCGGTATTGCTTAGTACGACTATTGGATTATATCAAGAAGCGCACATTCTCATTTGCCTAGTTGAATCGTTTGGCAAACGTGATAATTTCGCAATAGTTATTTCTTCCTACGGCCTCCGACGAGGTGGACAGACGACCAGTAAAGGTCGCTGGGAGTGGTTGGACGAGAGCGGCATGTAACCGCTCCTTGTGGAAATCTAAGGGCCTCCCCCTTTTATTCAGCAGTGGACGTCCTTTTGCTGGTATGGTGCTTATGTTCTTTTTTTACGCATTTACATATGTCTCTTTAGAATTTTTTACCATAGCAATTTGTTCAAATAAACATTGTGAAATCAATTTATTTTATATTTCATATGAGTGTCCATGGAGTTTCTTGTCTGCTCTTCACCATAGGACCAAACAATTGGAACCGTGCAACTTAAATTCTGCCGTTTCATAAGTGCCAGTTATTGGTTTATTTTAGTTAAAAACATTGACTAATGACTATTAAGTGGTCTATGCGTTGAGAATTGAGACCAATTATACAGTCTTATTATTAATTAAATATTACTTAAATTAAGTTAAGATAAACTTAATAAAGTCAACTTAAATTAAGTTAAGATAAACTTAATAAAGTTTATCCATGAACATGGCGCTTGCAACAGCGCCGAAATATCGGGAACTCAAAAGAAATAAAAAACATGGTAAATATCCCGTTTCCAGATCTAATAATAGTGTCAGTGACCATGTCAGTCTAAAAAATTTGTTCATTCAACACCCACCACTAACCACATTGTAGTCGTAGACTATCAAGGCCGCCAGCCGGAGGCTGTGGTCACCGCAATCTCTTAAAATATAATAAATATGAGTTTAAATGTATTCAAATTATTCAAATTTTGGATAGCCAACGTACACATGGCTACATATCAAGGTATAACACATCTCCAGTAAAAAAAAAAGTTATAGACTAACCTCTCACTCTCATTGTACGGAAAGCTTATACAATACGACTGACAACCAGACTCGGAACAACTACCTGGTCTAGCAGATCATACAAATATGTGTTCCGTGCGGGAATCGAACCCGCGACCCAGACCGCAGCAGCCGACTGTATCAGCCACTGCACCAACTGTGCCATCAAACTTCTTAACAGAGGTCTTGACATATGATCATCCATGCGCATACACATCTTATTCGTCATAGGAATAATAGATGATACTGATTACGGGAACAAAATGGGAATGAAATTTATTAAAAGAATGATATTTACATGATTTTAAGATAATATCGGGTCTATTCGCACACATATTAATCTCTACAAATAAATAAAATTCAAGTGTCTGTTTGTAATGTCAAAATAACAGCTTTTTACTTCATGCATATGGAAGTAAATACGGTACACATAAAAAAAAACAATTATTATTTTTTTTGTCTATCTGTCGGTCTATCTGTTTGTTCAGGATAATCTCCGAAACGCCTAGACCGACTATGACGGGACTTTCACTAACAGATAGCTGATGTTATAAGGAATGACTTAGGCTACTTTTATTTTAGAAAAATAATAAGGGTTCCGCACATAAAAATTAAAACCCATGAAATCCAATACACATACTTTATGTCAAGTGTATATTAATAAGTACTCTAAATTACTTAAAAATAATCCAGTTTCTTTTAAATTAAACAGCGGGTGAAACCGCGGGTCCCGGCTAGTATTGAAATAATGTTTAAACCAACCTCAACGTTTCGATCAAGTTGACCATGACATTGACCGTGGTCATGAGTAGACTATTATAGACTTTTTACAGTTACAACATTTATAAATTCAAGCGTTCACTCGGATGTGAGGTGATGCTAACTTGGTTTGGTTCCATGCTGCTAAGACCCAGGCGTGTCTTTTTTCCGCTAAACGTAGTCAATTCCAAATGACTCTGACTTTCCAAGATGTATCGGTGCCGATTACTGACCACCTCGAGCTTCTTGGCATTACTCTCACGTCCACCCTCAATTTTAGCTCCTACAGGAGTCAAAAGCTCAATTGGCTGCAAGAAAGCTTGACAGCCTGTCGAAGATGAGGCGGTATTTTACACAGGAACAACTGCTCAACGAATACCAAGTGCAAGTTCGATCGTGTACCGGATACTGCTTTCATCTTTGGGACGGTACCTCCAAGTACCAGCTTGAAGCGCTTGAGGTGTTTGACAGACGCACGAAGAGGCTCATTAACAACGATGCACTTATCGAAGCAAGGCTCCAGAGCCTTGATCATTGACGCGAAGTTGTAACCGTATCAGTTTTTTATCGGTGAATTTCCTCAAGTTTTATTTATTCTTTTATTTTATTCATTGCCCCACACTAGGATTTCTCCTGTGTCGTGGGTGCGTTTACATGCACAAATTTCACACACACAATACACCCAGACCCGGAACAACTACTTGCAGATCATACAAATATTTGTTCCGTGCGGGAATCGAACCCATGACCCGGAGCGCAGCAGTCAACTGTATCAGCCACTGCACCAACTGTGCCGTCTAATAATAGTTCATTCTATCATCGGACAACTACCATCGTTGCATGGTTGATGTCCCATCCATACATACTAAGTGTTTTGCTTCAGCATTTATTGTGCGTACTGCTAAGGAGTGGAACTCATTGCCAAAGTCTTTGTTTCCCGACCGTTATAACCTGGGAATCTTCATGTCACGAGTGAACAGGTTTCTTTTAGGCAAGCATGCACCATCGTCAATTGCATCGTCGCCTAACATCAAGTGACATAGTGGTCAAACGCAAAAAATCTGTTATGTCAACAAATGTAAAAAGTTCGTTGATCTAAAGTCAAAGTAAAAGTATTTATTTCAAATAAACCAAATATTGGCACTTATAAAACGTCAGAAGCTAAGTTGCACGGTTCCAAATAGTTGATCTCGTAGAGAAGAGCCTGCAAAAAACTCCATGGATACTCTTTTAAAATAATTGAGAATGCAATGTTGATTAATACAAAATATTGTGAAACATATACCGAGAAAAATGTAGGTCAATGTGTTAAGACAATAATATAATAATAATCGTTTATTTGCCGTGGCAGGTAACAGCTGACCAGTCCCAACAGACGGCATCCGTTCGCGAGCATGACGCATGCATCAGCATCGCTTAGCTCAACCATATTGTAGGGTACCAAACGACCCGATACACGACACCACCACCAGCAAGACATCTTAGTGAGCATGACAGACCAATACAGCCAGGCAAAAGACATTCAATGTAAATAATAAAAATAACATTGATGGCTACATGATGCTCACACATTTACAGTTTTGTATGAATATTATAATTTAATGTTAAATGAACAATATTAACAATAACTAATGTTCAACCAATGCTATAATATTAAATATAAGTAAATAACATAAAAATATGAAATTTTAAATTAATCAACTCAAATGTCAAGTTATTAAATTACACAAAAAAATGTAAATTCAACGGAGTCAAGTCAAATGTCAAGTAAATAACATAACCATGCAATTTTAAATGAGTTATGTCAACTATCGAGTTGTTTTACATTGATAATATAATTAATTCCAATTTTTAAACAAAACATCATATTAAATACCAAAAGTTATCAATTAAATGGTAAGAAATGCTTAAATGCAAATATATTATTGTCAAAACAAGACTAGTGCTATACATACTGATCATAAATATACATTTTTGTTTATGTGTGTGAGTATACACATGTAAAGCCCCTTAGTTGCACACGCGTGTAAACGAGTGTACCTATTCTCTCACATGCTCTCTTCATAGTTGTCTAACACGCCAATTTACACGCGGTACGCTATTCTACACGATAAAATCTGCTATGTTTTGATGAATTATTAACCTCACTTATGATTGAATCTTTTTAATGGACTGTTACCGCGCAAAAACTAAGGCTTTTATGAAGCGTAACTTTAAGTTTATATTTTGGCAAGCCGGGCTTTTGGGTTTCTATAAATCTACCGTCTCTGCTTTAAACGTTAAAGACGGGCAAGTACTAGTAGAGCCCGTGCCATGAGAGTTCCATGTGTATAAGTCTTCACGTTTAAGGGTTAATCTTTTGGTAATGTCTTCTTCTTCTCTTAGATTGTGGCTTCTGTAGGTTATTTTGGTAATGTCTTAGGTTTTCGCGATTATTACACATTTATAATGAAACACTTACATACAACGGAGTGACCAAACAAAAAGTCCGCATCTTTTTATTGTGCTGAACTGAAAACTTGTAATTCAACTTGATACCTCAAGTCGCTACAGATGAAGGGTCTTTATATATGTATCTTATAAGGTCCATTTTTTCATTATGAGGTACGGAACAATAAAAACTTGGCTATGGAGAGAGCTATTCTTTGTATTTCTCTACGTGATTTAATCAGTAATATGGAGATCCGTAGATGAACTACAGTTGCTGAACGGCCGTTACGAGGAGCCGGGTCCGTCGCGCAAACAGAAATAGGCCTAAGATGACGGCGCGTGTATTCCGCGCGCGCGTCTCTTTAGGATAGGTGCGGCCAACAAGAACGCATAGAAAAGAGGCCCGTCAAACAGTAACGGACTGATATCTGTTGGGTGCGCGGTCCAATGCAGACAAAGCGTATACCTCACCCCCGGCTAAAAGTAAGAAGAAGAACACCGTGGGGTTTTAGTCGCTTTTATTCCGGCAAGCCCCTCCGCCCTTCACAAGGTGGAGGAAGTCTTCGAGGATTTCCGGACGATAAAAATAAAACGTTACATTGCTCGTGGAAGTGATGGCCGTTGGGGCAAAAAGGTTCTTAACTGGAAACCGCGCACTCGGAAATAGCGTAAAACAGCCTCCAACCAGACGGACAGTTGACCTGGTGAGCTTGGTTGTGGAAAGGGATCTATAGGGAAGGCCTTTGTTCGGCAGTGGACGTTCTTTGGTTGATATGATGCTTATGAACATGAGCTGAACGCAATAAAATCGTTTCATTGCATAGAAGACGATGTACTTAATTGTAGAGGCGAGCACTTGGGTGATGAAATGTTGACTTACGATTAAGAACGTCATTCAACAGGATTCAAAGTCAAACGTCATTCAACAGGATTCAAAGTCAGCGTCGAAGCTGTATAATGAAAGGCAGTGATGGCGTCGGTCGCTTGAAACGCGCGGTCTGCTCACTCGGTCTGTACGCTGCATGTGGGATGAGAGAATGGCAGTTGCGAGCGCACTCGAGAAATGATCATGATATTATAAAAGTATTGTAGAATACACGACTAATACCCTACGACTAAAGCCCTAATTTAAATGACCAAATGAGTGGTTTGGTTATAATGAGTGATTGGACTGTTAATACTGGGCGGAAAAGGGCAAGCTACATTTTGTGAAAGTTATTTATGACGATACCCAGTGCCATGTGGAAAGCGTTTCCAAACAAAAGACAAGAGCGTATAGTTTGGCACTCGCTGGCTGGGTTGGATGCAATATGCAGCAGGTCTATGGGTCATGTCATTCGGAAATCTATCATGATCCCTCTAGTCCTCTGCATCTATTACACGTTCCTAATAAAAGCGCAGGTCATTATTGCATGTTTCAATACTATTCTAAATTCCACGCGTGCGAAGCCGCGGGCAAGTTTAGTGTATCATAAACAATGCGATCATAACGCTACTTGATTATTGTACTATAACATGATATTATTATGCTATTGCGAGCGATGGCCTCATCAGTCAACCGTAGCGAAACAGCAGCCGTTTAGTGTGTATTTAAATCGCAGTTAAAAGTGTTAATAAATAGTTTATTGAGTTTTTATTCAAAATGACATTAGGATAGAAGTCTATTAATTTTATACTAAAATCAGTTACAAAATCAAAATTATGACGCTGTGTCCCAGAATCGTGTACTGAATCCATGGTAACAGTTTTACTTACTGTGACACTTAAACCCTTATTATATTAAAAAATAAAACTAATATGAATTTAAATGTTATAAAAACAGTTTTATAAATACTCTAAACGAGATTTACCAAAAAAAAAAACTTATTTCCTTAAACAACAAGGTGACATGAGCCGTAACGTGTAATCTTGTTAAAAGTTATTTTTAACTGTTATGTTTTATTACAATATCTACGTGCGTAACATCGTACGTACGTAGTATTCTGGTGTTTCTTTTTTATAGGTTGTGGTAAGAGAATTAATTGTATTTTATTCAAGTAGGTACTAGAAATTCCCCGCGGTTTCAATCGAAGTTTTATTTAAAATACATTGGATCACTTATAATTAATATAATTATACTATACTATATATTATATACTATAATTATACTATACTATATATTATCTAATATTTATTTATTTATTTATTTATCCACACTTACAACTACTTTTACAGGCATAGCCCAATGCAATAGCGTACAACAAATCTCAAACAGTTTTACATCTTATTAGGTATAACATATTATATACAATGTTTTCTTTGTGAATTCACTCAATGTGCAACTAAATTTATAATATAATTTTATATATATATACTATATAAATTAGACTACTTTTTGCTCGACTCTTAAAGTAACATAGCCTGATGACCTGCGTGATGATTCAAGAGGCTTGGGCTATCAAATTCAAATATAATTTTTCAACCGCTCTGTTAATTCCAGAGCTAATGAACAAAAAAACAAGCAAACTCTTCAGCTTTATTATACTAGTATAGATATATGAAATGAGTAGACTTCGTGGTTATGACGGCGAACGAAGGACGGACTGATTACCTGTCATAGATTGCCCGTAAATATCCACTGATTAACATGGACCTCCGGAATATCACTACAATGAGCGGTTATGATTATTATATATTATAAATGAATATCCGTATATATACTGGTATGATCACCACGCTTGGCAGGAAGATTGGTGATCGTAGTATGTTGTTATTATCACACAGGAGGGTGTTGCTACACATCTTCTTGATATCAAACCTTAGTCACCCTGCACATACATGGGTGGGAAGCTATTATTCGCCGAGATCCACATTGCTCATTACCCGGTGACGTAAATACAACAAATGCAATAGATATTTATGAAAAGCTGGTATACGCAATTGGTCCTATGAAACATCAGCGATTATGACAATCGTCGTTGTTAGCTTTCTTTGGAAGTTTTTGCAAGCCAAAGGATTTATACAACGAGCGGTTACAGGCCGCCTGCATCCAACGACCCACAGCGACCTTCACCAGGTCGTCCACCTCGTTGGAGGTCGTCCCATGCTGCATTTTCCGGTGCGCGGTCTCCACTCGAGAACATTTTTACCCCAACTGCCATCAGTTCTACGAGCAATTTTTAGGAATAACGATCGACTCGACATTACTGTGGAGTGCACACATTAAAGCTATATCGAGTAGGCTCTGGTGAATTTGCAATTCGTAAAATTAGACAGCTGACCGATGTAGCTACGGCCAGGTTATTGTACTTTGCATATTTTCATAGCATTATGTCTTATGGTATTCTGTAGTGGGGATCGGCAGCTGACGTAGACTCAATTTTTGTTTTACAATAAAAGGCGATCCTCTATCTATAGCATGGGTCCTCGCGAATCTCTTAGAACTTTGTTTAAAGATATCAACATACTTAAAATAAGGTCGTAAGTCAATCTATTGCGTTGTGAGATTGCTACTGGACTTATGAACGCGACCGTACATAAGAGTGTTTAGATTAAAAGCCAAACTGTTCGTCGGGAATGAGCGTTTTCGATTCGGCATTACTATTAATTGGTAACAGATAATCCGCTCTTATATCTTTGCAAGGACATTGAAAAAGGGTATAACTGATTGGCTCACACTTTGGTTTACCAGGTTTGTGGATTCCAATAATTGTGGCCTCTTTCTCCTTGTAGGGAACGAGGTAGTTTTTAATTCCACAAAAATGTCGGTTATTAAAATGATAAGATGGTTTGGGAAAAGTTTAACCACCTTGTTAGTGACACCTTCTAAGCCAAGAGCTTTGCGAGGGTAAAGACTTTTCACTATAATCGTGACTTAGTCTGTCGTGACTGCAGGGAGAGGGTCATCAAGGTCCTCGACAGGTTCGATGGCTTTACGTTCAACTTTGGCGTCGACCTCAGTGAGGTGAGCTTGGTCTGTAGTGCTTGGGGTAAAATGTGCTTCTAGACTGTCAGCTAGACATTCAAATTTTCGTCGTCATCAAATATTGAAAGAGGGCATAATATCCGTTGTGTCAGATTTGAGTATCCATTGCCAATGCCAAACACAATGGTCTGAGGCGGATATCCTGTATCTGTGGGGCCAACTCGGGAGGAGTAGTCGGCATCTAGTTCTTGTAGTACTTCAACGGAATGCAAACTAAGTTTGACATTATACATATTGCTTTATCGAGTATTTTTGGGCGTTGGTTTTCTGCACACACATACTTCTATATGTGAAAGGGAGGGTGTATCTATGGGCATACAATATAATTATAGACCTTTAATAGTGTATGAGAGTGCCTCCACCTCAAGAGCGGGTCGTTCGTCTATCGTTATGCACTATGTCATAGTTTGTAATTTTAGGATCTCTGTCTCCTACAGATAGGCTTAAGCAAATTTGTCGTACTAAAAATATGTCAATATTATTATCGTGTAGGAATAGAGCGATCCCATCTCATTGATGTGCAATTCTGTTGATATTAAGAAGCCTATTTTTAGGGAAAGGGGTTTGACTTTGCACCGTTTTCGTGTATACGTTATTGATTTACGCGGTAAGAGAGGGGGGAGGACCATTCTTCATATAAGCACACTAATATCCAATGAACTAAATAAATATAACGATATAATTGGCTACTCATACTAAAACACACCCACGACTTTACAGGCAGCCAATCATGCTGAGCGTACGGCTGTATAGAGCGGCCGTACCACGCAACGCGTAAGTTTATTGAGAGTACCATTCGCTGTTCTACTCACTGCGCTTGTTATTCACTTATTGCTAGTTTAAAAGTGGTAGATGATAATAAGTATTGTATTTTGTTTCGTTCTGCTCCATTAATCCAAATGTATCATAATAAAGAAAACAATATTGTTTTTTTTAATTATTTTTATAGGCTAATAACGAAAGATGATTTTTTTATAATGTTTCTTGTATTGTATTGTTACAGTTTTAACAGTTATTAGATTCTCTGTGAGTGAATATTTTGAACTAATAAATTGACAGAATACTTCGTTTTTGCAGTAAGAAAATAGTTTGAATGTCAGCATCTTTCCCCCAAAACAGAATACCATACGACATTACACTATAAAAATAGTCAAAATATACTAGTAGCAGCTCTACTAGTATACATATATTGATTATTTTTATAGTTTTTCTACATCTGTTAAGTAATGATTTTTTATTACCGCGTATGATGTAGAGTTAAGCCTAAGTTAAGTTAAGCCTTTTCGACAACTTAAGTATATGAGGACCCCACTGTGGCTTATAATCTAAATTAATACGCAAACACTGTAATGTCCACAGAGTCTAACTCCGCACCATTAATTAGTAGACTGGTATTCACTTTTCGAACATTAGATGTAGTGAATTTAATTTAGTTTTTTCATATTTAAAAGTAAATTGTTAACATAAAACTAGTGGAAATATCTGAAGATAGTGCTATTTCCATCGTCAAAAGCCAGATGTTGGCATTTATGTTTGAATAAAAGGGAAGTTTAATCTGCAAACAACACTATCACGTGATTATCGCTTACGTTATGATGTAGGTCATTTATTCATAAATAGGAAACAAAAGTTGGGTGAGAATTGAGAACCTACCGAACACCCATTGTGACCACAGACACAGAAGACGTCTTACCCGTAATATAAAATTTCTGAATCCCATTACTCAAATAATATGAGACAAGGAGATCCACTGCACAGACCTTGATACCATAGTGAAGCAATTGTCTGATCAGTATTTTGTAAAGAATATAATCAAATGGCTCAGACAAATAATAGAAGATGCACAGGGAATCGCGTTAATTCTTCTGGTATCGTAATGTTTCATCATATCAGCCACAGGACGTCCACTGCTGAACAAAGGCCTCCCCCTTAGATTTCCACAACGAGCGGTCACATGCCGCTCTCATCCAACGACTCCCAGCGACCTTCACCAGGTCGTCTGTCCACCTCGTTGGAGGTCGTCCCACGCTGCGTTTTCCGGTGCGCGGTCTCCATTCGAGAACCTTTGTGCCCCAACGGCCATCAGTTCTACGAGCAATGTGCCCTGCCCATTGCCACTTCAGTTTACTAATCCTTTCAGCTATGTCGACAACTTTAGTTCTTCTACGGATCTCCTCATTTCTGATTCGATCTCGTAGAGAAATACCAAGCATAGCTCTCTCCATAGCTCGCTGAGTGACCTTGAGCTTTCTTATGAGGCCCATTGTGAGTGACCACGTCTCTGTTCCATATGTCATCACTGGTAACACACACTGGTTAAAGACTTGCGTCTTGAGGCATTGCGGTATTGTTGACGAAAAGACGTTGCGAAGTTTCCCGAACGCTGCCCAGCCGAGTCGGATTCGACGATTGACCTCTTTCTCGAAGTTGGACCTACCTAACTGGACAGTTTGTCCTAGGTAGACATACTCGTCAACAACTTCGAGAACAGAGCTCCCAACGGATATTGGGATGGGTACGACATGGGCATTTGACATGACTTTTGTCTTGCTCATGTTCATCTTAAGGCCCACCTGTTGGGAAACTCTGTTGAGATCATCGAGCATTGTGCTGAGCTCTTGCAGCGATTCTGCCATGACTACGATGTCATCGGCAAATCGAAGGTGAGTGATATACTCGCCATTGATGTTAATGCCGAATCCTTTCCACTCCAGTAGCTTGAAGGCATCCTCCATTGCAGCGGTGAACAGTTTCGGGGAAATGACGTCCCCCTGTCTCACACCTCTCTGCAATGGAATTGCCCCCGTGCTCTGTTCATGTACTCGGACCGACATGGTGGCGTTTCTGTATAAGCACTTCAACACTTCAATGTACCGATAGTCAATCTGGCACCGCTGCAGAGATTGCAGCACTGCCCAGGTTTCGATCGAATCGAAGGCTTTCTCATAGTCCACAAACGCCAAGCATAGTGGCAGATTATACTCCTCGGTCTTCTGTATAACCTGCCGCAGCGTATGGATGTGGTCTATGGTACTGAAACCTTTTCGGAAACCAGCTTGTTCGGGAGGCTGGAAGTCATCAAACCTGCGCTCGAGACGATTCGTGATGACCCTTGAAAACAGCTTATAAACATGGCTCAGAAGTGAGATGGGTCTATAATTCTTCAATAGGGTGTTATCACCCTTTTTGAAGAAGAGCACCACCTCACCTCTGTTCCACGCTTCCGGCGTTGTGCCCTCGAGTAAGACGGAATTGAATAGCTTCTGAAGGACTTTAAGTACCGGTGTTCCACCCGCTTTCAGAAGCTCTGTCGTAATTCCGTCTCCACCCGGCGCCTTGTTATTTTTAAGCTGTTTCAAGGCCATCCTAATCTCGTACAGGCTGATGTCCGGGATATCCTCGGTATAGTGTCGGGTTAGTTTGGCTCGCGGGTCTTTGTCAGAGCCAATGGTAGGTATACTTACCGAGGTGTATAACTGCCGGTAGAACTTCTCAATCTCTCTCAAAACCTCTGGCTTAGTCGACGCTACACTGCCGTCCTCGGTCTTCAGCTTCATAATACGACTTTGCCCAATAGACTTGTCTCTTGCGAACACTTTGGAGCCTTGATTCCGCTCAATCGCCTCTTTAACACCGTTGGTGTTAAAGGTGCGGATATCGTGACGCAAGGACTTCCATATCCGTCTATTGAGCAGTCGGTATGCTTCAGCATCACCGGAAGACTGCAGCGTCATGGCGCGTCTTTCTGCCATGAGGTCGAGAGTGTGATCGGAGAACTTTTTTGGTCTACCTTTACGGTGGGCCTTAAAGAACTTAGACCCAACCGTTTGGACAGTTTCTACAAACCTACCATTTAAATCGTCCACAGATACGCAATGTTCTAGGCACTCGAAGCGGTTTTGGAGTTCGAGTTGAAAGCTCTCGGGGTTTTGGATATGAGCACTAGAGGGCCGGAGCGTAGACCTCATCAGACGAGACCTCTCAACTTTGAGATTAATATTCAATGTGCCTCTTACCATTCGGTGATCACTACCGGTTTTCACCCTGTGGATCACAGAGACATCATTGAATATTTGCCTCCTATTGGTCATGATGAAGTCAATCTCATTCCTCGTGGAACCATCGGGACTCATCCAGGTCCATTTCCTGTGAGGCGGCTTTTGGAAAAAGGAGTTCATCACGAAGAGTCCCTCCTTTTCCAAAAAGTCGGCCAGCCTCTGTCCCCTGGGGTTCCGTTGCCCATATCCAAATTGCCCCACTCTCAACTCACCATCGCATCGAGTGCCCAGCTTCGCGTTGAAGTCTCCCATCACAACAGTGAAGTGTGTCTTCGAGGTATGTATGGCCCTACTTACGTCCTCATACATACTCTCTACTTCATCATCTGGGTGTGTCGAGGTCGGTGCGTAGACCTGTATGACCTTCAACGAATACCTCTTGGATATTCTGAGTATAAGGTACGCTACCCTGCTCGACACACTTTCGATGGCCACTATGCTGTTAATGAGGGACCTGCGGATTCCGTGAACATTCCGTGTGGTGTCCGGATTAAGAATATAGCACCACTCCGTCTCCTCCCGTGGAGGTCGTAAAAGTCGACTAAGGGACTCTTAACCAAAGGGATGGGCAGCAGCGTCCCTTTGCTGAACAGAAGCATTACTGCGCTCACCAACACGCCTGCCAAGCGTGGTGAGTATCGGCAAATTCCCCCCAAAATGACGACACGACTAATGCACCGGCCCCCAGTTCCCGGCAGCCCCGCTATTCCTGGTCATGGTAGCGGCCACGGTAACGGCGGGGCAGGGGGTGCTAAGAATCACCGGACGGGATCCGGCTACCACCCCAAACGAAAACTGGCCCTGGTAACGTATAACACACGCACACTGAGGGCAGACGAAAAGATTGTTGAGCTGGAAGAAGAAATAGATAAGTTGCACTGGGATATCATGGGCCTATCAGAAGTCCGAAGAGAGGGCGAGGACACGATAACCCTGAAATCTGGCAACTTATTCTACTACCGGGAAGGCGAACATCTGTCTCAAGGTGGTGTCGGGTTTCTCGTTTATATTCCGTAATGTTTGTAATGTAGTAATTGATACAGAATAAGATGCTTTTGTATTTGATGCAGAATAAGTTCTTCGAATATTTTACTTAATGTTTGTAGCACCAAAACAGTTCTTAAATTAGGAGGGTCAATTGTGCTACGTTTTTTTTTTTATTGATCCAGGGGTTTCAATATCGCCTCCAGGACCCCACCGTCCATTTTATTGGTCATAAAACGATTACGATCGCATCTAAATACTATGTAACGTTGATCAATAAATTCATTCTAGGCGTCAATCAGGTTTCCGTCAAGATAATGATATCATATATATGCATGTGACAATATATTTAGGATTAAAATGTTTAGTTTGGTCCTGATACCGCGACAACTTTGATGGTGTGTGGATAGATTAAGATTTGCCATTACAAACCTATAAAATAGTACTACTCTGTCAAGAACGTAACGGGAAAAGATCAATAATACACAAAATGTTTGTTATTCATCCAAATTTATTTTATCACCTTCAAAGTATGCTCCTTCAGAAACGATACACTTACGCCAATGAATAATCCAATCATCAAAACATTTTTTAAACGCTGTTTCCAGAATTGAGTTCAGTTCTCGCCGCGATTTCTCCTTTATGTCTTCTACCGATTGAAAACGGGTGCCACGAAGTGGTAATTTGAGATTAGGAAAAACAAAGAAGTCGGCTGGAGCCATATCTGGTGAATATGGTGGTTGCTCGATGGTATTTGTTGAGTGTTTGGTCAAAAATTCGTTCACAATGATGGCCAATGATGAACAATGATGGTAAAAATTATTGAGTTTGAAATTTCGAATCGTAGACTGGGACATATGTTGTAGAAGAAGATGTGTGCACTACATTTAAATAACTGGGCCTTTTTTTTATTTATTTTTTTACTGATATCCAGTTGAAATTCTACATGGAACTTCCTTCATCCCGGGGAAGGGCGAAGGGGTATGCCGGACTCCTACCGGCTAAAACCACTTGAGCGGTCATCTTCGGCACCGAAGGGGGGCTCCAGGTCCTCGTAAGATCACACTAGAGCCGCCCATTGGTGCCACGCCTTTAGGCACATCACGGAGGGGATGACTGTAAAGCGGTCACCCCCTCTAGCGGAGGCAAGGCGACTGTAAAAAGGTCGCCCTCCAGGCACTTCTCGGGGAGGATTGTAAAGGATCCCCTAAAGCCTCGCTTTGCGCTGTGCTGCGCACACGGTGGCACGTGACCACGTGCGCGCCACCGTCTTCCCGGGAGTCGCTCGGTGTGAGCACGCAGACTCCCCAATCTGCGCGCCCGCTAAATTACTGGGCCGGCGAATTACTCGCTATTTGATTATTGTACTATAATATGATATTATTGCCGTGCCGTGTGGTGCTGACTACGAATAGCACTAACCCATCTCATCCCGTGGGTGTCGTAAAAGGCGACTAAGGGATTAGTCGGAGGATGTGCAGCAGCATCCTTCGAATACATTAACAACTCAACTGCGATCGCCAACCCGCGTGCCAAGCGTGGCGATTATGGCAATACCCCCCCAATGAACACACAACACACCGATGTCGGTCGGTCGATCTTTGAGGGAGACATGTGTCCAGCAGTGGACTTTATTCGGCCGAAATGATGATGATATTATTATGCTACTGCGAGCGAAGACCTCATCTGTCAACTGCAGCGAAACAACAGCCGTTTAGTTTTTATTTACATTGCAATTTTATGTATGTGAAAATAAATAGTTTATTGTGTTTTTATTCCAAATAGCATTGATAGACGAAATTAGTTATTTTATACAGAAATCAGTAAAAAAAATGTAGAGTCATGAAAAAATCGATGCAAAATTATAACGAGGGTTCCAGTATCATGTACCGCATCAATGGTATCAGTTTTCGTTACGGTGTCACTTATACCCTTAATGTATATAAAAATTCAACTGATATGAATTCTTAAGTAATAATAAAAATATAAAACTAATACTGTAAACTAGTTTTGTGTGTTTTTTTGGTGTGTTTGCTTTGTGTGTGGAATATATGTCTGTAAACGCACCCACAACACAGGAGAAATCCTAGAGTGGGGCAAAGATTTAAAAAAGACATTATGAAAAATTGCATCTTTCCTACACAAACATCATGGAATATCACGGCTCATAAATTAAGATAATTATCTTAATTTATGAGCCGTAACGTCTCTCGTTATAAGTTATTTTTACTGAACTTGATTATGATTTTATAATGTCTTAAGTTCGTAAAATCACACGTACGTCATTCTGGTGTTTCTTTTTTATATCTTGTGGTTAGAGCGAATTAATTAAATATTTTTTTATTCAAGTGGGCACTAGCTGTGCCTCGTGGTTTCTCTCGACGTTTTGTATGTAGAGCTCGATATGAGTTCTTCGGCATAGGCATGTGCAGTTCAGCTATTCTCTGTAATGCTCGGTTACGTCGGACGGCTCCCGGCCCCACGCTATTACATCATTTTCACTGAGCTTTCTTTCTGACTTTATTTTTTTTGCTTGGCTCTTAATGCTCGTAGCGAGATGTTAAATGCTAATATTGGTCTATCAAATTCAAAAAGATTTTTTCTGAGCTGTCGGCTTTTCCAGAGATTAGCGCGTTCAAACAAAAAATAAACCAACTCTTCGGCGTTATTATAATATAGTATTGATATATGATATGAGTGGACTTCGTGCTTATGACGGTGAAGCAAGGATGAGCTAATTACCTTACACAGGTTAGCCCGTATACTTCCACTGATTAACACGGGCCTCCCAATTATCACTACAATGAGCGGTCACAGGGGATATTGCTATAATCACCACGCCTAGTAGGTGGACTGGTGATCGTAGTATGTTGTTATTATCACACAGGAGGGTGACGCTGCCCATCTTCTTGATATAAACCCACAGTCGCCTTGCACATACATGGGCGGTCTATTATTCACTGATCAATTACCTGGTTTCCTAATATACCACAACTGCAATAGATATCTAACATAGCTGGTATCACGCACTTTATCGTGTGAAACATCAGCGATTATGACAATCGTCGTTGTTAGTTTTCTTTGGAAGGTTTTGCTAGACTGCTCTTGAGTAAGCACTCAAGTATCATCATCGTCATATCAGCCAAAGGACGTCCACTGCAGAACAAAGGCCTCCCCCACAGATATCCACAACGAGCGGTTACATGCCGCTCGCATCCAACCACTCCCAGCGAACTTCACCAGGTGGTCTGTCCACCTCGTTGGGGGTTGTCCCACGCTGCGTTTTCCGGTGCGCGGTCTCCACTCAAGAACCTTTTTACCCCAACGATCATCAGTTCTACGAGCAATGTGCACCGCCCACTGCCACTTCAGTATACTAATCCTTTCAGCTATCTCAACAACTATAGTTCTCTTAGAATACATAGCATAGCTCTCTCCATAGCTCGCTGAGTGACCTTGAGCTTTCTTATGACGCCCATTGTGAGTGACCACGTCTCTGTTCCATATGTCATCACTGGTAACACACACTGGTTAAAGACGTTGCGAAGTTTCCCGAGCGCTACCCAACCGAGTCGGGTTTGACGATTGACCTCTTTCTCGAAGTTGGACCTACCTAACTGGACAGTTTGTCCCAGGTAGACATACTCGTCAACAACTTTGAGAACAGAGCTCCTAACGGATATTGGGATAGGCGAGACATGGGCATTTGACATGACTTTTGACTTGCCCATTTTAATTTTAAGGCCCACTCTCTTTTGTGATCATCGAGCACTATGCTGGGGTGCAATTCCTTAAGCTCAAACATCCATATATCCTTAAGTACAGAATCGAAATAACGGTGAAAAACCAAATTCGTACTCACTAAGATTGGTCGTCATGGTTTACCTTCTGCAACGTGTCCTTGGATAGCTTCAATCATGTCTTAGCGTATACCGAAATTGGTTTTACACCGTTATTTCGATTCTGTATTTAAGGATGTATGGATGTTTAAGATTAAGGAATTGCACCCCTAAGCTTTTGTAGCGATTCTGCCATGACTACAATGGCGTTATATAGTGCTTCCTTTGTGAAAAAGGCAGTCTTACTAGCTATGATACAATTTGGATCTTTTCAATTAGTTTTAACAAAAACAAAATAAGAGTCAACATTTTTAGTTCATGTTTAAGGCCTTATATACGCTGGTAAGAAAAAATAAGAATTTGGTTGCATAGTTGGGCATTGTCTGTGGAGAAGGAGGAGCAAGAAAGAAGGGGTATTCTAAAAAAAATATTACAGTTAAATTATCCGTGGATTTTCCACAAATAAAAAACATACGATTGTCCTTACAGTGCACTGTATTTTTTGGCAGTGATTTGCTATTATTTAACGTCAATCTGTGTAATATTGATTTTTAATCTTCATACAAAACAAAACTGTAAAGGTGTCAGCATTATGTTGGTAAGCCATTGATTAGGGGTGGTCTATAATAGGTAAAATAAAAATCCCGTTCCATCTGTTCCTGTTTCAGGGAAAACAGTTTCAGAAGCCTGTTCTATTACAACAAGTGTTTAAATATTTACGTATGAGTCAGAGAACAGACTGCAGCACAATAAGAAGAGAAAAGAGCTTGTGCCAAACTGAGTTTATTTATATTTCAATCTCTTTCTAACAGAATAATCATCCTTACGCTAGAATAAAGAAGAGCTTGTTACACAGCTGTTACAGCCTGTTTTGGTCTGCTTTTGAATTTTAGAACTTATGGACCAGGCGGAACAGGCAGGAACAGTGTTTCCAGTTTATAGACAAGAGTTCAATGTTGCTTCGTTTAGAAACCTGTTTTATTTTACTTTTTAACGCAAACTTTCGATTTGAAATTGTACAGGGTTTTGATCTCAGGCGATGAAACTAAACTTATTCAACAGGATCTTGATATGATTGAGCGCTAGTGCATTTTGAATTGCATGAAGCTCAATGTACAAAAATGTTGTCAATTAAGATTCAGCAGAAAAAAGTTGGAGATCTTTGTCGATGGAAAGGATAACTTCAAAAGTCATGTGGTTATAAAAGCTTATAAACTAAAATGTTATAAACTAAAATAACGTAACATAATGCACTAGTTCGAAGCTGTCTGGAGGTAGTGTGGTATAGAGTCCACACTACGCGGTACACTGACAAAGGGTAGAACGTCTCCAAAGAGCCTACACCAAGCACCTTGCGTTTAATGAAATTAAGATTTCACCTCGGTGCCCGTATAAACTACGCCTTCAATGCTTTAAAGCGCGTAAGCGATGGCAGGTGAGCATGGTTGATATTCCTTTACAAATTGGTTAATGGAAAATTAGATGCAATGAATTGGTCTCGCGAGTTGCATTTAATGTACCTTACAATTTACCCAGACAACCGGATACTAATGTTTTCCATGTCAGCACTTGAAAAACTAACGTCGGTATAAACTCACTCCTTACCAAAGTCTGTAGAGACCTCAATTTATTTAAAAAGTATGTACTGGATGCTAACATAAATCATGATTAATTGAACTCCTTTAATCAAAAATATGAAATCCCAGAGAATCCATACGACAGAAATTCCTTTTAAACCTAATTTAATTTGATACTATTAATGATACGTTATATAATTTGATATGTTATTCTTTAATTTAATGTAATATAATTTTAATTGTAATGATAATTTAATGTTCAATTATTTGCTTACATATACATATTTCATTTAAGTATTTACATAATACATAATAAGACACAACAGAATTAACAATAGTCAAATTTACCTTTTATTATTGTTAATTCTATTGTCTCTTATTGTTTTACGAATGTTGGTTGGCTAATTGGCCGTAATTGGCTAGTATGTAAAACTGATGCCATTTATGATTAGTTTTAAGCTAACTATTGTACATACAATCCGAGGGAAAACTTGATAAATGAATAAATAAATAAAAACAATAAATTAATTACTAATTAATCCATAATTAAACTCAAAACACTACATGTGGTTTTAAGATGCCGGAACTCTAGGAGGCGATGTAGAAACTGTTGTAAAGGACTTACATTTCTTTTTAAATAAATTTTATTCTCTTGGCCTGGACCTCAACTCGTCAAAATGTATAATCTAGTTGAATGTTGAATTTGTAATGTATATACATGACTGTAACTTTAATGACATAAATAAATAAATGATATGACTGATAGGCAATCGAATTTGCAAAATGTTTGATACTTCCCATACATTTTGGTGGCCTCGAGTTCCAAAAAAGTATGAGTTTACCGTTACTGTACCGATTTCTATCCTCGGTCTACAGTATTGCAAAATTAACCAGGAAAATCTTAGAATCCTCACTTGCTTATTTTAGGTACCGTGCTTACCGAATACGAATTTTTCCGTCAATCAATCTTCCCAGAGACAGTGGGACGAGCCGCTTTTCAGTTAGATTCGGAATGAGCTTTTAATTTTAAATATGTCAATCAATGCTGCTGAGCGTGCTCGTTTGCTTGCTCTGGGCGAATGGGAGTCGGGTCTCTGACTTCAGGCGCTTCCATCGCCCAATATTGGCACTATGTTGGACGACACTACTTTTCGACTCGCTACATGCCTACGTTACGCTGTATGGTGCCTCTCATCGGTGTCACTGTGGTGAAGCTGATTGCCTTGATCACCATACCAAGTATTGTAGTAGGAGACTTGAGGACTACATGAGGCACCTCCGCGGGCCTCATAGCACGCAAATATTAATGACATGTTCGTTGAGCTCTTGTCACCTCTGGCGTGCCGGCTACATTACAACCCAGTGGCGTGGAACGTAATAATGGCCAGACGGTATGTCGCTACTGCCATGGAAGTTAGGAAGGCCTCTGGTATAGGATGCAACTTGTGTCGACACCCTTGCTCCATCCCATCTTTCAAGTTCAGTGGGCTGCGCAGGCGCTGCAATGGCTCAAACTAAAGAAGTAGTGTTTCAGCTGTTTGTGGTCGAAATGCTTGGGTCATGCGTTTGGTCGACTCTTTGCGTGACCAGAGGGCTGGCCTTAATTTTTTGGACAAAAAAGAAATATTTATTAGAAATAAAGAATCAGCATTGCCATTCAACGTGGTAATGCGCTGCAGATTAAAATAATAAATGAGAAATTATCCAAAAGAACTTTGTTTTGTGATATACATTTTGCTGTGCGAATAGATAATAAGATTACCAACAAAAATAGTATCATAATTTGCTTCCAAAATAAATATTGTTCGAGATTTATGTAGTTCCAAGTTAAATAATCCTTTTCTTCTAGATTATCGATCAATGTTCTGCAAGTCCAGAGTACAGCCACCGATGTTTATCTACCTTAAAAATATTAAAACCGAATACCTTACCCCAATTGTTTTTAATAATTTTGTTATTCCCCTGTCACCTCATGTAAAGAATTTGGGTCTCCATATTGATAACAGGCTTAGTTGGATCAAGCACGTTAGCCAGACAAGCCAGAACGTAACGGCCACACTGCGATCTCTCTATAGATTCAAAAACATTCTTCCATCCAACACAAAAACACTTCTGGTCCAGTACCCTGTGCTTCCTGTAATTGATTATGCGGATGTTTGTTACTCTGATCTATCCCAAGAACGTCTTAACAAATTGGATCGACTTCTCAACAACTGTATTCGTTATATCTTCGGATAGCGTCAGTACGACCACATTTCTTCCTACCGATCTATGCTTAAATGGCTACCTGTCCGTCAGAGGAGAGCCGTTAGATCACTCTATTTGCTTTTCACTATTATAAACGATCCTTGTGCTCCTAATCATCTGAAAAATTTTCTTTCAACTTTTAGGTGGCTCCCACAGTCATGACCTTCAGGCTTCTGAAAATTTAACTCTTAACATTCCATCCCACCATACAGGGTTTATGTCCAAATCCTTCGCTGTTTCAACGATAAAACTCTGAAATGCGCTTCCTCTTGATATAAAGAAAGCTCCAAATAAATTCGCGTTTAAACGTAAAGTGCATCAATACTTCCTGAAATTGTTACAATCCTAATCAGTTTTGTCTTCGTCATTAGAGTTAATATTTATATCAGATATTTTTATGTATTCTATTTAACTATTTACAATTATGTAATATAATATAGTATCTATTTTTATATTAGTATATGTATGTATTCCTATTTTTAATTCAGTCTTCTTTAACATTATCTATAGCTTTGCTTTTATACCTCTTTCGAAGTGTTTTGTTTAACCCAAAGGTTGACTGGTAGAGAATTCCTCATGGCATTAAGTCCGCCTTACGTATACTCAATGTACATAAAAGTTTAAATAAATAAATATTTTATTTCCGATACAAAAGGCTAAGATTTTTTGTTTCGTTTGTATTTTCAACAAAAATGTATAATCTTCCAGTATATATTATACGTTTTTATCTAATTTAATTTATACAGTACTGCATATTCAAATAAATATCATTATTATACATAGTATAGCCGAGAAAGTTCTATTTCATTCTTTGCCACGGACTTGAAAAAAAGAATTTAAACGCGGCATGATGACGGGGGTCCTCTTTTTAGATGTTGCGAAAGCATTTGACAAAGTCTGGCACAACGGCTTATTATATAAGTTGTATCAACTAGGTGTGCCCAACCGTCTCGTTCTCATAATTCGAGACTTCTTGTCAAATCGCAGTTTCCGATATCGAATCACGGGCACTCTCTCGTCCCCCCGCCCCATTAGAGCCGGAGTCCCACAAGGATCCGTGCTAGCCCCATTATTATTCTCACTGTACACCAGTGACATCCCTAAACGACCTGCTAATACGACCCAATTAGCACTGTTCGCCGATGACATGGCCATATTCTACTCTGGTCGCATTCCCGATAGTATAACTAAGATCCTCCAAGCCACAGCCGACGCCTACGGGAAATGGTTTAGGAATTGGCGGATCGAAGTTAACCCTATCAAAAGTAAAGCCGTCCTATTTTGCAAATTAGGTGACGACCACCCACGCTTCAGGGAGATCTCAATGCTGGGCCAATCGGTTCCTTGGGAACCACACGCCAAGTATCTTGGAGTCACCCTAGACAAAAAACTGACCTTCATTCCCCACACAAAGATGGTGCGTGCCCGCGCTGCCCTTGTGCTCGGTCGCCTTCACTATATCCTGAACGCTCGTAGTAAATTATCCCTTAGAAATAAGGTGAGAATTTACACCACATGCATTCGACCCATCATGACCTATGCCAGCCCAGTGTTCACACACGCTGAATCCGGCTCACTCCGTAGATTCGAAATCCTCCAAACCCGTTTCATGCACAAGGCCACTGGAGCGCCTTGGTACATGCGTAATGATCAACTCCATTTCGATCTCAACTTGCCGACCATCAGGCAATTTATGAAACAAGCGTTCAAACGCTATCTCGATTCTGCCCTGTCCCACCCTAATCCCCTTGTGGTATCATCCGTCGATTACCAACCCTCTCGCATCAGTAGTGTACGCCGCCCGAGGCACGTTCTGGTCGATCCAGACGATAAAATCACGTTAGATCACATAAAGAGACTCGCGTTGTCTCATTCACTCAACACCCGACCGCTTTACCGCCCTCGCCGCCGGGGATGCCCGCCTCACCGACGTCGCGGAGGCCTATCGCCGCGTCACCTTCCCGTTCAAGTTAGCACCTCTCCCTCCCGTCTCTTGCTCGCGCCGGCCCGTAACGAGCCAGTAGCTTTAAATGTCCCCTAATACAATTTAAATAATACCGATCCAGCTGTCCCCAAAACAATAGCTTGTTATCCCCAGCAACGCCCTAAGCCGAGGTCCGTGTCCCACAGGGGGCGCCCTTAGCGAAAGTTGCTTAGATTTTAATATTAAATTTAAGCCTGGCTGGAGGCCTCTTTTGGCTTCGCCAGAAAATGACCGGCTAAGCAACCACCTTTCCCAGAAATGTATGCGAGAAGCCCAACAAAAAAAAAAAGAATTTAATATTATGTTCATGTACTGAAGCAACTTATATTTATTTAAACAAAATGTTTATTTCTTTTTATCACAAGATGTATTTACGGTGTTAATCGTGTCATGTATTAATATATATAAATATATATATATTGATACCATCTATTTCCAAATTTTTGTAAATTATTCTTATTTACTTCGACTTGATGTCCTTACGTTACCTGGGCCTCCTATTGAAAACCAGCGCTCGAATACTGCCTACGCAGTATTTTAGCAAATAGTCGAATGGGAGACCCGTTGTTGGCACAATGTGTAGATTTGTTGTAAGAATGTAACTATGTATATTGTATGCCAATAATAAAATCTTTCTTTCTTTTTTTTCTATAAAAAAAAACCAATCTCAATATTCCTTACATCTTTATTAATTGTATCTACGTCCTTTCTCAGAGTTGTTATAGTAGAAAACAATACTATCTAATAAATGAATGGAAAAGAAAATTGTGCAAGTCGTTAGTTGATTTATTTTATCAATAAAAACCCATTATAAATGCATGATGTAATAACATAGTACTATCTACTTCAATTTTTAATTATTCCAATACTCAAATAATTTTTAGCGTCTCGTTATAATAAACGTGAAGTTTCTTACCCTTAGTAAATTTTAGTGTAATGAGATATTACACTAAAATTTACTATTTGACTCACTACAATAAATGTTTTAAGTATCCGGGGCTCTAACCAGGACCGTGAGGATGGGCAGCAGCGTCCTTCGACTACATTAACAACTCAACTGCGATCGCCAACCCATCTGCCAAGCGTGGCGATTATGGAAAAACCCCCCAATGAGACCACAACACAGCCATATCGGTCGTTGTGGTGATCTTTGAGGGAGGCCTGTGTCCAGCAGTGGACAGTGAGACAGTGGCCGAAATGGTGATCCGGGACTCATAGTGTCAGCTATAATGTGGCTTACGAACTATGTTTCGCTATGATGTATGGTGAGTCACTGCCTCAAGGTTCCTGGTTAAGCAGAAACTTTGCAGCAGTGATTCTCAAACGAGCAGTTCAATCTGGTTGCTTTCATACTCAGGATGCTGTTGGCGCTGTAGTTTACCATACGCAACAGAATTGCGCATCACTTCCGCATTATCGCTTAAAAGCAATCAATGCGAGCTACCAAATATAATTCACAAAAACTGTGCTTTTTTACTAATCCACACTAAAAACGAATGTATTTAAAATACAGGTAATCAACTACATTAAATTCGTTAAAGCTTCATAGTATAATTACGTTTTAAAAAATACCCTTTTACAAAATGATTTACAGCATCATAAATACTTATAGAATAAACAATTTTACAAATATCACCATCACTTAACATTTTAGCAGCTCATAAAGTGCAAGCTCTGTCAATATTAGGAACCTCTTTAATCTACAGTCAGCTTTCTAAAAGATCCTGGCATCCCCATGTATTCTTCATTAAACTTAGCCGTTTGTCTTTTGGATTCATCGCTGACTAATTTATCTGCTTCTCTAATCATTTTCCTCGCTTCTTCCCCTCTTAAAGTCTCCTTCCATTGTTCTGTGAAAGACACATATTAATAAATTGCTTGCGGAGAATTTTTATCATAGTTAAATTAAAGAAAGGACGCCGACCATATCCCAGAAGCCGTTGGGCCCAAAACTTTATGAAGCGTTACACATTCCAAATTAGTGTTATTTATTAGATAAAAACATCAGCTACAAGCTGCCTCACTTTTAATTTGATCGACAGTTGCGTAAGCAAGATATATTTAATTAATAATTATAATAACTTAATTAAATAAATGATTAGAGACTGTGTGTGTGTCAGTGTGTGTGTGTGTTATTGAAAGAATTGTATTTTGCTATTATTACTCTTGTAACGTTAAGGCGGCTAATAAAGTACCTAAATACTTTAGATAGGTTTTACTTGTATAAAGTAAATTAGAAACAGTCCACGGTGTGTAGATATGTATAACAAAAGCCCCTGAGAAGAAGGGCGGTGGCACGAAAATTTTCACGGTGCAGTACTGCGCATAGTGAGCGGATCCTTTGCTACCCTCCTTGAGATTTTCCTGATTAGGGGCGGCCATTTTACAGTCACCTGCCCTCTGCTAGAATGTGAGATCACTTTACAGTCATCCCCTCCAAGATATGCCTGTAGACGTGGGACTAATGGACAATTACCTATAACACTATTCATATGCATTACAAAAAAAATCCTTTTTACATACTACTAAGGTGACAAACAACAATAACCATGTTTGTCACCTTAGTAGTATAAAAACATGCTGTATTCCACTAGAATCTGTAACGCACTGGGCCCAATAATGGACAGTCTATTTTGTCTTTTTCTTATTTCATGGCAATATAGATCAGGCATTTATGATTACTTACAATCAGCGGTGGTTATTATTTCACAAGAATATACCGTAAAATGTAAAACAAGAACTATCCGCCGAAACAAATAGTTTACAACTGAGTCCATTTGTTCACCATTCATATCAAAACAATTCAACTTACCACTCAATTTAGCTACCGACTGATCATCACCACCGTAATCTTTAGGCAGGATTTCCTTAGGTATGTACTTATGAAGATCTTCATAAGTACTGTGTACATGGACTCTGTTTGCCACCTTTTCTCTCAGAGCTTGTTTTAGTATGAACACCAACTTGTCAACGAAGGGTGGTGCGTTCAGAATGTGGATACCCTTGATTTTTGTACCGATGCCTTCCTGTAAATAAAATTAGTAGTCCTTAAACTTCGAGCCAACACCGTGAAGCTCCGGTCACGAATAGGGCTACCGGCTACCACGTCTCATCCAGTAGGTACCGTAGAAGGCGACTAAAAGAGTTTGGAACCCGATATAGTTAAGCACTTTGGTTCACCCGCAGGTAGTGGGTAAACCACAATACTAGCATACCCAAGGAGTGTTAGTGTCAGGCAGCCGGCCGAGTGTAAAACCTTGTGCCAAAACCTTGGCAATGTTTCATATAGCGCCGACCCCAAGTAACTTGAGACCAAGGCAGACAGAAAAAGAAGGAGAAGAAGATCAAGTTCTATCATGTGGTGTAAGTTACGATTTATAGATTACGGTAACCTCTTACCATCAGGTGGACCATATGCTTGTTTGCTACCTTAAATGGCACACATAGTCAGCAAATAAAGAAAATGACATTATCGAAGTTTCGGGATGCCTTTCAAAAATGTGGTTTATCTAATACAAAATTTGTTTACACACTGCGAATTATTTGCAATAGTTAATCACCACCACTACTACCATATCAGCCATTTATACGTCCACTGCTAAATAAAGGCCTGCTCCTATTTCCACAATTGTTTCATAATTCTGGGGTATTGGCAAGTAATAACTCATCATGCTTGGCAGGTGGGTTGGTCAGTGCAGTATAGCTACTGTTCAACAGGAGGGACGCTGCTGCCCATCCTTCTGGTTTAGAGTCTCTTAGTCGCCTTTTACGTAATCTAATGGGAGGTGATAGAGTGGTGCTATATCCTTAATCCGAACACCGCACATACTTAATAGTTAATCGGCTTGATAATATAAAACGGGATCACGATCTTGATCATGTTTTTACAGGTTAGTGGATGATCATTAGTTTGACACCAGTAGCTAAGCACAATGCTGCTAGTAATTGTATGAATTTTTTCTTGTATTTGTGTATTTTAAAGTTTTACATCAATAAATTAATTAAACAACTTTTTCTCTTTCTTTTTTGAGTAAAATAGAAAGGCAATACGAGGGCGGCACTGAAAATTTCGGGAATCAAGGAAGTGACACAACATTACTATTTAAAAATGTATTTATTGCTTTTCGAAGTATTCTCCGCGAAATTTGACACATTTTTCCATAAGATGGAACCAATCATTGAAGCAACCATTCCATTCGGAAGTTGGGGTCTCCAAAATGGCCGTTTTGTAGGCGTCCACAGCTTCTTTAGGTGATAAAAATCTCTGTCCACGCAATTTATTCTTTATTTTAGGGAATGTATAGAAATCATCAGGGCTTAGGTCGGGGCTGTACGGCGGATGGTCTAATAATTCTATGTTTTCTTGCTCTAAAAAGTCTTTTGTTCTGTGCGCGGTGTGAGAACTCGCATTGTCGTGATGGAGGATGATGCGGCGGTTGCAGTTCGCTCTACGGAGTTCAGAAACGACCTGTGGCAAACAAATGCTAGCATACCATTCTGCATTAACCGTTCTTTGTCCCTCAAGAGGAATAGTCGTAATATGGCCGGTTTTGGGGACAAACGTGGCCACCATTTTTTTTGCAACACTCCGTGAACGAACAATTTTTTTTGGCTCTAACTCATTTTCGAACACCCAAACTCGTGACTGGTTTTTTGTTTCGGGTTCGTACGCATATATCCAGGATTCGTCACCTGATACGATGTTGTATACAGCATTTGAGGATCCTGCGTGGAATCTTTCGAGAGTTCTGACGCACCAAGTAACGCGAGCCGCTTTTTGCTCTTCACATAGCAAATGCGGTATCCATCGGGAAAACAACTTTTTTACACCTAATTGTTCATGCAAGATTATTTGTATTTGACTCATGCCAATGTCTAATGTTGCCTGAATTTCGCGGTATGTCACATGTCGATCTTCCTCAATCAGCTTACGCACAGCATCAACGTTTTCTTGGGTGACTGCAGTTTTTGGACGACCTTGACGAGGATCATCACTGAGCTTGACACGTCCACGTTGAAATTCAGCAAACCAGCGATAAATTGTGGTTTTGGATGGGGCTTCATCACCAAATGCAAAAATCATCCGGTCAACAAACTGTTTTTGTGTTAAACCACTTCGAAAGTCATAATAAATCATCGCTCTTGAATTTTCTCGAGTCAATTCCATTTTCTCAACGACTAAACAAGTTTGACAAAACCTTGTGACAAGACCGTTAATCTTTTTTAAAATAAATAAATGGTATTCGATTTGTAAAACCAAGGAGTTTTCAATTAAAAAGATTTTAATATGACAGGAACAGTGGAATTATTCCATTCCCGATACTTTTAGTGCAGCCTATGTACAAGGCATCCTGCTACGGGGTAACTTCTCAACACACGTGAGGTTTGTAGAAGCAGAAATTAACGAAAAAAGGGAGAACAGCGTTATTCTGAGTACTAAAATAATAGACTGCGATCACCAATCTCTCCGCCAACCGTGATGCGTATGAATTCTTCTTATTTTAGATTGAACGATTTCTCTGGCTAAGACCAATGTAGTGACCTCAAAAGTCCTGTCACGGGTGAGGGGAAGATGAGTCTATACCAGCAAAAGAAGTTTGTGGCCAACGAAAGTACAAGAAAAATCGCTTATAAAAGAAAAAATACTCACAGTGCACAAAACTTCAGCTTTCTTGATAACAATTGGGTTACATTTACTGAGAAGACCGAGATGTATATTAGTCAAGTCGACTACAAATCTTTCCGAAGGAGTGTAGTCAAAATTAATCCTGTATTCGCCGATCTGAAAAAATTAGACAAAAGTGAAAAGTTGGGAAACATTATTAAAAAATGCACTGCAATTTAGAATTACCTTAAGACATCAATAAAAATTTGCTCAACTTGAATTGGGTTTAGACCAGTAATGTCATCATGTTCTTAGTGTCATCTCAATTAAGGAAATAGCAAGCGATTGACGAATCAATGCACGAAAGCAGTTCGATCGTCCCATCAAAATGTTAATTTTATTATAAATGTTTGCAGAACAGCACAGAACAGAAATTAATGAAGCATTGGTGAGTAGAATCGACAATGGTTCTTATGCTTCTGTTAGACAGAAAGCTGGCAATCCAGCTACACAATCCCTTGGATAGTGCGTATGGTGGTAACTTCGATAGAATAGCGTGGTGCTAGACCTAATCGTACGCCTTCACTACGTCAAGGCTTACAATCTATCTAATCTATCTCATCATCGGCAGTGGTGGTAAGGACGACTTCTGCTCGCGACAGATTTGGTGAGCGACCAAAAAGTGAAACTTCCGGAAAGGATAGCTTGCAAGCCGCTCAAATATTCTGCCGAAGAAATCGAACTTAACCCTGGCAATCAAGAGTAGTAACTCTAGGAGGCAACATTTCGCTTACGATTCATAGCTGAAACGTCTGGATCCTGCTTTGTACGGACCATGTCCAAGCCACATTCACAGTTTGCTTGTTAAGCCTACCTTCTGGCAGGGTCGATTACACCATGCGCTCATTCTTACCCCTGCAGTCACTAGAGGATTAGGAATATAATATTCCACACCCTCCATGATCGCTTCAGAAACGGTGGCCGCACCGGTTTCAAGGTCATCTGATGAAAATCAAAACTGCCTCCACCAGTACAAAACGTAGAATTTACGTAATTCATCCCAGTATGTTGGCTTGTAGCACCACACGCGATGTCATTTGATTGGCCGGTTTGAACTTGGCCGTGCGTATAGGACTTGCGATCCAACGAGACAGTGGTCCAATGAGCCAAGTATTGTATCCCTGAAAAATAATATGCGTCCAGTTGCATAGTCAGTAGAAGGCCCAGTAACAAACTCGTGTAACTCTCAAATTCTGGTATTCTTGCTGCAGAATGAATCCGTTGTTTGGAGTCATAGGCCAGGGAAAAGTTGCGAGCCCTCGCGTCGTAGTCAGTGGACCAAGAGCCGATCCACTTAACGTTGTGGGTGTTAAAATCTCCAAGAACAACTCGCTTCGTGGAGAGATGCTGCTCAATAAGTCTTGTTACTGTCTAAGTTAACACTTTGACATTTGTAACGGCACGCGTAGACTCTGGCGTGACCATCATGATTCACGCGCACCCACAAAACACTCGCGTGGGAACCAAACCGGGTTAAACTCCGCGCGCAGCAAAACTTAACATTACGTACCATACTGAATGCCTAAGCTGAAGCAGTCAACGTGCTAACCCCCAGCCAGAGGTAAGTGGAAAGACATCATGAGATTTTAACCAGTAAGAGTCTGACATGCCCCTCCACCCTTCTCAAGGTGCAGGAAGACCATGAGGATGTCCCCAGGGCAAAAAAAGGAGTCGACGCGCGTATGGCGATAACAATGTTCGCGCGTGCCGATGCCTCTGCTTGACCCTAAATCCAAGATATGTCACCACGTCACGCATGCTGTGGCTAAGAGCTGCTCATGCGACCTCATATCAGACGACTCTGCCCGACTGATCTACCGAAACTGATTCTTGAGATCCCATATTACACGCGACTTACTGATACAGTAAGACTGCACAGATTCAAAGTAAATCACTTACTGTACAAGTTGCTCCTAGGTTCATACAGGCGCAACAAGTACAGTGTACATTCTACACACGTTACTATTCATACATGTGTACTTACGATTGGAGAACATGGCACAGACGGGCATTCATGTGAAACGCTTACAGTGAGCGGTAACAGACGGCTCAAGTCACTCAATACCCATCACAATGCCACATTGTCTGCGGCGAGCTGGGCTTGACCTGAAAGCGTTACGACCGACAGGGGGCACCAAAATAGTCGGAAAACGTTCATTAGGAGGACAACTGCTGGGCTTCAACCGATAAACTGGCAGTTTCACCCGGTAGGGCCCGCTCGTACGTTTTCAGTGAAAATCTTTAGGCGCCTCTGTTAAGAAAGTTCACAAGTCTATGTTAGAGAGTCTAAAACCTAGGTCACGAGCCTCACGGCCCCTTACGGAGACGCGAAGATGATCTAGTTTTATATCCATTGAGCATTTGCCCTCTAGGTATACCACCCGCCTGGTTAGAGGATCCTTCCTTTTCTACAGAGCATACCTTTTTCACAAAACTGGTGAGCCCGACGTGATTAGTAGGCGAGTTCACCTTGCTAGGCGTCACGCCCGCATAATCGATGACCTGCGATAAAGTGTTCGCTATCACGTGAGGTGGCGATTAGTGGGCAAGTCCATCTGGCTTCTCTTCACTCTTGAACAATGGGTGACGCGCATTGGCGGACCCGATCAACCGAGGTGGCGTGATCTTGTGCCGCGGTCACCTCCAAAAGCGGAAGCGGACATGGTAGTGGGTTTCACTGCTAAACTATATTCTCAATCTGGACACCACAAGGAACTTCATTGCTACTAACACCTATAGGAACAACTATCTCCTTCATAAGGAGATAGCTTACATAACAAACGATTCTGAGTCATTTACATCCAACAGAAATCTTATGTCCTAATAAATAAATCTTAATAATTCACTTTCAAAGATGGCTTACCAGAAAACAGTATCTGAAGTAAGCGAGGATGCTGAACGGCTCCAGTTTGTCAGTTAGGAATTGTGTCACCATCACCCTGGACTGGTCGGATGGATGTAGCTTTGGTAGGGGAACGTAGTTCCTGAAAAAATAAAACACATCTTTGTATAAGTTATTTGATCTGCGAATGGGAATGGGAGCTTAAAAAGAAAATATATATAGTTATATATATTTAAATTGAAAAATATTGGTATCATAATCATAATATATTATCTTCTATCACCAACCTTGGCAAGTGCATAAGAGCACTCTTGAATTGCCTTTTCTAACTTGTATGACCCCACGGAACGATAATGGTAGATACATTTTTCAGAGAGCTGCGCAGGCACACAGGTGTTTGACGTACGGCTAGCTCATCATTCTCTATGTCAGCATTTGCATTGGATACAATCCGTACAGATGTTTATTTTGTGTGTGAATAAATTCATGGTCGCCCAGGGGACGCCTAGGTGTCGGAATTGGACCGTGATTCCTTAATTTTTTTTAAACTTGATTTTATATATTTGTAACACATATTGTACATACATTTTAACTTTCTGCACTTCTTCTTCATATGAACTTTAACTATGGCAAATCTCACAAACGTCAAATGGGTACAATGCTTTTTCATCACGTATTAATTAATATATATATACTTTTTCATCTCAAGTCTCACTTCAACAAACTTAGATATTACAGCTATACACTTGGTTCATATTTTTTAGATTGAATAAACAGCGGGTTTTTCATAAACTTGTTTTGATTAATACGATGTTCAATAGTTCCAAATTATTCATAAACCGGTTGATTTAACATTTGAGCTATGATTTTTTATAATGTTAACATGTCAAGTGTTTCGGTTATCGACCTCAAAATCAATTTTATTTACGTCATTAGCAGACATTCGTCATTACAGCTATTCATAAGTTTTACGAGATTAGTGGTGGTTTGTCTCTTATTGCAATGGTCTCCTTCTGTGAGAGCATCGTGCTCCAGATGATAGACCGTAGAGCAGGATCGGGAGACGGCTGATTCCGCACGGGGAAGGACGAGACGGCGCAGGTTAACAACACGCCTGAGCCCGTTATATGGCATTGCCGTCGTTATAGGGCAGTGCGTGCTTATACCGAGTGACCCCCCTAAATAGACAGTATGCACGAGGTTACGTGCAGCCATGTGTGCAGCACAGCGCACAGTGAGGCTTCGGGGGATCTACAATCCCCCCGAGATGTGTCTGGGGTGGACCGCTTTACTGTCATCCCCTCCAAGATGTGCCTAAAGGCTGGTGCCAGACCAATGGTTGGCTCTGGTGTGATTGTATGGAAGACCTGGAGCCCCCTTTAGTGGAGAAGATGACCGCTCCAGCGATTTTAGCTAGTAGGATTTGTCCTTTCCCAGGACGGAGGAAGTACACGGTGTATTTCCACCGGGTGAAAAAAAAAGGTCTGTCATTGCAAGAGTACTACGTAGTTCCACCGCAGTCCTCCTGTCGTATTTATGTGGCGGTCTTCGGGGTTCATGAATGCACCTATTGGGAAATCAGCGTGGTCATACCGAGTGACCACCGGGAAGACGGCGGTGTGCATGCGGCCAAGTGCCGCCGTGTGCGCAGCACAGCGCACATTCAGGGGAATCTTTCACAATCTCCCCGAGAGGTGCCTGGAGAGTGGCCTCTTTACAGTCGCCTTCCCTCCACTGGAGGGGGTAACCGCATTACAGTCATCCCCTCCGAGATGTGCCTACAGGCGTGGCACCAATGAGTGGCTATAGGTGGAGATTATACGAGGTCCTGGACCCTCCTTTCGGTGCCGAAGATGACTACTCGAAGTAGGTTTGGCCGGTAGGAGCCCCCTGCACCATGCCTTTTCGCCATTTTCCGGGGCGAAGGAAGTACATGATGTATTAACATCGGAACAATAAAAAAAGGTACCACCGCAGTAACAGATATTCTGCTCCCAAGCAGTAGTGTTAAACATTATTGCTGTGTTCTGACTGTAAATAAATTAATTTTTATCTTGAATGGTGTTTGTTTTTAAACAATACATTATTGGCTTATCGTCAGTTAAAGCTATAGATAAACGAAACAGTCCGTGTGGTGTCCGGAGGCAGTAGGGTTTCTGAGGCCGTGCATTGGAAAACGCAGCATGGGACGACCGTCTACGAGGTGGACAGACGACGTGGTGGAGGTCGCTGGAAGTCGTTGGATGCGGGCGGCATATAGCCGTTCGTTGTGGAAATCTATGTGGGGAGCTGATATGATAATGTATGAGACTCTATGGGCTTCAGCTGAATCAGCGCCCGGCATCACTGTACAGCCATTAGATGGCACGGTTGGTACATTGGTTGATACAGTCGGCTGCTACTCTCCGGGTCGTTGATTCACACGGAACAAATATTTGCATGGTCTGCAGGTAATTGTTCCGGGTTTGGGTGTATTGTGTGTGGAATTTGTGTAAACGCACCCACGACACAGGAGAAAACCTAGAGTGGGTAAAATTAAAAAAAATCCTGAGCTGGATACCAATTTGACGCAGGCATGGGACACACCATGATAGTGTGTATATTTAAGTATACTTACATCATTAAATAATCCGTGTGGTGTCCGGATTAAGAATATAGCACCACTCCATCTCCTCCCGTGGAGGTCGTAAAAGGCGACTAAGGGACTCTAAACCAAAGGGATGGGCAACAGCGTCTTTTCTGTGGAACAGTGGCCATTCTGCGCCCACCAACCCCAAGCGTGGTGACTACTGGCAAATTCCCCCCAATATGATTACACAGTTGTGGAAATCTATGGGTGAGGCCTTTCTTCAGTAGTGGACGTTGTAATGCCGATATGATGACAAAATTATATTATTAGGCAACTCACATTTTTATTTAGAACACTGTTAATGTGACACTATTAGCATATTACTGTTCCACTGCTGGGCACGTGCTTTTTCTCAGCATGGCCTTAGTCCAACTTGCGGGCCTAGTTCGGATTAGAAGATTACACAACCATTGAGATCATCTTTTGGAGGCCACTCAGGTATACAGGTTTCCTCATGATGTTGTCGTTCACCATGAATGTAAACATCATTACAATTGTCACATATAACTATAGTCTTATTTATGTTTTTGTCTTTCTTAGTTATATTATATGATGTTTTTAGTACCCAGGAGAACGTTGTTTCAAACCCTCTCGACGCATTTTTTTAGGCGTCTTATAATACACCCAGATCTTTAGAAGACTCGTCTTATTCTTTGCCAGATAACAAATAGCCATTTTCACCGCATTTACTCGAAGTACGGTGAAAAGAAAAACTAGAACTAAGACTAAACTAAACTAGAAATAAACCTAGAAACACTCACACAACATCCCATTGCGTTTCAAATTCTTCTACGGTCCTGTTCATGCAGAGCTCAGGCATCATCCCTCGTGACGTCAGCAGCCTTTCCACCTTCCTCTTCGTTCCCTCTACTGATCCTTTCGAGATTAGAAACACTCGTTCCAGGATTGCTCTGCCTGGAAATTTAAATTATTAATAATTAATTAATATCATTTTTTCGATCCGTGAAACTGCCAGAATATGAATCTTTGAATTCTTCATGTATATTATAGATTTTTGTTTTACCTGACGATTCGAATACTTTGCAGCATTCGTGGTTGCAGGATGACCTATGTTTATTATCATGTGTAATAATCGCGAAAACCAAAAGACATTACTACGAATCATCTCCGAAACGGCTGGACCGATTTTGACGTGACTTTTACTGGCAGATAGCTGATGATATAAGGAATAATTTAGGCTACTTTTATTTTAGAAAAATTATCAGAGTTCTGCACAAAAAATTAAAACCCCGTGAAATCCAATATATATATATATATATATATATATATATTCTATGTCAAGTGTCTATGTCGAAGTACTCTAAATGTCTTTTAAAATAAACGCGGGTGAAACCGTGGGTCCTAGCTAGTTGGTTTATAAAATACATAGTACGAGTATGTTTCCTTATTTTTAGTAGATGTTTTTTTCATATTTAATTCAAGCCTACACTAACGTTATTCTCTTATATAATGAATCCCAGGATGGGTTTCATCATATCAGCCTTAGGACACTACTACTGAGCAAAAGCCTTCCCCATAGATTGCCACATTTTAGGGGGAATTTTCCAGAAAGACGCTACTGCCCATCCCTTCGGTTTAGAGTCCTTAGTCATCTTTTATGACATCCACAGGAGGAGATGAATTGGTGCTATATTCTTAATTCAGATACTATACAGTTGCGGATTTATTTACGTGTACAAACCCGAGGTTTTTCACAGCAAGAGCAAGTAAGAGTGTCATCAGTATCTGGAGACTACTGCCACTTTCAGTGGATTTTGTGAGTGAGATGGTTCATAATTTCAGCCATTTATACATCCACTGCTGAACAAAGGCCTCCCCCATTTTAATTTACAAACACAGTTGTTTCATCATTTTGGGGGGTATTTGCCGATACTCACCACGCTTGGCAGGCGGGTTGGTGAGCGCAGTATGGCTACCGTTCCACAGAAGGTATGCTGCTGCCCATTCCTCTGGTTTATAGAGTCCCTTAGTCGTCTTTTACGACATTCAATGGGAGGAGACGGAGTGGTGCTATATTCTTAATCCGGACACCACATGGACAAGTGGATGGATGGATAGTGAAATGGTTACACACACTAATTATGTACCTACCTATTTCTGTTAACACTTTAAATACATTTATTAAATATATTTAACAAACATGGACTCTAGTTGTAACCTACAACATGTAGATAAGTTACTGTAAGTGTAAAAAACGACAAGATGATTTGCGTTCAACTGCAGTTCACCAACTACCTTATTAGTTCTGATAGTGCGAGTATATTGTCATTGGAGTAATTCCAAACTTTAATAACATGGAAAGAATTATCTAATTCTTTCCATGTTATGCTATCTAGGAAGAACCCTGTCTACTTTTGTTTCAGTCGCATATAGCGCCTCTATTTATTATTCTCATCGCGAATGTCGTAAAAGGAGGCCTCTTACCTGCTTAAAGAAATATGTGATTACGTAGCTTTTTGCTAACCACAGTGATTATGGCTATATTGTCTATGGTGTATTTTATGATCTGATTAGTGTAAATAGAAACAAAACTGTGTTATTGTATGCAGGTCGGTCGGGCATATGTTTTCTGGCAGTGTTTGAGTTAACTTATGACGAGAAAAAGTATTTCAGACGTTTCGAGAAATGGAATGTTATAAGTATATCAGAGATTTGTGTTGTCTAAACAAACAGAAAATATTGTGCAGTGATGAAAATCATAGTACTATTTGCCAAGTTTGGCTGTAGCTGAATAGAATTTATGCTATCTAATTCTGCATAACAACACAGTGAACTGTTGAAAATTAAACTATCAAAATGGAATGTTTTGTATAGACTCTTAAGGCGAGTATTTCTTTTAGTTTAGCAATAGTTGTAAGTTTTGTCATACACGCCACGCTACCTTGTCGCATTAACGACCAAAAACTTACTCAAATATTTGCTCGCCTCAACCAGGTGGTCTTGTTTCTTTATCCATTCTTCAACCAAGTCCAAACTAGCATTGATTCTCTTCACATCATCTATTTCACATTGCTGGCGTACTTTTTTCACTGATTCTTTTGTTACTGTTATCAATGGATGGTGGGGTATCTCTTCCATTTTGACCTGGAAAAGAATAGGAAAAATATGTAAAAAAAATATACGACCTGGTCTCGAAGCGCGTGAATCATTCGCCTGGTGGTAAGCGTCATGCCTGCCCATAGTAACAGTAAAACTAACTTTTCTTAAATTATTTGTATGGCCATTTAAAAGCGGGGTTGGATCTTTACGTGATGGTAATAATCTTCTAGAAGAGGGTTTTAATATCACTTGTATTTATAACTAGTATACAACATGATAATTATCATCTTTCAACATTGTGTACAGTTTGCAGACAAAACTGCACATGCACAAACACCCAGACTTATTGGAGGCACTCACTGTTACATTAAAAATAAAAAACACTATGACAATTCCCAAGAAATAGGTCTACGAACTACGAACGTAGGACGACGCAAAAGATTTAAACGAGATGAAAACATGAATAATGGAAACCATATTTATTAAATAAAATGAATTTGAAATTAGAATTCATAGCCAAACAAAAAAATATTTCTATTTGAAATGGCCAGTACTCAGAACGGTCATTTCATATGTAAAGAGCTAATATTAGTTATTTTGAGGTATTTTTTTTATTTTTTTTCTAAAAAAAAGTGTAACTTAGTACTTTGGAAGTTTGGAGGCCATGATGAAGCGTAACAGCTAAAAAAAGTTGTGATGTTTATGTCCGTTTATGTACTTTTTCTATTCTTTTTTTATATAATTGAATAGAATAAACATAATTGTTTTATTACTAATCATTGTATTAATAAATATTCTTCTAATAGAAATATAAATATCATCTAATATAACAAAAAAACGAAAGTAAAGGTTACACGTAATATTTTTGCATTGTTCCGTTAAGGTATATTTTAGAAACCTTCAATTAAAAATTAAGGTCAGGACAATGGCATTCATCTTTTTAGCTCGCTCATGCAGGATAAATCGCATATACCTACAGACATTGCACAATGATCTGTACATAATACATGTCATGTCCACATAATTACACCAGTTTACCTAGCAATAAACTTGTTTAGCCGTAAAAAATTTGTATGATACACGATATAGAGCACGATGTGCTATCTAATTCTCATAACTATTCTGACTGTAATGTTAGCGAATATCCCACGTTTTTATTTTAATTTTAATAATTATATAGTGATTTTTGGTTAATATTTCATTAAAAGCGTGTTTTTTTTACTTCCTTATGTAGTTTTATTTTTATATTTTGAGTGTTAAAGCTAAATTAAAATTAGTAAAATTCTAAAAATTAATTATATATAGATGTTATTCATACACGTCTAGTCTATAAAAATAAACTGTTATTATATTTTTATTAAATCGTTAGCTGATAATCCTGGTGGATGCACCATGTCATAGTCAAGTCAAATTATTGTAGTTTCATTGATGAATTGATGAATTTCAAGTTTATGTGATATTTAAAAGTGGGTAAAAAAATTATTGATAGGCTCCATTCTTACAAATATATGTACATCAGTATGTACATTTTTTTTTTAATATATCCATCCCAGGAACGACATATCAAGTGTATAAGTAAATAAATCAGGAAAAATACAAGAACTTCTATTTAGAAAGTTATCTAAGTGTCCAAGACTTGGTGACCCATGATTTCGTGAAACGTATGGACTATTTCCATACGTTTCACCGTCAAGTACGAACACCACACCAACTTGTTTTTTACCACTTATTGGGGGAAACGTTTCATTTGTACAAAATAAGTCGTCTTCAATTTCGTCTAAGATCGCTGTTCGGTATAATATCATCACCATCATCATATTAGTTCTTCTACTTCTCCTAATTTCTAGTAATAATAATCGTTTGTTGATAACCTTTCGTGGCGCTGTTACATATGAGCCCTGCCTCCTGAACTAGGTTGTTAGCCTGTATCTCAGGAGACAGTTCCTTCCCTAGTTACATTTATACAACTTTGAAAGAAACAACAAAAATTTGCTAAAGAAACAGTAATAATAAAAAAAGTAATAACTACTTGGCTGAATGCACGCCCGAGCGCGCGCGCGTGTGTGTGTGTGTGTGTGTGTGTGTGTGTGTGTGTGTGTGTGTGTGTGTGTGTGTGTGTGAGTGAGTGTGTGTGTGCGTGCGTGCGTGTGTGAATGTGTGGATGCGCGTGAGTGTGTATGCGTGCGCGTGTGTGGTATCGCTAGTATTTGGTTAAATATATATGTAGTTACGCGTGAGATGTGCGTAGATCTATCTTTCAGTAATTAACTGAAGTGGGTTGTAATGAGGCTTTCAACTTTTTCGTAGTCCATATCATTGAGCTAGTTATTGACATCTTGACATTCAATTTGAGTTATTTAAAATTGAATTCCATAATTATGATATAAATTATTTGCCTATGTTTAATATAATGACTGCAATTTACATTCTAATATTTTCTTATTATTTTGAAATTATTAAATTAATTATTCATAAAATTGTAAATGTGCGAGCATCAAGTAGCCGTTAATATTAGCATCATGTTGCCGTTAATGTTATATATTTAGTACCTATACTTTGCCTTTTACCTGGTAGTATCGGTCTGTCATGCTCACTAAAATGTCTTGCTGGCGGTGGCGTTGTGTATCGGGTCGTTCGGTTCCCTACAATATGGTTGATTTAAGCGATACTGATGCATGCGTCAAACTCGTGAACGGGTGCCGTCTGTTGGGACTGGTCAGCTTATAACTGCCATGGCGAATAATAATTATATTACTTTAGTATGGTTTTTTATACATTGGCCTACATAATGCTCCTTATATGTATTTATTTTTATTTGTATCAATCAACATTGTAATCTCAATTATTTTAAACGAGTATCCATGGATGCTTCTCGCCGGCTCTTCTCCATATATCAACTATTTGGAACCGTGCAATTAGATTCTTAGATTAGACGTTTCATAAGTGCCAATATTTGGTTTATTTGAAATAAAAATATTTGACTTTGACCTTTACTGAGATATCCTTTTTAATTTTTTTATTTATCCTAGTGTAAATTCATCATGAACTTTCTAACCCCGAGGAAGGGCGAACGGGTATGGCGACTTCTATCGGCTAAATCACTGGGGCGGTCATTTTCGGCACCTCCAGGTCTTCGTATGATCGCACTAGAGCCACCCACTGATGCCAGCGTGGCACATCTCGAAGAGAGTGACTGCAAAAAAGTCACCCTCCCGGGGATGAGATACCTACCCTACCATCATCTACGTTGAAGCTCGTACAAAATTAGAATCAAAACTTAGGTAAAACTTGAGTCAAGGTTGCAACAATTGAATATAATTGATGTTAGGTCTCCTACTGCAAGAGTCCCGCTAGGTAGGTAACACCCTCGGGGTCGCGGGTGCGCAGATTGGGGAGTCTGCGTGCTCACACAGAGCGACCCCCGGGAAGATGGTGGCGCGCACATTTTATTCAAAATATACTTAAAATAGGTATTTTTTAACGTATGACCTCAGAGATAGTTCCGGGTGCAGAAGAATATTTGTCTAAAAACGATACATTCGAAATTATATTATTATTGATCGCCCAATGGATGAATGATGGAAATTATTCATGAACTTCCTCCGCCCCGGGTAAGGCGAAAAGGCATGCCGAACTCTTACAGGCTAAACCACTGTGGCGGTCATTCGGCAGCGAAGGTGGGCTCAGGTCCTTGTAAAATCACACTAGAGTCGCCTATTGGTGCAACGCCTTTACGCAAATCTCGGAGGGAATGACTGTAAACCGGTTATCCACTCTAGCCGACGGGAGGTGACTGTAAAATGGCCGTGGGGACATAAGACATACTAGTGTCGCTTTTTAAAATGAAAACATAAACACCTTTCCCGAAAGCAATCCATCAAGGATCAATCAACAACATAGTCCAGCCATCATGGCCAACTGTATACTGCAGATATTAATTTGATCTGTGAGACGTACAGTCAATGATCGTTATCCAATGTGTTAACGACATTGACGTAATACCTGATAAAGAGGCGCTCACATTTGAGGTAAAAGTTTGTTTTGATTTGATGAATCGGATGTTTACAAAATATAGGACTTTCATTAGAAGTAATAACAGTGATAAAAAAACTTTGAATAGGTCTTAATATAATAGGTCCCATTGATAGGAAAGGTTTTTCATTGTGCTATGCCAGCAGGTATATGCGATTTATCCTGCATGAGCGAGCTAAAAAATGAATGACATTGTCCTGACCTACACCATTAGAATAGTATATATATAAAATATAGTCTTCGTCATTAGAGTTAATATTTATATCAGATATTTTTATGTATTCTATTTAACTATTTATAATTATGTAATATAATATAGTATCTATTTTTATATTAGTATATGTATGTATTCCTATTTTTAATTCGATCTTTTTTAACATTAGATATAGCTTTGCTTTTATACTACTTTCGTAGTGCTTTGTTTAACCCAAAGGTTGACTGGTAGAGAATGCCTCATGGTATTAAGTCCGCCTTATGTATACTCAATGTACATAAAAGTTTAAATAAATAAATATTCAATTCTATTCTATTCTATAAACATACTACTAATTTTTTAAGCAGTTACGCTTCATTGTGGCATCCAAACTTCCAAAACATTCAGTTACATCTCAGTCAGGCCTAAAAAAAATTGGGATGTGTAGCTAGTAGTTTAAAATTTGAACGCTGGATCACTCCTGATACTTTACATTCAAGTAATTCAGGACTCGACTTTACAAGCTGAATTGTACACTCAGGCTTGCGATTAAAAAAAAAAATAACAGATACTTTTTTAACCATCTCAGATATTAGCCAAATAGCCCCGTCTACTGTCTTCTGACTCCTTTTGCCTTTTGACTTTTGATTCAGAGGGTGTAGTTTGCTCAGTGGCGTAGCTTGAGAATGCTCTTATTATTTTCGGCATACATTATAGAGGACCTTAAATACGTCATTATGTGGTGCATAACACATCAAGCGAAACTTTGCAATTCTTAAGTACATACTCGTCTCCCACGATAAATTAATCGTAAGGATATATTTTATATGAGACGAATATGAAACAAGCTTTACTTTTGATCAAATGTTTGTCATGTATAACAAACATTGGCATGCTTACGTTAGTTAGAAAACAAACATGCCTTTTATACCCTGACCATGGCATGCGTGGTAATAGTAAAGTCAACACACTATGATCGTTTGTCGTCAATTTGTCTTTGTTAGGGACTTTGACTATTTTTAATATTTAAATTATGACGTTAAGGTTTAAATAAACTATGACGTATTTTATAGTGTAACTCGATAAGATCCGCGCGTCCTTACACGATTTAAATGTCCTCTACAATTTTCTTATGAAACTTCATATGGCTTGGTCACCACGCACTAGCAATGATTTATCGTGCGTCATTTATTGTCGCGTCAACATTAACACATGTATAATATGCAAACAGACGAAGACGAACTTTTAAGTCGAATATTTTAATAGATATTAGATCTGCGTGGCCTTACATGATTTTAATGTCCTCTTCAATCTTCTTATATAACTTTATAAGGCTTGCTCACGCACCAGCTATGACTAATCTTGCGTAATTTATTGTCGCGTCAACATTAACACATATATAACATGCAAACAGACGAAGACAAACTTTTAAGTCAAATATTTTAATGACGTAGGTCTGCTGCCCGCGAGTCCTATAATCTATGACGTACCTACACATGCCAAGATAAGGACGCTCACTAAGGAGACTGTGTATTGAGACCGAGTTGCACCGGGTTGCGGGCTTCGGAGTGAGCCATACTTGGTGACAACCTTCTCGACCGAGTCCGTGACACTGAAATTCGTCCATTGAGAAAAGTTTACGACGTCGCGTCGGTGAAGAGGCAATAAATCTCAATTGGAACTGGGCACAATATCTGTCTGGATGCAATAACGCCCAATAAAGCAAATATTTAACCGAGCGGTGGCAGAGATCAGGCTGAAGAAATTTGAGACCAGAGCGTTGAGTTGACAATATCGTCTAAGGCGCGGGAGCCATTTGGATGACTAGACGCACAGGACAGAGGCGATTGGTAAAAGAGAAAAAGGCATCGGCCACCAGGCCCAGCTGAGTATAGACCCAGCAGTGGGTGAATCTGGGCTAGAATGATGATGATATGTGACTCAACCCGCGTACCAAAGAGAATGAAAATCCAACTTTTGATTATCCAAAACCACTTTATTAAGAATTTCATGCTAGAGCAAAGTTGTCTCTAAAATTCTCTTTTTAATCAAGTGTAAGAAAATCTTGGCTTTATTCAAAGCTCGAGGCTTCACCTACATAGTATGATTATTGCCTCTGGTGGTGACTTGTTAGTTGCAAAACATGAGACATGCTTGTTTATGTAAACAAAACTTTTATATCATACATCGCTGCATTTTTTATTGCTCAACGCAAGAATTCTGAGTTGATCATTATTTCGCAGAAATAATTATGCAGCATCGTTTATAACTAATTAAATTAGTTGACTTATGCACTAAAAGTCAAAACACACAGACTATTGTCTCCTTAAATGACGGGTTTTACCACAGTCGTGAGAGCTGGTAAATAGTCAGGCCTAACCGGGACTTTCTCGTTCAAGCCAACCGATTTACGAGTTCTAGCCCACGCCGCCACACCGTCATAGAATACGTCATGAAATAGCAATATTTTTGCGTTTCAAATAGGGAGTGACAGATACCGGATGCCTTACCCTAAAAAATAAGGCAGTCATACGTCATAGAGGTATTGTGGGTAGATATGTGTATGCATTATCGTCTGCCCTACATAATTATAAAAAACAAAACACAAAATACAATTGTCACAACGCAATTCATATTAAGCATTGCGTATGCCGAGTATCCTTCTAGGCGTTATTATTCTAGGAGGCAATAGTCCACCATCAGTGCCCCTGTATCTGTAAGGCGTCGTCAGAGCCTGTCTTCGCGAGAGAACATTCGCTACGTGGGCAGGGATGGTAGCGTAATGCAGATGAAGATTATGTGCGGGGTTCCACAGAGGTTGGTTCTCGGCCCCATCTTATGGAACCTCGCCATGACGTCGTCCTGCTTGCCAGTCTATAAAGCCTAAAGTATAAAGATATTTTGTCATACTGTTGGGCGATAATGATGGCCAACAAAGAGTCCTTCGGGGCAAACCATCGGGCTTGCCGAGCAAGCAGTGTCAGTAATCGTGGCCGAAATCCACGATCTGGGTCTGTGAATACCGCTTCACAAGATCGAGGCGCTATGGTTTCATAAATTGCCGTGGAGAAAGGATCCACCCAGGATACGCGATGGTGAAGCGGAAATCAGGGTGGGCACCGGCCCAGTTACAGAATGTACCGACATTCTGTAACTGGAGCTCACCCTAGATAGTCGATGGGGCTTCAAGGTGCACTTTGAGCGCTTTATACCCTGAGTCGAGAGGGTACTGAGAGAAGAAGTTCGTACCTCTATGGGGTAATAGTGTGGTCCGTGGCCCTCTACGGGGTGCCTGTTTGGTAATCTTGACTATCGAGCATCCATCGTCATAGAACCAAGATTTGCACGGTTGTTTCGATGCGTACCTGTATAGGACAGGACGCAAGTCACGACACAGTACCACCATTATGGAGACAGTCAGGATACCGCACAAAACTCGATCGGATAGTGCCCTGCGTGGGCTGACTAGCAGCGGAGCCTGGTTGATGGAATCGTGCAAGATCTCTCTCTGCCAGCAGTAATAGGCTATGCTGGAAGACACTGAAATATGGAGTGCTGTGGAGACCGGGACCGAGGTTGTTATACGGTGGCGAGCCTCGAGGGTAACGAGCACGCATATAGATATTTATTTATTATTAGACTGATCCCCAGGAAGTGGGAAGCGTGACCCCTTTTCCGGGGTAGAGGAAGTACATGAAGTATTTTCACCGAATTTAAATAAAAAAGATTAAGACTGGTTCTCAGAATTTCGGGCTTCTTATCTCTACTCTGTAACAAGTTTTATTATTTAATCATTGTTTAAGTTATCTGAATTCAAGCGCATTGGCACACTAGTTTACAGTGACTGCTTGTGTAACCACCTCTTCCTCCAGGTCAAGCAACACCAGGTTTTTGTAGTATTATAAGAAAATTCTTCCAATCCATTAGCCCTTTGGCATCGATGAGATGATCTATTCTCATCTGTGTTTAAATTGTTACCAGTAATATGGTTTGCTCCCATTATGGGACCTAGGTCAGCTAGGTAAGTACCATCACAGTGCCAGATATTCGCAACAAAGCAGTAGTGTTTAAACTTTAGATATTACTGTGGTCCGGTTAAAACGGCACTGTAGCTAGCGGAATTACTGCGCATAAGAGACTACTACTAGTCTAACTTCACGTCTGGAGGTGACAAGTGCAGTGTGACGACGCGCAAGATTTGTCTTGGGAAGCATTCTAGTTGTTATGGGCAGACCACCAGGTCAATGATTTGATCATCAAAGTCAAAGTCAAATGTTTTTATTTCAAATAAATCAATTACTGGCACTTATGAAACATCAGAATTTAAGTTGCACGGTTCCAAATAGTTGATCTGTGGAGAAGAGCCGTGAAGAAACTCCATGGATGCTCTTTTAAAATAATTGAGATTACAATGTTGATTGATACAAATTATGGTAAAACGTATAACGAGCATAATGTAGATTAATATATAAAAAAACATACTACTATATTATAATCATTATTTGCCATGGTAGTTAATGGTAAGTCCAGTCCTGACAGATGTCTCGTCAGACGTCTTATCACCAACACTTATTTTTCATAAAACTTCCACCCCCACTAGACTCTGCTATATCGTGGGTACATTTTACAGACATCAATTTCTCATGCACAACCATCCAAACCCGCTCCGGCCACTCTTTAGGCCATAAAAATAATGTTCCATGCATGTATAGATATCTGTTTATGCTTAAGAATATAGACCTCTTCACTGACATTCTCTCTGGATATGTGTGTGATTATAAGGATAGGTTTATGGTATTACTTGCAAAATAAGTGCATTAACACCTCAAACAATGGAGATATTAGCTATAAAACATTGTCATTATTCGTCTGTTGTTAATTGTACGTTGCTCGTAGAACTGACGGCCGTTGGGGTTAAAAGGTTCTCGAGTGGAGACCGCGCACAGGAAAATGCAGCGTGGGATGACCTCCGACGAGGTGGACAGACGACCTGGTGAAGGTCGCTGGGAGCCATTGGATGTGGGTAGCATGTAACCGGTCATTGTGGAAATCTGTGGCGCCTTTATTCAGCAGTGGTCTTTTGGATATGATGATGCTAATGAATTCTCTGTTAAGTGTCGTTACATAAATTTCTGATTTAATTATATTCTTGTCGTTGTCATTTCTGATTCGATCTCGTAGAGAAATACCAATCATAGCTCTCTCCATAGCTCGCTGAGTAACCTTGAGCTTTCTTATGAGGCCCATTGGGAGTGACCACGTCTCTGTTCCATATGTCATCACTGGTAACACACACTGGTTAAAGATTTCCGTCTTGAGGCATTGCGGTATTGTTGACAAAAAGACGTTGCGAAGTTTCCCAAACGCTGCCCAGCCGAGTCGGATTCGACGATTGACCTCTTCTCGAAGTTGGACCTACCTAACTGGACAGTTTGTCCCAGGTAGACATACTCGTCAACAACTTCGAGAGGGAGCTCTCCCAACGTATATTGGGATGGGCACAACATGGGCGTTTGACATGACTTTTGTCTTGCCTATGTTAATTTTAAGGCCCACCTGTTGGGGCACTCTGTTGAGATCATCGAGCATTGTGCTGATCTCTTGCAGCGATTCTAAAATCGCAAATCGCAAAACGCATATGCTTTTTATTTTTTTGAAGTTATCATATTTTGCAATTTACTGACAATCTGTGTATGTGATCGTGGTATATGTAACTATTATTATAATATATTCATATGACGGTTATGATATCTCATGATGAATATGAATATATTGGGTGTTATATATCAGAGCATAGATAAATAAACAATAACGCAGTTAGTCAGCTAAGTGAAGTATCCCAGCGAGAGCCATTATTAATTATAATAAAATACTGCTGAACAGACTACATCGCGTATATTAAACTTTTATCGCGTATATGTTTATCCTGACGTTTTGAGCATTTTGCAGTATTTATGATCGCAGGATGGCCACTCATCACTCATTATCGCACGAGGACACCGAACAGTGTCCTACAAGGCGATAACTCTCCTGGCGCGTTTTCCGCCTTTTGACATCATGGCAGAGATGGATGGGTGGGTCTACGATCAGACACGCTCCCATCGCCAGAGCGGCGAAGGCGCTGGACAGGCTGAGGCAGCTAGCTCGGCGGCGCGCACTTGGAAAGTGGCGTTACCGCTAGTGGATGCAGTTTGCAACCAAGCGCGTCGTGGAGGCCGTCCTGCCGCTCTTTGGAGCCACTGGCTCAGCAGGAGCGAGCACGTAACCTACCGCCTGACGCAGGTGCTCACCGGGCCCAGTTGTTTCGGTGCACACCTGCACAGAATAGGCCATGAGGCTACGGCACAATGACACCATTGTGGTAGCGACCAGGACACTACACAGCACACGCTCGAGGGGTGCCCTGTGTGGGCTGCCGACCGGTGGATCTTGGTCGATCAGATTGGGCAAGATCTCTCTCTGCCAGCAGTAGTGTCGGCTATGTTGGCAGAGCACGAAAACTGGAATGCAGTTGTCTCCTTCTGTGAGAGCGTCATGCTCCAGAAGGAGACCGCAGAGCGGGATCAGGAGAGGGTCGATCCTGCTCGAAGAAGGAAGAAACGGCACCGGGGTAAAAACCGCCCTGGCGCCTAGTTCCCATACGCTTGAAAACCCTTGTCGTCGCTATAAGGCGGGGGGCCTATGGGTTCGCGGGTGCGTAGATTGGGGAATCTGCATGCCCACACCAAGTGACCTACGAGATGACGGTGGCGCGTATGTGGTCACGCGCTGCTGTGTGCGCGTAGCACGGCGCACAGGGATGCTTCGGGGGATCCTTTACAATCCCCCCGCTGTACAGTCAGGGTTCTCAGAGATGTGCCTATTGGCCAATGGGCGGCTCTAGTGTGATCATGCGACGACCCGGAGCCGCCCTTATGTGCCGAAGATGACCGCCCCAGTGGTTTTAGGGCTTTAGTTGAAGTTCATGTATAATTTCCACTGGGCCCAATAAAAATAAAAAAGAAGATAGCCACCCATGTCAATTAAAAAATAAACCGTTTTATACTGTGTTATACCTCTAAATAAGTTTATTAAAGAGAAAAATAATAAATGAATTAAGCACTAATCATGTAACTATTTCAGCAATTCCGACTCATGAAGTGATCCAAGTATTTTTTTGTTATCGTCGGAAATCTAAGTTCTAATATTTATATGAACATACAAAACAGGTCATGAAAAATCATCATATCAACCACAGAATGTCCACTGCTGAACAAAGGCCTCCCCCTTAGATTTACACAACGAGCGGTCACATGCCGCTCTCATCCAACGACTCCCAGCGACCCTCACCAGGTCGTCTGCCCATCTTGTTAGAGGTTTTCCGGTGCGCGGTCGCCATTCGAGAACTTTGAGCCGCAACGGCCATCAGCTCTACGAGCAAAAAATAAACAATACAAATAAAATATTAAGTGGTCTTACTCACCCGATCACGTATACTGTGTGTCCGACTAACGTTCACTATGCTTACTAATGTAATGTTGTCCGAACTACTTGTCACTGCACTAAAAGAATTAAAGAATATACGTGCAGATGCGGACGCGGAGGTTTTTAGTGCCTATTGGCTCTGTGAGGCTTTGTCTGAACTTCTCCTTTTATATACTGTTATAATCAAACATACCCAGTATCTAGTAATGTCTTGGGCTTTCGCGAGTATTACACATACAATAAAACACAGTATGGCTTGTAGATAATACAGATTTGTTTAGGTATCTTATAATTATGTAACTAACGTCCGGATACTGAAACGTCACAGCATTTAAGACCGTCACTCAACCCAAAACAGCAGACGGTCAGTGGCCTCATGTGCCTACCACATGTTCGGGTGGTAGGTACCAAACGTCCGGTCCGTGGCACTCTACGGGGCGCCTGTTTGGTCATCTCGACTTTCAGGCGTCCAGCGCTGCAGAACCAAGATCCACGGTCTGCAGCGTAGAGCGGCTATACGGATCGCACGAGGATACCGAACGGTGTCCTTTGAGGCGGCAACTCTGTTGGCGCGCTTTCCGCCTTTTGATATCTTGGCGGAGATGGATGCGTGGGTGTATCACCAAACACGCTCCCTCCGCCAGAGCGGTGAAGGCGTGCCTCCAGGGGCGCTCGAAAGTTTGAGGCGGCAGGCTCGGCGGCGTGCACTCGAGTTGTGGCGCGAGCGGCTCATGTTGCCACAGTACGCGCAAAAGCGCGTCGTCGAGGCTGTCTTGCCGCTCTTCGGAGCCTGGCTCCAAAGGAGCGAGCGCGTCACATTCCGCCTGACGCAGGTATTCACCGGACATGGTTGTTTCGGTGCGTACTTGCACAGGATAGGACGCGAGGTCACGGCACAGTGCCACCACTGTGGAGACGATCAGGATACCGCACAGCACACGCTCGGAGAGTGCCCCGCGTGGACTGCCGAGCGGCGGATCCTGGTCGATCGGATCGGGCAAGATCTCTCTTTGCCAGCAGTAGTGTCGGCTATGCTGGCAGAGCATGAAAATTGGAGTGCTGTGGTCTCCTTCTGTGAGAGCGTAATGCTCCAGAAGGAGGTCGCAGAGCGGGATCGGGAGAGGGCCGATCCCGCTCGGAGGCGGAGGACACGGGGCCGGGGTAACAACCGCCGCGGCGCCCGTGTCCAACACGCCTGAGCCCCCTGTTGTCTTTATAGGGGGCCTTGGGGGTCGCGAGCGCGCTTATTGGGAAATCTGCGTGCTCATACCGAGCGACCCCCGGGAAGACAGCGGTGCGCATGTGGTCACGTACCGCTGTGTGCGCAGCACAGCGCATAGTGAGGCCTCGGGGGAATCTTTTACAATCCCCTCGAGAGATGCCTGGGGGGGTGGCCTCTTTACAGTCGCCTTCCCTCCACTAGAGGGGATGACCACTTTACAGTCATCCCCTCCGAGATGTGCCTAAAGGCGTGGCGCCAATGGGTGGCTCTAGATGGAGATCTTTCGAGTTCCTGGAGCCTCCCTGCGGTGCCGACGATGATCACTCCGGTGGTTTTAGCCGGTAGGAGTCCGGCATGCCCCTTCGCCCTTTCCCGGGGCGAAGGAAGTACATGAGGTATTTCCACCGGATCAATAAAAAAAAAAAAAAAAAAAAAAAAAAAAAAAAAAAAAAAAAAAAAAAAGGTACCAAACGTCACCATGGTACCTACCTCGCGCTCCTTCGTTGTACGAGACGGATGCATGTAAGCTGCAATTGTTTTGGTTGGATACTAATAATATTATCGCGTCATCATCATTATATAATCATCTAAGCGCCAAAGTTAGTCCACTGCTAAACAAAGGCCTCCCCATGGATTTCCAAAATTGTAACGTTTTTTAGGGGGAATTTTCCAGTACTCACCACGCTTGGTCAGCGCAGTATGGTTACTGTTCCTTATTAAAGGTAATCGATCCAGACGACGTGCTCGCTTTTGTGGCAAATGAGTTGCATAAGCTACCTCCCAACATTCGACCACGTTGATATCACCAGGTTGCTGAACGTAGTCATATTTCTGAAAACAAGCCTGACTGAAGTGCAGTCCAAGTTGGAGGCATCAGTTAACAATATTGGTGAACTACGTGCCGAGGTAATGTTGTCACTTAATGCTGTTTTGGTAACTAGGTCACCTGATGCCTGTTAGGTAAACGAGCGTCGCGGTGCACAAAATGCTTCCATCAGCAGTTTTGAGTCTTCGAATTTAGTTGCTTCACCGACTGGCGATGTTGCGGGCGATGCATCGCTTACCGCTGACATCCATCCCTCGACGTACGTTGTACGTTGACTTCTAAACATGCTTATGCTACTATTGCCGCGGCCAACAAACCCGCTACGTTGCAAACAAAATAATCAGCAGGTCAATCTATCCGCAGGGATCTACGCCAGCGGGGTCCGGCAAGGATCAGTACCAAGTAGAGCTTTATCAAGGTTGAGAAGAAGAAGTGAAAGCCCACTTGTCGGAACCAGTGCAGTACTGCACCAACCGGACCAAATTGTTGCATCCTGCTGTACCAACGAAGCTGCTGTACTTGCCAAGGCTACATTACTCTACAAAGGTCAAGGAGATTGAAGAGCACATCCAAGTCAAAACCAAATTCTCACCGAGGTGTTTAGAGTCTCGTCACAATGTGAATTTCAATCAATTTCTTTGTGGTGAGAAAGCCGACCGAACATCTGTCGAACCAAATGTTCGAAGAATTTTGGCCGAGAGGTGTAGTGTTACGGCGATCCCGAGGCCAGCTACGGGACACCAAGCTGCACACGACGCCGACTCTGCATGTGAAGTAGTGTAGTGTTTAAGTGTAGTATTTTAAGATTTTATATTGTACTAGCTGTGCCCCACGGTTTCACCCGCTGTTTAATTTAAAAGAAATCGGATATTAATAATCATATTTAAGCATAAAGGTATATTGGATTTCATTATTTTTATTTTTCTTATATAAACGTAACCAAAGTTATTCCTTATAACATCAGCTATCTGCCAGTGAAAGTCCCGTTAAAATCGGTCCAGCCGTTTCAGAGATTACTCGGAAGAAACAGACAGACAAACAAATTAAATATTGATGTTTTGTTATATGTACTGTATATACTTTCATATGTATTCAGTAAAAAGCTGTCATTTGGACATAACAAACAGGCACTTAAATTGTATTTATTTGTATAGGTTGTTTTAACTTTTTTATTTGGTTCTTGTTTTGTAAAGTATGAGTTTTTAAGATTTAAATGTATTTTTTTGTATGGGATTTAGTTGCCTGAAAATAAACTAATAGTAGTAAAACGAGAGATATTTAAAATTTCTTGCACAATACAGTCTAACACAGAGGGAGAGAGAGGAGGGTACAACATGAGTAAACATATTCCGTCTTATTACAAAACATGGTTTATCGATAGTCTCGGACTAAAAGTGTGGTTTAATAAAATTTCTTATTACAATAAGTGGTTTAACTCTTAGTCTTGGACTATCTATGGTACTAAAGATAAACCTGATGGGGACCTAGTTTAACTCTATAAACCTTAGGTCTAAGTCACAAATATACGTCAAATTCATTGTTTTGAGGTTAGATTTGGTTTCTTTTTGTGTGTTATATTGTAATATTTCCTGAAATAGTTTAAATTTGCGTTGTCCTAAAGATAGTAATGTGCCGTAATTACAATAATTGTAGGCAAGTACTAACTCTTTCGACAGAATTTCAGTTTTCACTTCTTCGTTTTTTCTGTTGTTCTATTTTATTAATATTATTCCCTAACTTCCTACCAATAATCAGTACGAAGAAACGTCCAAATCTCAGAATAGTTGTACCTATGTTTAAAGATTTCCGCGCGATATAGACATTCCGTTACGCATTAGGGTTGTTTGAAAGTACATATTTCGGACATGAAATAAATGTCATAAAAGTATTCCTCAGAAAGAAAATAAATGGCATTTGTTGAAACAAGAACAACCATTAGTTTCTAATAGTTATCATCATTAAATACCCTATTATATATGTTAAAATATCAATACCATTAATATAAAAAAAATACAGAAATATTCAGCGTTTGGGTAAACGGAACGATGTAACCGAATGCTATCTGATTGAATGAATGTTTCCAAGGAATTCCGTGTATAATCTGTGGAAATAATTTAAGCCAGAACTAAAGTCAGGTACTATCTAGTCCTGACTTATTTTGATATTTGTAATACGGACGGGTTTAAACCACGGTACTAACGTTAGTTCCGTACTAAGTCCAGACTTCATAGTTCTGGTTTAAACCTGAGTCTAACAAGATTTTTGTAATAAGACTGATTGTGAATAAATGTACTTAAAGAAATACACTTGATCTATACTAGATAATGGCAGCATAAAAATGTAGAGCTTTACACTATACATATACAAGTTTTTCAAAAGCATAATATCAAACTCAATGTCAAGATTTTTATTCATGTAAATAATTTGAAAACACCATATGAATAGTCACCATTTAAAATAGATAAAGTTCCTAGAGAAGATCCAAACAGAAACTCCATGGACACTCTTTTAAAAATATCTGAAAGTATTTCAGTCTTCGCCGTGTGGTGCTGGCTACGAATAGCAAAACCTATATCATCCCGTGGGTGTTGTGAAAGGTGCCTATGGGATTAGCCGGAGGATGGGCAGCAGCGTCCTTTAAGTACATGAAAAACACAACTGCGATCGCCATCCTGCCTACCAAGCGTGGCGATTATGGCAAAACCCCCAATGAGCGCACAACATATTCCGACCAGCCCTTGTGGCGACCTCTGACATAAGCCTGTGTCCAGCAGTGGACTTTGTTCGGCTGAAAGGAATGATGTTAATATTAGAATAGAATTATAACAAAAGCTTTTTTTAAACATTGCCCACATTAGGGGTTCTCCTGTGTCGCGGATACGTTTACAGACATAAATTCCACAAACAATATACCCAGACCCGAAACAATTACCTTAAGTGTTAGCTCCGTGCGGGAATCAAACCCAAGATCCAGAGCGCAGCAGCTGACTGTATCAGTCACTGCACCAACCATGCCGTCATATTTGTGTGAGGATAATGTGAGATAAATACAGTACACACATAATTATGTAGATACCATGATATATCGACTCTAGTGTGATCTTACGAGGACTTGGAGCCCTTCTTCGGTGCCAAAGATGACCGCTCCAGTCCAATTTTAGCTGGCGGGAATCCGATATGCCCTTTTGCATTTCCCCGGGGCTTTTTATTATTAATTTTCCAATAAGATAGCTACAGCAGTTCAAATCTGAGCAGTCCTGATAGAGGGGAGGGGATATTATATCATCGATATCTCTTCATCATCATCATATCAGCCATAGGATGTCCACTGCTGAACAAAAGCCTCCCCCTTAGACTTCCACAACGAGATGTCACATGTCGCTCTCATCCAACTACTCCCAACGACCTTCACCAGGTCGTCTGTCTACCTCGTTGGAGGTCGTCCCAGGCTGCGTTTTCCGGTGCGTGGTCTCCATTCGAGAACCTTTTTGCCCGGTATCTCTTACTTTACTTGAAAAACTAAGGCATTCTGTAAAAAAGAAAACAATGTTACTAACGACCATGCTCTGATTTATTGAACTGCCAACACACATAACGATTTTTCAGTGGTTGACCTCGATTTGTTCAGTTAGTTCTACAGATTTCAAACCGGGTTGCCAAACTGAAGAAAATGTCGCATCTCCAACATAATCTTTGGCCTAACATCTAGCTGTGAACACATCATAATAGACGTAAAGTTGGTACAGTGTGCTTTACTAATATTTATTCTATTTTTCCGGCTTGGCAAGTATGACACTTTGCAATAAATGGATACTTTGATGGGGAGATTTATTTTGTATCTACAGTGAAGTGCTAATAGCTTCTATGTTTAAAAAAACTGGTTTTACAAGAGACGAAAGAAATAATTATTTATTTTAGATAAATGTCGGGGCCCTTAATCTTTAGGCTATGTTTAACAATTCCACGCACGGAAAGCGATGGTGACGCAATAAGTGTGTACTTATAAAAAAATTATTAAAATACCGCAATCCGTGCGTGGAATTATTAAAAATTGGAAAGCGAGTAACGTTCCTAAGAATATTTTTTTGGGCGCGGCCAGACCAAAGTTACAGGTACAGAAGGTCTCCTACTGCAAGAGTCAGCTATCTTTTTTTTTGCTCGAGCGCTTCGTAATAATTTTTTGCTAGATCAGACACTAAAGCCTCCTATTAGTGCCACGCGTCGGCACATCTCGGAGGGGAGGACTGTAAAGCGGTCACTCTATTTAGCGGAGGGAAGGCGGCTGTAAAAAGGCCGCCCCTCAGGCTCTTGTCGGTGATGATTGTAAAGGATCCCCCCAAGCCTCGCTTTGCGCTATGCTGCGCACACGGCGGCACGTGGCTACATGCGCACCATCGTCTTCCCGGGGGTCGCTCGGTATGAGTACGCAGAGTCCCCAATCTACGCACCCGCGACCGCCGAGGCTCCCACCTTGAAGCTATGGCACGGGGCTCAGGCGTGTTGGACCTGGGCGCCAGGGCGGTTGTTACCCCGGCGCCGTCTCGTCCTTCTCCGTGCGGGAGCAGCCCTTTCCCGATCCCGCTCGGAAGAGGCTGGCTACTTACCACTTATACTACCACGGTCCAAGGTATTCTGCCACCAATTAGTAGTATTTAGACATTAGAAATTATATTTTTATTATTATTGACTATAAATTATTCCTTGTGGTGTCCGGATAAAGAATATAGCACCACTCCATCGCCTCCCGTGGATGTCGTAAAAGGTGACTAAGGGAATCTAAACCAGAGAAATGGGCAGCAGCGTCCCTTCTGTGAAACGGTAGCCATACTGCGCTCACCAACCCGCCTGCCAAGCGTGGTGAGTATTGGCAAATACCCCCCAAAATGATGACACAGTTGCGGAAATCTATGGGGGAGGCCCTTGTTCAGCAGTGGACGTCTAAATGGCCGATATGAAGATATATATGGTGAAGACATTAGAAATTACTGTGCTGCGGTTTTAAGGACAATGTAGGTAGTGAAATTACTAAATAACTTTTTTTTTTTTACCATACAAAATCTTTATTTGACTGAATATGGTTGTTACAGATCTTAAAATTAGGGGTTACAGTTTCACCATATTCTGCCATTTCTGGCATGCAAATCAACACACAAAAAAACAAAAAAAATTAGGACACACATTGCAATAAAACATTATTAACATACCTACTATAAAATAATTAAGATGTCCGAAATAATTATTGTAATTAATTATTAGAATAGAACCACATTTTATATTTATATTAGGTATACACACACACACACAATAGATTATTTAAAAGTATCATTCAAGAAGTCATTAATGCTATAGTAACATTTACTATGCAAAATATCTTTTTTTATATTTTTTATTATCTCAAAGTGACGAGCCTGGTATGACGGACGCAGAACGAGTCCTGGGCAGAATAAGAATTGTTATGGGCAGGCTTGACGCTTACCACCAAGCTAACATCTTGATCGGCTCGTAACCATGTTGTAAGTATATAAAAAATGAGGGCGTCATGCTCGTGAACGGGTGCCGTCTGTTGGGACTGGTCAGCCGTTACCTGCCACGGCAAATTATTGTGGTATGTTTCATCTTTACACATTAACCTACATTTTTCTCTGTATATGTTTTACAATCATGTATACCTACACAATCAACATTGTAATCCCCAACTATTTTAAAAGAGTATCCATGGAGTTTCTTGCCGGCTCTTCTCCACGAGATCAACTATTTGGAACCGTGCAACTTAAATTCTGACGTTTCATAAGTGCCAATATTTGGTTTAATTGAAATAAAAAAAACTTTGACTTTGGCAACATATTATGTGTAATGTTGTATGTCGAAGCACCCAAACGTAACGTTACAAGCTTGGATATGAAAGGTAAGGGCGCATGTGCAGACCTAAGTGATTCTGTCCCTGTTTTTTCTGATTCTCTGTCCGTTGGGGGCAGAATGTCTGCTGTCCTACAGACGGCACACTATTGCCTAACCCTCTGGTTTAGAATTCTTTACGACATCCATCGGCAGAGATGGAGTGGTGCTATATTTTTAATTCGAAAACCGCACAGACAATTCGTATTATAGTTCTATTTATTAATCTTTTCAAACGTATTCTATACTTACTTTCTTATACTTCTATACTTTCAAACGTATTCTATACTTGAAATTCTTACTTTAATCGACAACGTATGTGACGATTAAAGTAAGAATTTCAAGTTTGCATAATTTACAGTTAGAAGTTATTCAAACGAAATGAAACGAAACAACGTTCATTCCAAATGGACTAAATATAGTAATTTTGAACGTCAACATTATACAAGACAGCCCCAAAAACGCGAGCCCTCCACCACTTCCTTGTGTTTAGGCTGGCAAGAAGAAGCGGCGCAACAAACTCCCCGGCAAGATACTCCACCGTCGATATATTAAATTATCTCTGGCTGTTTCATGATATATCTTGCCATATCTGCCAAAATGTATTTTTTTTTACTATCATTCATTTCGCAAACGCATATCCATAAACTGCTTGTTTATTTGCTAGTACTTTCCAAATAGGTATTTGGAAAAACCATGAAAAGAAGGAAGTTCTACAACCGTAAGTTATAATTATGAGGTAAAGACAACGTAGAGGTTTAAACAAATCATAATTATATATAATTATGTACTTAAATGTAGGAGAACATTTATACACATATGAATGAACATGAATACAAATATTGAAATATGGCACTGGCACTTTAACAGGAGTGGAAGAGGTTTCATCCCGAGGGAGTGTAGTCTTACACTTCACCGAGCAGATCCAGTTATCATCTATAGTGGCAGACTCCGTTATTGAAACACATGATCGATGGTATGCAGCTGGACGTTTTCCACAACGCAAGGTTTCATTCAGCGATTTTGTAGATACAAACTTCCAGCGTGCCCTACATTTTAAGATTAGTTGAAGTTGGCACTTGAGTCATTGTGCGTAAATGCGCAGTTCGTATAGCAATGCAGTGCCAGCAGAAGTTGTATCGCTAACAACGTTGTGGTATTTATAATGTGGTATTAGCAACTCAGATGGCGCTGTTGTCACTGTTGTTTAAGAAGTTTATTTTCTTATTTATATTATTATTATTACAGCAAGGTTGACAGTACCGTTTTGTGGGGTTCACTTAAAAGTTTTGTAAGTTTACATATGTGCACAATAAAGGAGCAGTTTTATCACAAGGCAAGGTCCAACCAGTAGTGTGATAAAGATATCCTAGATGGCGTTGTTCGCTATATTTCTAATAAGTGTCATTATGTTTGTATTTTGCTTACGGGGTGACGCGACACACCGTAAAAAAGTCCTCCAGCATCACAATATTTAGAAAAGTAACATTTTAAAAGTTGGGTCATCATTTTTCATAATTTCGGCGTAATAAAGTCCACTGCCTGACACAGGCCTCCCTCCAAGATCACCACTACGACTGACATCAGTGTGTTGTGTTCTCATTGGGGGGTTTTGCCATAATCGCCACGCTTGGCAGGTGGGTTGGCGATCGCAGTTGAGTTGTTAATGTATTCGAAGGACGCTGCTGCCAATCCTCCGGCTAATCCCTTAGTCGTCTTTTACGACACCCACGGGATGAGATGAGTTGGTGCTATTCGTAGCCGGCCCCACACAGCGCGGTATTACGAGTATACGTATCGGCTTAATAACTGAGTTAAGAATTTAGAATTTTAGTGTCTTTTACAATAAACACAGGCACATGATAACACTTCAAGTCACTTAGCACTTCGAGAAGTCAATTTTTATTTATAGTCACTGTCGTATGATAACTCTTTTTTTTTAATCGCTATAATATTCAGACACATATAGCCCGTGTAGGTACCGTATGACGTATTGTTGTTTCTGTATTTTTTTTCATATATCTATATAGGGTCCTATATAAATAGCGACCTTTGTGCTAAGGGGAGAATCTATAGGTTATGAGGCGCTTAAGTCGATGCACTCATTGACCGGTAAACGATCAGTGAGGTCAAACAACGCTTGCCGCGGTCAGTCTATCGATGGGTGACCGCATAGAGGTATTTGAACTGAGCGTCTCCTTACTTCGGAGGGCACATACAATTGTTGATACCGGTTGTTGTCATTAAACGGCAGTCGTTAAGCCAAGTTGGAGGCCTTTGGGCGGCTTGAACAACTCTGACACAAGGATGGCCACTAACACGAAAGATAAGAAGAAGAATAGGTTAATTATAAGGATTGTGTTTATTGACGGCACGGTTGGTGCTGCTGCGCTCCGGGTCGTGGGTTCGATTCGGTGGGGTGGTGGTATTCTGAGCCGGCACTACACGGTCATCATTCATTCGTTCATTCATCATCATTTGGGGTCCAGCAGTGGACTTCATTCGGCCGAAATGATATTGCTTTTTGACGTCATCCAGCAGAAGAGATAAAGTGGTACTATATGCTATATTATTAAACCGAACACCACAGGGAATAATATAATTTTACCTGACATTCTGATTAGAAAGTTCGTTTTTTATATTTCTTTACTTCAGCGGACTGAATAAAGGCCTATTTCTAGCCATAATATTATCATTAGTGCGGTTGGTATAGTGGCTGATACAGTCGGCTACTACGCTCCGGGTCGTGGGTTCGATTCCCGCACGGAACAAATATTTGTATGATCTGCAGGTAGTTGTTCCGGATCTGGGTGTATTGTATGTGGAATTCATGTCTGTAAACGCACCCACGACACAGGAGAAATCCTAAAGTGGGGCAAAGTTTTGTTATCCCCTTACAATGTAGTTCATATTTTCACGTATTACAACTAACAAAAACCAAAACCGTAGGTGCATAAGCCCCCACCTGATTCAGGGATGCCTCTGGCAATATACCGAGTGAAAACCGACTGAGATAAAGTTGAGAAGAAGAAATCGTCTAGCCGTAACCAGTGCGGTACTGCAGTGACTGAACCAAACATGTTGCTGCGTCCAGCTACACCCTAGACGCAGCTGTATCCGTCCCATCTTTATCAGTTCACCTTGGTTGGCACCACAACATTAACTCTTGAGGCCCCATGATGGAAGAGTTTCGGCCAAAGGGTGTAACGAAGATTTCGCGAAAAGTTATGTGCAGTGGAACACGACGCCCTCTGTGTATTTTATTTTTTATACAACGTGGTGATCAGACAAGCTAGTCATTCGCCTGATGGTAAGCGTAATGCCTGCCCATTACAATTGTGATTCTACCCAGGATTAGACCTGCGCTCGTCACCCCGAAACATTAAATTATTTAGTCTCACTGCCCAGTAATTACACTAGCTTTAGTACCATTCTAACCAGAATATAGTAATATCTTAAGTTTAAAAACTAAGCGGTAAATCTGGCATTGGGGTGGATCCTGCTGCTGCTTTCTACTGCCGCCTGCCCTCCGCTAGAGGGGGTAACTGCTTTACAGTCATCCGCTCTAAGATGTGCCTAAAGGCGTGGCACCAGTGGGTGGCTCTAGTGTGATCTTACGAGAACCTGGAGCCCCCCTTTGGAGTTGAAGATGACCGCTCCAGTGGTTTTAGCCAGTAGGAGTCCGACATACCCCTTCGCCCTTCCCCGGGGCGAAGGAATAAAAAAGGTCCTAGTAAGAGTTGCAATAAGAGTTGGGTACAGGGAGTGCAGTAACATTGACTATGATTACATTAATAATATGTATGGGTTATTTTTTTTTTATATCTATGGGCCTTTCTTGCCTGATAGTAAATACATAAATAAGAACAATAAAAACTTACAAACGGGACAGTAATGTCAGGCTCACTAAAATGTCTATATATAAATGTCGTTATGCATCGGATCGCTGATTTCCTTAGAATAATAATAAGTAATTTATTTTCTCAGTACAATAATCAAAAAGTTACAACAAAACACAACATTGCCTAGATACAGTATTATTCAAATTTACTGTGGGAGACTGGTGCCTAAGCTACGCCGAAGCCTGGGTTTCAGGTCACTAATATAAAATATAGTTATACTGATCAATGCTTATGCATACATCATGCTGATGAACGGGTCACATCCTCCAGGACATGGCTGGTCAGACATAACGTCTGTAAAACGGTAAATAAATACTTAATATTGTTGTAGCATGTTCCTTCTGTGTACATTAATTTTCATTTTTCTAATGATATCTTTTACCGTAATTTAAGATGTATGAATCAATAGATTAATCTCAATTATTTTATAAAAATGTCCATTCTAGATTTTGCCGGATTTTCTTCATCATCATCATTTGGCTGATACCAAAAGACATCCACTGCTGAACAAAGGCCTCCCCCATTTACTTTCTTTCTGTCTTTCCATTTGCACTATTGTGTGGTAATTTTGGAGGGAATTTGCCAAGCCAACACTCACCACACTTGGCAAGCGGGTTGGGGGGCACAGTATGAATACAGTGTTCAACAGAAAGACATTTACGGGAGGAAATATAGTGGTGCCATATTTTTAATCCGGATACCACACAGAATCAACCATCGGTACCATCCAATTAGAACCGTGCAACTAGAATTCTGACGTTTCATAAGCGCCAGTAATTGGTTAATTTGAAATAAAAACCGGCTATTTCTACCAGCTTCTATACGTATATATTTCTACTACGAAATAAAAATACTTTTTAAGGTTCCATTTATCTTCATAAAGACTGTACCTACCTATATATCTTCATTTGTCAGCCTAAAACAACTTTAATGTGACACTTCACAAAACCTATTTACGAATCTCGAAACTTTTAAGTGGGACAACTCAGCGCGTGAAATAAAGCCAGATTTCCGTGGAATTTCTCAAAGAGTCACGAAATTGTGAGACACCTTAATACAACTTCAAATGGAGAGGTTCAAATATAACAAGTTAGAAAATAAGCGTCGCGTAGTTAATCAAGAAAGTAATTTCAGTTTGAATATGAGTTAACTTTTGCTCTCGAGCCTGTTTACAATTACTGAATGTTTGTAATAAAATAAAAACGTCATTTCAAGGAAATGTTCATGTTACTGCTAAATACAGCCAATTAAACTTGAGAAAACGACAGCAGTACAGACAGAGTAGCAGCTACGCAGGCTTAGAACCAAAAGAATGCATGTGGGTCCAAGCTGCTCGTTATGGCTTCCAAAGAGAATAAACCACTCCCCTCTTTCCGCAGGAGCTTTGAAATGCAGTTAAGAGATTAGGTATGTCAAGGGAATTCCCACATTGTGGTAGGAGGCGTTCGCATCGGCGTCGAGTCGACGATGAAGTACCTAGGACTCCTCGTCGACAGCCGGTGCAACTTCTTGACAAATTTCAGGCGGCTGGCCTTGGGGGCTAACGGTGGTTGCGGCTGCACTTTCATGGCTGCTGCCCAATTTGGGGGGGCAATGCCTCCTGCCGGAGGTCTAGTGTGGGTGAACTCTCTTAGGACAGCCAGCGTCACCGTGCTGCGAAGGACGCTGTAAGCGATGGCCATCAGTGTGATAAGGGGATACCGCACGGTCTCCTATCGGGCGGGAAGCTTCCTTGCCGGATCACCGCCCTGTGATTCGGAAGCAAGAGCCCCCGCATCGCGATATTAGTGGTGCGGTGAGATGCTAAGTCGGCGCGATCGGCCAGTACATCGCGAGATAGAGGTAAGACGTCCGAGCTTCGGTGGACCCGTTATGGAGGAATGGCTGGAGTGGCGGCATGGCACCCGCACCTTCCGGATTACGTAGGTACTCACGAACCATAGGTGTTTCAGGAAATATCTGCGTCAAATAAGAGGTAAGAGTCCAGCATGCCCCTCCACACTTTCCAAAGCGGAGAAAGTCCATAAGGAATTCCCCAAAAAAAGATATGTCAAGAGAATGGAAAAAGAAGTAGCAACAAAAACTTAAACCTACTTAGCGAGTCTAAAATGTAGCTTACTCGGAGTTTCTTTGAGGGATAAGAACCGAAATGCGATTGTAGATTCAGCAAACTATACACAGTGGTTGATGTTGGAATATATTTCTATAGTGGCACACAACTATTGCACCCTCCGAATATCATATCTTGATTATTTTCTTATTTATTCTAGATTTAATAAAATTAATAAGAAATTGATAACTTCTAACTAACTCTCTCGTCGGTCAGACGCAATTTTGATTATAAGCGATAATATCCTCTAAAAATCTGACCAAATACAGAACTAACAAAGAACAGATACCAGCCAGACATATCCCTCATAAAACATGGCTTATGTTCTGTGGTATCACAAATAATACCACTATAGTGTCCGTGCGGTAGGCTCAATGATTTCACATTAAAATTGACTGAATTTATAATGTTGACTCTTTCATATACCACTCACAAATTGAGTGAATATTGAGCTGCTATTTGGATTTCATTAATATGTTTGGGTGGTCACCTGTTTTATCATGAAGGTTTTATTTTAAAGAATTATGTAAAATTCCTACAATTTCTACTTTAAATTAATATAATTAAAGCTAAAGTGTATGGTTTGTCCTTCTTTTACGCAGCAACCGAGCAATGGATTAAAAAATACAATTCCTGTAGGATAGCGGGTAAAACCGCGGGGCGCAGCGAGTTCCAAATAAAGGTAATAATTTGTCTTTTATGCATTATTATGGTGTACAACAACGGGTACATAAATAAATAAGTAAAGGTAATCTGATTGGGACTCCACAAGGTTTAGTTATATTATTGTTACACCGGCGCCGACTTGTCGTTCTCTATGAGAGATTTCTCTACCGATCCTGCTCTGATGCCTCTTTCTGGAGCATGACGCTCTTACAGAAGGAGACCACTGCATTCCAATTTAAATGCTCTGCCAACATAGCCGATACAGACGCACCTTAACCTACTGTTTCAATTGAAACATAGCAGGTTGAAATGTGGCTGGGGTGGCCCCAGGGCCACCCTAATGCCCCGAATACGTAGACTGGTAAACCAGTAGGTATAGGTGAAACTGGGGATAGTTTCCACGTTTGGCTGAAAGTATGTCTTTTGAACCCACAGAAATACGATACAGTACTTTTGCCACGTGCTAGTTACGCAGACTTTTTCTTTAAATTTCTCTGTTTTAGGGACAAGATGATAAAACATTCACCTAATTTCGAAGTCAGCGATGCAAATTTGCAACTCTTTTTAGTATTTTGGCTGTGTCTCGTGGAATGGTAATATCTGGGATAATAATCTTCTGGCACGACATTCGATAGTGTTTGAACCTATGTCGATAACATTTATCGATATTTCTTAAATTTTACGAATTAAAATTGAGGATGTAATTGTGTTTCTCACAAGGTAAATATGCAAATTATAAACTGCGATCACAGCTGTGGAAAAATGCGGTCTTCCCTCACTCTCAATACTCTTAATAAGGCCGAGTGCTGTATTTGTAGTTTTTCGTATTAACCACATTATTTTTTATATAGATATATTGTATTTAATTCTTAAATTATCTTTAGAGATACATTATTGAATCACCTGTGGTAAAGGTATTACAAATTATTGATTACAATACTTCTTCAAAATGTTCATAATTAACATGCTGAAACCCATCACGTTTACAGTGTCCTAAAACCGCTCTCATAGTAAGAAATACAAAACGGTTTGCTTCCGTAAAAAATTAGGTGTAGATTCACATAATTCCTTGAATATCCCAAGATTGGAATTTATGCAGAAACAAACAGTACTCTTCTAGAGTTATTATTTACGACTTCAAGGTTATCGATAACTGTCATTCTGTCGCATCTCTACCTAGGTCTCATCTGGTACACAGACGAGGAGGCATCCGTTTCACTAATGCACTGGGTCATTCCTTTTTACATAAACCAGTATCTGCTCGTATTGTGTACACAGTTTGTTTAATGTATTGGGCGCTTTGGTTCTGGGGTAAGCAGATGTTTAGGAGTTCGTGTGTTACAAGTAAGTAATGAGATTTTTGAGAAAGGTAACACTAGTTGTACCGTAGAATAATGTTTATTTAAAAAGTAGTAATCGTAAAGTTTAAACACTTTCACTTGTCTACATCTAGCTAAGCTCATTTCTGCAGTTAATTTTTATTTTATTAGAGACTAGCTGGGACCCGCGGTTTCACCCGCGTTTAATTTAAAAGGAATTTAGAATACTTCAACATAGACCCTTGACATAAAATATATATATATATATTGAATTTCAAGGGATTTTATTTTTTTGTGCGGAACCCTAATTATTTTTCTTAAATTAAAGTAGCCTAAGTTATTCCTTATAACATCAGCTATCTGCCAGTGAAAGTCCCGTTAAAATCGGTCCAGCCGTTTCGGAGATTACCCGGAACAAACAGACAGACAGACAGACAGACAGACAAAAAATTTAAAAATTGGTTTTTTGTTATATGTCCCGTATATACTTTCATATGCATTTAGTAAAAAACTGTTATTTTGACATTACAAACAGACACTTCAATTTTATTTATTTGTATAGATACGTTGCCCCACTCTAGGATTTCTCCTGTGTCGTGGGTGCGTTTACAGACATGAATTCTACATACAATACACCCAGACCCGGAACAACTACCTGCAGGTCATACAAATATTTGTTCCGTGTGGGAATCAAACCCACGACCCGGAGCGCAGCAGCCGACTGTATCAGCCACTGCACCAACCGTGTCGTCAAGTTGCTTACTCTGTAGAGACGATTATAATATACAGCAAGTTCATCACACATCACTTGTCACCTTGTGTTAACACCGTGAACATCGAACATTTTAATAAAATCTGAAATGTTTTTCTGCATATACAATCAATTTTAATACATCAAAGGAAAATATCACCATTCCGGCAGATAGCCGGTACCTCCGCCTTACTGGCCCGGCCTTTGCGGGCACAGACGCTGATAGTTGGACGTCCATAGAGTGAAGTCAAAGATGTCGGTAGCACGTAACGATCGCGAAACGAGCTGCGGCAGTAGCACCGGAGCGTTCTACTTGAGATACTGGTGGTCTTTCGTGTGTGCTGAAAATAGGCACCACTGGGTTTTAACTAGTAATATGGCATGACGGCAAAAGATGGAGGAAGTCTATATGGTTATGTATAAAAATAAGGGTTGTTTTTGGTTAGCCGTCTGATTATATTGATATCAACACCAAAAGAAATCCAGCATAAGGACACCAACCGTATATATCCTTACACCAACCGCATCTTTTCAGGTCAAATTTATCTAGTGTATTCACCAAAATATTTCTACAGAACAAAAAATGCGTAAACTGTCATAGGAGTAATTTAAAATCAATAAATAAAGTAAAACTATCCGTGTGGTGTCCGGATTAAGAATATAGCACCACTCCATCTCCTCCCGTGGATGTCGTAAAAGGCGACTAAGGGAATCTAAACCAGAGGGATGGGCAGCAGCGTCCCTTCGGAGAAACGGTAGCCATACTGCACTCACAACCCGTCTGCCAAGCGTGGTGAGTATTGGTAAATACCCCCGAAAATGATGACACAGTCGTGGAAATCTATGGGGGAGGTCTTTGTTCAGCAGTGAACGTATAAATGGCCGATATGATAATTATGATGATTATTTACTACTAAAATAAGTAAACTGACATAGGTAATGTCTTGGCCGTGTGGTGCCGGCTCAGAATACCACCACCCCATTTCTTCCCGTGGGTGTCGTAAAAGTCGACTAAGGGATTAGCCGGAGGATGGGCAGCAGCGTCCTTCGAGTACATTAACAACTCAACTGCGATCGCCAACACGTCCGCCAAGCGTGGCGATTATGGCAAAGCCCCCCAAAGAGCCCACAACACATTCATATCGGTCGTTGTGGTGATCTTTGGGGGAGGCCTGTGTCCAGCAGTGGAATTCATTCGGCCGAAATGATGAATGTCTTGGAAAATGGAATGTGGATGTGAATCTCGCCAACCCAGCAATGGTTTATAAAAGGAACACCGTGGAGTTTAAGCCAGTAAGAGTCTGATATGCCCCTCCGCCTTCCTCTGGGCTGCAAATCCACAAAGAGTACTAAACTAAGAAACATTAGGTATCACCTGTCAACTGCTCAACTGTCACTTCCGAGTGTCATCATTATACAATTTTTCGAATTAAGATCTTTTAACAGGCAGACGAAAAAAATTTTACTGGGTAGTTTTATTTTTTTACAATTTAAGTGAAACTTTTTAAACTAAAATGAACAAATTCCTTTGATATCTGATAAAAGTAGGTACTCGTGTTTCTTCACTATCCATCTCGCAAGATTAAGCGCACTTTGCCTCAAAGAAAATACCTCTTTAAAATTCATGAGAAGCAATTGTCGAGTTGCTTCAGAATTGAGTGATATTAGATTTTTGGCTTTTAGCTGCCGCCCTACATTTTGGTGTTGAAATCATGTTGGAATTTTTCTTTCAGCATTTCGGTTATGAGATATCGTATTTTCAATGAGTATATTGGTGTGTGTGGTGCCGGCTCAGAATGCCACCACCCCATCTCCTCCCATGGGTGTCGTAAAAGTCGACTAAGGGATTAGCCGGAGGATGGGCAGCAGCGTCCTTCGAGTACATTAACAACTCAACTGCGATCGCCAACCCGCCTGCCAAGCGTGAAGATTATGGCAAAACCCCCCAATGAGCTCACAACACATCCATATCGGTGGTTGTGGTGATCTTTGGGGGAGGCCTGTGTCCAGCAGTGGACTTCATTCGGCCGAAATGATGATATTGAAGCAAGAAGATCCAGGATGTGTAGGTATACCTCAAGCAGTATAGGTGCCAAATGTTTTGGCTGTACTCCCTTTAACACGAGGTGTACATACATAGGTTTCTTTTTGTGCCCAAATGGTAAGGGCTTTATTCGTTAGTTACTAAAACCCAATGGAAAGGAGAATGCCCATTTTTATATGGAACTCCGTTTCATTGCCGATGACAATGTATGACAGCAAAAATTTGTCACAACCGAAGATTAATAGCATGCATAATAAAAAAACTAATATTACATTTTGATGTTGTGGTGTTTATTGTTACACTTATATGTTTAGATTAGATTTAGAGGTTAATTTTAACGCAAACAATCCCATACAACTAAACTACTATTAATTACTTTAAAAATACCTGTTATTTAATTAATCAGATATAATATCCCTAAAAATACTACACGAAAATACGACTCGACAGGAACTCGTAATGTAGGTATAAGTTATAGGTTCCTATTAGGGAAATAAATGAAATGATGAAGCATTCACTACAGCCTAAAGTAAAGGACGCTTTGCTTGACACTAACATTCTATAGAATAGTGTCGTCCAACCGGCGAAAAAACTCTATTCCATTTGATTTCATTTCGAACGGAATGGGCTCTCAATGTTTTCATAGTTTACAGGCATAAATATTATTACATGCACAAATACCCAGTCCAGGAACAACTGCCTATCGGCTATATATATATATTTGTTCCGTGTGGGAATCGAACCCACGACCTGCGGAAAAGCTAATCGCTTAGCCACTGTGCCAGAAGCCATTTAACTTGTGTGATCATATACACGTATCCCTCAGGGAAACAGGAGGAAGTTAATGATGAATTTCCACTGGAGTTGAATAAAAAAGGGGGTAAGAGCCCTATTGAAACTTTGTGGGTTTAGCTTAGGTCCGGCAATATATATGTTATTATAGATAACCTCTTCTCTTTCTATTTTAATATAGTTAGTAGCCAACCTTGTGTCAGAGTTGTTGAAGCCATCCAAAGGCCTCCAACTTGGCGCATAACGACTGCCGTATAATGACAATGGGACCCATGATTTTACGTGCCCTCGTAAGCACGGAGACACTTAGTTGAAATACTACTATGCCGTCACCCATCCATGGACAGACCGCACTGAGCGTTGCTTAATTTTATCGATCGCTTACCGATCAGTGAGTAGAACTGATTATGACTGCTGTATCTAACACTGATGGTTGTCGTATTATGATTATAACGGCAATAGTCCAATCGATAGTGCTATTTCGTTTCTTCTTCACATACAAACTCGTCTAATATTAATAGAGGCTTTAATTCGACACCCTAAAAATAAAGTAGTGCAAAAAGTACTCGAACAAAATAATAAAAAACTTATATTGTTTTTGCATGCTCCAAGGAATACTTCAAACTACAGTGATGGCCCCTAGCGGTTTTTCGTATGAATATAAAAACAGGAGGACGCTTTGGAAAATTGAATTCATAACTTGTTTACGGAAAATCGTGTTAGGTACTCTTGGGTATGCGAGTTTTAACGTGAAATGAAAGTTGGTAAATATGAAGGCTACTGCTTCAGTGAAGCCTAATAAAGACCAGTGTAGCCATTGATATTATATATTAAAAGAATTAGATATGTTAAATGCGCGGCAAAAGTAAGAACCAAAACTGCCCCAATTGTAGCACCTCGCAATCAGTTTGCCCAAGACAGGACAACGGCCACACACTGTCACAATCTGTATTGTTTTATTAATTAAGTAATTAAAATGTATAGAAAATGCACAAACCGTTAAGCAAAAATAAATAAAAAAACAAGGGATCTCATACCACATGTATTTATTTATTTATTTATTCAAGTACAGCCACATCACTTACATTACAGTTATCGCCACTCAATTTAAAACAGTATTTTGTCTGATGTAAATGACAATAACGGCGTACATAACACTTAATAATTACTTGGCTATGTTAGTAACAAAACAATAAACAACGAGAATACAAAAATAACAAAATAATAATATTGAAAATTTGGATAGTTGTCAAAATAACGAATTAAGTAATGAATTAATAAAGTAAAGAAAAATAAATAAACAAGAATAAAATCAAATCAAGACGAGCCTTCAAGCTGCAAATATTTGATCTTTTTTTTGAAACTATAGAGTTTATCATAGAATACGTCCAAATCAGGCATTTTTGAGACTAAAGTGTGATATTCATTGATTATTCTATGAAATGGTGACTGTAGACCTAAATTTGTTTTAACAGTTGGGGAGTAAAAAAGTTTTTTGATTCTGCTTCGAGGATAGTTGACGGGGATTTTAATTGAAAAATTCTGCAAGAAGTAGCTGCATTGATTTTGACCACTCAGGACTTTGTGAAAAAAACATAGATCCAGCAGAATTCGCCGATCGCGGAGACTACACATTTTAAATTTTTTAAGTCGCGTGTCGTATGTATTCCTGTGCGAAAATCCAATTGACATATAAGCTAAATGTCTAGTGAACGCCCTTTGTATGCTTTCTATTCGTTGTGATTGTACCGTGTGAAAAGGGTTCCATACAGCGCTAGCATATTCGAGTTGGCTGCGTACTAACGTATTATAGAGTAGTATTTTGGTTCGTACGTGTTTAAAGCCTTTGGTGTTACGTTTTAAAAATCCTAACATCTGTGCCGCTTTTGTTACAATTTTATTTACATGTGAGGAAAATTTTAGTTTACTGTCAATAATCACACCCAGATCTCGGATTTCCTGAACTTCTTTAAGTTTTACGCCGTACCCCGTAACAAATGGCTTTTTTTTCCTGGTGAATTTTATATGAAAGCATTTACTAGTATTTAGAATCATGCTGATAAACCGACACCAATATGAGATCGCGTCCAAGTCTTTTTGTAAGAAGTATGAATCACCATGAGACTTTACAGTTTTGTATACTTTTAGATCATCGGCAAATAATGAGACCTTAGAGTATTTTATGTGGTCAGTAACATCATTTATGAAGATAAGGAAAAGAAGTGGCCCCAGATGTGACCCCTGGGGTACACCTGACTTCGCGAAATAGGTATTCGAAGTGAAGCCGTTGACAACTACTGATTGCGGTCTCTGTTTTAAATAAGATTCAAACCATTTTAGAACTGTGCCACCTATCCCAAACGAAATCAGTTTTTTAAGAAGTATTGAATAGTTAACTCTATCAAAAGCGCTACTAAGATCAGTATAGATCGCATCTACCTGCATTCCTTTGTCGACTTCATTTGAAATATCAGACACAAAGGGAACTAGATTAGTAAGTGTTGAGTGACCATGTCTAAAACCATTCTGAGTGTCCATTATATTATTATTTACAAGTCGTGAAATTACAGGATATAGGATAGATTCAAACAGTTTTGCGAAGCAAGACAGAATAGATATAGGGCGATAATTTCGGGTATCAGAATGGTCTCCTTTTTTGAATACTGGCACAATGCGTGCTTTTTTCCATTCCTCGGGAAATGTACCTTCGCTTAATGACCGGTTAAATATTAGTGCCAGCGGAAGAGTAAATGCAGGTCCACATCTTTTTAAAAATATTGGTGGAATGTTATCGGGCCCAGCACCTTTTGTTGGATCTATTTTCTTAATTACTTTGAGAATTTCAGATTCTTCGATTCTCAGTGAGCACAATATTTGCTGCGTATGCACGTTAGGCTGGAGCATCTGAAAATCCCGTTGTGCGCGTGATGTTGATTCTGGTAGATAGATAGAAGCAAATTGTTTTGCAAATAAATTTACTATTTCAAGGCCTGACTTTGCAACCTGGTCCTCTAATTTCACGCTTGCAGGTATAGACGAACGTCCACCTCGTTTGTGTTTGATGTAGTTCCAAAAAAATTTGGGGTTCTTAGGGATATTAGATTCTATTTTGATTTTGTATTCAGAGAGGCAAGTATTATACAGTGCATGACATCTAGTACGCAGCAGGTGGTATTCTATTTCGTCTCTAGGGTTATTGAATTTTTTAAACATTTTCCTTTTTTTTTCTTTTTCTGAAAGCAATTTAATAAGTTTGTAGCTGAACCACGCAGGAAATTTAGATCTATTGAGTGTTAATTTTGGTACAAACCTGTCTATTACACCTCTTAGTATCACGTAAAATTTTAAAAGCATCGAGTCTACATTATCGCAGCTTAAAAACTCGTCCTGCCACTTTACATTTTTTAAATCATTATGCATTGCTGTATAATCGGCCTTGTAAAAATTTAATTTTACATTACACTTTGGACAGGGGTGGACAATATCTTTAAACGGAAAGTTTAATAATACGCTAGGGTAATATTGATAACATTTGCTTAAACAGCTAAGAGGTTTTGATACATATGCGTTGATTGAGTTTGTAATAACTAAGTCTAAGAATCTGTCATCACTATTACCAATACAATTGACTTGGTAGAGATTATTCATATAGATGAAGTTTGTGAGGGAATGTCCAAGTGCAGAGTTGTGATTAGAAGGTACCATGTAGTTACAGTTGTCCTTCATCTGCCAATTGATAAAACTAAGGTTAAAATCACCCAGAATGACAAGATCATCAGTCTGGTTAGCAATGTTATCTGCGTTGTTTAGAAAGGACACTAGAGTTTCCAATTTAACTGGAGGAGGTAGATAAACAACACAAATTGTGAGTTTTCGAGTCGTTGATCCATCTTTGATTAATAATGTTACCCACAAGTCCTCCACGCTAGTCTCCCAACTCTCAATACGAATAGATGGTATGTCTTTGGAGACGGCTAAAAGTACCCCACCTCCGTCTTTTTTAGATTTGAGACTACATTGACGGTCCCTGCGATAAACTATGTACCTATCATCAACCAATTCATTGTTGGAAATGTTAGAGTTAAGCCAGGTCTCAGTTAAGGCTATGACTTTGTAATTGGATGTGAGTATATTTTTTAAAAGTTCATTTGTTTTGGTTCTAAGACCTTGTACATTTTGGTAATATATATCAAGCATTAATGCATCAAATATACTGAAAAAATTACAAGAGAAACCAACTAAATGTATACCTATACTATAAGCTTCAGACTTTCGGTATTTTTAATGAGCATAGCTTGATCTTCAAAGGTTTTACGCACGAAGATTCGGCCGTTGCGCACCCAAACATATTTGTAGGACATTTCCCGGGCTTTTATGCGTGTTGCAGCGTGCAAGGACTTTTGTGCAGGAGTCAGGTGTTCTGACACAAAGATAGGTCGCTGAGGTCCTCCTATTCCTAGATGTTGAGTACTGAGCTTTTTCTCAGGATCCATGTAACAAACTATACAAAATATTTAGTAAAAATACCGAACAAAACACAGGCCAAGCAAAGAAAAGAGACAACAAATATATTCTATCACAGGTGCGACGAAGACATCGAGTACACGTGTTGTCATTTTAGATAGCTATCTCTTTTACTCTCGTAGTTTTTGTATCTTCTTTCTTACAGCATAGATGTGTAGTTTTATAGCTTTAGCGAGACTGAGTTTTGCACGCCATATAATATGGACGTAACATATCTATGATATAATATCATTGAGTGTAGTACTCATTTTTCGGGTACAAGTTTTAATCGTATGGTGTCCTGGTCGAGTATTCATTTGTTCATTTATTTCCAGGCTCCAGTATCCACACACTATTGACTATAGGCCTCTTCTCTGTTACGCCAGTCTAAGCTGCCCCGAACCTTCCGCATCCATACATTCCATCCAGCTTTGAATTATGGTCTGACTAATAAGCCGCTGCGCGGATAAAATGTCTTAACTACCATTCTGTTACAGCTTACAACTATCGTTCATTCTCTCTTATAATTAAGTGTTCCGCTTACCTGCATTTAATACGTTTTCCAACATCCTCGACGTTAATTCTACATCCTATTTCTGAATTGGGTATTCAGTCTGTACTTTGACACCTAACATGAAGCACTTCATGGCACTTTGTATGATTTTGATATTATGCAGGTTTTCTCTGGGTAGCGTCCATGTATCAGCACTCTAAGTGCGAGTGAGCAGAAAATATTGATCTTAAGGCTCTAAGGAGTTTTGATACTAAAAACTGCTTTTATTTTCTGAATACTGCCTTGTGTATCTCTGGCAATCTACTTGAATTGTCAGCCTAGTGATAAATAATGCCCACAGGAAACGTAGTCCTCCATAGTCTCAAGAGGACAGTCGAGTATTGTGATTAAATCTTCAACCTGCAGAGTTCCCTCTTATCAGTAACGTTGTTGCGCATCATAATATCTCAGATTATTTATAGTTACCGAGATTAAGGGATACACTTTCGTAGTGTCACTTATCTGACCCGGTAATTAAAATCTCAAGAAGGTCGTCACAGAGAACGTATAGTATCGACGTATAAGATTATAATTACTATAAAAAAGTCTAACGCGACCGAAAGAATGCATTCCTGACATCTGTTAATTGGTCTAGTTTATTTTATGTTAAAGATTATATTTCAAATATGATATGATATTAATGTAGTAGCATCAACACACAATAAAGTTAAATAATTTAGTGCTAAATTAAATCATTTATGTAACAGAAACTAGTCTGTTAATTGGTCAACATTGGAGTATAAGTTTATACTCTCGGCGGCCACACTGTATAGTTTTCACAGAAATTTCATTCGAATCATCTTTAACCAATTAAAAGATTTCTGTCGTTAGTCGAATGCGAGTATGGTGTGTCTCTTAAATAAGCACTTTTTAGTCAATGTTTGAATGCTTCCAGTATGCTTCGTTAGTGAAATGAAAAATCTGCATCACAGTAATCGGTCACGTCAACAAAAATAACTGTTTGTGCAAAGGTCGCGGCGTACCACTGTCGTTATTTGCACACTGATTAGAACGCTACTCTATTCCCAACTAGAACTCGAACTAAAGTAAATGTCGACGCACTACTTGTAAGAGTAACTTAACCTTACCCTGTAATCAAATATAGAACAAACTACACCACAGAAAAAATCCACAGAAAAAAATAGCTTTCTTTAGAATAAAAATATCCACGTCACTGATATCTGCGTGAAATAAGTTTATGGCTCTGTATCTGTTTATGAGGGAGTTGTGGACGGTGGTTGGAGATGGACTTAAGACCAGCGTTGATCAGGGTGTGGTTTTATCATACTACCAATATTGCCAAGTCCGTTTCTTTTACCATATCACATATATTATTGGTGTTGTATCATTAATTGTTTGTTTGTTAACCAGTAATTGTGTTTGTTCTTTTTATAATAAATTATCTTTCTCTTATCTGTGAAATATAACCACACATACCTGTTCGTATTATATTTAGGTCACAGATCCGACTGCTGTTTCACCTAAGGTGATTTTGAAATCATGATTACGACTCCCCTTGGACCATAAAATGACATCGTCTTAGTAGACATTAACAACCTGCCTGAATAACAATGCAAGTTTTAAACTTTAAACTACTGTTTAAACTTCAGAGGCTTTAAATAAATTGTTTACTACATAATCAGCCTATTAATGCCCCACTGCTAGGCACGGACCTCTTGTCACGATGAGAAAGGTTGGGCCTCCACGCTGGCCTAGCGAGGGTTGGTGGACTACACATACCACTGAAGACATTTGGAGCCCTCACAGGTATGCAGGTTTCGTCACGATGTTTTCCTTCACCGTTAATGTAAGTGGTCATCAAATTCTGATCCGCACTGCGCACATTAATCCAGAAAGTCAAAGGTGCGGGCCGGGGTTGAACTCAGACCCTCCTGTATGGAAGGCAAGCGTTCAATCACTAAGATATCACTGTTTATTTTTATACTACGTTTACAAATATACTTACTCTTTATTTACATCAGAATATAGACTGAATTTATTGTTTCCTGCGATAGAAGAATTCAAAATAAATAGGGATAGTATGTACCTGTAATTATGTTATGTTACTCTTTTTAGGGTTACGTTTCAAAAGATAACGTAACCATGTCGGGATCACTCTGCTATCTACTTGATATTAAACATTGTTGTAACAGTTGTTACTATCGATTTGAAACTGCTGACCATCGACAATTTCACGAAACCTACGTCTGGTAGGTCCTGGCGTACCACTTCATCTCTGCCCCGCACTCGCCGTCGCCCGGTCGATACACACCCTCCTATATCAACGATTGTTGTCATCCAAAGCACGTCCCCATCAATCCGGGCGATGAAATCACCCTCCAATAGCAAATACAAATCAAAACTGACCGTTATACCATCCTCGCTGATGAGTCCAATTAGTCAGCTCTCCCTAACGGTAGCTCGATTCAACTACCTAGCTTGCTCCCTGCAGCAACGCTATAAGCCGAGATCGGAGTTCAATTAGGGGTCGCCCGTTGTTTAGTTTTTAAGTTAACTGTTTGGCTAGTACGAGGTCCTTACGGTTTAGACAAATGAGTCTGGTTAAGTAGGCACAGCTTCAAGAGGTGTCTGCAAGAAGACGTAATTTCAGCTAAAAGATACAATACAATACAATACAATACTCTTTATTGAACACCAAAAATAACCAAAATAAGATCCAATGTAGAAAAAGACATGTACAAAGGTCTTATCGCACACGGCGATTTCTGCCAGACAACCTTGGGATGGTCAGATTTGTAAGCGATAAAGAAAAAAGATGTCCACTGCTGAACACAGACCTGCCATAAAAACCACCACAATGACCGGTCTGGGTTGGTGTTGTGTGCTCATTGGTACTGCAATAATCACCAAGCTTGGTAGGCGAGCTGGCAGCTCTAGTGTGATCTTACGAGGACCTGAAGCCCCCCTTCGGTGCCGAAGATGACCGCTCCAGTGGTTTTAGCCGGTATGGGTCCGGCATACACCTTCACCCTTCCCCGGGGTGAAGGAAGTTCCATGTAGAATTTCCACTGGACATCAACAAAAAAAAAAGGCGAGCTGGCAATTGCAATTGCATAATGAATGTAGGTATACAGAAAGAAAATAATTTTATTAATAACACCATACGCGTACGCACCAGGTACGCGAAGGTAGCTGCTGCCCATCCTCCAGCTAATCCCATAGTAGCTTTTTACGATACCCACGGACTGAAACGGGATGGTGCTATACTTAACTGGGTCCATAGTCAAGAAGGAAATTAAATTAGAAAAACAAACGTTTGCTAAATCGTATGTCAAGTAAAATAATTCCGGAATATTTTTTAATTAAAAATGATGACCTGAAAATGGCTATATAGCTACTAACTAGGTTGATATAAGACGGAACTAAAATTAAAATATAGTCGGCCAGAGAGTCTTTGTGTTCTTCAGATGTTAAAGAAGAAAGAATATTTCCTGTAAACGAAGCTCCTAGAATAGACTAGATAGTAGTTAAACTATACCAAAGTAGTCGTACGCTAGGCGTAGGGCAAAAACTTGGGAACAACTTATTCTGTACCAGATGATTAGGCGCAGTTCCATGCTGGCCCAATTACAGGTTGGAGTAATAACAAGGAATCTTCGATGTGCTAGCAACGGAGTACAGGGTTACGATCAACACAAAAGATCCAGAAGTGTCGTGGTGCTTTTCGGTGACAGCCGAGCCCAATATATAGCCGACAAATAAAAAGAATCCAGGCAATTACCTTGCTATTATGTGACCATCGTAGAGCGCGAGCAAAATATACGGTTAAGCGTGAACGTGGAGGGGAGAGCACATTGTGGTAGTGGTTAGAATTAATACTGTATACTTACCACTTTTAAATATAGTATAATTTTTAGTCATACAATATACGAGTGTACACTTTAATAAAGTTTTTGGAATACTTACATTACATATTCTTTCCCTTGGTACTTTTCTCCTAGAAATTTTCATAAAAAATATTTCATACATTTCATAGTTGGTTGCGAGAATTGTTTTTAGTACTTTATTAGAATATTCGGGTAGTCTAAAATCCCATTTAATTGTATTTTGCTTATAAATCGATCGGTATCGAATGTTTCCACTTTTATAAACTCACGTTACGCAGTCGCACAATAAATATGACGGCACGGTTGGTGCAGTGGCTGATACAGTCGGCTGCTGCGCTCCGGGTCGTGGGTTCGATTCCCACACGGAACAAATATTTGTATGATCTGCAGGTAGTTGTTTCGGGTCTGGGTGTATTGTATGTGGAATTCATGTCTGTAAAACGCACCCACGACACAGGAGAAATCCTAGTGCGGGGCAACGATTTTTATAAAAAAAAAAAGAAAACTAAATTTAAAAAAAATTGGCAATACAAGTGCGTTTCGAATGAAGTACGGACGGAGTGTATGCCACAGGCCTCTCTCCCTTTCCTCGATGTTAGTCGGTCGCATAGAGCACGCACGTTTCCAGCGCGATACGTTTGTTGCTTGTTCGCGCGCATGATTACTTTGCAAGGAGAGTTGTTTACGCGCGTCTGTAGCGCGCTTCTCGTGAGTTTGTAGGGATGCATTCGCAAGTAATCAGCTTATTTCAAGTTTGGTAGTGCCGACAACGTGCGTTAGTGAAACGTACGTCGACAGCGCCTGAAAAAAGTGGTGTGTGAAAGAACTGTAGTTAGTATTTTCATGTGTTTATGGAGTTTATTTATTTATTTATTTATTTATCCACACTTACAACTACTTTTACAGGCATAGCCTAATGCAATAGCGTACAACAAATCTCAAACAGTTTTACATCTTATTAGGTATAACATATTATATACAATGTTTTCTTTGTGAATTCACTCAATGTGCAACTAAATATGTCTGTGTCCCTCGCTACGAGGTTGAGAGTGCGAAGTGCACGCAGTAGTGGCGACTCGCTCAGCAAGTTAGTGCGTCCGCGCGGCACCGCCAGCAGCGGCGGCCGGCGTCGCCGCCATACGTATCTATCTGGTACACACAAACCCACCAGCCCCAACATGTTAGAGTCTTGGATCTTTCCTCTTATTATTTTAAATAGTTATAGTATCTACTTCGGGTCAGCTGGGAGCGCATTTCATTTGTTAAAATACTCTATAGAATCCACTTCAAAAAAAATGTCAGTTGATCATCATCATCATATCATTCGAAGGACGTCCACTGCTGAACAACGGCCTAATTTTACGTTTCCATAGCAACCAGTTACATGCCGACCGTATTCAATGACTCCCAGCTATCTTAAAAAGTTAAAATTAGTTCGTACTTAAGGTCATCCGTGTGTTGTTCATATTAAGAATATAGCTCTCCATCTCTTCCCGTGGATGTCGTAAAACGAATGGGCAGCGGAGGGGATCTCTGTGGAATAGTAGCCATACTTTGCTCACCAACCGGCCTGCCAAACGTGGTGAGTACTGGCAAATTCCTCCCAAAATGGCCACCCAATTGTGGAAATCTATGGGGAGGTCTTCATTCAGCAGTTGATGTTCTTTGGCTGATATGATGGTGATGATAATGATGATGAAAGGTCAGCTCTGATGCTTTTAATATACAGACACTACCAACTATTCCCTCAACCCTTTAAATATCCCCAAAAATATTGCAAGAATATCGATCCATCTGTTAGAGACAGCTTGGTCAAATAATATATTTGCCCCAACAACACCCTACCAATCATCTTTACAGTAGTACATACAGTAAAGATATTCCAAACGTGCGTAACGAATATATGATAATTTTTTAAGGCTTAGTAGACAGGACTTAAAAATAATTTAACATAATTCTCATAACTGTGTAGTGCCGGCTACGAATAGCACCAACCCATCTCATCCCGTGGGTGTTTTAAAAGGCAACTATGGGATTAGCCGGAGGATGGGTAGCAGCGTCCTTCAAGTGCATTATCAACTCAACTGCGATCGCTAACCCGTCTGTCAAGCGTGGCGATTATGGCAAAAACCCCCCAATCAGTACACGACACAAACCCAGAGCGGTTGTTGTGGCGATCTATTGGGGAGGCCTGTGGCCAGTAGTGAAACGATGATTCTCAGAAGTCAATTAGCCATGAAACCCCAGCCGGCGACATCGCTGTTTCACAAATTTCTGCAGATATGCAGAAAATCTATAAAATGAATGATTCATAAGTTATAAAAACAAATCGTCACAAAGTGTACAATTTGTCATATAACTTTCAATCACTAACTAAAATTATCTCGTGTTCTTTCGTATTTTACATATTTTCGTTGCTGATTGCACACACGGATACATATAGACATATAAAAACCAGTTTACGCTGATCTTCATCGTAAGAAAAGCCTACACAATGTGAGATCAGCTTATACTGGAATTTATAACTTGACGTAGCCGTGTGTATATACCCAAAATCATTGTAGTGGCGGCAAAGCAGGTCCCTATTATCCGTCGTTACGCTGATTGCGCATAGGAGCAAACAGAAAGCTGCTCTGATTTGCCACTGCAAATAACAATCAACAGAGTCAATTGGATGTGTAGGAGGACGCTTGAAGGTCGGTTGGCGACAAATTGGAAGGTGGATACGTGTGGAGATTATTATTAGGATATTGGTGTTTGTTTATTATGTTTGTCTTGTTCAAAGTGCTTCAAATTGGTATAAGTAAATAAGTAAGTTGAACTAGCAATAGGTAGGGCATATACTCGTAGCTCGTAGAACTGATGGTTGTCGAGGAAGAAATGTTCTCGGAAAGTATATACGGTACTAATAACAAAACAACAATTTTTAAATTTTTTGTCTGTCTCTGTCTGTTTGTTCCGGGTAATCTCCGAAACGGCTGGACCAATTTTGATGGGACTTTCACTGGCAGATAGCTGACGTTATAAGGAATAACTTAGGCTACTTTGATTTTAGAAAAAATAATTAGGGTCCGCGCAAAAAAAAAAAAACCCTTGAAATCCAATACATATATTTTATGTCAAGTGTCTATGTCGAAGTACTCTAAATTTCTTTTAAATTAAACGCGGGTCCCAGCTAGTACTAATTAAGAGTCTAAGTAAAATTGTTACTAACAAAATATGGATATTATATATATATCATCATATCGGCCATACAACGTCCACTACTGAACAAAGGTCTCCCCCATAGATTTTCACAATAATGTCATCATATTAGAGGAATTTACCAGTGCTCGCCACGCTCGGCAGGCGGGGTGGTGAGCGCAGAACGGATACTGTTCTGCAGAAGGGACGCTGCTGCCCGTCCCTCTGGTTTCGAGTTCCTTAGTCGGCTTTTACGACATCCACGGGGGGAGATGGAGTAGTGCTATATTCTCTATCCGGACACCACACCATATTTATTTATTTTATTCTAATAATTGTTTTTTTTATTTTTTATTTATTTATTTAAACTTGCAGCAACAGTACATAGGCGGACTTAATGCCGTAGGCATTCCCTACCAGTCAACCACAGGGTGATGTAGAGATAACATGGCAGGTACAATATGTTTAAAACAAACATAAAATGTACGACATGTTACATTAGACAAAACTAAATTTATGAATAATAATTCCACGTAATTAAAAAAATGTTATTTATTAATTTAATTCCATAATTATAAGTATTTGAAAAGATGTTGTGACAATTCTATATGTATAGGTTTATCCAACCCTGTCGGACCCAAAAGGAGCGTGTATATGGCATGGAGGATACATTTGTTTAGCAGTGGATGTCCTTTGACTGACATAATGATGATGATGACCAATATCTTTAGGTTTAGACCAGCTAAAAGAATTTCAGGCTTTTCATCCCCATTTCATCCCGTGGGTGTCGTACAAGTCGACTAAGGGATTAACCGGAGGATGGGCAGCAGCGTCCTTCGAGCACACAACAACTCAACTGCGATCGCCAACCCGTCTGCCAAACGTGGCGATTATGGCAAAACCCCCCACTGAGCACACTACACACCCATATCGGTTGTTGTGGTAATCTTTGGAGGAGGCCTGTCCAGCAGTGGACTTTACTCGGCCGAAATGATGAACCACTAACATTGATATTGGTATTTTCAGCTGGGACCTCAACGTTTTTTCCGAGATACGGATGGTAGACTTTGGTAGATTTTAATTTCATATTGCTCTTTGAGATGTGCCTATATTGGGTGGCTCTGGTGTGATCATACGAGGACCTGGAGCCCCCCTTAGGTGCCGAAAATGACTACCCCAGTGGCTTTGGTCCGTAGGAGACTAGCATGTCCTTTCGCCCTTCCCCAGGACAGAGGAAATTCACGATAAATTACCACAAGTTTTTTTTATTTTTTATAAATTTTTATTTAAAAAAAAGTACAGCCACATCACATACATTACACTTATACTAAAAACTATTTTAAATACTATGACCAATGCATATGACAATTATGGCATACATAGCATTCACTATTTAGCACCACAAGTAATGGAGCTGTCTATATCAACAATAAAGAATCCTTACAGTAACCAACCAAATAAACATTTTGAATAAAACTAAAACTAAGTGACTATCATAAACCACTTGGCAAGGGCAGTATGATTTTTTTCCTAAAACTGTAGAACTTATCATGGAATATGTCTAATGCTGGATTTTTTGAGACTGTATTGTTATATTCATTGCTCATCCTTATAATGGGAGATTGAAGGCCTAGATTGGTTTTTACTAAAGGTGTGTCAAAAAGCTTTTTAATTTTGGCTCGGGGATATGTTCTCGGAACTTATATGGAGATATTTTGCAAAAGATAGCTGCATTGTATTTTTCCACTAAGTAGTTTATGGTGGAAGCATAAGTCCAAAAGACGTCTGCGATCGAAAAGGGAAGCCATTTTAAATTTTTTAAACTCTCTTCGTATGAGTTTCTGTGGGAAAAGCCACTCGTAGTGAAGGCAAGATGCCTCGTAAAGGCTCGCTGTATGCTCTCAATACGTTGTGAGTGGACTGCATAGAAAGGACTCCATACACTACTTAACGTGCACATAATAGGAAGTGAGGTCACGGCATAGTGCCATCACTGTGGAGATGACCAGCAGGATCCGGAGAGGACTCTTCCCGCATGGAAAAGGACAAGATGGCGCTGAGGTGATAACCATCACACAGCCCGGATTATATGGCGGGGGGCTCAGGCATGTGGCGGGGTCACAGAATAGCGAGTCTGCGTGCTCATACCAAGTGACCCCCAGAAAGATGGCGCCACGTACGTGGTCACGTGCCACCATGTGCGCAGCCCAGTGTACCACAAGGATTCGTAGGATCTTTACAATTTCCCCAAAATGTGCCCTAGTGGGATTTCTACAGCCACCTCCCCTATACTAGAGGGGCTGACCGATTTACAATCATTCCCTCTGAGATGTGGCTAAAGGCTCCAATGGGCGTCTAGTGTGATAGTACGAGGACCTCCTTCGGTGCCATAGATGTCGCTCTGGTGGTTTTAATCGCCAGGAGTTATACACTCCCTTCTGCCCTTCCCCGGGTCGACGGAAGTACACACATGTATGCTTAAGCTGGCTGACTAAAAAAAAAGGCGATTTTAACGTAGAAAGAATGGTGGCATGTCAGAAGAACTGACACCAATGACTGACATTTAAAATTTTATTATGTCAAATCTAACGTCTATTTTCCTTTTACCATAGATAATTCTAGTAGTTAGGAAATTTATTAACATTTTAAGGAACTAGAATGTAAGAGATCTGTAAAATCTACGTAAGGTCGATGATATTATACCATAGATATGTTACGTCCATATTAAATGGCGCGCAAAATTCAGTCTCGCCTGCTCACCTATGTCTTGTAAAGGAAGATACAAAAACTACAAGAGTAAAAGAGATAGCTATCTAGGCGAACTGATTGCGAGGTGCTACAATTGAGGGGAGTTTTGGTTCTTACTTTTGACGCGCATGTAACATATCTACTTCTTTTTATTATGTAATATCATTGTGTAAGGTGCTATTGCGATAAAGACCGATGTTGCACGACGATGTCCGACGAAGCCCGAACGTGATTAGACATAATTTGTGGCAATGATGGTATTGATCGCGCACCCATGCTATGCAAATATATTAAAAGTAATTTTATAATCATCATTTACTGTAATTTCACCGTAATCACCAGATAGAGTTGTTTCACATGTGCCCTGGGTATTTGTGCGTGTGACATTTATGTTTGTTAACTGTATCCACGACACAGGAGAAATACTAGAATGGGACAACATTAAAATAAAAACAAAAGAAAAACAAATATTGAAACCTTATTAACAACTAGCTGGGACCCGCGGTTTCACCCGCATTTAATTTAAAAGAAATTTAGAGTACTTCGACATAGACACTTGACATAGAATATATATACTGGATTTCAAGGGTATATGTTTTTTTACGCGGAACTCTAATAATTTTTCTAAAATAAAAGTAGCCTAAGTTGTTCCTTATAACATCAGCTATCTGCCAGTGCAAGTCCGGTCGAAATTGGTGCAGCCGTTTTGGAGATTACCCGGAACAAACAGACAGACAGACGGACAGACAGACAGACAAAATATATAAAAATAGGTTTTTTGTTATATGTAACGTACATACTTTCATATGCATTTAGTAAAAAGCCGTTATTTTGATATGAAAACAGACACTTCAATTTTATTTATTTGTATAGATATGTTCCACACCAACTAGTGGATATCTTTGACCTTTGACGGCTATTTTTAATTTCCTATCGGCGTATCCAACCACCTGCGAGGTCTTCGCAGCTCGTTATGCATTCGCTGTTTAGCCACAATCCCCTTTCTCCGGTATAAATTTTATTTTAGTAAATTAAAATATTAAAATATAGAATTTTAGCGCTATTTATTATTCGAATATCGTGGTCTTTCTATCATTCTTCTAATAAAAAGGGTATGTAATTTTTCTTTATTATTATTATTCTCATATCCATATTCACATTTCACACATGGAACAGCTTATGTGTCCACTTAGTCTACAGTAAGGCTCCTGAAAGACCCAGGCATCCCCAGTATCTGGTCGTTGAACTTGGTCGCCAGTCGATACTTTTCATTAGTTCCAGGTTGACAGATTTCTTTAAGGAATGCTACATTTTCTTTAGTGCTAAGAACGTTCTGCCAGTTATCTAGAAGAAGAAAAGATTTATTGAGTATTGACTAGGGTACTTGACATGCAGTATAATAAGTATTCTGTGGTCATGTTTGTTCATACAAGATTTTTTTGAACCGTGGTACCGATGATTTGAATGTTATCATATCAGCCATATGTCATCCATTGCTGAACAAAGACCTCCCCCATAGATTTACACAACTGAACCGTAATTTTAGGGGAATTTGCCGGTTGTCACCACGCTTCGTAGGTGAGTTGTTGAAAGCAAATTGGCCACAGTTCCATAGAAGAGATGCTGATGCCCATCTCTCTCGCTTAGAGGACCTTAGTCGGACATCCATGGGAGGAGATGGAGTGGTAAATAAAGGTGAAGCTGTTCTGAATCATTCAGTGGGATTTTAAACATTTTAAATCCACTGGATCTCCCGCGCCATATGATTGTTCTGCGGGTGGGTATCCACCCTCCCTCCCCATTATCCCTCCTATACTACTAAGAACTATGCTACTGACAAATTTGAAGCCACCCAAATTGTGTAGATGCACTAGGCACCAAGTCAAAAGTTTGCATCACCATGTGATTGAGGCCACGATTTTAAAAGGACCAGCATAGGGGAAAAGTGTTTTTATACCACGTATTCCTAAGGGCTCCCGTTTGAATTTAAAGACTGCACTTATTTATCAAAGTGTGTTTCACGATGACTATTAATGATTAGTTCTCCATCTCCTCCCGAGGATGTCGTAAAAGGCAACTAAGGGACTTCTACCCCTTCTGTGGAACAGTAGCCATACTGCGCTCACCAACCCGCCTGCTAAGCGTGGTGAGTAATGGCAAATTCCCCCCAAAATGATAACACAATTGTGGAAACCTATGGGGGAAGCTTTTTATTAGTAGTGGATGTTCTTTGGCTGATATGATGGTGATGATTAATCAGTTACAGTTGACTTGAGACAAGACTGTTTCTCTCGTGGTTAGTTTTATGTGGCGCGGTCGCGTGTTAGCTCACTCCGTCATCAGATTATTCTGGTGCCATCTAAAAATGCAAAAATGTGGTATTTATACAACGAAGTATAAACATCATCATAAATTCACAATTTTAAAGAAAGCATTTATTACCACACTAATTTAACACAAAAAAAATACAAGAAAATAACAAGAAATTTGTTTGTATAGTGTGGCAAAAGGAGCGGTCTCAGCAAAATGTTGAACAGTGAGTAGCATAGCCGTAATACTGCCCAACGCTGGTTTTCAGTCCGTCCCCTTTTACTACCGCTATGTATATATATGTATAGATAATACATTAAAAGTACAATAAACAACATTAAGTATAAGTAAAAAAAAAATTAGATTAAAGGTTACAGATTGCCACTACAAAAACAAAACGATATTTGTAATTTGTATAGCCTTTTCTCAGAAGCCGGCCCCGTAATCAATCCGTCATCAGACTAAATATCAGACAAATAAATTAGGTTAATGCAATAGTTTGGGACTAAAAGCACCAGGTCATATTTTATGCGTAACTTCAAATGTATAGTATAGTTATATTTTAAA